>CM053808.1:1311071-2612142 GCA_028671895.1 Oenanthe sinensis
ATTCCCAGGTCGACTTCGACTTCGATTGAAGTCGATTTAGACCTCAAACTGTCTTGAAGTCGAAAATTTATTCCCAGGTCGACTTCGACTTCGATTGACGTCGATTTAGACCTCAAACTGTCTTGAAGTTGAAATTTTCCTGGGGCCTCATGGCTTGTTATTTTCGACTAGGTTTGAAGTCGAATTAGACTTCAAATTGCCTTGAAGTCGAAATTTTCCTTGGGCCTCATGGCTTGTTATTTTCGACTAGGTTTGAAGTCGAATTAGACTTCAAATAGCCTTGAAGTCGAAATTTTCCTTGGGCCTCATGGCTTGTTATTTTTGACTAGGTTTGAAGTCGAATTAGACTTCAAATAGCCTTGAAGTCGAAATTTTCCTTGGGCCTCATGGCTTGTTATTTTCGACTAGGTTTGAAGTCGAATTAGACTTCAAATAGCCTTGAAGTCGAAATTTTCCTTGGGCCTCACCTTTATTGGGCCTTCATGTCATAGGCCTTCGAGGCTTTCAATATGGTTGGGCGGGCCTTCATGGCTTTTGAGAATTATGGGCCTTGCAGATCCATGTTCTAGATTCTTCTCAGATCATGGATGAAGGACACCTTGGGCCTTGAATCTTGGGCTTTTAAGCCCATTTACTGGCCATACCGGTTGCCATCCCCTCCAACGGTTGAGCGACCTAGAGTCACCTGTCAAAAGGTGAATTTAAACGGTCATATGACCGGCTGGGGTTGTATATATGAGTGGCGTGAGGGGCTTCACTTCTCACACCTCTCATTTCTAACTTCTCAAATTTCTTCTCTATCATAGTTGAGCTCTCAAGCTTCTATTGTTTCCAGTCTTTAGCTTCTTTGAGGATAGTTATAAATTCGAAAATGGCGGATAAAAGAGCTTCAAGACTGGCGGCTATGAACGCAGGATCGGCCAAGCGAGGTAAATCCCTTAATCGCATCCCCATTTTTTCAACTTACATGTCTTTGATAGATATGATCAACCAGCGGGGGGATGAGTACCCTAGTCAGTCCCACTTGGATGCATATAGCCATAGCAGTAAGTTTCTTGATAGTGAAGTAGTAGAGGATTACAACAAAGTCTTTAACTTTCCCCCTAGATTTACCATTTCCTTGGCGGAGCCTGGTGACAGGACTTGCCATTGGAACCCAAGTTGTTTGTTCGTTTACGTAGATGCCCTGTTAGCGGGGCTTAGGTTTCCTTTGCATGAATTTATCCCTGTTCTTTTAGCCGATGTCCAAATCAATCCTTGCCAAATTATGCCTAATGGCTGGAGGCTTATCAATTGTTTCATAGTTTTATGTTTAGAAAACAAGATAAAAATGACTGTCCCCCTCTTCCGCAAAATTTTTCAATTCAAGAACTCCTCGAGCCTTAACTTAGGTTGGGTTCAAATTGCCCATAGGCCTCGCAAACCCCACATCCTTGATACCTCTTCAATTCCTGACAACAACCTCCGTTGGAAGGAGAACTTTGTTCAAGTGAAATGGGAAGGGGGAGATTGGGGGACCCTTTTTAGGCCTACTTTTAGCAAGGTGTCAGACGGGAGTTTTGACGCCATCAAGCTATCAGAGGAGGACGAGGCCGCCTATGTCAAGCTTACTCGGGCGGAAACCAAGCAAGTTGCTTGGGCTCTTCTCGATGAGCATAAGTTGAAAGCAGTGGGCCTATCCAGGGCCTCGAGCAAAGGTATATATCTTGATTTACCTAGTTAAGTTTGTTGAATCAGCGTTTTACTAACATTCTTGTGTTTTCTTTTCAGCTGCTGCTTTGATTAATGAGTGGTCCATTCCACCCACGGAAGAAACTGGCCGGATGAAACGGCTAAAGTTGATGAACGATCCTCGGCAGGGCAAGGAACTTCCGGCTTTTTTGCAGCCACATTCTGGGCCAAACGAGGCTGAGGGCAGCGAGCCTGTAAAAGCGCCCAAATCTCAGGTGTACAGGCCAGGCTGGGGCTTCAGGAAGTTGGATACGGTGGTCGGATGCACAGACCATGCCAGGGACTGGTCCCTTCACTCCCTCACCCCTTGCGATTATCAGGATATCGTTTTGACGAGTGATGAGGGGGTCGTCAAATCTATGGGTGCACAAGCTTTGGCATCGGTACGTTTCTTTACTCGCTTAATTCATATTTCACAGTCCTTCCGTTTATGTTTTGGACTTTTCTCTTTGTCCTAACTTGTTTCGTTGCTTTTTAGGCCAATGCCTACTTCCAGGCCTCTTTGCACCAAGCAGAAGCGTGGAAGACCAAGGCGGGGACGCATAAAAAAGAACTCATCGCGGCGCATGCCAAAATCAAACATTTGGAGGAGAAGTTAACCGAGAAAGAGGAGCACCTTAAACAGGCCCAGGCTGAGGTGGTTGAGTTGAGGGCCGACAAGAATGCCATAATCGATAAATATATGGCCTCAGACGAGTATAAGGACCTTATCGAGGCTCATGACGACCTCGTCTTCCCGGCCAACTATACAATCGGGTGGAATGATGCCCTGAAGGAAGTGCTGGATAAGCATCCAGGTCTGTTTGACCCAAAGGTAGACCTTAAATGCCCTCAATCAGCCGAAGCTTTGAAGAGGTTGTTCGAGGAGCCTGAGGCAACTGATGGGGAAGATAGCCCTGATGTTAGGACAGGAGGGGCGCGTGAGCCTTCTCTCACTCCTTCTCCAGTTCGAGTTACTCCGAGGAAGATCGTTCCTGAGGCAATCCCTCAAAAGCCAACGGAGGAGAGTTCTTCTGGAGAAGAAGAAGAATCTGATGAAGATGAGGAAGGATCCGGCAAAAGCGAAGGGGGTTCGTCTTCGTCCAGCGAGGAGGAGTCCTCGGAGTAGTAGTTAGGTTTTTATTTCTGAGTTTATGTTGGCCTTCATGGCTTTGTGAAGAATTTTTGCCCCCCGGGGCTTTTTATTTATGCAGTTTTGTTTTTCATATTCCTGTCTTCTTACTTTCCGTCTTAGTCTTGTTTGTTTTTCGTGTTTAACAAAACATAAACAACAAATACTTGCATGGCTTGTAAGAGACTTGGCACAAATGACCAATATTTTATAAAGATAATGAAAACATTCTTTAGAAACTTTATCAAGTTTTACAAAGTAACTTAAAAAGATGCCATCAAGGTTCAATAACTTAAAAAGATGCCATCAAGGCTTAATAAATGTCATGCCTTTCAAGGCTAATAAACCGATATTTAAACATTTAAAGTTGAAAACCTAAACATAATAAATTCTTAAGTTGGCTGCATTCCAGCTTCTAGGGACTTCAATCCCTTCAAGGGTTTGGAGTTTGTACGCTTCTTGCCCTGTGACTTCCTTTACTTGGTATGGCCCTTCCCAGTTTGGAGCTAACTTGCCTTTGGGACCAACTCCAGATGCCTCGATCTTTCGCAGGACTAAGTCTCCTTCGCGGAAGAACCTTTCTTTGACTCTCAGGTTGTAGTAGAACGAAGCTTTCTTCTGGCTTTCTACTATTCTGGCATTAGCTTCGTCGCGCAGCTCATCTATTAGGTCTAGAGCCAGTTTCATGCCTTCTTCATTGGTGTCCACTTGAAATTCTTGAATCCTTGGTGATGTCTGAGCAACTTCAACGGGCACCACTGCCTCGGCTCCATAGGCTAGTTGAAATGGAGTAGCTCCTGTTGATGTTCTGCAAGTAGTTCTGTATGCCCACAAGATTGGGAGTAACTCATCAACCCAAGTCCCTTGGGAGCGTTCTATCCTTTTCTTGAGTCCATCTAGGATAATTCTGTTAGCAACTTCAGCTTGCCCATTTGACTGCGGATGAGCTACTGAAGTAAAGCGTAGTTCAATGCTATAATTCCCACAGTATTCCATAAAGTCCTTATTGTTGAACTGAGTTCCGTTGTCCGTCACTAGGATTCGGGGAAGCCCGTATTTGCAAATAACATTCTCCCAGAAAAACTGAGTTACGTTCTTTGTGTCGATCTTGGCCAAGGGCTTGGCTTCTATCCACTTAGTGAAGTAGTCAATGGCAACAATGAGAAACTTTCTTTGTGCGCTGGCCATAGGGAACGGGCCTAATATATCCATTCCCCACATAGCAAAGGGGATTGGAGAACTTATTGATGTCAACATCTCAGGGGGCTGCCTAACAAGGGGTGCAAACTTTTGGCAACGATCGCATTTTTTAACATATGCTTTTGCATGTTTGAGCATATCAGGCCAATAGAATCCCAGCCTCATGACTTTATGAGCCAAAGCTCTGCTTCCAAGGTGTTGGCCACATACACCTTCATGGACTTCTTTTAAGGCAGCTTCAGCCTCTTGGGGTCTCAGACACTTTAAGTAGGGCATCACATATGATCTTTTGTAGAGTATTCCTTCTATGAGGGCATACCTCGAGGCCCTTACCGATAGCTTGCGAGCTTCCACCGGGTCGGTCGGTGTCTTTCCTGTTTCCAAGTAGAGTTTGATGGGATCCATCCAGCATGCTCTCAGCCCAATCGGGGCTACTAACTTTGCATCAATGCTTGGGGTCTTCAAGATTTGGAAATAGACGCTGCCAGAGTAACTTTCGATCTCAGATGACGCAAATTTAGACAAGGCATCAGCCTTCACATTCTCCTCTCTGGGGATGTATTCAAAGTGACATTCTTCAAATTGCGTGGCTTGAGCTTTAACAATTCTCAAATATCTTGCCATAGTTTCATCACGGGCTTCGAATTCTCCATTTACTTGGGAGATCACTAGCCTTGAATCGCCGCATACTTTCATATTTTTCACCCTCAGGGTTCTGGCCAGACCAAGTCCAGCTATCAAAGCTTCGTATTCCGCCTCGTTGTTTGTAGTCGGAAAGTCCAATTTGATTGCATATTCGACAATGAAGCCATCCGGGCTTTGTAAAACTAGTCCAGCTCCACTAGTTTTTGTTTTTGAAGCTCCGTCAAAAAAGAGCAACCAGTATTCTTTGAGTTCTTCACCTTTTTCTTTCTTTTCTTCAACTTCTTCAACTTCTTTATCCTCTTCTTGCCCCCCGACTTCTTGGTTTGGAATGGTGCATTCAACCACGAAGTCAGCCAGAGCCTGAGCTTTAATGGCCGTCCTTGGCTTGTATCTGATTTCGAACTCTCCTAGTTCTACAGCCCATTTGATTAGCCTTCCACTGGCCTTGGGGCTATGCAGTATGTTTCTCAGGGGTTGGTCTGTCAAGACTTCAATAACATGTGCTTGGAAGTACGGACGCAGCTTCCTTGAAGCCATTATCAACGCCAAGGCAAACTTTTCTACCTTTGAGTAGTTCAGCTCTGCACCATGTAGAATTTTGCTGACATAATAGATAGGCTTCTGAACTTTAGCTTCCTCTTTCACAAGAACTGCACTCAATGCTGAGTTTGATATAGCAAGGTACAGAAATAGCACCTCCTCAGGTTTTGGTTTGGCAAGTAAGGGTGGCTCAGCCATATACTTTTTTAGTTCTTCAAAAGCCGCTTGACTTTCGTCATTCCACTCAAAGTTCTTGACCTTCTTGAGGGCCTTGAAGAATGGGAGACATTTCTCTCCAGACTTGGATATGAAACGTCCCAGGGCTGCTACCCTTCCAGTGAGTTTTTGGACTTCCTTCACAGTCTTGGGGGGTTCCATGTCCAGAATCGCTTGGATTTTATCAGGATTGGCCTCGATGCCTCTCTTCGAAACCATCAGGCCTAGAAACTTTCCAGACCCTACACCGAAGGCACACTTGGCTGGGTTTAACATCATCTTGTGGGTTCTCAGAACTTCGAACGCCTCACTCAAGTGCGCAAGGTGATCGGTCTTGTCTAGGCTCTTGACTAACATGTCATCAACATAAACCTCCATTGTTTTACCAATGAGGGCCTTGAATATTTTATTCACAAGCCTTTGATACGTGGCTCCTGCATTCTTAAGTCCAAAAGCCATAACCAGATAACAAAAAATACCAAAGTCAGTGATGAATGATACCTTAGGAATGTCATCGGGGTGCATTTTAATTTGGTTATAGCCACTAAAACCATCCATAAAGCTAAGCATCTCGTGCCCAGCTGTGGCATCTATTAACGTGTCTATCCTTGGTAAGGGGAAACAGTCCTTGGGACATGCATCATTCAAGTCAGTGAAGTCCACACACATTCTCCACTTCTCATTGCTCTTTTTAACCATCACAGGGTTGGCCAGCCATTCAGGAAATTGAATTTCTTCAATAAATCCAGCTTCTAGCAATTTTTCCACCTCCTGCTTAATGGCCTCCTGTCTTTCAGGGGCAAAACTTCTTTTCTTCTGTTTGACCGCTGTCCTTCCAGGATTTACATTCAACTGATGTGTTATAAGTTCGGGGTCTATTCCTGGCATGTCAGCTGCTGTCCAAGCGAAAACATCCCTGTTATCCTGCAGGAACCGTGTCAGTTGTTGTTTCAGGTCCTTGGGGAGTGAAGCCCCAACATATGTCACTTTCTCAGGATATGAAGGATCCAGAGGGATGGACTCCAAGTCCTCCGCAGGTTTCCCCCTACCCTCTTCGTGATCTCTAATATCCATATCTTCAATGGGGAGAACCTGCCCCCCAGTGCCATCAGGCTTCAAAGCAGCCACATAACAGCTTCTGGCCATCTTCTGATCTCCTCTTTCTTCCCCCACCCCATTCCTGGTAGGGAACTTGAGTTTCAAGTGGTATGTAGAAGCTATTGCTTTGAAGGCATGCAACCCTGTCCTCCCAAGGATGGCATTATAGGTAGTGCTCGCCTTAATAACTAAGAAATTCAGTATCTGAGTGGACAGTCGAGGTTCTTCGCCCATAGTCATTGGTAGTTGTATGATCCCCTCAATCCGAGACTCCACTCCATTAAAACCGTATATGGGCATGTTGGAGGGGGTTAGCTGTGAATCACTGTATCCCATTTTCACATAGGCATCATAAAATAGGATGTCAACAGAAGAGCCATTGTCTACCAAGACTCTTTTCACAGGAGAATTCCCTATGGTGGGGGTGATTACTAAGGGATCATCGTGGGGGAACTTTACCCCTTCTAGGTCGGAGTCATCGAAGGACAACGAGATCTCAGTTCTTGCCCTCTTAGGAGGTTCTCCAACAATGCTCATTACCTCCCGGGCGTACGCCTTCCTGGAGTTTCGGGAGTTGCCTGCTGCAGTTGGCCCTCCTGATATTACGTTAATCACAGGCCCTCTGGGCTGATTGTTTCTTTCCTTGGGGTCTGAGTCCCTTCGTTTGTCGCTCCTTCTATCGTCTCTAGCACCATCCTTGGTGTATTTTTCCAACTTCCCTCTTCTGATCAGAAATTCGATCTCGTCTTTCAACTGACGACAGTCATCAGTGTCGTGTCCCACATCCCTATGGAACCGGCAGTATGCATTCTTATTTCTTTTTTCAAGATCAGTCCTCAGTGGCTTTGGCCATCGAAGGTCTTTACCCTTCTCAATGTCCATTAGTATCTGGCTACGGGCGGTGTTTAGCCTTGCATACTCGGTGAACCTGGCACCTCCTTTCTTCTTGGAGTCATTGGTGTCACCATTCTTCGCATACTTGGTATCAACAGTGTACTCGGTATCGCTGGATCGTTTTTTAGGATAGGCGTTCGAGGCCTGGAACCCTTGAGCTTTCCTCATACTTTCCTCAGCCTTGATATACTTTCCTGCTCTCTCTTGGAGCTCATTCATAGTTTCTGGGGCCCTCTTGGCTAATGACCTTCTGAAATTTTCGTCAGAAGTTCCTTGCTGCAAGGCTATCATAGCGACCTTCTGATCTAGATCAGGGACCTTCAAGGCTTCCTTTGTGAACCTATTCATGTAATCCCTCAAGGATTCGTTCTTCCCCTGGTGCATGTTCATTAGCGAAGCTGAGCTCTTTTCATGAGTTTTGCTGCTAATGAATTGACCAATGAAGGCCCAGCTCAGATCCTTGAATGACCCAACAGAGTTTGGTGGTAGACGACTGAACCACCGCTGAGCCATGCCACTCAGGGTTTGGGGAAACGCCCTACACTTAATGGCATCGTTTACAGGCTGCAGCAACAGTGCATTAGAGAACGTGAGCACATGATTTGAGGGATCTCCCGTTCCATCATAGGCCCTGATTGTTGGCATCTTAAACTTCCTTGATATCTTTTCATTCATAATATTCTCTGTGAAGGGGGGCGTAGGATCATCTGGATCTCCAAGCGGCAGTAAGTCTTGGGGATCAGCCCTAACATGACTTGTCCTTATTTGCCTCGGGGGTTCATCCAAATCTATTACAGAGGTGTTTCTCATCAACTCTCCAGCACCCTCCATTCTGGGGTGCTGTCGCCTTGCCAATGCCTTTTCCAGGTCTTTCCTTAATCGTTGAGCTTCGGCTTCATGAGCGCGTATTCTTTCCTGAAGGTTCAGGGAGTCATTATTTTGAGGCCCTCGGGGCTGGGTACTCCCCCCTCCAAGGGGCTCCTTACCAGGTCGTCTCCTTCGTGGGTTAACATCTTCGTCAGATGACTTCTCGTCATCAGTTGAGTAAGGTCCAGAGAAGTCCCGACTTCTTCGTTGTGAGGTATAGTGGGGCAACAACCCTTGCTCATAAGGGGGCTCATAGTTCCTTGGGAGCCCATAACGAGGGTCGGGAGTTATAGCAGACGGGACCTGCATAGTAGGAGGAGCAACAAAAGTAGTATGAAGGGGCGGAATTACCTGGAGCGGAGGAGCTGAAGCATGAATTGACACATCGGGGTTGGAAGGATGAACGACGATGCTGAGGGGTCCAGCACGCCGGGTGCTTGCTTCAGGGTCCTCAACAGAGGTGGTTGGAACGACAACTTGTTGCTCCTGAGTTGTAATAGGGGGAACAGTGGTGTTGACAGCGGCGCCAGGGATCTCTCCTTCAAGGGTGCTTGCATTACTTCGTGTTCTTGCCATGGTTATTATTCAGTTTCCCACAGACGGCGCCAAATGTTACGGATCAAAATCAGACGAATTTAATGTGTAGTTATTGCTAGGGTTTGGGAGAGAGCTTCGAGCTTTTGTGACTGCGTTAACGTTTCGTGACTATCTCGGGTCCTCGTTAACTGCCTACGTATCTCAATGGGTGTGAGAATCAAGTCAATAAAACGTAGTTCTAATGTTGAGGGGTTAGGCCCTTTATATAGGCGCACGGAGGCCTTGGAATTAGATTAGGGTTAGGAGACTTGGAGGCCTTGGAGGCCCAGTCTCCTAGTAATAGAGTTGTTCTAACCCTGTAAGAATGAGAGTCCTTGTTGGACTCTTCCCACGTTTGGGTTTCTAGATCCTTCTAGGATGAAGGCCTTCGACAGGCTTATCGGGCCTTTATTAATTAATTACGAAATTAATTAATAACAATAGCTTAACGGGCCTTTAGCTTCAACAGAGCCTGTGGGCTATGCTTACAAATCCAATTGATCCTTGGGTTTATTTCCCTTATTTATTTTAAGGGCCCAAGCCTTTGAACCATATCAGGTTTAATTAATGAAATAATAAATGATATATTTATTATTTTTTCAGGGTTATTTTTACCCATATCAGTACTGATATCCCATCTAATATACAGAACATAAAACAATAATTATTCTCGAGACTAATATAGATATACATGGAAGAAACTTAAGGGAAAAATAATTAATTTAAATTTTTAAAAACATGTTTTCCATAAAATTTCGAAGTAGAGTCATAAAATATTTTAAGATTTCTTAACCTAATTATTACTCCCAAGTTCATTTAGATAATTTATTGAAAAAAAGAGATATATATGAAAGAAAAATCTGTTCCTTCTCTATCGTTTAGGGGTAAACAAATTGTACTTACTTTTCAATTGCATCAGTGAATTGCTGAAGTTCTTCAATAGTTCCATGGACATCATATATGTCATCAACAATGGATGTTAAGGAAGTCACTTTGGTCAGAAATATTCGGGCCTTGTCATACCGGGGCTCAAAGTACACTCCTAATATCCAAAAGTAACATTCCACCACTCTATCCCTCGCGAAAGGAAGCTTATTTGCAAAATCTAAATCTTTCCACCACCTGAAATTTATTCACTTCAGTTAAATGTTTTCCATACCACAGACTTGAGCATCAATTTTTTAAATATAGATCGATATACCTTGTAATATGACCTAGCTCTACTTGATGCAACTTCTGCATTAGATTAAAATCACGTATTGCCAAATCTAACAGCACTTGATTATGCCAATCAAATTTGTGGTAGATCGAGATGTAATGCCTTGCTACCAGCCTGTTTAAACTTTTACGAAGGGGATACTTCAGGGCACGACTAACAAGGTCTATTAATGGATCATTTATGTTGGAATTTAGATATAGATTAAGCTGAGAAGTGGTAAATTCATGAGCATCTTCTAGTATACTATCTCCATGCACCATGAGATGTGTTGCTTCATACAAGCTTAGCATTCCTCTTACATCCTTGGCCAAGTGCTCCTTGAACTTTCCGTTGATGTCCTTGAACTTGTAGAATACATCTGAGTGAAGACACACACAAAGATGATGTAATTATGTATATTTAAGATGACGGTCAGATTGATGGCATTCTCACAGCAAATGCAACATTTTGTCTGTAAGTATTTCAGTACTTGATGAATATACATTGTATTAGCTAAGATGTTGCAGCAGCAAAAATATTCACAAATTTTGTACTACATCCAAGTTATCTCGAGGCATGTTAATTAGCATAAATTTATGAGCTTCTCTTAAATTATAAGAGTAAATATATAATACTATTGACCTACCAGAAGAAACGTGATATCCTTGCTGTCTAAGTAACCGAAAACATAGTGCAACATCATGAAGGCCAACATCATTTTTGCTGCAATAGAGTTCATAAAAGCTATCTTTCATGTGGTGTAATAACGTATCAACCTCAGCTTCAAAGTGATAGGACAATCCGAGTCGTTGAATATCATCTATTAAGCAAATTAATTCGTGTTGAGGTGTTTCCCCTGCAACTAGCATCTTCTTGGCTTCTTGTTTTAGCAGTTGAAGATGTTCCTCCTCTTTGTGATCAACATCAGTTTTCTGGTTGCATGAGTTTGAATTGTAAGTACACATGGCACGTAAAGTAATAAGCACATGAGTACCCTTAAATGAAATACTAATTAGAGACTTATATGTCTGCATTACGTTCTACAATAGTTTTGCAATATATTATAAGCAGAATATGATGTCAGACATATACGTCTTCAATTAATACTTCATTTTAAAATATATATATATAGAAATATGAAAGCTAATAGAGTAAAATACCACAAGCGGTGAGTTAGAGTAAGGGAGGAATTTGTCTCCCCAAATGCTAGGATGATAATTTGCTGAACTACGAGCAAGTTCACGTACAACATTTGGCGGACCAGAAGTAGAGTTGACACACATAGCCATTGTGATTACTGATTAATTGGAAATTTGGAATCATATATTTATAGTGTTTTTAAAGAGCTCGCACTTGTTGACATGCACATTTGTAACACATGTATAAACCTTACCCTTGCAGGCACTTGTAGAGTTTTTGATTTAATATATAGCTCACCCTCGTGGAAATTTAGCAAATTAAAGAGAAGATTCCTGGTGGATTTTCCTTTTCAACTAGCATTGGGCTTGCAAGTTAACTCAGTTTAAAGATTTTCTTCTTTTTCTGCAGGTAATGTTTTAAGATTATTCTTTTAACTAATAAACTATTTATATTACTAATTAAGGGCTATGCCTATACTAACTAATTAAGTGCTATACTTTAAATTATTACAATCTTTATTGCTGAGTTTTCAAATATATAACTTTCAAATATCTTTTCAGTTAATATTTTATAAAAGCAAGTACAATATAAAATGACTATAATGATTGTTATAATTTTGGTTTAAATACAATTTAAACCCTGTGTTATTGAGAATATACAATTAAAATAATCTTTTAATATATTTATTAAATTTAACCATACGTTTTTAACTATATACAACTAAAACCTTTAGTAAATTTAACCCCATGTTTTTTTACTATATACAATTTAAACCTCCTTTTAAAACATTTACTGAATTTAACCCTGACTTTTTAGTTTTGAAATAAAATAAACATTACCCAAATCTGATCCAATTTCGGACAATTATAGAAGGGTATTTTTAGAAATAAATTTAAATTAGGTGATGAACATCCATGAATATATTGAGCGGGAAGTGTGATGGGAAAGAAAGAATAATATAAATACATATTAAAATTTTTTGGACATAAATAATATTTTTTTATATATATATGGATACATATTAATATAGAAAATAACATCTAAATATCTATTTTATAAGAAAAAATCCTAATAATTGCATATATTTATTATGATTAGATAATATCTATACAAAAAAAAATTAACAATAGTGTATTTGACCAATATATACCTTAGCTATATCTCATATGTCCTATATGTGCTAATTTATTTATTCAAAATTTGGTCGTAAGGTTTATTTTATTTCCAAATTAAAAAGTCAACGTTAAATTTACTAAATATTTTAAAAAAATGTTTTAATTGTAAATAGTTAAAAATATAGGGTTAAATTTACTAATTATTTTAAAAAAAGGTTTCAATTGTATATAGTTAAAAATATAAAGTTAAATTTACTAAATATATTAAAAGGGTGTTTTAGTTGTATATTCTTGAAAACGCGGGGTTTAAATTGTATTTAAGCCTATAATTTTTTTTTGTTAAAATAGCACTTGCACTTCAATATGGTTATATTTTATAATTAAATAATTTCAATTTTATCCATCTAATCTACTTTCATTTAGAATGGACTTCTTTGCAATTTGGTCCAATGATGAAGTAAGGATAATTACCAAATATTTACTTATGCATTTATCCAACTAAAAATGATTATGCATTAGAGTTAAATTTTGATTTTATATTATAACATTTGGACTGAGAAATAACATAATAAAGTCCATAAATATGTACTTGCAAACTGGAAAGTCGTAAAGATGTTCTTAGAAATAGGAAAATCAAACATATTGTTGAGCTTGAAGATACCAAGGGCTTTTTACTTCTGAAAAAAGATTTCAGTTTTCATTTTTAAATTTTTCCAAAAATTTAAAAAAATTTATCTCTTAAAAAACTAATAAAAATGTGTTCCAAAGACAAAAAATTGAATTCGGCTAATTTTATATTGATTACTTTTCTATCTTTTAAGTTTCATAATTATATACATATTTTTTTTAGATTAACAACATGCATGACGTCATAGATTAACTCATACATGCATGATGATGGGCTAGGCCCAATCTCATTAGAAAAAGTTGTACATCACCAAACACCAAACTCTTCCACGTGGTCTATAAATACTCACCTCCACCTCCAAGAGAAGGGTGGATTCTTTACACTTAAAATAAAACACTATACATTTTAGATAAACTATACATTCTCTCTAACTTTCTCTCTCTAGGTGCTCAGCCAGAAATTTACTCTTATATCGGAGGTGTCTACGGAGCAAACCGCTTCGTTGGGCATTCCATTTCAGGCACCTGGAACAGACACGAGGCCAGCCCATCAACTCCGCATCCGGGCCCTAGAGCGAGGAGTTGACCTAGGAGGATTTGAGGGCTTATCATTTTGGCGCTAGAAGGAGGGGTCTCCAAAGCTCTTCCCCAGCATCCCTCCGTAATTAGTATTTAACTCGGCCACGACCAAGTTAACATCTAATCAACGAGCGCGGACCACCCCGATGGCACCCGTCACAAGGAGCGGAGCGATTGCAGAATGAGAGCCTAACCCAAACATGATCATAACCGAACCTTCCTCGGACAAAGACCGACGGGACGGCTCACCTCCTCTTAATGCGGCCGACCAGAGGCATATACTCAACCACAACACGGCCACTCGGGAGAGAGAAGCTCAAAGAGCCGCGGACAAATGACCCGAGGGTACTAGTCGGCCTCCCATCCTTAACGCTCAGCCAACAGCGCAAGCAGCTGGAAATAACCCCATCACCGCACGTCAGCTCCAAGGGCTCTCCCAACCCCAGCTGGCCGCCTTAGTCGCCTTCCACCAAACCATGATGCCCTCGATCCAACAACCTGAGATCCAGGGCCAAACGGAGGGCTTCAAAGTCCCCGAACCGGAAAGAACCACACTGTAAGGCTGTGGAGCCAACTCAGAGGCGCCACGCCCAAGCGCCTTCTCACACCTCGGCTCATCTCACCGTGCGGATCACCCCCGGTATCGACTTGGGCACCATCGAGAACAGTCCTGGGCTCATTACGAAGAACACCCGAAAGACTTTTTCAATGTCAGGACCCAGGTAGAGGTCGGAGAGGAAGGCGAAGGAGTGAGGAGGGACCTGCCAAAGGGAAAATGACCGGTCACCTCCCTGGCAAAGGGATGGAACCCATAGACACTGGGAGGCCACTCCCCCAAGAACTCATCCCCGACGCTCCCACCGCGAGGACACTAGCTTCCAAAAACAAATTGACCAGCTTCAAAAGAAGATGGACGGGGACGAGGTTTGTGATAACCTTGAATCCCCTTTTACTAGAAGGCTAGAAGCCCAACCTCGAGATCCGAAAATCAAGCACCCCCAGCTCAGGTTTTATAGCGGGGATCACAACCCGGGAGATCACACCCAATTCTTCGATCAACAAATGGCCTTGCACAAGCACAACGACCTAACTAAATGCCGCTTGTTTGCATCATTGCTCGAGGGTCATGCGCAGAAATGGTTCTCACTAATACCTCCGCGGAGCATAGGCACCTGGTCCGAATTTTGAAACTCATTTCTTAAGAGGTTCCGAACTAACCGTCCCCACGACATCAAAGAAGGAATAAACAAAGTCAGCTCTATCGATGAGCATGAGGCAATCAGCGCCTTCCGACGAAATGTCAACAACTATGTATATAAGGACTACGTCCTAGAACTAATCCGCAAGAAACCAAGGACCTTGAAAGAGTCTACGCCATGGCCTCAAATCACATCTCGGCCGACAATGCCTTACACGCCATCCGATTGACAAGAGATGACCAGGATGACAACCCTCGGTCGGAGCCCAATAAAGGAACCCACAAGGACAAGAAACAAAAATTCGATAGTTCTCGACCGAGCTCGGGGCACCAAAGCCATGTTATCCATCAATCGACTCCCCCACCATCAGAGACCACAATGCCCCCCAACAGAAGTAGTCGGTTGGACGCGAACAAACCACACTAACCCCTCCCTGAATGGACGAAATTCACCCGGAGTAACTCAGTGATCCTATCTGAAATCAAGAGCAAGCCCTTCTTTGAAAAACCTAGGCCCATGCAAGGCTCGGCCACAAATAGGGATAAGACTAAGTTCTGTGACTATTACTCCGATGCCGGCCATACAACCGAGGACTGCTTATCGCTAAAGTTCTTCTTGGAAAGGCAGGTCCGAGCGGGGAATCTTCCTGGTTACCTTCCCCCACAGCCCAAGGCTCAAGACCTAGGGTCGTCCAATGACAAGTTGTAAATCAACGTAGTAGTCGGCGGGAGGCAGACCCCAGAACCCCCGTCGGACACAGAAGTGTTCTCCATCACCCAACACTCGGGGGTGTGCAACTTCAACTCCTTCAGCGATGCGGATTACGAAGGGATCAACCCTAATCACAATGAAGCGATGGTCGTCACCCTGGATGTAGCGAACCATGACGTCCACAACATGTTGGTGGACAACGGGTCCTCGGTGGATGTACTCTTCCTCCACACCTTAAGTCGCATGCAGCTCGGACCTTTGAAGCCAGATGCTTGTGATGAAATGCCGCTGTACGGATTTGGGCACAACGCCATCCCTATTCAGGGAACTATCCGGCTGCCTATCACCTTCGGATCCGGGCCTAAACAAGTCTGCCACATGATTAAATTTTATGTCATCGTCATACAACATCATCTTGGGCCGACCATCCATCTCCAAGCTGTGTGCCGTCACCTCCACCCCACATCTTAAAGTCAAATTTCCTACACCTCGAGGTATCGGAGAATTCAAAATTGACAGAGGGATCTCTAGGGACTTTTATAGTATGGCCATTGCCCTAGGAGAAACACACCGAAAGAACAAGCGAAAAGCATCTGAACTCCAGCAACAGCAAGCCGCACCACAATGCCTAAGTAAGAAAGTCATGAAAATCGCCGTTCACTTGGCGTGAAGGGCCAAAAAGAAAGGAGACCGCTCGACTGACCAAGTGAACAATATAGAGTACCATCCAACATAAATCAACTCCTCCCCTCGAGGCCGACCAGTACCTCCGGCCCATCACCGCTCACGAAACCGAAAGCTGTCAATATTGGGGCCGAGCTAGAAGGTACCCTTCGGACGGATTTAATATACCTCCTCCGCGAATATGTTGATGTTTTCACTTGGAGTGCCGCGGATATGCCCGGGCTCCCAGAGTCAATCGTCATGCACCGCCTCAACGTAGACCCTAACCGACAAGCTATCAAGCAAAAAAGGAGGAACTTTGTGCCGGAGAGACAAGCGGCGATCGATGAGGAGGTCAACAAGCTGCTAGTCGTGGACATAATCTTTGAAATCCAATTACCCGAATGGTTGGCCAATGTTGTTATGGTCAATAAGCCCAACGGAAAGTGGGGAATCTGCGTGGACTACACTGACCTCAACAAAGCCTGTCCGAAAGACTTTTATCCATTGCCTACAATAGACTAGCTAATCGACGCCACTTCTGGCCACATTATGCTAAGTTTCATGGATGCATTCTCAGGATATAACCAGGTTCGAATGGCAACCGAGGACATTCCTAAGACCTCCTTCATTAAGCATCGAACGGTCTATGCTTACAAGTTCATGCCTTTCGGACTTGTAAATGCAGGAGCAACATATCAACGCCTCATGAACAAGATCTTTAAGTCACAGATCGGTCGCAATATGGAAGTATATGTGGACGACATGATCATCAAGTCACTCCTGGCTGAATCCCACATAGAAGACCTCAAGGAATGCTTTATTAGCCTTCAATAGATCAGAATGAAGCTTAACCCAGCCAAATGGACCTTCAGACTCAACGCTGGTAAATTCCTCGGTCTCCTAGTCAGTAAAAGGGGAATCGAGACCAATCCTGACAAGATTTAAGTCGTGCTTGAAATACAAGCTCCTTACAACCAAAAGGAAGTACAGAAGCTCACCGACCGATTAGCAGCCCTCCGAAGGTTCATATCAAAGCTAGCCGAGCGCTGCTTACCCTTTTTTGAAACCCTCAAAGGGGCGAAGATGACCAAATCCTTCACTTGGATGACTGAGTGTCAAGGGGCCTTTGAATCTTTAAAGCATTACTTAGTGACGGCCCCGGTGCTGACGAAAGCCATGCTAGAAGAACCGCTATCCATCTACCTCTCAGCTAGTCCTCTAGCTTTCAGTGTGGCCCTTATCAAGGAAGAGAGCGGAACCCAAAGACCGGTGTACTATGTGATCCAAGTCTTGAAAGACGCGGAGATACGCTACCCCAATCTGGAGAAATTCGCCATTGCCTTGGTAATGGCTAGCCGAAAGCTAAGACACTACTTCCAAAGAAGGGAGATAAATGTTGTCACTAACCAACCATTGAGGAAAATCCTCCACAAACCGGACATCTCCGGCCACATCGTCAATTGGGCAATGGAACTAAGTCAATTTCAACTCAACTTTGTACCTCGAACTGCCATCAAGGGACAAGCTCTTGCGGACTTCATTATGGAGTGCACCTTCCCAAGTACACCTTGTCCAGCTAACCTAGAAAGCCCAAACACTATGACCAAAGACCGCCCCAAACCTTGGGAATTATTCGTCGACGGGTTGACAACAAATGATCATAGTGGGGCCGGGGTAATACTTACGAGTCCGGACAACTTCAAGATCAGGCAAGCCATTAGGTTCAAGTTCAAAGCAACAAACAACCAGTTCGAGTATGAAGCTCTCCTGGCCGGCCTGAGGTTGGCCCGACAATTCCAAGTCCAAGCCATGGTTGTCCAAGCGATTCTCAGCTGGTGGTCAAGCAAACCCAGGGAGAGTACAAGTCCAAGGTGTTAGTATTGGTATCCTAGAGACAATACTTTTAATGTTTTATTGAAAACAATTAAGGATTATATTTTATGTGATTATTTAATTAATATTTATTATGTCTTTATTTACTGTGTCATAAATTGAAAGAATAATAAATGTCCTTGGAATATTAATACGTAATATATATCTTTAAGTATGTGACTTAAAAATGAGATTATATGAATAATATTTTATTCCAAAAATTCCCTAGTCAAGTATTATTATTTAAGGATAGCAATAATGCAATAAGACTAGTATGTTTGTTGACAGATGACCACATCTCATTGGTCATAGGTATGGTGATACTAAAGTTAAGAACATAAGTGTATGTATCAATACATGACACTGGAAAGACCCGCCGTGAGATTCTACATGTTAATAAGTGTCATAAGAAATCTCACAGTGATAATGACGTAATGATCCTCTGACTTGAAATCATTATATTTCTATACGAGAATTAATATGCTTTGATTACATTCAAAGTTACCTTTAACCGGGTAATGATAAAGGTGGACATTGGGTATACTATGAATCGTATGGGGAATATGAATTATAGATATATGATTTAACCCTCCAATTCTAGGAGTGATATTATTGGGTGTATTAACCAATGCTATCTTGAAACATGGATGAAATATGGATCTTGGCTCACTCGAAAGATTTAATGAAATGTTTTCCGAATTAATAGTTAGGGCTATTGATTTGATAAAAATAGTGGGAGATATATATTATGAATGTATATGATAATCACTTGAACATAATTAAACTTCTGCAACTAACTAATATGCATTTTAAACATTGTAGATATTTAATGGCAAACAACACAAATAACTTCTCTGTTAGAGCAACCCTTGAGAAGGACAAGCTGACAGGAACTAACTTTCTTGATTGGTATAGGAATTTGAGGATTGTCCTCAGGCAAGAGCGTAAGCTCCACGTCATTGAAATTCCTCCTCCTGCTCCTCATGCTGAGAATGCAACTTGTGTTCAGCAAAATGCTTATCAGAAGCATATTGATGATGCGAATGATGTTGCGTGTCTCATGCTGGCAACCATGAGTTCTGAGCTTCAAAAACAACATGAGCATATGGATGCTTATGAGATGATTGAACACCTTCAAAGGATGTTTGAAGGACAAGCTCTTCAAGAAAGGTTCGACACGAGCAGAGAACTGTACGCTTGCAAGCAGGGAGAGCGTGAACCTGTTCAACCACATGTTCTGAAGATGATAGGTTATATTGAGTATCTTGATACTTTGGGTTTCCTGATTGGTCCGGAAGCTCAGATTGACTTAATCTTGCAATCGTTGAACAACAACTACACTCATTTTATTATGAACTACAATATGAATGAGATAGACAAAACACCCACTGAATTGTTGACCATGTTACGAACTGCTGAAACCAACATGAAAAAGGCTGAACCTGCTGTCATGCTGATGGTAGACAACAAAGGTAAGGCTAAAAGAAAAGGCAAATGGAAGGGAAAGAAGAAGATTGGATCTGCTTCTAGTCCCAAGCCAAAGGCTAATCACAAACAGGCTTTAAAGCCCAAGGGTGCTGTTACAAAGGGTGATTTTCACTACTGTGGTAAACCAGGTCATTGGAAGAGAAACTGTCATGCTTATTTAGAGGATCTGAAGAAGAAGAAGGCTGGTCAAGCTTCTGATTTAGGTATTTATGTTATAGAGGTCAATTTGTCTACTTCTACATCATGGGTATTGGATACTGGATGTGGTTCTCACATTTGTATAAATGTGCAGGAGCTGCAAATGAGTAGGACTTTGGCAAAAGGAGAGGTCGACCTACGAGTTGGCAATGGAGCAAAGGTTGTTGCCTTAGCTGTAGGGACTTATTATTTAACGTTGCCCACTGGGCTTATTTTAGAACTTGAGAACTGTTTTTACATGCCTGCAATTTGCAGAAACATTATTTCGGTTTCTTGTTTGGTCAAGAAAGGTTTTGCATTTTTAATTCAGAACAATAGTTGTTCTTTTTCTTTGAATAATGTTACCTATGGGGTTGCACGTTTATTTAACGGTTTATATGTTCTTGATTTAGACACTCCTATCTATAATGTGAATAACAAACGTCTTAAAATAAATGACTCAAATCAAACATACCTCTGGCACTGTCGTTTAGGCCATATAAATGAGAAGCGCATTTCCAAGTTACATAAGGATGGATACTTGGATAAGTTTGACTTTGAATCATACGAAGCATGCGAACCTTGTCTCATTGGAAAAATAACTAAAACTCCTTTTACTGGACAAGGTGAAAGGGCCACTGAACGATTAGAACTTATACATAGTGATGTATGTGGTCCTATGCGTACTATGGCAAGAGGTGGCTTTTACTACTTTATCACATTTACTGATGATTTCAGTAGATATGGATATGTGTATCTTTTGAAGAACAAATCCGATTCTTTTGAAAAGTTCAAAGAATACAAAGCTGAAGTAGAAAAGCAAACTGGCGGAAGTATTAAGACTCTACGATCTGATCGTGGAGGTGAATACTTAAGCCATGAATTTAAGAGTTTATTAAAAGAGTGTGGTATTGTATCACAACTCACTCCTCCCAGAACACCACAATGGAATGGAGTTTCTGAAAGGAAGAATCGTACCTTGTTGGACATGGTACGATCGATGATGAGTCATGCAGATCTTCCAATTAGTTTCTGGGGCTACGCCCTGGAGACGGCTGCTTATACACTTAACCGAGTCCTACTAAAACGGTTCAGAAGACTCCATATGAGATATGAACTGAGAAACGTCATAGCATGTCATTTATAAAAATATGGGGATGTGAAGCGTTTGTGAAACATTTAACTTCTGACAAGCTAGGACCTAAATCAGACAAATGTAATTTTGTGGGATACCCAATTGAAACAAAGGGTTATTCATTCTATAATCCTTCCGAGAACAAAGTGTTTGTTGCTCGAACTGCAGTTTTTCTTGAAAGAGAAATGCTTTCGAAGAAAAATAGTGGGAGGATAATAGATCTCGATGAAGTTCGAGGCCCACAAGATAATATTGAACCAATGGAAGAACTTGAGCAGGATGTACAAGAAAACAATACTGCTCAAGAAACACAGGTTGTTCGTAGGTCTAGTAGGATTCGCCATGAGCCTGAGAGATATTATGGATTTCTCTTAACTCATGATGGTGATGTGATGCTTATAGATGAAGATGAGCCTCTCACCTACCAAGACGCTATGAACACTCCAGAATCCAAGAGATGGCTGGATGCAATGAAATCTGAGATGGAATCCATGTATACTAATCAAGTATGGACTTTGGTTGATCCACCTGAAGGGGTAAAACCTATAGGGTGCAAGTGGGTTTTCAAGAAGAAGACCGACATGGATGGTAATGTACAGACCTATAAGGCACTATTGGTGGCAAAAGGTTTCAAGCAAATTCATGGTATTGACTATGATGAGACTTTTTCACCTGTGGCTATGTTCA
Source organism: Oenanthe sinensis (assembly GCA_028671895.1). Taxonomy (NCBI): domain Eukaryota; kingdom Viridiplantae; phylum Streptophyta; class Magnoliopsida; order Apiales; family Apiaceae; genus Oenanthe; species Oenanthe sinensis. The sequence continues at coordinate 1,332,544 of CM053808.1, forward strand.
AGTCCATCAGGATTTTGCTTACTATAGCTGCTTACTATGATTATGAAATCTGGCAGATGGATGTCAAAACTGCTTTCTTAAATGGGAGCCTTGAAGAAGACGTGGATGTGTATATGACATAGCCTGAAGGTTTTGTTGATTCAAAGAATGCTGGAAAGGTATGTAAGCTGCGTCAATCCATTTATGGATTGAAACAAGCCTTAAGGAGATGGAACATTCATTTTGATGAAACTGTCAAATAGTTTGGGTTTATTCAAAATGAAGATGAACCATGTGTTTACAAGAAAGTAAGTGGGAGCAATGTGGCATTCCTAGAATTATATGTTGATGATATATTAATAATAGAGAATGACATTCCTTCTTTACAGGCTGTTAAGACTTGGTTGAATAAGAATTTCTCAATGAAAGACTTAGGTGAAGCGACCTATATTTTAGGTATCAAGATCTATAGAGATAGATTAAGAAGAATGATCGGCCTAAGTCAGAGTAGATACTAGTCTAATCCAGGTGAAGGTCACTGGACAGCAGTCAAGAATATTCTTAAGTACTTGAAGAGGACTAAAGATCAATTCTTGGTATATGGAGGAGAAGATAAACTGGTTGTAAAAGGTTACACCGACGCTAGTTTCCAGACAAACAAGGACGATTCGATATCTCAGTCTGGATTTGTGTTTTGTCTAAATGGAGATCTTGTATGCTGGAATGGTTCACAGCAGAGACAGTTGTAGATTCTACAATAGAGCCTGAGTATATTGATGCTTATGAAGCAGCCAAGGAGGCTGTTTGGGGATGTACTTAGGAGATATCACCTAATTAATGAGATTAATGATCAAGGAGATATACATATATGTAAAGTGCATACTAATAAGAATAATGCAGACCCACTGACTAAGGCTTTATCGCAGCAGAAGCACGAAGGTCATACTAGTTCCATGGGTATTAGATACATGAGAGATTGGCTCTAGTACAAGTGGGAGATTGTTAGTATTGGTGTCCTGGAGACAATACTTTTAATGTTTTATTGAAAACAATTAAGGATTATGTTTTATGTGATTATTTAATTAATATTTATTATGTCTTTATTTACTGCGTCATAAATTGAAAGAATAATAAATGTCCTTGGAATATTAATACGTAATATATATCTTTAAGTATGTGACTTAAAAATGAGATTATATGAATAGTATTTTATTCCTAAAATTCCCTAGTCAAGTATTATTATTTAATGACAGTAATAATGCAATAAGACTAGTATGTTTGTTGACAGATGACCACATCTCATTGGTCATAGGTATGGTGATACTAAAGTCAAGAACATAAGTGTATGTATCAATACATGACACTGGAAAGACCCGCCGTGAGATTCTACATATTAATAAGTGTCATAAGAAATCTCACAGTGATAATGATGTAATGATCCTCTGACTTGAAATCATTATATTTCTATACGAGAATTAATATACTTTGATTACACTCAAAGTTACCTTTAACCGGGTAATGATAAAGGTGGACATTGGGTATACTATGAATCGTATGGGGAATATGAATGATAGATATATGATTTAATCCTCCAATTCTAGGAGTGATATTATTGGCCTCTTGATTGAGTGAGACTATGAAATGCATGGCCATGCTCAAATATTAATTTGTTTAAATAGTCTACTCATTGATCAAGGAAACCAAGATTAAACGTTGAAGAGGATGACACAATACATGCCTCGAGTTTGATCTATAATATAAGGTTAAAAGGATTATATTACATGGAACATTATTCACGAAAGGTTTAATTGAATCACCAATTATTATTGTTACTTGGGTAGCAATGATGTATTACTAGATGCCGCTCATTGTTTATAATTTTATTATTGGATATTAAAATTATTGTCAACGTAATAATAACCTAAAGGGTCACACACAAAGAACGTCAAAACGGAGGTTTATTTAAATTATGAATTTAGATATATTATTATTATTAATTTAAATTTAATTATTGAATTAATTAAGTGGGACTTGATTAATTATATTATAATTTGGATTTAATAAGAATTATTATTAATTCGAATTTAATTATTGAATTAATTAAGTGGGACTTGATTAATTATATTAGAATTCAGATTTAATAATAATAATAACCCAAAATCATAATGGGTTTTGGAAACCACATGGATTAGGGTTAGGCCCAAAATCTCTCTTTCCCCTATATATACATAATGATGTATAGTATTAGGGTTTAGTCATCAAATTTCATTTTTAGAGAAAAACCCTAGCTGCACAACATAAAGAGAGGCTAGAGAAAGAGAGAGAGAGAGAGACAAACAATTCGGCTAGTACCGACTCCGGTGATCGTAGGACGATCGGGCGTTCGTGTGGACTTCTTTGGAGAGTAGATCTTTGTAACAAAGGGCTGCTGTGATTCGTCTTTTCTGGACCTCCATTAAACAGCATACGGAAAGCTTTATTAAGGTACAGACTTCTTCACCATAATCATCCAACGTTATACATGGATCCTGCGATTGGGTTTTGATTTTTATTGTTTTTACGTTAATTCCGCTGCGTTTTCATGCCCGAAACCCTTTACAAGGACCCCATCATGATCAGATACTAAAAAATGGCCAAGGAAGCCATCTCCAAATTCTCCGACTTCAAGCTACAACAAGTAGAGAGTGAGGACAACTCAGTCGCCGATGCCTTATCCAAACTCGCCACTTCCGATCTTGAAAATCTAGAAGGCTCGGTTTACCTCGAACACCTGGACCGCCCGAGTATTGAAGAACAAATCGATGTCATGGAAATCTCTACGGATCCCGGTTGGAAATCAGTCTACATCACCTACCTAACGGTCGGCACATTACCCGATGACAACAAGGAGGCCAAATCATTAAAAGCTAGGGCATCTCGCTTTTGCTACATCGAGGGCACACTTTACAGAAAAGGGTTCCACAACCCATTGCTAAAATGCCTAGAGACGGAGGAGGCTGACTACTGCCTGACGGAGGTCCACGAGGGAATCTATGGGGAGCACATTGGTGGAAAAGCACTAGCACACAAAGTCCTAAGGCAAGGATACTACTGGCCGACCCTCTTCAAAGACGCAATAAAATACGTACGAAAGTGTAAACAATGTCAGCTCTACAACAACGTACCAAGACAGGCCCCAACCTTGCCTTCTTTCATTCTCTCACATGTCCCCTTCGCAAAATGAGGTATAGATATCATGGGACCATTCCCTCAAGCCCCCGGTCGACTAAGGTACGTCATTGTCGCGGTCGACTACATGACCAAATGGGACGAGGCCAATGCCATCGCCCACATTATCGATAGAGATTGTATGAAGTTCTTTTGCGAACAAGTCATAATGAGGATCGACATCCCCCTCAGCCTGATATTCGTCAATGGGACATAATTTATCAGTCAAGCTTTCACCCAGTTCCTGAAAACCTTTAACATTGTCCATCTCAGATCTTCCGTGGCCCAGTCTCAAACCAACGCCCAGGTGGAAGTCAACAATCGAAGCATACTCCATGGACTGGAGAAAAGACTCCATGGCGTCAAGGGAAAGTGGGCCGAAGAACTGCCAAATGTCCTCTGGTCCTACCGCACTACTCCTAGGACCTTGACAGGAGAGTCCCCATTTAAGCTATGTTATGGAACCGAGGCCGTCATCCCCGTCGAAGTTGGTTCACCCTCCTTCCGAGTTGTCAACTACAACGAGCAAGTTAACCCGGAAGGAATCCGCACCAACCTAGAGCTATTGGATGAACTAAGGGACCGCGCCACCTACCACACAATTGAATATAAGTGAAAAACAACTGTGTACTTTGAAAAAAGGTCAAGCTCAAGCAATATGAGGAGGGTGACCTAGTCCTAAGGGCAACCGAAGTATCAGACCCCTCTCACCAAGGGAAGTTATCGCCAAACTGGGAGGGACCCTACCTCGTGCGCCGAGTGATCAGACTGGGGTCATATATACTCAAGACAATGGAAGGCTAAGAGATCCCAAATGCATGGCATGGACTTCGCTTGCACAAATTTTACTGTTGATATGAGGATAGTAGCTACTATAATGGCCTTTCATGGATGCACCCGCTTTTGTATAAAGGCATGGTCAACATTATGAGACCATGTCTCCATCTTTTGTAATACAAGTATCTTTTGCACATACAAATCATCAGCATGATACCGGAGCACCAAAAATGCCCAATCACCAGAATGCAAGATGGGCTACAATCAACCTTAGCCTCTAAACTTAATAGCTCTCGGTCACCAGACCGAGGCCTATTATGGGGATACGATCAACCTTAGTCTCTAAACTTAATAGCTCTCGGTCACCAGACCGAGACCCATTAGGGGGCTATGATCAACCTTAGCCTCTAAACTTAGTAGTTTTCGGTCACCAGACCGAGTCCTATTAGGGGGCTACAATCAACCTTAGCCTCTAAACCTGATAGCTCTTGATTACCAGACCAAGACCTATTAGGGGGCTAAGATCAACCTTAGCCTCTAAACTTAATAGCCCTCGGTCACCAGACCGAGACCTATTAGGGGGCTACATTCAACCTTAGCCTCTAAACCTGATAGATCTCAGTTACCAGACCAAGACTTATTAGGGGGCTAAGATCGACCTTAGCCTCTAAACTTAATAGCCCTCGGTCACCAGACCGAGACCTATTAGGGGGCTACATTCAACCTTAGCCTCTAAACTTAATAGTCCCTGGTCATCAGATCGAGACCTATTAGGGGGCTGTAATATATATGGGTACAATGCATGTCATGTATAAAAACAAATGCAAAATGTACACGATACTTCATTTAAAAATGAGAAAACCCAAGATTTAAACAAAATGGCCTCGGCCCATTCAAAAATACACCCTCTCAAAAGATTAATTGTGCATTACAATCGAGAATAAAAATGGCCCCGGGCTCAAACTACTAGTCCTAGAAAGCTTAAATTGGCCTCGGGCCCAAAACAATTGGAAAAAACAGACTAAGGCAAAGTGGCATCCGTGGTAGTAGTGGTTGGCTCCGTGGTAGCAACCTCGTCCTCATCCTCATCCTCGGTCCCAGAATCCGAGTCCGCATCCCAGCCCCGGATCTCCTCCAAAGATAACTCTCACGCCGACATATCCTCACCCACGACTTCAACAACAGACTTCCCCTTATCCACCTCGGTCTCGGTAGCAGCCTCCGGGCCTTGCTCCTCCAAATGCTTGAGGAAGTCGTCAACCTTGTGCTTAGCAGCGTCCAGGACATTTCCTTCATCGACAAACCCATAGCAGTCGGTATAACCCATCTTGTACGTAGAAGCAGCCTCCATATTCATCAAATTTTTATACCCGACCGTGCGAACAAACCTCTGCATGCAACTCTTATAGGAGGGCCGGCGGTCGAGCTCCTCAATGATTTCATCCACCCTTTGGGCCTCTTTAGTAGCCGTGCTCCTCTCCAACTCACACTGACTCTTCAACCGAGCATTCTCAGACTGAACATCCTTGTTTTCCAAACTCAGAAGGTTAAACTTCGTGAGAACATCGCTCTCCTTCTTCTCAGCCACCTCCTTAGCCTGTCGGGCCTCGGTCACCTGATTCCTCATGTCTTCAATCGAGCCCTCGACTTTCTCTACCTGAGACTCGACATCATGGAGCCACTCCATCAAGGACTTAATTCTCTCTTAGACGGCTACTTCCCATGCCATATGCTGCAAACACTAAGTAGGAAATAATCAAAATACGAGTGGCTTCAGACTATGAAAGGAAAAGACCGAGGAAGAATGATATACCTTGCCACTAGCCGCACAGAAGCCTCCATAGAACTACGAGTCATCCTGTTTGCCGAAGTGCTCCATGTCCTGAGGAAGCTTGAAGGCTTTCAGGTTGTCAAAAGGGGCTCGGCCTTCACCCATCCTGCCCTGATGGGACCGAATGTCCATTGTCACGTAACTTTCCTCACCCTCGGGCGTTGTCACTCCCCGAATCCTCGGCCTATCCCCGGAAGCAACGGAGAGGACTCTCTTTGCAAATTCCTTCCCATTAAGCCAAGACTTCCTCGAGGGATCAACCACCTGATAGCCAGAATCAATTATGTCCTGCATAGCAGCTTCGGTTAAAACCTGCCCCGCTGCCACTAGCCACTTCGCCAGATTTATCGGCCACGGACACCACCGGTGCCAACTTATGAGTTTGAGGATTCTTTGGAATCCTGGCCACCGAAGATCTTCTCCACATCCTCAATCTTCGGCCGGGGCGGATCCCCCTTGTCTGATCGAAAAAGGGCATAATAAGATCTGAAGTATTCATCCCGAACGCTCTCGAACTCCTTCGGGACGTTGTAGAACAGATATGATGAAGGTATCCATCGCCCTCGGTCACTTACCAGTCGACCGAATTCCCCTATAGGGTTCGGCTTCCTCCTGATATACACCCCAAAATACGAACTCTTGGCCGAGTCAACCACTTCAACCCGACTTCGGCTAGAACTCACGGCCAGTGGGATTGCAGTCAAAAAATTTTCGGAACTAGCACTACCTACTATGCTAACAGAGGGAATGGGGGCAAATGATGGGCTAGGCCCAATAGGCCCAATCTCTTTACAAAAAGTTATACATCACTAAACACCAAGCTCCTCCACGTGTATTGTACGGAGCGATATGGCGCACGTGAGGGGCACGTGGAAGAAGTCTATAAATACCCGCCCCCACCTCCAAGAGAAGGGTGGATTCTTTACCCTTAAAACAAAACACTATACATTTTAGATAAGCTACACCTTCTCTCTAACTTTCTCTCTCTAAGTGCTCGGCCGAAAACTTACTCTTACATCGGAGGTGTCTACGAAGCAAACCGCTCCCGTGGGCATTTCATTTCAGGCACCTGGAACAGAAACGAGGCCAGCCCATCAACCCCGCACCCGGGCCCTAGAGCAAGGAGTTGGGCTAGGAGGATTTGAGGGCTTATCACATGACATCATATATTAACACATATCTGACATCATAATATTTATGGATATTATTTATGGTAACCTTATACAATTGGCTTTTGCCAATAGTACCCTTATATTATTGGCTTCTATCCATGGTGCCCTCGTACATTTGGTTTTTCATATATGATACTCTTCTGTCAAGTAAAAAGTAATAGAATTGATTTCAAACTGTAAAACAAATTGTATAGTTGAGATATTAACGGTCAAAGTTTGGTTATGAAGTTTGAATATATCTCAAACATTTTAATTCTGTTTTATATTATACATACAATAGTCTATTTCATGTATTTTTTCACAAGGATTTCAAATAAACAATTTGTTTTACAATCTGATATCAATTATATTAATTTTTACTTAACAGAAGTGTATTATATATGAAAAACTAAATGTATGAGGAACCATGGATAGAAGTCAATAATGCAATGGTACCATCGGCAAAAACCAATTGTATAAGGGTACCATAGAGAATTGTTAGGTAAGATAAGTGTTGCAGAAGGGGGGGTTGAATGCAACTTGATTAATTATATCTAATTCTTGCTAACAACAAACAAGAATAGCAATTAACAAGTTTTATGATGCAAACAATAAAAACAGATAAGCAATACAGTGTTTTTAAATTTCAAAAATAATTTTATTATTTTTGTTTTCCTATAACTGACTGGAAATGAGTTCCAGCTTTGATAGATACAATAACAATGAATTTGCTAATGTTTCTATACTTGAGAGAAAATTTAGTTCAGTTGCATAAGAGAAAGTACTTGTGAGATGTGTGTATTTATACTAAAACACATATCCCACTTACAAGTGTACTTTCCCTTGGTCCTAGAACAAAGCTTGAAATAGAAACTGTACTTTTTTCGTTCAACTTTGTCTTCATTCCATATGTAGATAAAGCAGCTCTGAGATATGTAAAAATCTTTGACTCCATGAGCACGTTTTAACTTTTACTTGTCTTCTTCCAAGTTGCAGTAGTAGACTTGACAGAATAAATAAACATGTCCAAATCATTCCTTGTAATTTCACTATCTTAATCTGCTACCTGGAACAAACTGTCAGCTTCACTAAAAGTTTACTGTCAACTTTTAGCTCCTCTATGGTGACAGTATCTTCGGCTCTGCATACTTTGTTGTTAAGCTTTGATAGTCTATTAAAACATACTATCTCCAAAGCTGCTGTCAACTATCCCCGCCAAAGTTGATGTCAGTAATACTTGTGATGTCTTCAATTCTTTATTCTCCGCCAAGTATACTGTCAAGGGAATAGTTGCTGTCATCTGTTCCAATTGTGCTGTCACTTGTAATGTACTGTCATAGGCTTGAGTACTTGAAATGTTGTTATCTGAGTTTTGAATCATGTTGTGCATGAACACTTAGTGAACTTCTACTCCATGACTAATTTTTATTCTTTTATACAAGACAATAACTTTCAAATGTACTGTCACCTAACTGTTACTTTTTAAATGTACTGTCTACAAGTGACTACTGACCATATTGTCAATATACATATGACAGTATGTTTTACTTAGCTTAATTACACTTAAAACTAAGTACATTAGTTGATTACACCACAATCCCTAACAAGAATATCTCTAATATTTATAACCAATATATATATATATATATATTACAATTTTATAAAACATGATTCTATTGTTGTCTACTTCATGTTAAAATTTAAATTTTCTTGAAGCACATCTCTAATTTTCATTATTGCATCCAAAAGCTCTGGTATAATGATTTCAAACTGTATTAAAAAATTATTAAGTGTCTTCGATGAGATGAGTGCTTCCTTATGGGCTCCAACGGTATTGTGTTGTCATCAAAATTATCTTCAAAACTATTTTTAAGAACGGTACTTGCAATTTTTTCTAAACTCGGGACCTCTTGTCATTTTCAATATAATATGCTATTGATATGGAAAACTCTCAATAAATTAATAATTATTAATTTATCGATTAATTAATATCTCTCCAAATTAATAAAATTCTCTAGTCACAACTATATTAATTTATAAAGGTTTTACTGTACCATTTTATAATGTCCACAACTTAAAAAATAACAACTTTATGATCCTTATATGGTCACTATTTATCTATAATTATTCTTTTTGTGACTATTTATGAGACTTGCCGTATGACCATCATCATATGAGAATTACTTTCATCTCCAACCGTAATTCATACCAGGGACGAGGGTTCATTGGGGCCAGAGGTGGCCATGACCCCTATATTGTTATATGTATGTTATAATTTAAAAAATATATATTTTAATTTATATATTTAAATAAATATAATACTTGGCCCCTGTAGAAAAATTTTGATCCCTATAAAAAAAATATGGCCCTTATAAAATAGAAAGTTTAGTTCATTAAATTTCTCTCATTAATTTATTAGATCAAATTTAAATAAAATAAGTTGGTGTTGGTCTTGCTAGTTTCAACAGCTACTACCGAGCGGACATTTTCTTCAATGAACATCATCAAAACAAAGATCCGGAACAAAATGGATGATGAGTTTCTCGATCATTGTATGCTTATTTATATCGAAAGAGAATTAGTGAAAAGTTTTAGTACGGACTCAATAATAGACGGGTTTCGTGATTTGAAAGAACGTAGAGTTTATTATAAATTTTGTACTAGTATTTTTGTGTATTTGTTATATTGAATATTTAAAAGTGTTGACGGGAAAACAAATTGGCCCCCTCCATGAACATTTACTGGTTTCGTCCTTGATTCATACGGAAAAGGATCACACACCATCACAACTATACCCATAATTGCATGATCAACTTCTTAACTTCAACTCTAATACTATTTATTCGGTTGCACAACATACATTTTTATACATAACAGGTTGTCCACACCCATCAATTGTTCATAATAATCTATGCGCGTTTTTTTTCCGTGGATAATAAAAAACCCTAGAAGGATTCTAGGAAGTGCGGATAGATGACGTGACCCCTAGATTCATAAAAATTTCGCGTGTTAATGTTATTCGTGGAAAATTATAGCGGATCAGGACCCATTATACATTAGTATGATATTTTTTTAGGCCGTTATTATATATCGGAGAAATTTATTCTTCACCACCTAAAAATGCCTTATATCAATAAAATTATTTGAATATTTATATTTAAGATAAATATTTTTTATTTTTTTAGTGTGAAATTTTATAACTTTTATACCCGTTATTATTTATTTATGATATCACTTTTTACAGAACACATCAATTGACTAGCATCATATTTGACAAGTTTTTGATCCATTCCATCAATAACATCTCCAACCACAATTCATATTAAGAGTAACTCCAACCCAAAGACACATTATCTATATTTGTCCTAGTTGTACATATTTTAGGGGTTTAGTTTTAAAGTTTATGCTCTAATGGACTCATCATCCCCAATAATTTTTAGGGGAGAGAAAACCCAACCCTTTGTTTAGGGGAGAGAAAACCCAACCCCAATTTCCTCCACCTCATCTACTTTTTTTTCATCAATCCCTCTCTTTTTCATCCCTCCCATTATATACCTATATATAATTGGAGTTAAGGGGTTAATGTGGTCGTTGTGGTCGTCATGGTGTGGTATAATTGTTGTGATAGATTAGAGTAGTTAGGTAAAACTAAAATATATAAAATTAAAATCCACATCAAATAACTTTTACGGGCTATAAAATCATTATAAATTTTATGATTTAAATTATAATTCATTTAATTTTATATATTCAATAAAAATGAAAATAATAAAAATATTAATAATAATATTATAATATTTTCATAAATATGTATATATTCTAAAGTAAATTATAAGTAAACAATTATTATATAAATATTGTTGTTAGGAATATATTCATTTGATGATGTACAAAATCCTAGAACATAGTCTAGTTAGTCCATGTATAGGTATCATGATAATTTATACTTAGAAGATTTTCAGAAGAAATAAACCAGAGTCTAGAAGTAATTCAGAGTCTATAGACTATCAGAGTCTATAGTCTGTCAAAGACTGAAGATCATCAGAGTCTGAAGGTTTTCAGAGTCTATAAAGCTGAAATTGAATTTAGAAGGTGATCACAATAATGGAAAGTCTTCAAAGATAAAGGCATATATATTACAGATATGCTATGGGAAGGAATGAGGATTACAGAAGGAAACTGTTAGCTAATAATTAGGAATTCTATTTCTATTGTAATTTGATTTTCTGTTATTAGTTGATAGGAAGCTCTCTATATAAACACTATATGTAACCTAATTTATTTGTCAAACTTTTGAGAGAGCATAGAGACAGAGAGAATTGCTGTGAGAAACACAGAGAAGCTGCTAGGGTTTGTGCACACCCTAGGAGAGTTTGTATTCATACATCAGTAATACAAACAGTGTTCATTCATATATTTGTGTTTGTTCTTTTTTCTGAATTCAAAGATTTGGTCCAAAGGTGTAATTTCCGGACACCCCAACCGGTATCATGCCAGACCGCTTCAGGCCCAAACATTGAGTTGATTTTAATCAGGCAAAAAGAACACACAACTATCCAACCCCCCCTTCTACTTGTGTAACTGGAAAAATAATTGGTATCAGAGCCTAAAGTTTAAAATCGATCAAAGATGTCTGGAAATAAAGATGGCAATTCTACGATTTATATGCTCAAGAGGAACGAATATACCCACTGAAAGGTTAAGATGCTGCAACATCTGGAGGCTACAGACCCTGACTATCTTGACATGATTCATGATGGACCTTATGTTCCCTCAAGGCATGTTCCTCAAACCATTGTTGAAGGAAAACTCATTGGAGATCACTTTGTTGACAAACCAAATGCTGAGTGGTCAAAGGAGGACAATGAGAATATCCTGAAGGCGGCAAAAGTCAATAACATCTTCTTTAATAGTTTGGACTTTGTTCTCACAAACTGTATTATATCATGCAAAACTGCTAAAGAGATGTGGATGAAACTTGAAGTGCACTGTGAAGGAACCAAGGATATCAAGAAGAATGCAAGGTCTCTGCTAATTCAGGACTATGAGTATTTTGAAGCAAAAGCTAGAGAGACCATCACTGAGATGTATGATAGGTTTACCAAACTCCTGAATGAGATGGCTATTCTTGGTAAAGTGTATGATTCTGAAGACACAAATACCTAGTTTCTGAAAGCCCTTCCTGAAGAGTGGGACAATAAAACAACTGCTATAAGGGAAGCTAGAGATTTGGATGAAATAACTCTAGAAGAATTGTATGGCAGACTCAAGACATATGATTTAGAGATGCAACAGAGAAAGAACAAGAAATCTTGAAAAGCAAAATCTATGGCACTCTTAATGGAGTCTGAGAAAGAACAACATGAAGAACCCACAGAAACTAGAATCAAAGAATCAAAGAAAAAGGTTAAAACTGTTGTTGAGTCAGAGTCTACTAACACAGACTCTGATTCTGATGATGAGATCGATTTGAGTCAAATGATAGCTATGTTTGCTAAGAATTTCAAAAGGATGAAATTCAACAAAAGAACTGGAAAATTTAGCAAGAGGCCAACATTCAAAAAGGAGGATGAAAAAGTTAAGAAAAGCAAGAGCACCATAATTAAGCTTGACAAGGCAAAAGTCAAGTGCTTCAACTGTGGAATACTGGGGCATTTTGCTAGTGAGTGTAGAAAGGCTAAGAATCAAGGTAAAAGAAAGGCACTCATCTCAATAGGAAAGGACTGGGCAGATTCAAGCTCAGAGGATGAAATTGATTATGAAAATCTAGCATTGATGGTTGTCTCCTCAGAAAAATCAGAATCTCTCAAAGAACCCTCATCTCCTAAATCTCAGGGAACAAGGGCAAGGAAAATATCTCTAGTCTTGGACAGTGGATGCTCAGGACATATGACTGGAAAGAAATCCATGCTTACATATTTTGTGGAAATGGCTGGCCCGGAAGTATCCTTTGGAGATGGCAACAAAGGAAAAATACTGGGATATGGCAAGATTGTACTTGGAAATGTCATCATTGAAAAAGTAGCTCTAGTTGATGGCTTGAAACACAACTTGATCAGTATTAGTCAACTTAGAGATAGAGGTTACCATACTGGCTTTGACAACAAAGAATGCCTTGTGACTCACAAAGAAACAGGCATTTTAGTTTTGAAAGGGTATAGACATGGTAACATCTATGAAGCCAACTTGGAGGATTGCACTCATAATGAAATCACATGTCTATATATCAAGGTCTCAACTGAAGAAAGCTAGAAATGACACAAGAAACTGTCACACATCAACTTCAAAACACTCAACAAGTTGGTGAAACAGAGTCTTGTGAGAGGATTACCACAGGTTGATTTTGTTCAAGATGGACTTTGTGAAGCATGTCAACTTGAAAAACAAAGGAAAACATCCTTCAAGAGCAAAACAATAAACACCATTTTTTAACCCTTTTATTTATTACATTTTGATTTATTTGGTCCAGTAAATGTGATGTCAATTAATAAAAAGAAATATGCTCTTGTCATTGTAGTTGCTTTTACAAGATTCACATGGGTTTTCTTTTTGCACTCAACGGATGAAGCTTCACAACATATAATAGACCATGTCACTTTTCTGGAAACTAAATAAAAGAAGACAGTAAGAATTCTAAAGAGTGACAATGCTACTAAATTAAAGAATGCAATCATGGAGGAATATTGTGCATCAAAGGGAATTACTCAACAATTTTCTGCACTAGAAACACCCCAATAAAATTGTTGGGTCCCGGAAGTATCATAGAAGGGGGGTTGAATGCGATACTGACAACAATTTATTTTTTTTCCAGAATTTGCGGAATTAAATTATTGCATAAGCTGAGGGTTCGAGTCCTTGTAATGTTTAGGAGGCTGACTTACTAGCTTTCTATTTTTATGATATAACATTTAAGATATAGAAATTAGCAAGTAAGTAAACAAGATTCAAGTTAAATATGTATATTAAACTTGAACGGGTGTTACAACATTCGGTAGAATAAACTTTAATTCCTAGAACAAATTTGACATGAATTGTTCTACTTAAGGAATTAAAATCAACCTAGCACAGAAAGTCTGTGAATATAACTTTGCAGACAAATTGCTGAATTTGAAAGTTTTTCTACTTCTGAAAAATGAAGCTAAGGCCTCATATTTATAGAGGTTGAAAAGCTAGCATGACTTTTCCACTATGACTTTTTTTAACAAGAAATAAGCCTTGTATGACTTATTAAAAAGACTGGGCATAACTTTTAGAATTCGGTATGACTTTAGAAAATTCGGTATGACTTTTCTAAAGTCATATTCGGATTTTCTTTAATTAAAAAAATTGGTATGACTTATTTTAATTAAATAACATCTGCTCGGTATGACTTTCTTTAATTAAAAAAATTGGTATGACTTATTTTAATTAAATAAAATCTGCTCGGTATGACTTTCCAGAATTCCTTCGATATGACTTTCTTTGAATTCTTTGGTATGACTGTCACATCTAAGTTCTAAGAACACACACAAACATGAATTTTTCTTATACATTTAAAGTTCAAATGCAATTTGATTTTATAAATTAAAGCACTTACATATGCTAATAATTTTAATGTGTCACTCTTAGTTGCATATACTTGATATGTTTAAATTTGTAATTAAATGTATACGTACTTGTTTAAATAAGTGCTTATATTAGTGTAATTAACAATATAACTTCAACTGTATAGACTTCTCGATCAGTCTTTATCAGTTGATGGCTTATCAATTGATCTTTATCAGTTGATGACTTCTCGATCAGTCTTTATCAGTTGATGGCTTATCAATTGATCTTTATCAGTTGATGACTTCTCGATTGGTCTTTATCAGTTGATGACTTCTCGATTAGTCTTTATCCGTTGATGACTTCTCGATTGGTCTTTATCAATTGATGACTTCTCGATTGGTCTTTATCAGTTGATGATTTCTCGATCAGCCTTTATCAGTTGATGGCTTATCAATTGACGGCTTCTTGCAGATAGACTATGCTCAATCTTGTTCTAGTATTTTGTACATCATTAAAGGAATATATTCCTAACATTTTGAAATTTGAGTTATTTCTAATTTCTTTTAGAGAACTTAAATTTTAGATCATAAATAATATTTGAGGTAGCAAAATGTGAAATCAGATTTTATATGATTAATATTATTAGTCTAAAATTGGAATTTAATTATATTTAAATTTTTGAAAGGTATATTTGTAAAATTATTTTATGCTAAAGTTATTGATTAGGATTAAATTAGAGTAAAGAATAAATGATGGAGCTACAAATTAGCATGGAAATGGACTTAGTACGGTTAGTAGAATGGCCAGGAAAACCAATTTATTAATATAACGAAAGCAATAAAATGAGATTAGAAATGGAAAGCTATAGTAAGGATAATTTAGAATAATAAAGTAAAGGTGAGTCATAGTTATCATTACTTTAGCAAATGACACGTATATGGTTATTTTAACTTTATTTACAGCTTCTTCTGGATATACAAAGATTAGCATACCATTATTATTAGGATATCAGAAACCAGCGGTGCTAGCTCAAAAAAGAAAACAAAAGAAGAACGGAGAGGGAGACACGGAAAAGAGGGATTAAAAATACAACGAAAAAGAGAGAGAATTATTTAAAGTTCGAGAACGGTACTGTCATGTAGATAATTTGGGTAAGCTCTTCAGTTAGAAAGAGTTAAGCGAGTTGATGGTGAGTATAGATTTGAGATTTCTTTATTTATATATATGTTATTATAGAATGTTATAATTGATTATATTGAAAATTATATACTTGAGCTTTTCTATTAACTGTTAGCTGTATACTAGTTATACATGTATTGGTTCTATAAGGGTATGATTATGGTGGTTGTATACTTGTTCAGTTGTGCTGGCTGTATATTGATTTTATTTATGGAACTTGTTATTGGAATTTATCCAGCATGTTATACGTGGATGCATACACACCTGGATTAAATAAAGGCGTTGTGACCCTCATATACCTGCATTCGCAAATACACTTGGAAACCTTCGGGTTTATAACATGGGGCATTCGGGTCATATACTTGGAAACCTTCGGGTTTATACATGGGGCTTTTGGCCAAACACTTGGAATCCCGGGGCGATACAGGATATGGGGGGTCATAACAAAGAAAATGGAACACTGAGTCATATGCTTATATGTACATGGAGTAAATACTTGATTGCTCTTATACATATATTTTACCTGCTAAACTATAATCTGTGATAATTTATGCTCACTGAGTTGTATCTCATATAAAGTACAATACTTTTCAGGTGAACCTATGGTTTGAAACTCTTGCATAATATAGAGTTTGCAGTTGTAGATACGCGCTTAAGTCACAGGTTGGTCGGTCAGCTGGTGCTCCAGGCTCCCTACTCCTCAGCACTTATATGTCTAGTTATATAGTTGAGTCTTTTGATCGTTGTGTGTAATCCTTTTGAGTAATACTTTAAGTGTGTAATTCGGAATAAGGATAAGGTTTTGGTTATATGTAATATATATGGTTTTGTGAATTAATTAGCTGGGCACTTGATTCTACTTGGTTATATTATTATATTATTATAATAATCAGATATGGATATTTCATAGTACAAGGGTGTTACAATGACTTTTGATTTCTTCGGTATGACTTTCTCTTTCTACAGCCTTGTTCATTTTCCTTTCAATTGAATTGACAAGTGTCAGCATGTGATTGGTTCCTTTAGAAAAACATCATCTGCCATTTCAAATTCAAAAAGCAAGGGGCCTATTTCGTCTTATTATAGACAGGCTCCGTAGAAATGCTTTTAGACCCGCACAACATATAATCTTTGATTAATAAATAATAAATTTAATTCAGAAATTATAAAAATAAATATCTAATATTATTTAGATATTTATAAATATAATTTACTAAATAAATAAAATATTTATTAATTAAATAAATCCTTACGCTCTAAGCTGCGGTCTCTTGAACGTTGGAACCGAACTCCTTTTGACTTGGAAATGATAAATCAATTCCAACCGGAGTTCCACTTTTAAGAATATATGACTCTGCATTTCTTCCGTGCCAATTCTTTTTCCGTCTTTTCTTCAAGTCAGTACCGTCAGGCATGTTTAGCTGTATTTACAGTTGCAATTAGAAGTACCTCTGTTACTGAAATAATCTGACTCTTTAAACTAGACAATACTTCTTTTCACAACTGCATGTACCCAATCAAATATTCAATCTTTGATTCTGACTCTTGTACACTGCATTCCAAACAAACCTGTATCCCTTTCAGCTTCCAGCTTCTGTCTTCTGTCATTCTAAAATAATTCTTTAATTAATTTAAGAAATAAATTAATTCTGAGTGAATTAATTTACTAATTAAATTAACTAATTAATTTAATTAATTAATAGAGAATTAAATTAAAGTCTTGACTATTGTTGATGTAGATAAAACTCTTTTGTTCTTCAATAATAACCTTTTTAACCACTTGAACTTTTTGATGACGAATCTTCACTGACATTGTTGACACCCTGTGCACTGGTCTGGTTCACGGATGACTAACTACAATGTTGATTCTCATTACTGTTGTAATGGTCTTTATGTCTTGTCATGTCTTGGCTTCTTTTTATTCTTCCTCTATATTCAATATTTATTATTTACTTCGCTTTCTTATCTGAGTTGAGTTATCATCTACTTACTACAAATAGGACTAGTCATATGATTTTCAAAAAAGGAGTTATGCAGAGAAATAACAGAACACTCATAGAAGCTGCAAGGACAATGTTGGCAGAGTCTAAACTACCAGTATATTTTTGGGCTAAGGTAGTCGATACAACATATTTCACTCAGAACTGTACATTGATAAACATGCATGGAAAGACTTCCTATGAAATGGTGAAGGACAAGAAGCCAAGTATGAAACACTTTCACATATTTGGGTGCAAGTGCTTTGTACTGAAAGTACATCCTGAAAATCTAAGTAAATTTAAAGCAAAGGCTAATGAAGATATATTCCTTGGATATAGACCAAATACAAAGGCATTCAGAGTCTTCAATCTCAGAACCAGAATTGTTATGGAATCTATTCATGTTACATTTGATGACAAAAAGATTACAGGTCTGCAGGATGAACCAGAGTCTATAACACTGGAATTTGAAAATTTCAAAAGTTCTTAGATAGTTGAAGATGATGAGGATGAAGAGTCCCAAATCACACTCCTGATTTGATAATAGGTGACCCTGAGAGTGGTGTGTAAATAAGGAAAGCCACTCAAAATGAATGTCTATATAGCTGTTTTCTCTCAAAAAATGAACCAAAGAAAATTGAGGAAGCATTGTAAGACCTTAATTGGATCATTGCAATGCAAGTGGAACTAAATGAATTTGAGAGAAATAAAGTGTGGAAACTAGTACCAAGGCCTAGAAATAGATCAATTGTTGGTGCAAAATGGGTGTTTAGAAATAAACTTGATGAGAATGGAACTGTGATTAGAAACAAAGCCAGATTTGTTGCAAAAGGATATTCACAATAGGAATGAATTGACTATGATGAAACCTTTGCACCTGTAGATAGATTGGAAGTAATCAAAATGTTTCTAGCTTTTACAGCCCATTCAAAATTCAAAGTCTATCAGATGGATGTAAAAAGTATCTTCTTGAATGGAAAATTAAAAGAAGAAGTCTATGTGGAGCAACCACCAGGATTTGTTGATCCAAAGTTTCCTGATCATATTTACAGGTTAGACAAGGCACTTTATGGATTGAAGCAAGCACCTAGAGCATGGTATGAAACTCTATCAAAATTTCTCCTTGAAAATGGTTTCATTAGAGGTACCATTAATAAAACTCTTTTTATTAGAAAACATAAAGGTGATATTCTGTTTGTCCAAATTTATGTTGATGATATTATATTTGGTTCTACTAATGAGAAACTCTGTGAAAATTTTAGCAAATTAATGCAGTCTAAATATGAAATGAGCATGATGGGAGAATTGAACTTCTTTTTGGAACTTCAAGTCAAACAGACAGATGATGAAATTTTCATCAGTCAATCAAATTATGTGAAGGAACTTTTGAAGAAGTTTGATTTACAAGATTGTGCAACTTCCAAGACTCCCATGTCAACAGTCATTAACCTAGACTATGACCCAAAGGGTAAGAAAGTTGACAATACTAGCTACAGAGGTATGATTGGCTCATTATTATATTTAACTACTAGTAGACCAGATATTATATTTATAACATGCCTGTGTGCCAGATTTTAAGCTGACCCTAGAGAATCACATTTAATTGATGTGAAAAGAATTTTTAGATATCTCAAGGGTGCACAAACTCTGGGACTTTGGTATTCTAGAGAGCTTGATTTTTCATTAGTTGGCTATTTAGACTCTGATTATGCAGGATGCAAAGTGGACAGGAAAAGCACAACAGGCCAATGCCAATTTCTTGGCAACAGGTTAATTTCTTAGTTTAGCAAGAAACAACAGACTGTATCAACCTCAACAGCTGAAGCTGAATACATAGCAGCTAGAAGTTGTTGTGCTCAAATTCTATGGATGAAAAATCAGTTACATGATTATGGACTAACATTCTCAAATATTCCTAGGTATTGTGATAATACTAGTGCTATTAAAATTGCAGAGAATCCAGTCCAACATTCCAGAACAAAACACATTGATGTCAGGTATCATTTTATTAGAGAACATGTTGAAAATGGTACTGTGGCACTTCATTATGTTCCAACTGACAGACAGATTGCAGACATTTTAATAAAACCACTAGATGAGTCTACCTTTCTCAGATTGGTAGGTGAATTAGGTATGTTAAATATGTAAGTGATCAATCATTACAAGCAGCGAGGTATGTACTTTAATTATAGTCCCTGATTTGCCAAACTATAATTTGTCATTGCAAAATTCTTTCAAGTACTTTATCTTGACAGAGTCTAACTTCTAGACTCTGAGACTCTGTAGACTCCGACAGCTATAACACTTAGATTCTGAAACGGTTAGAATTCACGCTTGCAAACTCTGATTATTTTTGAACCGTTCAAATGACTTGAAATAAACGGTAACAGTTACTTTTTACTGGTTACAGGCTGTAGACTCGTGTGTATTGTATGCAAGTTTAACAAAACATAAATTTTACATACAATTTACTCACTTGTTTATTGCAAACTATTTTCTAAGGCAAAAATACGCACAAAGCTTCTCAAGAACCCTAATTCATTTCTTCAAGAATTTTCAGCTTCTTTAACTCAATCATTCAAATGGCTGCATAATCAACTGTAATGAGGGGACCCAAAACTATTGCCTTTACCTTTGGCGATTTTGAGTTCATGACAATGAACCACGTTGCAGCCCTAGGAGAGAAGAAGGGTGTAGACGCTAACTACTACCCAGTGATGGATTTTTTTTTAGCAAAGTGAGTTCAGCTATGTGTTGAAGGCATCTCCTATCATTCACATGGATGCAGTCTCTCAAGCATGGATCTCTGCAAAGGTTGTTGATCCTACTCAGGATCAACCAGGTTAAATAATGTTCACCTTTGGCTCTACTACTTTTGATGTCATGGCTGATGTGATTAACTTTGTGTTTAAGCTACCTGTTAAACAACCTTTTGATAAAACTATTTCTGATGATGAAATTAAGTGCATGCTTAAATCACTAGGTTATACTGCTAGTTTGGATAATATGAGCAAGTTAACTAGGCCCTATTTGAGGAGGAAATGGTCCTTCTTTTTTGATCAAATAGCTAAATTTTTCACTGGTAAGTGTAGTGGATTTGATGCTTTAACTTTCATAACTTATCAAATTGGCTACAGTTTCCTGTTTGATAGAGTGATAAACATTGGTGATATGTTGCTCACACAAATGGGAGCAAAAGTGAATAATGTGCAGGAGGGGAGGAAGAAAGTCTATTATCATATATTTCTCATGATTCTCCTCAATCACTTCATTCCTAACATGTCAACTAGGTTGGAAGATGATTGATGTGTGCAGGCATACAAGCAACAAAGGGGGATATTCACTGATATTAAGAGAATAGATGACAAAAAGAAGAGTCTATCTGTCATGGTGTATCCACAGGTAATGCAGGTAAAACTCTCAACTTACAAACCTTATATCTATAATGCTTCCTTCTTTTATGGTGAAATGGTACATGAACAAGTTATGAAGAGTCCTCATGCACCTGCTTAAGTAGCCAAATCTCATTCCACCAAACAATCTCAAAAACCAAAATCCAAAAAGAAATCAACCTCTGGTGTCTCTCAACACGCACCAGTTGTAAAAAGGAGGAGATTGATCAAAACCAAGCTTGTAGATGAGCAAAGTGATGAGGAGCTCAACCCTTTAGAGAAGCGGGTTGTTGAAGGGCTCTCCTTATTAAAGGAAGGTCCTCATGCACCTGAGTCTAACCTTGAAGCCAAGACTGTAGACTCTCCAAAGGTTACAGTCTCTGAAACACCTAGGAATGCACCCCAAGATTCTCAAATTAAGTCTCCTAAAAAATTATTTGCTAAGAAGTATAAAAGATTAAGGCGTTTTCTACACACATACACAAGCTTATAATTGTTATTAACCCTATTTTGCAGGAAACAGATACTCTCAAGGCTTCTGCAGAGCCAGACTCTGAACATAAAAAATCTCCTGAACTAGAGTCTAATGTTGAGTCAGAGTCCAGACTGCCTTTAGACTCTGATTATGAAGCATTTTGGAAAGGAATGACATTGGATGCAGCCTCATGTCTCATTGACTCAACTATTATTCCTACTGTTGAGGTGTTGCTATTCTTATATCCTTTGGTGGAACCAATTGAGGATCCAATACAATATAAGACTCAATCTCAAGTCTTGGATCTTTTCACTACCTATGATGCCCTAAGGAAGAAAATGGAGATGGAGCTACAAATATCTGCACGGGATGTAGTCACAAATCTATATAGCTACCTCTTCAATTCTTCACTTCAAATCAAAGTAGTTGGGGTCATAGAAGGCAAAACAAATGCAGCTCTCAAAGCACTTGGTGTGCCAGACTCTGAAAAGCCAAAAACCAAAATGATCAAGAAGATAAAAGTCCATAAAAGGAGAGAATCAGATTCTGTTGCTGAGTTAGAAGCTGAGGTTGAGCAACCAGCTTTTGACTATGAAGTAATTTGGGAAAATGGAGTTACCTATGGGACAATCATTGAATGGATTTCCATTATCCAGCCTCTTCCAAGGAAAGTGGTTGATCATCTTGTCCATAATGTAGGGAAGGTGGCCAACAAATATATATATCCAACCTACCAGAGTAGATTGGATCAACTCAAGGGCTTTAATTATCAGAAAATTGCAAGGGAACTGCAGGATCACTTTCAATTGACTTTTGCCCAGGCCATCAATGCAATCCATGCCAGTACTTTTCTCAATGCTAACTTGGATGCATTAACACATGTAGAACCACATGAGGTAGAAGGTGATGGAAGGTAGTTGGAAGAGGGCACTAGTGCACCAGTGGTGACTAGTGGCATATGTGCTCAGCATGTCTCACCCACTCAAGAACCACCTAGTCAGAGGTTGGGTGATAGTGGGGCAGGGGAGCATGCTGATAGGCCCTCTTTGACAACTCAACAAAATATTGATGAAAACCCCAATGATATAGGAGGACAGACTCTGATGGATGCCCAAGAAGAAAATCAATAATCAATTCTGTCAGAGTCTATCCACTTTAAGGGGGAGTCTCATGCACTAATAGTCAAAGATGGTGACACTAAGACTTTGGCTTCTAATGAAGTCATACTGAAGCAATCAGAGTCTATAGTAGACCCTGAGACTGGGATACTGGAACCAACAGACCCTGAAAAGAAAAAAGAAGATTATAAGGGTTCAAAGTCTATTACTGCTCACCCCTTGATGGAAACCCCTAGCCTTCAGACATATGAAGGGGTTCCCCTCCATCAAGGTGGTTTAGGTATTGAAGCAACTATTTCTTCTTTAACACTCTCTTCTGTAGGACTATTGAGTGCACCTTCCAAAATGAGTGAAAATATTAATGAGGGGCTGACACTGGTCCAGGCAAAAGGAGAGGTAGAAAAGACTGTAGAGAGCCAGAGTGAGAATGAGAAAGTGGGTGCCCAACCCTACTGTGAGCAAGAGAGATTAGGGTATCCTGAACCTAGCTTCACATATTGGGATCAAGAATTTCTAAAAAGTTGGTCCAATGAGTTGAGGCAGGGAATGGATGAAAACACTTTTATTTTTATTTTTCAGATTGGCAAGGAGGAGGCTCTAGCTGCTCAGAAATCATTCACACAAAGACCACAACTTCATTTAGTGGACTCTCTAGCTAGGAGAGCAGACAGAGTCATGCAGGCTTTGGTGGATGCAACTCACATTCAACCTGATACTGCAACTTTGAAGCCAGATGCACCAATTCTTATCATGCCTATCCAGGCTAGGCTTCCAGATCTACAGAGTCTGATCACTCTAAGGAGGAGTCAGGGTCTATAGTACCTTGTGCAGTTTCAGAGTCTACTTAACCACCAGAGTCTACACTTCTAGTAAAAAGATTGAGCCGATTGATGCTGTGGAGACTGATGATTCCACCTCTGAAGATGAAGGGGAGGTGAATCCATCTTTCAATTATTTCGATCAGATTTTTCCACAAATTTGGGAAACAGCTGACTCTCTGCGAATAACTGATAGAGAAACATTTGATCTTATTTCTGAAATTCATAAGGCTGAAAAATTCAAGGCACAAAATAAGAAGAATTTTTTGGCTGATCATGGTCATTATCCAGATGAATAGCCTGATGTTTCTCTCATTTAAGAAAATAATAGAGTAGCTGCTAATATTGCTGCAGATAAAGAAAACTTGGTTGCTCAGTTAGCAGATGTGGTCAAAGATATATCTCACATTAACACTAAGTTGACTAGTGTTGACACAACCACATCTCTGCTAAAAACAAAGTATGACTCAATGTATTCTTTTCAACTCTCTAAAGATGTTGATGTCAGAGATTCATTGGCTGATTTCAAAGCTAAACATACCACACTTCAAAAATCTGTCAATGATCTTACTACTAAAGTAGATTCTGTTATTGATGTTCAGACAAATATCTCCTCCGTTTTGGAACAAATACTTTTGGTTGTCACAGGTGGTGATGGTGTCAAAAAGGGGGAGAAGAAAGTTAGTGATTCTTCAAGGAGTAATAAGGACGGATGCAAGGATGATGAATCAAGGGGAGTTAAAAGGAGGAGAGATGATGATGATGCTGGTGATGGTTCTCATGGTCCTGGTGGTGTGCAACAAAAGAAGTTTGGAGTGTTTGTTAAATCACAATCACACCAGTTAGGGACTGGACATGAGCAATCAGGGTCTAAATCAGACTCTGATAAGGGAAAACAGAGTTCAGACTCTGATGAGAAAAAGAAGGAAGAAGTAAAGGAGCCTAACTATTGGAAGTGCAGTCAACAGAATACTCAATTGAGAGCTAGGAGAACCAAGGGGCTTGGAGGCTTCACAACATCTAACATTGACAAAACATCAAATCTATCCAAGGATCCTCATTCCTTGACAGATAAACAGTTTGAGAAAATAACCCAGAAACACTTAAAAAAAGTGGTATTTGCTCAAATTGTTTGCAATATAGTAGAAAAGAGGTTACCAGGGGAACAATACAGAACTGACAAGGAAAAACATGAAATGCTGGTATACTTCATGGAAGGAGGAGGAATAAGGTGGATTAGTCAGCAAAACTTCATCTATTTTAAAAAGGCTGAGGAGGTTCAGTATATCAAATTTCTTCTATCTATAACAGCTGAGGTGAACCAAAGCAAGGAAAAGGTGACAAAGTCATGGATGATTGAAATTAACAGAAAGTTGACTCTGCATAGACAAGCAAATAAGCAGATGAGCAAATTTTCTTGACTTGATCATATAAATTTAACGATTTCCCTCACTCGTTAATCCATTAAAATTAAATGTAAATCTGGATAAGATATGCTTAACATTGCTGAACTAAGTTAGCAAAAAAAGCTTTTCTAAACTATGTTGAGGGCTACATATGTCAAAAACTGAATTAGGAACACTAGTGAACACAATTTATACCATTGAAGTCTATATGACTGTAACATCCCAGTCCCACATCGAGTAGATTGAGATAATTTGTTCAGTATATAAGTAAAAAGTACTACTACTAAGTGCACCAACAAATCATGATCTTTTGGGGGCCTGTGGTGGGCTTGTGGTTTACCCAAGTTGTTGTATTTGGGTCAGTTTACTTTGCGCCTATTTCGGATTCGGAAGTCGGGATTTGACCTGGGTTGTCACATATGGTATCAGAGCCAACTCTCGAAAGCTTGATTCGTCAAGTTGCCGGAGGTGGGGACACGAAGGCTGGTGGTATTATCCCACAATGGACAGAGGTCCGGAGGTGGGGACACGAAACTAGCCGGTATTATCCCACAATGGCTAGAGAGGTACAATCTGGGCCTATGGGCTATCTGTTCGGCCTGACGAGCACGTCAGGAATTTAAGTGGGGGAGTTTGTAACATCCCAGTCCCACATCGAGTAGATTGAGATAATTTGTTCAGTATATAAGTAAAAAGTACTACTACTAAGTGCATCAACAAATCATGATCTTTTGGGGGCCTGTGGTGGGCTTGTGGTTTACCCAAGTTGTTGTATTTGAGTCAATTTACTTTGCGCCTATTTCGGATTCGGAAGTCGGGATTTGACCCGGGTTGTCACAATGACCTCCTAATTTGGCACTAGGTAGATATCAAACCTTATAGTTCGAACCAAACACAATGGGTTTATAATTCAACAAACTTGACAAATTATGGAACCCTTTTCTGGTTTGCCTTACCATGTGAGATGTGTTAATGAGACATGAAAGAAAATATCACCGTGATAAATGAGAAGCCACTATCATCCTTACCTAATTTGAAGGCAACAAGTGAAGGTATTAGAGTCTCCACTCTCCATCAGCAGCACTGTTCTCACAATCTTTGCAATAATATTAGTAAGGATTTGAATTGTTAGTCTGTCACTATTCATCTATATAATTGAGAACTGAAACACGCTTTTTTTGATATATTATCACAGGTAAGAGAAGAGTGCATGCAGTTTTACTTGAAGGTAAACTGGGACATAACTTGGTGTATGGTCTATATCATACGTTGTCTGCTTTAGAACAATATAAATATATCATAAAAATCTCCTACAACGTGGGACATCTCCCTAATAGAAAAATTAAAAATTTAATAGAAAAAGGATTTATTTCATTTTCTGTTTATATTAAAAAAGTTGTGGTCCAATGAAGCTATTATATCGTGTAACTTATCATGGAATTCAATAAAATTAAAATAAATTTCACAAAAAAAAAAAATAAGAAATAAATTTTTATTCAAAGGAATGAATTTATTTTACGCAGAGTCAAATCCAAAATCTTTCTGGGCTGCCACGACTATCCAATCGTGCTCCCTCGTTCCATATTCCTACATTCTTTAAAACATGTACGAAAACTCATACAGATGTAGTATATTCTTACCATATCCTTGATGGTTCTTCTTTTTTAATCGCTTTCAAACAAAACACGAACCTTAAACTCCTCAAACGATAGCAAGGTACTATTGTCCTTTAATATTTTCCTTGCGAATTTTTATAGTTTTCTGAACCTACCTTCCGATGCTAGCCAATCTAATAAACTTTGTTCAAGAAGTTAATTTATAAGTCTGAAAAATATATTCGATTTTTAATTAATAAATTACTTATAAGATAAACCAAACCATCGAGTTACTGTCCTACTACCATTTTCAGAATCAAGCAGACCTTTTCAGATTGCCACCTTTTATCTTTTCACCATAGTAATCATCTACCTAGCTTAGCTTTCTCCGTCAACAATGATCTTCTATAGAAACACTACCAAGAAGTTAAAAAATGTGCATCAGAGTTACCGTGTACATTTCTACTTAGCACAATCTTCTTGTTTTCCCAATAAACCTCCGATGCCGAGTCCCCCCATCCCACGTTCCATATCAGCTCCTAATGTTTTTGCATCAAACCAATCTTCTAATCAATCTACTACCTCAGTTAAGGGTACTTCTTGGTTAAAGAAAACCACCAGCTTGTTAATATATACCAAGAAAGAGTCAGAATTAACGGAAGAAAGCCTCGACGAATTAAACAAAAGAAATGAAGCTTTAGAGGATAAGAAAAGTGCTTCTCATAGCAGTCCTTATTATAAAGGGCTCACTGATTTTACTTTGGACATAAAAAAAGAAAAATTTCCAACAGCAGTGAGTCCAGCAATAGACAACCATGATGCAGTTTCATTTACATCCAGTACGCGGTCAAGTTTTATTGTTACTATGCAACAATTGGGTACATTTTGCTTGTTCTTTCGCAGTAAGGATGAGAAAGAGAGTCCGTCATCTTCTACATCATTGTCATCGAAGCAAGAGAAGGACATAGATTTGGACAAAGGTAAGAAGGAAGATAAAAGTAGTTTAGTGGAAAGAAAAAGTAACCTTGTATTAAATAAAGAGAAGCCACTGAGGGAGAGAGTTCCGGTGATGACCCGTGAACCATTACCATTGCAAATGTCACCACCGCGATATAAACCCATGACAGGGACATCAGTTCTACCAGAAACAAAATTAACTAAAGAGGTTAAGTTAAATGTAGAGGAGCTTAGTGGGAATGGGGATGAAACACATGTGTTCACTTGGGCAGACAAGTATAGGCCGCATAATCTAACAGAATTCATCTGCAACAGAGAAAAAGCTATAGAGCTGAAGACCATGGTAAAATGACTAGTAGATAACTGTTCCCTCCATTCTAACTAATTAAGCTATAATGGAGATTTTATGATATTGCAGGCTAAATCACAAGAAATCAGCCACTACATATTTGAAGGGTTTCCAGGGGTAGGAAAGCGTACTATGATCTTGGCTTTGCTACGCGAAACTTTTGGTGCTGATAAAATACAGGTAACAATATACAAACGATATCACAGAGTACCTATTTTTGCTTGTTAGTTGAATCAGCTGGCCAACTATCCCAAAACTTTTGTTGGAAAAAAATTCTTGACTTGATCATATAAATTTAACGATTTCCCTCACTCGTTAATCCATTAAAATTAAATGTAAATCTGGATAAGATATGCTTAACATTGCTGGACTAAGTTAGCAAAAAAAACTTTTCTAAACTATGTTGAGGGCTACATATGTCAGAAACTGAATTAGGAACACTAGTGAACACAATTTATACCATTGAAGTCTATATGACCTCCTAATTTTGCACTAGGTAGATATCAAACCTTATAGGTCGAACCAAACACAATGGGTTTATAATTCAACAAACTTGACAAATTATGGAACCCTTTTCTGGTATGCCTTGCCACGTGAAATGTGTTAATGAGACATGAAAGAAAATATGACCGTGATAAATGAGAAGCCACTATCATCCTCGCCTAATTTGAAGGCAACGAGTGAAGGTATTAGAGTCTCCACTCTCCATCAGCAGCACTGTTCTCACAATCTTTGCAATAATATTAGTAAGGATTTGGATTGTTAGTCTGTCACTATTCATCTATATAATTGAGAACTGAAACACGCTTTTTTGATATATTATCACAGGTAAGAGAAGAGTGCATGCAGTTTTACTTGAAGGTAAACTGGGACATAACTTAGTGTATGGTCTATATCATACGTTGTCTGCTTTAGAACAATATAAATATATCATAAAAATCTCCTACAACGTGGGACATCTCCCTAATAATGAAAGCATTCACTAAGCCCTTAGCGTAGCTGTTTTATGTTTCTACAGGCATTCCAAATGTGAAAAGTAATACGGAGTAACACTTAAAGAATTTAAAAGAAATTAAAGAGGTCTCCAGTGAGTGCTTAGCGTTCTTTTGTGGTGTTTTATCTGTATATATCATGGAGTGGTCTCTCATTATACATTCATCCTTCTAAAAGTGGCAAGAATGTTAATTGCTTTTAACAATGTCTACAGGACATTATGTGAGGTTAACATTCATCTATGACTTTAGGGCCAGAACAAATCGCAAATTAACAAAAATGAGCTAATAACTGTATTTATGTAGCTAATTGACGAAGATTCATATGCAAATTTGTTACAGGGAGAAGCATTAAACAGTATCAAAGTAAATGTGAAGCGATCATCTCATCATGTGGAACTTAATATCTCTGAGCTAAAAGGGTATGAGAAGCATGTAATAGTTAAACTTATCAACGAAAAATATAACAAGTCATCAGACAGTGTCTTAGAATCCAATCTTGAAAATTGTCAAGGTAAAGTTACTCTCTTCTCTACACTGCAAGCACTGCACTAACAAATAATACTGTGACCCTATTTTCTTGTGTTCTTGTACATTTTTTGTAGCTATCGTTCTCTATGAAGCGGATAAATTATCGACAGACGCTCTACTATATATAAAATGGATATTAGAAAAGTATAATGGATGTAACAAGGTCTTCTTTTGCTGCAATGAAGTATCCAAATTACAGCCAATTAAAACCCTTTGTAGGGTAATTAAGCTTCTTCCACCTTCTAATGAAGAGGTGAAATTTCTCCCTGAATCCGGGTTATATTTAGCAGCAATCATGATATCATAAGTTCTTAAAAATGTCTTTTTTGTTCAGATTATGGAAGTTTTGGATTTTATTGCAAAACAAGAAGGAATTGAATTGGCCAACAAGCTGGCTGAAACAATCACAAACAACTCCAAGAATAATTTGCGACAAGCTATACGTTCATTTGAGGCAACTTGGAGATATAAGTAATACTCAAGATACCTACCATCTGCTGTCCATTATATCTACAAGGCATTTAAAACTATTTCTTTTACTTGTCGTTTGTGTCACTTCCCCATTCATACTGATTTTGTGGGTTTGCGACAGCTCCAATTCTCAACTCACGGAGGACCAGGTGGTTATGACTGGCTGGGAAGACACTATTGCAAAAGTTGCTAAGGACATAGTAAAAGAGCAAAGCCCAAGACAGTAAGTGACTACTAACTATGGCAACATTAAAGACTAAGGAAAAATTAACAACCACATCTTAAACTTCTGTAATGCAATTAAGCCCATTTATTGGAACACGATATATACCAATAAACTTTACCAATGTTTGTAGGCTCTTTATTATTCGTGGAGAACTCCAAAAGCTTATAGAGTACAATGTATCACCGGTTTTCATTTTTAAAGTAAGAGTTTCAGGGATTTATACACATACATAGCTAGCTAGGAATTCAACATTTACGTACTGATCATTAACAGTTATGTACAGACTTTAATTGGAGAACTAAAGAGACACTTGGATGAATCATCACAAACTCATGTTGATATTTTGTTCATGGAATCCAAGGTATGATCCCGGATACATGTAATGTAACATATATAGTCCCATTTCTTGAATGGACTGAATATTATACTTTTTTTTGGGACAGAGACGTGAAGATATCATAGATTGTTTTGCTTTCCCACACAATCGAACCGAAGAAATGTGCAAAAGAGAGAATGATCCATCCAGGAAGAACGTTCATCATTTTATGAAGATTGAAGGTAAACTTACAGCAACATGGCTTTATATTTAATATCAAAGAAGTGACACCTAGTTTTCACTTGCCATTTTGTAAATTATCCATACTGGTCAACTTGCATTCACAAAATTTACTTGTTTGTGATGGTAATAATATAAGTGTTTGGAGTTTCTTTCCAGAGTTCATAGCAAAATTTATGAGTTGGTACAAGGTACTATTGGCAAATAATAAACTGCAAGACATGAAGATGAAGGGAATACTTGATCATCTTGATCCCACATTCCCACCAAAGGCATGAAGATATCTTGAACCCAACAACTAGCACAATATTCATGCTTCTCTGCAAAGAAGTATGCATGCTGGCGCAGTTGGTAATGAAACATTATTTAATTCAGCTATTGCTGAATAAGAATGAAATAAATTCTGGCTTACATAGTGGATTACTCTTGATATAAGTCAATATTTTCCATATCTGTGTCTGTATATTACCAAAATTTACAATGGCGAAAGAATTATTTCCCCTCTTCACAACTCACTAGAAGTGTTCGTCCCAACAGTTCCTATAGATTTAGATAAGGTTATGGGCTTCCTACTACTTAAGCCCTTTGGGTATAAGTGTTTTGTATATGCATGTATTAGTATGATATGACCAAGATTTAAAAAAAAAAAGTATTCTACATGCAAAATTTAGAAATCTGTCTAACACCTCCCCACCAGTAGGTAGGAAAAAAAACCTAGAATCGCAAGGTGGGATGAGCCGATTTCAAATAGGCTCAGGTACGAAACTCTGGTATCCTATTTACAAAGAGAAGCTCTATTATAGTATATAGATGATCAGTGAATTGGGATTTTCAAGTGCCATTCACAGCTATAAGGAGAAATGTAGGTATCAAGCCATGCAATCATTGAATTAAAAGATGAAAAAATTCAGAGAGGGAATAAGCCTTCGCATATATATCCTCAACACAGAAAGAAAACAGAGTACCCAGCGCAATGGCAGAAAATAAATAAAAGGACTTGCACATTTTATGGGAACCTTTAATACCTTGGCCAGTTGAACTCTTGCTTCTTTATTGAACCTGCCAACTTTGGCTTCTTAGCAGCTTTTCGCTTCACAGACTTCCTCCAAGGAAGGGCATTAAGATTATTTGTGACAGGTTGGGGGTTAGTGCCAGAAACATACACACATGTCTCAAAGAGATCGACATATTGAATTACTTGGAGGAACCTTATGAGAACTTACTCAAGTATCAATTGAGTGTCACTCCAATGTCCGTGACATTCTCAAGGTCTTTCTCATCCAATAGGATCGTGACTAAGTCATTTCCAGGCTTGCTCCGCCTTATACTCTTCACATACACCAATTATTTTGATGAGAAGAAGAACTCCCCCAACTCCATCAATTTTTAGTGCAGTTAAGTATTAGCTCCTTGCTAACTCTTGATCTCCTCTTTTCAACCCAATTTTTCTCCAGTGGGAAATTGAACTTTTATATGGTAGGTGAATAGATTGGTCTTCAATTGATGAAGACCGGACCTGTCAATGATGGCGTTACAAGAAAAGACGACCTTCATGATCAGTAGAAAGTTGATTATCTGTCTGGCATATTGAGCAGCTTGCTGCCCATTGTCCCAAAGCAAAGGACAATTCCTCCTACCTTGGTCTCCCCGTTAAACCCAAATATGAGCATATTTCAGGTGATCATTTGTTAAACAGTGTACCTCATCTTACACAACTCATTATAACAAAATATGTTTTGACATAATCACTCGCAGATTACCCCATCTTATAATGCACACCATATTAATGGAAACAATTCCTGTGATTCTTCAAGACTTCTTGACTTAATTATTCATGAAAAACGCAAGCACTCACATATCATTAGGAGAGAATTTAACTACTTTAGTGTCAAATCTGCCAAAAGAGATGACAGATTTTGTTGTAGTAGTATCATAGGGGCAAACCAATTTATACTTGATAGATTCCCATATCATTAACAAGACTGTAGAAGTGAAAAGCGATATCATGTACAAATTACAAACCGAATATTCAAAATTCCCATATATATCTCAAAGGTACAATGTTGCGAATATTAAGTATAAAATTAAATTCAAGGCACAAATTGTTCAATGGATGAACAGTATTATTACCATTTTTACATCTAATCACTACACCACGATTTCTATATCATGGACTTATAATCAACATATAAAGATCAAACGTAAACATTTGTACATCATATAGGGCTCAAAATTCATTCTTCTTGTCTATACAAAATAATCTTTGTAAGAATCACAGCTCACTTTAATTACCGTACCTTCTTCCTCTTGCAATCTTGCTTCTTCTCTGTGAATAGCTATGATGCTTGCCACCAAACTTCAACCTCCCAGTGTCCTTAAATTGTTCTCTTAACAATGGATCAATCACACACTCCGGTAGTGCAATAGGGTATCGCAATGTATCATAGCAATACGAATAATACATGTACCGTTGCCTGAATTTATTCATCACCATTCTTTGTTTTGGAGTGACATTAGCAAAATCAGAAGTAACATCATTTTCACTACAACTAGGAGTTGAAAATTCTTCCAATGGATCAACGGAGCATCCACGGAGAGTGAGGTCTGTAAATTCAGCTACAAATGGCGCGTATTTGTAGTTCACTTTGTATTTACCACCAGAAGTTGCCCAGTCCGAGGCATCCCAAATAGTAGCATACAAAGACATTGGTTTTGAAGGGTAGTCTCCGCCCATTGCTTCATTGTGAATTATTTCCCTGATTGGAACGTCATCTATGTAAAAGCTGAAATATATAAAAGGCGAAATTAGTTGCTAATCAGCAACACATTTTGTAAAACAGGAACAGATTCAAAAATTTCTATACGCTTACAAAAAGTAACATAGTCACATAGAAAAACTAGTTCTTTTCAATTATCAACTGCAATACTATCAATCTCAGCATGTCAAAATACAGCAATAACAAAATTTGTAAAAAAATAAATTTATATCTGGACCGTTTCAAACATAAAAAAAGAAACTGAAGAATACATTAAATTGAAATGTCGACATTAATTGTAGTACCAAATATTTGAATACAACTCTGATAATATTAACTGTATGAAGAAACATTCAAACCCATGCAGCTTATATTGAACTAACAATAATTTCATCAATATACTAGACTTTTTACAAGAAAAGATGATCACGGAAGCCACGGTATCTAGAAGATTATGAAAGATCAAAGAAAATATTAAGAACATCTAAAATTGACTTTTTCGCATGGTATGATAACATTAGAAAAAGAACTCACATGATATTGCTTGACGTCCATAGTATGCTATAGCGATGAAATTCTTTAGAAGGGTCAAACCAAAGAGTATATCTCTCTTCTCTTCCTCTGCTTGTGCTTCCATTTCCATACAAATTCGTCTGAAATCTCCATGCTTTCCCTTTAATATTTCCCAAGAACTCGAAATCTAATTCATCATGAGTCTTCTCAAATATATCTCCGTTCGTCGTCTATGAACAAGAATCCGATAAACTAATTAGTTCGACAAAACCATGTAAATAACAATAATTTATTTGACAAAATATAACAATTTTGTGTCCGTCGAGTACTTACATAGAAGGCAACAACTATTCCAGCCGTGTAAGTGGATGGTAGCTTAATCTTAGCACTGAAAAAGCCATGACTGTAGAGATCAGCGGACTTGAAACCAGAACCTGGTACAAAATTTATGTGATCGGTCGATGACTTGACAAGTATTTTAGTACTAGTTAAAGTGACACTCCTTTCATTTTGCTATAAAAACAATCACACTAGGTGGGTGTTTGAGGTTCCATAAACTTAAAATAAGTAGCTTATTTTTTATTTTTTTTTACATATTTTCATATTTTTTTTAAAGATAAATATTTGTTTTAGAATTTTAAAACCAAATATGAACTTACTTTTTTCTGGAAATAAGGGCTTATTTCTGAAAAGTACATACATCCCTACTTTTTCCCGGAAATAAGCCCTTATTTCCATAAGTAGCATTCAGCCAAACAAGCCCTAGATTTTTACTACACAACCAAATAGTGATCGATCATGTAAAACAAGATCATTCTTATATCTACATTTATTCTTAGCAAATAATTCACCTGATTAAAATCACAATAAAATTATAAACATTAACACTTTTTTCGCAACAATTACCAGACCGTAACGTAAAATTTAAACATTTTCACCTGCTTTTCTGAAAAAAGCTGTTGTTGCTGTCGGAAACAGTAATCTCAGACACATGTTACATAACATATGATATATCTATCTATGATCCAAGGACATAGAAGCAAATATAGATACATATACATACCTGTATACTGGTTGAGGTGGAGATTAACAGACTTGTCATCAAGAGAATGAAGAATATTTCCATCACCAAAGAGAGGAGCAAAGCCTTTGTTAAATTCAATAGTTTCAACAACTGTTGTCTCTTTACAATCACCTCTTTGTATAAACAACTCTTGCATGACAAACAAATACATGCATAATAATATTAGTGTTCGACTAAATTTGTAACCATAATCCATCTTTAATTGTATGTGTGTTTACAAAGAGCTAGCTAGAGATGACAAGTGAACATGTATGTATGTGTATGATGTTGTGTATAGTTAGTTGTATGTAATAGCAAACCAATGAAAATATAAGGCGGTCAAAGTTTGTCAAACTGATAAAAACGAGTTAATTGGTTTTAAGACATGATCATTAATCACTTTTTGAATTTTAAATCAATTTGAGTATGTTGAGTATGGAAGAAGGAAGAGACACCTGTCACCTGTTTCCCATCTATTTCCTCTCTTATATTTCTTTTACGGGTTTTTGCCGAGTTGTTTCATTTTTATTGGTGGAGATTTTTGTGCATCATCATTATTAACGATTAGTAGACCAATCAAAATTTGACACATAAGTTATTATTAGAAAAACCGTTCTTTTATTTACATAAAATCTTAGGCCACCTTAAATACTTTCGGACTAAAAATAAATTTAATTATTTTACATTTATTGTAAATTAATATAATTATATTACATTGGTTTCTTGGTTATTTATATTATTAACTATCAAATAATATTAAGTAAATTCCGTTAAGCTAATAATCTCATATGAATTTCAATAATATTTTTATTTTATATTCCGTTGTCCTATACATATAATACTAGTAATTGGTTGAAATTTATACGAACAATTTAAAAGGATTTATTTTTTAATTTAATTTAATATAGCTCTATTTTTTTATGGGTAATTATTCTAGAGAAAATTTCCTTTTTATAAAAATGAAATTTTATATAATGTACTAAATTCTTAAACTAATTTTAAAAAAAAATGATAAATTGATTTGTAATTAAGCAGACGTTAGGATACACGAGTCCCTTGCTTGAATTGATAAAAAAAAAAGGAGTAAAATTAGTAACTAATAATTAGTACTCCCTCTATTTGGTAATATTTAATGTTTGACTTTTTATTACACTCTTTTAACAGTTTTGACTACATAGCTAAAATTATTATTTTTTAAATTTTCTTTTTATGAATAAAAGTTTTAATATAATATTTTTATTCAAAAAAATAAATATTTAAAAATAATAAATTTAATTATATAATAGAATCTGTGTACCAAAAATTAAAAATTAAACGTATTCATGAATTTAATGCTCGAAAAATATTACTCCGTACCAAAAGAGGGAGTAATTATTAAAGATGATGGAGGGTGGCTAGCTATATATACACATTTATTTGCGTTTGAAAGAAGGCTAAAATAAAGAGAGCCGTATGAGAATGAAATAACTTTATTCTTTCCTCTAAATTCAGGTCACTTACAGCTGTTATATATCATTGCCAATTTGCCATTGCCACATATATATATATATATATCCAACTTCTCTTTCTGTGTATGTACACGAACCGGTGATATTATGGTCCCGTTTGGCGCAGTTTATAAGCTGAAAAAGTTGGTATATATGTATTTTTCTGAAAATAAATAACTTATTTTCAAATTTTGAAATAAGATTTGGTCTTAAATTTTTAAAATAAATATTAATTTTTAAAAAAAATATGAAAATACTTTTTTTTTTTAAAAATAAATTATTACTTATAAGTTAAGTCAAACACCCCTATATATTTATATACAATCACAAGTAACACATCAAATACGTGTACATATATGTATGGTCTACACTTCCATGCAACTGCAAGTGCTCTATTTTTTAGTAATCTTTCTTTTGTTCCGCTTTCTTGATTATTATTATTGACTTATAAACCAACAAAATTAATGAATCCATATTGCAACTAAAACCATTAAATTTATAAAACGTCTCGTTCAGTTATGCACCAACAAAATACTAAAATATACCCAAAATGGTCGCAATAGTTATGGTATCCAAAACTATTGTTTTTTAAATATATAAATTAATTTTTGTTTATACATTAAAATAGATAGATTGCGATAGGATCAATTAATCATTTATCATAATTTATTTTTTTCTAATGATTAGAAAACGAAAGATTTGTTTTCGAAATCGGCCAAAACTCCATAACTTCCCATGTATTTTATTTTAATATTTAATTACATTATTTAATATTAAATACTAAATAATATTAATAAGTTATTATTAATATTATTATTATTTACATATGCATATATTTATTGTATAATTAAAATATTATTATCAAATATTTAATATTTAATATTAAATAATGAAACTAAATATTAGAATAAATACACGAATGTAACTAGGGGTGAGCAAAAAACCGAATTGAAACCGAAACCGAACCGAAAAAACCGAAACCGAAACCAAACCGGCGGTTGCGATTTTTGATTTTTAAAAACCGAGATTTTCGGTTCCAGTTCCGGTTATAGGTCAAAACCGAACCGAAAAAAACCGAACCGAACCGATCATTAAAATAAATAAATTTATTATAATATATATATATATATATAATTTAAGTATTAAATTTCCATAGAACATAGTTTTTTCAATTATATTTCATATTACAACATCAATTATACTAATATTGAATGTGGGAATATGACAACCTCTTTACAACATTTTATTCCTCTATTTTCCAATTAAAAAGAATATAATCAGGAGTAAACATCATTAGACATGATTATGTGATTTTTAGATTGCATACTACGATAAAGGACATTCACATTTTGTTGATTCAACCTTAAAATTTAATTGTTAAAGTTTCTTACCTTTCTTTTGTAGTGTTATTATGCAGAATATGATCAAATATTTGATTGTATAAAATTTGAATGTAAAAATATAATGATTTAAATTATATATATATTTTTCATTTTTATTTATCCGGTTTTTTAACCGAAACTGAACCGATAAAAACCGAACCGGTCTTTTTAAAACCGAAACCGAAACCGATGGTTCGGTTGCGGTTGCGGTTTTTAATTTTTAAAACCGAAGATATGCGGTTCCGGTTCCGGTTCCGGTTCCGATCAAAAACCGAACCGAACCGAACCGCGCTCACCCCTAAATGTAACACTCATAATTCAAATTTATTCGATTGGCTTACCTCATTTGCAGTTGCATGATATTTAAGAACGATAGGTGTAGCATAGCGATCACTCATTGGAAGTCAGCAGCAAAAACTAGAATATGATGATTTTTTTATTTTTTTAATTATATGATTAGGCAGTAGATAAATTGTAGGTACTTCAACTTGTTTATTTATATGTATGTATGTAAATTGCTTGTTGATATATGATAAAAGATGTTGAAGTAGTTTAACGACTACGACAACAAAGACGCACATAACCAACCAACACATATTATACTAGACATTAGTGATTGAATGATTAGGCTTTATCTGTTAGTGGGTTTTGATAAGAATGAAACTCGCAACTCCACCGTTATCTTAGTTGATTTCTTATAAATGTTATAAAATAATTAGATTTAAACCGGTGCAAATCATAGATATATTTATTAATTTATATTAATATAAATATTTAGTAATTAGTTTATTTTATTTTAATATAATATTAATTATTTAATCTTTTCAATCAAGTTATTATAATGCATATAAAATAATAAATTAGAATTAGTAATATACATGAGTTTTTGCTTGAGTTGATTTATTTAATATTATGACTCAAATTTAATAATAAAATTATAAATTTAAAAAAAATTATATAATAATTGTATAAATGAGATTTCGGATTAAATTAAACCAATACTTTTTTATAATAAAATTTTAGATAATAAATATATATATATATATATATATATATATATATATATTAATGTACACATACAATTTAAATATATTATAATATTATATAATATATAATATAATTTAAAATTTTAATATACTTTTTAATAAATTACTCATAAAATATACAACTCGAAAATATATTTGATCATCTTCATTAGTTCGGTACGAAATTGAAATACTTAATGCTCTAACAAATATCACCCCAAATCTGCATAGTCAGATATACTTCCTGATCATGTAGTTAAATCTGCATAGCCAGATATACTGAGTTTAGTTTTTTCATCAAAAAAATTAAGTGGGACTGAAAATAGTGCTATTCAATGCTATTAGTCAAGCATATTCGAACTCAAGTATCTAACTTTCATGAGGAGACAAAACTAATTAACTATGATTTGTAATTCAACTTTTTTTTATCTTCCTATATAAATATAATTTAAATTTTAAATTATTATATTAAATTTTAATATATTGTTAGTTTTAGTTATATTTAAATCGTAAAATTAAATTAATATTTTTTTAGAGACATAAATATTATATTTAAATATGTTATTCATAAATATCGAACCCTCGATTTTTGGTAGTATTCGAATAAAATTTCTCTTAAACTTATTATATATAGAATATAATGATATAAAATTTTAATACTGCGAACTCTTGACATTTTGTAGTATTTGGATAAGACCATCTTATCCTTATTATATATAGGATATATACCGCGAACTCTTGACATTTGGCAGTATTGGGATAAGACCCTCTTACCCTTATTATATATATGATATAATTGGTCCTAGTGATTTAGGTAATTTATTTTATATGTCAACTTCAACAATATTCTCTATTATTATAATAATAATAAATTTAAATCTAGTTAATCTTAAAAGGAGGAAAGAAAAAAAGGGAGGAAAATAATTTTTTTATTCACTAGGATATTTTAGAGAATCCCTATTAACAGACATGACTAGTAAAATTTAGAATACCCTAGTAATTTAGGAAATTACTAGAATACTGTTAGAGTTGTATTTTATGTCATATTCCCTATTTTTGAGCTTATGAGCTCATTTATGAATGTTGTTAGACTTGCTCTTAGAACAACTCCAAGAGAGTACTAGTTCATTCCTTAACTTTAATATAAAATATTGAATCTTAGTAATTTAGGATATAGATAAGTAACTTCAACTCCAACAATGTTATATCCATTTCTCATCTTATATTTTATTATTAAAAACATTTTTCATCATTAAATGTGTACTATATAATAGAGAAAGAAAGATGGTGTTTAGAATATTTTATTATAAAATATAAGTTAAGACATACTTAGGAAGGATGAGTGGTTACCTATTTATAAGTGGATCATAACAGATACTAGTGATCACGACACTATTAGAGCCCATATTTTATTCTCAATTCCTTATATTTTAGTTTAAGGACTCAAATAGAGATGTGATTGGAGATGCTCTTAGTTCCTTTTTGTCTTGTGTTTTAAATATGGAACATCTATCTCATATTATTATGTGTCTTATTTTGACTACTAAGTAATTAAATTGATCAAATTTTGACCACAAATTATGAATTACACATATTATATAATTAGGAAAATTTTAAAATTTTATTTTATTAAAAAATAATCTAATCTACTTTAATATCTAATTTTCAATTTTTTAAAATAATTAATAATTTTTTTTAATTATATGAGGCACCTAATAGTCAAAATAAGACACATAATAATATAAGATGGAGGGAGTACATTTTGATGAGTTGTCAAATTTTCATTGATTCCCTTCTCATTAAGAATAATGTCCCTCATATATGCACAAAAATCTTCACCAATAAAAAATTGGCAAGTCAT
The DNA here is from genome assembly GCA_028671895.1 of Oenanthe sinensis. Taxonomy (NCBI): domain Eukaryota; kingdom Viridiplantae; phylum Streptophyta; class Magnoliopsida; order Apiales; family Apiaceae; genus Oenanthe; species Oenanthe sinensis. Next base: position 1,373,147 of record CM053808.1, read on the forward strand.
GAAAAAGTAGTTAAAAACCCATATATTTATGTCTCTATATATTTATGTATGTTTTGTTATATTCCTCAGTTTATTAGCCTTAAATTTAGTACCCACCATAGAGTGGAAGCCTGCAAAATACAGTACTTTATAATTTTAGATTTTTTGAAAATAAACAAAACATATCCGTTATGTTCTAGGTGAAAATGTAACAAATCGAACCTATTCAGTATATCATTCTCGTAAAGTCTAGGATGTATACAAAGACATCAAATTTGAAGTCAATATGTGATGATTGAATTGTACTGTTAACTTCTACTAAACCTTTTTTTTAATTAAGGTAGCTCACGGGTGCTTAAAGCCATTTACGATACGTCTTTAATAGAGTTCAACTAGCTATTCTCACGGGTACAAAACTACAAATAGATACAATTTCCGTGACTAGAATCCGCCTGCACAAAACTTGTTTTGTAAGTAATTTCTCCTAAATAAACATTTATCTATAGCAAATGTACTAGTGTAATGCAGCAGAACAAGGACAAAAAAAAAAGACTGAGCATCGTAATCGAGACTTGAGATCATAGTTATCATGATTAACCTATTGTGAACAACGTTTTAGTCATCTACAATTATAAAAAATGCAACCAAGTAGTTGGACTAGATGTTCGCCTCACTTTGGCAACTGAATGTAGTGCATAAGCCATCAGGATTTTCCTAGAACGCAAACATTAATTGGTTACTCCAAACTGTATTAGAGACGATCAGTTTAACTTCATGCAACAACATTTAAATTTGTAATTATGCCCTGAAAAAGAACTCAATTCTCAATCGCAATATAGATGTAATTGACAAAACGCATGTATGGGAGATTTTCTTGCCAAGTTTTAGAAGTAAAGTTGAACATATGCTTAGGTACAAGCCTTGCGCCTGCATGTCTTTAGTCACTTCCAACATTTTCAAGCCACTTGCCTACCTGATTCACACAGTACCAGTTCAGCAACTAAAGTGTAATGCTTAACTTTTGTTATTGTTCTTGTTCCTCGATCTTAAGCTTGATGGGCTGGATAAGAATTCCCCACCGGAACTACAATACGGGCAACAAAAAGCAACTTCGAAGACCAGTATTGCGCAAAATTAAGCATGGTACTATAGAAAAATATTATATTTAGATTTTAGACTAGTTGAAAGGTTGCCTTAACTGCAGCAAACGGGTATACAAACAGTGACGGTTGCATGATCTACTGCAAAAGTTATATTGCTAAAGGAAATAGAAATGGATGAACAAGTCAGATATGATCAAAAGCAAGCAAACATGACATAATGCAACCTCTAGCTGTACATTTTTTAACAAAACTTAAAAGATCAAATTTCGAAACAAGGGAGTACATGCATAAATAATCTTGACTTCTATATTCAAATACAACCTAAACTAGAGTTCAAACCCCCAAGCCACCTCTAGTTTTTGACCCCCCAAGCCACCTCTAATTTTTGACCCCCAAGCCACCAAAGAATTCACAATCAATATGAAAGAAAATTTTAATAGGATGCAAACTATCAGTCTGAAGAAATATAATTACCGCCTAACGTATTTCCGTGAAAATTTGGAACATGGAGTGGTTGGGATATATATAAACTGTTTCTTGATATGCTTACGAGATCAGCTTCACTTTTTTGAATTGAAATATGTCGAGATATGCCTTTGAGTTTTGGAATTGCCAATACTTCCTTAACCGTCAAAACAGTCTTTGGCAACTGAGATTCTGATTGCAGATTACGACCATGCCATGCAGAAACAATCTTCCACCAGAAAACCATGCACCAAAAGAATCTAACCGGTATGTCCTGGATGTGGATTTGATACCTGTAAATTGTTGACAGTGCTCTTAAGGGCTGTGAACCACACTGGAACAACCTATAATAGAGAGCCAGAGATAGTTAAGACGTCAAGTTCAATTTTCTACGATATATGACCCCTTAATCCCTATGCAGTGCACTGAATCATCCCTGCACCCAACAAAAATCCTGCCCGCAATCATCACAGGTGAAGAGAATATGTCTCCTGGTAGATCCAGCCTCGCAAAGTCTTGAACCACATATTTACATGGTTGGATTGTTTTTTCATCAGCTTCAAGCATGATTTTCAGTACATGGATACTCCCAGAACTACCACAAACACAAATTAACCTGAAAATACAATGTAGAAATATGAGGGATCATATGTATGTTTCTGATTCTCTGATCATTTAGGGCAAGTCAGATACCTCTCCGATAAATGTGAAGGATCGGATACTATTTGTATGTTCTCATCAACATAAGCTGATGATGTGATTGGATCCTTAATATCATGCTCCCAAAGTAACTCGCCAGTTCCCTGAAAAGAAGTGTAAAAACAATATTGTATATTTATATCTTGTAGACTAGACAAGCAATAGATTTTCAGATAAACTGACTAGAACATTTCTGCCACTAAACTTGCTAAAGTTATAAAATCAACAGACTCAGCTGTCGTTGAGCTGTCAGTAAAAAAGATCAACATGTAATATTACTCCTAAGATAAAAAATATATATATGATATCAGCACATACAAAATTTAATCAACTTTATTCTTTCCTCCAAATTAACTGATTGCAAGTTGTAATTTAAGAACCAGTAAATGGTGAGCACCAGAACATTGAAGTATAACTAACTAATATCAATTATCATTTAAAAATTACAATGTAATTAGTTATTACTTATTACTTTTATGAAAATTACTATTACAAAAATTATACAATTCAAGTAATAGTTCTCTTATACATGGGGTAAAGAATAAGTTTGCGTTTGATTAGGTTTACTTCAGTCTCATAAAAATAGGATTATAATTTTTTATATTTTGATTAAATTATGACTTGAATATCTGACAATTTGTAAATAGAAGTCTTTGGCCTTGTCAATATATTCTTAAATCTCAGAACCCCTTATTCTATCCATTCTTCATCTATTGTCTTTGTTTCTAAAACTTGTCCTGCATCAAAGATGCTATTAAGCCAAAGATCAATACCATTACTAGTCAAGAATATTCATAAGGGACTGTTTAGCAGTAATGGTGCAGAAAAATATACCGAATTAAGTATACATGTTCTAAATGTCTAGTGCCACAGATGCAAATATCTCATTTAGGGGAGGGTAGCAGAATGATTGATTAGAATTTTGATATCAGTGAAGGGGTGACATACATGGACCTATCTTTGCTAGCCAACTTTTTTGGAGAAAACGGCGTCTTTGGGCCAGTAATATACAAGAGTGAAGAGGCTACAGAGCAAAGGCTGCCATGTAGGTTCCCTAGAGTAAAGCCACCTCTCCTTTTTTATGACTGTTAAATATTTATAGCCAGTATGACTATCTGAGTTTAAGCCGATCTCATCACAACGTGTCTAAATTATATTGGTCTTTCTTACAATTGAATCAAATCAAGCTGTTAGCTTTACAAGCTCTATATTATTGGGCAGAAACAACATGGGGTTAAAAAGTAATCAAGTACAAGACAAAGCTAGGTCTGATTTGAGAATTATAATACAAAAAAGTTACGGCTCGCATATAAAATGTAAAACTTACTTAAGTTCATATGCAATACAATAATATCAACAAGCATAGAAAAAAAATCCTTACTAATTTAAATGAATAGATGGTTCCATCTCTTGCGCAGATGAGCACCTGAAGAGATAAAAACTACTAAGATACAGCAGATAAAGTTTTGACAATTATGTCACTCCTTTAAATTAATAATACCAATAATATCCTAATACATAATGCAATTGTCATTTATAATTAGATATTAAAAGAACAGAAACTGGTGCTCTTTTTTAGCTAGGATTGCCATACATTAATGTACACAGGACAAAATTGAGTTCAGACATTAGAGGTACACTTTTGGATTTCATAGTTGGTACCTTGGCGCAGAATATGCTTCATGCAGAACGTTACACAATATGCCTCATACTAGTTCTTGTATTTGTAGGTTCTTTAACGATATAATATTGTGAAAGCATTTATACCGACAAGTCATTTCAAAAAAACGGACCAAATAAACACCTATTTGCAGAAAAATGCTACTAATGCGGGATTGAAATCTCCAAATTATATAACATTCTGGGAAGAGACGGTCACCTGAGAAGTTAGGACCTCAGATACGCAGGGTCCAGCAAAAATTGGCCCATTAGTTATTGCCTGCAACAAAAATATTGTTTTTTCTTAAAATTAGATAATTCTATAATATTAAATATCATACCTTTTTTATATATTACGTAAAATATTTTGAGCAGAAAAAACAAGTATAAGAAATTTAGTTGAACAATAATAAACGAAGTTATATACATATATGTGCATGTGTGTTTTTTCTTATGTTTAAAAACAATACATCTCATAAAAAGATAAAGATATACTAAATAAAAAATTACAAAATCAAAGATTTGTGCATCGCACAGGATGTAAGCTAGTACAACTATTAATTAATCACACAGCTTGAACAGAAAAAAGTTTGTCCATCACTTAATATTAACTGGGGGTTCAGCCATTGTAAATACTAATAAAAAAAATTAGGTTTGAAGTATGGAGACTTTGACCAAAAACTTACAAAAAATATAAATATGTAGTACAGAGCACAATAAGAGACTTTTTTAAAAGATTAGGGAAAAGACTTTTCATATAAATTAAGGAAATCAACAAAAGAACACAAATATACCTTCCAGATTATGGAACCATTCGCATCCATTGCAACAACGTTCCCACTCACCAAACTACAAATTACTGTGAAAGCACATGAAAACAAAATAACTTAATAAAGCACGTAAATGCCATGTTTTCAACACATAGACACCTAAGAAATTAACATGCAGATACTTAAGATTTATTAACTAGAGAAACTAAAACCACAAACATAACATTTTTAGATTTCAAGTACAGGAAGTAAGATGAAAATATTCTCCTACTATGCGTATACAGGTTTCAATAAAGTTTGATTTTAAAATATTGCTAACTGGCAAAATGTTATGAGATTTAAATAATAACAAATCATGATGGGAGGAATACGTTTAATGACAAGATCACAATATTTACCATTTCCATTGTAGGAATCAATAAAGAGAGACCCAAAGATGGGAGCTCCCAAGTCCTGCAGCCACAGCTTGCTGAACTGCTTATTCTATGCAACAAAATTTAAAACACCATCCAGAAATCACCGAGTAAGAAAGCACATCCTAGTACAAACAACAGTGGCATGTATAAAAGGAAGTAGAAGTAATAGTTTTTTCTTCATTAACAGAACGCAAAAAATGGAAAACAAAAAACAAGTATACTGGCATACCAAAGACGTTAGAAGCCATTTGTTGATTTCTTCTATTTGTCAAAATATGAAAAGAAGGTCAAACTTGAAATTACCAAACTGGGTGTATTTTAATCATATATTATATCATGTGAGCTACACTATACTTTACTCCATGTTATAAAAGACCTACAGTGATTTCTATAACTCATATTTCTACGATTATTATGCTCCAACTTTGAATTGCAAGAGATAATAATGGTATAGAGAAGACACACCATGTTCATCTTAACAGTCTTTTACTGAAGGTCTGCTTCAAAAACTAATTTGTAATTATAAGCCAAACAAGATCACAGATATAAAATACATGCTAAAAGGAAATACTTGAGATGTTTATACCTTTAGGGATACTGCTGTCATAAGACCACTGGTGGCAGCCACATAAAGTTTGTTATGCACCTGAATTTCACATAAGATTGGGAACAATACTTGTCAAAATAAGCCGCATAAAATGATAATAAATGTGCACTCACCTTTTTAGCTTAAGTACAGTACCAAAGTCTTCTGTAGACGGACAGGTCCACCAACAGAAAAATCTTTATATTGACAATTGTAAAACTTTAAACTCTAAAGATATAGACTTTACTCATTAGTGCTAAGAAGGTCGTGGCTTTAACAAGATAAATTTAGAAATCATCTATTAAAAAGTTGTATGTTTCTTATAATTAGCTGCATACCAGTGTGATTCTTAAACATATTCATAGATATGTTACTCTCATTCTTAGTGTCATATTTAGAAATATATTACATATAAATAAGCAAACTATTAAATGACGGAAAACAATAACGCACCTCATCAATTGCAGGCGACCCATATATGCTGCCACCACAAAAAAGTTTGTAAACGCAGCAATAGCCTCTATAGTTGAGGCCATAGATATTGTGGTCATATGACCCACACCTGTAACTCTAGGTTATGTAAGTAGTGAACTGGATGCTCAAACAACTTGTATGTAGCTGTATGATGTTGGTGTTGGTAGAAGCATTTCTCTTGATAAAACAATACGAAGAAAGATAAGAGAAAATGTTACCAAACTAAATGCCTGCATTTGTCGTCTACTGGTTGGGATTTTACCTACAAAAGTAAAGGCCACATTACGCTTGCAAGATCAGAAATGAAACAACAGTAAGAAGACTGGTTGAGGAGAGGTTGAGAGAGATTCAGAGAAGCTATTTCTTTCTAACATTCATCACATCCTTCTGTTTTGATAAATGAATAGTGAAAATGGAAAGCAACCATAAATAGATGACATACATATCCATATTGACTGTAATCTAAAGATCGAATGTAATCTAAAAGTATGCTTAGGGATAACTGTATAAATGTAATAAGATATAATATAGTGTCATTGTAGCAAGTATCCACCGACCATCTCTCACACTACATCCAGTCCCCCCCCCACCCTCTCACATGTATCTCTATATCCCTCCCTCCCTCTCTCACATGTATATAATGTACGTGTGTGTGTGACTCTTGTGTATTATAACCCAAGAAGCAATATATATCTCCTAACACCACATAAGAATTCAGCACATAAGCCAAGGCATTGCTAGATATAATATTTGAATTCATATAAACAGACAGTAGCCAATAACTATTGCAATAAAGAGGATGACTTCTTAGATTAACTGATTTAACCAGCAACTAAGGAGAAGGAAAAGGAAATCATATCATTCTGGATTTTTAACACTGAAGACTGCATAGTTTATTGCAGAATACAGATCTTTTGTAACTAGATAGAATAATAAGATTAAGTGATAAATATATTACATCCCTTTCCGTGCTGAGATGTAGTAGGTCAGATTTACATCACATCTAATTGAATATACAGGTCTGCATTCGAACCACAAAGTAAAATATAGTTTAAAAAGATTTTTTTTTAAAATCTTACAATAATTTAACAAGAGAGAGGATTATCATGTGGCTACTACACTTTTACAAAACCTTACGGCAATAACTTTTTATTTTTAAAAACAAAGCTTTCTTAGAAGTCAATATCTAACTTTAATGACTTTTAAAGTGGAGGAAAAAAATCAAGCAAAGCCTCATAGTAACTATAAATGTAAAAGAAATAATGATGGTGTCAAAATACAAACACACCCACTCTCCATCTAATATATATAATACCCGACCCGAAACCCGATATTTATATATATAATATTATAAATATAATTTATTATAATATATATATAGATATAAGATAAATAATTTATATATGTTCATTTTATTATTTTATTTTTAATCATTAGTCAATACTTATTTAGTGAACTAGTTCTCCATTTTATCAACGTATAATAGATTTTACTAGTATTATATTGTGGCCGTTTGGGATTCCTTAAACATAAAATAAGTTACTTATTTCATATATTTTGTTTTACATATTTTCATATTTTTTTAAAGATAAATATTTTTTTTAGAATTTTAAAACCAAATATTATTTTCAAAATAAAAAATAAGTAACTTATTTTCAGAAAAAGTACATACATACCTACTTTTTCTGGAAATAATGGCTTATTTCCAGAAAAAAGGGGCAGCCAAACACCCCCATTATACAAACTTTTCATTTTTATTAATATCTGAACTATTAACTAGTTGTTAATTATAAATTAATAATAAATTAATATCACAATTCATATAATATATTATATTTAACTATTTTTTAAAATTTAAGCATTTATAATTTTATATAACTGTGATTATTGTTATCCACTTATGTCAATATATTGAACTTGATTACATTTTTTTATAAAGTTTTGGATACCCGAAAAAACCCGATCCGATCCGAAACCCGTTGGATTTGGATTTGGATAACCCAAAAATATTTGGATTTGGATTTCACTTAAACCCGACCGAACCCGACCCGTTGCCATCCCTAACGTACCTCTTACCCTATATCTCTCTTTTAGTATAAGATTCTGATAACACGTAATATTTCTCGAGAAAAGTATACAAAAAGAAAAATCTTTTACCTCACCGCCTGTTCTAAAGGTCCAAAGGAAGTTTCCATCCAAGGAATCAAGAAAGTAGATGTTCCCTTCATAACATCCAACCACCACCTAAAAATATTTTCTTAATAAAAAATCTGGATGCATTCTGATATAAGAGTATGGAACAATAAAAAAGTAGTAAAATACCTGATGAAAGTCATCAACAATTATTGCGGAGCATTCTATCCGTCCTTTAAGTTTCACCGTCCACTTAACGAAACCACTGAAAGAATTCAAATAGTAACTGGAGATAAAGAAAATAACCACAATGATGTTCTAAAAACTTTTACTTTTTAGCTTAAATTGATAAAATAAAAAGGTGCACACTGCATAAATCAACATACTTAATTGAAAAACACTTATGCAAAATAGGTCACACTTAATAAATAGGTCAGACTAATGCAAAATTTTCAAAGAGATACATATCAAATTACCGCATTGTAAACAATAACTTTGACTTTAACCCTTGATTGCTCGAGGCCTTCTAATTATGCAGTATAATACTGTAGTAGATGCTTAAAATGAGAAATTATTAAAACAATGAAATTTGTTTACAAACTAATACTTGGTAATCACCTTCTGGCATCGATACAAAGAAATTTGCACGAGTGAGATCCAATATAAAGGAATATATCTTCCTCTCTTGCTACAAGAAGCGGTGACGCATCCACGCAAGATTCAAGGTGAACTTTCCACAATTCTTGCAGGGAAATAACTTCGTCCGCTGGACATTTCTTCAACCTTGTTGGTTTATACAAACTGCACCTCTCATGTTCCTCACCATACAATGATCTATTTCCCCGACTAAATGAACATGCCATCTGTGCAGTGCTGGACGTCCAAAGATCAAGATTTCTAGGGCTAACAGGATTTGGGTGAATAAAGGAATCCATCTTCAAGCCATTAAGAGGAGGATTATCTGTATTTTTTTTGCAGTGGATCGGCATTGACATTTCAAGTAACTCATTTCTATCAGCATACAGCCTATTAGTACCAACTGGAAGAAGTATGTTTTTCTCTGGCACTATAATATCTGCTTTTGCATGGGCACCCACTATTTCATTGTTCTTGCCCAAGATTGCTTGTTCAGCGAGGGTCATGTTGAGCTTCTTAGCACTTCGACATGTATATAGTAATCTCATATCAATTCCGATACTGTAAGCAGCATGAGCTGCAGAAATCGAATCACCTCCAATTGAAAAAAAATCATCATCATCCGAAACTACATCCACCATCAAAGCATCACAAAAGGCCTAACAGAAGTACATAAACGAAGAATAGGTATATTTTATCATAAAAATATGGCAGTCTCATCTTTAATGTAAAAACTATTCAGCAAAAGAAAAGATCTACAAACGTTCACTTGAATTTAAACCATAACAAAAGTACAAAATTATGGTGTTAAAGCATAGCACAATACTGTTATCCAACAGTTGCCCATCTTGTCCAACCACAGTCATAACATTGGTAAACTTAATGATGGAGTTAAAGCATTAGACAATTCAGTTCATCCAGCATGCTTAGATGGGAGATTAAAGACTTGGAAGTATTACCACATGATTTGCATAAAACACTTGCAAAACACTTATTATGTTGACTAACAAAGAAAGAATCCCTATCGGAACATGTGAAAATGATTAAGCAATGTGAAGGGAATAAGAAAATATGCCAATTTATCCTAAATTTGGATTTAAAGTCTTTTGAAATTTCTCTCGTAATAACTGCAGACACAGGGTATGTCAACTATTACATAAATATAAGTTGACACTGCCATATGGATTAGAGAGAATCATGTGTGAAACAATGAACATTAAAACTTGTATGCCCCTACCCTATCAACATAAACCACTTGATTACTAATAATAAAGAGACCCTATTCATTAGCGATAACAAAGTAATAACCTATTTAGTATTTACAATTAAATATTATGACACTAGTATGCAACTAGAGTAAATAACATTCAGTGGGTAAAGAAAGAACCTTTTTTACAATATGCAAAAGATCACTACTTTGAACGCCTTCTGCATCGTTGAAAATGGGTGTTCCACAAGTCCTTGAATCAGCCAACAACATGTAATCCACTTTACCCGTGGAAGACATAGGAAGTGACTTTATACAGAAAATTTTGCTAGGAATCATAGACAATGGAACTTTTTTTATTAGCCAACTTCTAATTGAACTAGAAAGCTGAAAATGCCCATCCTTCTCTTTAGTCACTATATAACCCTCTAAAAGTGGGGTTTCTCCGATAGGTTCTCGTAAGATAACAGCAGCATCAACCACATTATGATGTTCTCTTAGTATATTTTCAATCTCTTCCAGAGAAATGCGCTGGCCATTAACCTTCACTAGGCGGTCTTTTCTCCCCAGAAAGACCAAGTCACCACTTTTAAGCCTTCTTGCAAAGTCGCCAGTTTTATAGATGTGCCTACTTCCTGGACCAACATTTGAAATGCCAAACAATGATTCTTCACGCAATTTCATATAGTCCAGTGAATTTATAGATGAATCACCCAAGTATCCACAAGCAATGCAGACTCCACTAACATATATTTCTCCTTCACTGTATATATCCTCGCCAACCAGATAAACATCACATTCTGAAATGGGTATACCAATTGGAACTGTACTTAGTTCTTCACTCTCTAGGATAGATGGCAACCTTTGGCAATCAAAATAAGTACAATCACCTGTAACCTTCATTGTATATTTTGTGTTAGTTATTTAGATTAAACAACTTAATTACCAAAAGCACATATATGAACAAAAGAAACAGTCATCTGAAGAAGAGAAGATCAATATGAAATGGGAACAGTCAAGGTCCTAATCCATTGACCACACTGGTATTCTTAAATACAGCATGCAAGTGATGCATCATAGCATCCGAGAATTCAAGTAACTGTCTGGATGGCAGTAGTGTTAGACTGTTAGTAGTAATAAGCTTGGTAGAAGTAAGGATAAGAATGGGATAGTACTTAGTAATAAGGACAGTTGATAGTCTCAAAAACATATTAGAATTAGGTCACTAAATGTCAATCAACTCAACCAATGTCCACCAAGTTCAACAAATCGTTCAGTTGGATCGTGGGGCCCACAAATTCTTTCTCTTTTTTATAGTAATGCTCGTTAATATCTGAAGTTAGATCAGAAGTTCAATTGATTGTAATGCCTGTTAATATTAAAACTTAAATTCAATAGTTCATTTTATATCACATCTTGTATGATTTTTAGCTGTTAATTCTTACTGGCATGGGTTTTGCCCAATGGTAACATTTTAGCAGTTTCTAGTTTGTCAGAATTTTTTATAAATTAAACAAAATTGAATACTATATTAAACAATATTATTCAAATCACATCAAATATGTTTTTTAGGAGTTTGCAGGTGTACTAGGTTTAAACCTAAATAAAACTTTTAGTGTAATTGAAAGATTATTATTTTATAATATTCATATAAGCTAAAGAGCTAATTACACCACGAAATGGAGAAACCGAGCAAATCCCATTAAGACAAATAAAATTACAGAAGTCGTAACACTATAATAAAATTTAAATTAACAACTCAACTTCCAATAATCAATGTAAATCCAAGTTCTCACCTCAGTGCTCCCGTACAAGTTCAAGATAGTAGTCTTGGGTAATAATTCTGAAAGTTTACTCCATAAGGACAGGTGCAAGATTTCTCCACTTAAAACTAACAATTTCATGGAATCCTGAATGCTGATAATATGTGGACTTTGCAGTGTGGGAAGTATTATCCTCATTAAAGATGGAACAGCAATGAGCCTTGCAATCGAGTAACACTGTTCAAGCAAGGAAACTATCAGAGAACATCAAACCTACATAGATAACTTATCAACTCCTACCTAATAAGCTACTGAGAAATATATTGATATCACATATTTCAGAACACCAAATATTGATAAATATAGAAAACATTCAGTGCATGGACTCTTTGCTACCAAACCCTGGATCTTTTCTATAACACCAGATTTGTATATACTCATCGGATGCGACAAGTTCTGTGGCAGAAGTTTGAAGGAACTGCGTGATTGGATTAGAATACTGTTGACACCTAAATATATAGATTGTCTGGCATTCAGTTGGTGCATTAAAGGCCTAGATGCATTATTTTGCACACATCTTATAACATCCCACTTTCACATTAAAAAAATATGATAGCTCTGTTTAATTTAACTACTGTATCGAGATTGAAGATAGATTAACTGCTTACTCACATTCCAAGAGGATTAGCAATTTCTCAATGATTATATAGAGAGAAAATGAGATGAACGGATAGAAGATACCCATGATTTCAATGTCTGATCAAATAGTATCCAGGATTGTCAATGTCTATTAAAATGGCACATGAATCATTTACTTTACATTTGTTAATGAATGTTTCCTTTACTGTACATGGATATTTAGGCATCTATAAACAGTTTTAATATTCAAATTTAAAATTCTAATTGCAAGCATGTTTTTCAGAGGCTTGATAGCACTACTGCAGCTAAAACATAGTGGTATTCGTTAAAGCATAGTTACATATATCTCTTTATCTGTTTTTCATTTCCACAAGCCACCTCAAATTCCTACATAGTTAATTTAGGAAGAATTTTGTATCCTCTTTTAGGGTAGATAAATTTTAGTTAACCTTTAAAACAACTTCTTTTAGTTATGTATGTTCTGTTCGGATTTCTTGCTCATTTACCTTTAAGTAATCGACAACCGATAATGGATTGTTTTTAAGCTCTTGAAAAGGAGGTATAACCAATGTACAACCTGTCAGTAGAGCCGCGAGGAATTCTTGGAGATGATCAATAAAGCTTATTGATGTTTTAAACAGCAGAAGTTCCTTTCCACATAAAGGAAACAATCCTTGCATCCATAACAAGCGGTTCAGAAGGCCTGAGATCCACAAGCCACTTACATTAAACAATAAACAATATGCTTACACTTGAAGGTAATAAAAAACTGATTTCCAACTGAAGGAATATGAGGTTGATAACACAATCATTGGGCATGACATGCTCGTACAATTGATTGCAAATGTTCCCCAAGAAGAAAAGAAAAATAATATATATAGGTTTACATATATTGCACTGCTGATATATGTCACCACTGGCCCACATCTTTATACATATGCTGTATTTTGGAGGGTAGAGAGAAATAGTGCATAAATTTGAGTATGATAAAGCATAGTAGCATGTTTATATCAAGTTTCTATCTGTTTTCCTTGTAATAAAAATCATGGAGAGCCATATATAGCTTGCAGCAGGGACAGGGCCACGTAGCTAGGGTATGCAATCCTGTGCCTTGAGATTTAAAAATACTTTTTCTTTATGTAACGGTCATTTACTAAGTACACTTAGCTTAGTTGGACTTTAGCGCAATGTTAAGGTATTTTTTTTAAAATAGCACGAGTTTAAGTCCCACTCAAACAACACACAGACACACACAAACATTCATACAACGGAAAAAATAAAGGAAAACCACACCCTAAAAAAGCTAATATATGTATTATATGTTACCACAAACATGGCATGAATTCAGATCCCTCTATCAAGTACTTTTACCAGAGTATAATGGGGTACTCTGGAAGAATTTCCTGACTATTATGGATTACCCTTGAAGAATTTATTGCCTCTAACACTGGCTGTGGTAAGAAAATCTGCCTTTGGTTTATTGTGATGTCTGCCCTACTCATCTGGCATACTTCTCTACTATAAATGGTAAGATATTTATGGACTTTATTTTCTTTGCCAAGTAAAATATTTACTGACTTATCTTATTAGCAACCAAAAAGAAAGGGAGAAAACCAACTCAGTTAAGTAAAATACTTGGTAGAAAAGATTATGTACTATAAACGCTAACTTTCGAGGTCGAGTATTGCGAAATGCAAACAAATATTGACATAAAAGGTAAAACCTTATAGTTGGCTTACCTAGTTCAGTGCCACAGACTCCTTTGGGCTTTCCAGTTGATCCTGAAGTGTGCATTACATAACAGAATTGGCGTGATCGTTCATTTTCACAAGGATAGGGTACACTTGATGGACCAAAATGATCATCAAGGTTACCTTTCATGGATATATACAAAAAAGGACACCTGATGTATTCAACAAGGTTGCGTGCTTTGTCAAGCTGGTGGCAACTTTTCCCATCTGCTGGATAGGCAGGTCCAATGACAAGCTCTACTTTCGATGAAGAAACAACCATTGATATATTTTCATCTGGCCATGAAGGATCTATAGGCATGAAAGCCTCCCCACACCGCATGACGGCAAGCACGCTAATAATATACTCCACAGAAGGCACCATATATATTCCAAGTATTCTTGGAATATACGTATTCTGCTGAACAACAGAACATTCTACACTTGAAGAGGCAATATCTACAGAAACAGATATGTGATCGCTAAATGACTTCTTACCATGGTTACCTGCAGCAAAGTAATGCGTTTATGTGGCTTGACTCATAATAGGCCAAGTTTTAAAACGTAAGACTAAACTATAATCACTTCAGAGAAACAATTATTTGACTTTTTTCTAAAAGAATTATTTGCAATGTGTTGCAAGTTTCGGTAAATTTTCAAAATACTATTGCCTGTTTTGTGGGAAAAAAAAGGTGTCCTGGTTTTTATCCCACCCAATAAAAACTGTTCATGGAACCGGTGTATTCAAGCTTGTTGATTTTGATAATGTCATTCCAAAGCTAATATTTTTGCTATTAAAATCAATATATCATGCTCAGATAACTTCTACAAGGAATTAACACATAGCAGCACCACACAGTTAATTCACTCATAATATATGTGCAAAATGGATAAAGGGCATATATTAGGAACCAAGGGACTATGATACAATATGTCTTCAACTTTGTTCGTGTCAATATTGCATTGACCAACCATCAATTCTCACTCTTCATATCATAATTCCATGTGGGCAAGAGAGAATTCAAGAAGCGCATTACAGGAAGAATAGAGAAACATTTGCTTTGATAACACAAACCGACTCTTATTATGGGACTCTTAAACCGGGACAGAGGGAGTATCAGAGTATCAGACTCAACTGCTTCCATTATATAACCAAATATTTCATAATCTCATGTCCACATACTAATTACAAATAACTAACACGAACATACATAAATTACGTCGACTACGAGCCAACAACTACTAAGGTTAACATCATCAACAATATCAAGTACACCGAATTCGCATAAAGACTCGACTTTGGCAATTATATAACTAATCAAAATTCATGCTCACACTAATTACAATCAACCAACACATACATATATGCAGTACGCCAATACCTAATAAACACCAGTCTGTATCATAATTTCTAATTCATACACTAAATACAACAAATTAACGCGCACCTTACTGCAACACCACCTAATATACCTCAGCCACGTCCAAAAAAATTCGAAGCATCAACTACACAAAATTCACATGAGAATACAACTAATTACACACACCTATCACAATCAACACACGCACATATACACGCAATACTAATAATCACCATTTCCTATAATAATTTCAAATTCACATACAAATTACAACAAATTAAGGAAAACATTACGCCAACACACACATGATATACCTCAACCAAGTCCAACAAAATTTGAAACATCAACTACGCAAAATTCGTGCAAGAATAGAACTAATCATATCATAATTTCATTTTCATGCACCTTTCACAATCAACAAAAACAAACATATATACAATACCTAACAATCACCGTTTCATATCATAATTTCAAATTCAAATACTAATTACAAGTTAACAACAACACGCACCTAATATACCTCAACTAAGTATTCAATAAAATTCGAAACATCAATTACACAAAATTCGTGCGAGAATACAACTAATCATATCGTAATTTCAGTTTCGCACACCAATCACAATCAAAACAGGAGCACTCATAATACCTAATGAAGGCCTAATAAGAGCAGGATCATGACCACCACTAATCACATTTCGAATTCGAGCACTCAAACTCTCAACCGCCACCGCAATCTCCGCAAACGTGAAGCACTCATCGCCTTGATAAACAGGAGGATCATTCGAAACAGTTTTCTCCGCTAACAATTGTTCATAACAACTCCGATAGTCGCCGGAGGAGAAGAGTCCGGCGAGTAGAGCGCCGCCGTGAGCGTGAATGACGGCGATTTTGGTAGCGTTTTGAGAAGCGGAAGTGTGAAAGTGGTGGAGTATGCAACAGGGAGGAGTAGAAGAGTGGGGTTTCTTCTGCTTTGCACTCATTTTTTCAACAAGAAGACACTACAACGGATCAATAAATTTATGTGCTTTAAATTACCGAGAAAAGGCCCTTCGGGTCACAATTTGAAGGGGAAATGTCCTAAATGGCACAACTCGTAATAATGATCCTAAATAGCACTCCAAAACGCTATATAGTACGGCGTGCTGGAAAAAAAGTGAAAACGCTGCTTCGTGTAGCGTTTTGCATTTTTTTTTAATTTTTTTCGGGGAAAAACGCTACTTCGTGTAGCGTTTTGCATTTTTTTTCAATTTTTTTAAAATTATTTTTGAGAAAAACGCTACTTTATATTGGGTTTTGGGCTAAAAAACACTACTTAAAGTAGCGTTTTGGGGAGTTTTTTTTTCTTCAAAACTCTACACGATGTAGCGTTTTGAAGTGCTATTTAGGGCCATTTTTTCGGGGTGTGCCATTTAGGGCATTTTCTCTCCAAATTGTGACATACAGGGCCAACACCCTAAATTACCCATATTGATAATTTGGTATTTATATTAGAGCTGATCGAGGATATTGGGGTATTGCCCTTTTTAATCACAACCGAAAAAAATGAGTTTTTAAGAAACATGAATTTACAGGGGGTTGGCCCTCGCAGGGGGCGTTTGGGGAACTTTTTTTCAGAATAAGTCAACTTATTTTAATATAAATATACAAAAGTTAATTTTTTTTCTGAAAAAAGTTAACTTTTTTTTGCAACTTATAGAATTTCAAATATACATTAAATACTTGTATAAAAAACATTTATCAAAATATGAAATTTTTACCCGAAAATAAGTCCAAAAGGACTTATTTTAAGGCAGACCAAACAGGCTCATAATTTGGAGAGAAAATGCCATAAATGGCATACCCAAAAAAATGGTCCTAAATAGCACTTCAAAACGCTACATCGTGTAGAGTTTTGGGGGAAAAAATCTCCGCAAAACGCTACTTTAAGTTGCGTTTTTTAGCCTAGAACCCAAGATAAAGTAGCGCTTTTCCCCGAAAAAATTAAAAAAAATGCAAAACGCTACACGAAGTAGCGTTTTTACCCGAAAAAAAAATTAAAAAAGTGCAAAACGCTACACGAAGTAGCGTTTTCACCCCTTTCACGGCACGCCACACTATGTAGCGTTTTGGAGTGCTATTTAAGGTCATTGTTACGAGTTGTGCCATTTAGGGCATTTTCTCCCCAAATTGTGACGTATAAGGCATTTTCTCAATTTATAATGCGTTTTTAAAAATTATTTTAAAAATTTTGGAAGAAAAATGAAATTTTCAAAAAAGTATTTTGAATTTGCGTTATATTCCTACACGTATTTAAAAAACACATTTTCAGCACGTCAGTAAAACTTTCTTTTTATACACTTTATATCTCTGGGATCCAGTATCAATCATTATCACCCCCTTCTTCTAAATAACATTTGCATGTCTGATATACCACTGATTTTATTAAAGGAAAGTATAAACGTAAGATCATTTAACGTTTATGGATGACTTAAAGGGTCAGTTATTTAGATTGTGATTATCTGTATCATTAAACTTCAAATTGTGATATTTTGGCCTTTTTCTCGAATAATCGGGCCTCTAGTCTATAGCTTCTTAACCACCGGATCAATTGTTGGATGGTCAAAATTTAAAAAGTTAAAATAAAACTAAAATACATAACTAGAAAAATTTATAATTAAAAAGACTTAATATTTATAGTGTCAAAATTACTTAACATTATAATTTCTCAGCTTTTATTTGTTATTTATAGTCCAACGTCTATTCTCTTTGAGACACTAAATACATAGATAACACACGGTAAGAAAGAGAGATGAATAATTTGATATTAAACAAATAAAGTAATAGCACAATCACACTACAAAACAGAATAAGAGTGAAACTGTTTCACTTGGTCAGAAACTCGGGTTCTAACCAAGTCCACTTTTTCCTCCAGTGCGGAAACAAGAAATTGGATATGTGTCACATTCTCCGATGCACTTGGGTCTGCATTGGAGATGGTCTTAGTAATCGCAGCCCGACCTTGTCCCTCATTGTAGCAGTCCTCGTCTATTTTCTATTTGCAAACATCACACGTACATAATTATTTTTTGGATATGCTTTAAGGGATGGATTCTTTATTAAACTTAAATTAACACAAAGGCGTGCGAAAAGTAATGAAATATATGCACTTATGTTTGTGTGTAGACTTTCAGGCAAATGTGTTGGTGAAAAAAATTATTTTAGAGATGAAGAAAATTTTAGATGCAGTAGTAAGGGTAGGGTAAGGGTAAACGACATGGAGATTTCCTTTCTAGAAGTGGTTGCAAAGTAAGAATGTACGTAATTTATTGAGAAAAAATAAGTCAATGGTAGATAAATAGTATTGAATTGGAACACAATCATGGAATTGTGACTCTTTAAAAAATGAAATTGATACAACGAGAAAGACATGTAACTGCCACGACGGCAAATAATATAATAAAAACACTTAATGATTCTAGGAGTCAAGCTAAACAAGTGGTGAATGCTCTTGGTAATATGACCGGTAGAGCTATCAACAAAGTACCATTTGGAAGCTCTCATGTTAGAATTGTGATACTAGAATATAGGAAAAAAAACTTGAAAATTAATGATGCTCAAGCATGTTTGGATTTGTTAAATGTGTTAAATGAAGCAAAGCGGCGATAACTTTTTTGTTAAAATGTGTGTTGATGAAGAGCAACGGCTAGAATCTCTTGTATGGGTTGACCCTCGATGTTTAGTGGCATACAAAAATTTTGGTGATGTAGTTGAATTTGACACTACATATAGAACGAATATAAATGTTATGCCATTTGTACCTTTTACCGGGGTGAATCATTATTATCAGTTGATTATATTTAATTTTTCACTAATATGAGATGAGAACAAAACCACTTTTCAATGGTGTCTAATTGCTTGGCTCGAAACAATCGAGTACAAATATCCCTTGCTATTATTAGAGATCAAGATCATGTCATGGTCGAAGCTATTTCATCCGAACTCCTCCATTTCGCTCATTTGTTGTGTTCGTGGCACATTAATAACAAATTCCCTGAAAAAAAAATTAATTACTAATCTACCTTTCCGGACTTCAAAGTCGACTTTAATGATTATATTTATAATTATTTAAATGAAGTTATTTTTTAGAAAAGGTCTACATCTTTAGTAGAGAAGTATCATTCGGATGATCATGCATGGTTACAAAACTTATATGAGTTGAAGGAGAAATGAGTCATTTCATATACACTGAATGCATTTTCAACGGGTCAGAACGTTACTTTCAGAAGTGAGGGTATGAACTCTTTCTTTGATATTTATGTGAGTTCTTCGACTAAAATGAAAGAATTCATTGAAAATGCTCAAAAAGTGCTCGCAACACAATTTAAGCGGGAGAAAGAACAAGATTATGAAACACTTCATAAAAAGCGTTATATGAGTATGCACACTGCATTGGAGTATCATACTTCCAAGATTTACACCAAGAAGATGTTTAGGAGATTTCAATAATAATTGGTTGTGTCTTCAAAGTACTTTATTATGAAAAACAAACAAGCTTGTTTTGAAGGGGAGTTGAAAGGAGACTTGGATGCCTATTATACAGGCCATTGTCGGACCCTAATAAAATGACATATTATCATATTGCATTTAACAAAGTAACATTAAAGGGGATATGTATGTGTAGAATGTTCCCACATTTGGGTACTCCTTGTCCACACATCTTGGTCATTCTAAATAAGTAAAATATTGGCAAAATTTCCGAATTATATACCTATATATAATTAGACTAAAGCACTTATCTTCATCGTCATGGTCGTTGTGGTAGTTACATAAAAAAGAAAAGGTAGTTAGGTACGATTAAAACATACCTATATATAATTAGATTAAAGCACTTATTTTGGTTGTCATGGTCATTGTAATAGTTACATAAAAAAAGGTAGTTAGATAAGATTAAAACACATATATACATATCCACAAAAACGGTAGTTAAATAAGACTAAAACACACACACACACACACACACACACACACACATATATATACATATCCCATGTGAAATTAAAATACACATCTCCCTAGGACTGTCAATCATTATAAATTTTATATTTTAAATTATATTTAATTACTTATTTTTATTCAATATAAATGAAAATAATAAAAATATTTATTGTTAATTTTATAATACTTTTATAAATATGTATATATTCTAAAGTAAATTATAAATAAAAACTTATTATGACTAAAAATATATAATATATTAAAACATGATAAAAAAAATATTATACAAAAATTATTTTTATATAATATAAAATAAAACAAAAAAATATATAACTAAAATATATTTTAATATTTTATAGAAATGCAATGTATATTAGGACAATCATACAAATAATTAATAAATGTGGTTAATAATAAAATAATAGTTTTATTTTTAATAATATAAAAGTTAGATATATTAAAATATTAGAAAAGAATTATAATAAATTAAATAAATAAATATATTAATTATAATAAATATATTTAAATATTTAAAAGATGTCATGTGCATCGCAAGGGATTTAATCTAGTCATTTATAATTCGGCGTTGGATTATGAATGCTAATCGAGTAGACGTCGTGTTTCCATATGTTATTCCTTAGAACAATGTCAATATTTTTGCTCAATATTTCTAAGTTAAAATAAACATAGTTTCGTTTTTACAAAGTTAGAAGATAAACCAATTGTTCTTACAAAGTGCTCTAAGGCTGAACAATTGATTCTTTAAGAAATGCTCTAACTAGCTAGTTATCCTCTAACAGTGCTACCACACTTGTTTATATATTACAAGTGTGTTTTACGATTCTTATTTTAGTATTGCTTCTATATACCTTTCTTTTACCTTTTTCCTTTTTAGGAAAATAGGCTTCAAAGACAGCTACAGATTGAGTCTTCACGGTCATCATTGATTGTCTTCCATATGTTTACTTTTGTCCTCTGGATCTATAACAGATAGTCCTTCTGTATTGTCACAATCAATTGATAATTTGTTGTTAAGCATATCAATTGATCCATCCTTTAATCTATCAACTGATGTTCTTCTTCGATTGATCTTTATATCCATCGATTGATAAATAATGACTTATCGATTAATAGATGTTATCAATCGATATATCAATCGATGGGTCTTCACATCAGTTGATGGTCTTCAATACTTGACTTGACTTTTTCGATTGATCTTCTATCCATCGATGCTTCAATATCAATCGATCATCCTTCACTTGTGTAATTTCCTGTCTTCAAATAATTACAATTTGACAGTTTAATTTTCACATCAATTGATGATCTATATCAATTGACTCTAACATCAATTGATAAAAATAATAACAATTGATTTACAGCTTATCGATTGAAATAGACTAAGTACACCGATGCTACAGTCCAAATTATCAGTTGATTCATATAAACACTTCAACTGATAAATGATTTCCTGATCAATTGATATTTATAACTTTCATATCAATTGATCAGTTACATCAAATAAAATTTCTATGATTATAAGATTAATGTTATTATAAAAAATTACATGTAGATTCCTAACACTGTATGATGTGAATATTGAAGAATCTCATGAGATGACTTCAATAGAGAAATTTAATATCATCACGATTGATACGGGCTAAAAGTAAGCCCTAAAGACACAATTAATATAGCATTAATTAGACATAGTATGGTCCAAAGGCTTGGGCCCTTAAAATAAACTAGGGAAATAAATCCTAGGATAAACTGGATTTGTAATCCAAGGATCAACTGGATTTGTAAGTCCATCCCACAAGCTCTATTGAAACCTTAGGCTCATTAATCCTTTATTATTAATTAATTTCATAATTAATTAATAAAGGCTCAGTAAAGGCCCAAGAAGCGTGTTGAAAACCCTCATCCTAGAAGGATCTAGAAACCCTAATAAGGGAAGAGTCCAACTACATGGAAACTACTCCAAAGAGTAGCCCCTAATATACCTCAGTCAACAAGGAAACATATTCCTACATGGAAACTACTTCTATCACAAGAAGGATCCAGAATCCTTCTAGGAGAAGGCTTGCCCACCAAGGTTCCTAAACCTATTCTAATTCTTAGACTCTCTACGTCTATATAAAAGGCCTAACCCCTCATTCATAGAACTACGTCTGGCTTGATTCTCATACGCACTGAGATACGTAGGCATTTTGTGAGGGCATAATTAAGCTACGAAACACAGGTGCAGCCATTAAAACTCTATAAGCTCCGACACACATCACAATTAATACACCCTAGTTTTTAATCCATAACAACGATAATGTCAAAATAGTATTGCATGTAAGGAACGTTATCAATACGACGTCACTGTTATGAATATGGAAATACCAGTTTTTAGAACAAAATTACTTTTACAGAAAGCTGCTTTTAATTTTTATTAAATAATTTTTTACTTGTTTTTCAGTAAAAAGTTATTATTACTGTCTGAAACAACAATATCAAATGACGCCTAAAAACTTAAATTGGACTTGCATTCTCATATGTAAAAGCAAATTTATAAGTATGGGTGATCATGATTTGCGAAAAACTACTAAATTAAACTAACCAGACTCTTATTTTAACGGGTGAAGGCCTTTTATACATTTATTTGAAAAATCATGGCCAAACATTTTACTATAATTTTTATTTGATGTATATGTAAATTCGTAATGCATATAGGTGTTACACGCAAACTTATTTTGTTTGCATGTTTACCAAGAACTTTACAAAGAATGCATGATATGACTTAAATAAGTAACTAAAAGACCCCGTATATTTGTAATATATGTTGTCAGAGTACTATATTTTGTCTAACAACTACGTTTTCATTAGTGATTAAACAACACAGTTATATAAACCAACAAAACACGCAAGTGGAGCATGTGTGCACAGTCAATAAAAAGGGTCAAAATCCCGTTTTAAGGTACCGATGGCCATAATATTTGATTTATAGGTATTTTGGTCATTTTCTCTATTTTAACCGAACAAATTGAATATAAAAAAACTTAATATTAAGATGGGTTAAAAAAAAACTTAACCCGAAATGTATGTATTACCCAACCTACCATAATTTACAATTATTTTACCCAACCTAACATAACCCGAGATTTATATATTATATGTTCATAATATATAATTACATCTTATATTTTGTACATTCATGATAGTTTATATATTATATTTTAATATAATAACAATTATATATTAAAAAAATTGAATATCGAATTAGTTATAAATTTTATAGTTTATGAACATAATTTGATAATATTGTTTTTTATTATTTGTGTTGAGATAGTAAATTTTTTATCATAATTTATGTCAAAATATGTGAAAATATAACATTTTAGTATTAGTTATAAACCGATCAAATCGAACCAAATCGATTTAAATTGGGGTAGAGTTGGGTTGATAATATTTTTTAACATAACTGGTTGAAAAATTTTCAAACCGTATTAAATGGGCCGGATAGAAAATATGATTCCAACTCGGCCTATGAACGCCCCTACCTATAAGAGAAAAAGTTTTTATAACGAGAATTATAAAAATATTTATTAAATCATGTAAAATTATAATAAAAAATGAAAATAAATAGTGTAGAATCATGATTTTAATTTCTTGTTATCTCAATATCTTTCACACATGCTATTTCTAATTAATTTAAATTAAAATTTTCAATTTTTTTTACAAAAGTTAAGGTTTATTTTCAATCCTCTTTCTACAAACTTATTATCAATTAAGGGACAAACAATAATTGGTATCAGAGCTAACTTCGAATATATAAGAAATTTAAAATTTTATAATCAATAATGAGTCACAAAGATATATAATTTCAATATTAGAGAAATAATATTATTTTCATTGAAAATAATAAGGACAAGTATTCACTAGTGAATTCTTTACTAGTGCTTGGGATATTATTGGACCTGATGTTTATGCTGCTATTCATTACTTCTTCGATCATAATCTTCTCCATTCCTCTTTCATTGTTGCCTCGATTTCTCTTATTCCAAAGATTCAATCCCCATCGTCTATGAAGGAATTTCACTCAATTTCTCTCTACAACATTGTTTATAAATGTATCTCAAAGATCCTAGCAGCAAGACTCAGAACCCTTTTGCCTAAGATTATCCACCCATCTTAGTCGGCTTTTATTCCGGGCAGGGACATTTCTGACAATATTCTGCTAGCTCAGGAGCTGTTTAGAGAGTATGGCCGAAGGAGTGATAATTCGAGCTGCTCTCTTAAAATTGACCTTCAAAAGGCTTTTGATTCGGTTAATTGGGATTTCTTGATTGCGTGTTTGAATAAATTCAATTTTCCTCTTAAGTTTGTTGAATGGATTCAAACATGTATATCTACTTGTATGTTCTTAGTTAAGGTTAATGGTAGTCTTGAGGGCTACTTTCCAGGAAAAAGAGGCCTAAGACAAGGGGATCCTTTATCTCCTTACTTCTTTGCTATTACCATGAACATATTTTCCTACTTGTTGTAGGACTTAAGACATCATTTTCAGTATCATGAAAACTGTAAAGCTATGCAACTTACTCACATGTTCTTTGTTGATGATGTCCTCCTCTTCTGCAAGGCTAATATAACTTCCATAAAGATGGTAATACGCGCGGTTGAGAAATTCTCTACTTGGAGTGGTCTTTTTCCCAATGCTCAGAAGATCAATGTCTATTTTAGGAATGCTAATGAATCGGTATTGCAATGGTTTGATTTGAATGTTGGGTTCCCTTAAGGCACTCTTCCACTTCACTTCCTGGGTGTCCCATTAATTTCTTCCCAACTATCTATTAATGACTTTGTTTCATTGGTGGAAAGGCTCATGAAAAGGATTCTGAGTTGGACAACAAAATTTCTATCTTATACAAGACGAATGAAACTTATTTCGGTGGTGCTTTTATCTATCCAGTCCTTTTGGACTCGGTACTTTGTTTTGCCTGCTGCGGTTTTCAGGATAACAAGATCTCTATTTTCTCGGTTCCTTTGGCGATGCAATATGAATGACAAAGGGGGCCATAAAATTTCTTGGAAGATTCTCTGTCTACCCAGATCAGAATAGGGGTTAGGGTTTAAGAACCCTCAAGAGTGGAATAAAGCTCAACTTTTGTTTCACATGTGCCAGGTACTTAATAAGCAATCAACCTCTCTTTGGGCCAAGTGGACTAAGACAATGCGCCTTCATA
Source organism: Oenanthe sinensis (assembly GCA_028671895.1). Classification (NCBI taxonomy): domain Eukaryota; kingdom Viridiplantae; phylum Streptophyta; class Magnoliopsida; order Apiales; family Apiaceae; genus Oenanthe; species Oenanthe sinensis. The sequence goes on from CM053808.1 coordinate 1,398,963, forward strand.
ATAGATCATTTTGGACTATCAAGGTTCCTCAAGACTGCTCTTGGATATGGAGAAAAATTCTTAATCTTAGACCTTTTGCCTTACGCCATATTTATTACACTGTTGGCAATGAGGAAGATATATATCTTTGGCATGACCCATGGTTTGACAGGAGAAGCATAAGTCATCAGTCCAATAATTTTTCTAAAGTTAGTTCCATAGTTTCTGACACTGCTTGGAATCTTCCTGCTTCATTGGAAAGTCTTGACATGTCTATGGTCCAATAAGTTCTTCATTTTCACATGGATAGGCTTCTGGATTCCTCTATAGTTGATGTTGTGAATTGGGATAATACTCCTCTGCACAAAATCAAATCTACAATTATTTGGCAGAGTGTGAGACACTTTAATATTCCATGGGTTTGGGCTGACGTAATTTGGCACAAGTTATATATTCCTAAATATGCTTTCATTCAGTGGATATCTTGCCATAATAGGTTGCCTACATTGACTAGGATGAGAAAATTTGGCTTGACTATTATGGTGCAATGCTTCTTCTGCATCTCTGGGGCGGGAAGCAATGACCATTTGCTAGTGCATTGCCCTTACTCCTCCTTCGTTTTGAATAAGCTTCTTTTCATCTTCGGACCTCCCATAGTAGCTTCCTTCTCTTATTGGCTCATGCTGCTTCAATTTGCTATTGGTATTAGGCCCAAGACATTTAGAGTACTGTTACTCCTTGTGCTGCAAATTTATGTCTATCATGTGTGTAAACAGCGGAATGACAAAGCTCATGACAAGCCCTTACTTGATGCCCATGCGTTGCTTTCAACTATTCTAAGAGATATCTCATACCGAGATGTTTCTTCATCTTGGCTGCAAAAAAGACTGCCTTCCCTCCCTCCTCATGTTCAAATTGCTCTTACTTAATGTAATATAATGTTATGTTTTAGGATCCAGGTTTGCACATATTTGATGAAATTTGGGTCCCTTTGACTTTGGTTCGATAGTTGCATGACCTTCGTACTTGCATCCTTTTTCTAACAATCCAATTTAGCAAAAAAAATAAAAATAAATAAAGGTCCTCATCTTTTGATGAAGATCGCCTGAGATGTAAATTTCGATAGAATTCAAACTCCTAACAAATTTATTCTAAAACAATTTTTATTAAATATTAATTTATATTATACTACACTATTTTACAAGTAAAATTAAAATAATACATTTAACAAAAATAAAATAAAATATTAGAATAGTACAAGAAGAACTTACATACACAAGTTTGATAACATTATATTATTTATATATATTTAATATAATTTATAAATACATATCCAATATATGATCACATGGGTCATATCCAATATAAACAAAATATTATCAATACTTTTTAGTATCTTTACTGGTATCCATTTATCTTAATTACTTTTCCAAACAAAGTATTACAATATCTTTTTTTATCAAGTAAAGTTCTACAATTTAAAATTATATAAATATATATACAAAAGAAACTGTTTATGTATAGATAAATATTGCTCAAAAAAGAAAGAAAAATGTATATATATAAATTCAATTAATCTTCTTTTTTTAAAGAAAATAAAAAAATTACTAAACTAATCTTTTTTTTAAAAATAAAATAAAATTACTTGTAAATTTGTAATAACTTTTTACGAATTAACAAACATTTCAAAGAAATCTATGTAAATGCACACATTGAGCATGAGGGGTTAATTTTCTTGCAACTTTTGAGAGAAAGGTTCCATCTTTTTCAACTCATACAGTATAATTACCGACACCCAGTTGAAGATCTTAAGAGGTATGGTTAAAGATCTCTCTTTATATATGTATTGTAAATGTATATGTGTGTATCTGTGTCTGGGGTTTATAAAGTTTGGAACTTTTATCTGTTTTCAAATCAAGTTGTCATTTTTATTTTGTTTTTCTTCTTGTTTTACTTGATTGCAGGTAACAATTATTAGAGTTTTGTTTCTTGCTGTTAATTTTCCCCTTTTTGGGTAATTTGGTTACTATGCCATTTTTTGTTAATTTGTTGTTTTTTTGTTTGATGAATTTGAAGAATTGTGGTGGGCATTGGTTGTTTTTGACTAGGATTATGAAAATAAGGTGAACATAAGAGAGTGATAAAAGAGGGATTTTTTTTTTGGGTTTGAAGGTGGGGAATTGATTGTGTGGTTTTGTTTAGGTAATAAAGAGGAGAAAGGGTTTTTTTTAATTGGTTTCGATAATGGAAGAAGGATCATTTCAGGGCTCTATACCAACTTATGTTGATAAGTCGAAAGTCTTGAATGTGAAGCCTTTGCGGACGTTGAAGCCTTTGTTTGTGTCCTCTGCACAAGCACCTCCATTGTTTAGTTCTTCCCCCTCGGGTCCATTTCCACCCGGGTTTACTCCGTTTTATCCATTTAGCATGAATGGAGAATCTCCTGGGAAGAATCATCCAGGAAGTAACCGAGCTGGGATTCCTTCTGATGAAATGGATGTGGATGGAAATGGACATGTGGGGTCATCACGGAAGAGGGGGGCAGGTAGACAGAAAAAGGCTGCGAGAAAGTCAGTAGGAAGTAGAAATGCTGGTGTTTCATTTACAGTTAATGATGGGAACGGTTCGATTGGTGATTTTATTGTTAGATGCAACCCGTTTACAAAGGAGGATGGTAACAGGGAGATGGTTGAGTATGTACTCATGACTTTTGATGCGGTAAGAAGGCGGCTTAGCCAAGTTGAAGAAGCAAGGGAAGCACCTAGTGGATCTATCAAGCGTCCTGATCTGAAAGCCGGTAATATTTTGATGAGCACTGGCATACGGACAAACATGAGGAAGCGAATTGGTGTGGCTCCTGGCGTTGAGATCGGGGACATCTTCTTTTTTCGGTTTGAGACATTGTTAGTGGGGCTGCATGGTCAGTCTATGGGCGGGATTGATACTTTAATTACCAGGGGAGGTAAAGGAGAAGAGCCTTTGGCAATTAGCATAGTCTCCTCAGGATATTATGACGATGATACAGAGGATAAGGATGTTTTGATCTACAGTGGGCAAGGTGGAAATCCTATCAGTAAAGATAAGGAGGCATCTGATCAGAAACTTGAAAAGGGAAATCTTGCTCTGGAGAGAAGCTTACATCAGGCCAATGAGGTCAGAGTCATTCGAGGTATGAAAGATCCGATGAATACGTCAGTGAAAATTTATGTTTATGATGGCCTTTATACAATTAAGGAGTCATGGTTGGAGAAAGGGAAATCAGGTTGCAGCGTATTCAAGTATAAATTGGTAAGACTACCTGGGCAACGTAGTGCTTTTGCTGATTGGACTTCCATCCAGAAATGGAAAGCTGGACTGTCCTCTCCAGTGGGACTTATTTCTCAAGATATCAGTGCAGGTGCTGAAAAGATTACTGTTTCTCTTGTTAATGATGTTGATGGTAGGGGGCCTCCTTCGTATTTCACTTACTCTACAGTGCTCAGATATTCAAAATCTTTCAAATTGACGAATCCTTCATTTGGGTGCAACTGCCACAAGGCATGTCAACCAGGAGATCTCAATTGCTCCTGCATTCGCAACAATGGAGGTGATTTTCCTTATGCATCCAGTGGGGTACTAGTGAGTCAGAAACCATTATTGCATGAATGTAGTTCGACATGTCCCTGCTTTCCTAATTGTAAGAATAGAGTGTCCCAGACTGGCTTGAAATTGAAGATGGAAGTGTATAAAACCACAGACAAGAGTTGGGCCTTGAGATCATGGGATCCTATTCGAGCTGGTTCTTTTATATGTGAATATGCAGGTGAAGTCATAGACAGTTCGATGGGGATGCAGGGCACAGGTCAGGAAGATGATTACATATTTGACACATCACGCGTTCTTGACAAGTCATACAAATGGAACTATGAGCCCGCACTACTTAATGAGGAGATTCCTGGTGAATCTACTGAAAATGACAATATCCCATCACCACTAGTCATCAGTGCAAAAAATGTTGGTAATGTAGCTCGATTTATGAATCACAGTTGCAATCCTAATGTCTTTTGGCAACTGGTTCAGTATGAACAGAACAGGGATTCATTTCTTCATGTGGCATTTTTTGCACTGAAACACATCCCTCCGCTGACAGAGTTGACATATGATTATGGGATTAGCCAGTTCGAAACTCATAGAAGAAGGAAGTGCTTATGTGGATCAGAAAAGTGCAGGGGCTATTTTGGTTAAAGATGGCTAGGAAATGCATCTAGCAGCAAGCATGATAATCAAGAAAAATACCAGGTTAGTCTTTTTCTTAAATGTTATAGTAAGTCAACATGCGGTGAAACTTTTAGTATCCTAAAGCTAATTTATATGCAATTGCAAATGTTTCTTCTTTATAACTCTTCATTAAACTATAAGCTCTTTGTATGCGATGCATGCAAGTATATGTGGTCTATATATATTTATACATGTACACTTGTGGCAAACTTTTATATTGCATCGGTCATACATGCTGGTGTTACGTTTTGGCTGAAAAGATGATGCATCATAGAATTATGCTCTTATCTGTCCACTTTGAACTTTTGCTAGATTCTATCATTCTAGAACACGATATGTAAAGTGCCATCGCACAGTATACTGCTGGAATTATTGTTTTGTTGTTAAAATTTATGCTAATCCTCATTCCAGTTTGGCAGTTTCTGCACATGATATATAAAAAAAAAGACAATTTCCAAGAGAGAAGACCACACTTGAAAAATAGATGGTTGTTTGTTGAGATATAGATAATGAAGTATTAGGCAGGTGTAACTTTTTGTATTAGGAGCTTTACATTTTGGACAATCTTCACAATCTATAACAAACTCTTTTCATAAATAAAATATTAACTCAGGAATTAATAAATAATTACCCTTTTCAAATAAATGTATTTTTATTAAATGTTCATCTTTGAAATGTACGATTTATGAATTGTTAGTCAATCTTCCAACCTGTTTGATAGGTGATCCCATCAACTTGAATTCTTATTTATAATCAATAGCACTTTCTCCTATTAATCCTCCGTAACTTGCTAGAGCAGACGCTGTGGCTCTCACATGATATTCATACCAGAAACCAATGTTCTAAAAACGGGCTACACGGGCACCTAGGACTCTAGGAGACGGGCGGGTAGTTTCAGTTGAGAGAATTATGAACACTCTCTAAACTGCAGCTAGAACACACTAACTGCAGGCCCAAGATGAAACTTAACAAGTTAGGCAGAATTATGCACAAACACACACACACTGCTGTTTAATACTGATAGAACAGATAGATATTTCTGAAATATTGAACTAAATTCATAAATCTGGTTTGCTACAATTTGCAGGGTACATTATATGGTAGATATAGAATATTCTAGATGATAAGCATGGATAGATTCATAGTACTTATAATAAATGCAAATACATGAACCTATGAATGAATGATCACTTTTCAATAATTCTAGAAACTTCAAGAAGTTTGCACAATATTTCAACACTCCCCCTTTGTGCGAACTTCGGAGACCTGACCAAGTTTTGTTCTAAGAATGATAATGAACCTTAATATGCTTAGTCCTCGCTTTATACCGATCAAGCACTTCCATTAGATTTACGCTTCACTTTGTAAACCCGTTTGCTAGACATTGGTTTGACTCCTTTAGGTTTCGGAACTAGACATGTCTCATTCTTATGAAGTGCTGATATTTCCTATTTCATAGCAGCTTCCCAATTTGGACTTCCTTTAGCATCCTCATATGATGAAGGTTCAGATTCATCAAATGGGCCAGCAAAGAAACATCCAGTTATTTTATCATAATCAGCTCCTATAGTATACTCCTTGTACCTTTCATTCCTCTTGCATGTTCTTTTTGACCTTCGAGGCACTTGTTCTCCTTGAGTTTCATCACCTCTTGCTTCATGAGGTGTTTCACCTTCACTTTCATTTCCAGAAATATCAAGCAACACTTGGACTTGGAGGACTTCCTTTGTCTTGTACATCTTCATTTTCATTGTTTAACGGATCTGCAAGTTGTGTTAATATAGTCTGCACATAGTAGGATGATGTTTCATCAAAGACAACATCCCTAAACATCACAACTTTGAGTGTATTAGGATCCGTATATCGCCAGGATCGTAGCCTACAAAGACACATTTCTTTGCCTTTGCATCCATTTTAGTACCCATTTTAGTATGCAGCTGATCAGAAACATGGACATAGCCTATAGAGCCAAAAATTCTGAAATATGCGACAGAAGGTTTCTCCTTATATAGAAGCTCATATGGTGTTTTCATATTGATGATTTTTGAGGGAAGTCAATTTATCACATGGCAAGCACAACGCATAGCCTCTGCCCATAGCTCTTGAGGAAGACTTTTCGCATGTATCCAACTTCTGCTAACCTCTTGTAAATGCCTTAATTTCCGTCCAGCAACTCCGTTTTGCTGCGATGTTCTTGGACTTGAAAATTGTTTCTTATTCCATATCTTTCACAAAAATCAGCAAACTCGTTGGATATAAATACTCCTCCATTATCAGTTCGCAAACACCTGATTCGTCTTCGAAGCTCACCCTCAATCTTCCTCTTGAATTGCTTGAAGATCAGGAATGTATCAGATTTTTCTTTCATGAAGAACACCCATGAAAATCGTGTATAATCGTCAACAATAACAAGCATATAACGAAGGCCACTATAACTCGGTGCATTGCTCGTTAATAAATCAGAATGGATCAGCTGCATCAGCTGCAGAGGTTTTGTAGTTCTAATTGAAGATTTGCCAAATGGAAGACGACATGCTTTACCATATTGACAACCTTCACAAACAGCTTCATGATGAAAACATCCCAAGTTAGGCAGCCCGTTAACAATATTATTTGCTGAAATATTCTTTAACTTCTCATAACTCACATGAGCCAAGCGAGCATGACACAATGATGCTTTATCTTGTCGGCTTGCTTTCTCCACAAAAGCTTCACTTGTTGACAAAACATGAAGAGAATTAACTCTCTTCCCTTTCAACACTGTATCAGCCTCAATGCTTTGAACATTTTCCAAAATCTTGACATCATTCGGACCAAATAAAACATACCTACCAGAATTTGTAAGTTGAGAAATAGAAATTAGATTTTTAGTAATACCAGGAACATGGTATACACTGGTAAGGTTTACAGGTCCTTCTGCTGCCTTCACCTTGACATTTCCTTCGGTTTTGACAGGATGAATGGAGTTGTCCGCAGTCACGATTGCTTTATCTCCCATGTATTCCTTTTGCTTCAAAAATAAAGAATCATCGCCAGTTAAATAATGAGAGCAACCCGAATCAATAATCTAATCTTTAGAATAATCAATCGTTGCAAGACCTTCTTCCAAAGCGCTTCCATCAATGGAAGTTAGTGCATATTCCTGTACAAAATTCTCCAAATTTATTGTCTCAATTGAAAGGCAAGTTTCCCGGTCACCAGAATTTTCCTCCGTATTGTGAGAAATGCTTGCAATTTCTTCTTCAAATCTTGATCTGCAAAACTTCTTTGTGTCCAGGTTTGCCACACCTGTTACATATTATCTTCTTCCTGGCTGCGATTCTCTGAATTCATCTCTTTTTGTCTAAAATTCTTTCCTGACCAGCTTCTGCGTTCATTTGAATCATTGAGCCTCTATTGCTCTCCATTACCGGAACCCCCTTTCCTTTCCAATCCGCTACTCCTTTTGGATTATGCGCCTTCCAACTCTTGTAACTGTAATTGTTATACCTTTGTTTTCTAGCGAACAACGCATCATCGTTTTCTGAAATTGAAGCTTTCGCCATCTGCATTTCTAGGGCTTCTTGAATAGTAAGAAGATTCTCTAACTCGACGATGCTAGGCTGATTTGGCCATCCTTGAATGGATGTCAAGAACGGGGTGTACTCCTTTACGCCACGAATAAGATATTTGCGCATTCGTGCCTCCTTGATAGGCTCATCCGGATCTAGTTCTGAAATCTCAGCACATCAATTCTTCACCTTTTGGAAATATTGAGCAATCGACATGCTCCCTTGATTTGTATTTGCTAGTTCGTTCTCCAAAAATTGAAGTCTGGCCGTGTTCTTCTTAGTGAACAGCTTCTCCAATGTGTCCCAAACATCCTTTGGTGACTCCTTATCTCGGATATGATCAATAAGATCTTTGTGAATAGATCCTTGTAATGCAAACAAGGCTTTTCCGCACTTAATCATCCACTTTCTTCTCGTTTCAGAATTTTCAGGTGTATCCGAAGGCAAATCTGTATCACCTCCATCAACGATATCCCAACATACGCCTTCATGCACATCCTCCAATAATGATAATTGTTGTTAGTTAGCTTCTCCATGCCAAACTGATCCAATGCTCCACCATTAATATCCATCTATTGAGAGAGAAAATAGGAACCAACAGCAGCAATAGCTTTTCTGCCTTGAACAAGATTTTTTTTTCTGCCTCCTTGTTGTGAGCAGCCTCCACAGAACACGACAGCTGATACAATAGCTCTGATACCAAGTTGAGAGAATTATGAACACTCTCTAAGCTGCAGCTAGAACACACTAACTGCAGGCCCAAGATCAAACTTAACAAGCTAGGCAGAATTATGCACAAACACACACACCACTGCTGTTTAATACTGATAGAACAGATAGATATTTCTGAAATATTGAACTGAATTCATAAATCTGGTTTGCTACAATGTGCAGGGTACATTATATAGTAGATATAGAATATTCTAGATGATAAGCATGGATAGATTCATAGTACTTATAATAAATGCGAATACATGAACCTATGAATGAGTGATCACTTTTCAATAATTCTAGAAACTTCAAGAAGTTTGCACAATATTTCAACAGTTTTTTAGGTGCATTGTAAATAATTTTAGCTATCATTCTAGAACTTGATGTGCAAGGTGCGAAGCAATGCAATGCCCTGGCATAGTAAACTGCTGGAATATTGTTTTGTTAAAATTTGCTAACCCTCATTCCAGTTTCTGATGTTAAAATCAGGACATTTTCTGAACCTTTTTTGTCTGTGAGTTGGATGGTTCCCATCAATTTATGATCACACTATTGATATTTTAGTAGTGAATGTTTTGTATTCCCTACTGTGTAGTCTCGATTAACTGCTTCTATTGTTACAGGTGGCTAGTGTTTTTCCTTATTGGCAGTTTTTTTAAATCTATTTAACTTCTACCTTTGATTTACATTTGTGCAATTTCTATGCCAATCCTGAAGTTCATTACTCTGTTTTCACAGTTCGTTTACATATTGGTCTTGGCTAAAGGCATGGATGCAATCTCATAACTATCATCTACCAGAACTTTGTTTGCATTAGTTAACCGGTGTATTGCTTCATGGAAACAGATGTATTTAACTTATGTTTATGATTAGTCCTTGAAGTGGATGCCATAAACTTTGCTATGCATCTTCTTTGGATATCAGTTTTTGGGGCACTTTTCTTTGTGAAAGTCTAAGTATTGTACTTGGAAAAAACAGCTTTTTTCCTTCAATTTAGGATATAGTCAAATGCAGATTATTAGTATTATTATTTCTTTGAGATTTCAGCACACCCATGCCTTTCTACTTTTGTTATTATCTTTGAGAGAGGAGATGCTATTGAATTTCTATCATGTTGATGGATTTATGCAGCAATTTTTTTATTAAAGTGATACAACATACCACACAAAAATTTATCGATTAGATATATCATATATATATATATATGCATATTTATAAGGATGATAACCTATACGATTATGCATACATCTCGATGGATCCTTGGACACACAAATAGTTAGCTTATCTGCACAACACAAGCTCATATACACATATTAATTCCATTGGATTCAATTGTTGTTTATAACCTTTAGTTAGCTTATCTGTACAACACAAGCTCATATACATATTAATTCGGAAGGGGGTTGAGTACGAACTTAAACTTTTCTTAAGTTTGAGTAAATATATATATATATATAGAGAGTGTTACTCCAATATAAACCAACTTTGACTAGAAATCAAAAATCAATCTCATCTCTCGTTTTAATTTGATTTTTCCTGTCAATTGATAAACTTTTTTTAAATCTAAATTTACCATATTTTTCTACATCTTGCATACCATATGTATTAAATATTTATTTAGAAAAAGAAAATTTGAAAAATAATTTATCGAACTATGTTTTTATGTACGTAAAAGTACGTATAAAAAGTCAAAGGATTAGGGACGGAGGGAGTATATAGTCTCTCATATACTCAATTATTAACTATATCATTTTAGTCGTTTAAACTATCACTGCAAAATCCATTATCTTTATTATTAGTTTTAAAATGTTTTTCAAAAATTTTAACAAGGTGAAATATATAGAATATAAGAAATATACAGAATATTAAAAAAAATATAGAACACGTAATATACCGAATATTTAATAAATATAAATCATATAAAATTAAAGCAAAATTTTGATTTTGTACAGAACACAATATATATATAATATTAAAAAACTATAAACACACAAAATCCGAACACAAATTTGAAAAACTTATACAGACTACAATAAATTTACGGAACAATAAAAACACATTATATCCCATATATAATATAAGATTACTTATCTAAATACTAACAAAGTCAAATGTTCGATACTCCCTAACACAACATATTTAAAATTAATAATTATAACTTTAAAAATATTAATATAAATCTAATATTTAAATATATCTTAAAATTTAATATATATATATATATATATATATATATATATTATTAATTGTACTAACATAACCAAACATATTTTGTAATATTAATTGCAACTAGCTCTAAACCTGTGCGAAACACGAGTATGTTCTAGTTGAAGTACCGTTATGTTGTTAACATGTTTTTATAAATATCGTGTAAATTTATTCATAAAATAACTAAGGTGTGTATGAATTGTTGCAATCTTGTAATTGGTGAATAAAAATCAGTTTAGGTGTATCTAATCTTGTTTCAAAGGTCCTGCATGTGTATATAATCCCAAAAGTAATCACTATGATAAAAATTCATTTTGTCTTCACATTTCATCAAACAAGGAGCGTTTGGTTATTTCTTTAGACATTAGACCTCGTCATCCTCTTTGTTTTCTCGCAAATGAATTTGGTGGATTATAGCGGTGATTAATTAGAAATACTTGAGGGGTTAGAGTTGCTACTGACAATAGAGATGTAATCCATTTGGTTTTAGAACATTTCCAACGTCAAAGTTTAAATCTTTTAGAACTTGTTACAGATACTATAAAACTATGTTATTCCCTTTAACAATGTCAATATGTATTTGTAGAAGGGGGTTTGAATATAAATACTACAACTTTTTAAATTGTTAGTATTTTCTTGAGAAGTTTGAGAAACTTAAGTAAGAACAACAATGACTGAAATAATATTGAACAAGATATTAAAAATTACCGATTGATTGATTTTTTCATCAGTGTATATATTTGCTCAAATAATCTAGGTTAATAAAACCTAGCTGCTTTTACAAAATTAGAAATAAATCAATTGTTCTTACAAAATGCTCTAAGTCTGAACAGTTGATTCAGAAATATATTCTAACTTCTATATTTCTAACAATGCTATCACTTTTGTTTATATAACACAAGAGTGTTTATAATCTCAAGAATAGTAAGACAAAATTACTTATTCTAGGAATGACACTGAACTATCCTTCCTTTATGTTTATTTCTATTTTGAGAAATATTTTCATCCCAGGAAAGACATCTTCAATTTGAGTCTTCACAGTCAATGAAGACTGTCTTCCATAGGTATACTTTAGTCTGAAGATTCCTGACATTTTGACTTGTTGTGCAATCCCTATTAATTGATAATTTACTGTTAAGCATATCAATTGATTCTTCCTTGTATCCATCAACCGATATTCTTCTTCGATTGATCTTGATATCCATCGATTGATAATAGCTGTTGACTTATCGATTGATAGATGTTATCAATCGGTATATCAATCGATGGTTCTTCATATCAGTTGATGGTCTTCAATCTCTGACTTGACTTGTTATCAATCGATCTTCTATCCATTGATGCTTCCATATCAATTGATCATCATTCACTTGCATAATTTTCCTGTCTTCAAATAATTAAAATTTGACAGTTTAAGTTACACATCAATTGATGACCTATATCAATAGACTTTAGTATCAATTGATGAGAAAATTATCAATCGACTAAAGTCATATCAATTGAAATAGACTAAGCACACCTATGCTACCATCCATATTATCAGTTGATCCGCATAAATATTTCAACTGATAAATGGTTTCTGATCAATTGATATTTATAATTTTCATATCATTTGATTAGTTACAATAAAATAAAATTTTATGATTCTATGGTTAACGTTATCATCAAGCCTACATTGATTCCTAACAATCTCCCCATATTTGTGTGTGTGACAATAACATGCATAAATCTACTTGACGATAACAAAACCCCTAAATTAATTACATTCATATAGAATCAAGAATTTTAAAAGCACTTAAAATTTAGAAGTACCACATGTGTTAAATTTGTAGACTGCTTCAATTTTCTCAGGGCTTCAATCACTTCTTCATCTTCTTTCACTTCTCAGCATTATCCTCCAGTTGCCTCATGAATGATCCTCTTAATATTTGTTCATCCCTATCTGAGTTCCCAAGTTGCCTCATTAGATAGACAATCTCCTGATCTGTGATTTTGTCCAGCTAATTACAAATGTCAAAATAATTTTTCTTTCCTTCAACATCTGTAAATATCATGGCATAGACCGGTTCCAGCACCACGGTCTTTACTTGAGACTCCCAAAGCTTCAAAGGAGGGTCAGGATCAGCTTCTGCAGACAATCTCCTTAGCTTTATGATTTGATGTTGTAACTCCTGAGCAACAGTAATTTTTAGCTTGTATCTCTTGTTGAGTAGAGGTAGAATAGTCTTCAATGTGTTGTAACCCTGCTTCATAATTAGCCTCATTGGATAGGTTACCTTGTGACCATCTTCATATTCCAAACTCATGCACTCCTCATGATTTGAAGTTGCAGGATGAGTTTTGCAGGCTATCAAACCATTCTCACTAATCCTTGGCACTTCTTTTATTTCATATCATTCAAGAATAATCTTTTTTATAGTTTCTGCAACCTTATCTCCTTGTCCCTCCTTGGATGTAGATTGTTCTTGTTGAACATTTTCTTGGGGCTTCACAACCTTTTTCCTGGCCATCTTAATCTGTCTTTTAGGTTTTGTAGGTTGGTCTTCAGGTTAATCTATTTGATTTCATTCCATCTGCATTTGCCTTGTTATTTCTGCATCTTCCTTTTCTCTCCTAGCAGTATCTGCAAATCCTAAAGTAATGGCTTCTTGTAAAAACTTCACCTGAAACCATTTCCTTCTTTTTCTTTTCTTCTTCAACCATAATGGTTTTGCCCTTTTTCTTTTCTCCTAATTGAAGAAATTTCTCTACATAAACATTAACTTCATTAGCATCTTCATTTGCATTCTCATTCACAGCTTTGGTCTGTGCAATGAGTTCATCCAAATTCCCTATTTGGACAGCCTTTGTCATCAACTCTGTGTTTTATTTCAACTGCTCAAACCTACTTCTTTCTCTTTCAATTAGCTCATTTGTCTTCTTTTCTCTAGAAATCCTCCTAGCTTCCAAGTCATCATCAAATTTCTGTGCATTACTCCTTTTCTTTTCCAAATCATCCTTGGTTGAATTTGATGATTGCTCCTTGTTGCTTCTAGTTACTTCTGTCTCCTTATTACTCCTATTAGCTCCTGCAAACCTGCTACTCCCAGCAGCTCCAGCTCCATTTCCACAACCATTTCCATTTTATCCTTATCCCTCTTATCAATGTTCTCCCTCTTTTTGTTATCATCACAAGAAAGAGGTGGTGGCATTTTGTCAAAAAACTTCTGAAGAATCTGTGCATGAAGGGCTTGACCTCTGATAATATCATCCATCTTGGACTCTATGGCAGAAACCCTTTTCTCCAACTCGGTGAAACCCCTGACATCCTTGAGAAACTTTTGCTGAATGTGATGGAGAGTGTCATGAGGCAATTTTTCATCCAACCTTCTATCCAACACATCTTTGGTAGATGAGATAGAATCTTTGATTGAGGCCAATTCACTCTTAACTCCCGTCACTGTCATTTTTTGAACTCTTAATTGGTCCATCAAACAATTTGTAATTCTCTTTTGAGTGGGATCTGCAAATTCTACCTCTATCAAGGATCTTCTATATTGAGAAAGTAGCTCTATTTCAGCATCTGACAAGCTGCCATCAATGGTGCTCATGCATGGCTCTTCATCACTGTCATTATCAATGTCACCAAGAGCCATGTGACAAACATGTTGGAGTGCAAGCATATTCCTAAATCGAAATGTGGCACGCGGGCTGCTATAATATAAAGATTATAAGTTGTGCCTTCTCCACAAGTAGTTGCTTTTGGCATAATGATAAGCACTTAGATCCTAACAATTGGTATCAGAGCAGGTCACGGGTTCAAATCCCACGGAGTGCATAATTATGACAAGGGCACATATTATACCAAAGGCATGATGTGCAGCCATTGTCTCTTAACAGGACTTGTTAGTAATGGCAGATGCTGGGGGGGATTGTTGGAGTATCAGTATCTTCTTACAATATAAAGATTATATTTTGCACTTTCTCCACAAGTAGCTATTTTTCGCATAGTGGTAAGCACTTAGATCCCAACAAAACATCAACAGTATTGGCTAGACTGTCTTTCAAGCTTCTAGTTCTTTGCTCTTTGTGCTCCAACCCCAGAATTGATTCAGCATCCCTGTTAGTTGAAGTAGTCAACCCTTGATACCTTGGATCAGGATGAACAAAGTTCATTGGATCCAATTCTCCTATATCCACTTCTTCATCTTCTATAATCACATTTTCCAATTCATCAGCCTCCTTATCAACTCCACTACCACTAGCTTCATTGATATTAGGGACTCCCCTTATCTTATGCATTCCTTCCCCCTCAGATATCAATTCTAATTTAAGTTCATTTGCAAATAGAAGAATTCTCTTATCATTCTCACTCATCTTTCTATTTTTCATCAGGATCTCATCCTGGAACCTCACATCTCCATCACTCATACATGTTGCACATACTAAGGTGGGGTCCTCAAGTGTTTCACTCACATTTCTGGAAGAAGTAGGAATGACCTCACTCACTCCCTCTCCTTTTGCCAGGTTGCAAGCCTGCCTCTCACTCATCTCACTCAGTCCTAAAAGTGTGTGTGCAACGTCAATTGATTGAGTATCAATTGATGTGAAAGTGGAAGCAGTTGATGTGTTTGGAATATCCATTTATTGATGCATGCCCATCGATTGATGTTGAGTATTGATTGATGGTTTATCAGTCGATGACTGATTATCAATTGATGAGAGTGCATCAGTTAATGAGGTTGAAAAAATAGAGGTTGAAGGAATTTCAGTGTTTAGTTTTGAAATAGTGTTTAAAATAATGTCTTGAGAATCTCGTGAATGAGACTCAATAGAGAGTGTTGACTTCTCTTTGATGAACAAAGAATGAGAATTTGAAAATGCATGATTGTCTATCATGACATTTTCTGAAGAAATTTGAGGTGATGGTGAAGAAGGGATTGGAATAGAAAGAGAATGGGGTTGATCTCCACATTTATTGGAGATGCATCAAGCTGAGAAACAGAAGGCTCCGCCACAGTTTCATGTGGTTTTGCAGTGTATGCATCCCCAAATGCAAACCTTGGTTTCTTACTTCTCCTGATGTAGGTCATTTGGGTGTTGGCTTGAGTGTCCCCACCCTTTTTCATTGCTCTTGGTAGTGAGCTCTTTTCAATATTGACATCTTTTTTAGAGGATGTCAATAGTGATGTGGTAGTTTCCTTTTCAATTGTCATAGTCTGTTGAGATACTGTGGAGTGGCTAGGCTGGGTTCTTTCACCCTCACACACCTTATCCTTCTTGTTCTTTGATGTTCCCCAGTTTCCTCACCAGTAACAGCCTCCTCTAATCTATCAACTAAAACTTGTGTTTTTTTCCTTTGTTTTTACAACAACAGTTTTTTGGGAACCTGTTGAGGTTAGTTTCTTAGATTTGAGTTTAGAAATTTTTTGTGTGGCTTGGGTAGGAGGGTTGGGGTCATTACTAACACCCTCCATAGCCACAGAAGGCAAAAACGTTTGGGGATTGGAAGAAGAAGTTAAAGAAGAAATGTATACCTTTACAAATTCAGGATAAATTAACTCCACCTCATTGTGGAGGTTCATTCTCACCGGTTCCTTGAACACTCTTTTGTTTTGAGTCCAACACTCAAGAGTTTCAGTTTCCCTGCAAATTTTAATTTCTTTGACAAAATGGTTAATGAAAATCATGATAAATCTAGCATAATAAATATGATTAGATCTATCAGACTTTTTACCTAACTTAGCAGCAATTTCATTTAATAAAATAGATGAAAAATTATGATATTCATCAAATAAAATACTGTAAGCTATCTGTTGCATACTAGAGGTTATGGCATCAAAATTACTGATTTTACCACTAAAACATTTAATAACGGCATCAAAGAAATATGATCACCCTCTCCTAAGATACTTTCTAACTACATGACCTAAATTAATGTCAGGATTTGCATAATTAACAGCCCTAAGAATTTTCTAATGTCTGATTCAGTGGGTGCATTAGCAGAATTATTAACATGCAAATCTAAGTATTCATTTAAAATTAAAGTAGTTAAAATATACTCTTATCCTTTGCAGTGGAATTTGATGATTGAGTAGTTATCAGAAACTTCTGCAGAAGTCCAAAATTCCTCCACCAGGTTGTAGATAATCATAGGTGCTTCCTTCAAAGCCTTATGCACTTTGCAACTTCCGAGGAACTGCATCAATGGATGAAATTCCATTGGAGCCTCTTCAACCACAGTGCAAGCCACAAAATTGTTTAATTCGTAGATAAATCCGGCTTGAGAGACTTTCTTGGATGAAGATGCCATTGCTTTAGATTAGAATATTAAGACCACAAAAAGCTTTGAAGAAGTTAAGAAAGAAAGTAATGGAGAAAGAGTACATAGAGAATGAGAAAGAATTGAGTACAGAGAGATAGAGAATCAGTTAGAAAATGTAAGTAAGAATTAAAAGAAATTTTAATCTCACCATTTATATTTTTGAAGAGTTACTGATTTCTCAATCGATTACTTTCTCAAAATAGAACTCAATTGACCGTTGGATTAAAAAGTAAATAGAAGAAATTACCAATTTTGGCAATCGACTGTTATACATAGAAGGATGTATGTATTCATCAATTGATAAAATAAGTAATCAACGGCTAGATATTGTACAGGTCGATTGATGACATGGACCCTAAAACTTCCAGGTCGTCGATTAATAACTAACTTATCCATCGATAAATAAATATATCATCAATTGATATATTTATCTGTCGATAACTAAAAATATCCCTTGATAGGTAAAATGTTCATCAATTGATTATGGAAATGTCAACAGATTAACATAATCAATGACTACAAACTAAATATAACAAAAGAAAATAACTTGCAGACATTTAAAAGATTAATCATAATTAAGCATACATAAATCACAGACCAATCTATTGAAAGTAGATCCATATAGTGGTTTGGTAAAAATGTCTGTAAGTTTTCTTTCACTAGGGACAAAATATAATTTAACAGTACCATTCATTACATGTTCCCTAATGAAGTGATACCTTATGTCTATGTGCTTGGTCCTTGAATGTTGAACTGGATTTTTAGTAATGGCAATTGCACTTGTGTTGTCATAGAATATTGAAATTTTATTCAAGTTAAATCCATAGTCAAATAATTGATTTATCATCTATAACACTTGTACACAACACCTTTCAGCAGTAATATATTTAGCTTCTACGGTGAATGCATACACTAAATTTTATTTTTTGTTAAACCATGAAACAAGTTTATTTCCTAAAAATTGACAAGTGTGTGTAGTACTTTTCCTGTCAATTTTGCAACCTGCATAGTTTGCATCTGAGTAACCAATTAGATTAAATTCAGAGTCTCTAGGATACCAAATTCTAAGATTTGGTGTTCTTTTGAGATATCTGAATATTCTTTTTATAGCAATCAAATGAGACTCTCTATGATCAGCCTGAAACATATCACAAAGACATGTAATAAATATTATGTCTAGTTTACTTGCAGTTAAATTTAACAATGAGTCAACCATGCATTTATAACTTGAAATGTCCACTTTAGCTTCCTTAGTATTCAATTCAAGTTTAGTTTCAGTGGCCATAAGAATTTTTACAGAAAAACATTCATTTAAATCAAATTTCCTTAATAAGTCAGAAATATATTTGGTTTGATTTATGAAAATACCATCTTTAACTTTTTTGACTTGCAAACCAAGAAAATAGGTAAGTTCTCTCATCATGCACATTTCATATTTACTATGCATCAACTTAGCAAACTTTGGCAAAGTTTCTCATCAGTTGTGCCAAAAATAATATCATCTACATAGATTTGAACAAGAATAATAGAACCATTAATATTTCTATGAAAGAGAGTCTTATCAACAATACTTCTTGTGAAGTGATTCTCAATCAAGAATTTGAAAAGTGTGCATACCAGGCTCTAGGTGCTTGTTTCAAACCATAAAGTATTTTGAGAAGATAGTACAAAAATCCAAGATGCACAGGATCCACAAAACTAGGTGGTTGTTCCACATATACTTCTTCTTCTAATTCTCCATTGAGAAAATCACTTTTTACATCCATCTGGTACACCTTGAAATTGGCAAGGGCAGCATATGCTAGAAAGATTCTGATGACTTCCATCTTGCAACAGGTGTAAATGTCTCATCAAAATCTATGCATTCTTCTTGTGAGTAGCCCTTTACCACTAACCTTGCCTTGTTTCTTGTTACTGTACCAGTTTCATCCATTTTATTCCTGAATACCCATTTTATACCAATAACAGATTTGTTCTTTGGTTTGGGCACCAGCTTCCATACCTTTTTTCTTTCAAATTGATCCAACTCTTCTTGAATAACTATTACCCAATCAGGATCATTCAAGGATTCTTAAATCCTTTTTTGTTCTTCTTGAGACAAGAAGCTGTTATACAAGCATTCATTTTGAGTTGCACTTCTAGTTTTGACACCATCGTTTGCATTTCCAATGATCAACTCAAAGGGATGACTTTTAGTCCATTTCCTGTATGGAGATAAATTTGTCCTTGAGGATGATGCTTCATGATCATTAGCATTGTTATAATCATTACAATGTGATTGAGTGGTTGAGAACCCTCCCTCTGAAATGGACACCCTACTTGAAGATTGTTGAGCAGAATTATTATTCATTTATTGGTTATCAATTGATATATTATCAGTCGATTGATGATCATCAACTGATAAGTTATCTATTGGTACATTGACATCAATTGATGGGGAATTTCTGGGTACTTAATTTCTTGGAATTTATGCTTCACCATCACTTTCTTCACCATTACCAATTGATTCATTCTCAAAATGCAAAGAGTCATGGTATCCTTCATCAAACAACCCTTGAATCTTCTTGTCATCGAAGACTACATGCATAGATTCCATAACAATGTGTAATCTAAGATTGTAGACTCTGGTAAGTCTTGGTTGTTATTCCATATCCAATAAATATTACCTCATCAGTTTTGGCTTCAAATTTGCACCTCGTTTCCTTAGGACAAAACATTTGCAGCCAAAAACATAAAAAAAAATTATTGTTGGCTTCTTGTCTTTCTTCATCAATTGATATGGAGTTTTTCCTTGTAGTTGATTGACCATGGAGATATTCTGAATGTAGCATGAAGTGTTAATTATTTCTGCTCAGAAATATATGGGTAATTTGACTTCTTCAACATAGTTCTAGCAGCTTCAATTAAGGTTCTATTTTTTCTTTCAACAACTTCATTCTGTTAGGGAGTTCTAGGAGCAGAGAAATGATGATTGATACCTTTTTCTTCACAGAATTTTGTCATTGTTGCATTCTTAAACTCAGTACAATTATCACTCTTTATTTTCTTAACCTTCCATTCAGTGCCATTGTCAACATTCTTCACATGATTTATAATAAATTTGTTTGCTTCATCCTTGGAATGTAAGAAATATACCCATGTGTATCTTGTGCAATCATCCACAATTACTAAGGCATATTTCTTTTTGGCAATAGACATAATGTTGATAGGACCAAATAAATTCATGTGCAATAATTCCAAAGGCTTGTCAATTGATGATTCTGACTTTGACTTAAATGATGTTTTACTTTGTTTTCCCTTTTGACAAGCATCACACAGTCCATCATTGGTAAATTCCATCTGTGGAATGCCTTTAACCAAATTCTTTCTAACCAATTGATTCATGGCTTAGAAATTTAGATGGGCTAGCTTCTTGTGACAAATCCAACTTTCATCTGTGTTGGCCTTGCTTAATAGACATGTCATTGAATTTGCCTTCATAGAATTGAAATCAGCCACATAGACATTTCATTTTCTTCCTCTAGTTAAGAGAATTTCACCAGATTCTTTGTTGGCTATGGTGCATGATTCAGTTGAAAACCACAAATCATTTCTATTATCACACAGTTGACTAATGGTCAGCAAATTATGCGTTAATCCATCAACTAGTGCTACAGGTTCAGTGATAACATTTTCACTTGCAATAGAGCCATATCCCAGAGTAAAACCTTTACTGTTATCTCTAAAAGTAACTCTTGAGCCAGCCCTTTCCACAAACTTTGTGAGCAGGAACATATCTCATGTCATATGCTTAGAACATCCACTGTCTAGATACCAGAGATTTTTCCTCCTGTTTCCCTGCACACAATTAAAAATAATCAAGTTATTTTTAGTACCCAAGTTACCTTAGGTCCTCTTTTATTAGTTTCAGCCTGAGCCTTGGTTGCCAACTTTGGTTCCTTTTGTTTTGGTGGGTTTAAATCCACTTTAACTTTGGGAGTTGACTTTTGGGGCTCAAACACCTTGTAACTCATAACAGAATTATCATGCATGTTTTCATACCTGACAGTTTGACAAGCAAGATTATTATCAGCTATATGCATATTTCATGGCATTCTAGGCATGTTCATATTTGCATATGCAAAGAATGAATTGTACATATATGGAAACTGTGCATATGACATGTGAGCATATGGAGCAACCAAATTAGAAGACATGGCATTCATGAGCATAGGATTGGCAAGCATGGCTTTGTTGACAAGGTGTATGCATTCAAATCTTTTGCAGATATTGAATTTCTTTCTTTCTTGCAATGCATAGATAAATGATTTATATTACCACATTTAGCACAAATCTTTCTAGGTGCATACATATCAGTAGTGTAATTATTGTGCTTGTTTATTCATACCTTTCCATCCCTATTCTTTTTCTTTTTCTCAGACTTAGGGTGAATGACTTCAACAGGTGTTATCTCTTGTAATTTGACTTTTAATTGTTTCTTAGATAAGCTACCAATATTGATCTTTTTCACCTTAGTCTCAACTTGATCTATGTGATCCTTTTCATTCACAAATTTGATAGTAAACTCTGTCGGTTGTTTATTCTCTGATTTGAGCATTCTCTGTTAGAATAAACTCTGATTAAGTATTCTCTAATAGAGTAAACTCTGACCGACAGCTTCTTCATTCTCTGATGATGTCAGCATAAACTCTGTCAATAAACTCTGTTTGACATTCTCTAACAGCATCAGTGTTTGCATTTCTAATACAAAGTATCAAAACCAAACTGGATCGGACCAAAGACTAGAAATTTTTAAATGTGTGAACCGGAGAACGGACCGATTATATTCGATCTTGGGACCAGACTGGACCGATAAAACCCGGACCGGAACCAAACCGATATGGACCAGTTATTTATTATTTATATAATTTTTTATGTTTGTTACATTTTTATTTTTCTAGTATATTGAAAAAAAAATTATTTGGTAAATTATTATAAATTTAATAATAAATACATCTCTCATCCTTTATACGATAATTATAAAAATTTTCTAAGTAGATAATTATAATTTTTAAACATATATCTCTCATTTTTAAATATATAGACTAAATAAATTTATTATTTAATTTGTTATATAGATCATTATTGTTATAATAATTTGTTCTATAACATTTTGGATAGTTAAATTATGATAAGGTTTAATAATATATTTTTAAATTAAATCATTTAAGGAGTGAAATAAAATAAATATTCTTATATATATGAAATCCGGTCCGGGTTTGGACCGAACCGGACCGAAGATCAGATTTTTTTGATTTTATGGACCGGATATATGCGGTCCGGTCCGGTCTTTGGACCGAAAGACCCGGTCTGGTCCGGTTTACGGGTCAAGACCGGAAAGTTGTACAGCCCTACATATAATATACAGAATATTATATAAATATAAAACACATAAAATTTAAGACACAAAAAAATTTAAAGAGCACAAAAAATGCATAATAATATTTATAAAACAAGAAAAAATGAAATTGTAAAGTACAAAAAATTACAATTCAAAATTGAAAATATTATATAATTTATTGTTGTTATAAAACACATTTATTAAAACACATTAAAAATTAAACAAAAAATTTATAAAACACATTTATTAAAACACATTAAAAATTTAAACAAAACTATATAATACCAAAAAATAAATGTAGACCAGAAAATAAATTTAAAATTGAAAAAATATGTTAGGATTTTTTTATGTCATGTATCTTTGTTTTGTTTTCTAGTCTACATTTATTTTTTGGTATTATATAGTTTTGTTTAAATTTTTAATGTGTTTTAATAAATGTGTTTTATAAATTTTTTGTATTAGGTGCATGGGAGAATTGAAGAACAGAACAAAAAATGAAAAATATAGATCACAATCTTTTTTTAGGAAAACACTAAAATAAAAATAAAGAAAATATGATTAATAATATGAAACATAAAAATACTTTAGTTTTGATTCATGTGGCCAAGTGTATAAACATGATTTTAGTTAATACTCCCTCAGTCTGACGCAACTCAAGATCTAAATAAAAAGAGTTTTACCTACTTTTTTAATAGTTTTTTTTGAATAAAAGTATTTTAAAAATACTTTTATTTTAAAAAAAAATAAAAAATATTAAGTAAAACTCATTTTATTAATACTTAGAATTGTATGCTCTATAAAAAGGACCAGATGAGTGTGTTTTTTAACTGCCTGATCGTTCAATGTAATATCTCGTTCAATGTAATAAACTGATTAAAAACCAAATCAAATAAAAACCGCACCAATATTTAGGTTTGGATTTGGTTTTTAAAAATTTTCGAATCATACTGCTAAATTATTATATATAAAAATTATATTTTAATATAAATATTTATAATTAAATATACATTGTAAATGTGTAATATGCTAATAGTCTAATATTACAATATGTATAAGAGGTTGTTTGGTATGCTGTCATTCATGCAAGAATTTTAACTTTCTAGGAAGTAACATTTGATAAAATTATTTGGTTGTCAAAATCATAGAAAGCAGAAGTTATTTGATAAGTTAAAATACTCATATAAGATAAAAAGTGACTGACCTACTCCCCCTACGATAATCCATACATCCCATATACAAAACACATATATTTTATATTTTTAGATTAAAATGTATGTGTACATGTATATAACTCACTTTTTTTATCCAATATTAAATAATATATGAAACTTTTTTAAAATTTTATAATGTTTAACTGTCATTCAAAATATATTATAATATGTATGTAATAATTACAAATTTATAAAATATAAAACAAATTATTACAATGAAGAAAATATTTAAATTAGTCATTACATAAAATGATAGATTGAAATTCATAAGTATATTGGAAAAGATAAATTATATTTAGATAAAGCATTTGATTTTTAAAAATAAATCAACATTAATAATGGCAAATTTCATTACTTGAATAAAAAAACACAATGAAAAATTAGGATGAATATCATACACATTCAAATAAATAATATTTTTGAATTAAGTTCTATTTATTTAATTTGAATTATGAGATAATACAATACAACAACAAAATTCAGCCAAGATTTTTTTTGAATAATATTTAGTTTAGAAATTATAATGAAAAATATAATAAAATATAAAAAGAAAGATTTTTGTTAGTAATTAAGTAATTAATTTTTTAAAAAAAGTTATCTTTAAAATGTGTATTAATAAAAAAAGTATTAACTTCAAGTTGAATAAATAATATATAGAAAATTAAATATTATATCAATTAAAATGAATAATCAGAAAATATAAGTTTCAAAATATTAACCAAACAGATTTTTCAATTTCCCCCATTTCTACGTTATACCAAACAAGCACTACCTATGTAAAGATTGGCCGTCTGCTATTATTTTGGGCCGGCATAGTTGCGATACAACACATTAACGTCTAACAATAGAGTGAATAGTGAATACATAATACTTTTATTGCTTTGGGTCTCATCTGTCTCTGACTCATGTATCTATTAGTTACGGATCTCTTCCATCTATTTTGCTTTATTGCTAAACTAAAGATTCTGTACCTCCTTTTCATTTTATTGTTCAATGTCTCTATTTTCTTATTTAAGAATCTAAGATTGAATTTGATGATAAATTTATATTTTCAATTCTCAATTTATGTAGAACGAATATAATAAAATACTATAATATGATTTTAAAACCAAAACCGAAACCGAACTACGTAAAATCAAACTGCTTAATTTTTAAAACCACACTTAATTTACGGAACCATAACAAAAAATGCAAAAAAAATATATTTAGATAAACTTTTTATTATAGTTTTGCAAGTAAAATTATGATTATGCACTATTTTTTTCATTTTTTAATATGATTCTGAGAATTTAGTAAAAAATTTACGGTTCTCACGCTAAAAAGTTTGCAGCGGAATGTTACCCGTTAAATATAATGTTTCATATATAAGCACGTTGAAGCGTGCAAACTAATAAAATACCATTAGTCACTAATCTCATATTTTTTCATAAATAAGGAACAAAAATATCAAGCTATTCTATAATCTAGTCTTACAAATTTTGCACATTTCCTGTCAACTTTCTCTTCTACTTTGAAGATACAATCCCACAAACTAATGATGATGATGACGACGACTCTTACACGTTTTATTCTTCTACCTAGTAAAGAATATCTCTACTTTCTTTTTCTTTGAAACCAAGAATATATCTACTAAATTCCTATATCCTTATAAATATCGACAAAAAGCCAAAATCAAGCTCTCCCTTTGCGTTTTTCATCCAAAGCCTGCACAGAATTGTGAACCATTTTAGAAGTTGAAATTATATTTGTGCCTGCCACACAAGTACAGAAATTGAACATTATTCTGTCCATTTTTCGAATACTTATTTAAGAATATGTTATTCCAATCTATCTAATATTAGTAGAAATGGTCATGCATGAACAAATGATCAGAATACTGTATATAGCCAGGGGCCGATCCAGGAAGTAGTACGAGAGGGCAACGCACATGGCCCCGTGATGTTTTGTTGTTTTCTATTGAATTTTTATAAACATACTGGGGTGCCTCTACAAAAATGAAGTATAGAAAAGTGCACTCCCAATTATTTTTTTAGTTTCCCTTAATAAACTGCCTGTATCTGCCCTTTCAATATAGCTTCTTGTGCCAATTCAAGCTGAATTGTAATGGCACACTAAAGAAATGCAAACCAGGAGCAACCATTTCCCTAAATATATGGAAAAAATCTAAAAGATTGCCTGTGCCTGCGTGTGCAAATTTATATTATATTATATATATATATATATATATAGAGAGAGAGAGAGAGAGGAGAGAATCATGGGGAAAAGAACCAAGGGTGAGAGATATGGAGATGTAATGCTTTGATGATCTATATACAAATATTAAAAGCTCAAACATTTATATAATTAATAATATCATTCACAATATTATGCAGATACATTCACAATATCATGCAGATACAATACCTTGCTTTTAAACATCCTCATTGTCAAAACAATAGTGTCACGCATTCTACAACGGAAAAGTAGAAGCATAATATTAGAAAAATTGCTTGCCTAAAAAGCATTGTAGTATATATATGAATACAAATTCAACCCATTTAAAGTCAATAGATATCACTAGGCCAACCTAATTTCTTCATCATAAGCAAAAAATTAACGTGTAGCCACAATCATAATGTTCAAATTAATTATATTTTACCAACTTAATTTTATTTTTAGCATCTTGATAGTTTTAGTATTATTTTGGGTCCTCCTAATATCAATGGTGTTACCTAAATCTGCCTCTGCTCCCATATATTTCTTTTACCCCCAACAATCGGTCACTTGATGAAATGATCATTTGGCTATCACCCTGTTTAAAAACTTTAGAAGATTCTCAAAATGCTGATCTCAATTTATTATGCAGTAATATTTAGGAGTTGGGACCTTTTACAACATGTCTCTGGAAAAAGAACTTTGGGAGTTTAGGATATTGGATACGCATAAAATTTGCAGTTGATTTTTATTTTTGTTGGGTATTCTCAATTTTCTACTCTGCAATTTTCAAGTGGCAGTGTAGGATGATACTTCATGTATTGCAGGTTCAGGCCCAAGGTATAAGTATATTATGTTGGAATCTAGATAAATAAATAAAAATTATGCACTTATTCCTGTTATGTAATCCCTGTCAAGAAGAAAAGTGGCTGATAGTTTTCTTTGACAACATATTATAGTGGAGCCCAAAATGACACAAGTTCTTTAGACACTAAATAATATGAGGACGAATCTGATGTATTACCGCATACTGCTGGCATTAAAAGGATAGGAAGAGCCATCTGTACACGTTATAACAAATTGTGATGACATCCCAGAGGGAATGGTTATCTGCAAACATCATAGTACACGTTATATAAAAATATACACAAAATATAAAGAAGTCCAAAGAAGTATTATTCTTGCAAAAATCCAGGCATTATCTCAAATAAATGAATGAATTTGGTGTTGTATGAGCTACGTAACAGTCAAAGGCAGTATACTTCCCACAAAAATCTGTAGTAAACTACTTACGAAATATTGTGGCTCAACCATAATTTACCGCTCTCAGTGAACATAGAGGGTTGATGAAAGGGGATTTAACAAGGTTTCTTTATCTATGTCATGAGTATAAGAAAGTATGAGCAAGTTTTGTACTTAACAATGGTTATGACTTGTAAGTATACAAGAGAATCAAATAAGAAGGGTAAAGTGAATGTATAATAAAATAAGCAAGAGAATAAAATAAGAAGGGAAAAGTAAAACTTATAATAAACTGTTTAATTTTAAAATAACATCTCAAGATAGATGGGTCCATTTAACTTCAAGCATAGTGACTCGGAGAAATTCACTCTTTCCAAAAGTTGTTTTTAAATCTGATAATTGTTACATAAAATTCTCTGAAATAATAATCATTAAGTTTACAGTCATACAGTCTACTGTCGCTCTATACATTTACACCTCAGAATTTTACTTTCTTCCACAAACTTTACTTTCCAAAATTATCACTCCATAAAATTTTACACTGAAGTATTTCAATTGCTCTACCATTTTCTCTTTATCAAATCTCTTCAGTAATTTGCAATCTTGAAACTTATTTTTGTTTCAAATCGAATAATATTAGGCTCATGTCCTTCGATTATACTATACAACCTCAAACTCAAAATCTTAGAGTGATTTTCCTTCTTTCCAAAATCTACATAGAGCTTCACTAAACTGTAGAACAACTTGCGTCACGTGATAATTTGGAAGGTGGAAGAGAGAAAACACCCATAAAACTAGTGCATTATGTGGATTATTTCAATCAAAAGAGATAAGGGGTTGACTGATTTTATGTCTCATTTTACTGCAATTTGATGATTTAAATTGGATCAAGGCCTAAATTAATACATACAACATGTATCAACAAATTCCACATACTACTTTTTAATTGTATATGGTCTTTATGAGAAATTAACTTCACAAATGCAGATCAAGTTCTCCTCATCCTGTTTTATATTGTCTAGGTTGATGCTTCAAGAGTGAGTAACATACCGAAGAGTCAACCGAGAATCTGTCAGAAATCACATCTTGTATTTTATTGACCTGTATCTGGTAACCTGTTCTTTGCAAAATGAGAGTTGTTTGCTCCCAATCTTTAAAAGATTCCATCTGTTAAAAATGACAATGATATAGCCCACCTGTTACTACCACAAATTTGCAAGGCAACTGGTGCAAAATATTAATTAAACTGTTCCTAAATTGAACCTAAATCATTATAGGATAGTGACAAAACTCTGCGATCTTTAAATTGTCATATCCTGGAGTAGTTAAGCTGTATAGGGTTGCCAACTTCTTTCCTCTCCAATTAAAAGATTATCTGGTCAGATACCAAATAACTCTATTAACATGTCTTTTGGTTTCTTCCAAAAGCAAAGACAAATTAACCCAAGGTCACCAAGGCTATATTCCGTAGGTGTTTCCTAGCTCTGTTATCCGAAATTGTTGTAAAATTCAGATTTTGCACATCATGTGAGTCTATTCGATAACATTTCCTTCAATGCTATACTAACCAATTTATACTGATCATTGACCTTCTATAAGATATCATGTGAAGATTTTACCAGAAACTTCACCTTTGCAAATAGCAATGAAGGGGTCTAGCAAGGCAGCAAAAATCAACTAGATGTCCAAAATAATCATTTTTACTTGCCTAGTCAGACCATAAGAAACTGACATCATATTGTTTGATACTCAAACTATTATATATAATCTTATATTGATATGAATAATTTCTTCTCCACTTGCCCAAATCCCTCCAAACTGGTTCTCCATTCTTTGCCTTCGATGTCAAAAGATTTCATATTTCAGCTACTTGAGTTATTTATGGCCTTTGAAGAAAAGATGAGCTCAACCAGTTGAGACAATTATAACAGAAAGTGGCATGTAAATAAATTATGTGAAGCTTAACTATCTGCACATGAAATAAGACTATTGGGATGGAAACTAAGCTCAAACTTACCAACAGAAGAACATTGAATATTGCTTCGCCTTCAGATATAAATGTGTCAATCTCCTGCTGCAACTCTGGGTCTACAAAGAGCAAAAATAAATTTCATCAAATGGGTTGAGGAATAGTAGTTCACTAGCGGAAGAATTGAGTAGGCAATTATGAGAATAATATATGTTTATAAGAGTTTCATGTTCCACTACACACTAATATTATCCTACAAATTAATCACAGCAGTTCAATTTTTTTTTAATCAAATGGCTCAAAATAAGTTAGCAACTAACATCAATCACCATTCTCAGCTAGACAATTCACCACTGATAGTTTGAAAATATGCCACCAACAGATATACTACACACCATTGAAAACCTACTGTAATTAGTTTGTGGTTTTTATGGTATAAAGAAAAAATAAGTCCATTCATCCCGGACCGATTCGGATTTTTTCTTGAACAAAAAACCCGGTAATTTTGGTCATTAATGTTTCAAAAATAATTCTACTTTGTGTCCTCCCATCAAGATGCGACTAACAAACGTTAGTTTTTGCCCATTTGACTAATCGACGAAACAATTTTGATGGGGGGTTTGTGAGTGACATGGCAATTCAAATAACTTTAAAATTTGAGAAATTATTGTAAATTATTCATTTATTTATACCAAAAAAAAACTCACCATCTATTATCATTTCTTCTTCTTTCTATATTATAATATACATATATGGATAATTAGTATAATAGTCTTTGAGTTATAGGTCTTTTATGACTTCCCCCAATAATTTTGTATTTTGTATTTTTGTTCAAGGACTAGAGTCCAAAACAATAAAAAAACATATAGTTTGCGGACGATTGAATTAATTATCCCCCCCCCCCACATACACACACTAAATTGAACCCTCATTTTCCCCCCAAAACCCAACTTGCATTTCATTCTGCAATAATTGGGGTTGATCGTATATTAATCATATTATTTCATACACTTTATACTTATGCTTATAGATGTATATATAAATATTAATTTAGATTAATGCGGGTTTCTCTAAAATAAGTAGATTTGATACCATTAAGAAAGAAAATATGAGTATTTTTGTGATAGAAGTTATAGAAAGTGGAGCAAAGTTTTTGTGATTTCGAGAAGAAAAAACTTACATTTGATTTTAATGGTAAATTCTGAAGAAGTTTTGAACATAATCATTAATCTTTCGGTGACTTGCTTACCAATGGAGTTGTACAACTATATACATGTATATATAAATTTTAAATTTATAATTGTCACATGAGCCACCATGTCAACCACATTAGTCCCATTAATAGCCACATAAGTAAGGATTAATGTTTGTTAGTTTAATTTTAACGAGGGAACTTGAATCAGAAATTTTCAATGTTAATTTGATTAACACGTTTTAAAAAATAATTTAGGTACCTAGAAAATAAGAAACATGCCGTTCATGATGATTGAATTAATTATCCTATAAAGAAAAGAATAATGAATAAAGAAGTGTCACAACCCAAATATTTCTTTCTCTATAATTTCTTTATCCTGAAGCAACAATCAAGAATTTGTGGTTGATATCCTCTCATGTTATAGAAGACGCACGAGTTATAAGTTTATATCTACATATATATATATAGAGAGAGAGTAGGGATCTAGGGAAAACTCCTTAGATAGAAAACTTAGTAAACTCCATCTAGACCGTTAATTAAATATAATAATAATTAATTTGTATATATAACTCATAATGGCAAATTAGTAATATTTTAAAAAAACATGTACTAATGTGAATAAGAAACAAATGTAAATAAAGAAACTATCTTTATGAAAGTAATAATTACACATGTAATTGATTGTCATGCATACTAACAATAATTTTTATAAATACCGTATATTAACGTTTAATATATCACTAATTCATATTATTAAGATTCTAGTAATTATTCTTCTGGATATTTCACTATTAATTTAAAATAATATTAAGATTCTATTAACTATTCCAGTAAATATTTTAATTAAGATTTCACTAAGTGTTCTACTAAATAGTCAAAAATCTTTTAAAATTTTTAAAATTCTTCTAGATATTTCACTATTAATTTTAAAATAATATTAAGATTCTATTAACTATTTCATTAACTATTCTACTAAATATTTTATTAAATATTTTTAATTAAGATTCCACTAAATGTTCTACTAAATATTCAAGAATATTTTGAATATTTTAAAATAGTAATTATTTTTCTAGATATTTCACTATTAATTTAAAATAATATTAAATATTCTATTAACTATTCTGCTAAATATTTTAATTAAAATTCTACTAAGTGTTCTACTAAATAGTCAAAAATCTTTTAAAAATTCTAAAATTCTGCTATATATTTCACAATTAATTTAAAATAATATTAAAATTCTATTGACTATTCTATTAACTATTCCACTAAATATTTTAATTAAGATTTCACTAAGTGTTATACTAAATAGTCAAAAATCTTTTAAAATTCTTCTAGATATTTCACTATTAATTTTAAAATAATATTAAGATTCTATTAACTATTTAATTAACTATTCTACTAAATATTTTATTAAATATTTTTAATTAAGATTCCACTAAATGTTCTACTAAATATTCAAGAATATTTTGAATATTTTAAAATAGTAATTATTTTTCTAGATATTTCACTATTAATTTAAAATAATATTAAATATTCTATTAACTATTCTGCTAAATATTTTAATTAAGATTCTACTAAGTGTTCTACTAAATAGTCAAAAATCTTTTAAAAATTCTAAAATTCTTCTATATATTTCACAATTAATTTAAAATAATATTAAAATTCTATTGACTATTCTATTAACTATTCCACTAAATATTTTAATTAAGATTTCACTAAGTGTTCTACTAAATAGTCAAAAATCTTTTAAAGATTTTAAAATTCTTCTAGATATTTTAATTTTAAAATAATATTAAGATTATATTAACTATTCCACTAACTATTCTACTAAATATTTTTAATTAAGATTCCACTAAATGTTCTACCAAATATTCAAGAATCTTTGGAAAATTTTAAAATAGTCAAGAATCTTTTAAAATTTTATTAGAACACATAATAAAATAATAAAAATATTATCATACATTATAATTAAATTTACATAAACTTTAACATCAAAATTTAAAATTAAATGAAAAATTTTAGTGGAATATACAATAAAATTTTAAATGTTATTTATAATCTTAAAACACTTTGTGGAATCTTTAAAAAGTTAAATAAAAAATTTAGTGGAATATACAATACAATTTTAAAATATTATCAAGAATCTTAAAATAGTTTATGGGATTTTGAAATAAACTAAATGAAATATAAAATTTAAATTTAAATGAAAAATTTAGTTGAATATATAATTGAAGCATAGCCAGTTATAAATATAATTAAAATTTTAAAATTTTTAATTATATTTTAAAAATTTTAATTATAAATTTAGTCTAATAAATATCATATATTAATATTAATCTCCAAATAGTTATTTAAAAATCATAGCCATTTATAAATATAATTAATTTTTTGTATTACATATTTAGTATAATATAAAATAAAATTCAAAAATAATTTATTTAAACATTTAATAGAATCTTGAATCTCATTTAGAATATAGAATAAAAGACGCAGTGGATTACTATTATTTGTATATCAGAAACGGGAGTAAAATATATACTATGAAATATTGATGAATTTGAACGAGTATAATACAAGGTAAAACACATTATAATGAACATAATGTGTGTAAAGTATATACGAAAATATATGCACATAAATAAATCACATATTTAATATAACTAATATTTACATAAGGAAAGTATTTGCATTTAATAAAGAATATTATGATTATGTTGAAATTGGCAAGTATTATATTCAAATGCAAAATTTAGGAATAAATAACTACAATCAGTTTCAACTAGGAAAGGAAAGTATTCGAATTTTTAAATTTTATCATCAATGCAAAATAATTTATGAAACAAAGAATATTAAGTTCACTATTTTACCCTCACACTTAAAATCAAGCTATTTTAGTAGAAAATTAACAACCGTTAGATGGAAAGTAAATCAATGGATGAAAAGAGTACCTCAGTTTTCTACAAAATAAAAGTTTTCTATTGAGCAACCCCCTATATATATATAATTTTATTATATATGTTATAATAATTATATATAATTTCTATAGAATTATAGTTAGAACTAATAATATTAATGTTTAATTTTAATATGTTGTTAACGAGATTTGAACCTTAAACCCTTGATAGTAATTAGATATTAAAATATTCTTTATTATTAGATCTAACGGTTCTCATTTATTTGTTTTAAAAGATCTAACGATTATAATATAATTTAACATACCAAACTAACAACCAAACTTTTAGTACTTCGGCTTTAATAATATATATTATATATGTGTGTGTGTGAGAGAGTGACATCTATGTGATTATAATTAAGCAGTTAGAATTATAAAGTGTACATAATTTTGTGGTCATGATTGTGTTTGATTATAATTTGTATTAATGAGTTTGCTTTTTTGTAAAAATATTTTAGTAATTATATAAATGAGTTGTTTGATTTGAGGATTACTAAAATAGCCATGCCAACCAACAAGTTAGCCTTGTTAGGATGCTACGTTAGTAAACACTATGTTCATTAGTCATATATTGATTGAAGAGCATAAAGTGGATTTTCTCAATTTATATGTAAATGACCAAATTATACTAGTCTTAGTTCAAAACTTATATATGTAAACTAGAAAACTTAAATAGTCTTAGGACGAATGAATTAATTTTTCTTAATGAAAGGGTTGGGCTCCAATTAGAACCATCTTATTCTAATAACCTTATAACTAATTCAATATTAATAAGTACATTTTTTGCATAATTAATTTTTTAAACATTTTTATAGGAATGAGAGTACACCATATTCTAAAATTTTCCTAAAAACATTGTGCATTACAACTAAAAAAAGCACATTGTGTACAACATCAAAACGAATAAAAATATGTTCATTAAACATCTAAGTCTGATATTGGTTCTAAATTATAATCTTGACCAAAGTTCGAATTCGATTATGACACACACACACACACACACACATATATATATATATATATAAAATGAAGGATCCATATCTTTATAGATATTGTAGTTCCTTAATAAGTTATGAAAACAAAAACGATTGAAGTCTAAAAAACTTACCACACGTAATTTTGTTTTGTTCGTTTGCAAAAAGTCTGACAATTTCTCCCTGATAACAATTATAATATTAACAAAATATGAGAAAGAAAAACATTATAAATTAATACAGTACGTATTCACATGTTTTGCAAGTATGTGCCAGAAGCATGTAAAAAAGCCATGCACGGGATTTTTAATTAGAGATCACGTAATGGTTCCATGATTTGCATGACATATAATTCCACGTGGGAAGGAAAGAAATAACCTGAGCATATACAAGGAAAGGGGAAAAATCTCAACGAAACACATTTTTGCAAGGACCGACCACAAATGCAAACATTAAACTATGCCCTCCATTACAACATTACAATGGTGAACCATGTGAAAAGAATTCGAGCATTTTATTTCATTTATATGGATTAATTGTAATTTGAGAAGTTTGCTGATATGTAATACTCCCTCCGTCCCATTTTACATGTCACTTTTGAAAAAATTATGCATATTAAGAACTTCTAACATAAAAATTATTTTCCATTTGTATCCATATTAATTGCATTGGTTGAGATAGTTTCAATGCATAATTTAAATGATATTTTCATTTCATTAATTATTAATACAAGTACCAATATTTTTGTCAAGGGTTATTTTAGAAATTTACCTATAAAATTACATTGCAAGTAAGATAGTGAACATATATTATGGGACAATTTTTTTTATATCAAAAATGACTACTAACTTGGGACAGAGGAATAATAATTCTTGAGCAAAATCATATTTTTCATTTAATAATCTCGTTCCAATAATTATTTTGTTAAATCAAATATTCATAATAATGGGCTAAAATATTATTGAACTCGATCTCAACTTGCAAATGAGTCATCAAACTTAAAAAGTTTGCATTCAACTAATTAGACTAATAAAAACTTGCATTCAGATAACTGTCGTTAATACATTAAAAGAATGGACAAAAATATGATGTGGCATGCTTATGTGTCCCATTTGACCCTACTTAAATAACCCAACCCATTTCAAGACAATTTATTTGAATTACTTCCCAACAAAACCATTTGCTAGCTTCATCTAACCTAAGTTCATCTTCTTCCCTCATTTTATTAATACAATTTCCAATTAATCGATTTAAATAACAATTAACTGAACTCTCAATTGATTAGAATTGGTATTTTATTTGATGTGATAATGACAAAGTTTTGGGGTTAATTTTTAGTGCATAATTCGATGTCGGGTTCAAGAAATTTAGTGTTGAATCTTGTAGTTGTACATGTGTATGTGTGTATGGATACATAACTGATTATGTGTATATAAATGATGAAGATGAAAGAATGAACCAAACAACACAACACATTTTACCTTCTACCTTTCTCAAGTAATTAATTACCTGTCTCTTATTCATTTTCTTAATTTTCTTTTAATCTTTATTTGAGTTCTTGAAGTAAGGTGTGGTGGGTGCGATAGGTTTTGGAGTTTCTGATTTGGTCTACTCTTGTTTTACATTGAATTGTCGATCTAATCAAGAAGTATTGAATGCATATATGAGGTTGTCTATTGT
Source organism: Oenanthe sinensis (assembly GCA_028671895.1). Classification (NCBI taxonomy): domain Eukaryota; kingdom Viridiplantae; phylum Streptophyta; class Magnoliopsida; order Apiales; family Apiaceae; genus Oenanthe; species Oenanthe sinensis. The sequence goes on from CM053808.1 coordinate 1,434,767, forward strand.
TGATGGAGGGTTTAAGAAACATAAAATGTATATATATAGTTATGTAATTTTGTTCAGAGCCCATTGATAAAATGAGTTTGGGCAACAACTGATGAAATGAGTTGAGAGAATGACGAGAAATGTTGTCCGTGTTGCTATATTTTTACAGTTCAGGTCAGTTTATTTTCAATTTGGACAGGTTTAATTTGTAACTTACTTTCCAATGTGTGTGTGTGTTAGTTGAGTTGGAGGTTAAGTGTCAAAAATTTAAGCACTTCCTTTAAAATTCAACAATACTTAATCATCGTGCAAGTTTTTTTAATATTTAATGACTCAATTGCAAGTCTTTATTCGCTTGATGATAAAAGTGCAAGTTTTTTGAGTTCAATAACCCACTTCCAAATTGGAAAAAGTTCAATTATGAGTTGAAACCTCATAATATAAGTTTTGAACATATAGTAATATATGCCCTTGTTGAAACCTTCATTCTTCATTTATATATAACATTATTGGTTTCATTAAACATGGAGATAAAGAGAACCTAATTAGAGTAAGTGAATTGGTATACCTGATGACCTTGGTCATTCATTGGTATGCACTCAACAGCAATAAGTTTATCAACATCATCAGCTGTAACAACATATTCAGGATTGGTGGCTCCTGAATGATGAAAATGAAACATGATAATCGATGTGAACTCAAAAGCCATTACACCAGATATTTCATATCAACACTAGCAAAATGGCAAACCCAAGTTACTTCAACACTTGCCTTCAATGTAATGCTGAGTGCCGTCTTGAAGATGGCGAACCCACTGACACAGATAAAACATTCCTCAAGAGATATAAAGAGATATATGAGGAAATTTCATAGAGTATGCTGCGTGGGAGATACGTATGTAGCTATATATATCTATTTGGTACCTGAAACATGCATAAAGAAGTTCCACGCAGAGGATAACCACATCCTAAAAGTTTACTTCCCGGTATAGCATCTCCAATAATTTGAAATCCTTCTATACCAGGCCTGTCTTCTGAACAAAACCAACGACATCAAAATTAAGTTGTCTATATTTATGTGTGTAAAAATAAGTTAGACAGAAAACACACTTCAACCATGTAACTGGAGCAAAACCAGTGATTGCCAGTTCTCTATACCTTCTGTATCAAAATCAACATCTGTATCATTTATGTGGGGAGGATTGTTGGAGAAGTCAATCCTCTCTTCAGATGTCATATTCACTCTTCTGCCAACCAAATTGTCGGGACCGGTTCGTGCAACCTCCCTGAAGAAAAGTTACAAGAATGAAGAAAAATTAAACTGAAATAACGTGGAACTTAAAATACCTAAGGTCCTAAACAATATCAAGTACCTATTATACATATCAATTTATCAACTACAAGAATGGCTCACCATAACAAATGTGTCAAGAACATATATTTCCTAACTATAATATTTCCCAACAATTGTTGAATCTAAATTTTGCACATTGCTGCTAAACGCAATAAACAATTTACCAACTGATCCTTTAATAGCAGAGAGAAATACCAAGATTCATCCATGTGAAACGACAAATGTCAAGTTGACAACTTGTTTTGTGCTTATATAATAGAACAGCAATATTATTTAATAAATCCATAACAAAGCTCCTGACCATAATAACAGAAATCCAGACAAGTAGGTCTCGATGTACGTGACATTACCCCTATTTTTCATGATGATGCTGTTTTCAGAGTACAAATTGTGACCTAGCATATAGCAAGTAGACACTTAACCTTGCTAGGCTTGCTAGTCTAGCCTGATTACCAAGTAATTATAACTACATTGTAGACTGAGGGGATATCATTGTAACACATACTATTACACATTGCTACTTATGGGTAAAATAATGGTAATTTAACCTGAACTAAAATGACCGTTAAGAAGAAACTATGCTATGCACTATAAAGACGGAGCAGAAGTTCGTATTGAGATGTAAAGTGTAGCACAAAAGGACATTTTCAAGTATTTGAACTCCATCATTCACGAGGGGGCATTGAGGACGTCACACACCGTATAAAGTCAGGATGGTAGGAAGGACATTTTCAAGTATTTGGACTCCATTATCCACGAGGGAGCAATGAGGACGTCACACACTGTATAAAGTCAGGATGGTAGAAAAGAACGATTGCGGCAGAATTTTGTGTGACAAGGTACAGTTGAAACACTATCGAAAATATACAATTATATCCTAAATATACCAAGAAGTGACCTTTAAATCACCAGCGTGGAATACTGGAATGTACTTTAGCACTTCCCAGGTCAACAGTATAAGTTTAAACATCTGCTATTACTGTTTTTTATATTTAAGCTGAAGTATTATGACATAAATATACTTGATGAAATTAAATATACCCAAAAAATTTCAATATGTCCATTGTTTTCATTGCATGGAATTTCTTTAACCTTCTTGATGAAACTCTTATACCGATGACTGATAAAAATTGCAACCATACCCATATGCAGAAGAGAAAGCAAAACATCCACATTTTCAGTAAAATTGTCGCCACTAATTGGTGGTTGATTAACTAGTAATGTAATGTCTTATGAAACCTTCTGGGAAATCCTTGTTCTGACATGGATTCAGGTATTCAACTGTTGGCACTATCCTTTCAACAGTATACAGGTGATAAATAACAAAGTTTTTCAAGTAACAGTATAACCAAAGCTTTAGTTAGGAAGCTGGATTCCAATTGTCAGAAGACATAGGATGAACCATTAAATGAGAAGTGAGCATAAATCATTAGATACTACCTCCGTTTCAAAATAATAGTCCACTTTCATAAAATAACGCATATTAAGAAAATTTATTATTGGTAGGTTGTGCTCATATTTATTGCATTGATTGAATATAATATATGGTATGGAGTTGATCTTGGAAATATAAATTAGAGATATGTGGAATAGAGTTGATTTTGAAAATATAAACTAGATAATATTTTACATTGAAAGTTGAAATGGACAACTAATTTGAAACAATTTTCCCCCCAAAAAAGACTACTAATTTGAAACGGAGGGAGTAATAGATATAATACTATGAATATTTAAAAGAGGACTTCAAGGTTTCCCTATTTATGTATATATATGAAGAGTCTTTCTAGTGTGTGCCCATGGGCACACTCTAATCACTAACTTTTTATCACTTTTTATGAGTTGGTTCATTTTTATTGGTGATGATTTTTGTGCATACAGGGGGGGTCCTTTATTATTAATGATTAGAAAGCCAATCAAAACTTGACAACTAAGTTTTTAATATGTGCCCATGGGCACACATTAGAAAAACCGATATATGAAATCACCACAGACAAGCTTCACACTTACATGGCAGCAGTTTACGTTTGCACCTAAATATGAATATCAAGACACATGACAAAAAGAAACTCATAGAAACAAAAAGTCTGTGTTTGTGTCTAATCTAATTGTTGTGCAAACTTTCTAGAAGAGAATGTTGAATTGCAATCAGGAGAACACGTCATCAGGTTAAACAAAAATGGTGCCTAACCTATCAGAGGTTGATGCCATCTGATCTTTAGGCATTGAATTTTTCATTTGACCATAATCATTGTTGGGCACATTTCTTGAAACATTAAATACTGGTTGCAGATGCTGTTCATTGATATGATTATTACGGAAAGAAAATTCACTCTGACTCTGCAACAGAATAAATATAGAATAATTCAATCATTTGTACGGATCATTAGTGATTTCAAATTGATATATATAAATAAATTTGAATTCCTCCAATGTTACCGGTGGTGTATATGAACTAGTCAATGGACTAGAACCAGTAATATCTCTGTTGGCGGATTCACTGACAGCATGGCGATTTTCCACTGTGGAGAATATATTCCCGATTTTGGACTGCAAATAAAGCAGATCATCATCAATATTTTTAAAAAGACAGTTTATGTACTAAAAAAATCTCGAAGGGCATAACAAAGAGGTAACCCAGAAAGAATTTTAAATGCTTGTAAGATATGTGAAATTCTGCTGCCAATACAGTAAGACATAATAGTGAACCCAATTAAGAGGGGAACACGCACAATAAAGTTGATAATTAATACTCTGATATAACATGATAAATTTCCTGATAAAAATGATTTTGACAATGAGGCGTGTGAAATGGAAAGATTATATGTTGCCTGACTATCGATTTGGAAGTTTCAGATAGAGAAACAAAGGAAAGGCTATTAGGGGTCCTTAAGAAAAACTACAAAAAAATTCAAAAGAAACCCATGAAGAAAGGTAAGATTCATGTTACCATGAAAACTACAAAAAAATTCATGTGATGCATGGATTTCCTTTACTATTTAATAAATTTAGTATTTCTAATAATATTTTTATGTATTTTTTTATATTTTAAATAGTTGTTTTTATTTAATTTAATATATAAAAATATTATTATATTGTTAGACATAAATTAGTTCATACTATGAAATTCGCTTAAATAATTTATATTGATTATAATTATATATGTTTGGGTTTATAATATTAATAACATATTATAATTCTAATAGGATTTTAAAATAAGTAATAATTTATAATTTTAATAGAGTTCTAACCGGATATTAATAAGTCCAAATTATAGGATTTTAATTTGCCCCAATAAAATTACTAATTCATTAATTTATTATTTAATATAATCTAATATTAATTATTATTAGTATAGAAAGTATAATTCTAATAGGATTCACAAAATTTAAGCCATTTTTTGTTGTAGAGCTTGTTAAATATTTATACTTTTGCATTATGAATATAATTCTTATTAATTAGATATAATGTCGTCTATCTTGTGCTCATTTGCTTGTTCGTTTCATCGAGTGATGTCATGCTTTTTGTTACCGTATTTTTGACTTTTGTCTACCAATTATATGTAATATCCGTAATTATTTTATAATAATAAGGTATTAATTAATTAGAATAAAATTAGAATTAGAAATAGGATAATATTTATAATAATAATTGGAATTAGAATAATATTTAGTTATAAGAATTTGATTAGAAATAGAAATTGTAATTTATTAATAATTAGATTAGAAATAGGATAATAATTCCTAAATCTCTATATATATTAGGTGTAATACACGTTTTATTGAACCTACAAATTTTATTGAGAGAGAAGTACAGTAAATGAGTCGCAACGGGAGGCGAATTTTCCTTAAAGAGAAAGTAGAGTTCGAAATCAAATCGGGAGACGGGTATATAACGGTTTATTTACGGATATCGTTAGTATTTGTGATCGCTATTTTCGAGGTACGGATTCCGTCCCCTTTTTATTCAGGGTTACTCTTGTTTAGGATTAATTATATTCGATTCGTTCTGTTAGTAAATCTGTTCATTCCGTTATTATTCGTTTCAACCGTTTTGATTTTCCGAAAATTATTTTAAAATCTGTTTCGAAATAATTAAATACTTGTTTCTGCGATTTTCAAATATTATGTATGTTACATATCTGCATAGAATATTTGAAATATCTGTTTCAGGTGATTTTTAAAATTATGAAATTATTTTATTTGAACCCTTAGAGTGATATAGGGTATACCGAGTTAACCAGCTGTAGAGGCACTACGGCCATGTCATTACGGTACCAGTAACATGACACTTCTGTGGCAGTGTGATTGGTCATGGCGTATCCTTCTGATAGCTCAGGAGGCGAGTTTTGCACATTTGATATTTGTTTGAGGATACGTGGGTGCACCCAGAGTTTGATTTGATTTGTGATTTGATATTTGACGGTGACATTGTATATGTCGTACACGTTGTCCAGTTTGTTGCACGCATTAGGTACCCTGTGATGTGTGTATCTGTTATTTGATTTGATATCGGTATGAAATATCATAACCCCTCTTTGCTTCAGCCTTGTTTTTAAAAATAATGTTTATTTATAACTGTCAAGTTATATATCTTCTTTCTTGTTTTATAAACTATATTACAATCCGTACCGGACATTTAGCTCATGCTGTATTCTTCTTCTGGTAGGTACTTAGGGAGATCTCGGGTTGTGTGATGGAGAGCTACCCTTACTCTTTTATTAGGACATTTAAACTTCTCGCATTATTTAGACATTGTTTATTATTAGAGATTTTTGGATGTATTCACATTTATTGCTTTGAGTTATTCCGGAGGTTTAATATTGTTTTGGAGATTTATTGGACCTATTTAATCATTATAAGGTGGATTTTAGTACTCTGTATACAGGTCTGTGGTTTGAAAAGTAACCCTCGTCTCGTTTTGGGAAGGGGGTTATATTATTAGAAATCTACTAATTGTTAGGAGAAGTTAAATAAAATAAAATGTAATAATATGTGGTGATGGGATTCGAACCCTTTTGTATCTTTATAACTAAATAATATAAATATTTAATTTATCATTATACTCCCTCTGTCCCAACCAATTGTTATCACTTTTTTTTCACTTTCTGGCACGCATTTTAAGGTGGATTTTAAGAATAGTTCCATAACTTATTTTTAAAAAATTCTTTTTTTGTATAAAAATAGGATTGTTCTATATTTATACAAAAAAGGAAAATTTCAAAAATAAATTATGGAACTATCCTTAAAATTCACCTTAAAATGCGTGCCAGACACCCCATTTTGAAATGATAACAACTGGCCGGGACGGAGGGAGTAACTAATAATAGAAGATGTTTAATTTAATTTTGATATGTTGTTGACGGGATTCGAACCTTAAAAATTTTGAAAGTAGTTTAAATATTAAATTACAGAATGTTTTCCAGTATTAGATCCAACGGTTCTTATGTATTTGCTTTAAAAAATCTGATGGTCGTTATTTTTTTTATGTCTCCTGTTTGGTTATAATAATATAGTATAGAATAGTCTTTTCATAAAACTAACAAGGTCAATTTATTATCGAAAATATATACATACATATACATACAATAGATCATATCTTTAAAAATATAGAAAAGATTTTTGAACAGCATAGTATTACTACCTAAATCTTGAAATCTATATTTAGATACATTAGAACGTAATTAGTAACATATTCGGACTTCCACGATCCAAGCATATGCATATATATTTCTCGAGTAGTTTTTTTACTTAAATCACTACAGCTACACCACAGAATGTGACATAGCCGCATAGGGTTTTAATTTTTTTCACTCGCATACATTTTTATACATAATATATTAAAGATAGATAGTTTTGTTAAAGTCTCCCGTAGTTGTTTTGACCGTAATGAAAGTAATAGCAATTTTTCAATTAATTTGACCACTTCTTATGAGTACATTTATATTTATATTTATATTATATAAAACTACAATTTAGATTGCTCTAATTTTAGAGGGAGCATGAGATTCACCAAGTTGCTTATAGCACCATTTAAGATTTCAAGATCAAGAGTTCTGAAACAAATTCAAATTTGCATTCACTTGATGCATAGAGTTAGTTAATGTTAACCTAATCCTTGCCAGATCTTTATGTTTTTTAAAGTTGAGGGAAAGGGGTATGAGAAGCCTGCTAAAAAAATTGTGCTGGCCCATACCTATACAATAAAATGGTGTCAGTTCGTTGGAAGTATACATTAAATTTCTACCATTTCTACCTTCTTTTTACCATGTAGGTTTTATTTTAAATGATCTACTTTGTTCAAAAAAAGGAACATTGTCTTTTAATGTTGCACAAACAAGCTGCCCTAAATCCCCCGTTCCCCTTTAATGTTTTCAATAGATACAATTATCTGATAATCATGATCACCTAAGTATGTGTCTTTCTGACTCTCTTCAGTTATATTTATTATTGATGGAATGACTTTTCATACCACACACACACATGCGCGTGAAGTCATGGAAATTACAAAATAAAAGTAATATCCTAATGCAGTTGGAGCATTTTTAGGAGGCTGCAAACTTCTAACGCTTTCTTCTTTTTGTTATGCAGCATTCTTCATAGAAATATCAGAAAAACCAACAGTCTACCTTCAAGCAAGGATGTATACAAACAATGAAAAAAAAAGAAACTAAAATAACATTGTGTTGAACAGTGAGCAATTATAAATTGATGTGCTGTAAGGAAATGTGCTGACTGGTGAATTCTTAACCAGAAAAATAAAAGAGAACAATCAGAAGTGCTCTGTGTAGGTTCAGCTAGAGGGTAGAGACTCTAACATCTAGGTGTAAAAAATCTATCATACCACGCTCTTAGGTTAGCTGGCCCAGAGTTATACCGCAGCAACCATGCAGACAATAAATTAAGTTTGACTATTATTTCTGTCTCTACCTTTGTGAAGATATAATACTCAAAACATGCATGCACAAAAAAGGGGATTGGGGAGCATACAATAAACATACATAATTTAACAAATATAATACGGACTTGAGCCAGTATCAGAGGAACACACAGGTTCAAGATAGAGAAACACTATTTGTATAAAGCAAACAATTATCCACACAATAAGTTAATATACCATTGGTAATGATAAAAATGAGAAAACAATCTTACTTGCGATGTTGTAATCTTCAACTGCAGCTGATCATGTAAATGCTGCAATATATAAAAATGTGATGCTTAGCAAAAGCTAAAGACTGGTTGAGAGTATCTATAGAAGTGTAAAAATAAAATTATAGTGGCTACTGAATCCTACCACACTTTGACATTTATGACAGGGACATCTGATGTGTGTTACCTTTACATTGCTCGTAAGAGTAGAAGCATTAATAACACGAGGCGAAATGCCATATTCGGCTAATAGAGCAACCATGGATGACACAAATATATACCTCTCAGCTTCTGTTTCCTGGTACAAAAGTAATTTTAAGAATGGATCAAGTATAAGCTAAAGCTATATACTGCCAGGGAAGGAGACTTTAGTTCCAGTGCTGCAGTGATTCATGATTATATAATAAAGGAATAGTATAGTAGTGAAGCCATATATTTGTGAAATCTAGAACTATTTTCTCAACTTTATTATTAAATTACGAAATTCCTAATTTGCTTCAAAGGTACACAAGCCACTTTTTGGTAGGCAAAGAGAGTACTAAAGTACAATTTATGGTATTTTGCAAAAAAAAATACTAGGTACCGTTTTTCTTTTTCTTCTCTTCTTTATTTCGTGTACAAGTTAATAATAATTAAAAAATCTAGGGAGGAGTTTACTGTTCACCTTTAATTCATTAGTCAAATTTAGATTGTTTTCCAGATCACCTTTTCTGCGAGCAATTTCTTCAGCGGCAATGCTTACGATCTCACTTTGCTTTTCATCTAGAGTCTATTGCCAAAGCAATGTCTCCTTAAAAATCATTACTTCGTAAAGAGAGAAAAAGAAGAAGGAAAGAAGCTTTCTTTATAAGTGTATACAAACCATTCGCATGTCTGCAACTTTTCTTTCCAGCGTATACTTCTCATTCAATAACTGCAATTCCTGACAAGAAAGGGGAATTTGTCTTCATATAAAATTTGGAGAAACGAGTAGACTGTTGAATTTAAATACACCCAATAAATAATCATCTACATATTGGCATACCTTAACACTGGCACCAGCAATCCGCTCACAGAGAGAATTTATTTCGTTCTTTTGCGCTTGGATCCGCGAATAAAGTTCCTATAAAAAACTTCATCAGCAAATGAAAATGATACCACTCTCAATACGTAAACACTTTGAACCCCAAACAGTAATCTAATCATCTGTACCATAACCTCCTGGTCCTGGAAATTGGCTAGGATTGTCATTTTCGTCTAAATTCTTCAAAATAGAACTTTCATTAGAATTATGCCTGCACCACGTAAAGATTCTTTTTAAATAATTCTTGAGAGTTATATTATATATATTTGGTAAAAATGATCCTGACTTACCTGCTTAGCAAGTCAGAGTTAATATCCACATCGTTATTCTTCTTCACAGAGCTATTATTGTAAGGCATTGAGGTGGAGATTCTATGTTGTGCAGCAGATAATAGTTGATTCGACAAATCATAGCTTGTCCCATCATCACTAAGTTGATGCATTTCACCTCATAACTCTGAGATGTATATAAAACTGCATGATCCTCTTCCAATGTAATGCACAGAGCTACTCCTAAAATACAGCGAGTAATAATATTTTAAACCCTGAAGAAAAGATGCCCTTTGGTGCAAGAAGCAACAAGAAAAGAGAAATTTTGACTATGAGAAATAAGTTACTGACTATAAACTACTTCATGATAAAAAAAAACATTAAATGTGAGAGGCACCTCAAAGTATGTTGGCAGAGAATGGTAACCATATATATACAGGTAAATTTCAACTAATTTAAAAGTAAATATCATCTTAAGTGTAGATTAAACTAAGGTAAAGAAGAGTAAACCTTTTGGACCAATTACTACTGAACTAAAACCTTTGGTCTCGTAACTGCTAGACTAGACCCTTTTATTATCGGTTCTTAAGTTAACCACAAAAATGGACATTAAGTCATCCATACATCCAATTCACATATCGCTTTCCTTACCAGATATTGATACATTTTTCTCAATAATTACCGGTTACGAAACAACCTCCAAAACCATATCTCATCAAAAAACTTGAAAAACGATATCACAAAGACTGACACCATCATCAAGAACTAATATTACCAGTATTCTAAACTAAAAAAACAAGAACTTACATTTGTTACATAGAAATAACAACGCAAGCTAAAAATTCATTCATAATTGATAGCCTAGTGAACAAGGCTAAATGGCTAATATCCAATGCATTAAAAACACAAACTTTACACAAAAATGAAAATTACAAGCACCCAGTTGTCAATAAATCACTTTTTCAAGTTCATTGTTTAAAAAGAACATAATGATGAACATATAGTAGCTCAAATTATACAAAACGAATAAAAAGCTCAAAACTTGAAAATGAAATTTCAAGATTTTTCTAATACAAAATAATAGAGATAGACCCACAAATTGATTGCAATAACAAATGAACCAAAGTAGACAAAAACACATATAGATACATATTATGTATATATTGAAGTACCTTTCTTTGTTTTCCAGAATTGGAACGTGAAGAAACTAACAACCCAGATCTATTAAATCAAATAAAAGGGTAGACAGACAGAGAGAGATAGAGAGAGAGACACAGAGAGATAGAGAGGGAGAGAGGAGAGAGATAAATGACACAGAAAGAAGTAAGAAATGTGGGGCCAGTTTGGAGCAACCGGGAGCACAATTTTCAGAGAGTGATGTGAAAATGGAGAAACGAGACCGAGACTTTTTTTAAGTCAATCATTTAATTTATTTATTTTTTTAAGTGGAGTATATTCAATCTCGATTCTCTAATATTTTTTGAATTTTGAAAAGTAGGTGATATTCAATTTAGATTTAAAAATATCAATTAAAATTTAGGAGTATTCAATCAATATTTTAAATAATGTTTTAAAATTTGGGATATTTAATCTGAATTTTAAATAATTATTTAAAATTGAGTAGTATTCGAGAAAAGGACCCATATATAACATTTTTTTAGATAAAATATCTAAAATGGCATAATTGGGAAATAAAATATCAAATAACGCTCCAAAACACTACTTTAAGTAGCGTTTTTCGAAATCAATTAAAGTTGAATTTAATATTGAAGATATGAATTTGAATTCATGTTTACCGTGAGAAAACGTTGTACAAAATTGCATTTTGGACTAAGAAAATGAAATTTAAAGTCCCGTTTAAAGTTAAAATGTTGGATGAATTTTTGTTTTAATATCTAAAACGGAACTTAAAATCATGTTTTAAATTTCGGAGCAGAACACTAGACGATCTATCATTTTAAAGTGTTATTTGGGGCCTTATTTTCCGGTTGTGTCATTTTGGATATTTCGTCTCAATAATATGTTATTAGGGCCGACACCCTGAATATTCAATATAAATTATTAATGATCAATTAAAATTTAGGTTATTCAAAAACTTATTAATACTATGGATTTTAAAGATTAATGGATTATGTTAGATTTTTTTTATATATTTTAAAATATTGTAAAATCCCATCCAAATGGGTTGTATTCAACCCGTATTTAAAAATATTATTAATAATTCATGAAAATTTATTGATTATATTTTATTTAAGATTACACGCAAAGCTCATGCATAATTGACTCTTATATTGAGATGAGATTTTAAAATATCTAAAATATATTGGAAAATCCAATAAAAATCGATGAGTTTTTAAAACCATCGATATTAATAAGTTTTTGAATATTTAATATTTTAATAGACTATTACTAGTACAGTTGAATACTTCTGGATTTAAAATCCAAATTGAATGTCTTCATATTTTAAAATATTATTTAAAATACTCATTGAATGCCCCTGCATTTTAATGGATATATGTAAATCCTGATCGAATATTCTCGTATGTTTAAAATTCAAAAAAATAATGTAAAATCGAGATTGGATACACCCACTAAACATAAGAAATTCTATTTATAATCAAACTCTGCACAAATTCTATGAAAATCTCTAACTCTACGTGGAATCTTAAATTGTACAATTAAAAAAATTCATAAATTATTAATAATACTTTTAAATTTAAAGTGAATACACCCCCTAAACTTTATTATTTTGGTAGTTTTTTTATCATTCATAATTTTCAATTATTCATAATTTATGTTTATTTTATTTTGTCGATGTTCTTGTAATAATAATTATTAATATTATAATGTATTTTGTTGTCATTTTTTCTTTTGCGAAGTATTTTGTTGTCATTTAGTTATTTTCGAAAAATGTTAATTATACACTCCTGTGAGTTATTATTGATTTTATAAATTTGTTGCTATTTCATTGTCTCTTTTGAAAAAAAGCAGACATTTTTAAAAATATTTAATTATATAATTTATTTTTATTTTGACCTCTAATTAATACATGCAATGGTGAAATTAGGCGTAAATTTAATTTTCAAAAAATCTATAAATAAATATTAAAATGAGAGATAAACGATATTAAGAGACAAAAAAGTTCTTCCAAAATAAAACAATTAAATAGAAATGGAGAAAGTACTTAAAATTTCATATAATAAAATACTAAAATCCTTAATATCGAGTTGAATGATTCTCTACCTTTTTACATTTTACAAGTTTAAAGTTCAAATTTGAAGTGAAGGCATAGGTATTGAAAATTTTGATATTTAGTGTTAATGCAATTTAAGATATGACCCGTTGACTTCAAAATATAATAATAATAATAATAATAATAATATGTAAATATTCTTTTTTTAGCTAATTTTTAGTATGTAAATATTATGGCTCCGTTTGGCTGGACTTATTTCTAGGAAATAAGTGCTTATGTTCAAAAAAAGTCAGTATGTATGTACTTTTTCTGAAAATAAGTAACTTATTTTCAATTTTGAAAAAATAAATTATTTATTTTAAATTTAAGCTAAGCCAAACAAGGCCATGTATCATTGATCGCAAATTATTTCGTGTTGACGGTAAGAAAAACAATACTGTAAAGTCACGTGTAGCACAAATGTAAGCCTTGTTAGTTTTTGTTGGATATTTAACATATAAATTAAAAGAATAAAAGATATTCCTTTATTTGGAAATAATTGACGTTTGATTTTTTGACACACATTTTTAGGAGATTTAACTACATAGTTAAAAATTAATATATTTTTTTTGCGAATAAAAATATTAAACTAAAACTTTTATTTAAAAAAAAATTAAAAATAATAATTTTAACTATATAGTCAAAACTCTTTAAAATATGTATCAAAACATCAAATATCAATTATTTTCAAATAGAGGTAGTATATATTTTTGACTTTATAAATTAAGTCCGTCCTAGACTCCTAGATAATAGTATAAGTAACTTTTGGGTACGAAATATAATATTTAACATATTTATAATTTATTGGGCTGTGAATAATAAATATTTATTTTACTTGAATTTCATAATCAAACACGTGGGTTGAACTTGACTGAGTTACCACTTGAGTCGTTACCTTATTTTTTGTTTCGAAAGAGTCGTTGTTTAGTTTTACTAGATATATATTTGGGACTTTCGCAGTAATGAGTACTGACTCGACTGAGTTTATAGTTGACCTCAATATAAACTTTTTATTATCGACAAAATTTGCTTATTAGAGAATAGAGATCTCTACCGTGACCAATAAAAAATTCTTTATTATAATACCGTAGTACACAAGAATTGGACTGAAAACTGTGGGCTGGTGTTGAGTGACCCAAATTTGGCGATATAATAATGGTTCCGTTTCGCTTTCATTATTTTCAAGAAATAAGTACTTATTTTTATATGATTTTTATTCTTTTTTTGGGACGTTCAAAAATAATGAATCTATTATCTATAACCTATACTATATTATTAAAACCGAAAGATTAAAAGTTTTGGTCGTCGGTATGGTACTGAGTGAACTATAGAAAAGATCTTGACCGTCCAATTTTAAGTGAACCATAGAAACAATCTTAACCGTTGAATTTTAATAAAATATAATTTTAAAAGAATATAATCATACATACAATTCTAACACAAGTAATACTCCTTTTATGCAAATAACTCATAAACATTATAATTCTAAAGAATATAAACATTACTTTTATGTAAGAATATAATTCCGTTGATATGATAATATTATATTATATTTAAATTATATTTTTTATTTTTTATTTTACGAATCTCACTTGTCCTATAATTTTTATTTAATATATCATTAAAGTTTATCCTATAATTTTAATTTAATATATCATTAAAATTTATGATAACATTGAAAGTTTGGTAGTCGATCGATATTTGGGCTGGATAATTGATTAATTATTGAGCCTAATTTTAAAATATTAATCTTCTAACTAAAATACAATCTCATATTAATTTTTTAACTAAAATATCTCACATTAATCTCCTAAGTAAAATACATCTCTATACAAAATAAACAAAAATTATCCTATTAAAATATAAATATAAATAAATTATATAAAAATATATACATATAATATTAAATAAAATTTAAATTATACAAATACCAATAAATTCAAATCATTAAAAAATATTAAAATAAAAATATTAAAAAACTAAAAAAATTCATCCGTGCATCGCACGGGATATAAGCTAGTATATTATTAAAGCCGAAAGATTAAAAGTTTTGGTCGTCGGTATAGTATTGTTTGAACCTGTTTCCCAGAATAATCAATCTATTACAGAAGGGGGGTTGAATGTAATAGTGCCTGTAAATCGATTATGAACACAAGTATGTTGAATGGAATACTGTTTTGTATTAATAATGAACTTGAATACAAAACTCTCTCAAGATATAAAGTTCTTAAGAGCTGCTAGGTTACAAGATATTGCTTTTATATAAATTCTTAATTCGATATAATTCGACATTGAATTATAACCTATCTCTGTGTTTATATAGACACAGCTACAAATACAATTACAAAACAGATTATGATAAGAATAGATTTAATAAGGTAATTAGACTTGCACTTGAATTCCTTCTTACTATCCAAATCAGACTCTGATTTGTCTATTTCCTTTTCTGATAAACTCTGTCGGTTGATAATCTCTGATAGAGCATTCTCTGTTAGAGTAAACTCTGATCGAGTATTCTCTGATAGAGCATTCTCTGTTAGAGTAAACTCTGACCGACAGCTTCCTCAATTTTCCCTTTCCTTCCCATAGCATATCTGCAATAAATTTGTTTTGATCTTCGAAGACTTTCCTTTAAACTAGCTGTTTGAATCAACCGAATACTCATCTCCTTTAAACTTCGAGAAGTCAGGCTGTGAGCTAATCAATCAAGTACTTGTGAGACTTCTCGATTGGTAAATATCCGTTGATGACTTCTCGATCAATAAATATCCGTTGATGACTATATATCCGTTGATGAGTTCTCGATCAGGAAATATATGTTGTCGAGTTCTCGATTGATAAATATCAGTTGATGACTTGAGTTCTCGATTGATAAATATCAGTTGATGACTTGAGTTCTCGATCGATGACTTCTCGATTGGCTTTATCAGTCGATGGCTTATTATCAGTTGATGACTTATCGATCGATATTTATCAGTCGATTGCTTCTTGCAGATAGATATCCGTTGATTGATTCTTGCAGATAGACTGTGCTAAATCCTGTTCTAGTATTTTGTACATCATCAAATTATTATATTCCTAACAATCTCCCCCTATTTATGCTTTATAAACAATGAAGCATAAATCAAGATTTGATGATGTCAAAACTAAAAAATGAAACAATTAATCTAGAACAGTATAAAATAATCATTTCTTACTGCCTATCTGTCAAGGAAGATATCATCCTTGTTTCTCCTGAAGGAATCACCTTTCTTCTCCCCCTTTCCTTAATCACCACCTTTCTTCTCCCCCTTTTTGACATCATCACCACCTATGACAACCAAAAGAATCTGTGCTAGGACTGTGGAGAAAGTGGTCTGTGCTGCAACTACTGAATCAACCTTTGTGGTTAAGTCAGAGACTGTTGTTTGGAGAGAAGCTTGAGTGGTAGTAATATCAGCAATAGCATTCTTGAAAGCTACTTCTGTGAATAAGTGAAGGGAGTGAATTCTGTCAAACAACAAAAATGAATTTTCATCCATCCCCTGCTTCAACTCATTGGACCAACTCTGTGGAAAATCTTGATCCCAATAAGTAAAGCTAGGTTCAGGATACCCTAATCTCTCATCCTCACAGTGGGGTTGGGCACCCACTCTCTCATTCTCACTCAGGCTTCTCTACAGCCGTATCTACCTCTCCTTTTGCCTGGACCAGTGCCAGCCTCTTAATTATTATTATTATTATTTTTTTCACTCAATTTGGAAGGTGCACTCAAAAATCCTACAGAAGAGGGGTTGAGAGAAGAATTATGTGCTACAATACCTGAACCTCCTTGATGGAGGAGAACCCCTTCAAATGTCTGAAGGCTAGGGGTTTCTACCAAGGGGTGAGCAGCAACAGAGTCTGAACCCTAACAATCATCTTCTTTCTTTTCAGAGTCTGTTGGCTCCAGTATTCCAGTCTCAGGGTATACTCTAGACTTTGACTGCTTCAGTATGACTTCATTAGAAACCAGAGTCTGAGTGTCACCATCTTTGACTGTTGGTGCATGAGACTCCCCCTCAAGGTGGATAGACTCTGATAGAATAGATTTGGAAATTTCTTCATGAGCATCAATCAGAGTTTGTCCTCCCATATCATTGGGGTTCTCATCATCTTTTTGGTGAGTTGTCAAGGAGGGCCTAACAGCATACTCCCCTGCCCCACTATCACCCAACCTCTGACTAGGTGGTTCTTGTGTGGGTGAGGCAGACTGAGCATCTTTATCACTAGTCACCACTGGTGCACTAGTCCCATCCTCCAACTGCCTTGCACTACCTGCTACCTCCTGTGGTTCTTCCATAGTCAATGCATCCAAGTGTTTATTTAGAAAAGTCCTTGCATGGATGACATTAATGGCCTGGGAAAGAGTCATGTTAAAGGAGTCTTGCAGTTCCCTTGCAATCTTCTAATAATATGAGCCCTTGAGTTGATCCAATCTACCTTCATAGGTTGTATAGATGTATTCGTTGGCCACCTTTCCTACAATGTGGACTAGAAAGTAAACCATCTGTCTTGACAGAGGTTGAACATGAGAAATCCATTAAATGGCTGTCCTGTAGGTAATTTCATTATCCCAAATTGCTTCATAGTCGAAAACTGGTTGCTCAATCTCAGTTTCCAACTCGGCAACATACTCTGATTCCCTCCTTATGTGGACCTTAAGCCTTTTAGGCTTCTTTGAAATTTGCTGTTCAGAGTCTGGCACACCTAGTGCTTTGAGAACTTCATTTGTCTTGCCTTCTATGAGCCCAGCTGCTTGTACTTGTAATGAAGAGTTGAATAGGTAGCTGTATAGATTTTTGACCACATCCTGTGCAGACATTTGTAGCTCCTATTCCATTCTCTTCCTTAGGGCTTCATAGGTTGTAAGAAAATCCAAGACTTGAGATTTAGTCTGATATTGCCCTGGATCTTCAACTGATTCCACCAAAGGATATAGGAATAGCAGTACCTCATCACTTGGAATAATGATCTCATCAATTAGACTTGAGGCTGCATCCAATGGCATTCCTTCCCGAAATGTGTCATGATCAGAGTCTAAAGATAGTCTAGACTCTGACTCAACATTAGACTCTGGTTCAGGTGTTTTCTTGATTTCAGAGTCTGGCTCTGCAGGAGCTTTGGGAGCATCTGTTTCCTGCAAAACAGGGTTAGTAATAATAACAGGCTTGTGTGTGTGTGCAGAATAAGCCTTCCTTAACCTTCTGTACTTCTTAGCAAAAGATTTCTCAGGAGACTCAATATGAGAATCCTGAGGTGCTTCCCTAGGTTTTTCAGAGTCTGTAGCCTTTTGAGAGTCTACAGACTTGGCTTGAAAGTTAGATTCAGGTGCATCATTACTTTCCTTTAACAAAGAAAGTCCTTCAATAACCTGTCTCTCTAGAGGGTTGAGCTTCTCATCACTTTGCTCATCTATAAGCCTAGTTTGTACCAATCTCCTTCTTTTTGCAACTGGTGCCTTTTGAGAGACACCAGAGGTTGGTTTTCTAGATAGTGATTTCTTAGATTGTTTAGTGGAAGGTGATTTGGCTACTTGGGTAGGTGCAGGGGGATTCTCCAAAACTTGTTCCTGCACCATTTCACCAAAAAAAAAAATGAAGCATTGTAGATAGAAGGTTTGTAGGTGGAGAGTTTTACCTGAATTACCTGTTGATATGTCATGGCAGGTAGACTCTTCTTCTTGTCATCAATTCTCTTAATGTCAGAGAATATCCTTCTTTGCTGTTTGTATTACCCATACTCTGACATATACTCTGAGTGTCTGAAACTTGCTAAGTTGAGCCACTTGTCACCATCCCTAATTCAAAAACCAGTCTGTTAAATGTTGCTTCAGGCAAAGGCTTGGTGAATATATCTGCTAATTGTTGATCTGTAGGAACAAAATGTAATTCAATTGTGCCTTCCTCCACATGTTCCCTTATGAAGTGATATCTGATACTGATGTGCTTTGTTAGAGAATGTTGAACTGGATTTCCTGTCATTGCAATAGCACTTTGGTTATCACAATAAATAGGAATATTTGAAAATTCCAAACCATAGTCTAGCAATTGATTTCTCATCCATAAGATCTGTGCACAGCAGCTTCCAGCAGCAATATATTCAGCCTCTGCTGTTGATGTTGAAATCGATTTCTGTTTCTTGCTTTGCCATGACACAAGTCTTCCACCTAAAAATTGACAACTGCCACTTGTGCTTTTCCTGTCAATCTTGCATCCTGCAAAGTCAGCATCTGAATAGCCTATTAATTTGAAATCAGATTCTCTAGGATACCATAAGCCAAGATTAGCAGTGCTCTTGAGATATCTGAAAATCCTTTTCACAGCAATCAAATGAGGTGCTCTTGGATTTGCTTGAAATCTAGCACATAGACATGTGGCAAACATGATGTCTGGTCTACTTGCAGTCAAATAAAGTAGAGAACCAATCATTCCTCTGTATGCAGTAATATTAACAGGTTCTCCAGTGTCTTGATCAAGTTTTGTTGCAGTAGCCATGGGAGTTGTAGCAGATGCAGAATCTTGCATTTGAAATTTAGTGAGTAGATTCTTTGTATATTTGGACTGATTAATGAAAATGCCTTCCTCAGTCTGTTTCACTTGTAAACCTAGAAAATAACTCAATTCTCCCATCATGCTCATTTGATACCTGGACTGCATTAACTTTGAAAATCTTTCACAGAGTTTCTCATTAGTGGAACCAAATATAATATCATCAACATATATTTGAACCAATAATAAATCCTTACCTTGAGTTCTGTAAAACAAGGTTTTATCAATTGTTCCTCTAGTGAAACCATTTTCAAGTAAGAATAGAGCCAGAGTTTCATACCAGGTCCTTGGTGCTTGCTTTAGTCCATATAGAGCTTTATCCAGTCTGTAGACATGACTTGGATATTTTGTATTGACAAAGCCAGGTGGTTGTTCAACATAGACTTCTTCTTCAAGTTCACCATTTAAAAATGCACTTTTAACATCCATCTGGTAGACCTTGAATTTCTTATGAGCAGCATAAGCAAGAAAAATTCTGATTGCCTCAAGTCTAGCTACAGGTGCATAGGTTTCATCATAATCAATCCCCTCTTGTTGAGAATAACCTTTGGCTATCAGTCTTGCCTTGTTTCTTGTAATTATTCCATCAGAGTCTGTCTTGTTCCTGAATACCCATTTTGTGCCAACAATAGATCTGTTCTTTGGCCTTGGGACTAGGGTCCAAACTTCATTCCTTTCAAACTCATTCAATTCTTCCTGCATTGCAGTAATCCAATCTGCATCTTTCAAAGCATCTTCAACCTTCTTTGGTTCTGTTTGTGAAAGAAAACTATGAAATAGACATTCATTTTGAGTAGCTTTTCTTGTTTTTATTCCACTTTCCAAATCACCTATAATTAAATCAGGTGTGTGATCTTTGATCCATTTCCTTGGATGTGGAAAGTTTCTTGAACTAGATGCTCCCCCATGATCTGTGCCTTCATAGAATGATCCTTCTGTAAATGATGATCCTCCCCCTGAAGATGTGTTTCCATCAGTATTTGATGTCTCAGAGTTTATGTACTCAGAGTTTGAATTATCAGAGATTGAGGTATCAGTGTTTGTGGTCTCAGAGTTTGAATGATCAGAGTTTAGGGTTTCAGAGTTTGTGTTGTTCAGAGTTTGGTCAGACTCTGATATTTCAATAGTTGAATCTCCAATGTCAGTATTTGATTGATGTTGCTCCCCCTCAACATGTGCAGTTTCTTCAATTTCTATTTCAATCATTTCTGAATCAGAGTTTAAAGAATCAGAGTTTGCTTCTCCAGGATTTGGTTGATCAGTGTTTATCTCGTTAGAGTTTATTTTCTGCAGTTCATTCTCAAATCTCAGAGTTTCCTGTGCATCTTTATCATGTAACCCATCTATCTTCCCTTCATCAAATGAGACATTAATTGATTCCATGACTGTCCTTGTCCTTAAGTTGAATACTTTGAATGCCCTTGAAGAGGTTTTAGAAGTTGTTGCATATCCAATAAAAATTCCTTCATCTGCTTTAAGTTCAAACTTCTTCAATTGTTCAGGATGTGTTTTGAGAATAAAACACTTGCATCCAAAGATGTGAAAGTACTTGACATTTGGCTTTCTTCCTTTCAAAGATTCATATGGAGTCATTCCATGTTTGTTTATTAAAGAACAATTCTGAGTGATGCATGCAGTGTTCACAGCTTCTGCCCAAAAATAAGTAGGTAGTTTTGCTCCTTCTAGCATTGTTCTGGCAGCTTCTATTAAAGTTCTGTTCTTTCTTTCAACTACACCATTTTGTTGAGGTGTGCCAGGTGCTGAGAATTGTTGAGTAATACCTTTTGTTGAGCAGAATTCCTCCATTGTTGAGTTCTTAAACTCTGTTCCATTGTCACTCCTTAAATTCTTTACTTTGTGAGTTGATCCATTTTCAATCATTGCAATATGATCAATGACTGTTTCTGCAGTTTCATCCTTCTTGTGCAAAAAGTACACCCAAGTAAATCTAGTGAAATCATCAACTATTAACAGAGTGTATTTCTTCTTTCCAATGGACATGATGTTAACTTGTAACGCCCCCAAATCCGGGGTCAGGGATCTGGTCGTCACGTGAAAATCCTCAATATAAAATCACCTATTTAATAATATTTTAAACCACCTGTAGTCATTCAATATCTGAAAACTACAGCTACGACCCCAATTACCGAGATCTTTTAGATTATAGTTCTAGAAACAAGAATCCAAAAACCAATTATCAATTATTATAAACCTCAAATAATCAAGTCGAATCTCGCTTGTTACCCCATCCATAAAATTCCAAAATTGATTTCAACAATCTCTTTAAACCAATCTTATATTACTGGTATAACCTCGATAAAAAGTATACCAGCCGCTAGGACGGGTCTATACCAAGTAATATATATAATATATAATATACCAATATATATAAATAAAACTTACTCCAGATACAGACGTTCTGGTTCCCAAAACTTCTTCGTAAAGATATCTTACTTTCTTCTTCCGAGCTACGCGGATAAATCTCGTCAATCTACTTTTTCTGAAAGGCTAATATTTTCTCATCCTGTCTGGAAAAGTGTATGATGAAAAGCAAAAGTGAGCCAAAGAAATGCTCAGCAAGTATATGAACAATTGAAATTAAATCAAGAGATCTGTATCGAGAATGGAATATAACACAATTTATTATGAAAACTGAACAGTAAATAAATCACAGTTTATCTCAAACTGAAACAATGCAGTATGTCATCAAAATGAATCAACTGCTCAAAATCAATGTATAATAGCCACACAGGCAATATGGATTGGATAGCCAACACAAATAAACACTATTGCCCCCTGATCAGGTTCAAAAGCAATAGGACCCCTTTATAGCTCATCGGTACATTTCTATACCCATAGATATAACAAGGATTTCAAATATAGGTACCAAAATAGGCAAGTACAGTTAGCCTATAGGAAGATGGATTGGTTACCATATCCTCCTCAAATGCTGGACTCTCATCACTGAGCCTCTTACGCTATAATTCCAATCCAATAGAGCAACCCAAGTAAAATAAAGGTATGCTTAGTTTTAAGTACAGACCATATCCCCATTATTTACTACGATAACACGGATATGATGTGTTTATTATAATTAACTTCTAATATTCAGAGTACGAATAGCAAGTAACTCTGATGCACAGAATAAAACAGGAATCATAAATAGTTCTGAACAATAACTATTTATCATGATATGAATAATCGAAATAGTAAAACAAAAGTGTTTAAGATTATCAAGGAGGAAATACTTGCCTGATGTAGAAACTGTCCTAAGCTGGAATGGGACGACTACACTGCTCGTCTCACAGTATCACCTTTTAACAATTCTTTAATATGACGCTCATGCGGTTGCTACGAGTCTAAACTATTGAGATCGAGTCCGCACGTCTACATCTATAGTCAAATATAATACGGTACTTTAGTCCTTGAAGTACCTCGTTGTATTCTACGAGCATTTATAACTTAACTATCCGTATATACTTATCTCAGACATATTCCTATTAACAAGGAAACTCACATCAAACCAATAAATAAAATATAAACCCAATTATTAACTAATCCTTAAACAACCAATTAACCCTCGAGACTCGAATATTAAACAATAATTAATCCTCGAGACTTGCATATAAATAAACAATTAATCCTCGAGACAACAATTAATCCTCGAATACAAAAAAATAAAACTAACAATTCTAATTCATACCTTAAAACTTATAACGTCTACCCTCGATGACGTTATTAAATTAAACAATTAAACATAACATTAAATATTTTTAAAATATTTAACTAATTAATATTTTTAATCAAATAATAATTGAAACTTAAAATAAATCTTTTATTACAAGAAAACTTTTCGAAATAAGGGCTTTGTAAAATGAACTTTTCCCGGGGTCACATCCCCTCAAAATCAATCCCAAACAATACAATCCAACTATACTAAAATAAAGTAAACAAATTTAACCCACATAATAAAATATACATATACACATAAAATTACCATAAATGAGAAACACAGTCACCTAAACCCAAAAGTCCGGCTAACAGATAACTATCTGTAATATAAAAACAATCTCTAAAAATTATGAAATTAATATATATAAACTAACATGCCCGAATATTTACAAGCGTCAAGTCAGGATCTTAAAAACCTTACCGTAAGATCGATTACGGACACCCCACAAGTCTTTTCTAATGCCCGGAAAACATGTCCAGAAAAATCCGAGATTAATACTCATGCATATACACGTGTTGTAGTGCCTCCTAGCTTGATCACCATCTTCAAATCACCTTTGTATACTCCTAAATAAATTAAAAAGGAAAACCTGTCCAGAAAATAATCTTCTCAAAACTTAACCAAAATTATATCTATGCGTAGGTCTTAAAGCGCTGGTCATCTATACATATAGATATCGAATATTGGATGCACGGTTTGTAAGTAATAAATTTTAAAAGCTTTTAAATATATAGATATATTTACGTACCATAACGAGACATAGGAGAGAGAGCAGTAATCACGGTTGAAGTCTGAAGGGGAAAGAAATATACACAGACACAAAAAGGGGGTCCACGCGCGTTTGTAAGCAAAGCAAGATAGTAGCGGCTTGCAGGGGAAAAAAACAAGTCGGGGGATTAGGGATTTAGGGGAAACAGAGGGGTGGGGGGTAGGTCAGGGGGGTTCGGGTAGATTAGGTAAATATTTCTATATATATATATTTTAAAACCTTTAAAACCTTTTATAAATTATAAAACATATAACTAAAATCATTTTAATATCACATTTATTCTCTAAATAATTTTAAATAATCCCAAAAATTCAATAAAAATATTTTAGGAAAAATATATTTTATTATTTTTAAAACTAATTAAAAATAATAACTTTCCAAAATATTTAAATATTTCAAATATTCAAAACTATAAAAATACTAAATTTTGAATATTCAAATAATTTATTCAAATAAAGTTTTCAATCGAAGAAAAATACCGACTCAAGATACTGACTCGGTCAGTAAAATAATATAAAAATGTTAAACCAAACTCAGCACCACTGAATTGAAAATAATTTCTAAAATAATAATAATAAAAATATGGAAATGCATCTAACTGAAATAAAATATAAAAATTTTATTTCTCCTATTTTGAGAAAACCAATAAAATATTTAAATAATAAAAATAACTTTTGAAAAATATCCGGGTTGTTACATTCTACCCTCCTTATAAGGATTCCGTCCTCGGAATCATCTCAGAAAAGCATTAGGGTTCCATTTGCTAACTTTTTATTCATGACATCCAAGTTGACATTCTAACTTGTTGATTCATCCGTAACATCCTCAATAATACTTAATTATTTAATCTTTAACGCTAGTCCTCGTTGGTCTAAAATTTTTACCAGTTTCTCTACACAGGATAAATCTGGTCATACCACCACATATTCACGCTCTATTATGAGCCTAACAATTGGATGAGACGTTCTTCACCTTGGTACGGAAAACATATTACGTGCATTTCACAAATCCGGTGATAGAGTCAAATCGTACGTAACTTTTCCCAAAACCTCGAATTAGATCAGTAGCCTTATCGCGACTTTAAATTCTTGTCAGCAAGGTTAACTCATTCCGACCTGGTTGGCATACCTTCAAAAATTTTAGTGATAATAAGAATTACGAAACTTTGAAGAGAAAAGATTTCATATCAAAGAAAGTGTCACAAAATTTGAGATCACAAGATTTTGAGTTTTAAGATAAATCACATTTGAAATGTAAAAATAACTGAGTGATCAATATGATCAAAAGAACTTAATGTTGCGTGCCTTGGTTAAGACACTTACAAGTAAAGGTTATTAGCCTTCTTGTAATGTACAACTCACAAGTGATGGCGTCCCATCAAACTTTCTATCACACAGACAGATAGTCCTTGTGTCCCTTATAAATAAGGTTGTTCGTCTCAGTTGGAGTAGAGAACCGATAAAGGAATTTAAAATCAGATTAATAATTGATGCATTTTGACGAATAATATTTTTGATGTACACCTTGGATTAAAACTGAACAATCTCCAAAAGTGTTATTTCTAGTGACAGAACTAATCGGAAAAGAAAATATTGATACCTAACGAGCAAAAGGGGAATATATTCTTTATCAAAAGTTTTTCTGGGAAAAATGTCAAAATAAATTACTGATGAGAAGGTAATTAAAATAATTCAGAAATAGGAAAGGTATTGCCAAGGTCTTCACCGATGTGCTCTTTGTCAACTCCTCTGATGGACCATCATTCGATTCCAAACACTTCTTCTCCAAGTCCTAGAGTTATCAATACCCTACTTCGTCGTCGACTCGTAATAGCCTTTGAAGATTTCTTAATAAATATCTATAGCCACAAGGAGTTCTATCTAGCTCAACACAACCATCTCCAACAAATATAACAATCTTAACTTAATCATTTGTACCAGAGTGTATTTCTTCTTTCCAATGGACATGATGTTTACTGGACCAAATAAATCAAGATGTAAAAGATTAAAAGGATGATCAATTGAATTTTCAGTTTTGCTCTTGAAAGATGTCTTCTTTTGTTTGGCCTTTTGACATGAATCACAGAGTCCATCAGGATGAAATTGAACTTTTGGAAGACCTCTAACTAGGTCCTTCTTCACTAACTCATTAATGTTTCCAAAGTTCAAGTGACACAACTTTTTGTGCCAATTCCAGCTTTCCATTGGTGATGCCTTTCCAAGTAGACAGGTTAAGGGACCATTAGAATTAACATCCAAGCTAGCTTCAAATAGGTTATTATGTCTGTGGCCAATAAGAACTACTTTTCCATTCTTCTTGCTTTTCACTTCACAATGAGTTCCATGAAATTCCACAGAGAAACCTCTGTCTGTCATTTGACTCACACTGAGCAGATTATGTTTGAGTCCTTCAACCAGAGCAACTTTCTCAATGATGACATTTCCAATCACAATGTTGCCATATCCCAGTGTTCTTCCTATGTTGCCATCTCCATAAGATACTGATGGGCCAGCCTTCTCCTCAAACTCTGAAAGCAGGGATTTATTTCCAGTCATATGTGCAGAACATCCACTATCAATCACTAGAATGTTCTTTCTGTTTCCCTGCAATCAGTAAATGCAATTTAATTAGTAGTTATGGGGACCCAAACTAGTTTGGGTCCTTTCTTTGAAAATTTGTTAACTTTTGCAGCAGAAGTTCTTTTGTCAGAGTTTGTGTTAACAGAGTTTACATGATCAGAGTTTGCATTCACAGAGTTTGTACTGTCAGAGTTTACACTCCTTTTATCAGACTTTATCACATATATTTGCTTGACAGTATGTTTTAGAGAATTACTCATTCGAGGCTGTGGTTTGTAAGAATTGTAATACAAATTATGATAATCTTTGCATGTATAAATGGTATGCCATAAACTACCACAATGAAAACAGGGATTGTTTCTTGTTTGTTTTCTAGCCTCAAACCTAGGTCTTTCAGGTTCTTTCTTTTTTTTTTGTTTGCAGTCAATAGCAAGGTGATTAGAATTACCACAAGTAAAACAGGTTTTCCTAGGAGCATCAGGGATATTCATGTAATTATTCTCCTTAGTAATTCCTACTTTACCATTCCTATTTCTTTTCACCTTTTTAGATTTCTTAGTGACTACCTTCAACTTTTCTTTAAGTTGCTTCTGTGAAAGTAACCCTACATTCACCTTTTTAGAGTCTAGCACACTATTGTTTTTAGAGCATTCAGGGAGAGTTTTCTTATTATCACTAGCTCTAACAAACTTCACAGGTTCACTCAATGTTCCTTTTGTGTGTGAATTAGTGTGAATTTCTTTATCAGATTCATAACCTAAGGCAGATGTCTAATTCTTTTCAGAAAGCATTTGTTGGACCTTCTTACCAGAGTTTGTCCAAACTCTGAAGGTCTCTTTTTCCTTAGCTATCTCAGATTTCAAATATGTGACTTGTATTTCCAACTGAGTTTGCATGTGTATAGCATTCTCACAGTCTTTCTTAAAGCTAAGCATGTGTACAAGTTCAGTTTCAAGAAAGTCATTCCTAGCATTCAGAGTTTGTATTTCAGATTTTAATCTTTCATTCTCAAGAGACTGTGACTTAAAGCTAACATGCAAATTTCTAAGAAAAGACTTTAATTCATGAATATCTTCAGTATCAAAATTGAAAACAGAGTTTGGTACCTTGTCAGAGTTTAAGATGGGAGAATCAGAGTTTGCCATGAGAGCATAATTAGTTTCTTCTTCAGAGTCTGAGGAGTCCATCCAATCTTTCTTTGATGTGATGAGAGCTTTCCCAGATTCCTTGCTTCTGCACTCAGTAGCAAAATGTCCCATCTTGTTGCACTTGTAACACTTGACTTTTGATTTATCAAGAGTTTTTGATTTTTCATCTCTATCTTCTCTTTTTCTGAATCTGTCTTTCTTGTCTGACTCACTATGCTTCTTCTGATAGTTTCCTTGCTTCCTAAATTTTCTGTATTTCTTGAAGCTTTTGACAAACATAGCAAACATCTCCATCATGTCAGAGTCTGAAGAATTATAAGAGTTTACATCAGAGTTTGCCTCAAACTCTGATTCACTGCTATCTTGGAGTACTACTTCTTTCCCTTTCCTTGTTGATGCCTTAAGCACCTTTTCCTTTGGTTCTTCAATTTTTGCTTCAACATTCAAAGCAATAGGTCTTGCCTTGTTACTCTTTCTGTTTCTTCTTTGCTGTAACTCCAGATCATGAGTTTTCAATTTGCCATAAACTTCATCTAAGGACATCTCATCCAAATCAGCCCTGTCTCTAATCAAGGATGTCTGCAGATCCCATTCTTCTGGAAGAGCCCTCAGAAATTTGGTGTTTTAATCTTCATTGTCATATACTTTATCCACCAAAGCCAAGTTGTTCAACAGAGTTAGAAATCTGTCATAGATATCTGTGAGGGACTCATTCTGCTTAGCCTCAAAGTATTCATACT
This sequence comes from Oenanthe sinensis, assembly GCA_028671895.1. Taxonomy (NCBI): domain Eukaryota; kingdom Viridiplantae; phylum Streptophyta; class Magnoliopsida; order Apiales; family Apiaceae; genus Oenanthe; species Oenanthe sinensis. The sequence goes on from CM053808.1 coordinate 1,463,346, forward strand.
CTTGGATTAGAACAGATCTTCTATTTTTCTTTATCTCCTTGGTTCCTTGACATTGAACCTCCAGTGCATCCCAGATTTCTTTGGCAGTTTTGCAAGCTATTACCCTGTTAGACATTACAGAGTCAAGACTGTTATGCAGAATATTTCTTACCTTTGCATCTTTCAAGACTTCCTGTTTTTCTTCATTAGTCCATTCTTTCTTGTCCTTCAGGGTGTAATACTCAGGGATTTGTCTTCCTTCCACAATTATAGAAGGCACCAGTTTGGTTGGTAGGTACTGACCTGTATGGATTCTATCTAAGTAATCAGGATCAGTTGCTTCTAAGAACATCATCATCTTCACCCTCCATGTAGGGTATTCAGCCTTCTTCAATATTGGAATTCTGATGCTCTCATACTTGCTTCCAGACATGATTATTTGATCTTTTGAGTTGAAATTTACTGCCTGCTCTGATACCAATTGTTTCCCAGAATAATCAATCTATTACAGAAGGGGGGTTGAATGTAATAGTGCCTGTAAATCGATTATGAACACAAGTATGTTGAATGGAATACTGTTTTGTATTAATAATGAACTTGAATACAAAACTCTCTCAAGATATAAAGTTCTTAAGAGCTGCTAGGTTACAAGATATTGCTTTTATATAAATTCTTAATTCGATATAATTCGACATTGAATTATAACCTATCTCTGTGTTTATATAGACACAGCTACAAATACAATTACAAAACAGATTATGATAAGAATAGATTTAATAAGGTAATTAGACTTGCACTTGAATTCCTTCTTACTATCCAAATCAGACTCTGATTTGTCTGTTTCCTTTTCTGATAAACTCTGTCAGTTGATAATCTCTGATAGAGCATTCTCTGTTAGAGTAAACTCTGATCGAGTATTCTCTGATAGAGCATTCTCTGTTAGAGTAAACTCTGACCGACAGCTTCCTCAATTTTCCCTTTCCTTCCCATAGCATATCTGCAATAAATTTGTTTTGATCTTCGAAGACTTTCCTTTAAACTAGCTGTTTGAATCAACCGAATACTCATCTCCTTTAAGCTTCGAGAAGTCAGGCTGTGAGCTAATCAATCGAGTACTTGTGAGACTTCTCGATTGGTAAATATCCGTTGATGACTTCTCGATCAATAAATATCCGTTGATGACTATATATCCGTTGATGAGTTCTCGATCAGGAAATATATGTTGTCGAGTTCTCGATTGATAAATATCAGTTGATGACTTGAGTTCTCGATTGATAAATATCAGTTGATGACTTGAGTTCTCGATCGATGACTTCTCGATTGGCTTTATCAGTCGATGACTTATTATCAGTTGATGACTTATCGATCGATATTTATCAGTCGATTGCTTCTTGCAGATAGATATCCGTTGATTGATTCTTGCAGATAGACTGTGCTAAATCCTGTTCTAGTATTTTGTACATCATCAAATTATTATATTCCTAACAGAACCATAAAAAAGATTTTGACCGTCCAATTTTAAGTTAACCATAGAAAAATCTTAACTGTTGAATTTTAATAAAATATAATTTTAAAAGAATATAATCATACATACAATTCTAACACCAGTAGTCCTCCTTTTATGCAAAAAAAATATAATCATACATACAATTCTAACACCAGTGGTCCTCCTTTTATACAAACAATTCATAAACATTATAATTCATCCTATTAAAATATAAATACAAATAAATTATATAAAAACATATACATATAATATTAAATAAAATTTAAATTATTATTATACAAATACAAATAAATTCAAATCATTAAAAAATATTAATATAAAAATATTAAAAAACTAAAAAAATTCATCTGTGCATCGCACGGGATATAAGCTAGTATTTATTATTTTTGAACAAGACTTTTCAATATTACACCCACTACTTTTCCACTTTGTACTCTTTTTTTACTTTCATTATTTTCATCCACTATTTGTAAATCTATTATTAAATATTGATAGATGTTTCTAGATAATCAATCTATTACAGAAGAGGGGTTGAATGTAATAGTACCAACTGATCGATGATGAACACAAGTTTGTAGAATGGAATACTGTTTTGTATTAGTAATGAATTCGAATACAAAACTCTCTCAAGAAATATTGTTCTTAAAAGCTGCTAGGTTAAAATAATAATGCTTAAAAAAAACGTATTTTGATTATAACCTATCTCTGTGTTTATATAGACACAGCTACAAATACAATTACAAATCAGAATGGAAATAGAATAGCTTTAATAAGGTAATTTAGACTTGTACTAGAATTCCTTCTTACTATCCAATTCGGACTCTGATTTGTCTGTTTCCTTTTCTGATAAACTCTGAAGCTAATCTCTGTCGGTTGTCTGTTTGAGTATTCTCTGATGATGTAAACTCTGACCAACAGCTTCCTTAATCTCTAATGACGTCAGCACAAACTCTGATCTGATATTCTTTGACAATCATCAGTGTTTGCATTCCTAACAATCTCCCCTAATTTATGCTTTAAGAAGTAAAACATAAATTTCATTTATGATGTCAGAAATCCAAGACAAATGCATCAGAGTTTGTTCACCATTTTCAACGTAGAATCTTCTGTAAGAAAAATCATCTTTCAGAAATTGACACAGAAGTTTGTCTTCAGCAACTTTCAGCAAACCAACCGGCTTCTCTTTCAATTCCCTCATTTGGTCAGAAGAATCATCAATCTGATAAATAGCAGCCCTCAAAGCATAGATAGATGATCTTTCCATTCTTTCATCTAGAACAATACAGCAAGCCTTCATTCCATCAGGATTTAAGATTAGTGTAGGAATCCCTAACACCATTTTGACTTTTGCATCTCCTTTTTTCATTTCTCTTTCTGATCCATCTTGAAGTAAGTAACCAGGCTCATATACTTCAGAGTTTATCATCATTAACCTTTCACTTTTCTTTTTCTCAGCTATTACCCTTTCAATTATTTTCCTCCACCTAGAAATTGCTTCATTTTCATCATTGAGTAGATATAGAACATGTTCAAGTTCTTTAGATGCTTTATCAATCAGATTTTCTTCACCAATCTTCAAAACTCTCCCATCTTCTAGAAAATATAGAAGCTTCTCCTTTGCTTGAGCTCCATAAAAAATGTCTTTAACTATGTTGACTGATATCAATTTGTCAAGATGCTCTTGTGTCAAATCTTCCTTAGGATTGTGCTTTAGAGAGAAAGGATCACTGAAAATATTTGCTTCACCCCTGTAAACTTTAGTATGAGAATCACCAATGCCTCCTTTATTTTTACCAAGTCTGGCATTGAGAATCAAACTTTGAGTTGTAGTCCACAGAGGATCAGTCTTTTTCTTTCTGATCAGAGCTTCTTGTTGTTGTTCTTCTTCAACATCATAACTAAAACCACCAGGAAGAAATGTTGTTCCTTGCATAGTGAGAGGTGTTTGTGGTTTAATTTGAGCTTTTTGTTGCATTTTTGCAGATGACCTTGTTTGAATGTCTGAAACTGGTTTTGATTTAGCAACTGGCATGAGAGTTTCAACAGGTTTGATTTGAAAAGGCTTAGATTCTGGTTTCTTCTGTTGAGCAATAGTCTTTTTTTGAATTGGATCTCTCTTTATACTTCTTTTCTTTTTCTGGACTTTAACACTAACAGTACCAAACTTCTTCAATTCAGCTTCTACATCAGCTGGATCCATTCCTGGATGTTCTTCTTCAAACATCTTCTTTGCCAGTTCTGCATCCTTTAAGTTTTGTTCTTCAATATTCTCTGGCTTATCTTCTTCTTCAAGTTTCTTTGCTAATTCCAAATCAGCATCTATCAGAGTTTGCTTGTCAGCCTTTGATGTCATCAGAGTTTGTGAGGTTGTCAAAGTTTGTCCAATCAGAGTTTGCGGCTTCAGAGTTTGCTTCCCTTCCTTATGACTCCCTTGATCTGCATCATCAGGTTTGTCAGTGTTTAAAATTGCATCCTCCTTGCATTTTTCTGCTGAACCCTTCTCCCCATTTCTGACATCATGCCCGGTTTTAACAGTAAGAAGCTCGACAATTGTATGTAACATGCCCTGCATAGAACTAACAGAAGTAAAAAGATGAGTCACTTTAACTTCCAATGCATCCTGTTTAGTGGAGACAGAATGGAGTTTGGCTTCCAGAGAATGTTGAGAAGTGGAAGCAGCAGTTTCGAGAAGAACAAAATGCTTGGTGACAGATGCCTTCAGATCAGTAACTTCATGTTGAAGGCCTTTGGACATAATAGTAGAGGCTTTCAAGATTGTCTTCAATTCTCCATAAGAAATTTCTTTGTCAGCTTTATTGATTAAGTCAAGAACATGAGGCCAAGAAATCTCTCTCTCAGGAAACTTCCAAGAAGAATCCCAAATGGATTGCCTGTGAGAAGAAAGAAAATCTTCAACAGATGACTTTTCTTGGAAACTGAAATCCCTTCTGATACCCTCTGCATCAAGATCAGCTTCAATACGTCCTTTAAGATCTGCCACCACCATGTAATCAGGATACTCCATCCCTAATCTCTCATGAGCATCATGTGCATTAATAGGCCATCTCTTGGTGTTATATCTTTGAGTGAAGGGAATGGATAGATCTGTGACTTCTTCATCAGCAAAAATCACATCATCAAAGTCTATGTCCTTCCCATCAGAGTTTGAAACATCAACAGAGTTTGGCACAACATCAGAGTTTGAAACAGGTAAACTCTGAGTACCTGCAAAAGTAACAGAACAACCTAAATCACTCTGATTTTTTTAAAGTAATCTCATTACTTCTCACAACACACATATCATAACTTTTAAGAGTTAGATGTTGCTCACTAGAAGTAACTAACTTCTTTATCAATTCTACCTCTCCTTTTGCCAGATCCTGTGTCTGCCTCTCATTTATTCTGTTTTTCACACATTTTACCTCAGACTCACTGGAAAGGCTCAACACACAATGTCCTACAGAAATAAGAGGTGGCTGAGAAAGTATATTTGTAGTCACATGAATAGGGGTATCATTTTCAGGACTATCCATGATCATCCCAGCAGTAAAGGTAGGAAATATAAATTCTGAACTGATACAATCAGAGAATGTAAATTCTGAAGTAGAGTCAGAGTTTATACCTTGAGCATTTGTAGTTGGAGTCTCCATAGGTAGTGTAGAAATTGATTGCTCAAAGATAGCATCAGAGTTTGCCTTTGGAACTTCATCAGAATTTGTCTGTTTAATAGGAGAATCTTGGTCTGCAATCATAAGATGAATGATTGGTTCTTGTGGGACCTGAGTCATATTAGCAGCTGCTTCACCACTTTGAGGTGAAGGTTCTTGTAGGCTTGACTCTGCCAAAGATTGGCCTTCAGCATCAACAACAACAATGTCTTCTATAATTGGTTGAGTGCCTGCATCCAAACTTTGATTGGATGGTTCTTGTGTGGCTGGAGCATTAACAACTTCTTCAACCCTTTGAGCAGAAGGTTCTTGTGGGTTGTGCTCCTGATCAATGCTGGCTTCATTTGCTGGAATTGTGGCTTCTATTGAACTTTGATCAATAGGTTCTTGTGTGCCTGACCCTTCAATGACTGCTACTTCACTTTGAGAAGTAGGTTCTTGTGTGTCTTGGCCAAAAGAGACAGACTTCCTCTTCCTTCTTGAAAACAGTTTGGAACTTGGAGAGGCCGAAGTTGATTTTGATTTGTTTGCCTCCATTTCTTTTCTGACTTTTTCAGCCAGCTCCCTCACTCTTTCATAAGACATCTCCTTTATAATTTGCTTAGGAGAGTTTGTTGTAGTATATGAGATTTGAACTGGAGCAGTTTCACTAGATTTTATCCAATCATCAGAGTTTACCAAAATCGCAGAGTTTATCGCTTCAGTGTTTAAAAATTGAGATGATGGCTGTTCAGAGATTGGAGCGTCAGAGTTTATGACTAAATCAGAGTTTATTTCTTCAATATCTGCAGCCTCAGAGTTTATTGCCTTGACCAATCTTCTCTTTTTCTTCTGCACCACTGTTATTGGTGTCACTGTGATTGGCTTCATAGAAGGTATAGAAGGTGTCTCAGAAACCTGTTCATCCATCGTTCTCTTAGCAAAAATAAATCCATCATCAGAATCAGTACTTTCATCAATCAATTTTCTCTTTTTAGGAGAAGAGGCCTTCAGTGATTTCCCCTTCTTTTTGCTTTGCCCATGCTGTTGAGAGGTGTGTTTTTCAACTACAGCCTTTTGGGAGACTGTAGAGGTTGGCAAGTGTGTTTTGGAATCAGTGTTTAGATTTTGACTTGGGTTTGAATCAGAGATTACTAAACTCTGATTCGTAGTCACTGACAAAAACTCTCTCTCATACACAGTAGGCATTCTCTGGTGTAAAAGAAGCCTGACCCATGTGGGATAAAATAGATTAGAAAGTTTACCTTCAGCCTTCTTTGCATCTTTTCTTGATAGATCAATAAATATTCTTTTATTCATGCTAAAACTAACTAAAGTCTGATCATCCTCAAACTTAATATCAGGTAATAAAACATTAAAAATCAATTGTAAAAATCTAGCAAAGTAGATAGTGTGTGAATCATCATTAATCTTATTAGCTAATTGCCTAATAATTAAACAGAGAAAATTGAAATTGAGATTATGGGTCAAAGAATACCCAATTTGTTGAGATAATTGAGGAATTGCATCAAAATTCGTGCATTTAGCTGTGAAAGCCCTTGTAATGCAATCGAAGAAGAAACTCCATTCTCTTCGAAGATGAGGCCTTGTAAGACTCCCCAACTTAGACAAATTTCCCTCATAGCCTATTTCCTTGAAAAATATCCTGATTTGATCATCACTAACCATATCATCATACACCCCTACTCTCGGAAGATTAAGAGCTTGATGAACCACTGCAGGAGTTATCGAATAATTGCCATTGCATTTGAATGTTATGACTGGCTCTTCGTCATCACCAGCATTGTTAAACCTTGCAGTTGACCAGATTTTGAGCAGAGATTGAGCTGAGAAATTTATGGGTTCTCTGATAACTTGTGATCAGAGATTAGATGCTTCAATGATCAGAGTTTACTCCATTTTCATCAGAGTTTATCTCATATTCTGACATATACTCTGAGAGTCTGAAACTTGCTAAGTTGAGCCACTTGTCACCATCCCTAATTCAGAGACCAGTCTGTTAAATGTTGCTTCAGGCAAAGATTTAGTGAATATATCTACTATTTGTTGATCTGTAGGAACAAAATGTAATTCAATTGTGCCTTCCTCCACATGTTCCCTTATGAAGTGATATCTGATACTAATGTGCTTTGTCAGAGAATGTTGAACTGGATTTCCTGTCATTGCAATAGCACTTTGGTTATCACAATAAATAGGAATTTTTGAAAATTTCAAACCATAGTCTAACAATTGATTTCTCATCCATAAAATCTGTGCACAATAGCTTCCAGCAGCAATATATTCAGCCTCTGCAGTTGATGTTGAAATTGATTTCTGCTTCTTGCTGAACCATGACACAAGTCTTCCACCTAAAAATTGACAACTGCCACTTGTGCTTTTCCTGTCAATTTTGCATCCTGTAAAGTTAGCATCTGAATAGCCTATTAATTTAAAATCATACTCCCTAGGATACCATAAGTCAAGATTAACAGTGCCCTTGAGATATCTGAATATTCTCTTCACAGCAATTAAATGAGGTGTTCTTGGATTTGCTTAAAATCTAGCACATAGACATGTGGCAAACATGATGTCTGGCCTACTAGCAGTCAAGTAAAGTAGAGAACCAATCATCCTTCTGTATGCTGTAACATCAACAGGTTCTCTAGTGTCTTGATCAAGCTTTGTTGCAGTAGCCATATGAGTTGTAGCAGATGCAGAATCTTGCATTTAAAACTTAGTGAGTAAATTCTTTTTATATTTAGACTTATTAATGAAAATGCATTCTTCAGATTGTTTCACTTGTAAGCCTAAAAATAACTTAATTCTCCCATCATGCTCATTTAATACCTGGACTGCATTAACTTTGAAAATCTTTCACATAGTTTCTCATTGGTGGAACTAAATATAATATCATCAACATATATTTGTACCAATAATAAATCCTTACCTTGAGTTCTATAAAACAAGGTTTTATCAATTGTTCCTCTAGTGAAATTATTTTCAAGTAAGAATAGAGCCAGAGTTTCATACCAGGCCCTTGGTGCTTGTTTTAGTCCATATAAAGCTTTATCCAATCTGTAGACATGATTTGGATATTTTGGATTAACAAAGCCAGGTGGTTGTTTAACATAGACTTCTTCTTCAAGTTCACCATTTAAAAATGCACTTTTAACATCCATCTGGTAAACCTTGAATTTCTTATGTGCAGCATAAGCAAGAAAAATTCTGATTGCCTCAAGTCTTGCTACAGGTGCATATGTTTCATCATAATCAATCCCTTCCTGTTGAGAATAACCTTTGGCTACCAGTCTTGCTTTGTTTCTTGTAATTATTCCATCAGAGTCTGTCTTGTTCCTGAATACCCATTTTGTGCCAACAATAGATCTATTCTTTGGCCTTGGAACTAAGGTCCAAACTTCATTCCTTTCAAACTCATTCAATTCTTCCTGCATTGCAGTAACCCAATCTGCATCTTTCAAAGCATCTTCAACCTTTTTTGGTTCTGTTTGAGAAAGAAAACTATGAAATAGACATTCATTCTGAGTAGATTTTCTTGTTTTTACACCACTTTCCAGATCACCAATAATTAAATCAGGTGTGTGATCTTTAGTCCAATTCCTGGGATGTGGAAAAGTCCTTGAACTAGATGCTCCCCCATGATTCCTGCCTTCATAGAATGATTCTTCTGTAGATGCTGATCCTCCCCCTGAAGATGTGCTTCCTTCAGAGTTTAAGTACTCAGAGTTTGAGTTATCAGTGATTGAGGTCTCAGAGTATGAATGATCAGAGTTTAGAGTTTCAGTGTTTGTGTTGTTCAGAGTTTGATCAGATTTTGATATCTCAATTATTGTATTTTGATCTCTAATATCAGTATTTGATTGATGTTGCTCCCCCTCAACATGTGCAGAATCTTCAATTTCTATTTCAATCAATTCTGAATCAGAGTTTAAAAAATCAGAGTTTCCCTCGCCAGAGTTTAGTTGAATAGAGTTTATCTCATCAGAGTTTAGTTCAACAGAGTTTATTTTCTGTAGTTCATTCTCAAATCTCAGAGTTTCCTGTGCATCTTTATCATGTAACCCAGCTATCTTCCCTTCATCAAAGGAGACATTAATTGATTCCATGACTGTCCTTGTCCTTAAGTTGAATACTTTGAATGCTCTTGAAGAGGTTTTAGAAGTTGTTGCATAAGCAACAAAAATTCATTCATCTGCTTTAAGTTCAAACTTCTTCAATTGTTCAGGATGTGTTTTGAGAATAAAACACTTGCTTCCAAAGATGTGAAAGTATTTGACATTTGGCTTTCTTCCTTTCAAAGATTCATATGGAGTCATTCCATGTTTGTTTATTAAAGAACAATTCTGAGTGATGCATGCAGTGTTCACAGCTTCTGCCCAAAAGTAAGTAGGTAGTTTTGCTCCTTCTAGCATTGTTCTGGCAGCTTCTATTAAAGTTCTGTTCTTTCTTTCAACTACACCATTTTGTTGAGGTGTGCCAGGTGCTGAGAATTGTTGAATAATACCTCTTGTTGAGCAGAATTCCTCCATTGCAGAGTTCTTAAACTCTGTTCCATTGTCACTCCTTAGATTTTTTACTTTGTGAGTTGATCAATTCTCAATCATTGCAATATGATCAAAAATTATCTCTGCAGTTTCATTCTTCTTATGCATAAAGTACACCCAGGTAAATCTAGTGAAATCATCAACTATTACCAGAGTGTATTTCTTCTTTCCAATGGACATGATGTTTAGTGGACCAAATAAATCAAGATGTAAAAGATTAAAAGGATGATCAATTGAATTTTCAGTTTTGCTCTTGAAAGATGTCTTCTTTTGTTTGGCCTTTTGACATGAATCACAGAGTCCATCAGGATGAAATTGAACTTTTAGAAGACCTCTAACTAGGTCCTTCTTCACCAATTCATTAATGTTTCCAAAGTTCAAGTGACACAACTTTTTGTGCCAAATCCAGCTTTCTATTGGTGATGCCTTTCCAAGTAGACAGGTTAAGGGACCATTAGAATTAACATCCAAGCTTGCTTCAAATAAATTGTTATGTCTGTAGCCAATAAGAACTATTTTCCCATTTTTCTTGCTTTTCACTTCACAGTGAGTTCCATGAAATTCCACAGAATAACCTCTGTCTGTCATTTGACTTATACTTAGCAGATTATGTTTGAGTCCTTCAACCATAGCTACTTTCTCAATGATGACATTTTCAATCACAATGTTGCCATATCCCAGTGTTCTTCCTATGTTGCCATCTCCATAAGATACTGTTGGGCCAGCCTTCTCTTCAAACTCTGAAAGCAGGGATTTATTTCCAGTCATATGTGCAGAACATCCACTATCAATCACTAGAATGTTCTTCCTGTTTCCCTGCAATCAGTAAATGTAATTTAATTAGTAGTTATGGGGACCCAAACTAGTTTGGGTCCTTTCTTTGAAAACTTGTTAACTTTTGCAGCAGAAGTTCTTTTGTCAGAATTTGTGTTAACATAGTTTACATGATCAGAGTTTGCATTCACAGAATTTGTACTGTCAGAGTTTACACTCCTCTTATCAGATTTTATCACATATATCTGCTTGACAGTATGTTTTGGAGAAATATTTATTTGAGGCTGTGGTTCATAACAGTTGTAATACAACCTATGATATTCTTTGCATATATAAATGGAATGCCATAAACTACTACAATGAAAACATGGATGATATCTTGTTTGTTTTCTAGCCTCAAAACTAGGTCTTTCAGGTTCTTTCTTTTTCCTTTGTTTGCAGTCAATAGCAAGGTGATTAGAATTACCACAAGTAAAACAGGTTTTCCTAGGAGCATCAGGGATATTCATGTAATTATTCTCCTTAGTAATTCTTATTTTACCATTCCTATTTTTTTTCACCTTTTTAGTTTTATTAGTGACTGCCTTCAACTTTTCTGTAAGTTGCTTCTGTGAAAGTAACCCTATATTTACCTTTTTAGAATCTGACACACTATTGTTTTTAGAGCTTTCAGCAGATTTAGTTTTCTTGAAATCACTAGCTCTAACAAATTTCACAGGTTCACTCAGTGTTCTTTTTGTATGTGCTTTAGTGTGTGTTTTAGTGTGTGTTTCTTTGTCAGATTCATATCCTAAAGCAGAAGTCCAATTTTTATTAGTCAACATTTGTTGGACTTTCTTTCCAAAGTTTGTCCAAACTCTGAAGGTTTCCTTTTCTTTTGCTATTTCAGTTTTTAAGTACTCAACTTGAATTTCTAATTGTGTTTGCATGTGAATAGCATTATCAAGGTCTTTCTTAATGTTTAACATATCAGAGTTTTCAGATTCAAGCATGTTATTCCTAGCAGTCAGAGTTTGTATTTCAGATTTTAATCTCTCATTTTCTAGAGTCTGGGATTTAAAACTAACATGCAAAGATCTAAGAAAAGACTTTAATTCACAGATATTATTAGTTTGAAAATTGAAAACAGAGTCTAGTACCTTTTCAGAGTTTAAGATGGCAGCATCAGAGTTTGCCATGAGAGCATAGTTAGTTTCTTCTTCAGAGTCTGAGGAATCCATCCAGTCTTTCTTTGATGTGATGAGAGCTTTCCCAGATTCCTTGTTTCTGCACTCAGTAGCAAAGTGCCCCATCTTATTGCACTTGTAACACTTGATCTTTGACTTATCAAGAGTTTTTGATTTTCCATCTCTATCTTCTCTCTTTCTGAATCTGTCTTTCTTGTCTGACTCACCATACTTTTTCTGAAAGTTTCTTTGCTTCTTAAATTTTCTGTATTTCTTAAAGCTTTTGACAAACATAGCAAACATCTCCATCATGTCAGTGTCTGAAGAGTCATCAGAGTTTATATCAGAGTTTGCTTCAAACTCTGATTCACTGCTTTCCTTGATTACAGCTTTTCCTTTTCTTGTTGAGGTTTTAAGGACTTTTTCTGTAGTTTCTTCAATCTGGGCCTCAACATTTAAGGCAATAGATTTTGCCTTGCTACTTTTCCTGTTTCTTCTTTGCTGTAACTCCAAGTCATGAGTCTTCAGTTTTCCATAGACCTCATCTAAAGACATCTCATCTAAATCAGCTCTGTCTCTAATCAAGGATGTCTGCAGATCCCATTCTTCTGGAAGAGCCCTAAGAAACTTTGTGTTTGAGTCTTCATTATCATACACTTTATCTACTAATGCCAAGTTGTTCAACAGAGTTAAGAATCTGTCATAGATATCTGTGAGAGACTCATTCTGTTTAGCTTCAAAATATTCATACTCTTGGATAAGTACAGATCTCCTATTTTTCTTGATTTCCCTGGTTCCTTGACATTGAACCTCTAGAGCATCCCAGATCTCTTTTGCTGTCTTGCATGCTATTACCCTATTGGACATTACAGAGTCAAGACTGTTATGCAATATGTTCCTTACCTTGGCATCTTTGAGGACTTCTTGCTTTTCCTCATTGGTCCATTCTTTCTTATCCTTTAATGTATAATATTCAGGAACTTGTCTTCCTTCTACAACAGTTGTAGGCACCAGTTTTGTTGGAAGATACTGGCCTTCATTGATCCTGTCCAGATAGTCAGGGTCTGTAGCTTCTAGGAACATTAACATCTTAACCCTCCATGTAGGGTACTCAGCCTTCTTCAATATTGGAATCCTGATGCTTTCATACTTGTTGCCAGACATGATTATTTGATCTTTTGAGTTGAAATTAACTGCCTGCTCTGATACCAATTGTTTCCAGATAATCAATCTATTACAGAAGGGGGGTTGAATGTAATAGTACCAACTGATCGATGATGAACACAAGTATGTAGAATGGAATACTGTTTTGTATTAATAATGAATTCGAATACAAAACTCTCTCAAGAAATATTGTTCTTAAGAGTTTCTAGGTTACAATAATAATGCTTAAAAAAAACGTATTTTGATTATAACCTATTTCTGTGTTTATATAGACACAGTTACAAATACAATTACAAATCAGAATGGAAATAGAATAGCTTTAATAAGGTAATTTAGACTTGCACTCGAATTCCTTCTTACTATCCAATTCGGACTCTGATTTGTCTGTTTCCTTTTCTGATAAACTCTGAAGCTAATCTCTGTCGGTTGTCTGTTTGAGTATTCTCTGATGATGTAAACTCTGACCGACAGCTTCCTTAATCTCTGATGACGTCAGCACAAACTCTGATCTGATATTCTCTGACAATCATCTGTGTTTGCATTCCTAACAATAGATCCCACTACTTTACCCACTTTTCAACTAACTATATTCTTTTTTTATTATATTTTCTTAATATCCGTGAAAATCAAATAAGCTCGTATAAAATGGGACGGAGGGACTAAGATTTATCTTGAATATAAACAGTTAAAATAATTCTATTAATATGATGTTTTTGGACAATGTGCTTGGCTCTGGTGATACATGAGCATAATATTTTGGCACTAGAAGGAACATCTAGGCATAAGATTGTACAACGTATAAACAATTGACAAACTAGATAGAAGTTAAGCTATTAGTGTAGGATTATGGTGAATAACAGCAGAATTAGGATGTTTGGTACGAGTAAAACGCGTGGTTAACATCAAAACTAAGAAATAAAACGAACACACAGCTCCCATAATAACTGCTGCCATCCATGGCCTAAACCAATATGTTGATCCTCCATGCATTGCCGTCTGTAACCACTTGTTCTGCAATGTCAGGGTGCTATATATATACATATATATATATATATATATATATATATATATATATTTTTTTTTTTGTGATCCAGTTTTTAACATGTTTATATATAGGCACAGAGTTCTTGATATTCTTCAAAATATTCTTTCATTTTACATTGGATACACCGTTTTTGAGATTTGTCCAATACAATATATATATATATATATATATATATATATATATATATATATATATATATATATATATATATATATAAATATAATAGCAGGACAATTGACAGGTGACAGCCTCATATCTCTCCAAGTATGTTTTCCTACCTTTTCACTCCATTTATCCCTAAAAAAAGTGTCACTTCCTTATTCCTTCATTTCATGTTTTTGTTCAGTTTTTTTAAATAACTAAAATTTCTTCGATTCCATTTTGCACTTCATCATTGACTACTTTTGAAAAAAAAATGGTTTCTAACTTTTTAATTTTTGAATATTAAATTTATATTATAGATACCTTTTTATCTAAAATTAAAATAATTATTTAATTTTTATAAAAATATGTATTAGTTAAAAAGATTGACCAAATTTGAATTTGTAATTTATTATTATTTTTATATAACGTTAAATATATTATTTATGTTCAAAATTTTAAAAATTATTTTTAAAATTCTAAAAATTATTTTCGTGGCAGGCTAAAATTATATTATATTTAATACTTATTTTTATTATGTGAATAAAATATAAGAATATTACGTCAAGTTTTATTTTAAAATTTAAATTTTTTCATATTAAAATTATATAATATTTAATACTTATTTTTATTATGTGAATAAAATATAAGAATATTACGTCAATTTTTTTTAGTTAATTATCATTAAAAATGTAAAATATAATTATTCAAAATATATAAATTATTTATCCAATATTTTTAAATAATCAAATTTATTTTACGAATTACTCAAAAATTTCACTATTAAATTATTATACGAGCATAATTTAGAAATATAAATAAATAATAATAATTCTATATTTAGATTTGTAAGATTTTATATATAGTATTTTTAATTAAAATTGAATAATTATAAAAGTTTTTATTAATTTATACTCATAGCGAAAACCGCGAAAATGGGAATATGTCTTTTATAGCAAGTTAATTAGAAGCAGGCCTCTGTCAAAAAAAAAAATAGAAGCACATCTAAAAAGTTTGAGGCAGTGGTGGAGACAAAAGTTTAAATTAATTATCATTAAATATTTAGCTATAAAAATGCTATATTTTGGAAGGTGGTGGAGTTAGTTAAATATAATTACATTAAATATTAATTTATATAAAGGGATATTTTTTAGGCCAAAGTAAAACGATCATAATGTCTATTTAATTTGCATTAATATGGAAACTTCTATATATACTAGGAGTCCAAACTAAAGCAATTACAATATTTTTCTTATTCTCAAATTTACTCTCTTCTAAATCTCACACTAAATCTCACAATATCTGCTATATTTCTTTTCATAGAGTATTCTTATATAAAAGATCTGAAAAATGATAAAGATAGTTGAGATCTGAAAATAAGGAACAGTAGGATGTGAGAATCAACTAATCCTAAGAAAAACAATGAATTAATCAGTATCGATATTAATCAATATCGATATGATCTTTATCGATGAGCATGTATGTGCATAATATTTTTTTATGTCAAATATTATTTATTTTTTATATGTGCTTGACATGAAAACTTGATCCACTATTTAACAGGTAGACCTCATTCACGCTGTTATTCAAAAGCATTTGGTCAACCGATTCCAACAGCATCTGAGAGAAGGTATATTGTACATTATCAAGAATATAAATGTTATTCTAAATATGGGTGCATACAGACCATTATCAAACAAGCTCAAGATATTTTTCTTAGCTATCACTGTTGTCATCGCTTTAGAGGAGGAGCGTCGGCTTTTAAGAGAGTTATTAAAATATATTTAATATTTTTAATTTATAATAATAAACTTAAATTGTTGTTATAAATTTTATTTTCATATTTTCATTTTTATAATTATTCATTTATTTATAAACAAATACTCTCACTTTAGATTTTAATAATTTAAATTTACAACTAATAGTAAATTAGTATGAAAACATTGAGTAATGAAATTTCATATTAAATATCATAAATTTTCATTTAAAATTAATCGGGACAAAGAAAAATATATGAGGTGCCTATTTAAATTAAACTCTTTATATTTACACTTTTATGTGATTGAAGACATTTTTAAAATATATTTAAAATAATATTTAAAGAATATCAAATATATGATTTAATGAAGTTTTTATAAATTGCGCGTAGCACGGCATTATTGTTTCCCAATTAGTAGGTAATTAGAAGGGTGATAATGCAATGATTTTGGGCCAACATCTATCAAACAATGAGATTAAAAAGTAGTTAAATATTAATTGGTTGGGAACAAATATGTTTATTGGCTTTGGCCACTACTTTGTGTCATTTTATGTTGATGTGTGTATTTACTTTGATAGAAAAAACAAGCAAAGCATCTAAACTTGTCCTCTTGGCTATTAAAATCTTATTGTGATCTTAAAATGATACAGGCCTATATGTCGTGTATTGTACAGATAGATCTCCAATTTGTACTATATTTTACGTTTAAGAGTATTTCATATATTCCCTCGGTCCCAAATTAACGGTCATATTTGATTTTTTTGTGATCAATTTAATTCAACTTTGACTAAGAATTAAAAATTATACTTTTATAATTTAAAAAAACTGAAAATTAAATTTTAAAATAAATTAGATATACTTTTCGATGATATACTTTTCCAAAATTTAAACGAGGAGAAAATAAGATATGCAAATATATCTGTAAACACTCTCCATGACACCATACAGTTCGGTCCCTTGGCTGGTTTACACATTAAACATTTTTTGTTGTCAAGGAAATCAATATGTAGAAGCCCCTGGTTTTCTCTCTTGAGAGATGATCAGCCACATGTAATGCATACCTCTGGAAAAGCTTGTCTATAAAAGAAGTTCCAGTCTGAAAGTGATTGGCAAGCATAGGTTCCACTACAGCTCTAACAGCCTTTGCTACAATCTTGCCACTGTTATTCATTTCAAAAACAGATTCGACTTCGTCATTACTCAAGTCCCAGTTAATTTCATGGGTTTCCAGTCGATCGATGCTAAAGGATCCCTCGTATTGGACTATATCCTTCACTTCATCCACACATGGGGTATAAAGAGGTAGATTAAATGAATCGAGGTCTTCATCATGCAGTAGCCCCTGAAACAAAAATCATATGTAAAAATCATGCCATTAACTTAAAATTGTAACCTCTCCTGATTTAGTTAATTTTTTTATGTCAGAATTTTATTAAGATAAAGAATCAAATCAATTCACTGCGAGGAATTTTCTTTAGAGTTAAAACAAGTATCCTAATAGATTCTTTTTTGGGCCTTATGACACTCTGGTCACAAGAATCCCTCACTACGTTGTTCAATGGGATCATACCTCGGCTGACATGTCTTGAAGTGACTTTGCTAGTAGTTCCCATTTGCGACAGCAATCTTTGCTGGTGGGATCTGCAGTGCTCCTGCCCGCGAATGTTAAGACCATCTGGCCGTTAGGAATGACTTCCTCGGACCGCAACCGCAAAAAAGTTAAAAAATCTGCTTTATATTGATTAAAATAAGCTTCATAAACACCAGGAGGACTCGCTTTTGACATGTAGATATTTCCCTTGTTATTATTCTCTAGATTCTCAGGGACCTGCATTTTTTTTACTATATGTTATAAAAACTCTGGTGATAATAAAAATAACAAGAACACGTAAATAGTGACTGTTTAGCTTTACATTTCCTACTTCTTAACCTTAGAGAGCCAGTGTAGACTGTATGAAGAATGAACAAAGTGAATGCTTTTGCTAGGAAATAGTCTTGTATAGAAAGAACCCGGCACTCCTGAAACAAAGCACTTCCCATATTTGTCCCCCTCCCCATTCGCAAGCTTTGAATAGAATTGAGGTACCATTTTGAAAATTGTGTTGAAATCATTGTCTGGGAGATCATTTAAATACACTTGGATTTCAGGTGCTTTTAGATTTCTCTTCTGACATATTTTATGAACAATGTTAACGATATTGGTAACAACCAAGAGGGTGTTTGTCCCTGAAGAGCAACCCATATCAACCATCTTAAAGCACTCAGGAAACCCGCTATATCCAGAGTCCTTTAACGTTTCCTCTAAAAATACCTGTGACTTTAGTATCACTGTTTTCTGCATAATTGTTGAATCAAGTTACTTTTATATCATAACAACATGAACAAGTAAAAAATACAGTCATCCAGGAGTCGACATTAAGAAATACCTGAACAGTTGAGTTGTTAGCATAGCTAGATTCGTCATCGCCTGCATTCATGCACAAAACATTTACCACTCCCATTATATCTTACTTTATGAGTTGTTCCTTCTTTAATTCTCTAATTTCTTTGTTTTTGTTCTACGAACTCTTAGATAGATGCTTCTTATATAGTAATATAGACCACTTATTTCTCATCTGTAGCAATAAATAGGACAAAAAACGTCATTCAACATGTAAAAATGTGTTGAAACATATATACTGAATTAAAATTAATGAAAAGGTATAATCAGTACATATATAGTGTTTAGTTTTAGGAATTATACAGTACCTGCAAATATGATAGAACATGCTTAATGTTAAAGGCCCAAGGGTAATCCATAATCAAGCAAGCTATAGAAAATTAGCTTATATATTTTGTCCTTGTCTGAAGTGCATGGCTTTTGCTTTGTCTTCTTTCCATGATTGGATCTGTATGCCACCCAACTTTCGAAAACAAATTTCTGATAAGACAATCAAGATCAGTGCAAGTACCAACCTCCAAAAACGTGTCATTTGGCAACTGGTAAACTCACAAAATATAAAAAATCATCCTTAAGTTTACACATTGTTTAGTTGCAGGTGCAAAAGTCCATTAAATTTTGAGGGAGACTTGCAAAGTTCTCTTCAGCCTGCACCGAGGGGGACTTGCAAAGTTCTGTTCAGCCTGCACCATGTATCATAATTTTTTTTAGCAATATATAGGAGTATAGGACGCTTCTATACAGATTTTGCGAGAAAAAGTATCATGTGGAACACTTTCTGTTGCTATAGGGGTGAAACCAGGGGGAGATGCAAGATTTATAATGAGTAGAAATAAAATAAAGAGAAGGGTAAAATACAACTCGGTTAGAAAAATTGATTCAGAAAAACATGGCTATAACGATATTTCTCGTGCTCAAAGTTAAAGGGCCATGAGGTAGTCCATAAACAAGTAAGCTATTAAAATAAGCTAACGTATGTTTTCGCTGTATGAAGTAAATATACTGTATTAGCTTTAACTTTGTCTTTTCACTATGACTAGACCTGTTTGCCGCCAGACTTTAGAACTACATTTCTAGGGAGACGTTAAGGATCAGTATTATAGTCTTCTCAAATCCTTCATGTCGAACTCAGGAGGGGTGATTTGTTGCAAAAGTCTGAGCAGATAATAGGCCTAACTCGATATTCAGGGAGTTGATAGCCCAACAAGGAAATGGATATTCAGGGGAGTTAATAGCATATTGAGTAGTTATTAATAAAATTGGTATGTTAGGGGGTGCTGGAAGTCAGTTTTTAGGCAATTAGTGAATTACATTCTATCTGGTATTCTTCTCTCTTCTGGCACCTTAGGGTAAATTCTCTTCTTTTGATTTTTAGTTATGTTTTTGTTGCTAGCTGTGATCGGAACTGATCCATTCACAACATGATCCCTTAAATTCTTCATCACAGTAGGTATTATTATTATTTTATCACTTTCCTACCATCCACATATATGATAAGAGCTATAATCTTATAACCCACTCTATCGAAGAGACGAAGAATAAAGTATGAGAACATCAGTTTTGTTATTGATCTGAGAGTAATTATTATATGAAATCTTAATTTGAACCGGTAGGAGGATAATAATTGTTGAATAAAGTATAAGATTCAATTAAGGCTTCTTCCTACCACTTGAAGGTCTTGGAAGTTTTATTCAACATGATATCATAGCTTGGTTCACGGAGAGGTGTCTGGTTCAAGCCCTCTCACCCTAATTGATTCAATTAATTTCTGTTGGTCCGATTGTTCGCTTATAAGAGCCAGAGGAGTGTTGAATACAATGACTTTCTCCCAACACTTTAAAAATTTCGGAAATTT
This sequence comes from Oenanthe sinensis, assembly GCA_028671895.1. Classification (NCBI taxonomy): domain Eukaryota; kingdom Viridiplantae; phylum Streptophyta; class Magnoliopsida; order Apiales; family Apiaceae; genus Oenanthe; species Oenanthe sinensis. Next base: position 1,483,385 of record CM053808.1, read on the forward strand.
GGTTACTCAAAAATAGTAATTTCATTGAAGTTTTATTAAAGTTGGATGAGGGGAGCAGAAATATGAATCCTTGCCCCAACTGTTGACTACAATAGGAAAAGAAATCATATTCTAGAAAAAACATGCCTCTAGCATAATTAACTGGTCACCATAACGTGATTTGATCCCTTGCTAGCTTGATACATTACACATTTTTCCTTGTCAAGGAAATCAATATATAGAAAGACTTGAGTTTCTCATTTGAGAGATGATCGGCCACATGCATTCCATACCTCTGGAAAAGCTTGTCCATAAAAGTCTTGGTTCCAAAGTGATTGGCGATCATAGGTTCCATCACAGCTCTTACTGTTTTCGTAAAAATCTTTCCACTGTTTTTCATATCAAGAGCAGATTCCACTTCCCAGACGGCTTCGTGGCTTTCCAATCGATTAATGCTGAATGAACCCTCGTATTGGACTATATCCTTCACTTCCTCCTTGCATGGGGTATAAAAAGGTAAATTGAACGACTCGATGTCTTCATTTTGAACTAACCCCTGCAACAAATTAAGTATATCTTTAGAAGTCCAGATGTATTTGTATGTACAACTATGGTAAATGGAAATATCGACAGTAGGGGTAATAACAATTTCTTTAATCATTTATTAACATATGTAAATAATTCATGGAATGAGTATTATATTTATTTATAAAGGGGTTGACTTTTTAGTATTAGTATAGTCTATACAGGACTTCTGGTTCCAAATTTATACTGTTATTTATGAACACCTTAAATTATGACCTTGCTAGACATATCATTAAGTTAAAATCGTTTGGAATATACAAAAAGAGGTTTTTCATACACATGAATCTTTCTTGAAATCAAGGAACAGATAAATTTACCTCTAGCCAGAAAAAAGGGATGACTTGCAAACTATTCTGTTGAGTTGAACTGGTAGCAAGTGGATCATACCTCATCCGACATGTCTTCTAGTGCTTTCGCTAGTAGTTCCCATTTACGACAACAATCTTTGCTGGTTGGATCTGCCGTGATCCTACCCGCCATTGTTAAAACCATACGGCCATCAGGAACTACTTCCTTGGATCTCAAGCGCAAAAACATTGAAAAGTCTGTTTTATATTGTTTTGAATAAGCTTCAGAAACACCAGGAGGACTAGTTTCTGATATGTAGATATTTCCCTTGTCATTCACTAGCTTCTCTGGAACCTGCATTCGTTTTACTAGTCTATGTTACAACATCTTTGGATGATAATGAAAAACAAGAAAATTAAAATTGTAAATGCATATGTTTTAAATTCAGTACTAACCTGAGAGAGCCAGTGAAGACTGGATGAAGAATGAAAAAAGTGAATGCTTTTGCTAGGAAAAATTCTTGTATAAAAAGAACCTGGCACTCCTGAAATAAAGCAATTCCCATATTTGCCCCCTTCCCCCTTCTCAAGCTCCGAATAAATTTGTGGTACCATTTGGAAAATTATGTTGAAATCATTATCCGGAAGGTCATTTAGGAACAACTGAATTTCAGGTGCTGTGAGATTTTTGTTCTGGCATATTTTACGAACAATGTTAACTATCTTAGTAACAAACAGTAGGGTGTTTTGCCCGGAAGCGCAACCCAAATCAACTAGCTTGAAGCATTCAGGAAATCCCCTGGTCCCAAAGTCCATGACAGTTTCCTCCAAGTACTTGAGAGATTTCAGTATCAGTGTATTCTGCAAATAATTGCAATCGAAATATTTTCATGTCATATAAACAGCATTGACAAAATAAAAAAAAAATGAAGAAGAGACCTGAATAGTTGAGTTGTTAGCATAGCTACATTCATCATCCCCTGCATTCATGCATAAAACATTTGTCGCTGCCATTCTTTATACTTTGAGTATGTTTTTTTTCTTTCAAGAAGTGTATTATCTTCTGTTGTCATATTTGGATACCAGTATCTCTTGAGTATATAGGATACCACTAAATAATTATTTGATTGATTTTCTTATAGAAGAAGAATATTTTATTCATCTTTTTTCAAACTATATTATTTGTGAGATATGATGCACGTTTTATATTATATTTTGTTTGATGCACGTTTTATATTATATTTAGGCATATTTAAGTATTTTGGTATGGGTACTATATAAATTATAAAACATATATTATACATAAATCTATTATAATTATAAATTTATAAGATTGAAACCAACTATATTATACAATAATACTTTGGAGTACTATATAGCTCTTACTTGCAAAACATTGAACATATTGTTCTACGTGCACTATACTTCATGATTTTTTTTAATATATGAAAAGAGTTTTTATTAAGTTAGCACGTTGGAGTATCTCCAAGAATATTAGTTAAACTAATTAGTTATAATGATATAAAATAAAAATTATCTATAATTTGTTAAAATTGTAAGGGGTTGTGTTCCAATATTATTAAGTATAATGAATAGCTATATTTAAAATAATCTTAATTTATGGTAATTATTAAATGAGTTAGTAAATAAAATTGGAGAATGACTAGATATTCGACAAATATAGAAAACCAATCTAAGATATCTATAATTATAGCTAACCGTTCTTCTCCTTTGAAGTAACAAATATTTTAGATAATATGTATATTTCATGCCACGTAAATTGATATAACTAAGAGAAACTCATGGTTGGAGATATTCTTAACGTTGATACTATGTAAAAACTTTTGTTATTCTTTTTAGACTAATTTACACCTTTGCATTTCTTTAACTTTAAGGAATTACACTTTAAGTCTTATAGTTATCGAATTAACATTTTACATTCCATAAATTTTGAACCCGACACATTTTCCACCCAATAACAAGTATACAATTACACCATCTTCTCATTCACATCTCTGAAACTTCATTTTTGTTAAGTAAAAGGAACGTTACAAGTCCAATTCATGTTAATCAATTTTCACCCAATAACACATTTCAGCTACGTATATCAGATATTTGAAATCAGTTTTCCATTTATTTTAAGTTATATCCGACACAAAAAAAACTAAGATAGATATTAGTCAAAATGTTTACTTGAGGCTACAATAACACAAAACATTATTGCTCATTACAAAGACTCCCACCTTGTAGGTTTATTCATTGAACGAAAGTAAAAGGCTAGAGATTACATAGTAGAAACACTACAAAATTAAAGAAAGTAAAAGGCCACAGATTACATAGAAACACTGTTGTGCTGCCTAATGGATTATTATTGTTGGCATTTAGATATAGATTAAGGTGACTGGTGGTGAATTCTAGAGCATCTTCTAGTATGTTTTCTCCATGCACTCGAAAATTTGCTGCTTCAAACAAGCTTACCATTCAGTGCCGGCCCTGACAAATTTAAAACCCCAAGCGAATCAAAATTTTGTGCCCAAGTCACTAATTTTTTTTTACTTACAAACAAGATTATTTTTGAAAAATTATTCTTCTAGCGGTTTTGCTAGCAAAATCATTCATAAGTCTTTTATAATCAAGATTTGGAAACATATCCTTCTCAATGAATATCATGGACAATCCATTCAATCTCTCTTGTGAGCAAAATCATTCATAAGTCTTTTATAATCAAGATTTGGAAGCATATCCTTCTCAATGGATATCATGGACAATCCATTCAATCTCTCTTGTGACATACTCGAACGAAGATAAGAGTTGATCAACTTTAATTTCAAAAAATTTCTTTCCGCGGAAGCCACTTTAACTGGTATAGTTAACAGAATTTGCTTACTATGAATGCGCCGAATATGCTCTTTCATAACTGGATCAAACTCACCTAGAATCTCGATTATACCCAAAAAAATTCCATTATTCTCATCACCAACCTTCTTATTATCTCCGTGGAAAGCCAAATTATTTTTTGCAAGAGCCTTAACCACAACAAATATCCTAACCAATATTTGTTTCCAGTGTTCTCTCTCCAAAATAATTTGTTTTGTATGTCTATATCAATAGTTTCATTTTTCTTCAATATCCTTTCGAGTTCCATCTAATCACTCATGCATTTTATGTGATCTCTACTAGTTTCGTGTTCTTTAAGACTCCTTGAAAGATTTGCCCAATTGTCAAATCCCACGGTAGTAAGATTGCTAGAATGATTTATGGCATTCACCTTGAGATTAAACAACTTGCAACAAAAGCAAAAAAACTTTATTCGCAACTTTCGAATAAATAAGCCATCTTCTATCTTGTTTCTCCCCATTACCCAATTTTTGAGTGTAATATGTGCGTGTAAAATGTCTTCTATTAGCATCACATGAAAAAGAATCATCATCAATTACCTGAACTCTTACCGTACCTTTCTCAACATTGAAATCTCTAAATTTGTTATTGATTTTATCCCAATTTCCAGGATCATAGATATCTATGTAATCATCTTCCTAAGTTTTGTTCTCATGGAGACCATTTGTTAGGAATTATGAGATTTGATGATAACAAATTACTTAGAATTATAATAGGGATTTAAATTTAATTGTAACTAGTCGATGGATATATGACTTATAAATATCCATTGACTAGGAAACCAGTTATCAGTTGAAGCTTGTTTATCAACTGATAAATTGGATTGTAACATTTGATTCATGTTTTATTATCAATTGATTGTATTGTCTCGATGGATGCCGTGAAGTAGTCGACTGATGTTATTGACTTCAATTTATAGCTTCTCAACGGATGTGAAGAATGACTGATTAATTATAAATATTTTAAGTCAGAATTCTCACAAATGAAATGATCAACAGATATTGGAGTCGATAGATAAAGACACTACTCGATGGATAAAAGCTATTAACTGATAAAGGCAATCAACGGATAAAGGACCATCAATGGATAATGAGTCGATGGATAATCTAACTATCCATCGATACATCAATTGATCGATGAATAACCTATCCATCGATGGATGGGCAAAGGAGAATCAACTGATAAACTTAACAGCAATTATCAGTTGATCAAGGTTTCCTAGTTTGGTTAAAGACAAAAGGAATGTGAACTTTGCAAAAACTGAATCAATGGAAGACAGTCATGTCAGGACTGTGAAGACTTTCAAGGCAACACAGTCTTCAAGGAATGGATCAAGACAAAAATACTTCTAGGACTAGACAAAGTCTAATGAAGACTGTGAAAGCAACTAATTTCTATTTTCATGTAAACATTGTAAAGTGTTTTCTATAATGTAATTAGTCGATAGAAAATAGATTTAAAAGAAAACTATTATATAGTGGTTAGTAGTCTATTGTAGCAAAGGGTGTGAATGTAAGCATTGTAGTGAAAAACACAACACTTTGTAAGCAGCTTGGTAATTTTCCCAAGATTAATTGAAAGCAAAAATAAACTAGTGGAAAAACTAATCCACTAGTAATTTTTATATTGCTTGTCTTGTTTTTCAATTTATAAGTATTACATTCTTAGTTCAATTAGTTCTCTTTTATCAGACACTCAAACACTTTTGTTGAACAAACTTAAATCCGCAAGAATCTGAATTAATTCTTAAGTTTGTATTCAACCCCCCTTCTCCCAACTTATTATACTCAAGGGCAAATAACAATTGGTATCAGAGCCTAGCTTTCAACATACAGAAAGTTAAGATCTAAAGTACATCAAGTATGGGTCAAAAAGACATATGAGTGAAGATTCCAGTTCTAGAGAAAGATGAGTACTTCCCCTGGAAAGTAAAAATGCACTTGCATCTGCTATCCATTGATCCTTCCTATGTCAACTGCATAGAGAAAGGTCCATATGTGCCTATGAAGATAGTTACAAGTGTGAATGCATATGATACTCAAGCACCAGACAAACTCATTCCAAAACCTGTGAGTAAATACACAGATGTAGATGAGAAGGAAGTACACAAGGATAAAAAGGCTATGAACATTCTATTTAATGGTCTTGACAAGGATATGTTTGACAATGTTATCAATTGTACAACCTCCAAGAAAGTCTGAGATACTCTTCAAACTCTATGTGAAGACACTGAACAAGTAAGAAAGAACAAGATGCAACTCTTGATTCAGAAATATGAGGCCTTTCACTTCAAGAGTGGTGAAGCAATCAATGACACATATAGTAGGCTTCAAAAGCTGTTGAATGAGCTAAAACTATATGGAAGAGTATATGTTATTGAAGATACCAACCTCAAATTCTTGAGATCCTTACCCAATGAATGGAAACCAATGACTGTTTCTATAAGACAGTCTCCTAACTTTAAAGAATATACTCTTGACAAGATGTATAGAATCTTGAAAACCTATGAGTTGGAACTACAGCAAGATGAGAAAATTGAGAAAATTCAGAAGAAAGACAAGTCTGTTGCCTTAGTGGTCAATGATAAGCAAGTTATAGAATCCTGTGAAGATGTTGCTGTCAAAGAAGGGAAGAAGGAAAGTCATGGCAATAGTACAAGTGGTGTTAGATATGATGAATCTTCAACTAGCAAGAGAAAAGAAATAGTTGAGGATGATGAGTCATTCACCAAGGATGAAATAGATGAGCATTTGGCTTTTCTATCAAGGAAATTTTCAAAAATAAAATTCAAGAGAAATCCCATGCAAAGGCCTGGATCTCAATTTAAGAGAGACAATCAACAAAACAAAAATCTTGTTGACATGACTTAATTCAAATGCTTTAACTGTGGATTGACTGGTCATTTTTCTAATGAATTCAGAAAGCCAAAAATGGAGAAGAAGTCAAAGTTTAGTGATGGTATTGACTATAAGAAGAAGTACTTTGACTTGCTCAAACAAAGAGAGAAGACTTTTGTAATAGAAGAAAAGGACTGGGCTGCTGATGATGATTTTGAAGAAGAAGAATACATCAACCTTGCACTAATGGCCAATCATGATGACCAGGAAGCTAGTTCTTCTAGCAATCAGGTAATTTCTACAAATCTATCTGAGTTATCCAAATATGAATGCAATATTACCATTATTGAAATGTCAAATGAATTGTATAATTTACATGTCACTCTTAAGTCCTTAAACAAAGAGAACACTAGGCTCAAAATCACCTTAGAATCTCTCACTAAAAGAAATAATTGTCTAGAGAGTGAGCTAGTGCAAATGGACAGACTCAAGGTGGAAAACATATATGCTAGAAAAGAACTAGTTGAGTGTAAAAAGGAAATAGAAAATTTGAAAGAAAAATTGGAAGAAGAACTAAGAACAATTGACAAATGGAACAGGTCAAGTAAATCTAGTAAGAAGATGAATAACATTCATGGAAAAAATTATTTCACCATGTTGTCTGAGACTCTTGAGAAGTTAGCCATTGATGAAAATCAATCCTTGGAAAAGAAGCAATCGATTGCTAATCCTGAATCAACTGATAAGGATTATCCATCGATTGATAATGATATCTCAATGGATAATTATCCATCGATTGATGAGTCATCAACTGCTAAACAATCTGTTTTAAAAACCAAGCTTAACAGACATGTTAAATTTGTAAAAAAAAGTAGCTCCTCTAAATCTCAAGTCAAAGTTGAAAAGGCAAATATAGACTTTTTATCTAAGGATCAATTGAAGGAAAAGTTGGAAAATATAGAGCCTAATATTAAGCCAAATGAAAAGAATAAAAAGAACATAAATGGTAAAGTAGGCATAAACAAGCAAAATAACTACGCACCTGACAAGTATGCTCCTAGAAAGATATGTGCTAAGTGTGGTAGTACGAATCATTTATCTGTGCAATGCAAGTCCAATATGCCTGCAACAACCAATGTGTCTGTTATATCTAACATGCATTCTAATTTTGTTTATCCTCATTTAGTTGACTCTCATGTTATTCATGTTCAATATGCATCAATACCTTATATGTTTAATCCATATCTTGCATTTGCCAACATGAATATGACTGCTATGTCCTGGAATATGCCCAACAGTTTTCATGCTCCAAATTTCTCTAATTCTACAAGCATGAATATTCCAAATATTAGCACTGAGAATCCTGAGGTGAGGAAACCAACACCTAAGGTTGAAGTGGAAGTAAAATCACCTAAATCAAAGGTACAAAAATTGAAAACCAAACCAAAGGTTGCAACTAATAAGAAAGGACCCAAGGTAACTTGGGTACCAAAATCAACTTAATTGTTTTTGGATGTGTGCAGGGAAAAAGAAGAAATATTTGGTACTTAGACAGTGGGTGTTCAAGACATATGACTGGAGATAGATCCCTGCTCACAAATTTTGAGGAGAAAGCTGGCCCTGGAGTAATTTTTGGAGATGACAGTAAAGGGTACACCATGGGATATGACTTGATTTCAAAAGAGAATGTCATCATTGAACCTGTTGCATTAGTTGAAGGCTTAAAGCACAATCTGTTAAGCATAAGTCAACTATGTGACAATGGAAAGTTATTTCACAACTAAAGCATGCATAATTTCTAACAAGAAAGATGGAAGCCTAGTTATGACTGGGAATAGAAAAGGAAATGTGTACATAGCTGACTTAAACACAACAAATTCAGACTCAATGACTTGTCTTTTCTCCAAGGCAAGTACAAATGAAAGTTGGCTATGACACAAGAAATTAGCTCACTTAAATTTTAAAGCCATGAATCTATTGGTCAAGAAAAATAAAGTAAGAGGTTTATCACAAATGGAATTTGTCAAGGATGGACTATGTGATGCTTGTTAGAAAGGAAAAGAAAGAAATGCATCATTCAAGTCAAAATTAGAATCATCAATTGAGAAGCCACTTGAGTTACTACACATGGATTTGTTTGGTCCTGTGATGTGGGTAAAAATAGTCCTAGGGAAATAATAAATAGCATTTATTATTTCATTTATTAGACCTGGTATGGTCCAAAGGCTTGGGCCCTTGAAAGGAACTAGGAAAATAAATCCTAGAATCAACTGGATTTGTAATCCAAGGATCAACTGGATTTGTAAGTCCAGCCCATAAACTTTGTTGAAGCCATAGGCATATTAAGCCTTGTTATTAATTAATTTCATAATTAATTAATAAAGGCTCAGTAAAGGCCCAAGCAGCCTGTTGAAGACCCTCATCCTAGAAGGATCTAGAAACCCAAACATGGGAGAAGTCCAACGAGGACCTTAACTCCTATAAGGTTTAGACAACCTTGACACTAGGAGACTTGGCTACTAAGTCTCCTAATTCTAATCTAATTCCAAGGCCCTCGTGTGCCTATATAAAGGGCCTAGCCCCTCAACATTAGAACTACGTTTTTTAGCTTGATTCTCACACCCATTGAGATACATAGGCAGTTAACGAGGACCCGAGGTAGTCACGAAACGTTAGTGCAACCATAGAAGCTCGAACCTCTCTCAAACCCTAGTATTAATTGCATATTAAATACATCTCATTTTTGATCCGTAATATTTGGTGCCGACTATGGGAAACGAATAACAACCATGGCAAGAACGCGAAGAACCGCGAACACCCTCGAAGGAGAGATTCCTGACACCGCTGTTGACACCAATGTTCCCCTTGCTGGGGCGTAAGAACAAGGAAATACTGTTCCCACCACCTCCGTCGAGGACCCTGAAGCAACTATTCGGCGTGCCGGACCCCTAAGCGTCGTTGTTCATCCTTCTAACCACGACGTGTCTATCCATTCTTCGGTTCCTACATTCCAGGTAATTTCACCCCTTCGTACAACTTTTATTGCTCCTCCTACTTTGCAGATCTCGTCTGCTATAACACCCAACCCTCATTATGGGCTCCCAAGAAACTATGAGCCCCTTTATGAGCAAGGGCTGCCCCACTATACCTCAAGCTGATATTTAAGGATCCTGATAGAGTTGAATTCAAGCTGAGAAATTGACCAACAATCAAAATCAGATTCAAGTTTATTCATGACTATCATATGTACACCCTCAAAATTGCTGCGATATGTTAAAAGATGCAATCTTAATTGAAGAAGTCATGGCCAGACAACTGATTCTAGAAGCAATTGAAGATAACAATGCAAGGGAAGAGAAAGAAAGAAAAGAGAGATATGATCATGCCAATCATCAACAACAACAAAATAGGTAGACTTGATATCTTGTATTAATTTGTAAAATTTATCATTTTCCAAATTGGGGGAGATTGTTGGAACAAATCAAGCCTAGCCTATGTAATTATTTGTCTTGCTGTAACATATTTAGTATTTCTGTAATAGGGTAGTGACTTAGACATTTCTAAGTATTATTGCAGATAGAAGTTTGATCAGATTATAATTTCAAGTTGTAATTAAAGTCAAGAATAAAGTCTGTTAGAAGATTCAAGTTGAATCATGCAACAAGACAAAGAAGACTTGTTGAAGAAATAAGGAATACAGTTTAAGAATTTGACTAAGGCAAAAGCACATTCGAGAAGTCACCCATTCGAGAAGTCAGAAATATGTAACTGGTCGAGAAATCTCAAAACACACTCATTGACTCAGTATTCGATCGAGAAGTCATTCATTCGAGAAGTCAAGATATTGAAGTCAATCGAGTAGTATGAAATGTTATTTATTCGAGAAGTCAAGAAAATCAATTCGAGAAGTTAGCAAAATGAGCATTCGAGAAGTGGTAAAGCTAAACCAATCGAGAAGTCTCAGTTTCAAGTATTCATTCGAGAAGTCTAGTTTAATCGAGAAGTCATCAAATATAGTATGCGATTGAGAAGTCTAAACATTCGAGAAGTCAATCATTCAAGGACTAATCGAGAAGTCACGGCTAGTATTCAAACGAGAAGTCAATCACTATGACTTCTCGAATCAATTCCAACAGAGTACTCGACTGTTCCAAGGAACTATTTTCAAGGAGAATTGCAGAAGAACAAGACAAATAATTTGCAGATCTATCTTTACAGGACAAGTCAAGACTGTAAAGATAGAGACAAGTCTACAATGAAGCTGGGAAGATAGTCAAGGCAAATGACAGAAGATATAAGGATGTACGTAGCAGACTGTCACAATAGTGTTAGCTAGAAATAGATATCAATCACATGTAAAGTATTTTCTGTCTATTTCTAGTTTTAGCTAAACTGTCTTATGTGAGCATGTGCACAAGACATGTTGTCTATATATTTTATGCACAGCCTCATTTGACAGTGTCTAAGAGTTTAACAAGTATATTCATACATTATAATCTTCCTGGAATAAGAAGCTGAAATTCAAGTTGAATTTCATATTGTAACAAAGATTCATTCTAATACAATTATATTGAAAGTTACATCTTGTGTTTACTTTATTTACTGTTATATGATCTTGTAAACACTTGACTTGTTTAAGATTCAATCTATCAAACAGTTCATCAAAGTTTTCTTTAAAACAAAAAGAGGATAAAAAGCTTGAAGTATATATTCACCCCCTCTGTAAACTTCTGGGACTCCTAATTCCTAACATAACTATTTCAACGGTAACATTATGACCTCAAGCTCTACAACCGGCAAGTGAAGTAATTTCCCTCAGTCCTTTGTTCTGGCCATTGCAGCCGGATTCATGGTCTACATATATAAAGTTCATTCTTCAATGGTTAAACCATTTAAAAAATTTCTCCAGTCGCTTATGGGCAAGGCATGTAGGCCATGCAATGGTATGGGCCCATAGGCGGCTAGACCGAGTGCAGGCTTGTTGTACTGGGTCACAGGAATCCAGGAGCCCAAAGTTTTCATACCCCACTATATATAGGTATGGTTCTGAATTCTGAAACTTTAAAACCCAATTAACTTTATTTGTTTAGTTGTAAGAAAACTATGAGCCCATGTCTGTTTTTTATTTTTCTTGATGTATTGCAGCTTACTCGGAAAAAGGTGCATCCTCCATTCATATTTAATTGTCATTTTTGAAAAAAGTTATATTTAAATATATAGTTGTCTATATTCTAATACATTTTTTTCAAATTTTCTCAAAATTACCATTACACTTCTATTTTTAATATTTAATTTTATAAGTAATTTATTATTTAATACAATAATTAAGAGTAATATATGAAAATAAATTATACAACTATTTATTTTTTTCAAATATGTTTTTTTTTTGCTAAGTAAATATGTGCTTTTTTGAAAGTAAATAATTAAAAAGGGGTAGAGGGAGTATTAAATATCATTTTATTAATTGTATTTGTTTGTCCAGATGATAATCTATTATAGAAGGGGGTTGAATATAATAGTATCAAGTAAATCGATTATGAACACAAGTATGTAAAGAAGTACAACTTTTTATTGATATTAAACTGTGTACAAGAACTCTCTCAAGAATTTTACTGTTCTCAAGGGCTGCTAGATTATATGAAAATTATGACTTGAATGTTACTATAATGTTAACCTATGTATGTGTTTATATAGACACATTTATAATTCAATTACAAAGCAGATAATGAAAAGAATAGTTTCAATAAGGCAATAGACTTGTATTTGAATTCCTTCTTCACTATCCTAATTAAATTCTGATTTGTCTGTTTCTTTCAAAAACTCTGATGATAAAATCTATTGGTTTGATAGTTTCTGATAGAGCATTCTATGCTAGAGTAAACTCTGACCGACAACTTCCTAAACTCTGATGACGTCAGCAATCATAAACTCTGTTCTCGTATTCTCTTACAACATCAGTGTTTATTTTCTAACAATCTCCCCCAATTTATGTTTTATTAAGTAAAACATAAATTTCACTTATTATGTTAGAAATATGAAGACAAATGCATCAGAGTTTGAATCTTTCTTCTTGTCTTAGATCCTTCTGTAAGAAAAGTTTTCTTTCAGAAAAGTGTCCATCAGCTTTTTCTCAGCATTCTTTAACAATTCACTTAGCTTCTCCTTCAGTTCTTTCATTTGATCAGAAGAATTATCAATTTAGAAAATTGCAGCTCTCAAATTATATATTGATGATCTCTCCATCCTTTCATATAAAGGAATATAACATGCCTTCTTTCCATTAGGGTTTAAAATAAGTGTATGAATTTCTAATACCATCTTGACCTTTGCATCTCCTTTTTCCATTGCTTTCTCAGTATCATCTTCCAACAAATACCCTGGTTTATACTCCTCAGAGTTTATCATAAGCAGCCTCTCATTCTTCTTTTCATTAATTACTCCTTCAAGAATTTTCACCCACCTGGAAGTAGCTTCATTCTCATCATGCAGGAGGTAAAGAACATATTCAAGTTTTTTAGATGATTTGTGAATCAAATCTTCTTTAGTAATATTTAAAACTCTCTCATTTTTCAAGAAATATAGTAGATTCTCCTTGGCTTGAGCACCATAACAAAATCCTTCACTATGTTCACAGATATTAACCTATTCAGATGTTCTTGAGATAAATCTTCCTCAGACTTATCTTTTAATGAGAAGGGATCTCTGAAAGTATTGGCTTCACCCCTATAGACTTTGGCTTGAGAATCACCAATATCACCCTTATTTTTACCAAGTCTGGCATTGAGAGTCAGAGTTTGAGTTTTGGTCCACAGAAGATCAGGCTTTTTCTTTCTGATCAGAGTTTGCTGATCTTCCTCTTCATCTTCAAAACTAGATCCACCAGGGAGAAATGTGGTTCCTGACATAGTGAGAGGAGTTTTTAGATTTGCTGGAGCTTTTTGCTGGATTTTTGAAGTTGACCTTGTTTGGATTTCAGGAGTTGGATTTGTCTTTTCTTCAACAGGTTTGGCTTGGACAGACTTATATGCAATTTTCTTTTATTGAGCAGGTGCATTCCTTTGTGTTGGAGCTTTCTTCACATACTTTCTTTTCTTCTGGACTTGAGCATTGTCAGTATCAGATTTCTTCAATTCTTCTTCAACAGCAACTGGATCCATTCTTGGATTTTCTTCTTCAAAAATTTTTCTTGCCAGTTCTTCATCTTTTAGATATTGCTCTTCAATCTTCTCAAGTTTCTCTTCTTCTTCAAGCCTTTTTTCCAATTCCAAGTCTACATCTATCAGAGTTTGCTTATCAGAGTTTATCTCAGAGTTTGTTGTCATCAGAGTTTGAGAGGTTGTCAGAGTTTGTCCAATCAGAGTTTGCTGCTTTAGAGTTTGTTTCCCATCCTTATGACTCTCTTGATCTTCATCATCATGTTTGTCATATTTTTATACAACATCCTTCTTACATTTATCTGAAGACACCTTTCCCCCCTTTTTGACATCATTACCTTTTCTGACTGTGAGAATCTCAATAATTGTATGAAGCATGTTCTGCATAGAATTTACAGTATTGGAAAGATTATCAACCTTGACTTCCAAAGCATCCTGTTTTGCTGAGACATTCTTGAGCTTTAATTCCAGAGCATGTTGAGATGTTATAACAGCAGTTTAAACAGATGCAGTGGTCTTGTTGACAGATTCTTTAAGATCACAAACTTCATTGTGAAATCCCTTGGACAACACAATAGTAACCTTCAAAATTATTTTCATCTCTTCAGATTTTATTTCCTTGTCAGCTTTGTTGATCAATTCATGAACATGGGGCCAAGAGATTTCTTCATTTATGTATTTCCAAGACATATCCCAAATGGATTGTTTGTGAGAGTTGAGAAGATCTTCATTTGATGGTTCTGCTTTTGATCTTAAATCTCCTTTGACACCTTCTCCATCCAAGGCAGCTTCAATTTCTCCTTTAAGCTTTTCAACTACCATGTAATTAGGATAATCCATTCTCAGTCTTTCATGTGCATCAAAAGAATCAACATGCCATTTCTTTGTGTTGTATCTCTGAGTATATGGAATAGACAAATTTGTAACTTCTTCATCCAAGAATATTGGCTCATCAGAGTCTATGTCCTCATCATCAGAGTTTATAGCTTTATCAGAGATTGGAAGATCAGAGTTTGTGGTGACTAATAAACTTTGAGTACTTGTAAAAGTAACAGAATATCCTAAATCACTTTTTTCTTTTAAAGTAATCTCATTACTTCTCACATCACACATATCATAACTTTTAGTATTTAGATTTTTCTCACTAGAAGTAACTAACTTCTTTCTCAATTTTATATCTCCTTTTTCTAGATCCATTGTCTGCCTCTCATTATTAATTCTGTTTTTCACACATTTTACCTCAGACTTACTAGAAAGGCTCAACACACAATGTCCTATAGAAATAAGAGGTGGTTGAGAAAGGATATTTGTAGTCACATGAATAGGGGTACCCTTTTCAGGACTATTCATGGTCATCTCAACAATTAAAATAGGAAAGGTAAAATATGAACTTATACTATCAGAGAATGCAAATTCTGAAGAAAAGTTAGAGTTTATACCTTGAGTGTGTGTTGATGTTGATGGTGTCTCCATTAGCTGTGTAGAAAGTGGTTGCACCATGATAGCATCAGAGATTGGCAATGGAATGGTCTCAGAGTTTGTCTCATCAGCATCAGCAACAACAGAATCTTCATTTAAAGTAGTAGTGCATGCATTCAAACTTTGATTGGATGGTTCTTGTGGGGAAGGGGCCTTAACAACTGCTTCAACAATTTGAGTTGAAGGTTCTTGTGGGTTGTATCCCTGATTCCTGCTGGCTTCATCTACTTCATTTGTGGCTGCTTCAACTCTTTGTGTTGAAGGTTCTTGTGTGTCTGACCCAGAAATGACTGCTACCTCACTTTGAGAGGCAGTTTCTTGTGTGTCCTGGTCAAAAGATACTTGTTTCTTCTTCTTCTTTGAAAAAAGTTTAGAACTAGGAGAAGCTAGAATTGATTTAGACTTTTTTGCTTCCATCTCCTTCCTTACTTCTTCTTCCAGCTCCCTTACTCTTTCATATGATATCCTCTTGATAATTTGTTTGGGAGATTGAATAGGAGAATCAGAGATTGTCACTGGAATAGCTTCACTTGCAGCATCAATATTTTTCAAGGTGATTACATGACTGGTAAAAGGATTAACATGAAGAGAATTACCATTCATTTCAGTCAATTCATCATTTTCTTTTCTATTGGCATTTTCATCATCACCATCTACCTCAATTCCACCGATGTTACTGTTTATTTGGTCAGGCAATGCAGGTCCTAGTGCTTGGGCTGTTCCTTTTTCAAATTTAGATGTAAATCCATACTTATTAGCATTCTAATCCACTATATCATCCAGAGATTCTTCGTTGCTTTCCTGAACATTACCAGAAACCTTCATAACAGCATTAGAGTTTAGCACTTGAAGTTGAGCAGAGTTTGGCTGATCAGAGATTAGAACATCAGAGTCTAAGATTTTATCAGAGTTTATTGCTTTGTCAGAATTTATCTCTTTAGTGTTTGGACCTTCAGATATTGCAGCCTTGATCAACCTTCTTTTCTTCTTTTTCATTTCAGGTATTGGATTTATAAAAAATGGCTTCATAAAAAGTGCAGGAGGAATCTCAGAAGCCTTCATTATAACTTTCTTCATAGGAAAAACCAACCCTTCATTACTGTCCTTAGAATCAGTTTTCTCATCAATCAATTTCCTTTTCTTAGAAGAAGACTCCTTTATTGATTTACCCTTTCTTTTGTTAGTGCCTTGATGTTGAGTGGTTTGTTTTATAACTACAGTCTTTTGGGAGACTGTAGATGTTGGTAATTGTGTTTGTTGATTAGTGTTTGGTGGGTGGCTTGGGTTAGAATCAGAGGATGCTAAACTCTGATCCATAGCCACCGAAAGAAATTCCCTTTCATACATGGTAGGCATTCTTTGATGTAAGAGAAGCCTGACCCATGTGGGATAAAAGAGTTGAGATAGTTTACCTTCCCCTTTCTTTGCATCTTTCCTAGCTAAATTAGTAAAAATTCTCTTATTCATGCTAAAACTAGCTAAACTCTGATCATTGTCAAAACTAATCTCAGGCAATAAATGGCTAAAAATCAATTATAAAAATCTAGAAAAATAAATAGTATGTGCATCATCATCTATTTTACTATCTAATTGCCTAATAATCAAACATGGAAAATTAAAATTCAAGTTGTGGGTCAGAGAATACCCAGTCTGTTGAGACAGTTGCGGAATTGTATAAAAATCAGTGCATTTTGCTGTGAAAGCCCTTGTAATGCAGTCGAAAAAGAAGCTCCATTCTCTTCTTAAATGAGGCCTTGTCAAACTCCCAAGTTTTGATAGGCTTCCTCTATAGCCTATTTCTCTGAAGAACTCCTTTATCTATTCATCATTAATCAAATCATCATACACAGCTACTTCAGGAAGATGAAGAGCTTGACGAACTACATCAGGTGTTATAGAATGAGTGTCATTGCATTTGAATATGATGATAGGCTCATCATCATTACTAGCATTATTGAACTTCGTAGTAGACCATATTCTTATAAGAGACTGAGCAAAAAATTTCATGGGTTCCTATAGTATATACCCAATGTAGCTATTTTGTAAGAAATCATGAATCGCATGAAACTCCTGAAGAGAATCAGTTTTAGTCAAAAGAGAAATATAGTTAGTGGCAACGAATGTGTAATTTTGGAATGAGAGTCCTTTGGATGCCATTGAAATACAAAGATTTACAGGTTGAGAAAAATTAGGGTTTTAAAGAAAATGAGAGAGAAGACAAGATACAGATAGTAAAAATATGAAATAAACTATTCTCTCTCAATTGCATATAGTATATAGTGGGACACGTGGCATGAATTTATTGGAAGAGTAATGAGTAGTGCAATTCTCCAAATACAGCAAGTATGTGTGTATCTGTGTATAGATATGAATCGATTTTTGTGAGAAACATGCACCTTATGATTAGTCCAATCAGAGAATAATAATTATAATGTCACAACATGAAATATGATGTCATAAATAAAATATCAGTGTTTAGCATGGATTAGAGTTTAGAGCAATCAGATTTTAACATATGAAATATAGATCAGAGTTTATAGTAATCAGAGTTTGCATTGACTGTCATAGTTTACCATATACTCTGACAGAGTTTACTATAAACAATTATAGCTTGTGATCAGAGATTAGATGTTCCAATGATCATATTTTACTCTATTTTCCATCAGAGTTTACCACATACTCTGACAGAGTTTATCATATACTCTGATTATCTGCTACTTACCATCTGGAGTTGAGCCACTTGTCACCATTCCTAATTCAGAAACCAATCTTGTAAATGTTGTTTCACATGGGGGCTTGGTAAATATATTTGCTAACTGTTGATCTGAGGGAACAAAATGCATTTCAATTATTCCATCCATGACATGTTCCCTTATGAAGTGATATTTGATACTGATGTGCTGTGTCAGAGAATGTTGAACTGGATTTCCTGTCATACTTGTTTCCAAACATGTTTTTATGATCTTTCAGTTGAATTTAACTGCCTGCTCTGATACCAATTGTTTGCCCAGATGATAATCTATTATAGAAGGGGGGTTGAATATAATAGTATCAAGTAAATCGATTATGAACATAAGTATGTAAAGAAGTACAACTTCGTTTTGATATTAAACTGTGTAGAAGAACTATCTCAAGAATTTTACTATTCTCAAGAGCTACTAGATTATATGAAAATATGACTTGAATGTTACTATAATGTTAACCTATGTCTGTGTTTATATAGACATAGTTACAATTCAATTACAAAGAAGATTATGAAAAGAATAGCTTCAATAAGGCAATAGACTTGTATTTGAATTCCGTCTTCACTGTCCTAATCAAATTCTGATTTGTCTGTTTCTTTCACAAACTCTAATGATAAACTAGGTCGGTTTGATAATCTCTGATAAAGCATTCTCTGTTAGAGTAAACTCTGATTGAGTATTCTCTGATAGAGTAAACTCTGACCGACAACTTTTTAAACTCTGATGACGTCAGCAATCATAAACTCTGTTCTGGTAATCTCTTACATCATCAGTGTTTATTTTCTAACATTATTTAATACTAGCTTAAATCCAAAGACTTAAAAAAATTATACTAAGCCCGTAAATATTACTCTACTTTTAATGGGATCTGATTTTTTGACCCAAAACTGACGACCCCCTATTATTAGTTATTAACGGAAAAGTGACAATAAATAAACTGAAACTTGATTTATTGAGTAATTGAGTACAAATTATTCAAATTTGTTTGCTATTGGTGATTGTGTGTACTTGTTAATAAAATTTATAGGATCTTATATGAAGGGCACTTGTAAAAAAAATATTAAGATAAAGAGAGTTAAATCGGTAGTGTTTGTTGTGTTTTTAGGCTAAAATATATGTTTCTTCACTTTTATTTTTGTCTCATATTGATAAGGAAAAGGAATACTCACCTTCCTTTTTCCTATAAATAAACCATTTCCCCTTCATTTCTAATTACACCTTTCTTTTCTTTATAATTGTTAGATAATCCATCTACTAAGAAAGCCGGCACGCTTTCAGGAAGTGTCAGGATAGAAGGTTCTCGTGTCTTAACTACCTTAGGAGTATTTGGGTTTGACTACAGCCATCGGAGGTGGTCCCGCTCCAGGGATCTTTCAATCGAGTTGAGTGACACTGTCCAGATTGGAAGATGAAGAGAAGGAAAAGCAGTCAGGAAATAGTGATAGGGAAGATTTAGAGGGAAACACTTCGGAGTCGTATACCCGAATATTATAATCTTTTTGTTCTAGTGAAGTTATTATCCTTGTGGATGTAGACATACCGAATCACGTAAAATCTCTTGTCTTTTTTATTATATATTGTTGGTTTGTTATTTTCATTATTATCATATATATTTGTGGGTCCAAGCACATGTATATATATATATATATATATATATATATATATATAAATACGCTTTCGCATACGCTGAGGATCGGGTCAGATTCACAATAAGTGGCATCAACAGTCCGGTTAGTCGTGCCTAAATTATTGGTGTCGAAGGAAAATCATTAAGAAAAGTGGTTACTTATATATATAAGTATATTTATTTTATTTTATACATTAAATCATCTAATTTAAGGATAAAATGTTAGAATTTATAGTAATTTAATCATTCGCAATATCATAGAATAAATTATATATAACAATAATAATTAATATAACAAATTAAATAATAAATTTATTTAGTCTATATATTTAAAAAAAGATATATATATATATATATATATATATATATATAAATTATTATTATCAAATAAAGAATAAGAGATATATTTATTATTAAATATATATTAATTTTTAAAATAAATTTTAATTTGTACTTAGTATACAAATAAAAATGCTATAAATATATAATATATATAAATAATAATTAACCGGTTCATATCGGTCCGGTTTGGGTTCTACCGATCCGGTGCAGTCCGGTCCCAGAAACTGAACATTATCGGTCTCCTATTCACACAATTAAAATTTTCCGGTCTTCGGTACAGTCCGTTTTTTACCTTTTATGCAGCCGTATGTAAGACCTTTTAGATATTTTTGTTTTTTAACCATCGAAGAATACATTGCAAGGAACCTATATAGAAAGCAAACACGAGATACAAAAATATTTAGAAAACCTAAGTGCACAAGTTTCCAATGGCAGGTGAACTACTCTCAGCAGATCTCAACAACTGCTAGGCTAGCAAAACTCTTTAAATCAACAGAAGTAATAACATGTGTACCCTCTTTCGTTTTTCTTAGAATACATGCATTCCTACTTGTGTAGTTGTATATATGTAGATTGACATTTCACATGAAATTCATACTTTTTCTCTCTTGTTCGGCAAAACAATGGATATTGTGATGCTACTGTAGTAGATCGACATTTCACATGAAATTCATACTTTTTCTCTCTTGTTCGGCAAAACAATGGATATTGTGATGCTACTGTAGTAGATCGATAACAAGCTTGTTACATATTTGTTTTCGCGAAACGGATAGTAATAGAATGGGTAAAGAAGAGAAGCAAGAAAAGGCTAATCCGGTGGTTGTTGTCGGGTACAAAGTTCATCTACATTGTCCCCAGTGTGCAGAAGATATCCGAAAGCCTCTATTAAGAACTACAGGTGCCGTTATTTTACTTCCTTGAGGTTTTCGAGGGCTTGCCCGAAATATACATCGTGTTACATGCATTCTTAAATATTCACTTTTACTATAGAGGCCTACATAAAAATGTGCTCTACTATGCTCATTGGTTTAATAACCTATGTGATAAATAACCTATGGATATATTTGTTGTTGAGGATGGTAATGATCTTTTTTCGCAATGATAATAAAAATCGTCGTTTGTATGCTATCTGTTTCTTCGAATCTAGGATATCATATCATATGATATCGATGGATTATATGCTATCTTGTTCGCATCATGAGTATCTTTACAATAGTATGATTTGCCAACAGGAGTGCATAGTGTGGATGTTAATTATGACAAGAATGAAGTTAAAATTAAGGGTGCAATTGATGAGAAGATGATCCATACAAAATTAGAGAAATGGAGCAGGAAAAAGGTTGAAATATTAGCCAAGGAGAAGATCAAGATCCTTGAAGTGAAGAAAGAGAAGGAAACCAAAAAAGTAAGATTTCTATAGAAACTCAGAATAACCTAATCAAGTTAGCTCTAGCTATAAGCCTATAAGGCTATAACTACGTTTGCAACACCAGTTGAACCTAATCTATAATACTACTACTTAAATATATGTGTATGCACCATATAATCGAGTTATATTTCTCTATATTTTCTTTGGTTACAATTAAACAAAATAGAAAATATGAAAGGTTAAATTAACATCTTACGTAACTAATTTCAACTAGTATAACTTCGTTATATATGTGTAGCAGATTTTTGATCATATTTTTAAAACTATAAATCTAAAACGAATTTGTCATTGAATAGAACACATTTAATTTAATTCACCGTAACATGATAGTTTATTGTGTGTCTACACATGCACTTTAAAAAATTAATAGAAATGTACTCAAATATAAATTCAATCGGTATAAACTAAGGCAAACACAAATATTTTTAAAATGCCTTAAGAAAACAATTAAGCAGGCTTAAGTCAAAATTAAATTGTTAAAATTATTTCGGTTCGGTCGGTATACCGAACCAAAAGCTGACCCCTACTTGTCTGGTATTGAGAACATAAATCTAGCAGAAAAATTAACGACATGATATGTTGGTTTAAAGGAAACTGTGAAGACAACCACAATAAAGTCTTTCATACACTGCGATCAATGCGAGCGTGACCTCCGTAACAGACTAATCAAACACAAAGGTACGAAACTCAGTAACTCTTAATACTCGTATGTTGTACCAATGGTGTTTTGCATAACAATGTATACATGCAGGCATACATGATGTTAAGACAAATAGAAAAGCTCATACGATCACGATTGAGGGAACAATCGAGTCCGAAAAACTTTTAACCTACATGCAAAACAAGGTGCATAAACACGCAGAGATCATACCATCAAAGAAAGACAAGAAAGATGATAAAGAGGAGAAGATTGAAGTTGAACTCAAATCCACAGAAATTACAAAGGTGGTTGAGTTTAAAGAAGAGATGAAAGTGGAGGCAACAAATAAAGATGGAAATGTATCGTATTTTGTTCATTATGTTTATGCTCCTCAGCTGTTTAGTGATGAAAATCCACATGCATGTTCAGTTATGTAATCAGTAATGAAATTATATATATCAACATATATACAGCACCTAGCCACCTATATATATATATATATATATTAATTTGACACATTCATGATGCTTGTAAATTTAAGTTTGGTACTACTTCGTTCTGCAGCAAAATGTACCATTCGAAATCTATCAAACGAGTAAAATGGCTATGCACTAGCTTTAAGACACACGTAAAATGGCTCTAGCAGTTTCTTTATTTACTTATATACGGAGTATATATATATAATCTTACTCTATTTGAATGAATATTTTATTACAGCAAAATTACCTGCTACAATATTTTTATACTATTTTCTAGTACCTTGGCATTGAGAAGATCAAGTGAACATAAAATATGTATTTCCGTTTTAGTTGAGGGAACCAATTAACTGGATAAAATTATGATATTTCCAAACTATTGACTAGACCTGACAAATTGGATGTGGATCCGAAGAACCGACCCGAAATGTAGGGAACCGAATCCGATTTTGTATCCGAATTTGATAATCCGAAAGTGTAACCGAATCCGAAACAATCCGATCCGAACCGATATCGGTTCAATATAATCAAATCCGAAAATGATCTGAAAACCGATTTGATCCGATCCGAAAATGATCCGGAACCGGAATTTTAACCGAAAATAATCCGAAATAACACATCCGATAATAACCCGAAATCGATTAAATTCTAACTAAAAAGTATACAAACTGAATATGGCTCAAACTAAATTATAGAATTTAAGTGTATTTCATACATACAATCTTATAGTTCGTTACACTCACTACATTATACACTTATACATAATTCATACGTATAATACATGTGTTCGTAAAACAAAATATTAAAAAAATAAGAATAACATTTATTTTGAATTTGCTAGAAAGTAAAGAAAAGTGAATATAAATTCATATTTTAAAAAGAAATAAATACTGTATATTATATATGTACATATAAAATTTATTTATATTTTTATTTGGACATCAAGATTTTTTTTTTAAATTGTTATATTAAAAAATTTAGTGAAAATTTCTTTTATCATATTGACCAAAATCTGAAATGAAGAAATATATTACTTAATCGAGATAATTATTTTGTTCGGTATTATTTTATCAAATTTTAACTATAATTTGTCAAATTTACTTAATGATCTTTATTTAAATTCAATGATAATTCAAATTAATTTAACAATAATCTGAACTTAACTTTCAAATCCAAACAAAATCTAATTTGAAATAAGAAATCCGAAAATATCCGAACCGAATTTAATCCGATTTTTATCCAAAATTCATCCGAATTTTAATCCGATTTTGACCCAAACCGAAATCGTACCGATCCGAACTGAAACCGATTCAATTTATGTAAAACCGAAACTGGATCCGAACTGAATCAAATCTGATCCGATCCGAACCGAATAAAAATATATTATAACCGAAAAGTGATCTGATCCAAAATTATTCTGATCCAAAACCGAACCGTTTACCCGAATTGTCAGGTCTACTATTGACCAACCGGTCTAAATTAAATGAGACAGGTAAGAGAGGAAATATCAATAAATTCTAAGGGTTCTGAATGGTTCAATATAAGTCAATCACATGTTCTTTGTTTAAGACAAGAATAAGAGTTGTTTTTCTAAATTTAAAATGGTGACTTGTAACTTAAAATGGCTTAACGTGATAAGTCACGAGTTTAAAATGCATGTTTGAGTAATTTTATATTATGATTTATTTATGAGTTTTTAAAAATATAATAATAAAAATAAAAATGACTTATGAGTAATTTATAACATATGAATAACTTTTATCAAAATGGAAAAAAAAATCATTAAAAAAAGTACATAATACTTACTTCTAACTTTAATTCAGTTTCTGCCTATTTCTGACTTTAAGTCTGACTTATTACCCAAACAGATATTTTTTAACTGTATAGTAACAGTTAAAAAATATCAAAGACTTAAAATTTAGCCAAACAGACTTAAATTGTATCAAAGCAATTGGCAAAAACGAGAATAACCTCGGGATCTTGTTATCAAAGAAGTGGTTCCCTACAAGTTTGACTTTCTAACCACAATTCTAAATACTTTGATTGCCTTGTTAAAATTAGTATTTTTTTTAAAAATCTGAATTAAATATATATAACATATACTTTAATTCAGAAAAGTAAAAGTTTTAAAATATAAATTTTAACTAAACAATCAAAATAATTTCAGTTGTGTTTTAAAAGTCAAATAACTTATATATAAGGACCAGAGGGAGTATACCTCGTCTTATATATATATATAAAAAACTACATGGACTGAGGGTAATAATAATACTAATCAAACCAAACCATACATGCACACTAAAATTAATCTCATTCCAAGAGCAGTTTGGGGGAACGAGACATACTCTGTAAAATTCTGCTTAAAGAACATGATTTGAGGTAAGATGTATGCATATCTTAACTCTAATTCAAAAGTGTAGAGAGGATATCCCGGCTCATGTGGTAATACTAAAATGGCTATATCATGTTGATATATAACTGTAAGTCTATTTGATCCCACGGTTGTACATGTGTATGTGGATAGACAGATGGTTGGGGGGAAATTCACAGAGCTTTGATGCAATTTACTTGGATATATAAAAATTGCTATTCAAAAAAGGGTCCGTTATACATGTTCACACATAAAATCAAAAGAAAAACAATAATCATAAATTAATACAAAGAGGATGATTTGCATAAACATATCCAACATTTCACTTAAAATATTGAAGCAAGAAGACAAATCCAAAAAATTCTTTAGTTTAAAGTTTAAAGAATATATATATAATTTTCCCACAGTCAGATTACCAAAGTTAGCTAATCCACTTGAGGAAATAAGTCTTCAAGCAACACTCTTTCATGGGTTTTTGATAACTCTGAGGCACATTATATCTTGTTAAAAACTCAACTTTCAATTGAATGACACATTACAAGTTACAAGGAGTTGTGATTACAAAATGTGTAACTAGATAGTATAAACAAATCGCATGTGTGTATCCACAACTGAAAGAACATTTGACACACAAATTAAGTTAGCTACAACAACATCAGTTTCACTAGTCTTATACTCCCTCCGTCCCGGCCAAATGTTTACATTTGGTCCGGGCACGGAGACCAAGGATAGTGGGTGTAATAGTGATTTTATTGTTAAAATAAATGAAGTAGTGGGTGTAATAGTGTAAAGTGTTGAAAAAGTGGAGTGAAGTAGTGGATGTAATAATATATTTATTGTTAAAAGTTACTATTTTTAGTAATGTAAAGAATTGGGTGGGACGTCCCAAAAAGGAAAGTGTAAAGAATTGGTTGGGACGGAGGGAGTATATCTATATTTTTTTTTGACAGAATATATATCTATATATTTTATCTAATCCCACATGCTATTATTTTATGTCTTCATTGTTCAGGAAAGAATTAAAGAACTCCATATATACATATAGATATAGATAATTTATATAATATATTTCAGTTGCAAACTTATAATTAAGGAATAATTAATATGGTACCTTAATTAATAACTTTCAAGTAGTTAAATGGCTTTACTTTAGAGAGGAATGTAGAGAAGGTACATAATTAATTTGCTTCAAAAGATCAAAGACATTAAGGTCTACACACTAAGATAAAAAGGAATATCATAGTTCATAGTATAGTATTCATTAGCTTTGTGGGGATGAAGCCAATTATACAAATATATAATTAGTTTTATCAAAAGTTTCTTAATTACCTTAATCATATGAAATTGTTGTACACTATGAAAAACAGCTGAACCCTAAATCTGAAGATAAAAGAAAAGAATATAATAAACATGCTCTTTAATTACTTTAATCTATAAACTAATTAGCTAATTACTTTATCATCGATTGTACGAATATAAGTAAATATAATACAAGCAGCAAGCTCCAGATCTAGTTATGCAAGTTGCATCAAAGAAGAAGTAATGATTACAAAAACTAATCTTCTCAAAAGAAAAACCTCAACCCATTCCTAATAGTTTAAAGTACTACAACAACAGTTAACAACATCACCATAACAATTAACAACAATAAGATCCTCAAATTTTCACATAATAAAACCTAATAAGTTAATTAAACATGGTTCATCATAACAGAAATTGTACAAGGTGAGATGAGATAATGATCTATGGATAACTCTGACCTTAATTTATAAATAACTCACTCGAATTTAATAGGATGACCGGTTCGGGTTGTTTCCGGTCCATCCGCCGTCCAGTGGTAGCTGACCATTAGGCATATTTAGCGGCAGGTTGAAAAAGGGTAACCCTAGAGGTTGATCACCGAAATTTGGACCATTTCCGCCACCGCTACCACCACCACCGCTACCACCAGATTGCCCCACTTGTGGCTGCATCGGAATCGGCTCTTCGTCTTCCAAAGGCAACCTCTCATACGCAACGTTCGTGAAAGAAGCCGCGATAACTATAACCGGACCGGACGCAATAAGTGCACCCACAACATTTCCTCCAACAACTTGACCTTGTCCCCCAGCTAAATAAATAGTCAAACTCGTCGCCCCCGGTGGAGCAGGGGGTGGCAAAAATGACCCCGACAAGGACAAAATTTCGAATCGGCCTTGGAGTGTCAAAACCGATCCAGCTGCCGCGGGTTGTCTCAAACTAACATTGTTCACAGTTCCACTTCCGCTCAATATACAAATACCTCGTTGCCTTTTCCTAGCATAAATAGCCACAGTTTCGAAAACATCGCAACCGCTACTCACTTCAAGAATATGAGCCCTGAGAGTATTCGCACTTTCCCTGGTTATAATCACAGGAGGTTTCGGCTTATTCTTTGATCCAGCTGGCCTGCCTCTCGGACGACGGGCAACCATGTTGCCCGAGTCTGAGTTAGCGAGATCAAGACCGCCTTGATGATGAGGAGAATCGTCGCTATTTCCGGAGAATTGGCGACGGTTGTTATCATCATCATTATCAGGAGGAACTTGAAGGTGAAGGTCAGGCCTGTGGAGTTGATGCATAAAGCCTAAGTCCAAATTTCCAGACATACTTAAACAAATTGAAACAAATTAAAGAGAACAGGAAACTGAGAAATAAAGTATGTGATAATTAAAAACAAGTGAGTTGATTTGTATTGTTTATGATTTGATTATATAATAAAAATATGTTCAAAGGATACAAGGAATAGAAAAAGGGAGGAAACTGATGGTAGAGAGACAGGAGAAGTGGGAGGAGTTGAAGAGAGAGAGAGAGTGGAGAAAGAAGGCATTCACAATATGGAGTATTATATCAACATGGAGCATGGACATAGGAAGCCATATTTATATTTATCCGACTCACTCTTATTATAGAGTTTTTTTTTGTTCTATGAGAGAACGACAATTTCCAAAAAAAAAAAACGGAAATTTTTTATTAAAATTCGAGCGCAACATATATCATTAATAATATAATTTCTGTTAAACTTTATATATTTTTGTATTAAATATAATTATCTATTTCAATATGAAAAGCTGAGAGCAGAGTTAGAGTGGCGCTGCAGGGTGTGCATTCTGTTGGACGGCACAAGGTATAATAGGACATTTTTTTTCATGCAGGTGTGTGTGTATATGTGTGTATGTATATTGAAATGGGGAAAAAAATTAGCAAAAAAAACTATAGTTTTTATTTTTAAAATTTAAAAATTGCAAATAAAAATAGATTGGAAAATATTATATATTTAAATAATTTTTAGATGTTATTTTAATTCGATCCGATCAGAAAATAATCTGAAACCGGAATTTTAATCAAAAAGATCTGAAATAACAGACCCTGTAATGACCTGAATCGATCAAATCTAAATGAAAAATTATACAGTCTAAATATGACTCAAATTAAATAGACTCTACATATACTTCTTATATACAATCTTATGACTCGTTACATCACAAATACATTATACACGTATACCTAATTCATAAACACAATACATGTATTTCTAAAATAAAATATTAAAAAAATTAAGAATAATATTTATTTTGAATTTACTAAAAAGTAAAGAAAAGTGAATATAAATTCATATTCAAAAAAAATTGTATATTATATATGTGCATATAAAATTTATTAAAATATTTTTATATTTTAATTTGGCACTCAAGATTTTTTTATAAAATTGTTATATTACGAGTATTTAATGATTTTTTATCATATTAACCAAAATCAGAACTAGAGAAATGTATTACTTAATCGAGATAATTAATCTATTCAATATTATTTTATTAAATTTTAACTATTATTTAACAAATTTGCTTAATGAACTTTTTCAAAATTCGACGATAATTTGAATTTTTTTAACATTAATCAAACTGAACTTTTAAATTTAAATAAAATTTATTTTTAAATAAGAAATTTGAAAAAAAATCGAACCAAATTTAATCCGTTTTTATCAGAAATTCATCTAAATTTTAAACCGATTTTGACCTAAACCGAAATTGTGCCGATCTCAATCAAAACCGGTTCAATTTATGCAAAACTGAAACTGGAACCGAACCGAATCAAATACGATCCGAACCGGATATAAATATATTATAACCAAAAATTAATCAGATCTGATCTGCAACCGAACCGTTTACCCGAATTTTCAGATCTAGTAGTAGTAGGGATTAAACTTCGCAAAATGGGTCTGGATCCGAAGAACCGAACCGAAATTCATGGAATCGAATCCGATTTTATATCCAAATTATATAATCCGATAAATATTCAAAAAATTGATTTGATCCGAACCGAAAATTACTCGAACCGAAAATTTAACTGAAAATAATTTGAAATACTAGATCTGATAATGACCACGACCAATTAAAATCGAATACACAGACATCTGAACTTATTATGACTCGAAGTACAAGATCTGATTCAATACAAATACAAATGACATTGAATTAGAAAATAGATAAATTGAATTTTAATCTAATTATTTAGTTATATTTTTATGATTCATAGTTTATAATATTATCTTATTTTATTCACTTAATTAATCTATTCATAAGTAAAATTAATATATTTAAAATTATTTTATATCAAAAAATTAAAATGGTTATACAATCAAAATTTTAAAAACTTATATTATTTTATATTATAACTAATATATTTAAAAATAAGATGATTTTTTAAAGTCTCGCAAATTATAAAACAAAAGAAGAAAAATAATGAATAAGTCATTAGTTTAACAAACTTATTTAACTAATTTTATTTTAGTTTCACTATAATTAAAAACTAATTTAAAATTAATCCATGGTACATTTTTCCGATCCGAAATGATCTGAACCGAATTTAATATGAACCGGACTTCAATTTAACCTATTTTAATCCAAACTAGATCCGATCTAATCTGATCCGAACAGTCCGAATATATCATAACCGAAAGTTAATCTTGATACGAATGTATCCGATCAGAAACCGATCTGATTATCCGAATTTCCATGTCTATTTAGACATGGAAATTCCATCGATTCGGTAATCCAAAATTAAAATTTTGAATATTTATAAATCAAATCGAAGGTACCGAGTTGTCCTAAATTGAACCGAAAAATTATAACTTGTTATATTCGTTTTTTCAAAAAAACATTATGCTATATTATTATTCTAACTTTTACATTTAAATTCATTCATAAATTCATATAATGGGTAAAATTTTAAAAAATAAATAAATAATCAATGTAAATTTTTTAATTTAATTTGAATCCACAAACCATTAATACATAAAAAAATATATAATTCGATCAGTTGAGTTTGAACAAATTTTAATAAAAAAAACGAACCAATATTTATTTCGATTTCAATCAATCAAACCAAACTGGACCAAAATTTTACAACTCGGTTCATTTTTTTGATTTTAATTCGATTTGACTCACCCCATATTTATTAGATCCTCTCTGACTATATATTCCGATAGAAAAAGGTGAAAATTATTTTTCATGAAAGAGACCGTCATTTAAATAAAATAATTATCTTTTATGAAAGAGGGATGCCATTTGGATACGAAAAATTGTCTTGAAAATACATACTAGGGGTGAATAAGTGTTATGGCAAAAAATGTCTAATTTTAATTTTTAACTTGTCAGTTAGTTAAGTTCACTTTCAATACAGCTACTAAATACAAAAAAAGTAAATAATACCAAATCTTTTAATCAGGTTCGGAACCTATTCTATTGGTCTACCTTCTGGTGTCTTAGTAACTGGTAATAAAGAATATTATTAATCACTGAAAAACCGATTACAAGATTACAATAATATTTCATATTTCAAAAGGGTTTCAGGTCTTTCATGAAAGAAGTAGCGTCATTTAGATTAAAAAATGTGTCTTAATTATGATTTGAAAATTAAAGTAACAAATATATAATATTCAATGCAATTAGTTCATAATATTTAATTCTGTCCAATTAAAAGATGGTAAATGAATGTTATGAGATGACATATTTTGAAAACGCTGAAAAATATTGTCAATATTTTTTTTGAAAATATTTATTTCTCAATTTATGCTATTAAACTATCATCATTATTTTATCTCCCATTCGATTTTGCAAATTTATCTTGAAAATATTGAAGTCTGCTAAAACTCTCTCGCAGACATATAATAGCAACGGGGAAATTTTTATAATTGAGCTTTTTTAGTTGCCATCATCTTATTTGCAAGACTCCATAAATTCTATTTCTCTTTTAACATCATAAATATATTATCAATTTGTGTTCGAATCATCAAAAAATAAGTAATATGATATTCGTCCGAAATATCTGTATTCGTATTCGGAAAAAAAGCGGATATTATCCGTATTCGGAAGAAACCGGATATTATCCGTATTCGGAAGAAACCGGATATTATCCATATTCGGAAGAAACCGGATATTATCCGTATCCGAATCCGAAGATTCCGGATACGGATATGGATATAAGCACATCCGTATCCGAAAATATCCGTATCCGAAATTAATTATATATAATATATATAAATATTTTTTTAATATATATAATATATAATTATATATTTTTAAACTCATTTATAGTTATAAACACATTTATATATTTTTATATATACACTTATAGTTATAAACTCATTTAATTTGATTCGATTATATTTTTTAATTAGCTCAACTCTAATGTCTATTTTAATTTAATAAATTAATATATACACTACACATGGTTATACTTTAAAATATATATTCAATATATATATATATATATCAATTTATATTTCTATAGTATTTTATGCATTTTAAATCGTATCACATATATCACATAAATAATATATATATACAATTTAAAATTTATTCTATTAATTTTATAGTGTGTGTATATATTCATTAAATAATATATTTATACAAATTTTATATAATTGTAAAAATATTATAGACATATATAAAAATATCATTTGAGTTTAATATTATTAAGATAATAAAATTAGATTGAAAAGATAAATAAAAATTAATTTTTTTTAAAAATAAAATAGGCTTAAATCCTTTTAACTCTTAACTCAATTAAAAAAATAAATTAAATTTTTAATTTTTTTTGCAATTTTTTTTGAGTTTTTAATATAAATTAAAAAAAATTATTAAAAATCGGATCTGGATCCAGATGTTATCCGTATCCGGATAGTATCCGTCGGATCCGGATTCAGATATTAACCTTTAAAATTTTCCAGATACGGATACGAATTTTCGGATTCGGATATTGACAGATCCGTATCCGAATTATCCGGTTTACAGCCCTAATAACAACTTATCACTAGAATCTGAATTCTGGGATTTAAGACATGCAAATGCAAATTCTATTTTATTTGTTTTTTTATTTTAAAAGGAAATATCATATTTTAAAATTAAAGGTAAAATATTAGGAGAATGAATAACTTAATATGATATATGTAATATCCCGTATTTTTTGGATTAATAAAAAAAAGATTAAAATTTGATAGAGATTAGAAATTAGAGTTGAATTAGAATAATGAACTTTCAAATATGGATCGGATTTGAATCATAGCATGTTTTGGTGTAGAGTTTTAAAACTCTATATATAGGTTAAGATCTTCTCTTTTTTTCTTCTTTTTTTTGAGCCACAAATACTAAATAGTTGCAAATCTCCCCCGATACAATTCTTCATTTTTTTCTTCATCTTTATTCATAAAATGCGTAGTATTTTTCATACACAAATCATATGTCTTGTAAAATTCGTAGTAAATTTATCGTAAGTCGGAATATAAGATCCACGTGCATATATATATTACAAGAAAAACGGTTAAAACCGACCGATTCCATTCATAATCGACTGATTTTGGCGGTAAATTTTAACCTTTTTTCTTGTAGTGATATGTGCCCACGAATCAAAATAAATCATATATCATCTCAAGTCTTTCGGGGAACATTTAAATTTATTTTCAGGTATCTAACATTATTCATAATATTATTCAATCAAATTCTTTTTTTAATATTTTAAAATTTTAAGAAAATTGATAATCTAACTATACTTCATACCCCCACACGGTATCGTTCCTATATTTCTATAAGTTTATCTGTAGTCAGAGACTCAGAATCCAGGGTGTAATATATAAATGTCTGTTTGCTCATTTTTATCTGTGTCACATACTTAATTATTATGATTTCACACTCATAAACTCATAAACAAATTGTTCATAGAATCATATGTATTCTTAGGATCAGTCCTGTCAAAATGGGTAATAAATACTCCCTCCGTCCCAACCAATTCTTTACACTTTCCTTTTTGGGACGTCCCATCCAATTCTTTACATTACTAAAAATAGTAACTTTTAACAATAAATATATTATTACATCCACTACTTCACTCCACTTTTTCAACACTTTACACTATTACACCCACTACTTCATTTATTTTAACAATAAAATCACTATTACACCCACTATCCTTAGTCTCCGTGCCCGGACCAAATGTAAACATTTGGCCGGGACGGAGGGAGTAACAAATACATAAAACAGAATTATTTTAATTTTAGTCGGCTTCTGGCTAGGCATAATCATGAAGATTAGACGTTAAAGTGTGTATTTATATATCACAAAATAACATAAAATATATACGATTCAGTCACAAGAGGACTTGTATATTAATTAGAAAAGTTATTTAATATCTGTTAATTTAATATGAAATAACTAAAATTGTGACAGTAAACGTGCGAAAAATATACACAATTTCATAATATAAAATTTAGAAAGTCGCATAACTAAATGATATATACTGTAAAAGATATTCTGTGTAAACAATAATGTTTGTATTTTATTATGAGGAAAACGCAACTCTAGTTACAAAAAACAGATAGGGACTGCGTGTGATGATTAATTAAATTCGTTAAATATTGCGTTATTGCACCTAAAAGTGCAATTATAAAGATATATTTGTTTTTGCGAGTTCAACTGGAACATGAATACATAATAAAATTATTAAACCGAGCTTGCAGATTTTAATTAGTTGACTTTCATATAGATGCAACGCAACACGTTTGTTATTGAATATTTTATTCCTCTGATTTATTGCAAGTAATTTTTTTTAATTCGATACATCTAACTTGTTTGCCCAGATAAATAATTATTATAGAAGGGGATTGAATATAATAGATACCAAATAATCGATCAGGAATACAAGTATATAAAAAGAACACTGTTTTGTATTAATATGATGAACTTGAATACAAAATTCTCTCAAGAAATTCATTGTTCTTAAGAGCTACAAGGTTATGAAAGATATATCTTGAATTTTTACTATAATGTTAACCTATGTTTCTGTTTATATAGACACAATTACAAATCCAACTATAAAATAGATAATGAAAAGAATAGTTTCAATAAGGTAATTTAGACTTGCATTCAAATTCCTTCTTTACTATCCAAATCAAATTCTGATTTACCTGTTTCCTTTACAAACTCTGTCAGTTATCAATCTCTGATAGAGTATTCTCTGTTAGAGTAAATTCTGATTGAGTATTCTCTGATAGAGTAAATTTCGACCGACAGCTTCTTATTCTCTGATGACGTCAGCAATCATAAACTCTGTTCTCGAGCATTCTCTGACAGCATTAGTGTTTATTTTATAACAATCTCCCCCAATTTATGCTTTATTAAGTAAAACATAAATTACACTTATGATGTCAGAAATATTTATAAATGCATCAGAGTTTGAATCTTTCTCCTTGACTTAGATCCTTTTGAATGAAAAGTATTCTTTTAGAAAATTGTCCAGTAGCTTCATCTCAGCATTCTTCAGCAATTCAACTAACTTCTCCTTGAGTTCTTTCATTTGATCAGAAGAGTCATCAATTTGGAATATAGCAACTCTCAAATTGTATATTGATGATCTCTCCATCCTTTCATCTAAAGGAATGCAACAAGCCTTCTTTCCATCAGGATTTAAAATTAATGTAGGAATTCCCAACACCATCTTGACCTTTGCATCTCATTTTGCCATAAATTTCTCAGTGTCATCTTCAAGTACATAACCCAGTTTATACTCCTCAAAGTTTATCATGAGTAACCCTTCATTCTTCTTCTTCTCATTTATCACTCCTTCAAGAATCTTTACCCATCTGGAAGTGGCTTCATTTTCATCATTAAGAAGATAAAGAACATATTCAAGTTTTTTGGATGCCTTGTGAATCAGATCTTCTTCAGCAATTTTTAAAAATCTCTCATTCTCCACGAAATATAGAAGCTTCTCATTTGCTTGTGCACCATCAAAAATATCCTTCACTATGTTCACAGATATTAATTTGTCCAAATCTTCTTGAGTTAAGTCTTCCTCAGGCTTGTCTTTCAATTAGAAGGGATCTCTGAAAATATTGGCTTCACCCCTGTAGATTTTTGCTTAAAAATCACCAATGCCACCCTTGTTTTTACCAAGTCTGGCATTGAGAGTCAGAGTTTGAGTTTTGGTCCACAGAAGATCAGGCTTTTTCTTTCTGATCAGAGATTGTTGATCTTCCTCTTCATCTTCAAAACTTGATCCACCTGGGAGAAATGTTGTTCCTGACATAGTGAGAGGAGTTCTTGATTTAGCTGGAGCATTCTTTATAATTTCTAGAGTAGGTTTTGCTTGAACAATTGCAGTTTTAGGAGTTTCAATAGATTTGACTTGAGCAGGCTTATGAACATTTTTCTTTTATTGAGCAGGAGTTTTTCTTGAGTTGGATTCTTTTTCATATATTTTCTTTTCTTCTGGACTTGAGCATTGTCAGTACCAGATTCATTCAACTCTTCCTCTACAGCAACTGGATCCATTCCTGGATTTTCTTCTTCAAACAACTTTCTTGCTAGTTCTGCATCTTTTAAGTTCTAATATTCTATTTTCTCAGGCTTTTCTTCTTCTTCAAGCCTTTTAGCTAGCTCCATGTCAATATCCATCAGAGTTTGCTTCTTGTCAGAGTTTACTCCAGAGTTTGATGGGATCAGAGTTTGAGAAGTTGTCAGAGTTTGTTCAGACATCAGAGTTTGTTGTTGAATCAGAGTTTACTTTCCATCCTTATGGCTTCATTGGTCATCATCATCATGTTTGTTAGATTTTTCTATAGCATCTTCTTTGCATTTGTCTTGCACAACTTTCTCCCCATTTCTGACATCATTGCATTTTCTTACTGTGAGGATGTCAACATTGTATGAAGCATATTCTGCATAGAAATAACAGCAGTAGAGAGATTATCAACCTTGACTTCCAAAGCATCTTGTTTTGCTGAGACATTCTTGAGCTTTAATTCCAGAACATGTTCAGATGTTGTAACAGCAGTTTGAACAGATGCAGTGGTCTGGTTGACAGATTCTTTTAACACACAGACTTCATTGTGAAGTCCCTTGGACAACACAGTAGTAGCCTTCAAAACAGTTTTCATTTCATCAAAGTTTAATTCCTTGTCAGCTTTGTTGATCAATTCATGAACATGGGGCTATGAGATTTCTTCATTTGGGTATTTCCAAGAAATATCCCAGATGGAATCTTCCTGAGATGGTTCTGCCTTTGAAATGAAATCTCTTTTTACACCTTCTTCATCTAGTGCAGCTTCAATTTCTCCCTTGAGTTTTTCTACCACCATATAATCAGGATAAGTCATCATTAACCTCTCATGAGCATCAAAACAATCAACAGGCCACTCCTTTATGTTGTACCTCCGAGTGAAGGGAATTGAAAGATCTGTAACTTCTTCATCCAAAAGTATTGGCTCATCAAAGTTTGAGTCCTCCCCATCAGAGTTTGCAGTATTGTCATCAGGGTTTATCATTTCAGAATTTGCAGTGACTGATAAACTCTGAGTACCTACAAAAGTAACAGAGCATCATAAATCACTCTTTTCTTTTAAAGTAATCTCATTACTTCTCACATCACACATATTATAACTTTTAATAGTTAGATTTTGTTCACTAGAAGTAACTAACTTCTTTCTCAATTATACCTCTTCTTTTGTCAGATCCAGTGTCTGCCTCTCATTATTAATTCTATTTTTCACAGATTTTACCTCAGACTTACTAGAAAGGTTCAAATCATAGTGTCCTACAGAAATAAGAGGTAGTTAAGAAGGGAGGTCTGTAGTCACATGAATAGGGGTGCCCTTTTCAGGACTATCCATGGTCATCCCAACAGTTAAAATAGGAAAGGTAAAATCTAAACTTATACTAGCAGAGAATGCAAATTCTGAAGAAAATTCAGAGTTTATACCTTGAGTTGTAGTTGAAGTGGATGGAGTTTCCATAGGTTGTGCAGAGAGAGGTTGCACCATTATAGCATCAGAGATTGTCATTGGAACTTCATCAGAGTTTATCTTTTCAGCATCAGCAACATCAAGATCCTTCATGATTGATTGAGTGCCTGCATCCAAACTTTGATTGGATGGTTCTTGTGTGGCAGGAGGATTAGTAACTTCTTCAACCCTTTGAGCTGAAGGTTCTTGTGGGTTGTACCCCTGATCTCTGTTGGCTTTATCTGCTTCAACTGTGGCTGCTTCAACCCTTTGAGTTGAAGGTTCTTGTGTGCCTGGCCAAAAAATGACTGTTACCTCACTTTGAGAGGTAGGTTCTTGTGCGTCCCGGCCAAAAGAAACTTGTTTCTTTTTCTTTCTTATGAATTGTTTTGTACTAGGAGAGGCTGGATTTGATTTTGACTTCTTTTCTTCCATCTTCTTTCTTACTTCTTCTGCCAGCTCCCTTACTCTTTCATATGATATCTCCTTGATAATTTGCTTAGGGGAATGAATATGAGAATCAGATATTGTCACTGGAACAGCTTCACTTGTAGCATCAATATTTTCCAAGGTGATTACAGGACTGGTAAAAGGATTAACATGAAGAGAATTACCATTCATTTCAGCCAATTCATCATTTTCTTCTCTATTGGCATTTTCATCATCATCATCTACCTCAATTCCACCGATGTTACTGTTTATTTGGTCAAGCAACAAAGATTAACCATACTTTATAACAGCATCAGAGTTTGGTTGATCAAAGATTAGAGCTTCAGAGTTTAACAATTTGTCAGAGTTTATTGTTGCATCAGAGATTATCCCTTCAGAGTTTAGACCATCAGA
Source organism: Oenanthe sinensis (assembly GCA_028671895.1). Classification (NCBI taxonomy): domain Eukaryota; kingdom Viridiplantae; phylum Streptophyta; class Magnoliopsida; order Apiales; family Apiaceae; genus Oenanthe; species Oenanthe sinensis. The sequence continues at coordinate 1,521,368 of CM053808.1, forward strand.
GATTGCAGCCTTGATCAATCTTTTTCTCTTCTTTTTTATTTTAGGCATTGGATTAACTGTGAATGGATTCATGAATGGTGGATGGGGAATCTCAGAAGCCTTCTTAACAACCTTCTTTACAGGCAAAACCAACTCTTCATTACTATCATCAGAATCAGTATTTTCATCTTTCAATTTCCTCTTCTTTGAAGAATATTCCTTCACTGATTTCCTTTTTCCTTTACTGCTTGGCCCTTGTTGAGAGGTTTTTGTTACAATTACAGTCTTTTGGGAGACTGTAGAGGTTGGAATCAGTATTTGGTGGGTGGCTTGGTTTAGAATCAGAGGGTACTAAACTCTGATCTATACCCACAGAAAGAAAATCCCTCTCATACATGGTAGGCATTCTCTGATGTAAGAGAAGCCTGACCCATGTGGGATAAAAGAGTTGAGATAGTTTACCTTCACCTTTCTTTGCATCTTTCCTAGCAAAATCAACAAAAATTCTTTTGTTCATACAAAAACTAGCTAAACTCTGATCATTCTCAAAATTTACATCAAGTAGTAAATAGCTAAAAATTAACTGTAGAAATCTAGCAAAATATACAGTGTGTGTATCATCACCTATTTTGGTAGTTAATTTCCTAATTATCAAATAAAGAAAATAAAGTTTAAGTTATGGGTCAGAGAATACCCAATATATTGTGATAATTGAGGAATGACATCAAAGTTGGTGCATTTTACTATGAAGGCCCTTGTGATGTAATCAAAGAAGAAGCTTTATTATTTTCTTAGATTTGGCCATGTGAGACTCCCCGGCTTTGATAGACTACCTCCATAGCCTATTGTTCTGAAAAACTCCTTTATATATTCATCCTCAACCACTTCTGAAAGATGAATGGCTTGTCTCATTACTGCAGGAGTAATTGAATGCTTGTCATTGCACTGGAATGTGATTACTCGTTCTTCATTATCACCAACATTATTGAATTTAACAATAGACCAAATTTTGATTAGAGATTGAGCAGAGAAGTTTATGGGTTCCTGTAGTGCATACTCAATGTAGCTGTTCTGTAAGATATCATGAATCACATGAAAGTCTTGAGGTGTATCAGTTTTATTCAAAAGAGAGATATAATTAGTTGTAGCAAATGTATAATTTTGAAAAGTTAGACCTTTGGATGTCATTGTAATACAGAGATTAGCAGTTTAAGAAAAATTAGGGTTTTAGAGAAAATGAGAGAGAAGACAAGATGCAGATAGTGAAAATATGAAATAAACTATTCCCTCTCAATTGCATATAGTGTATAGCGGGACACGTGACATGAAATTATTGGAAGAGTAATGAGTAGTGCAATTCTCAAAATACAATAAGTGTGTGTGTATCTGTGTATAGATATGAATCGATTTTTGTGAGATACACGCGCCCTTATGATTAGTCCAATCAGAGAATAATGATTATGATGTCACAAAATGAAATATGATGTCATAAATAAAATCTCAGTGTTTAGCATGTAATCAGAGTTTATATAAGTCAGAGTTTAATATTCATTATCAGAGTTTATAACATACTCTGACAGAGTTTATCATAAACACTGATAGCTTGTGATCAGAGATTAGATATTCCATCGATCAGAGTTTACTGTATGTTATATCATAGTTTATCACATACTCTGACAGAGTTTATCATAAACTTTGATTGTCTGCTACTTGCTTTCTGGAGTAGAACCACTTGTCACAATTCCTAATTTAGAAACCAATCTTGTAAATGTTGCTTCACACAAGGGCTTGATGAATATTTATGCTAACTATTGATCTGAGGGAACAAAATGCATTTCAATTGTTCCATCCATGACATGTTCCCTTATGAAGTGATATCTGATGCTGATGTGCTTTGTCAGAGAATGTTGAACTGGATTTCCTGTCATTGCAATAGCACTTTGATTATCACAATAAATAGAAATTTTTGAAAAGTTCAAACCATAATCTAACAGTTGATTTCTCATCCATAAGATTTGTGCACAATAGTTTCCTAAAACTATATATTCAGCCTATGTTGTTGATGTTGAGATGGATTTTTGTTTCTTACTGAACCATGATACAATTCTTCCACCTAAAAATTGACAATTGTCACTTGTGCTTTTCCTATCAATCTTACATCCTGCAAAGTCAACATCTGAATAGCCTATTAATTTAAAGTCAGACCCTCTAGGATACCATAAGCCAAGATTGATGGTGCCCTTGAGATATCTGAAAATTCTCTTAACAGCAATCAAATGAGGTTCCATTGACTTTGCCTGAAATCTAGCACATAGACAGGTTGCAAACATAATGTCTGGTCTACTTGCAGTCAAATAGAGAAGTGATCCAATCATGCCTCTATATGTTGTAATATCTACAGGCTCTCCAGTGTCTTGATCAAGCTTGGTTACAGTAGCCATTGGAGTTGATGTAGATGCAGAGTCTTGCATTTGAAACTTAGAGAGTAGATTATTTGTATATTTTGACTGATTTATGAAAATATCTTCCTCAATCTGTTTCACTTGTAACCCTAGAAAATAACTCAATTCTCCCATCATGCTCATTTGATACCTAGACTATATTAGCTTTGAAAATCTTTTACAAATTTTTTCATTAGTGGAACCAAATATAATATCATCAACGTATATTTGAACCAATAATAAATCTTTACCTTTAGTTCTATAAAATAAGGTTTTATCAATTGTACCTCTTATAAAACCACTTTCAAGTAAAAATTGAGTCAGAGTTTCATACCAGGCTCTTGGTACTTGCTTGAGTCCATATAAGGCTTTATCCAGTCTGTAGACATGATTTGGATATTTTGGATTGACAAAGTCAGGTAGTTGTTCAACATAAACCTCTTCTTCAAGTTTTCCATTTAAAAATACACTTTTAACATCCATATGGTAGTCCTTGAATTTCTTGTGTGCAGAATAAGCAAGAAAAATTATGATTGCTTCAAGTCTAGCTACGGGTGCAAAGGTTTCGTCATAATCAATACCTTCTTGTTGAGAGTAACATTTGGCAACTAGTCTTGCTTTGTTCCTTGTAATAATTCCATCAGATTCTGTCTTGTTTCTAAAAACCCACTTTGTGCCAACAATTGATCTCTTCTTTGGCCATGGAACTAGGGTCCAAACTTCATTTCTCTCAAACTCATTTAATTCTTCCTGCATTGCAGTAACCCAATCTTTATCCTTCAAAGCATCTTCAATCTTATTTGGTTCTGTTTGAGAAAGAAAACTATGAAATAGGCAGTTATTTTGAGTAGCTTTTCTTGTCTATACTCCACTTTCTAGATCACCCAATAATCAAGTCAGGTGTGTGATATTTGGTCCATTTTCTTGGATGTAGAAAATTTCTTGAACTAGATGATCCCTCATGATTTGTGCCTTCATAGAATGATTCTTCTGTAAATGTTGATCATCTCCCTGAAGTTGTGCTTCCATTAGTATTTCATGTCTCAGAGTTTATGTACTCATAGTTTGAATGATTAGAGTTTGAGTGATCAAAATTTGTGGTTTCAGAGTTTATATTGGTTAGAGTTTGGTCAGACTCTGATATTTCAATAACTGTGGTTTGTTCTCCAATATCAATAATTTATTGAGGTTTGCCCCCTCACATGTGCAGAATCTTCAATTTCTATTTCAATCATTTCTGAATTAGAGTTTAAGGGATCAGAGTTTAACTCACCAGAGTTTGGTTCAACAGAGTTTATCTCATCAGAGTTTAGCTCAACAGAGTTTGTGTTCTGCAATTCATTTTTAAACCTAAGAGTTTCCTGAACATCTTCATCAAAAGAGACATTAATAGATTTCATGACAGCACTGGTTCTTAGATTAAACACTTTGAATGCCCTTGAAGAGGTTTTAAAAGTTGTTGCATAACCAATAAAAATTTATTCATTTATTTTGAGTTCAAACTTCTTCAATTGTTCATGATGTATTTTGAGAATAAAATACTTACTTCCAAAGATGTGAAAGTATTTAACATTTGGCTTTCTTCCTTTCAATGTTTTATATGGAGTCATTCCATGCTTATTTATCAAAGTGCAATTTTGAGTAATGCATGCAGTATTCACAGCTTCTGCCCAAAAATAAGTGGGTAGTTTTGCTCCTTCTAGCATTGTTCTGGCAGCTTAAATTAGACTTATGTTCTTTCTTTCAACTACACCATTTTGTTAAGCTGTGTCATGTGCTGAGAATTGTTGAATAATTCCTTTTGTTGAGCAGAATTCCTTCATTGCAGAATACTTAAACTCTGTTCCATCATCACTCCTTAAATTCTTTACCTTGTGTGGTGATCCATTTTCAATCATTGCATTATGATCAAAAATTATCTCTGCATTTTCATCTTTTTTATGCAAAAAGTACACCTAGGTAAATCTAGTGTAATCATCAATTATCACCAGAGTATATTTCTTCTTTCCAATGAACATAATGTTGACAGGACCAAATAAATCAAGATGCAATAGATGAAAAGGTTGATCAATAGAATTTTCAATTTTACTCTTGAAATATGTCTTCTTTTGTTTGGCCTTTTGACCTGAATCACAGAGTCCATCAGGATGAAACTGAACTTTTGGAAGACCTCTAACTAGATCCTTTTTTACTAATTCATTAATGTTTCCAAAGTTCAAATGACACAGCTTTTTATGTCAATTCCAGCTTTCCAAAGATGATGTCTTTCCAAGTAAACAAGTTAAGGGACCATCAGAGTTTACATCCAAGCTAACTTCAAATAGGTTGTTATGTCTGTGACCAATAAGAACTACTTTGTCATCCTTCTTGTTTTTCACTTCACAATGAGTTCTATGAAATTTCATAGAATAACCTATGTCTGTCATTTGACTCACACTTAACAGATTATATTTGAGTCCTTCAACCAGAGCTACATTCTCAATGATGATATTTCCAATAACAATTTCATGAAAGATATTCTTCTTGTCATTACTAGCTCTAACAAATTTCATGGGTTCACTTACTGTTCCTTTTATATGTGTCTTAGTGTGTGTTTCCTTGTCAGATTCATAACCTAAGGCAGAAGTCCAATTTTTGTTAGAAAATATTTGTTGGACTCTCTTACCAGAGTTTGTCCAAACTCTGAAAGTTTCCTTCTCTTTAGCTATCTCAGATTTCAAATATTCAACTTGAATTTCTAATTGAGTTTGCATATGTATAGCATTTTCATAGTCTTTCTTAGTGCTAAGTATGTGTGAATTTTTAGATTCAAGAAGGTCATTCCTAGCAGTCAGAGTTTGTATCTCAGATTTCAATCTTTCATTCTCAAGAGACTGTGACTTAAAGCTAACATGCAAGGTTCTAAGAAAATATTTTAATTCATGAATATCTTCAGTATTAAAATTGAAGACAGAGTTTGGTACCTTATCAGAGTTTATAATGGGAGCATTAGTGTTTGTCATGATAGCATAGTTGGTTTCTTATTTAGAGTCTGAGGAATCTATCCAATCTTTCTTTGATTTGATTAGTGCTTTTCCAGATTCCTTACTTCTGCATTCAGTAGAAAAGTGCTCCGTCTTGTTACACTTGACTTTTGATTTATCAATTGTTTTTTATTTTCCATCTTTATCTTCTCTTTTCTTGAATCTGTCTTTATTCTCTGATTCTCCATGCTTCTTCTGGAAGTTCTCTTGCCTTCTGTACTTCATATATTTCATTCTCTTGAAACCTTTGACAATCATAGCAACCATCTCCATCATGTCAGAGTCTGTGGAGTCATCAGAGTTTGCATCAGAGTTTGTCTCAATCTCTGATTCACTGTTTTCATTGACAATTACAGCCTTTTGTTTTCTTATTGAGGCTTTAAAAACTTTTTCCTTTGGTTCTTCAATCTTGGCCTCAACATTCAAAGCAATAGATTTTGCCTTACTACTCTTCATGTTCTTCCTTTGCTGTAATTCTAAATCATGAGTCTTCAATCTTCCATAGACTTCATCAAGAGACATCTCATCTAGATCAGCCTTATCTCTTATTAAAGATGTTTGTAGATCTCATTCTTCAGGAAGAGCCCTTAGAAACTTGGTGTTAGAATCCTCATTGTCATACACCTTATCCACCAAAGCCAAGTTATTCAATAGAGTTAGAAATCTGTCATATATATCAGTAAGAGATTCATTCTGTTTTACCTCAAAATATTCATATTCTTGAATTAGAATAGATCTTCTATTTTTCTTTATCTCCTTGGCATTGAACCTCTAGTGCATCCCAGTTTTCTTTGACAGTTTTGCATGCAATTACCCTGTTAGAAACCACACAGTCAAGACTGTTATGCAGTATGTTCCTTACCTTTGCATCTTTGAGAAGTTTTAATTTTTCCTCATTGGTCCACTCATTTTTATCCTTCAGAGTATAATATTCAGGAACTTGTTGAAGGGTTTCGGGAATGAAAACGCAGCGGAATTAACGTAAAAACAATAAAAAAAAATCGAAACCCAATCGCAGGATCCATGTATAACGTTGGATGATTATGGTGAAGAAGTCTGTACCTTAACAAAGCTTTCGTATGCTGTTTAATAGAGGTCCAGAAAGATGAATCACAACAGTCCATTGTTGCAAAGATTTACTCTCTAAAGAAGTCCACACGAACGCCCGATCGTCCTACGATCACCGGAGTCGGTACTAGCCGAATTGTTTGCCTCTCTCTCTCTCTCTCTCTTTCTCTAGCCTCTCTTGATGTTGAGCAGCTAGGGTTTTTCTCTAAAACGAAATTTGATGATTAAACCCTAATACTATACATCATTATGTATATATAGGGGATAGAGAGATTTTGGGCCTAACCCTAATCCATGTGGTTTCCAAAACCCATTATGACTTTGGGTTATTATTATTATTAAATCTGAATTCTAATATAATTAATCAAGTCCCACTTAATTAATTCAATAATTAAATTCAAATAATAATAATACTTATTAAATCTGAATTCTAATATAATTAATCAAGTCCCACTTAATTAATTTAATAATTAAATTCGAATAAACAATAATATATTTAAATTCGTAATTTAAATAAACCTCCGTTTTGACGTTCTTTGTGTGTGACCCTTTAGGTTATTATTACGTTGGCAATAATTTTATTATCTAATAATAAAATTATAAACAATGAGCGACATCTAGTAATACATCATTGCTACCCAAGTAACAATAATAATTGGTGATTCAATTAAACCTTTCGTGAATAATGTGCAATGTAATATAATCCCTTTAACCTTATATTATAGATAAAACTCGAGGCATGTATAGTGTCATCCTCTTTAACGTTTAATCTTGGTTTCCTTGATCAATGAGTAGACTATTTAAACAAATCAATATTTGAGCATGGCCATGCATTTCATAGTCTCACTCAATCAAGAGGCCAATAATATCACTCCTAAAATTGGAGGGTTAAATCCTATATCTATCATTCATATTCCCCATACGATTCATAGCATAACCAATGTCCACCTTTATCATTACCCGGTTAAAGGTAACTTTGAGTGTAATCAAAGTATATTAATTCTCGTATAGAAATATAATGATTTCAAGTCAGAGGATCATTACATCATTATCACTGTCAGATTTCTTATGACACTTATTAACATGTAGAATCTCATAGCGGGTCTTTCCAGTGTCATGTATTGATACATACACTTATATTCTTGACTTTAGTATCACCATACCCGTGTACAATGAGATGTGGTCATCTGTCAACAAACATAATAGTCTTATTGCATTATTACTGTCCTTAAATAATAATACTTGACTAGAGAATTTTAGGAATAAAAGACTATTCATATAATCTCATTTTTAAGTCACATACTTAAAGATATGTATTACGTATTAATATTCCAAGGACATTTATTATTCTTTCAATTTATGACGCAGTAAATAAAGACATAATAAATATTAATTAAATAATCACATAAAACATAATCCTTAATTGTTTTCAATAAAACATTAAAAGTATTGTCTCTAGGACACCAATACTAACAATCTCCCACTTGTACTAGAGCCAATCTCTCATGTATCTAATACCCATGGAACTAGTATGACCTTCGTGCTTCTGCTGTGACAAAGCCTTAGTCAGTGGGTCTGCATTATTCTTATTAGTATGCACTTTACATATATGTATATCTCCTTGATCATTAATCTCATTAATTAGGTGATATCTCCTAAGTACATCCCCAAACAATCTCCTTGGCTGCTTCATAAGAATCAATATACTCAGGCTCTATTGTAGAATCAAAAACTGTCTCTGCTGTGAACCATTCCAGCATACAATATCTCCATTTAGACAAAACACAAATCCAGACTGAAAAATCGAATCATCCTTGTATGTCTAGAAACTAGCGTCAGTGTAACCTTTTACAACCAGCTTATCTTCTCCTCCATATACCAAGAATTAATCTTTAGTCCTCTTCAAGTACTTAAGAATATTCTTGACTGCTGTCCAGTGACATTCACCTGGATTAGACTAGTATCTACACTGACTTAGACCGATCATTCTTCTTGATCTATCTCTATAGATCTTGATACCTAAAATATAGGTCGCTTCGCCTAAGTCTTTCATTGAGAAATTCTTACTCAACCAAGTCTTAACAGCCTGTAAAGAAGGAATTTCATTCCCTATTATTAATATATCATCAACATATAATTCTAGGAATGCCACATTGCTCCCACTTACCTTCTTGTAAACACATGGTTCATCTTCATTTTGAATAAACCCAAACTCTTTGACAGTTTCATCAAAATGAATGTTCCATCTCCTTGAGGCTTGTTTCAATCCATAAATGGATCGACGCAGCTTACATACCTTTATAGCATTCTTTGGATCAACAAAACCTTCAGGCTGTGTCATATACACATCCATATCTTTTTCAAGGCTCCTATTTAAGAAAGCGGTTTTGACATCCATCTGTCAGATTTCATAATCATAGTAAGAAGCTATAGCAAGCAAAATCCTGATGGACTTGACCATAGACACTGGTGAAAAAGTATCATCATAGTCAATACCATGAATTTGCTTGAAACCTTTTGCCACCAATCGTGCCTTATAGGTCTGTACATTACCATCCATGTCGGTCTTCTTCTTGAAAACTCACTTGCACCCTATAGGTTTTACCCTTTTAGATGGATCAACCAAAGTCCATACTTGATTAGTATACATGGATTTCATCTCAGATTTCATGGCATCCAGCCATCTCTTGGATTCTGGAGTGTTCATAGCATCTTAGTAGGTGAGAGGCTCATCTTCGTCGATAAGCATCACATCACCATCTTGAGTTAAGAGAAATCCATAATATCTCTCAGGCTCATGGTAAATCCTACTAGACCTACGAATAACCTGTGTTTCTTGAGCAGTGTTGTGGTCTTGTACATCCTGCTCAAGTTCCTCCATTGGTTCAATGTTATCTTGTGGGCCTCGAACTTCATCGAGATCTATTATCCTCCCACCATTTTTCTTCGAAAGCATTTCTCTTTCAAGAAAAACTATAGTTCGAGCAACAAACACTTTGTTCTCGGAAGGATTATAGAATGAATAACCCTTTGTTTCAATTGGGTATCCCACAAAATTATATTTGTCTGATTTAGGTCCTAGCTTGTCAGAAGTTAAACGTTTCACAAACGCTTCACATCCCCATATTTTCATAAATGACATGCTATGACGTTTCTTAGTCCATATCTCATATGGAGTCTTCTGAACCATTTTAGTAGGAACTCGGTTAAGTGTATAAGCAGCCGTCTCCGGGGCGTAGCCCCATAAACTAATTGGAAGATTTGCATGACTCATCATCGATCGTACCATGTCCAACAAAATACGATTCCTCCTTTCAGAAACTCCATTCCATTGTGGTGTTCCGGGAGGAGTGAGTTGTGATACAATACCACACTCTTTTAATAAATTCTTAAATTCATGGCTTAAGTATTCACCTCCACGATCAGATCGTAGAGTCTTAATACTTCCGTCAGTTTACTTTTCTACTTCAGCTTTGTATTCTTTGAACTTTTCAAAAGAATCGGATTTGTTCTTAATAAGATACACATATCTACTGAAATTATCAGTAAACGTGATAAAGTAGTAAAAGCCACCTCTTGTCATAGTACGCATAGGACCACATACATCACTATGTATAAGTTCTAATCGTTCAGTGGCCCTTTCACCTTGTCCAGTAAAAGGAGATTTAGTCATTTTTCCAATGAGAAAAGGTTCGCATGCTTCGTATGATTCAAAGTCAAACTTATCCAAGTATCCATCCTTATGTAACTTGGAAATGCGCTTCTCATTTATATGGCCTAAATGACAGTGCTAGAGGTATGTTTGATTTGAGTCATTTATTTAAGACGTTTGTTATTCACATTATAGATATGAGTGTCTAAATCAAGAACATATAAACCGTTAAATAAACGTGCAACCCCATAGGTAACATTATTCAAAGAAAAGGAATAACTATTGTTCTGAATTAAAAATGCAAAACCTTTCTTGTCTAAACAAGAAACCGAAATAATGTTTCTGCAAATTGCAGGCACGTAAAAACAGTTCTCAAGTTCTAAAATAAGCCCAGTGAGCAATGATAAATAATAAGTCCCTACAGCTAAAACAGCAACCTTTGCTCCATGCCAACTCGTAGGTCGACCTCTCCTTTAGCCAAAGTCCTACTCCTTTGTAGTTCATGTACATTTATACAAATGTGAGAACCACATCCAGTATCCAATACCCATGATGTAGAAGTTGACAAATTGACCTCTATAACATAAATACCTGAATCAGAAGCTTGACCAGCCTTCTTCTTCTTCAGATCCTCCAAATAAGCATGACAGTTTCTCTTCCAATGACCTGGTTTACCATAGTAGTGACAATCACCCTTTGCAACAATACCCTTAGGCTTTAAAGCCTGTTTGGGATTAGCCTTTAGCTTGGGACCAGAAGCAGATCCAATCTTCTTCTTTCCCTTCCATTTGCCTTTCCTATTAGCCTTACCTTTGTTATCTACCATCAATATGGCAGCAGGTTCAGCCTTTTCATGTTGGTTTCAGCAGTTCGTAACATGACCAACAATTCAGTGGGTGTTTTGTCTATCTCATTCATATTGTAGTTCATAACAAAATGAGTATAGTTGTGGTTCAAAGATTGTAAGATTAAGTCAATCTGAGCTTCCAAACCAATCAGGAAACCCAAAGTATCAAGATACTCAATATAACCTATCATCTTCAGAACATGTGGTTGAACAGGTTCACGCTCTCCCTGTTTGCAAGCATATAGTGCTTTGCTCGTGTCGAACCTTTCTTGACGAGCTTGTCCCTTAAACATTCTTTGAAGGTGTTTAATCATCTCATAAGCATCCATATGCTCATGTTATTTTTGAAGCTCAGAACTCATGGTTGCCAGCATGAGACATGCAATATCATTCACATCATCAATATGCTTCTGATAAGCATTTTGTTGAACGCGAGTTGCATTCTCAGCAGGAGGAGCAGGTGAAGGAATTTCTATGACATGGAGCTTACGCTCTTGCATGAGGACAATCCTCAAATTCCTATACTAATCCAGGAAGTTAGTTCCTGTCAGCTTGTCCTTCTCAAGGGTTGCTCGTACGGAGAAAGTATTTGTATTGTTTGCCATTTAAATATCTACAATGTTTAAAATGCATAAAATAAATATTAGATTGTCTGAGTTATTTATTATGTTCAAATGATTATGATATATTCATAATATATCTCCCACTATTTTTATCAAATTAATAGCCCTTACTATTAATTTGGAAAGTATATCCCATAATTCTTTCTAGTGAGCCAAGATCCATATTTCGTCATGTCCTAAGTCAACCACTGGAAGTCCTTAAAAAATGATTATTTAGGTAGACAACAGTTGTCAATTATATCATATATAATTCTTGGATAGTTTGGTGAACAACGATTGATCTTATCTATCTAATAGACTTTTAACCAAACTCTATGCTTCTAAGTTCATAATGGTTGAATATAACTGTTTATTTTCACCTTATTATGATGACTCAGTTAAGTAGACCCAATGATACAACGGCCGAATATAACCGTTTATATTCGTCGCATCTCACCATGATAGATAGGAGTCCCCTGCCACTGACAGTCATTCCCCTAAACGATCTAGGATTCGATGAGTGTTCATTCATTGGAAAGCATCCGAGTAAAACTTAATATTTTGTTAAGGGGTTTAGAAAATTTATAACGATCATGATCACATCATAAAGAGATCCTCAATTTTTCCTTGAACCAAATATTTCAAATTGACATTTTAAATTGTTCATTTCCCAGGTAGATAGAGGATACCAATGGTCACACTTAAAACCCATCAACCTTACGAATACGCATATCCGCTTTTGTCAGAAAATCCCAGTTATAGATATCAAAATTCATATTTAATTCCGTGTTTTAAAATCCATATTTCATAAACACAAGAATCTCATGATCGTTTGTTAATTTTAAAATCTTGAATCGTTACAGATTTTATCTTTCTTAAGAAGACATGGCATGGGTGTCGTATCTAATACATACATCATTCTAACACATACATATCTACACATACATTCATATACATATATGTATTGTGCGTAAATTAAACGTGTTTGGTTATGGCCCCATCCTATGTGATATTTCCAAGCTAATGGATTTATCAAGGTCAATCTATGGTGGTTTCAAATACTACACTATTACATGTCTTTATCTTCTTCATTGCTCCATCATCTGGATTGCCTCCTAGCTTCCTTGCTTCCAAGTCTCCATTGAACAATTACATTGAATAATAAATAAATCTATTCTAATGAAATTACAAGAAGAACTCGAGTTACATTCGAGATTAATAATTACAATGAATAAACGACATGCAAGTCGTATTTAGAAACCAAAACCATAAAACAAAACCACTATCCTATGGGTCTTTAGGCCATAACCATCCACCATGTTATCACATAACACATGTAATATATCTCAGATTATATAAACATATCATATAATCATATATAATAAATTTCGAAATTTCAGAAAATCAAATAAATTTCATAAAATAATAAATCGCCGTTTCGGGGCCTGTAACGTCGTCAAACGGCTTACAGACGCGAAGCTGACTTTGTCAGTATTTCTTAGTGACACGATTACAGTCAGAAAACACATATCTTTTGCGAAAATCGGACACTGGACACAAATTTCAGAAAATCTACCGAAGCCGTTTCAGAATTCGTATCGAATACGATTTCCATAACAAGAACAAACATGTATCATATACATACAGCAATACACACAATCATCCCATGATTATACAACACATGAATATCATATATTCAAAATCATATAAAACATATATATCAATATATAGTCATGGCATATCATATATATGTTTACATACATCGAAAAACTGTTAAACACATAACCAAATCATCCCATTATACACATAGCTCTGATGCCATTGAAGGGTTTCGGGCATGAAAACGCAGCGGAATTAACGTAAAAACAATTAAAAAAATCGAAACACAATCGCAGGATCCATGTATAACGTTGGATGATTATGGTGAAGAAGTCTGTACCTTAACAAAACTTTCGTATGCTGTTTAATGGAGGTCCAGAAAGATGAATCACAACAGTCCTTTGTTGCAAAGATTTGCTCTCTAAAAAAGTCCACACGAACGCCCGATCGTCCTACGATCACCGGAGTCGGTACTAGCCGAATTGTTTGCCTCTCTCTCTCTCTTTCTCTAGCCTCTCTTGATGTTGAGCAGCTAGGATTTTTCTCTAAAACGAAATTTGATGATTAAACCCTAATACTATACATCATTATGTATATATAGGGGATAGAGAGATTTTGGGCCTAACCCTAATCCATGTGATTTCCAAAACCCATTATGACTTTGGGTTATTATTATTATTAAATCTGAATTCTAATATAATTAATCAAGTCCCACTTAATTAATTCAATAATTAAATTCAAATAATAATAATACTTATTAAATCCGAATTCTAATATAATTAATCAAGTCCCACTTAATTAATTTAATAATTAAATTCGAATAAATAATAATATATTTAAATTCGTAATTTAAATAAACCTCCGTTTTGACGTTCTTTGTGTGTGACCCTTTAGGTTATTATTACGTTGGCAATAATTTTATTATATAATAATAAAATTATAAACAATGAGCGGCATCTAGTAATACATCATTGCTACCCAAGTAACAATAATAATTGGTGATTCAATTAAACCTTTCGTGAATAATGTGCATTGTAATATAATCCCTTTAACCTTATATTATAGATAAAACTCGAGGCATGTATAGTGTCATCATCTTCAACGTTTAATCTTGGTTTCCTTGATCAATGAGTAGACTATTTAAACAAATCAATATTTGAGCATGGCCATGCATTTCATAGTCTCACTCAATCAAGAGGCCAATAATATCACTCCTAATTCATATTACCCATACGATTCATAGCATACTCAATGTCCACATTTATCATTACCCGGTTAAAGGTAACTTTGAGTGTAATCAAAGTATATTAATTCTCGTATAGAAATATAATGATTTCAAGTCAGAGGATCATTACATCATTATCACTGTCAGATTTCTTATGACACTTATTAACATGTAGAATCTCACGGCGGGTCTTTCCAGTGTCATGTATTGATACATACACTTATGTTCTTGACTTTAGTATCACCATGCCCGTGTACAATGAGATGTGGTCATCTGTCAACAAATATACTAGTCTTATTGCATTATTACTGTCCTTAAATAATAATACTTGACTAGGGAATTTTAGGAATAAAATACTATTCATATAATCTCATTTTTAAGTCACATACTTAAAGATATATATTACGTATTAATATTCCAAGGACATTTATTATTCTTTCAATTTATGACGCAGTAAATAAAGACATAATAAATATTAATTAAATAATCACATAAAACATAATCCTTAATTGTTTTCAATAAAACATTAAAAGTATTGTCTCTAGGATACCAATACTAACACTTGTCTACCTTCCATAATTGTTGATGGCACTAGTTTGGTTGGAAGATACTGTCATTTATTAATTCTGTCTAAATAATCAGGATATGTGGCTTACAGGAACATCATCATCTTTACCCTCCATGTTGGGTATTCAGCTTTCTTCAATATTGGAATTTTGATGCTTTCATACTTGTTTCCAGACATGTTTGTGTGATCTTTTAGTTAAAAATAATTGTCTGCTCTGATACCAATTGTTTGCCCAGATAAATAACTATTATAGAAGGGGGTTGGATATAATAGATACCAAATAATCGATCAGGAATACAAGTATATAAAAAGAACACTGTTTTGTATTAATATGATGAACTTGAATACAAAATTCTTTCAAGAAATTCATTGTTCTTAAGAGCTACAAGTTTATGAAAGATATATCTTGAATTGTTACTATAATGTTAACATATGTTTGTGTTTATATAGACACGATTACAAATACAACTACAAAACAGATAATGAAAAGAATAGTTTAAATAAGGTAATTTAGATTTGCATTCGAATTCATTCTTCACAATCCAAATCAAATTCTGATTTGTCTGTTTCCTTTACAAACTCTGATTTGTCTGTTTCCTTTACAAACTCTGATTTGTAAACTCTGTCGGTTGTCAATCTCTGATAGAGTATTTTCTGTTAGAGTAAACTCTGATTGAATATTCTCTGATAAAGTAAACTCCGACTCACAGCTTCTTATTCTCTGATGACATCATTAATCATAAACTCTATTCTTGAGCATTCTCTGACAATATCAGTGTTTATTTTCTAACATAACTTAATTTATTGTTTATAAATTTATTTAAACTAAATTAAAAAAATAATGTCCTGAATTGCGACTGTGGATTGGTTCTGTGTTGTTGTCCATCGCATTTTCTATTTTTAATCGTTGTTATAATATTGTCATCAGAATAACCTGCATTTTAAAATTAAAACATGATTTGTACTTAACTCGTAAAATATTTAAATTTTATTTCGTACCAATCAATACGAGTCCAACCTCAAGTTATTTGAGAATCATATTCTGTGTGTTAGTTGAATATATGTTTTGATGGATAAAATTTGTTATTGAATAAGATTTTCCGGCATAACTTATTGTTACTAGCTTGCACGTTTACCTCATATATATATAACTTAGTTTGTTTAGTATTTAAATATATTATTAATTTAATAATAAAATTAAATAAAGGAACTCGGGGTATAAATAATTTTTCAATTTTGAAAATTATTTATTGATTATAAATCTAATTTTACATGCTATTTCAATATTAATTTTTATTTATCTATTTAATTGAGTCCATCTTAAATCAAAATCAAACTTATCATTATTTAAACTCACTAGATTAGTGCTAATTGTACTGTTGGAGAACAATAATGCAATAATTCCACCAAATTAATTTATATTTTAATTACTTAACATATTGTTCTTTTTGTTTGTGTCGTTGACACTAGGGGTGAGCACGGTTCGGTTCGGTCCGGTTTTTGACCGGAACCGGAACCGGAACCGCATATCTTCGGTTTTAAAAATTGAAAACCGCAACCGCAACCGAACCATCGGTTTCGGTTTCGGTTTTAAAAAGACCGGTTCGGTTTTTATCGGTTCGGTTTCGGTTAAAAAACCGGATAAATAAAAATGAAAAAAATATATAATTTAAATCATTATATTTTTACATTCAAATTTTATACAATCAAATATTTGATCACATTCTGCATAATAACACTACAAAAGAAAGGTAAGAAACTTTAACAATCAAATTTTAAGGTTGAATCAACAAAATGTGAATGTCCTTTATCGTAGTATGCAATCTAAAAAGCACATAACCATGTCTAATGATGTTTACTCCTGATTATATGTTTTTTAATTGGAAAATAGAGGAATAAAATGTTGTAAAGGGGTTGTCATATTCCCACATTCAATATTAGTATAGTTGATGTTGTAATATGAAATATAATTGAAAAAACTATGTTCTAGGGAAATTTAATACTTAAATTATATATATATATATATATATATATATTATATAATAAATTTATTTATTTTAATGATCGGTTCGGTTCGGTTTTTTTCGGTTCGGTTTTGACCTATAACCGGAACCGGAACCGAAAGTCTCAGTTTTTAAAAATCAAAAACCGCAACCGCCGGTTCGGTTTCGGTTTCGATTTTTTCGGTTCGGTTTTCGCCGGTTTCGGTTCGGTTTCGGTTTCAATTCGGTTTTTTGCTCACCCCTAGTTGACACTATGAAGTGAGTGTGGTCGAGGCCAAAGCAAAGAACAAATAAACGACTCTTTACTCGACTGATTCTTCGAAAACTTCGCAAGGACAACTTGCAAAGTGTTTGCTATCTTATTTCAATGTCATATCTATCCTTCCATTCAAATTTATAATTAATTTCACAAAAATGAAATATATTTTTTAATAAAAATTTAATATATCAAATTATCCCCTTTAAAATGGGACAAAATATATTAAAAAATTTGATTTCTACTTTCAACTAAACCAAATAATCTGTAAAGTATTAAATACACGAAGTTAGAAAATGATCTCTAGGATTGGATAAGGAATTAAACGGATACCTTTGTACCATGATTCGTGAACATAAATATTTTAATTTTTTTTAATTGGATTAAAATAATACAAGATATAATTTTATCAAAGCTAACATCTAGAATTAATTTAGATGAATTTCTTATGTGTCCATGTACATGTGTGTGTGTTAGCTTTTCTACGTGCCTACACAAACGAGTGGACCGATGCCAGTGGTTTATACAATTGAAGAAAAGATCATATGTAGATTTTAATTCCTTTCTTTATTGAAGACACCAAGAAGATGAACAGAATGACATAATCAGTCACGCATCTTACTCAAGTTGCCTGTACTATATTCTTACTATTTTAAATCTCGTTAAATGAGAGATTTCTTTAATTCTTATTTATTAATTAAATATTAATTTTAAATTTTTTATAATTGTATAATAAAAAAATTATTTCGATATTATTTTTAAATAATATCAAACTAGTAATATAAATATTAAATTTTAATATGTATAATTTCATTCTTTTTTTTATTGGTGTATAATTCCAATTTTAAATATTTGTTAATAAATTCCCGGTAATTTATCATAAACATAACGACCCAAGTACTAGATGTGCTTCAATCGAAAAAAGTTACATAAAACTTATATCATTTGAAGATTTAAAATATTTTTTCATTAATATTTAAAACTTTTTATGTATTAATTTTTTATTAATCTTACATTATATATAATAATTTATTCAAATGTAAACCTGAAAAACTTAAAAAAATTAGCGAAAAAAAATAAACTTCAAAAAGAATAAAATAAGAAATGTGATATAAAAAAAAGCGAAATTTCGATTTCTCTGATTTTCTAATAGTCCTATTCTACTAATGTACTCCCTTCGTCCCAATTTATTTGTCATTTAACTTTTTTTAATTAAATTGACCCAACTTTGATTGAAAATTGTACCTATTATATAGGTGCAAAAATTTATAAAAATCAAAACATTAGAAAATATATAAAATATATTTTAAAATGTACTTTTTATTATTTTAAAAGTATAAAAGAATAATCTATAAATCGCAGTTAAATTTTAATCAATCTGGTTACAAAAATTCAAATAAAATAGTTAATTTGAGAGAAAGAGCAGTATAACATTGCATAATTAGAGCAAGTCTCATTCCCTATAAACTAGTAGAGTTCCCGTCCAATGCACGTTTAATTGTTATAGAAATAATATTATATAATATTTTTTAAAATATTATTTTACTTAATTAGAAATTGTTTTTGAAAATATTCTATATATTCAAAATATTCAATTGAATGAGTTAGGATTTATAGATAAAATATGCCTTAAATTAAATTTTAATTAATTCAATAAAATAAGATAAAAATAGGTCGATATTATTAAATAAATTATTATTTTATCTATTCATTATTTTAACTAATTATTTACCTAATCCTTTTGGAAATACTTTTACTTATACTATATAACATAGTGTAAATAATGCATAAAAAAGCAACACAAATAAGATTTTAATTATTTTAAGATGACTTGATTTATTTTTTTAGTACATTACTTACACTATATAATATAGCGCAAGTAATGAAATTAAAAAATGATTCAATTTGACACATTACTTACGCTATATTATAGAACATATATTTTTTAGTAAAAGAAAAGTAGCAATTTTAAAACTATCTCATGTATTATTATCAGTAGAAAATATTTCTTATTTCATAAAATTATCATTTATAACTTAAAATTTTATTATTTTATAAAGTTAGAGAAATTATATATTTATATAAGATATTTTGTAATTATATTATTTTATAATTTATTGAAATTAACAAATTTTTATATTAAATCAAGTTGGGATCTTAGAAAGTTATTATTTAAAAATGTTATTAATTTATCGAATATTAATTAATAGAACTATGTGTTTAAATTGAAATAAAACATGACTTGTGTCCATTGTGTTCAAATTGTATTATATTTTTTAATGTATGCAAATTGTATTATATTTTAGTTATAAATATAGAATTTATTCATATAATAATTTATTTAAGATTTTTCAATACAATATAATTTTAATATGTAAAATAAAACAACAGTTTAAAATTTTTATTAAATATATTATTTGATTATAAAAATATTAAATAAATTTATAATTATTTTTATAAATATAATAATAAGAAGAAATTTATAAATACAATAAGAAGAAGAAATATAAGTAAGTTTGTAAGATGTAAGAGAGAGAATGAGTGGAAAATAAAAAATACTCCATATGTCCCATATTTTTGTGGCTGAGTTACTATTTTTAGTTGTCCCAAAATATTGGCTAATTTCTATTTTTATATTTTTAATTTGACTATTACCCTTTATTAATGACACATTGAAAATTTAATTTCACCTAATTTTTTGTTCAATATCTACCATAATCAATGGATATACACTAATTGAAAGGCATATGTTTAGAAGCCTATTTGTTTAGCGAGATGACAACTCAACTCAAACATAGATAATTTGTAAGTAAATATATTATCTGTCACATGAATCTTCAGCAGGTATTATTTGACAAGAAAAAGAAGATCAAAGTCAATCAACAGACTTGAAGCAGTACTACATTGAAAGAAGTTCAATTTAATTGATCATGCCTCAGTGGAGTATTTAAGTTTGAAGAATCTACAGTGTCAGAAGATTTCAATTTTGTGTGACAACAAATATAGTCAAGTCAGAAGGAGCAGAAGTGAACCATTATAAAAGTCAAGTGAAGAATATTATTTGTTGTGAATCACTCGTGAACCAGACAGTACACGGAGTGTTGGCAAAATACAGAGAAAATTCTTTACTACAGAAGAAATGGACAGCTACAGACATTGGTGTGAAGACAGAAGATTTAAAATTATATCACCAACTGTTGTGGAGTCAAGACTTTAATTTAATTCTCTATTAATTGATTAAATTATTTAGTTAATTTAATTGGTAAATTAATTCAATCAGAATTAATTTATTACTTAAATTGATTAAGAAATTAATTAATTTAGAATTATTTTAGAATGAATAAGACTTTAATTTAATTCTATTATCAAAAAGATAATTTATTATGTATCCTATTTCCTTAGATTAATTCAAAAAAAAAGGATTAATTTAATGTATAAGATATATAATAAAGGAATAGAATTTAAATTAAAATGAAAACAAAAAAAAGGGAAGGCAGAAGATATTCATTACACATTTGAAGAATCAAATCAAGTCGACCAAATTAATTCTCGGGAAGACTTTTGGAAAAGTCTCCCGGAGACTTTTCAAAAGTCTCCCCGAGGTTTTATTAAAAAGAAATCAAAAAGAAGAAGAAGACAGTAGATTCAAATCATTGAAAATAAATGATATACATTTCATTTATCAATGCAAGTCGGCAGAGTTTTATCTCGGGAAGACTTTTTTGAAAAGTCTCCCGCAGATTAAAAAGTCTCCCCGAGTTTAATTGAAAAGTCTCCCAAGATTTCAAAAGTCTCCCAAAGGTCAGAAAGTCTTCCCCAACAAATTAAATGATTTTTCATTTAATTCCAGAAGTCTCTTCAAGCCCAGAAAAAGTCTCCCCGAGGAGAAAAAGTCTCCCCGAGCAGAAAAAGTCTCTCAAGCCTGAATTTACCTATAAATACCAGATTAGATCAGTAGATACAAAAACTTCTATTAACATTCTATTCGGCTTAAACAAAAATTCAAGAACAGTTAATGTCAAAATCTCTCTAGAATTTTAAGAGCTAAATTAGTGAATATTTTTCTGATTTAATCTTGTAACCCACCTCAAGTTTAATATAAGTATTTTACTTGAACTGTGTTTCTTTGATTATTATTTCGTGATAATAATTAATATTGTTTAATCAAAAATTATCCGAAACAGATCTTAATATTTATTAAAGATTGTATTCAACCCCCCCTTCTACAATCATTTGGACCTAACAATTGGTATCAGAGCCATCTGATTGACATAAAAATCAAGATCCTAATATTTTAATTATTAAAAATTCGAAACTTTTAATTTATTAAAAATTCAAAACTTTTAATTTATTAAAAATTCGAAACTTTTAATTTATTAAAAATTCGAAACTTTTAATTTATTAAAAATTCTAAAATTTTTAATTTCTTAAAAATTTGAAATCTCTTTAGCTCTTAAAAATTTCACAACTTTTAATTCTTTAAAAAATTCGAAAATTTTAATTTATTAGAAATTCGAAAATTTTTAATTTCTTAAAAATTTGAAAATTTTTAATTCCTAAAAATCTCAAATCTTTTTAATCTTCCATTATTTTAATATGAGTACTCAAAGAGTGAGTAGCATTAAAATTCCTCCATTTGATAAAGATAATTATAATCTTTGGAAGAGGAAGATGACACTATTTCTTCGAACTGCAAACCCTAAGTACAAAGATATTTTGAAGACCGGTGTTGTTGCTCCAATAACAATCATTCCTGAGCATATGATAGATGGTGTACTTATTCCGCACAGACAATTTGATAAAGAAATTTCTGAGTACACTGATACTGAAAAGGAACTGGATTCGTTGGACACTAGCCTGCAGTTAATTTTGGTAGAATCTCTTGATCCCGGAACGTACAATCATGTTGTTAATTGCAAAGATGCTAAACATATCTGGGAAACGATAGAGATACTCAATGAAGGTACAGAAGAAGTGAGGGAGAACAGATTGGAAATCTTAACGTCTCAATATGAGCATTTTAGATCAAATCCTGGAGAAGGTATCTCTGATGTTTTTGAGAGATATAACAAACTGATAAATGATCTAAATCTCAATGGCAAACACTATACGAAGAAGGAGATCAATAGGAAGTTTTTGCTGACAATGCCAGTTCACTTAGAGCATAGGATTACTGCCATCAGGGAGTCAAGGGACATGAATGAAATTTCATTGGAAAGACTATATGGCATACTGAAGACCTATGAGCTCGAGCAGATTCAACAGAAGGAAATATATGGAACAGGCAAGGTGGTCAGCAAGTCTACAGCTCTTGTAGCAGAAGTACCAGAACACAGAGAAGCTATGACTGAATCTTCTTCAGTCAAAGTCATTGATCAGGGTATTGTTGCAGAAGTTGGTGCAACTCAAATGAATTCATCTGAAAGTGAATTCTACTCAATGGAAGAACTTGATCAACTTGAGGATGAATCTCTGGCACTGATTGCTAGAAAATTTGGAAATACAAGATTCAGGAGGAACCATAGTTTTAAATTCAAGCCTATGACAAACAGATTTCAGAGAGGTGGTTCTTCTAGCTCATCCAATACAAGAGGTGGATACAAGACAGGGATGGTTGACAGAAGCAAGATCCGTTGCTTCAACTGCAATGAAATGGGACACTTTGCTACAGATTGTAGAAAGCCCAAGCAGGAAAGAAAGAAGGATTCATATGACGAGCTAAACCAGAAATATGAAGCTCTATTGAAGAAGCATCAGGGAAGATCATACTTAGCAGCAGGAAAAAGCTGGGATGATTCTGACAACGATGAAGAAGAAGATATGGGAAATCTTGCTCTAATGGCCTCTTCTTCTGAAGGATCACAATCTCCACCTGGAAAAGGAATTGAGGTAAACCCTAGCTGTCCTAAAATGTTTAAATTGCTAGGTGAGGATTTAACTAATGCTAGAGATCGAATAAAAGTCTTAATTCTCGAAAACAAAGTTTTATCAGAAGAGAATTATGAATTGAAAAAGCTGAAACTTATAAATGAGAAATTAACTGAAGATGTTGCATTTCAAGTTAATAGAGTCAACTGCTATGTTGAAATTGAAGCTTTTTTAAAGGATAAAATTGAAAAAGAGAAAGTCAGGTGTCAAGCCTATAGAACTGCTTCATTTGTTATGAAAGACCTAGTTGACCAACAAGAGATTAAACGGAAAGTTGGGATAGGTTTTGAATATAACAAATCTGTAGGAAAGGCTAGTAACATCACCCCTTTTAAAGAGAGTGCTATAGAGAGGGGTATTCCACATGTTATTAAGGACACTAAGAATCCTCTGTTCATAACTCCTATTGCAGAACCAGTCCTTGATAGTTGTGTAATAGTGGATTATGAAATTAAACTTGAAGACCTTAAAGAGGAAGAGAAAGAACAGGAAAAACCTGTTAGAGACATAAAAGGAATAAATGTCCAAAAAGCTAAATATGTACCTAAGAGACCAATAGAAAATGTGAACACTGCTAGTTCATCCACTCCTGGTTTAGGTGCTAATGAGCTTAAGAAAAATCATAACAAACCTAATAAGTTTGTTAATAGTAGGGATAAGAACAACAGATTCCATGCTACTGAGAACTTTAAAAAAGTTAATAAAGTTAAGGTAGAAACTGTTAAGATTCCTGCTATTGTGAATAAAATGCCTACTATTGATGCATGCTATAAACCTTGTGGTGTAGATAACTGTATGTTATGTGCTTTCAATGTTATGTCTGCATATTTTAAAAGCATGCATGCTATGAATGTCAATACTACACATAGACAGCATATAAATCACAGGCATGCTAGATCAAAGACTGCCAGTCCTCCTGTCTCACAGAAGGAGACATTCTCTCCTAGGCCAGCATACAAAAATGTTAAGGTTGTTTACAAGGAGAAGTGTTCAGTCAAAGTAGTAGATGAGTTTGTCAAGTTGGGTTCTGTTGTTAAACCTGATAAAGGACAATTTTTCAAATATGCCGGGCCCAATCAATGTTGGGTTCCGAAGAAGGCCTAACTCATTTGATGATTGCAGGGTGTGAAACAGGTGAACCGGGTTATTTGGATTCTCGACAGTGGATCCTCACGACACATGACCGGAGATAGAGCCCTGCTATCAAATGTTGTTGAGAGAGCTGGCCCAATAGTTACCTTTGGAGATGACAGCAAGGGTATGACTAAGGGATATGGCTATTTAGAAGCTGGCAATGTCGTCATTGATAATGTATCGTTCGTGGAAGGTCTCAAACACAATCTTCTGAGTATCAGTCAGTTTTGTGACAAGGGATACACAGTGACCTTTGTAAAGGAGAAGTGTTTGATTTCTCACAAGAAGGATGAAAAGCTTGCTCTTCAGGGAGTAAGGAAAGGAAACTTGTTCGTAGCCGATCTGAACTCAGGTTGTAGAGATGAAGTCAATTGTTTTTATGCTAAAGCTTCGTCAGATGAAAGTTGGCTATGGCACAAGAAACTCTCACACCTTAATTTCAAATCTATGAATTCTCTAGTCAAAAGAGAATTAGTGAGAGGACTGCCTCAATTGGAATTCACACAAGAAGGACTTTGTGAGGCATGTCAGAAAGGGAAAGCAAAGAAAGCATCACATCCAAGCACTGACACATCTAGTATTACTGAACCACTGCAATTAATTCACATGGATTTATTTGGTCCAGTCAATGTTATGTCAATGTCACATAAAAGATATGCCTTGGTGATTGTTGATGACTATTCAAAGTATACATGGGTTTTATTCCTGCACTCAAAGGATGAAACTCCTCAAATGGTGATTGATCATATCAAAATGATTGAGTTGGATTCGAAGCTTCCAGTTAGAGCTATAAGGTCAGACAATGGAACTGAATTCAAGAATGCAGTTCTGAATGACTTGTGTGCTGAAAAGGGAATAACAAGACAATTCTCAGCGCCTAGAACTCCGCAACAGAATGGAGTTGTAGAAAGGAAGAATCGTACATTAATTGAAGCTGCAAGGACTATGCTGAGTGAATCAAGGCTTCCAATGTACTTTTGGGCTGAAGCTGTAAATACTGCATGTTATACCCAGAATCGAACTCTGATCAACAAGGACTTAATGAAGACACCCTACGAAATAATGGCTAACAAGAAACCAACGCTCAAATACTTTCATGTATTTGGTGCTAAATGCTTTGTACTTAAAGATGGAGAAGAACGTATTGGAAAGTTCGAGGCTAAAGCTCTAGAAGCTATTTTTGTTGGTTATTCTAGAAGATCTTATCGGGTGTATATTATTGATCAACATCATGTCAAAGAAAGTGTCAATGTAACTTTTGATGACACAAAATTCCCTAACATCCAAAATGATGATCCATCTGAAACTCTTAAGTTCAACAATATTCCAGACTCACACTCAGATGATGAAAACGAACCTGAGGCTGCAACAGGAAACAACAATGTTAATAATGCTGATGATCCAAGTGGTAGTGGTGGAAACAGTGAAAACTCTGGAGATACCACTAACACATAAGGAGATTCATCAAGAGATCCTAGCAGCAACTCAGGGGGAGGAGATGAAGGTTCAGCAAATCAAACACAACATCACAATGAAATTCAAGGCGAATCATCAAGATCTAATCTGCCAAGTCAGAGAATTTGGAGTAGAGCTCATCCTTTTGAGCTGATCATTGGTGATCCAGATGTTGGTGTTAGAACAAGAGGTGCTACACAGAATCAATGCAATTATTCTGGGTTTCTATCTGAAATGGAACCTAAGAAAATAGAAGAAGCACTGTCTGATCCTGAATGGGTGATTGCTATGCAAGATGAACTCAATCAATTTGAATCTCAAGATGTTTGGAAACTGGTACCCAGACCGAAGGACAAGACTGTAATTGGCACACGATGGGTATTCAGAAACAAGTTGGATGAAGATGGCATTGTGATAAGGAACAAGGCCAGACTGGTTGCAAAAGGTTATTCCCAAGCTGAAGGAATTGATTATGATAAAACCTACGCTCCAGTTGCAAGACTTGAGGCTATCAGGATGTTTCTGGCATTCGCAGCTCACTCCAATTTTAAAGTTTATCAAATGGACGTGAAGAGTGCATTCCTGAACGGAAAGTTAGCTGAAGAGGTATATGTACAACAGCCCCCAGGCTTTGAAGATCCAGATCACATGGACTTTGTATATTTTCATTTCAAGGCTATCTATGGTCTCAAACAAGCACCCAGAACATGGTATGACACTCTTTCTGAATTTCTTCTTGAAAATGCTTTTGTTAGAGGAGTCATAGATAAAACCTTATTTTATAAGAAACACAATAATGATCTGATAATGGTACAAGTATATGTTGATGACATAATATTTGGGTCTACTAATGATAACTTGTGCAAGAGGTTTGCTAAGTTAATGCAGAGTAGGTATGAGATGAGCTTAATGGGAGAGCTGAAATTCTTCCTTGGACTTCAAGTGAGTCAAAGAATAGATGGAATATTCATTTATCAGTCCAAGTACCTTAAAGAACTTCTGAAGAAGTATCACATGGAAGATTCAGCATCTGCAAGAACTCCCTCATCTACAGCTGTCAAGCTTGGAGTATGTGAAAACTCAATAAAGGTAGACATCACAAGCTACAGAGATTCTGATTATGCAGGTAGTGTTGTTGATAGGAAGAGCACCTCATGGAGCTGTCAATTCCTAGGGAGAAGATTGATTTCCTGGTACAGCAAGAAACAGCAAACAGTTTCCAATTCTACAGCAGAGGCTGAGTACATTGCTGCGGGAAGCTGTTGCGCTCAGATCTTATGGATAAGGAATCAACTCCGAGATTATGGCTTTGTGTTAAATAAAATTCCTATTTTATGTGATAACACAAGTGCCATTACGATCTCCAACAACCCTGTACAGCACTCGAGGACAAAGCACATAGATATCAGGTATCATTTTATTCGAGAACACGTTATGAATGGTATTGTGGAGTTACACTTTGTACCCACAGAAGAACAGATTGCAGATATTTTTACTAAGCCTCTTGATGAATCCACATTCACCAGGTTGGTTGGTGAACTTGGGATGCTGAATAGTTCTTCATCTTAAATCCCAGTTCACATCTACATTATGTTCTTAAATAAAATTTCAAGTGTTTGTTATGTGAATATTTGTCATAACACTTGTGAATTTATTTTTCTAAATTCTAGTTCTCGAATGTGTGTTTAGTGTAAATTATTATAATATTTTATATTTTATCTATTTTGATTGTATTCTACTATATTTTAATTTTAGATTATTATCTTTAAAAAAAATAATTTAATCAAAATTTTACAAGTTAGAATTTTGGTAAAAATTATTTTTATTTGAAAATAATTTAATATTGAAGTATATCTATTATATATATATATATATTAAGTTTAATAAATAGGTTAATAGAACTTTGTACAGTTTTATTTAATTGGCATCTTTACTGTATATATATCTTTATTATTTTTGTTTTCCAACAATTGGTACATATTATTTTTATTTTTAAAACTGTTAGTATCATTATTTCTATATATAAGTGTGTAAGTTTATTTTTATTTTTATTTTATAGTTATTTTTATTTTTACGAGAAATTGTTCTAAGAATCATAAGTATTAAATGTCAATATTTAAAGGACTTGTGAATTTCTTTACATTTATTTTCTCGAGCTTACATATATCACTGATAATTGTTATGAATATAATTGTCATATGCTTGAGTAACAATTATTAGATATAATGTATGTAGTTAAGTGCTAATTTTCATTCCTATGATTATTTAGTATTTAGCGATGATATTTTATCTTATTAAAATTATGAATTGAAACAATTAAATGTTTATTAGTTTCAGAATTTTAATACGATGAGATATTAGGAGCATAATTACTTGCTTTTTGAAATTATTATTAATTATCATGATTGATAGTTTGTTATTGTTTCATTGCAATTAATTATGATTTTTATTGTTAGTGATAATATATATATTGTTTATTTGAAAATCACTAATAATAGAAGCATATCTGTGTTCTGCCAAACAAGAGCAATCGACTCGAGGTAAAAGCAGGTAATCTCGATCTTGATATATTCTCTAATCAATTAATATAAAAAATATATATACAATTGATATATTGAGCCCTCAGTGGCTATAGGACGAGATCAAGGGATTGAAAACCTACATTCTCTAACACAGATCATAGAACCACAAACACTCAAACAGATTCAACTTCATCTACTAAACCCCTGAAAAGAAAAGTTTTATCAACTAAAGTGGGTGAGAGAGTAAGTGCCTCTAGTGCACTAGAAAAGAGAAGTATCTATGAGTGTTCCAGCAGCTCTGCCTCTAGTTAGAATATGTAATTGAAACCGAGGCAACTGCTAACTAATTTATATCCTCCCAAAAGGGTATAGATTTACAAATGGCAAAACTGTTACTAGGTTCGTCATCTTAACATGATGAGTCTATTGAATTCGGTCTGTCAGCCAAGACCATTTGTAAAGAGTCAACTTCATCTGGACACTCTCAAACACTGCAAACCAAATATGTAATATTCAAATGCACTGTAAGGATTGTCACACACTAAGGATGAATTGACGGAAGCAATTATTCTAAACTTCCATATCAAGGAAGGAAGGATGATTGATGATTCTGACTGAATCAACATGCCTTCACAGGTGTCAGGAGGAAACTTGGATCATTTGCTACATTATAGATCCTTGTCTCCCTCCCCAGATGGAACATATCTGGATTCCTAACGGAATAGATCATCTTAGATGATCAGCAACTCATTGAATCTATTCCTGAAGCAATTCAGTTTTCAAAGTCAAATATTTTAATGGATTCAATTGAGGACGGGGATTTACGAAACTCCATTGCACCACCAGTGACCTCTCTTGAAGGGGCTATGGTGATCTTTCTTGCAGGTGCAAAAGACTGTATCATCCGTACTAAGAGAGAAACAGTGTTGTGAGAAAAGAGTGAAACACAAGTTAGAAAGAGTGAAAATATATATTCTATGAGTGAAACACTTAGAGAGTATATGAGCGAAACACTTGTGAGAAACACAAAGTAAAATCACACACTAGCACAATTACCAAATCACATTCCCAATTCCCTGTTACAGATTTCTAATGTTACTCAACTAAGGGGAAATAAATTTCTTCTGATATTAAGGATTCTGAAGAGGATTACTCAACTAAGGGGGAGAAGTTTGAACAATATCCAAAAAGAAAAGTTTGAACAATATCCAAAAAGAAAGAAGTGTTGAACAAGATCCAAAGTAGAGAATTGTTGAACAAAGTCTTTTTACTAGAAGAGGATTACTCCATTGTTGAACAAGATCCAAAGGGGGTATATAACAACATGCTTGGATTGGATATAACTAATGATTATTTATTAGTTCTTCTATTCCATTTGATTTTAGAAGATTCTTGTATATAGGATTAACCGGATTTTCTAAAATGCATAACATGTCATAGTTTGCATTTTTTATATCTGCGATGGTTTAATGCTGTATGTATGCCATGTCTGTTGTTACCTCTATTAAAATGGTTGGATAATTCAAGAAATGAGAGAAAGAATTCACCTTGGATGAGAAGTGAAGACAGGAGTTGGAGAAACAGAGGAGAAGTGGTAATAAGAAGAGAACAAGACTTCATCCCTGCCATCCTAAGGGGGAGTAGTGATGAGTCTGAGAAATGAAGATAATACTACTTGTATAATATGTTCAATGCTAAAGGAACGAATATCTTTCATTTCAGTTACTCAAGAAATCTGGAAATGTACAATCTGATCCAGAGAAACCAGCCACTGAAGATGTACCAATGACACCTAGTCACAAAAGTTAAACTCTAAAAGAAGGTGAAGTTGATACTTCTGAAGCTGGTAATGATAGGTAAGTCAAGATAGAACTTTGTTCTATTTGTTCAGTCTAGAGGAACAGCTATCTTGTATTTATCATTAATGTTTGAATCTAGTAATGTTTAATATAAACCAGAACTAAGTTTATTTATTTACAAGTTTTAGTGTTATATCTTTTTCTTGTTTGTTAGTTGAGTTATCCTCTAGTGATTTTCTTGTTATTGTTTAACAAACAAATAGGGGGAGATTGAAAGGCATATGTTTAGAAGCCTATTTGTTTAGCGAGATGACAACTCAACTCAAACATAGATAATTTGTAAGTAAATATATTATCTGTCACAGGAATCTTCAGCAGGTATTATTTGACAAGAAAAAGAAGATCAAAGTCAATCTACAGACTTGAAGCAGTACTACATTGAAAGAAGTTTAATTTAATTGATCATGCCTCAGTGGAGTGTTTAAGTTTGAAGAAGCTACAGTGTCAGAAGATTTCAATTTTGTGTGACAACAAATATAGTCAAGTCAGAAGGAGCAGAAGTGAACCATTATAAAAGTCAAGTGAAGAATATTATTTGTTGTGAATCACTCGTGAACCAGACAGTACACGGAGTGTTGGCAAAATACAGAGAAAATTCTTTACTACAGAAGAAATGGACAGCTACAGACATTGGTGTGAAGACAGAAGATTTAAAATTATATCACCAACTGTTGTGGAGTCAAGACTTTAATTTAATTCTCTATTAATTGATTAAATTATTTAGTTAATTTAATTGGTAAATTAATTCAATCAGAATTAATTTATTACTTAAATTGATTAAGAAATTAATTAATTTAGAATTATTTTAGAATGAAGAAGACTTTAATTTAATTCTATTATCAAAAAGATAATTTATTATGTGTCCTATTTCCTTAGATTAATTCAAAAAAAAAAGAATTAATTTAATGTATAAGATATATAATAAAGGAATAGAATTTAAATTAAAATGAAAACAAAAAAAAGGGAAGGCAGAAGATATTCATTACACATTTGAAGAATCAAATCAAGTCGACCAAATTAATTCTCGGGAAGACTTTTGGAAAAGTCTCCCGGAGACTTTTCAAAAGTCTCCCCGAGGTTTTATTAAAAAGAAATCAAAAAGAAGAAGAAGACAGTAGATTCAAATCATTGAAAATAAATGATATACATTTCATTTATCAATGCAAGTCGGCAGAGTTTTATCTCGGGAAGACTTTTTTGAAAAGTCTCCCGCAGATTAAAAAGTCTCCCAAGATTTCAAAAGTCTTCCAAAGGTCAGAAAGTCTTCCCCAACAAATTAAATGATTTTTCATTTAATTCCAGAAGTCTCTTCAAGCCCAGAAAAAGTCTCCCCGAGGAGAAAAAGTGTCCCCGAGCAGAAAAAGTCTTCCAAGCCTGAATTTGCCTATAAATACCAGATTAGATCAGTAGATACAAAAACTTCTATTAACATTCTATTCGGCTTAAACAAAAATTCAAGAACAGTTAATGTCAAAATCTCT
Organism: Oenanthe sinensis; assembly: GCA_028671895.1. NCBI lineage: Eukaryota > Viridiplantae > Streptophyta > Magnoliopsida > Apiales > Apiaceae > Oenanthe > Oenanthe sinensis. Next base: position 1,553,010 of record CM053808.1, read on the forward strand.
CTAGAATTTTAAGAGCTAAATTAGTGAATATTTTTCTGATTTAATCTTGTAACTCACCTCAAGTTTAATATAAGTATTTTACTTGAACTGTGTTTCTTTGATTATTATTTCGTGATAATAATTAATATTGTTTAATCAAAAATTATCCGAAACAGATCTTAATATTTATTAAAGATTGTATTCAACCCCCCCTTCTACAATCATTTGGACCTAACACTAATCAATACTATTATGAATGAGTTTTGTAAATTTTCAATGAAAAAGTCAGATACATTAAATTTAATATATAAGGATATTATGGTGCAAATTTGATTAAAATTATTTTTTCTTAATAGGTGTGCAAAATTTAAATCAACCAAAAATAATGGGACGAAGGGAGTAATAAATAATGAGAGAGATTTTTAGTGGAATGAGAGAGAATGAAAGAAAAAGAGAAAGAATAAATTAGAGTAAGACACATAAACACCAACCTGAAAGGACAAATTGACAAGTGTCATATTTAATAATACAGTGACATGTGTTAGGTTTATCCTTTGTTTTAATATAGAAAAAGATATTATAAAATAATGGCTCTCTATAATTTAGGAACACTAATTTTAGTGTCAACTCCAACAACAATCCATATTTTTATTCCTCATTATTATTATTATTATAAATTTGAATCTAACAATGAGAAAAAAGAAGTGAAAAAAGGATTTAAAAAATGAGAGAAATGAATATTTTATTCATAAAAATAAAAATGAGATGACTAAATGATACATATTAATAGTTAATAGTTAATAAAATTTAGAATATACTTGTAATTTAGGGAATTACTAAAATATTGTTGGAGTGGTCTTTTTTGTAACATTCCCAATTTAAGAGCCGATTTATTGAAGTCGTTTGACTTACTCTTATACAGTGCTTTCTATGGTATATAGAAAGGATATAAGAGAAAAGGTAAATAGTGAAAAGTTGTTACATTTGTCCTGTCCAAAAATTATTGGTAGGGTCATACTCAAATATATATAATGCACTCAAGATTCTAAACCTAGGAAACTCTGCAACAAACAAGCTTAGCCAACTTTGTGAAAAACACAAGTGTAGAAAATACTCCTCTATAAAGGAACATCTATCTATCAACTGTAAAATTCACAACCACTACTATTACCGAACCGTAGAAACCAAACTGACTGCTTTTATTTATTTTCGGTTAATATCCTTTCCAATTGTACAAAGAGGCAATGACCAATAGGCTAGTATGCAACTATGCATGTACTGTATGTATATCATGTAGTAACAAGAGAAATAGAGAGTCACGTGAGGGATGAAAGTGAATATTGTCAGGCCAGGTAAGGTAAAGCACAGGGTTATTGAGCTGTTACCCACGAGGCAGCATCGGGAATCGGTCAAAAACCCTAAATTTCACATCAAACACCATCACATGGGTTAAAGTGAACTCTCATGTGCTCACACCCCCTTCTACTCCTTTTCTTTTCGAAACAAATTATTTTTTCTATACAAAATATTGTAAACGAACAAATATTTTAGTTGTCTTTGAATGAGTCCGATTCTAAATGTAAAATCTTTATTATAATTATTATAGTGTTAAAAAATCATTTACACTTCTGTACTAATTATAAATTATTATTAATATTTTTTAATTCTTTTAAATTTTATTGAAAGTAGACCAATTTACACCTCATTTTTAGTCATTAATTAATGATACGACAAATAGGTTCGTTAATATGCCGGAGATCCGAGATATTATAAATAAATATGAATTCATCAATAAAAAACTCTGATTCAATTAAGAAAATCTAATAAATAAATGGATGGAACATAAATTTAAGATAATCTGATCGAAATTATATACTCCGTATATTATTTGTATCCAACAATCCAATAAAAATCAAATCCAATAAAAATCAATTCAAAACTATAGAATAGGTGATATGTTAGGGCATGGCGGTATATAGGAAGGTCGGATAGTAAGAGTCAGGAGTGTGTTTTCTTTAATTTGAGAGAAAGCTGTGGCCTTTGTCGCTCTTTTCGGAACCCTAAGTTTAAGACTCCCACATATTTAGGGCGCCTCACCCTTTGAAATTAAGGCCTCTTACCCCTATTCACCTACCCTATAATATGCCTATATATAAACTGTAACATCCGTATTTTTTTATTTGAATATATATATATATATATATATATATATATATATTATAATTAGTATATTATTATAGGATATCCTTAGTTAAAGGAAAAGGCAAAAAAGGAAAAGGAAAAGAAAAGAATTTAGGGTTTTGGAAAAAAAAAAGTTAAGTTACAGCTAAGAGAAGAGAAGGAGAAAGAGATGAAGAAAGAGAAAAAGGAGAAGAAGAAAATGGCTTAAGAGGATGAATTATGGTATTGAACAAGGGTTCATGTGATGGGACATCTAGATTTCTTATGGATTCGATTCATATTTTTGGAGTTTTATGGTACGGATATTTTTACACATTCTCTCTTCATTATCGTATTGTTAAGGTACAAATATCTTCGATACAATCTCTTTGTTCTCGTTTTGTGATTCAAAATCGTATGTATGGTTGTGTATAATTTGTATTCACTCTGATTCTTGTAATATTCGTTTTTATCAGAATTTTGTGATTTTATTCTACTTGGAAAGATATTTTAATTAACTACAACTTTCTTTCTTTACGTTTTTTGAAATTTGTTTCGTAAGTACGTTAAAATCTGTCGTTTGTATAATCTGGTTGGTTTTTGGAATTATTCTGGTGTAACTTCAGAAATTCATGGTAGATTGACTATGTGTTCAATATTCATGTGTAATATTATTCTGAAAAGGTCTTTTCGATATCTTCGTTCTTTGTTTATATTCCATTGTCAAATTCTGTGATCTTGTGGTCTTAAATTTTAAATTACTACTGTGATCATGTACTGATTATGTTCTACCATCTTGTATTTGTTTAATTTCTGAATTCGTTACTTCTTCGTTTTTAATGACCTTTATAATTCTGGAAATATCTTTGAGTCGCCTACAAGTTTCGTGTTTTATTCTTTTTCATTTGAGTTCATCTTTATATAGTAAATTGTCAATTTTCTGGACAGGTCAGGTCTGATTGTATTTGTAATAGTCTGTGATATTTGGTTTGTGTGTTATTTTGAGTAAGATATTTTCAGGTTATTTGTGATATTATTTTGATTTGGGAGATATTGTAAGAATCCGTCACGAGTAGATTAATCTCATGCTTTGGCACCACCTATGTGGTGTATTTAAATAGTATGAGCGTGTAGCCGGAGTTATAGGACACGTAGAGTCATGAATATTGTGTATGTTTGTTTTGGCCATTTGGGTAGTATTGTGTTTTTTACCGTGCAAGCCCCTGTAAGATTTTGAGTAGCATTTGATTTGTTCTATGCAATCCCCTGTAAGTTTTGATGACTACATATTCTGGAGAACCGAAATGTAAGACATCATGTAAGTGTATAATTGTCTCCCATATCAGTAAGTATATTGGTTTTCAGCTAAATGATTTTGAGTATAATTTGTAAGTAGTAAGAATATATTGTGTAAAAATAAATTTATTTTTATCAGCACAAGTTTATATGTTCATATTGTAATTTTAAGCATTCTTAATATTTTATCTTCTTCCATTGTTGTCATCACTCATTATTTCACCATTCAGTTTATATTCATATTACCAGCATGTCTAACCTCTGTACTTTTTATATTGTTTTATATCCATATATGAGTTTTTCGCTCATTACCGGTTTATGTTTATTTGTTTCTCCGGCAGGTAATCATAATTCGGTGAGCTACCTTTTGGGAAGAGTGCGATTCAAAATTTTTGAAAAGTTAGACCATAATTTGAATATTTAGTTTTATATTTAATTTATCGAATTGTAAGTTGTTGGATATTGAGGAGTTTTAACGTTTCATTGATTTTTTTAAAAAAAAATATTTAAATGAATAATTTCAGGATTTTAAATATATTGTGTTGTTGGAGACCGAACAAAATTAGTGTTATCATGATAACGCAACCTTCACTAGTTAAAGTTCGAGTATTTTTATTTTTTAATATAGAAAAACTCTATACAAAGAAAGATATTTCTAAAATGTAAATTTATAAAGGGAAGTGTTAAGTTACCAGATCTTCTAAAATCTCAAAATATTAGGAATCTGATTTAGCGGGATCATATTATTTTAACATCCCCTCACTCAAAAACCTGTTATGGGTCAAAGAGTAAAGACCATTATGGATCGAAGAAGAGTGAATTAAAAGGTGGTTCGTCCCTTTTTGAGTCTTGTGTCTGTCAAATTTCAATTACTATGTGGGGATCTCACAAGGTGGTTCATCCCTTTTTAGGTCTTATGTCCGTCAAATTTCAATTACTAGGGAGAATTTGGTCTCATTTTGGATTCATCATAATACAACATCAATATTTTCAAATAAATGAGAATATTGGGGGTAGAAGTGACTCGAACTCGAGACATCTTACTATATTAAATTATCAATTTTTTTAAAATTTCAAGATGTTAGAAAACGAGTTTTGCGGGATGATATTATTTTAACATGAAGTCATATATTATTCATTTAATTTAATGCATGTGTAGTAGTACGAGCATGAATTTGGCGGATTTGTTTGTAAATTTATTACTTTGACAAGATTCATGACAATCTAATCAAACAATTGTGACAATCTGACAAGCTACACCATACTTCATTAATAAACACACAAAATTAACGTACAAAAAAGTTAGGAAAGGGGGTGACAGTCAGTCCAATTAAACAATGTACAAAAATGCAAGTACATATATATTATTTATCTGTATGTATAGGTCAAATCCAACCCCAAAATCTGTCCTTTGGAAGAGATCTACTCATTTCATCTCCTTCCTATGTTATCGTTTCTGTCTACATCATACTGCACCGTCTTCTTACCTTTTCTCTACCTTTGCAATTAGTATTAACTACTCATTCGGTCTCATTTTATATGTTATTTTAAACAAAATTATGTATTATAAGAAAAAGTTAGATAAATACTTTATTTTCTTATCTATCCTTAATAGTGGCATTAAATGAAGATGCGTTGTTTATATATTTAAATTAGTCAAACATTGAAAATAATAATACAAGAATCATTTTTGAAAAAGTCTTTAAAAATTTGTTTTAAAAATAAAGAGTGACAAATATTTTGGAACAGTTTCATTTTACAAAAATAACATGTATTATGGCAGAGAAGGGGGAGTATTTGGTATTATAATATCGTGGTCCATGTAACCTAAGCCTTCCTTCGTTGAATAAAAGTGTATAATTTTTCATTGTTAAATATTATTGTAATCAAAAAATGTATCCGAGGTCGGTTTTACTTATCTAACAAATTTATAAATTAAAACTTATAATTAATTAATAAAAAATCACAAACGGGGCTTCATATTGAAATGTCCATTTTTATTTTGCGGGTATGATTAAATATTGAATAATTGAGTATTTGTGAGTTCAAATCCTATTTAGTGTGTGGCTAATCCATTATAGTGTGTAACTAGAACTTTTAGATCTGTTTCTCGCGAGTTTTATATGTTTGTATGCTTTTTTTAGTATGAGTAACTGAATCAGAAATTTTAATGACCCATCATGGCCTTAAGAAACTATATTATACAATTCAACCAGACTAATCATCTTTTATACAGTAAAATTTCTATAAATTAATAATATTGAGACCGGAAAATTTTATTTATTCATCGAGATTATTAATTAATCGAGATAAAAGATATACCGTTACTATTATGTTGAGATCGAAAATCTATATTGAAAATATTAATTTATCGTGAGTTATTAATTTATTGATCATTAATTAATTAAAGTTTTACTGGAATTAAGCAGATACAATCCAACAAGACTAAACATAATAATTATATGAAGCGCACACAATTAATTACTTTTATAAAGTGTACAAAATCACTTCTGTTCGCATGTTTACTAATTTACTAATATATACTCATGTATAGACCTCCTGCATTCCACATATTTACAGAAAATGGCTATACAAATCCTATTAGGATTTGTTTGTTTTATATATTCACATAATATATACTAATATACATACTAATATATGAATCTTATTTCATTAATCATGATATATCAGGCAGATACAACTCTAAAACTCCCAAATGAAAACACATCGAGTGGCCATAAGGTATGATTCGAGATTGAATTTTTGTATACAAAATGAAAAAACCCTAAAGTCAATACCGGTATATTTTGGTAATTTTTTTCCTCATATTCTTCTCAAACTTTTCATGCATAAGAGTGACCATTCTTATTAAATCCTTGACCATTCTACTAACCCTTTCTTTCTATTCTTGTAGAAAAATATCAAATTATATATATATATATATATATATATATATATATATATATATATATATATATATATATATATATATATATATATATATATATATATATATATATATATATATAAACGATTGAAGGCATATAATTCTTCTGGTTGAACATAGATAGACTGTTCATTGAACATTTTATATATTCGTTTAAGCATTTAGAGACAAATAACATTCTAAGTTTAAGCAAAACTTAGAAATAATTATTTTAATCAATTTAAGCAAAAAAGGAAAAAAAACTAACAATTAAACGATAGAGGATCATCTAATGATGATTAAAACACACAATGGTTGATATTGTACATGATTAGATCAACTTCATTAGAATAATTGAAATCTCTTTTTCATTCTCCCAAGTAAGTGGTATGATGCTGTTTAATGAATTATTCAACATAATTTGTCGTGTAATGGATTAAAATATGATAATTTTCTTGGTCATTACAAGGAAAGTGTCGGCGTTGTCCAATCAAATTGAGTCTACGGACACAAGTTTATCTCCTAATTTTCCACTAATCTACACTCAAATCCGGTGTCCCCACTATGTTTTCTACCTAAACAACTTGTAATTTACTATCTATACTTAAATTATTGTTGTAAGATTAGCCAATGTAGAGATGTTTGTTCCACCAAACATTTTTCTCTAATTGAAGCAAGCCTAAGGTTAGTCAGCAATAATGTAAATCAGCTGGCAATACACACAGGGTCCATTTAATTTATGGAATAAATAATTTGTAATATATTGTATATATTTTAACTTATAAATATTTTCTTACCTAATAATATTTAAAAAATATCATAAATATATAAATCACTAACTATAAACGGTAGGTTAATGAAACAGCCGTTGTATAGATAATATTTTAGTACTTCACCGTTCCATCTATTTATTAACAATCCTTAAAATAATATATATTATATTTATAATTTTATTATAATTAGAAGTTTTGGATAAGATTTTTGTCAATGCATGTACGTATCCATTTAAGTCTAAACCTGTATGTATTCTGGGTACTCTTTAGTGACTTCTGATCTAAAGTAGAAGTTTAGATCCCACAAATAAATAAATGAACATTAAAACACATAAAAACTCAATGCTGCAGGATGAGATCGTATTTGTTGGTTAATCTGTAAAATTTTTAATTTTCCTCAAAAGTTGGTTTTCTACCTCAATCTCTATAATTTCTTGAAGCTTAAACAAGAAAAAAGAGAATATGCCTTTCTAGTTAACAAATGCCTTGCATGCTCACATATCTATCTATATCTATATATAACATAATCCTATAGTGGATGGCTAAAGTATGATGCTCCAAACCTTCAACCCTATCCACTAGTTTCTTCATACTTATTTTTTTCATTGTCTTGTTCAAGTGCATACATTATAATATTTCATGTAAGAAAGTTACAACCTTTCAATTAAATTTAAATATTTAAGAAGAGGCTTGAAATGCAATAATATATAGACATGATTCCCATGATATATTAAAATCATATAATATCGACCTAGAAAACAACCACCACTCATAGTTGGAATTGAAATAACAACTTTGGTTTATTTAATTTGAATCAACCAAAATTAAATATGATTGATATGATTGATCTTTATTTAACAATCATTGGTGGATGATAATTTCTAAAAAGGTGTTTAGGTTCATTATTTTTGTTTTTCTTAAGATATTAGCAGTAACAAACTAATACTGTATCTTATTATATATCTTAGTTAGCAGTAAAAAAATAATTATTTTAAAACAGTACTCCTACTCATGCTTAAACTGATATTGTGGAGTATAATAACATGCAGTAATCTTCTGTTTTTTTTGGAAAAGAAACTATCAGTAGAGTTTAACTATGTCAATCGAATGTAACAAAGTGAACAAGTGATGGCACGTGTTAGATTTTTTTAAAGCATACCAATGAAAATTGTTAAATTTAGTATTAAATATTTTATTATCTAAATTAATTATAGGTCAAATCTTATTAACAATTAAAGATACAAGATATCAAAACATCATATCTAATGAATATAGATTACAATATTTAGCAAAAAACAAATATGAATTATATAATTGAAATAGTACATTTATTTTTGTAATATAAAACTATAAATATTTAGCACTCCAAGAATAAAAATATGATTTTAATTTTTTGTGAATCCTTTTATAATTATGATATCTATATTAGTAATAATAATATAATTCAAAAATTCAGAATTTTAATTGATATCCTTCCATTGATTTTTCTTTAAATCGGATTAAATAATAAATTTATAAATTCTTAATTATTCGGACCATATTAAAATATTATAATTTAAACTTATTACCTTATTTATTATAATAAAATAAATTTGAAATTATAATATATTATTAAACTTACATATAATTATAATCCTAGAATATACATATAATTATAATTAATATAAATTACTGAAAACAATTTATTGTACGAACCAATTCTAATAGTTGTTTTATATTTTAAATAAAGTTAAAACAACTATTAGAATAACAATAAAAATTATTATATCATTAAATATAAATAAAAAAATTTTAAAAAAATCCTTATAGCATACAGTTATTTTTATCTTCTTTTAAAAATAAGTATCATATAATTAATATATATTTAGTTAAGGTATTTAAGAAAATAACCAATTGTAAATATGATTATAAACTTCAAATCACATATAACCTGTATCTTTTGTAGATTTCGGTAATGTGGATAAAAATGTAGAATCGCCCACCTAGTAGATGAAATATTTTGTACAACTATTTGGGCCGAAATTTCTATCAGTTCATATTATGGATGTTGTATTATCTTGAGTTGGATTTATCTGTTTGTTTGGTTCATTTGATCGACCGGGATATATATATATATATATATATATATATATATATATATATATATATATATATATATATATATAAGGTAAGTCAGTTGCAAACTTTTAACGCGAGAATTTTGAAAACTTTTATTACATATTCCAAAGTCATTATAAAAAATGAAAAAAGTAGTGTAATATCATAATTTTATTTATCAAATTATAATAAAAAGTTTATCCAAATATTTTTTTTGACATTTTTATATTATGGCTCTGTAAAAATTAATGAAAATTTCTAATACTAAAAAGTTTTCTCCCACACACATATACGTATATTTACCCATTAGTGACTTGCGCCATTAGATTAGGGCCCAAATCATAACACTAAAGAAACAACTTGCTATTTTATTCAAAGTTACTGATTCTTAACTTACTAGTTTCAAAATTTTAAAGATATTTTAAAGAAACCTTTCGGCCTTGAGTCTTGACTCCAAGAAGAAAAAAGTACTCCCTCCAGTAGTTTTAGTAGACTGTCTTAAAATCTTTAGATGTATTAAAAAAAAAAGAGAAAGAAACATTTAAGTAAAACATTTTAGGTATAAATTTGCGAAACCTACGTGACAGAGTTTGGATCAAAATTTTGGGAGCATTATTATTTTACGGAAGTTAAATAGTAAAAAGTTCACTCCACTCTGGTCCAATTTGTAGGTAAATTATTAAATTTAAAAAATTTGCAATCAAATTTTTATCGTTATTCAAAATTAAACAGAACAGTGACGTAAAATGTCAATTGATTTGGTTGTTTAATAGTTAAAATATTATTAAGTCAAATCCAATTTACAAAAGGGCCGTTCCTAATAAAATATATATACACTTTTAAAAATAGTAAAGATGTATGCAGTATTTTTTTTTTCATGCAATACCATGATCTCTCATCCCTAAAATTAATCTGGATCACAATATTCTCAATATTTATCAAATTTATTAATTATTAAAAAAATTCTGTTAAATTTTAAATTTTATAAACTAATATATAAGGCAAATAGTTCACAGCAAACGCATGTTAGACTATACTTACCGTGCTTGAATTCTGCGGTAAGCCTAAATACACTACAAATTAATTCTAAGCATTAAGAATAAATGAATCCCTGCACTAACAACATATATGAAATCTTTTATCGTTAGTAATTCTCGCATATTTATTAATTCTCGCAGGAAGATATAATACACAGTATAGATCATATATTTTCAGAATTTTTTGTGGTCGCTCACCACGCACTTTGCAAGTATGAAACATTCCAAGGTTCTTATTTTCCCGCGCTACCACAAACATTATTGGCCTGTTTGGCTGGGCTTAAAAATAAGTCCTTTTGGACTTATTTTTGGGTAAAAATTTCATATTTTGATAAATGTTTTTTTATACAAGTATTTAATGTATATTTGAGATTCTATAAGTTACAAAAAAAAGTTAACTTATTTCAGAAAAAAGTTAGGAATCCTAACTTTGTCTTAAAATAAGTTGACTTATTCTGGAAAAAAAGTTCCCCCAAACACCCCCATAATATCACAATTGATCTTATTTATGCTATATAATTAAGAGCAAAATCAAGAAACTTGTAACCAAAACCACAGATCAGGAATAATCATAATGTGTGATTAAGAAGCCAATATTGTACTCATTATGATGAGGAAAATTAGAAAGTATGTATCCCAATCGGAATCACAAAGATCGTGCTAAAAGGGATAAAAGGAATACATAAAAATAAAAAAAGATAAACAAAGAAGGATAAAATGTATGAAGATATTTTTTAGGTTGAACCATGGCACTGGCGGTGGCTGTGTGGGCGTCTTCTCTATTGGTTGCATGCCTTTCAAACGTACAAGGCTATGAAGCTGAGGGTGGATTACTTCAGAAATAACAAGGTGTGGGAGAGCAAACAGAGCAGCCCACATGATGGCCAGAGCTCTTTGTTCATTGAATTGCTGCAATGTTTTCATGTCTCCTCCCCAATATATGTTGGAGACTCTTACTGTATGATGCTTTTTTATCTAATGCATAATATCTATATTTCTTCAAACAAACAAAAAAGTTGGAAAGTTATCAAAGACAATCTTTTCACAGTTTCCATATTAGTGACCAGGACTGTGTTCACTGTTCAGCAAGGTGATAAAGGAGTTGAGGAGTATTTTGGCATGCCCAGTTTTTATATCTTCAGCATGTAAAATCTGCTATGTATAATATATAAGCAAGATTGTTCACAGCACAATATAACTTTTTAAAATACATCAAAATATGATTAGCAACATTATATCACAATTGATCCGATTTATGTTATATAATTAGGACAAAACCAAGAAACTTGTGACCAAAACCACAGAGCAGGAATTTTCATAATGTATGTTTAAGAAGCCAAGATTGTAGAGGGCAAAAAAATATGTATCCCACGCGGAATCACAAAAATTGTGCTAAAAGGGATGGAATAAAACTGGATAGACAAAAATAGGGAAAATATAGACAGAATTTTTTGGTTGAGCCGTGGCTCAGCCCTGGGGCACTAGCTCAGTGGCAGTGGCTGTGTGGGTGTCTTCTCTTCTGGTTGCATGCCTTTCAGACGTACAAGGCTATAGACCTGAGGATGCATTTTTCCCACCATTTTACCATGTTGTACCGTTAGGTGTTGCTCTTCTCCAGTGTTGACATTATAAACAATGAACATCCTGTCTTTAACCAAAAACAGCAACTTATCTAACTGATCAACAGAATAAGGAAAAATCGTGCCATGCTTATCTTCGAGAAACTTCATTGATGTTGAGGAAATTAAGGATTTCCTTTTTCCCCATTTCTGTTTTTTGTAATCTTTAAGCACCAACACACAAAGATCTTCTTCTATTCTATCAACCAAAGCAAGCTTACCCATGAAATTTAGAGGCCAAACCTTCTCCCAGCTTTTGTATCGACCTTCTGGAAATTTTGTGACAGTAAACTGCTCAGTTGCTAGATCGAGCGATACTACTTCTTCAACCATCACAGCACCACTTGCAATTACACGAACACAGTGAACAGCATCACAAGTTGACACTACAAAAAATTTCTTTCTATTTCTAATAAGATAATCTCCCGTAGGCATTTTAAGGGGTCTCCATGAGAACTCATCATTTTCAACAGAAAAAATCTCACAACATTCAATGCTGCTTTCATCATCATATATTGAGACAAATTTATAGTTTCTTGTCGAAGGGACATATGAGAAGACAATAGAATGGCTACCCTTGTGTGGATCCGGTAATTCAAGAACTTGTTTAGTGACTGGGTTGCGAACGCGATACTTGTTTGTAAACCTATTCTTCTGAAGATACAAGCCGTCACAAACACACACATCATTATAAATTATCTTATCACCGTTAGTTGTAGGAACATAATAGAGGACATACTTGAACTCTTCATGATCCCGCTTCATATGCTTTTCAATGAAATGGCGATCTCGTATTAAAGCATACCATTGCTTGCATACAAGCATAACCCTTCCCTGGAATTCTACAGGCAACCAGCTCAATATCTCCATAATAATTTCAGGTGGAAAGAGTGAATCTGTGACAACAATATCAGTCTTCTGTCCCAATTTAAGTATCCATGCGAAAGCTTTTCGCCATACAGAGGACAAGGAAGAATTTATGTTACCCATTTATATATATCAGATCTAACTGTTCTGCAACATGCAAGTGATTTCATTAGCAAAATTGAGTACAACAAACATAAAAAAAATTATAACATGCACTCTTTAACCAATTAAACTGGAAAAAAACCCACTAGGAACCTGAATTAAAGCCAAGGACAAGACAATTAATCATATATAACATGTTTTAATACCAATTTTTTGATCAAGAACCACACGTGTAAAAAAGATCATAGCAAGATTATAGAACAATGCATTAATATAATTACGTTTTAGTTTGAGTTTCAAGAACTTACTGAACAAGTGAGAGCCAAAAAAAAGTGTTTAACGCATAAACATGGTTTTTGTGTTAGTAGTTTAGAATATTATATGTACAGGGAATAGGGATATAAAAATAGTGTTGTAGTTATAATGTAACTCTAAATAAGAGTGGCAAGCTAAAAGTTTGGGATGATAGTAGATAGTTAAGTTAGAAAAGATTTTAAAGTTCTGATAGTGTTACGGGAAATAGAATATACTCTTGTGATTATCTTCCGAGTTCGGCGTTATTAACTCATTATAACTACCGTAAAATTTATCAGGCCCATCAAAGATTTTAATTTATAATAATCTGTCTATACTATATATCTATCTATCTATCTATCTATCTATACTATCTATACTATCCTATACTATATTATTAAAGACGAAAGATTAAAAGTTTTGGTCGGTATGGTACTAGATGAACCATAGAAAAGATCTTGACCGTCCAATTTTAAGTGAACCATAAAAATAATCTTAACCGTTGAATTTAATAAAATATAATTTTAAAAAAATATAATCATACATACAATTCTAACACCAATAATCCTCCTTTTATGCAAACAACTCATAAACATTATAATTCTAAAGAATATAAACATTACTACTAAAATACAATCTCATATTAATCTTCTAACTAAAATATCTCACATTAATCTCCTAAGTAAAATACATCTCTATACAAAACAAACAAAAATTACTAGTGGATTGGTTTTTCTGAATGTTTTGCTTTCAATAAATCTTAGTCTTATAACCAATCTGCTTACAACATAAGAATAGAACTAAGAAAAGCACTACAATAATTCTCTATCTATCTATTGTGCTCTTCTTGTTCGATTTCTTATGAATTGCTAAATTATATATAGCAGTCCATTTCCTGCATCTATTTTCTATCAACTAATATGAGTACAAATTAACTATTCAAAGTTTGCACTAAAATAGAGTGTAGATACTTTCACAGTCTTTATAGGCCTTTGTCTTATTCTGGACAAGTCTTTGTGGCCGTTTGAAGTTCCTTAAACTTAAAATAAGTTACTTATTTTATTTTTATTTTTTACATATTTTCATATATTTTTTAAAGATAAATATTTATTTTAGAATTTTAAAATCAAATATTATTTTCAAAATAAAAAATAAGTTACTTATTTTCAGAAAAAGTACATACATACCTACTTTTTTCCGGAAATAAGGTCTTATTTCCGGAAAATAAGTGCGGCCAAACAGCCCCTTTGTCTTGTTCTTTTCCTTGAAAACTGTGTTCCCATGAAAATATTCATAGACAGAACTGTCTTCCATTGATTTAGACTCCTGCAAAGATTCCTTTCATTTGCGTTTAACTATTTTGAAAAACTTTGATCAACTGATAATTGTTGTGAAACTTATCAGTTAAGCCTTCTTTGTTTATCTATCGATGGATAAGTTATCCATTGATCAATTGATGTATCAATGGATGTTTGAGTATCCATCGATCTCCTTATTCATTGATTGCCTTGATGCTTTTATCCGTTGATTGCCTTGATGTTTTTATCCGTTGATGGAGATCGATCCCCTTATTCATTGATTGTCTTGATGCTTTTATTCGTTGATGGAGATCATTGATTTGATTTTTATTGACTTTTATCCATCGATCAACCATCCATATCCATTAACCAGTTACAAATTTAAGATCAAAATTACAATTCTAAATTCTAAGTAATTTGTTATCATCATATTAATTCCTAACAAGAACTCTTATCACTGAGAATGAATACACATTCCAAACACAATCGTACCGAATCGTCCAAATCTTGGAATTACTTCCAAGGTGGAACTATAAATACAGCTATCTTTCATTATTTTCACAAAAAATCGTGCAGAAATTTAATAAAAATATTTAACAATCGGATGCATCCGCATCACAATACTGTTTAGAATAATCACCAAATCACTAGATTATCAAAGATGTCACAAACTCATTGGTTTCAAGCTAGTGATTCATATTACATTGTTTAATCAACCTCAGAAGCTTGAAATCGACTTTTAGAACTGACTAGTTTGTTCAACTTTTTATAATATACTTTGAACAGCTCACCTATTCCAGGCTTCCGGCTTCTATATGAAAACTATTGGCAATTAAGAAGACTGGGAAGATCACATTTCAATATAATATATAGTTTATATAAAGAAACTCTTAACATTTTTTAAGTTTGACTGGGGGAAATAAAAACATTTCTGGTCGAAGTTGACGGTGTATATTAATCACCTATAAATATATCTAGCTCCCCCGATATGTAGAGTAGGAGAATGGGGAGAGCAAAAGAGGAACATGAAAATGCTCCAGCTTCTGGGACTCCCTTATTTCAAACACGATAGATACAAAGGGAAAAAACCCGTCTGTGTTGTATTTGCCAGTATTGAAACTTATCCTATATATGCCAGGATTCAGAGCATCAACGATGGTCATCAAATGGCCACTTCGTCCGTCTTTGTCTGTAGTTGAAGACCCTTGAGGTGTCCAATTATTTGTACCCAAATCACCAAACACTGGACGAGGTCTATCTGCTTTCCACATCTCCAAAGTTACTTCAATGCCAGAAGCAGGATGTCCACGAGCAATATCCAGGACATGTGTTGTAATTGGTGGACGAGTCCTAGTTGACACTTGTGACAGTTTTGTAGAAGGAGAATGTGATGCTGAAGCCAGATGTGATCCGATGATGCTCACACGGTCTTCTAAAATTTTAAAACAGAATTTACTTAGAATGAATAAAGATATATACATACCGGAATTATAGGCTTGGTAGCATCATTAACACCCAAGTGAAAATACTACTAGCTATAACCACACAAATAGTTGATAAGAGTGTAGCATGAACAATTTATAAACAAAAATTCAAAAAATGATAACCAGATAAACAGAAGAACGAATACTTTAACACCTAAAACTAATTAAAGCAAAAAGCTTTTGCTGAATTTGTACATATATTTTTTAGTGCTCTTTTTTTTTTTTTTTTAATTTGAAATTTTAAGTGAGGCCAATTACAAGAAATTTAAATAACTTGTCCCCAAAGTAAAATGTGAATGACTTTATTACTGGCAGAATAAATTGAAAAATCAATCCAAAGAAACATTGAAATTAAACTTGAAAGCGGACAAGCGATGCAACTTGTAGACAACACCAACTCATAGATATCATATACTTTTGGCATATACTGTAATATGAACAATTTTTTTCAGATTTGGACCAAAATCGCAATATACATATACTAATAAGCCATGATTTCAGAGATTTAAGTTAGGTAATTGACTAACCTTGTTCAGCAAATAAATACTCAAACAGCAAGACACTTCTTTTATGATACATAACATTTCATATATGAAAACATGAAAATTTTGGATTATATATGGCTGAGAGCAGCTTAACAGATTTTATATAAACTTTACATGTATAAAGATCAATTTACTCCAGGATGTAAGAGAGCAGCCATCTCTAAATTTTTAGTTACTACGATTAAAGAGGTAACTTTGCTCTTTATGTTACGATCGAATATCGATCCAAACACAGAAAATAAGTTTTGGAAGAAAAACCAACAGCACCTTGAGATGTTTTAATCTAAATACCCCCATCAAGGATGTTCATATGTAGGTAAAAGCTAAGTTAAGAAAAATCACCTTCTGCTTTCGTCATGGCTCCTGCAGTGGAGAACTGAGTATTAGTTGTAGGAGTATTTGCTGCAACTGAAAAGAGTTTATTAAGACGAAGTTCAGTAATTTTCATTTGCTCCTGTGCTGCTATCTCAAACTCAACAAGTGGTCGGTTCGAGTAACGTCTCTGTAATAAAGCAACAAAAAAGGAGTGCTTACAGTTAATCTGAAAAATCCCAAACATCAGCCTTTTATCAGTTCTAGTAGAAATAACTCTTAGCTTAAATCAGGTGGTCTGAGTCCACATCCACAGGTCAGGTATAATTTAAGTGTAATAATTTTTTTTTCTCAGTGTGTTTAACTTAAAAACAGAAAATCTACATGTCATGTGGAAAAATGTTGACCATTGAAGAAATGGCTTAAGCTAGTAGCTTGGAGATCGATATTCAAGCAAAAAGATATTGTTGAAATTCTGACAACGCACTCCTTCCGGACGCACAAAAAACAACCAATTATTAACTCTTAGTAGTTGCAGCATTAAAAAAACAACCAATTATTAACATTACCTTAATCTCAGCTAGTATTTCAGGTGCACTCCTACCGGATGCACAAATCAAGAAAACAAATCCAAATTTTTGTCTGTAACGAGTATTCCAATCATACAGTTCCTGTATGGCAAGAATGAATTATGTAATAACCAACACTATGGCTTGAATAAAAAAATATATAGTATTTGTTGTGCCACATCCACAATAATATCTTATGAGGCATCAACATAAGAATGCCAGTCCATCAAGTTGATCAAAGGGACTACACAATTTTGAGTCTGGCTCACAGATCAGTATATATCATGTATTCGTGAAACTAGCATCTCAGCTACTAGAAACCGTCACTCATATCACCACAGCACCCATTACAGTTGGTAGCTGGCATCATTACATAGATACATATTACATTGTACTCCCTCAGTCCCTTTAAGTTGTCCCTTTGACTTTTTACGTGTATTTTTAACGCGCATTAAAAAAATAGTTCAATAAATTATTTTTCGAATTTTCTTTTTCTAAGTAAAAATTTAAACATTAAATTTTTATATAAAGAAGGAAGATTCGAAAAATAATTTGTCGATTATGTTTTTTATGCGCTTTAAAATACGCGTAAAAAGTCAAAGGAACAACTGAAAAGGGGATGGAGGGAGTAATACTTTGTGTGTGAGAGAGAGGGGGAGGTAAGGGGAGAGAGAGAGAGGCTCAAATCAAACCTTACAAAAGCAACTCATCAGTACTATCTTGATAATTCTTGATTCTTTTTTGTTGGCTATTTTACTATCATAATTCTTTTTCCGTTTGCTAAGTTACTATCTTAATTCTTACAGTATGCATATTTTATATCTCTGCGGGGAAAAAATCACCTGTAAGGTAGAATCAGTAGCAGTGGCTATTGCAGTTGACTGTTCCCCCTTGCTCCACCTACAAAAATGAAATTCATCTTGTTAAATGAAGGAATAAATATACGAAGATACAGGCTCAAACAGTGAGATTAATAGAGGTACTTATTTGTCAATATTCCAAGTTCATGTTCAAAATAGTAATGACATGAGAACACTAGTGGCCAATATGATAAGTAATTTCTAATTTGAGTCGGTGATGCAAGACTATAGCAGCAAACATGCTAGACATCAATGGGGACCCAAATCAGTAGTTCCCTTTATTTCATTTGAATATGTGGAGCAGTAGAAATCACTACCATTACTTCATTTAGCTGTGCAGAACCTTAAAATATATAGCCTTCATTTTATTTCATTTCTTTCCTTGTCACCTTATATTGTAAACACAGCCAGTATAATATAACCCCATTCTTATGCATCTGATTCAGCTTTATACACATTGTTAGTGACTTTCTCTAACAGCTAGTAATTTCATATAAGCTGACAAGTGAAAATTTAATATAGTATTATTGCTTTAGTTGTGCATGTATAGTCATAGCATGGTCCAATAAGAGAAGGTTCTGTTCTCTAATTTGTCTCACCGGGACAAGTGAAATTTGAGGGAGGACAGACATCTAAACCTCAATCACAAACTTGTCCCCAAGTATAAAACTTTTCACATGTGTGTGGATGAGAAGCTGCCCCGATGAGCTTTTAAGAAGTTTGAGCATGCATTCTTCTTTCAGTCACCAATATAATGAGTGTGAGATGCTAGTGCCAAGAATCTAGACTAGAAGATATGTTTTTCTTAGATGAAGGATGCTTATAAGAACTTAATACGAGATCTATAAGAGGAGATGAGGAAATCTAAATTTTCTGTATACATAATAGCTTGATAGACCGAGTTGTTTTCTGCTTCCGAACTGGAGCTCCTCAACGTGCCCTCTAAAAGAAACCTTTCTATAAGAGATGAGCTTCGTACTCATAAGCTACTAAGTTATCGACTCTTAACAAATGTGGCATAAATGGAACCCATCACGCGACTAAGAGGAGAACGAGTTCATGACAAGGAAGTTAACCCAACTGAAATGCGTCTAATGAGACCCAAAAATCCAGATATATTCTGCAACGCAGCTTCATGGGGGTAAGCAGATCCCTCTAGTCCCTCCAGCTCTGCTGACGGGCAAGTTCAATCTTCAGGTTACAGTTGTCAGTCTCCAACCCTAATATCTTAGGGGTTCTACAATTGCACCAGCCATTAGCAGAGCTGATGCATTTTCTAATGAGATGAAAAATAAACTTTCTATTGTTATTTTCCTGTGTTACTATTGTTGGTGTTTACGGAAGGCTACAAAGGTCATGATATAGAAAATGTGGTAATCAGATTAGTGTTGACAACCTTGGACGCTTGTTGACTATTTTTTAGGATTAACAATGGTGCTTGTGATGATGACAAAGAGTTGAAGCTACCTAGAATTCCAGTGAGTGAGCTAAGAGTAATGTTTATTTGCATCAGATACCCAAAAAAAAAGAAGGAACTAACAGGGAAAATTATGTGATATAATAATGAACAACCAAAACCTAAAAAATGGTGAAGCAACCGCAAAAACTTCAACACATCCAGGCAAAATATTATTAACATGCTAATTGCTAAGGACTAAGGAGTGACGACAACAAGTGGGAATCAACTAGGTAAATATTAATCAAATAATGAGTACGTAAGTAGTCTTTTATAATTGTACAGCACAAATAAAGCTAGTAAAAAAAGTCCAACCCATACCAGTAGTAACTAAATACAATCATGAACTTGAGCAACATTTTGTTACCATACTTGTATTATTTACAACAACAATATCAGTTATACAACATGGAACTTTTCTAGTTAAAGATTGGCTTGTAAAGAATAAAGATACAAATGTCCAAGTCTAAAATCCTAAATGTTTGTTTACCAAATTAACAATCCCTTTTAACTGGACGATGTGATTGATCTTAATACTAAAGATAATCCATGTGTCATCATGTATCCTATTATTGATTTTCGAGTTCATTCACGACAATTAACAATACAATAGTCAATAGAGATTGCAGATTAAACAGTGTGCTCAAAACAAATACTACATGGAAAATTGACTATATTCACTCTTCATCCTTTCATACTTCCATGTGCCTTATTCACAATATTCCTCCTCCTCGAGCAGACTAAACACTTTTCACAATTTCTAATTCAATAAAAATTATATACAAATCAATCAAAAACAATTACATAATAGATTAAAACAAATTTTCTGCAGGCAACCAAATTTTAGCAATTAAGGGATTCGATGTGAAACACACACACACAAGTAGACACAATCAAACAAACACACACATACATGATATATTTAAAAGCAGGAGAGAGAGAGAGGGAGAGAGAGGAGGGAGAGAGATAGAGAGAGGGAGAGAGAGAAGGGAGAGAGAGTTGAGAGGAAGAGAGAGAGAGAGGGAGAGAGAAAGGAGGGAGGGAGAGCAAATAGAGAGAGGGGAGAGAGAGAACTGAGCACTAGTAGGACTTTTATGATTATCATCAGGAGATTGACCGATCTGAGGATGAGCACTGAACGCTTCAAGCCAACCATTAACATCAACCTACACAAATACACAATATACATACAAATATCAAACACATATGTAAGTAAATACAAACATGTAAAAGGAGACATACAATATTGAACCAGATGTGAGTAGCAGCACTAATAGCTTGTTGGGGTGAAGAAAAAGGAGCAGCTCCCACCATTTCTTTTGCAAATTTATGGCTTCCACAACATGCCAAGTACTCAGCTTCGCCAAACACGCCTTCCATTTTTTAGCTACACACACAGTGATGAAACTCAGATCACGAAACTAGACTACTTTTCACATGTGCTGTTTTGTACGATGTCGTCTCGGGTAGCTCGGACTGAAAAGATTCACTCAAATTTTTACAAGGAAATATAATAAAAATATGTTTAGCGTTTACCACATATTTATTGAGAGTGTCTCAAAATATTTATTATTTTAATTTTTTACGATTATATTAAGATGAATTTAAAAAATAGTTTTATAATTTATTTTTAAAAATGTTTTTAAAATTTAAATTATAAATTTTTATTTTAAAAAATAACTTATGAAACTATATATTCTATGCATTTTTAAATATGGATAAAATATTTAAAATGATTGAAACCATTTCAAAGAATTTCATTGATATCTTCTTTTTATAAAGTAAAAGTATTATTAAAATAAAAAATAACTCAAATTTTTATTGAAAAAATATTTATTAAATTTTTTTAATGAGTATTACACTTATTTAAATAGAAAATTTCATCCCATAATAAATAATTAATGATAATATTTTTACGTTTTTTTAAATATTTAATATTATGTAAAAGGGGAGAATAAGTTATGAATAAAAATTTTAAAAAAAAATATGAGTGAAAAAGTTAAATATGAGCAAAATTTACAGGGATCTAGGGTATACTTATACCCTGGATAAAAAAATTTCCGGTCTCAACCGTTCAATCAATTCTTGGACTATTGAGATTTAAAAAAATAGAGTAGTATTGTTGTTAAATGTTAATTATAACGACTCCTATACGAACTATATATATATATATATATATATATATATATCGGATGGGCTCCGTCTTGTATCAATAATGGATGAATGAATTTAAAGATACGACAAACCAAAAACACGTATTCAGTCGGTAAATGTGCCCATGTATGACAAAAACTCAGCATTTTGATAATTTTCTCTTAGAAGAGTTATTAAAAAGGTTATATATTATTAGTCCATATTTAATATTTAAATGATTCATGACAAAATAGTTAATAATCATTATTTGCTAATCAGTACATCCTATAAATTGAAATAAAATTTTCATTTATTATAATCTTTATTTTTTAAAATGAATTTGACTATACATAAAATTCGATTAATATAAAGATATACCACTGTCAAAATTATTTTTAACAATAAAGATTTTATAAATGTTAAACAGAATGATTATTGCAGAAAGGTGATTGAATGCAACTTCCTAATCTTTTTACTAATCACTTTGGTTTTAACAAACTTTTATTAACAACAAATAAAAGTTAAGACAAAGAAGTTATGAACCGCAAACAACTAAAGCAGTTGTAAAGGACAGAGTGTTTAAATCAAAATTAATATATTATTAATTTTGCTGCTACAACTCCACTGAAAGTGATTCCAGCTTTTAAGTTATCATAACAATGGAGTTTGCTATTATTACAAAGTTTGAGAGAAAATGGATAATGTATTTCTAGCTCCTTAAGGAAAAATACTTGTGAGATATGTTTATTTATATTGAAACATATATATTACTTACATGTGCACTTTTCCTTGATCCTAGGGTAAAATTCAAAATAGAAACATTACTTTTATATTCAACATTGGCTTCATTCCTTTTATAGATAAAGTGATTCTGAGATTTGTAGGCTTTTCTTAATTCCTTGAACACACTTTGTCTTTTTTATTGTCTTCTCCTAAGTTGCAGTAGTATGCTTGATAGAGCATATTGAAATGTCAAGATCATTTCTTGTGTTTTCACTATCTACCCTGATATCAGGAATAGACTGTCAGTTTCACTAAAATTATATTGTCAACTCTTAGCTTCACTTGTTGTGACAATATCTATGGCTCCGTAGACTATGCTGTCAACCTTGATGAGTCTTCCATACATACTGTGTTCTAAAGTTGCTGTCAACTATTCCACCAAAGATACTGTCAGTAAAACTTGATGCATTCAATCTTCAATTAACTGCCAAGTTCACTATCCAGGGAATAGTTGTTGTCTGTTGTTCTTTTGTATTATCACTTGAATGTACTGTCATAGGTTTGAGTAATTGTCTCGAAGATACTGTCTAAGTTCGAAACATGCGCTGCATGAACACTATGTAAACATCTACCTCATGTATAAATTTATTCTTTTTACACATGATAGTATCTATCAAACTTACTATCACCTATTTTTATTATGTTATTTGTACTTTACAAGTGAACTCTCTTGAAAAACATAATGTCAATATGCATATGACAATATATTTTAGTTAACCTATTTTATGTCTAGACTAAGTAAATTAAATGATTACATCACTAACACCACAATCCCTAATAATAAAAAAATAATTTGTTGAGTAATACGAATTTATTGAATTTCTAACAATCAAATGAAAATTTTCATCTTTAAATACTAATAATTATTTTCATATTAATTAATATAAATGAATTTAAAATCAATATTGAATTAAACATTTAAGTTCATATATTTTACTTTTTTAAAATTTTATTTTTCAAAAATATATTAATTTTGACCGAATTTTATTCACTTCAATAATAGCTCTTTAACTAGGGCGGAGCATTCGGTTAGTTCGATTTAAAATCGAATCGAATCGAACCGAAAAAATCGAAAACCAAAATTTTGAATTTTCATCAACCGAACTAATGTTTTTTCATAAATCAAACCGAACCAAATCAAAATATTTTGGTTTGGTTTTTAAAAATTAGAATAAAAAAATATTATATATATATATTTTTGAATTTCAACATTATTTTTTATTAATAAATTTGTTAAAATATGTAACAATTAAAATAAAATAAAATATATGAAAATGCACACCTAGAGGGGGGGTGAATAGGTGTTAAGGCTAACAAAGACCGATTTTAATTTTACCAAGTTATTAAACCTGTCAGCTAGCTAAGATTGATTAACAGACACTGTCAGCTAGCTGCTATATGCAATGCAGTACAGAAAAAGTAAATAACACCAAGACTTTTAGCCAGGTTCGACCCCTAATCTCCTATGGTCTACGTCCTGGTCCCTTACCAACTGGTAAGAGAGAATATTATTAATCAAATCAACCACGATTACAGATTACAATAATATTCCACCCTTTATCCCTTGCAGCTGATCCTAGCTTGCTGAAACGCCTGTTCCACTGAACTATTCTGCCCTCTAAGCACTATACTACCCTAGCATAGCCTTCTCTAGCCTCTAGTTCCCTTGAACCCTGTTTCACAAACCTAGCAATCCAGCCACAACTTGAATACAATCAAACGAAAACAAATGAATGAATTTACAACTCAAACTATAAGCTCTCTCGTATATATATAACTATATAGAATACTAGAGCTCAAAGATATTAGCTAAGAAAGATTGAGTTTGAGAAGAAGTGTGTATGTATTTAGCAAATCAGTATATCTTCACTTTTTTTTTTTTTTTTTTAAAGAGAAAAGCTATACACACTTGTATTTATATCTATATTCGAATTAACAAGGATAATGAACGTTAGAATTACAACATTCAATTTTGTTAAGATATAGATATTTGAAATTACGTATATTGAGGATAAAGAAGATAATAAGTACGTTTGAAATTAACCTCAATATAAGTTTAAATGAATAGATAAGAGTTGGTTAAATAATGGATAAGTTTTAGTCAAACTCCAACTCCTATTAAGTAGGAAAGATAATTTAAATAATAAAATATGTTTGAATTAATTAAAACTGAGCTCTAATATAATATATAACCATATATATATTAGATAGACTTGTACAAGTAAGATCCTATAAATTCTCCAAGAAAATCGGACTTCCTTTGCAAATCCAACAGTTTCTGCGTTCCAGTGTCAGCTTGCTGAGACAGAATATTTCCTGCTGTCAGCTCGCTAAAACGCCCTGTTTTCCTACTTTCAGCTTGCTGTCAATGTACTAAAACATATTATACTGATAAATCATATCAGTAAGCTATTTCCTGCAAAACCAAGTTAGTCCACATATAACAGCTTGCTATTTTATATCAAATACAAGCTTTCAGCTTGCTAACAGTGATCATCAAAACACAAAAGGGTTTCAATCTCCCCCTTTTTGATGATTAACACTAAAATAATTTAGGAGAATAAAATACTCCCCCTAAATTCCTGCAATCCTGTAAACACATGATATAAAATTGCAAATATAATATGCTAAGCATTTAACAGATAGATTTAGACCCAAATCATAGCATTTCATACCAACATGTACCAGCAAATAATATCCATCAAAACAAACACATGCTTACTAGCATGTAACACCAGCAATTATCAAAAAAAAATTAACAACCAGACCTAAATATTCAGACATACCATCAAACATAATATGAAATAAAATCCAAACCCCAGAAAATATTTTTAAAAATTCATCAAATTCTCCTAATACTCCCCCTTAATCATCTAAAAGAGTAGAGTTAGGCATCCACAAGATCTTCCTCTGCATCCTCAGCTGCAATCTTGTCTTCTGGAGATTTAGACTTGACCTTCTCAGCTGGTTGATCAGCCACTGGATCCACCATTTTCCTTGCTGCATCAGCTAAACCCTGCAACCCATCCAAATCTGCAGAAGCATCTTCACCAGACCTTGTAGTGTGTGCAGACACAGTAGCAGGAGTCCTTGGTCCAAAAGCACACTCCCTCAAAAATTTAAGTTCATCCAGCACTTCATTCAGTTTCTGTATCACCAGAACCTGATCAGTATTCACTTTCTTAACAAACTGTAGTATCTCAGAATCAGAACCACTTGCCATTGCTGACTTAGCAATAGGTGAATGAGTAGGAATCTCCAACTGCACCAAAGTGCCATCCTTCTCCACCTTCAAGTGAGACTGTTGCAAACTCTTCCCATCCAAAAACTCTTTTACTGAGTGCTTATCCACATCAGAAAATTCCACTCCATACCAATCAAAAACTCTTGTTAATAACAACCCATATGGCAAACCACAACTAGGGTTACTATCATACACATCCATCATATTTTGTAGTATTAACTCAGACAAATTAAACCTTCTTCCCAACAACAACATAGCAACAACCACAATGTCTTGACAATTAAAATTAGACCTGCTTCCCAGCCTAGGACAGATATTTGTTATGCAAATCTTAAAAAGCAAATTAGCCATGGGAATCACACAAGATGTGGTTGGACAGCAAAACTCAAGTATACCATGCATACCCCTAATTGCATTCAACTGATCTAAAGCAGATAAATCATCCAAAACCTTGGGACCCTTCTTGGTGTACACAGACAGATCAGATGCATTCTCAACTCTTAAAATACAATTAAGTACAGGAACATTAAGAGTTATCTTCTTCCCACGAACAAAAGACACATAATTACCAAACTGATCCGGAATAAAATTTGCATAAAATTCATATACATAGTCTGGGTAAACATCTTTCGGCATATCAACAAGAAACGATTCAAACCCTAAGTCTGAAAATAGCTTAACAGCACCACAAGTAACAAAAGTCTTACCAGACAAAGGCCTGCCAGGAATTACTCTGCGATTGCCTAGGTCAAGTGCATGAAACCTCTGTTCTAACTCCTCTGGAATAAACTTAAAACCAAACTTGAGCCGCTTTGAGGGAGTCAAATCACGATCCACTGAGCGATTGATACCAGAGAACTCATCACCACTATCGACAGCAACCACAATCTCTTCCTCATCCAATAACTTCCTCTTATTTTTGTTGTCCTTTGGAACTGAGACCGAAGCCCTAGTACGACGTGTGCTCTTCATCTTGAAATAGAGACCGATTGAAACAATCACCGTAAATGTATATTTACCAAAGATGAGTTTGAACACCCTAGATCCAATCTTGGGTTTGGGAACGATAAACTTGAGATACCGAGAGTGGAGTGCCTCTACAACTCCTCTTTTAAAATATAAGGAGAGTGTATTTTGAGAATTATTTGAATAAAAAGTTTTTATAAAACCCCCAGCCCTAATTAAACTAAACATCTTTTATCAACTAAGCAGATAATTATATAAAATTAAAAACTAAACAGATAAGGCTTATCTAGTTAAATACGGACTAGATTATCAATTTAAAAACAATCTTTAAACAATTAATAGCATTTAACACACATAGAAACTCTAATAGACATGCACAACTTACAAGTAAGTGGAACTCTACCAGCAACGGCACAAAATCATATAATGCATGTAACATAAATCAATTTAACCAACAGTTTAAGAGGGTAATCAGTAAGCTGAGATTACGAAAAACCTGGTGTCAGCTTGCTGACTAGATGTTACACATGCCGAGTTCCCTTCTAATAATAGAAAATCTCTCTTCTGCCAGTGGCTTTGTAAAGATGTCAGCTAGCTGATACTCTGTAGGCACAAAAATAAGCTTGATCTTCCCTTTTGCCACATTGTCTCTCAAGAAATGATGTCTCACATCGATATGCTTTGTTCTTGAGTGATTGACAGGATTTTCTGAAATGTTGATAGCACTTGTATTGTCACAATATATTGGGATCCTTCCACATTTGATTCCAAAATCCCTTAGTGTTTGTATCATCCACAACATTTGAGAGCAACAGCTGCCAGCTGCCAAATACTCCCCCTCAGCTGTTGATAAAGCAACAGAGTTCTGCTTCTTGCATTGCCAAGTGACCAAACTCTGGCCTAAAAATGCACAAACACCACTTGTACTTTTTCGATCAGTGTGACAACCTGCATAATCTGCATCACTATACCCAACAAGATCAAATGCATTTGTGATAGGATAAAATAAAGCCAAATTGATAGTACCACTTAAATACTTAAAGATTCTCTTAACAGCATTATAATGAGACTCTTTAGGCTTGCATTGAAATCTAGCACATACACAAACTGCATACATAATATCAGGTCTAGAAGCAGTAAGATACAGTAAACTACCAATCATACCTCTATACTTACGAATATCAACATCTACACCTTTTTCATCTGTTGTCAACTTGCTAGCTTGACTCATTGGTGTTGATTTTGCCTTGACAGTTTCAAATCCAAATCTCTTGAGTAGATTCTTGATGTATTTGGATTGATGCACAAAGATTCCATCTTTTGTTTGTTTGACTTGAAGACCCAAAAAATAATTGAGTTCACCCATCATGCTCATGTCAAACTCACTGTGCATACACTTTGAAAACCACTCACACATGGCACCATTAGTTGATCCAAAAACAATATCATCCACATAAATTTGAACAATAAGAATATCCTTACCATCAAATTTAAGAAATAAGGTTGGATCAATTTTACCTCGAATAAAGCCATTTTTAAGTAGAAATTCACTTAACCGTTCATACCACGACCTAGGAGCTTGTCTTAGTCCATACAATGCCTTCTTTAGTTTGTAGACATGATTTGGATACTTTTCATGCTCGAAGCCCGGAGGTTGCTTGACATAAACTTCTTCTTTGAGATAGCCATTAAGAAATGCACTTTTGACATCCATTTGATGAAGCTTGAATTTCTTGTAACATGCAAATGAAAGTAGCATTCTTATAGACTCCAGCCTTGCAACAGGTGCATAAGTTTGATCAAAATCAATTCCTTCTTGTTGATTGTAGCCTTGTGCAACTAGCCGTGCCTTGTTCCTTGTAACTGTACCAAATTCATCAGCTTTGTTCTTGAAGACCCATTTAGTACCAATGACTGAAACATCTTTAGGCTTTTCCACAAGTTCCCACACATCACATCTTTTGAATTGATTCAGCTCCTCTTGCATTGCCATGATCCAATTTTCATCTTCTAAAGCCTCTTGAACATTTTTGGGTTCCTCTTGAGCTAGGAAAGCTGCAAAAGCACAGAAGTTTGCTTTCCCTCTTCTAGTCTTGACACCCTCAGAAGCATCACCAATGATTTGAGTTGGTGGATGATTCTTCACAGTCCTTGTAGCTTTAGGGAGAGAATGTTGGGATATCTCTTCATGAACAGCTCTAACAGGAGTTGTAGTCCTTGCTATAGGAGTTTGTGACCCTCCTAGATTGAGTTTAGACAATTGTTCAATAGTATCATCTACTGAGATTGCAGTGTCAGCTGGCTGATTTGATGTTTCAGCTTGCTGACTGTCTGACTGTTGAGCAGTAGATGTTGTAGCAGCTTGCTCCTTTGTCTTATCAGCTTGCTGACTACCTGACGTTGCAGTAGCTTTATTGCTTCCAGTTTCATCACCTGCATCATCTTCCTCATCTCTTGACAGATCATTGTTAGGTTCATGAAATATAACATCAATAGACTCCTCAACAATGCGTTTCTTTAAATTAAAGACTCTATATGCTCTACTAGTTAAAGAATAACCAAGAAATATTGCCTCATAAGATTTAGCATCGAATTTACCATCCCTGTCGATTTTCTTGAAGACAAAACACTTTGAACCAAACACTTTAAAGTAACTGATGTTAGGCCTTTTGTTCCTCAACAGCTCATAGGGAGTTTTCTCAAGAATAGGTCTGATCACCACTCTGTTAAGAACATAGCAGGCTGTGTTCACTGCTTCTGCCCAAAAGCTCCTTGGCAGCTTGCTTTCCTGCAATAAAGTTCTAGCAGTTTCCTCTAAAGACCTGTTCTTTCTTTCCACTACTCCATTCTGTTGTGGAGTTCTAGGTGCAGAGAATTCATGAGTGATGCCCCTTGCTTCACAGTAAGTGACAAAATCTTTCTTGAATTCACCACCTCGATCACTTCTTATACCTACAAGTCTTGTGTCCAGCTTGTTCTCAAGAACCTTAATTAGCTTCTCAAATTCTTCAAAAGCAGAATCTTTAGTACGAAGAAATAAAACCCAAGTAAAACGTGTATAATCATCAACAATAACAAAACCATATTGTTTACCTCCAATATTTTTATAACATTCTGGACCAAACAAATCTAGATGTAATAATTCTAAGGATTTTGTAGTAGATACAACCTTTTTGGCCTTGTGAGAACTTTGAATCTGTTTGCCCAATTGACATGCATCACAAACTTGTGTCTTGACATACTTCAATTTTGGCAAACCCCTCACTAACTTCTTGCTAGATAGTCTGTTGAGCAAGTCCATGTGAGCATGACCCAATCTTCTATGCCAGATTGTTGGATCATTGTCAACAGCAGCTAAGCAGCAAGCTGTTTCCTGCAATTCAAA
Source organism: Oenanthe sinensis (assembly GCA_028671895.1). NCBI lineage: Eukaryota > Viridiplantae > Streptophyta > Magnoliopsida > Apiales > Apiaceae > Oenanthe > Oenanthe sinensis. The sequence continues at coordinate 1,583,195 of CM053808.1, forward strand.
GTCTAACACATACACATTTCCTTCCCTTCTAGCAACTAGAGGAATCTGGTTAGTAGCAACAGTAATAACACATTTATCTTTATCAAAAACAACTGAATGACCATCATCATGCAACTGACTTACACTAAGCAAATTATAATTTAAGCCTTTAACATAACGAACATTATCAATAAAAGTTGTGTCATTACCTACTTTACCTTTACCTAGAATAGGAAGAGTCTTACTATCACCAATTGTGACACCTCCACCTTTCTTGAATTTGAGATTAATAAATTGAGCTTTGTCTCCACACATATGTCTTGTACAGCCACTATCGATGATCCATGATTTCGATTTGATCTTAGCAGCAAGACATATCTACAAAACACACAAAAACAACACTTAACCTTTTGGTACCCATATTGGTTTGGGTCCTGATTGGTTAGTAGCAAGTATATAAAGAACATTTAATTCAGATTTCTTGATCCACATTTGAACCACTTTGGGAAAGGAATTCTTTGTTCTTTTCTTCCTGCCAGAACCATTTCGGCTAGCTGTCTGTTTGTTCCAGTAAGCTGGCTTCCTGTCAGCTTCTTTCTGGTAAATTCTGGTAGCTCGCTGAGATATGCAATTTTGAGCTAGATGACCTTTACCACCACATTTCTTGCAGCTTGTCCAGGGCATAGCATATTTGTATGGCTTTCCTTGTCTGCCTTCATACTTTAGTGCAGTAGCCCTCTTGTTGAAGTTCAAACCAACTCCTTCCTTGTCCAAAGGTACCTTGATGCTTTTCATCATTGATTTGAGACCTTCTTCTCCTTGAACAAAAGTACCCATGCCTTTTCTGAGCTTAATGACCTCTTTTTCCAAGGAAATAATTCTTTCTGCTTGCTTTGATGAAGTGGCAGCAGGCTGAGATGTACTGTCAGCAGGCTGAGATGATGTTTCAGCAGGCTGAGATGATTCTTTCTTGGAAGATTCTCTGAGTTTAAATGTTTCAAGACATGCATCTCTTGCCTCTATGTCAGCCTTTAGATCAGAAATCTCATCAGCTAGAGCATTGTTCCTTTTTAACAGAATCTTGTTGAAACCTTCTAGATCTTCAATTTTTGATTCAAGCTCTTTGATTTTGACTTCATTTGTTGCTTGGACAGGTTCCTTGCTTTCAATTAGTGATTCCATCTTTGCCATTAAATCTTGAACCATCTGTCTAAGATATGAATTCTTCTCTGACAGCTTGCTGTTTTCTGTCCTTACTGAGTTATATTCCTCTATAGGAATACTATCTTGATCCTGCATGGTTAGTTCATCTAGAATAATATTATCAGAAGAAATATCAAATCTGAATGAATTTACCTCACTTTTGTCATCATCAGAATCACTTTCAGCAATGATCTCCTCAGTTAAGCCTCGAACAATATCATCATCCATTCCAACTAGTGCAAGGTTGACCATATCATCATTGTTGTCACTGTCACTTGGTGAAACGTCTTCTTCATCATCACTCCAGGTTAGCAAAGCTTTAAATTTCTTCTTGTCTTTGTATCCAGCTTGCTGTTTCCCTTTTAGCTTGTAACAGTCCTTCTTGAAATGGCCAGTTTTGCCACATTCAAAACATGTTGAATCTCCTTTGGAATCTTTGGAGAACTTTTTGGTTTTAGAGAAATCTGAACTCCTTCTATCTCTCTTCATCTTGTTTTTCTGTTCGATCATCTTCCTGATTTTTCTGGACATGAGTGCTATTTCCTCATCTGATTCATCATCAGATTTCAGCTTGCTGTCATCACCATGAAGTGCCAAATTCTTCATCTTTGATGTGAGATCAGAAGTAGAATTTGCATGGCTAGCATTTATCTTGCCTTCAAACTGCTCCAATTCAGCAAAAACACTTAGAGTGTCCATTGTATCAATTGTTGGAGAAGATTCTAAGGCAGTGACCTTCGGTTCATAGATCCATGGAACAGCACTAATGATTTTCATGTTGATCTCTTCTTGTGGAATTTTCTTGCCAAGTAAAGTGAGACCATTCATAGTGACTTGGAACCTTGCTTGAGCATCCTTAATAGATTCACCTTCATTGAGCTTGAAATTACCATACTCATTCATCAGCTTGCTGAGTTTAACCTTCTTTAAGGATTTTGAACCTTCATGACACAATTCAAGAGTGTCCCACATCTCCTTTGCAGAAGTACATGAAGAAACTTTGTCACTTTCTTCAGGACATAAGCCAGTCATGATAGTGTTGATAGCGCGGTTGTTGTAAGCAAGCTTGATCAGCTCATCAGCAGTGAGTTCATCTATATCCTTTTCTTTACCATCTGTAGTGAGAAACTTGAAAGGGCCTTTTTCTGTAACTCTCCACTCCATGGGTTCTCTGGCCAGGTGCTGCTTCATTCTACCTTTCCACCAGTTGTAGTTTTCTGTGCCAAGTAGAAGAGGTGCCCTCGAGCCTGAACTTCCCATTGGATATTTGTCAGCCATCTGTTCTATACTTTCCTGTTACAGAAGATATTAGTATAGCCTGCTCTGATACCAAATGAAAATGCACACCTAGAGGGGGGGTGAATAGGTGTTAAGGCTAACAAAGACCGATTTTAATTTTACCAAGTTATTAAACCTGTCAGCTAGCTAAGATTGATTAACAGACACTGTCAGCTAGCTGCTATATGCAATGCAGTACAGAAAAAGTAAATAACACCAAGACTTTTAGCCAGGTTCGACCCCTAATCTCCTATGGTCTACGTCCTGGTCCCTTACCAACTGGTAAGAGAGAATATTATTAATCAAATCAACCACGATTACAGATTACAATAATATTCCACCCTTTATCCCTTGCAGCTGATCCTAGCTTGCTGAAACGCCTGTTCCACTGAACTATTCTGCCCTCTAAGCACTATACTACCCTAGCATAGCCTTCTCTAGCCTCTAGTTCCCTTGAACCCTGTTTCACAAACCTAGCAATCCAGCCACAACTTGAATACAATCAAACGAAAACAAATGAATGAATTTACAACTCAAACTATAAGCTCTCTCGTATATATATAACTATATAGAATACTAGAGCTCAAAGATATTAGCTAAGAAAGATTGAGTTTGAGAAGAAGTGTGTATGTATTTAGCAAATCAGTATATCTTCATTTTTTTTTTTTTTTTTAAAGAGAAAAGCTATACACACTTGTATTTATATCTATATTCGAATTAACAAGGATAATGAACGTTAGAATTACAACATTCAATTTTGTTAAGATATAGATATTTGAAATTACGTATATTGAGGATAAAGAAGATAATAAGTACGTTTGAAATTAACCTCAATATAAGTTTAAATGAATAGATAAGAGTTGGTTAAATAATGGATAAGTTTTAGTCAAACTCCAACTCCTATTAAGTAGGAAAGATAATTTAAATAATAAAATATGTTTGAATTAATTAAAACTGAGCTCTAATATAATATATAACCATATATATATTAGATAGACTTGTACAAGTAAGATCCTATAAATTCTCCAAGAAAATCGGACTTCCTTTGCAAATCCAACAGTTTCTGCGTTCCAGTGTCAGCTTGCTGAGACAGAATATTTCCTGCTGTCAGTTCGCTAAAACGCCCTGTTTTCCTACTTTCAACTTGCTGTCAATGTACTAAAACATATTATACTGATAAATCATATCAGTAAGCTATTTCCTGCAAAACCAAGTTAGTCCACATATAACAGCTTGCTATTTTATATCAAATACAAGCTTTCAGCTTGCTAACAGTGATCATCAAAACACAAAAGGGTTTCAATATAAACCATCAATCTAAATATTTAAAATTAATTAAATTATGAATATATATAAAATATAAATAAATAATATATATAATTTTTAGGGCAGGTAGATTTTTTTTAAAAACACTCTTTACTCAATTTCCATTTATACGAGTCCTCTTAACAATTAATCCAGTATTAGTCGGATTAATTACCAAAAATTACACCACTGTTTGGGCATAAATAGATGCGGGCATCGGACTCCGTGCATCATCATAAATTCATAATTCAAACCGGAAGTGTGTCGAAAGCTTTTAGTTGCACGACATAAACACAACACCAAAACCACAACAACTATGTCTCAGACTGATCAGGTTACAACTCCTAACTCTTTTTTATCATATGCACTTGCTGTAATTGCTTACATTATCTATATATGTTTGTATGTTATTTGTATCTTAGTCCTAGTCACAATTGAGTGTTTATTTAGCTTAAATACCTGTTAAATTTTAATTACCAGAATTCAATCCCCTCTCCGTACACATATACGGATTATATATCAACTATAAACTGCTTAAAACGAAAGAAAGAACTAAATTATCGAAAGGAAAAATAGAAAAACTGTGTTAAAAACAGAAAATTACTCTTCTTATTTAGCTACTCATGTTTTACATTATAAACGATAAGGGTCTTTCTCTTTACGTGATGCGTTCTTGAGAAATAGAAATACAAGAAGCAGCCCCAATAAGTTCATTTGCAATGTGGCTGAGTGTAATTTTTCTGATCCTATTTCTGAATTTCATCGACATATAGTCTAGATAATTAAGGCACGCGTTTGCAAATAATTTTTTTTTATTTTCTACAAATGTGTAAACGATTTACTAGTTTGTACCTGAATTACTTTAAGATTTGAACTAGTGTTGAAGGTGTGGTGTGTCAATTAATTAGCGAAAAATGAAGTTGCATAAAAAAAAGGGGTTTTGTCACCTAGGTCGGAGGAGCACCTCGCCTCGTTTTCCGAGGGTGATGCAACTTGAAGGAAGAGTGGTTCTGGTTGCAGGCGTTGCCGGCTAGCTTTCCCGAGGTGCACCTCTCATGCTGACACGTGCGAGAGGGCATGTAACTCGTGCCTCAATAAAGTGAAGTCCAATTTGACACTATTTAAAACAAAAAAGTTGTTGGCCGACAAATATCCTTTACTTCTCGAATTGTTGCAATCCTTATTCTTAGTTAAAGGCAATTCTTCTTAATTTATACGTGTAATCATATTTATAATATTTTTTTCTCCTGGAGCTGCATTCATTAAATGTTGTTAATATACTTTGTTTGGTACTTGATATTATAAAAATAGAACTCTGGAATATAGATCTCTTCTAGCACTAAGAGAAACTTTGCTACATTGGTCATTCCCGATCCTTAATAAATCATTATTTTCTCTAACGCATCAAGTACTTTCTTGTTTTCTCCCTAATTTGATTTTTCTATCCATCAATAATTTGTAAATGATTATGGGCATACTTGTGTAAAAATATAATGTTTTTTTTTGTGTTTTCTTCTTAACTCGGAGACACATAAGAGAAAAATATAACACTTTGTAGTATCCCTATGAAATTCGACAACACATAAAGGGAATTTATTCTAATTTGTTTCCCTGCTTCTTGTCTTTTATTTCTTCAACTTTTTTTTTCCAAATATCCAGAATACCCTGTAAAGATTAAATAGTGTTTAGTCTTTGTGTCATTAATAATTGGATTTCAAATTCAGACATATATGATATACTATATTGTAGGTTTTGGAGGAAACTTGTGGATGTGTGAGAATATATACATTGAACAGGACAAAACAACTGAATGCCCTTTCATCTGCCATGGTATGATGATAATTATTGGGTGCAATATGTTCAGCATTCTGCATTTCTGTTCCATGTGGAAGTTAGTATGTTTACAATATATGTAATGTTTTACTTAATAACTGTTGAGTTCTATGGGATATCTCTTGTAGTGCTTCCTTATACAGTTGCGTCTCAGCTTCATTAACAAATCAAACACTTGTTATACTATTTATAAAAAGACTATAGGACTCAATTTTATGATAAAAAATAAACCTACTAGACAGATCAATAAAGCTTCAACATATTGCAGGCAGTCAATCTCTAATGCTTGTTGTATACTTGTAATTGTTTGTCTTGCACAAAGCGTAGAAATTTGAATTATGGAAATTGGAAAGTGGAGATAATAAACTTGCCACCGATGCCTCTTCATAAGAATAATATTACAGTTCCATGCATCTATTTCTTGTATGTTTTCTTTCGTTACTTAAACTTTTATGAGATCTAAAAATGTGTTAGATCTTGTTTTATGAGTTATAGATCAAATAGTGGGCAACGGGCAGGGATGGAGCATGTAATTCATACGGTAGTAAATGGAATTTTTTATGCTATAATTATAATCTAAGATATTGGTCTCTGCATAATTTCCTATCTAAGCAAATATGTACTGTATGTTTTTTTTCAGTAAAATGACCTGTATATGTAGTGTACTTGGGTTATTTTATGTGAAGTGATTTCCTTATTTCTTTGAGATTAGGAAGAGTTTATGTCTGTCTTCATTTTCCCCCCTAGATATCTCGCCTCCTGGAGCTCTTTCATGCATATGATCAAGATCCTAATGTCAAACTAATAATCATGAAGGTATGTCTATGTTCCTAGTGTCAAACCTCATGGTGTTATTCAAATATATCTACGATATCAAGTGCATGTGATTCTACCCCAAATCTGAAACAGTGCATCACAAAGAATAAGGTATTATCAGAACACAATGAGAATACAAACCACCTTAATAGAATAAGAAAACTCTTTTAGAGATATTAATTATTTATGTGATTTGCCAAATTTCTTCTGGACTCCCAGGAAGTTATTCATATGTTTTATCACTGGCGGCCACAGCCTTAGGCTTGACATACTGACATCCTTATGATCCATTTGAATCTTTTTGCGTGAATCATGATAATTATTATTTAATTTTAGTATCTAGGATATGATTATAATGTTTCCACAATACTGGTTACATGGCTGCTCGGTTGAAATAACTTATCCAGTAGAAAGAGATGATATATGCTTGTTCACTGTTCTTACTTTTCATAAATTTTAATACATTTTGAATTTTCTGATAAAGTGCATGATCTTTACTCCAATCATCCAAGACATTTTCTCACAACATATCTTTTAAATCTTATTGGCAGTGTATGTCTATTGTTTGTATTTGGTAAACGTCATTCATGTCATATTTTCGTTCTTGTATCAAGAGAGATGTATCTCTACCTTATTTTCTTTCCCTTGTTTCACTTTATGTCAGCAACATGTCATAGTAGTCATTATTAGTGTTTTTTTCTGATCAGTTTCTGGATATGTCCTGCAGCTAAATCACCCTAGTTTATTTTTTATCATTTTTATATCATAAATTCATCTTTCATGAATATGTCCTGCATCACATGGCAGTTGATAAACTAACATTTTATGCAACCAGATAGTTTAAGTTATATGTTTTCCTTAATGTCTTGTATGTTGTGTCACTTTTATAGATTGGTCTCACATTTGGGTCAAAACATGATTAATCTATGAATTTGAGCATATGAACTCCTATGTTAGATATGGTATCGACCTGCTCTCAATATCCAACTTTGGAGCCACATTGTTGATTTCTTTCATTTGAGATGCATAGTTCTACCATCACCTATATAGATATGTGAATTCTGGTTATAGGGAAATGGAAGAGCTTTTTGTGCTGGTGGTGATGTTGCAGCTGTGGTCCATGATATTGCTAAAGGTAAGGTTTAGTTTTTACCTTGCAGCCCCTCCTACCCTTCCTACACTTCCATTCTTCTTAAAATTCTGATAGCTAAGACCATTTTAGAAATTGTAGTGATTCGTATAACATAATTCTTTGCAAAGTATTAACTTTACATTCTGTTCAATTCGCTTCATGGGTTTCGCTTATCTGTCGAAGACAATCAAGGTATGAAGGTAACATTTAATAGATGTTTCAATAATGTGCATCAGGTGACTGGAAATTAGGTGCAAACTATTTCCGGAAAGAATTTACCTTGAACTATTTGATGGCAACATACAGTAAACCACAGGTAACATGAGCAGTTGAAGGATCCTTACAAATTGATTATTGAAATTTGTTAGGAATGCTCATGCATTATCTGGCAAATGATATTGTAGGTATCATTTCTTAATGGAATTGTTATGGGAGGAGGTGCAGGTGCTTCAATTCATGGTAGATTTCGAATTGCAACTGAAAATTCGGTATGCCTTAATTTTTCCACCTTGCTATTGAAATTCGAAGCTATGTTTTCATTTAGCTCAACTATAATATTTGTACACTTGCTTCCCTATGGCGTTACTACCTATAGATTTATATTTTTGCAAGTTTATCAGTTTTTCTGATTTAGTTTGCATTTTGTTTGCCAATACAACATTGGTACCAGCTTGCCACCTACCCATAAAACGGCTGTTTCGCTTTTGATAAAGAGTGATAGATTGGATAAGTAGAATGTTAGGAATAATTTAGGTAATGTTAATGGAATAATAAAAGGAGTCGTTTCCTTTATTTAATTATTATGGTTGTGAGTTAGTATTTAAAAACACATGTTGGCTAGAAGTAGTTACCTTATTATTAGGATTAGTTTAAGTTTTTTGCTGGGACACAAGGAAATGTCAACTTTTATTATATATGGACTTCGCTTAAATATTGAATTGATATTATTATATTGTAATGAGCTGCGATCCAAACAGATTCCTCTCTTCTGCCAATGAGAAATCCTAGGTTATTTATTTTATTATGGTTAGTTCACCCAAGCCTGTCTTTTTATTGTGTTATTCCAAGATAACTTGTTTGAATTTCCTGCATCAAAAGACCAAACATATCTATAAACTGTGCAATGTTTAATAAAGAGTTTACGCACACAGATGAATTGGTTGGGGTAAAACTAAAAATATAGCATTGACATGTATAGATCCCATATATAATGCACACATTTATTGTGATTATTGAAAAAGATCTATGCGTAAAGTTATGTCAGTTTGTGTCTTCTATTTGTGCTAGTGCCCCCCCCCCCCCCCCCCCCAAACCAAAAATAAATAAATTTCTACTTCTTCAAAAGTTAAAAAGTTTTACCTTATAGATGGTCAAAACTGTTGACATCGATCACAGACGCGTAGTTACATTCATATTAAATATGGATACGGCTTATCTGAAATATTATCTGTCAAGAACTGAGGTTTTATATGTGAATTTGTATGTATTTTTAGTTTTTTCTTAGAGTACTTGCAGTAGAGAACAAGTATTGAGTAAGAAATGTAGATAGAAACACAGAGGTTCAGATAGATTAGCTAAGAAGCAGTGTTATTAAAGGCAAAAAGTGCAGCGAAGCATAAGGGATCTCTTGTAGCTTAAGTGCAAAGAGAAGCGTGGGTTTTTGTAAAGGAAGCGCACTATATAAATTAAATAATTATAATATATATTAAAATACATGGAAACATAGAGAGAAATGGGATCACCTAGGGTGAGGCAAAATTTCAAGCTAGAGCTGAACATTCTAATTAATAACTATAATCTCAAAAGAAAAAACTAGGTCCATGCTTCATATTATTATAAGATATTAAGAAGTGGATATTAAGTGGTTAGGTTTTAAAGATCTTAGATGTGTTTTGTATTGAAAAAAAGTCCAATAAGACAAATTATTAACGCACCTTTTAAAATTATGTTTAGATCTTATAAAAAAAGGCCCACTTAAACATAAGCGCACTTTTTAGAGCTTTTTTGCGCTTTGGGCTTTAGCATTAAGCACGCTTAAGCTGGGGTTTTTTATAAGTGAGAAGCCTAACAGGTGAGCTTCGCTACCCTTCGCGCTTAAACGCGCTTTTGATAACTATGCTAAGAAGTAGAGATAGAACAGAAATATTAGAGAGAGATCAGATAGCTTGTAGAAGATAGATTATAGAGAGAGAAATCAGTTAGAAATCTAGAGAGATAAACAGTTTGGTGGAAACAAGTTCCATTTCATATCTTCATAATGCATAATCTCAGATTACAATTAGTGCTTCTATTTATACTACTCCCATACTAAATCTGAATATTACTCAACGACCCTTACTATTAAAAGGAATACTACTATACTAGTACTACTGCTGCTGCCTTCCTGACATTATCTAGTTAGCTATTTTAGTACAACATATACAGAAAGGGCATTTGCTTTGGAGTGTTTTTGTCAGCGACCGCAAGACACAATGTTACAAGGAACGCAGGACGTGCCAGAGAATCCCGAACCAGTTCGTTCGACCCGGAACACGGGTCGATTCCGACCCAGATCGCCATGATTCGCGTCCAGTTCGTCACATCCAGCGACCCACAGTGAAACGGGTTTTTAAGAAGAAAAAACCAACAAGAACAATGAAGGGGAGAAAAGAAAACTTGAATCATGATAAAGAGGAAGGAAAGTTTGAGACGATGCAGATTGTAGAGATACAAGAAAGAGATAAAAGGAGAAAACGGAGAAGACGATGCCTCGGTTCTTGTTAAAGTAAAACAGTTGTATACGTGTATGTATATATGTATGTATATTGTAATTGAAGTTCCCGATGTTTACTTTATATATTTTATTTGAGTCTTTATTCTTTGACCGTAGTAAATCAATACATAACTGTATAAACTTTTTTTAAAATGTTGGTTATAAAGTTAATTTAAAAATCTTTTAATTTCTACACTAAAATTTGTACCATTGTGGTATTTTTAAAATTAATATTGTTTATTGTCCATTAATAATATAAAATATCAATTAAAATCAAAATATTAATTATAAAATTATATTATAATATGAAGGTTTATCGTACCCAAACGTTCTATCGTACCCAAATGTTCTGCCGTTCCGGATTCATCTAATCTAACCTTCCACGTATCCGTATTCGTACCCCGTCTCGAATCGAATCCCGTCCCTTGTAACATTGGCAAGACATGCCAAAAAGTTATTCTTTCATCGCATTTTGTTCGATCAGAGAACATGCAAATACTTTATAAAAATGAAATACATGATATTTTGTTAGACGCTTGAAGCTGCCGAAGTTGCCCTTTTTAATTTTAGGCTTGATGGGAATAGGTTTTCCAAAACTGATTATTATTCTCACCCAGAGAACCAAGAACACAAAACACTAAAAGATAATTTCCTTGGTCCTAATCTTACGTTGTCTTGCATCACCTGTGATATTACCCAATAATTGAGTTTCTCATCGTTTTCTAGCTGCGATCTAGTTTTATTTCTAGATATAGGTGACATTCTTTAAAATAAGCATTGATAGAACACGTGCTTGTGGTTTGTGATGATTTTCTTTATCTTCATTGAGTTCTAGTTCGCAGTATATAATACTTGACATATTTGCAGGTTTTTGCAATGCCAGAAACTGTGATGATTTTCTTTATCTTCATTGAGTTCTAGTTCACAGTATATAATACTTGACATATTTGCAGGTTTTTGCAATGCCAGAAACTGCCTTAGGGCTCTTTCCAGATGTTGGTGCCTCTTATTATTTATCAAGACTTCCTGGATTCTTCGGTAATGGCAGGAACATGCATGATGATCATATTTTTGCTAGCTAGAATCTGAAAGTGTCCATACTTGTTAATTAATACCTGGAATTTTGTTAAAGAATGTTGATTTTTCCTTCATATATATGGTTCAAAAGTCAAAATTTCTGCCACGTCACCATTTTAGGGGCATACATGCCTCTTTGGGTATATACTAGAAGCTGCTATACTTTAGGTTTACGTTATCAACCACTGGATTTCAGGGTTCACCCTAAATGACAACAATTTTTCATAAGTGAATTCACACCAATTGTTTACTATAGGAAATATTTCAAAATTAATAAACTAAAGTTCATTTTATCAGCTGTGTTCAAGTTGCTCAATTTAGTAAATTGGTATAGCTGCATTATAAATCAAAAGATTTTTTTGTATCTGTTTTTATTAAGTCTTCATTTTGAACATGCCTTGTAGGAGAATATATTGGCCTTACTGGTGCTAGGTTAGATGGAGCTGAAATGCTTGCATGCGGCCTGGCAACTCACTTTGTCCCATCAAAGGTACATCTTGGTAAATTTTATAATCCATCAACATGTCTCTGCTGTAAATATTATAAAAATATCATATAGATATATATACACACAATTTATTGTGTGTGTGTGCGCGCACTTTCTGTTATAAATCATATTTTTACTTTTAAAAGTCCAAGCTGCGGTTTTTGATCATCACACAACCTTTTATGTTTAATATGAGTCAATCAAATTTCTAAGTTAATATGACAAATCTAGATTGAAATGGTGGAATGTAAAATTTTATTCTGAAAAATGCAATCTAATCCTTTACTGGCATGACAATGATCAGCTATTGTCTTTGTTGGAAGAAGCACTACGCAAGGTGGGTTCATCTGATGCAACAATTATATCCTCCATAATAAATCACTACTCTGAATATCCAAGTTTGAAGTCAGATAGTGCATTCAACAGGTACATAGGCTGTGATTTACATTTTGCTAATATTTTCCGAAGACAAATACCCACGCTCTGTATGATTGGAGGGAATGAGATGGGTAGAAATGTAGTGGAAAACTTATGAAGAAAACTTAAGGGTGGAGAAAATAATGAAAAAGTGAGGAGTGAAGAAAATGAGAGTGCAGATTTTTTGCAAGTTTTATGAAGGTATGAGTAGGAGGTATGAATGAACATTCATTCCTAGAATGAGAATTGCAGATTTTCTGCAAGTTTTATGAAGGTATGAGTAGGAGGTATGAATGAACATTCATTCCTAGATCATTGGGATTGAGCTGTAGTGTAAATTTGTATGAATGGGAAGGAATGAAAATTATGATTAAAGGCTTACATAATAGTACCGATTTCACTGTTCCTAAAATTTTAATATTTTTGCTTATTTTTACCCCCCCCCCCCTCATATTTTATGCATTACATACTAGTCCTTTCTTCTTCGATTGAGATTAGTTCTAATTCACATACACACTGCAGGTTGGATATCGTTGATAAGTGCTTCTCTCGAAAGACAGTTGAGGAGATAATATCTGTTCTTGTAAGTTGATTTGGAGTGAGTCCTTTGAAAAATATTATTTGATGTCTATTTCTTTTTAAATAACCTTTGCCTCAATGTACTCTGATTACTTGTACTCTTACCTGTGTCCTCATTCCTCTTATTATGTAATAATTTCTTGTGTAGGAGAGCAAAGCTCTAGAACACAAGGATGAATGGATCACTTCGACAGTTCAAACTTTGAAAAAGGCATCTCCAACAAGTCTAAAAATATCCCTTAGATCGGTATGGGCCCATCATGAACTATATAAGCTATTTTAGAAATTTGTTTATGTTTATCGTACCGGTGTATTCATCAAATTCATCAATGTTACGCTATAAATATTGTGGATTTGAGAAGATTCTGATTTTTATTTACTTCTGAAGTTGAATGGAAGCCGGGTTTTTTTTTGGCCAACTACAAAGCCAGTTTACTGTAAACAGTATTACAAATAAGCAATTTTCTGGCCCTTTTTTATTTATTATTATTATTCTTTCATTTTATATGATTAGCTAGCATCTGTTAAATGTAAAATATACCTTGATGATTCCCATGCTTTTAGACACGTTTAAGTAGGAGTGATATTTGAATATATCTGAGGGTAACCCTCACATTGAGTTCGTACATGATTAGGTTCTCTAATATCTCTTAGTTAGATCACTGCAAGTGTACCCTTATTTTAATTGCAGATGCTATATTAGATCATCTGTTCCTGCAAAAGGCATATATCTGGACTAGTATACTATATATAGTAGTTGTGCATGGTCTAATTATGACTCTTATTCCACTTCATATACTGTATTTAATAATATAGAGGAGAAAAGGAAAGGAAAAGAATAAAGTATTTAACATGAAGTAGATACACTACTGCATTGAAAATAAACCATAATAACAGTTTTAAAATATCAAGGCGTTTATTTGAAGTTCTAAAATTGTGAACTATTTCTGCGATTGTTGTTAAAGATCAGAGAAGGAAGGCTTGAAGGTGTTGGTGAATGCCTTGTTCGGGAGTATAGAATGGTTTGCTGTGTCATGAAAGGAGAAGTCAGCAGGGATTTCTTCGAGGTACATTTCTATATAAATGTTTATAAGATTGTCTTCTTGGACTATATATAAATCCACCTTATTATGCAGGGATGCAGGGCTTTACTGTTGGACAAGGATAAGAATCCAAAGGTACACACTTTTCTTCCTTTTTTTATATCATTATTTCCTATGCATGAAATCCCTAATATTGTACTGTATATATATATATATATATAACAGTTTATTCGTTTTCCCCCCTATTGTCTTCTTATAGTGGCAACCATCTAGACTAGAGTTGGTGACAGATGAAATGGTTGATCGGCACTTCTCGAAGGTAGATGATAAAGATTGGGAAGATTTAAAATTACCTCCAAGATCTAATTTGCCAGTTCATGCCATTGCCAAGCTTTAATTCAAATATCCTAGAATTTTACAATGCAAACTGTGTGTAATATCCAAACATCTAAGCTCCTCAATCATATTACATATCCAAGAAACTTTGCATACAGGTTGAATTTTACGTTGCCATTCAAGTAGATTGGATTGGTTAGCGAGATGATCATGTCATAATATCAAAACCATCAAGGTGAATATGCTCGTATGTAAAATAAATTAAAACTGAATAATATCAGAAAAATAATATAGATATGCTCTATTGATAATTTGATAAGTTGTATCAAATTCTCCATCTCTACTTGTTAGTTATTAATCTTCTGCATCTCTCTGCTCAGTTATGTTCTTGATTATATTAATAATGACTTAAATAATATCCTTAAAAATTAAAATTCCTCAATATAATTGATGTTAATATATATATCAATAATTTTGTGTTGCTTCTAGTATACGATAATCTAAAAGTCTTTCTTGATTAGACGGTGTGTTTTGTGCTGGTGAGTTGGTTTAGTTGTCATGCAAGTACGCTGCCAACTAATTTTCTTTGTTTAGCGTTTGTCCAAACAGTATAATATTGTACTCTTGTTAATTGTTATATAGAGTTGTGTTGACTTTGTACATTATACTATTGGTTAGACAGTGCCATATAGTCTATTTTTGTTTGTAACTTCAAGTGATTAGACTAATATAAATGTAGAACATATTATAAGTAGAATTTTAAAAGATAATGTGATAATGTCAGTATAATATATATTAAAGTATTGGAAGTCTTTGTTTGTACCATCTTCTTCAGTCTAGGGAAGAGGGCAAATGACCAAGAAATTAGAGAAAATGCCTTGACGGTTCTCTAATTTAAAGGCGAGGTTAGAAAGTTGAACACTTTGAGGGCGCCTGAGGTTGAAGATTTAAAAATTGTAAGAAAAAGTTATTGGAATAAGAAATTATAGAAAATATTTCAATGGTGTAAAAACATTGAGGCATTTTCTCTAATTTAAAGGTGCGGTTGAAAATTTAAAAACTATGACAGTGTTTGAGTTAGTGAATTTAAAGATTCGAGTTTCTTTTTATGTTTGATTGTTGAGATTGAGGGTTTGAAATATGTTTGCAATGCATGAGTCTAAACTATAAAGATTTATGTATTAAAATAATTGAGTGAGGGGGGAGAGTGAGATGTGCAAGTGAATAAAAATATTGAGTTAGGTTGGTTTGATTCAGACTTGAGCAAATATTCGGGTGGACTAATTTTAAAACAGTTGCTTTTACAATTCAAGCCTATATTGTTGACTGTTGACCTAACTTAATTTCTCAACTCTACGCAGTTATAGTAAAGTACCTTATGTAAATTGTCTTCCCTGATAGTTGTCTTGACTATTAACCATTGCATATAATCTCTGTGCAGAATAGTCGTTGCGACTCCGAATTATTACAGGGTTTTGGGAAGTACAACACGTTAGACAATTTTCTTGCATTAAAATGCTAGTGAAATTTATAAAGCCAGGATCTGCAATATGAATATGAATACTCGGGCATCCGAAAACCAAAATATTGGTGTGCTCATCGAACAGATAATTCGGTTTAGTCAAATTTTGGTCATTTAGTTAAGCAGGATGACTAAATTTGTACTAAAATAGTTAGCAAATAGTTTGGTTAAACACAATTTTTAGTCCCCTAAAAAAAGTCAAATTTTAGTTAACCTAAATAAACTTTTTTACTATTATATTATAAAATATAGTTATACTCAAAATCTTAGTTGTATAATGCTTTCAAGGACAATTTAATTTACTTACATATTTTATATAAAATATTATTAGAAATTTTAAATATTAAAACATATAATATACACACCAACTAGTAAATAAGATTGTAAGCTAATTATATTAAAAAATGCATGTGTGTGTTAAGTTATAAGTAAAATGTACAAAGTTGAATATTTAATATATTTTGAGTTAAAAATGTAATCAATGGGCAGATGTTAAATGATTCAAACTATGATAAGAATACGAAGGTAATCAATTATCTAAACTATTTGTAATTTATTAATGGGTCCATCCATTTGATAAACGATTTTGTCCATTTAAAATTATTAAACAAGGACATCAATAACACCAATTTTTTTATATAAATTTAAAAAGTTCAAAGAATGTGGCTTAACACGGATGGTAAACTAGTTATATTAAAATATGCATTAAGTATGTTAAATTTTATTTTTTTTTAAATGTACAAAATTGAATATTTTAGCTATTTTGAGTTAAAAATGTAATTATACTTTTTGGAAGATGTTAAATAATTCAAATTATAATAAGAATACGAAGGTAATCAAAACTATTTAAGTTTTGTAATTTACTGTCCTGTTGTTTAAATAAATAGTATGGGATATTATAACCTGAAGTAATTAAATATGAATGATATTAACATTATATATTTTTATATGAATTTAAAAAACTCAAAGAATGTGACTGGACATCATCTCTACAGTGGACTAATTAAATTATCACAATAAAAAAGTGATAGAAATCATTGGATTTAAGTTAAATTCCTCATACTTAAACATTTAAAAAAAATCACTTAAATAAATACAAGTAGTATGTTATCAATCATTTCTAATTTTCTATCATCGATATCTATTTGGATAGAAATTACTATGAACTTAGTGTTGATTGACTATGGCTAATGTCATATTCAGAAAGAGTTTACCTTATCTCTATGGAGAAAAGCGTTTACTTTGATATATTTTGTTATCGTCCTGTATATATTTTATTTATATATTAGTTGAAATCATCGAACTGAGCTGACCGTTAAAAAATTACTACTATACTTGTCCCAAGGATTTGACAAATGCATTAAAATATATAAAAACTATTCTGCAGCCCAACAAAGGTTCAAATATAGGGTCTGTTTGGCCTGCCTTAAAATAAGTCATTTTAGAATTATTTTTGGGTAAAAATTTCATATTTTGATAAATGTTTTTTTTATACAAGTATTTAATGTATATTTGAGATTCTATAAGTTGCAAAAAAAAGTTAACTTTTTTCAGAAAAAAGTTAGGAATCTCTAACTTTGTCTTAAAATAAGTTGACTTATTCTGGAAAAAAGTTCCTCAAAACACCCCCATAACTAATTTTCAGAGGGCCTAATGTGCCAATTTTTTTTTTTACTGTGAGAACCCGGAATCGCTACACTTTTGGAGGGCTTAATGTGCCAACTTGAGGCATACTAGCTGGTATAAGAAACTTTTTTATGTATTTTCTATTTTATTTATAGTGGGTTTAGAGTACAAAACTTTTAATATTCTTTGCTGCTTTTATTTTATTTTAGAATAAATTAAAATTTATATTTTAAGATGATAGATACATATTGTAATATACGTTTAATTTATACTTTTGCCATCTTAATTTTTTTATAATTAAATTAATCAAATTTTGATTATATATTATTTTTTAAAGAATTTTAAGAAACAATTTATATATATATATATACATATATATATATATACTCTTAGGTTCAATCACGAATTTTTGGAGTAACTGAGGAAACAACCACAAATATAATTACAAAACACGTGAAAAAATTGTTGAACATTGAAAAATTACAGAACACAAAAAAATCACAAAATAAACAAAAAAAATTACATAACATAGAAAAAATATAAACACAAAATTACAGAACACTATTCATATTCAGTGTTCTACATTTTTTTGTATATTATGTAATTTTTTTTGTTTTGCAATTATTTTTTGTGTTGTATGATTTTTGTATATTCAGTAGTCTTATTTGTTAGTCAAATTATTATAAAATAAGAATTAATTACTCACTTACTCAATAAGAAGTTCCTCGCTGAGTCATATATTATATATATATATAGAGAGAGAGAGACCATTCCGTGACACCTTATATAGAGTTCCCCAGAGAACCACCTTATATACATATTTTTTTGTTATTCATTAAATATAAGTATAAATGAATTAAAAAATGAATTTACATATAAAAAAAATATTGAAAATGACATATAATAATGAACAAATAGTAAAACGATTCTACAGCAGAATCATATTGCTCAGAACAGAATTCTATAGCAAAATCTAATTGAAAATCATATTTTTGTCTTAATTTTTAAATATTTTGTCTTAATTTTTAAATATTAAATTATTTGTAAAATTTATGCATGGTTTGTATGTTACATTACAATCAAAATTTATTCGTTATTAATTATAAATGTGATTAATTTTAAAGTTATTTATGAGATTCTACGCTTGAATCAAATGGTTCTATTAGAAATACAAACACTGAAGCTCTCGAAAGATTTTACTCTATCAGAGAATACTCAATCAGAGATTATAAACTGACAGAGTTTATGATCACAAAGATAGAAACAGACAAATCAGAGATTGATTAGGATAAATATGGAAGTGTTTTAATGCAATCCAATTACCTTTCTGAAAGCTATCTTTATCCTTGTCTGTTTTGTAATTGGATTTATAGCTGTGTACTATATAAACACATAATTAAGTTTTAGATCATTCAAGTTATATCATTCTTATAACCTAGTTAAGAATCTTGTTTTTCTTGAGAGAGTTTTGTATTAAGTTTATCAAAATTAATACACGTATTTCTTTTAGTTCTTAGTCGATTAATTTGATACTATTATATTGAACGCCTTACTATAATAATTAATTATTTGGGTAACAGATTCTCTCCGACCTTTATATAAAGTGTCGTGTCACCCATTATATATATATATATATATATATATATATATATATATATATATATATATATATATATAGGGTGCTACTCCAATAGAAATTAAATTTGACTAGAAACTAGAAACTAACTTTATTCCTCCGTTTTTAATTCCATTTTCCCGTCAATTGGTAAACTTTTTTTCAAATCTAACTTCACCAAATTTTTCTCCATCTCCCAACGATCAATTTGCATATCATATGTGCTATATTCCAACGACTTCAAAATTAATCACAAATTTATATTATATATGTTACCAGAAAAAATGCAATCACTAATTTATATTAGATAAATCATTAATTTGTACTATAAGAATCACTAATTTGTATTATAAAAATCACCAAAGTCACCAGTTTTGTTAAATAAATATATATGAAGATCGCCGGAAAAATGGAAGTCGCCGGAATATAGCACATATGGTATGCAAACTGATCGTTGGGAGATAAGAAAAAATGTGGTGAAGTTATATTTAAAAAAAGATTCACCAATTGGCTGGAAAATTCAAACTAAAAACGGAGGGGATTAGATGATATTGTGTATGAGAGGGTGTATTTTAATTGTGTGAGGTACCCTCTAGGGGCCATTAGATTAGAATAAATATGTCGCTTAGATTAGTTTCTAGTTTCTAGATTTGACTTGATTTCTATTTGAGCATTTGCCTATATATATATATATATGAATAACATGCTCGAGAGAAGTGAGTTCAATAGAAAACCCTCTTATATACATGCAAAATACATATATTTTTCTTATTATTTATCAAATACAAGTATAAATAAATCAAGAATGAAATTATATATAAAAAATATTGAAAATTATCCATAATAATGAACAAATAGTCAAACAATTATACACTAGAATCATATTGCTTAAAAATTCTCCGATGGAATCAAATTGAAAATCAATTTTTTCTCTTAATTTTTAAGTATTAAATTATTTATGAAGGTTATATACGGTTTATATATTACATTACAATCAAAATTTATGTATTATAAATTATAAATATAATTAATATTAAAATTATTTATGAGATTCGAATAAAGGATTGTCTCAGAACTAATTCAAACTACGGGAAAAGATTTGGGATGAGAGGACTATAAAATTTGGTAAAAGTTGTACCTAGTACAGATATAATGCATCATGCATGACTGACAAATTGTTAAAAGAATCAAATATAATTAATAAATAATCACAAACGTTTCAAAAACTTTGTACATTATTTATTACTATATCGACCAAAAAATTAGAAAAACAAATGCCATCGAAACTTTCCTGTTTATTGTATTTATATTTAATTGTCAAATAGACAAAGTGCCCACTGCTCACCTATATACGTACATAATTGTCAAAGAAATCACACATGCATTAATCATAGCCCATATATTATATAGTCAACACACTTTTGTGTCTATCAACATGTAAGATATTTTTGAACTACATATATTAAATATTGTTAGTATGTTTCTTTTTCTTGTATTTTAAATGCCCTCTTTAATATATAACAATGATACTGGCATATTATAATTATATTCATATATTATTATATATAGTTAATAATAAATTAATATTTTGACAATTAAAAATATATATTAATTGAAAATATTTATTTATCGAGACATCAATATGTAATTATTATGTCAGGACTAAAAAAGTTTATTTTGAAATAATTATTCATTTATTATGATTTTACTATAATAATAAAATTTTCATTTAAACTTTTTACAAAAAAGAATTCATGAAAATTATATATTTTATTTTATCTAACCCATCACTGTTTCAATTTGATTTTTATATAAAATAAACAAAACACTAAAAATAAAGTCTTGCTTTATTTCATGATATTATGGCCCCATTTGGCTGAACTTATAAGCAGTTTAAGCTGAAAAAGTTGGTATATATGTACTTTTTCTGAAAATAAGTAACTTATTTTCAAATTTAGAAATAAGATTTGGTCTTAAATTTCTAAAATAAATATTAATTTTCAAAAAAAATATGAAAATACTTTTTTAAAAAAAGTAACTTATTACTTATAAGTTAAGCCAAACACCCCCTATATTTTGTGTGGTAGTAATTATGTTACCCTTCTTTATTTCATATAATTTATGTTTCTTAACTGATGGTTAATTTTTGACACATATATATTGAAAAATAAATATTACTCTTGTATATAATTTCATTTTTAATAGTTATATTAAACAAAATTTTAAATTTTAAATTTTTGTTTGATACACAAGTTAAAACTTTAAGTGAGTTAAGAATTGATTAAAATTTGTCAAAAATAATTTTCCTATTTTTAAAACTTAATATATGTTTCAAAATGAAAATATGAGTTCAAAAGAAATGGACTTTGTTAAATAAACAAATATTATTTTAATGATTAAAAATAAATCTTTTGAAATGAAATAAATAAATGAAGGGATAATGTAGCCCAATGGATCAAATATGTGTGGTTCATTAATTCTTCTAGCTATGGTTGACCATTTTTTAGAGAAAAGATTCTACTTTCTCTTCTATTTATTATTGTCACAAATTGATCCAAAATACTTTGAAATTGCATATTCTATTATTATTTTAGAATCATAAAATAAAATAAAATTATCAGTAAAATTATAAAATAATTTGTGAATAGAATTATATTGAATAAAACATTAAAGACACCTCCTATTTACTAACACCTCCTATTTACTACGGTGAGAACTGACCCAAAAAACCTTCAGAAATTACATATTCAAAAAACTAGATTAAAGAGACCTGTGTAAATCAGCAATAAACAAAATTCAGAGTTGTACTAAACCTAATCAAACTTAATTTATATATATGAGAAGACTGAGCCCGTTGAGTGGCGCCCTCATGCTTCTAACTATTTTCCTATTTTTTTTTAGAGTTTTGTAATTTTAAATATTGATAAATAAGACTTCTTTTTCCATCATCGAAATTTTAATGAATACATTAATATAAAAGGTAAGTGCTATTTTTATATTCTGATTTTTAAAAAAGGAAATAATTGTACAAAGTATATTTAATATATTGAAGGAAATATTCTACAAGTAATTATTAACTATTATTTAAATTTAATATGTTTTCATATAAAAGATATTTTATCATTACCTATAAATTGAAGTTTAGGTATCAGAAAAATAAATCACAACAAGCCTCCAAAATTTAATAAATCATGGATTATAAAGCTTTTAACGATATTAGAGACAATCGAATGAAAAGAGGGGAAGACTTGTCATGATTTTAGTTGATGAAAAGGTTAATAATTTTTTATTACTTATTAGTTTATCACAATTATACATTGTTATTATTTTTATTGTGTTTTAATTTTTGTTGAATAATCTTTTCTATGCAGCAATTTATTGGCCGGTATAAGTAGTCTGAAAATATTGGAAGAAAGATTTATGAACATAATGGTACATGGATTTGAGTTCACAAACTCTCACAGTTATTTTGTTAAAAATAAGATATTATAAGTTTATATATCCTAAAATTTAAATTATATATCTAATTTTAACAATATTTTATTAATGTTTATTTAGATATTATGTGATATTTGACCTATATTGATGGTGTCAATATTGTTAGCGGAAAAAAGAGACTTTAAAATGATAAAAAAATTAGTAATTTGTGAATAATATTGCACATTTATATTTTTAATTTTATAATATATAAAAATATTAATAGTAAACTGTAAATTTAAAAATTAAAATTATATATGAGTATGTTCATTGTAAAATTTTAATATTTATACTATAATTTATATATATATTTTCTAAAAAGTAAGATTGTCAATTTAAAATTTAAAGAAATAACGAGAGAGTGGCTATTAGGAGGAATGGTCTTTAATGAGAGACCGACTTATTATCCATCATATTAAATTTTAAATTTATTATTCATACTATAAATTTTATATTTAAAAAAAAATAAGTTAGTGTTTGAATTTTGAGAAAAAATATATAATGATAATAGATATAATAAATTTTAAAATAATTTTTTTACAAAATTATTTTCATATAATTTTTTACTATCATATATGATAAACGATTATTCATTCCTTAAAATATAATTTAATAAATATTTTTAAAATTAAAAATATAGTATGAAGGAATTTAAAAATAATTCCTTAAACTATTTTTAAATTTAAATTTAATACACTAGTATTTAAATAAACACACACATATTTTTCATATTGCAGTTGTTTTAAGGGTATTTATCTATAATATTATTTTTTTAAAAATATTTTTTTGCGATTTTATTATTTTTTTGAATTTTTTGTCAAAATAGCAACTAAAATAATCAAGTGCAACTTTTTTTATCTACATTCCTGACCAAATGCAACTAAAAGCAATTTTTTTTGAAAAAAAATTGAAATTTCTTGTGGTTGTATTAGAGCTTGATTTTAGTTGTATTTGCAAAACGATATTTTTTGCAAAAAAATAATAATTTAAAGAGTGTATTTTTGTAAAATAAAAAATAAAATAACATATTTTCGCAAAAAAACAGTTTGATATTTATCTAAAAAACCCATTTTTTAATTACATTATAAAATACAACTTCTAACATGTTACTCACCTATCTTTAAATAATTATGGTTTAAATTTTAATAAATATATTAAAGAATTTGATCACATAATTAAAATTATTTTTTATAAATTAAAATATTAATTAAATATCTCTATTTAAAAATAATAATTTTATGATCAAACCTCAAACGACAGCTATATATTAGAACAGTAACAGTGCGGTTGTGTTCTAGCATATTCTTGCTTCATACGTGTTGCATTGAATTTATGCTATAAATAGCTTTAACTGATCTGATGCCAACCAGGCACCACCTATTGCAATGACCTGAAGTTTGCATCACATGAGCTCTGTGAAAGAATAAATGCAAACACCCACAGTGGCACATACAAATTCAAAGACTTAACAAGGTGGCATTAACCACCATTAACCTTAGTATATACGGAGATGATAACAATGGACACACATGTTATATGTATCAATATTCATATATGTATCAAAAAACTTTCTTACCATTTGATTTTACAGAGTGCACACGTATATATGCATGTACATATCTTTCACTTTTACATTACCAAAAATCAAGCACTTAAGCTCAAAAACTCCTTCAGATCACAAGGAAAACAAGGGTAACGCATCCATGAAGTTCCATGCAACTTCAATATCTTAACAATTTTATCTTTAGTTGAAGATCCTCCATCTATATGTAATAAGGCCTCAAGCTTCAACACTGATCCGTAAAACAGCATTTCTTCAATTACCTTAATATTTGTCGGATTAAAACTACAAATCAACCATAATATTTTTACCACAATCTTTGTAGCTACAAAAGACACATGCAACATCTTTTTAGTTATAGCTCCGATACCAATTCCATGTTCAATAAAAGCCAACCTACCATCAGCACATTTGCATAACAACTTGATGAGTTGCAGAATTTTCTCACATTTTGATCGATTTGAATCCGGGAGAAGCTCGATTAGAGTACACATTGCACCGGCTTCAATGGCCTTCAATCGGCTTTTCTTGGAGGAAGTCAATA
Source organism: Oenanthe sinensis (assembly GCA_028671895.1). Taxonomy (NCBI): domain Eukaryota; kingdom Viridiplantae; phylum Streptophyta; class Magnoliopsida; order Apiales; family Apiaceae; genus Oenanthe; species Oenanthe sinensis. Next base: position 1,607,777 of record CM053808.1, read on the forward strand.
TATCTATTAGGACTTGTAGAGCACATGAACTTGTCTTGGTGCCCATTTCATCAGATACAAGCTCTAGCAAAGCCTTGAAAAAGTCAATGCCTTGCTCTTCAACAATATATTTCCAGTCATAGTCAACTCGAGCCATTTTATGAAATATAGAAATAGTGCAAAACCTAGACTGAGCACTTCCTCTTTGAAGCATAATAGCCATGGATTTGATGCACTCAGGCTTGGATAATAACAAGACTGTTTCATCATCTTCTGACAATGGGAGTTCATGCAAAACACCCAAAGCCTCCTCACAAGCTCTAAAAGTCAAGAAATCCGAATTCTCGACTAGTATTTGAATGACAATTTCCACAAGAACTTTGACACCTCCAAATCTTTTAAAATCCATCTTTATTTCCTCACTCATTTCAACAATAGACCTGAGTTTCTTAAGTGAACTTACCTTAAAAGGACACGATGAATCTATCGCGTTGAGCAACGCCACGAATTCATCATGCTTTATCGATGTCTTTGGCGATGAATTCGATGATGATGAACAATGACTAGTACTCCATGCAAGAATAAGCCTTTTGAGGGTATGATTTGGAGTGACATCGAAATTATCTAATTTTTGCATTGTTGCTGGACAAGTATTCTTATGGTAGGAATGGAACCATTTTTCGATGTGTTTACGCTCATAACTAACGCCTGTAGAGATTGTAACAGGATCTTTCATGAGCTCCATGGATATAGGGCATCTGAAATCTAGAGGAAAATCCATGTTTGGATCTTACAAAAGGGAGTTACTAAAGGGTTAGATGAACATACTTATATATATATACTTGAGTTTGTGTCATTGACAACTTTTTGTTACATATATACTTTACACACGAGATATGGATGGCCTGGATTGGCGGAGATCGATCACACTTTAAGTTATAAATGTGAAGACCTTGTGTGTGTGTGTGTGTGTGTTTATATGTGCAACGTTATAAGTATGATCTGGATTGGTGGAGATCTCACATTGTTTATGAAAGTCAAAACTTTGGAAGGTGCTTGCAAGTTGTACGCAAGTTACTTTGTAAAAAATTTCCCAGTTGAATAATATTATATACTACTGACTCGAACATACTTCGTTCTTGAGTACCTTTATGTATAAATGAAAATTTTAAAATGTGTATTTTATGTATAAATAAGATCAATAAAATTTTAAATTTACATAAAAATTTCACTATTAATATTTTTCGCTCTCAATAATTGTAATTTGTCCGAACTCTATTATGATATTGTTTTTGTTCCTGATAAAAAATTTATAAATTGAAAAATACATATAATTTTTAATTTTTAAATTATTTATAAAATAAATTAAACACAACATTTGTATTCTAAAAATATGACACCTGAAACCGGGTTAATTATTAATTGGTAACGTGTGTAAGGTTGATTAAAAATCAAACATTTTAAAAGATGTAAAACAGCAGCTGTGTCACCTGATTGAGGGGCTGGACTTGTATAATTAACAGTTGTTCACAAACTAAGTCTCCCTTGAGCGGCGCTCCAGGGTTATTAACTCACTTTAATCAAATCAAATGGTTTACTTTGAAGAATCAAAAGATTTTGTTCACTCGAATTCCAGCTTCTACCAAAATTAAAATTTTAAAATGTCACATCTGTTGATGCATAGAAAGTGGAACCAATTAATGAGTTTACACATAGATGATATTTATAGTTGAGACTTGAGAATAAAAACTAGAAAAATAAAAATATGTTTTAATTTATATTTTCTAGGTTGCTTAGACAACCTCCAGGAATGCATTGGTTAACCTAATTTTGGTGAGATTACTGTTTAAAATTCTAATGGGATTGATACTTCTCAGATTATTCTCAAAATCTCAAGTAGTCGCCTAAGATTAGAAGATTTTATAAGGTATAATTGTCAAATGCATATTTGAATTTAGTATTTATAAAATTGTCACCAAACATTTATACGAAAATTGTCCTAGTAGTATGCAAGTTCCTTCTATTTTAAAATATCAGCTGATAGCGCATACAATCTTTTATACAATTTTACAAACCAGATAGGATCTGCATCTTACCTCACCCTAACAGAGCTACAGGCCCATTCACCTAATTTTTTTCTGTTGTTTCAAAATAATTTGTTGCATAAATCTTTAATTTAGTCCTGTGCTTTTTGTTTTTATAATTCTTTTGGTAGGTGTATATATCAATCTATTTATCTCCTTGTTTTATTTATTTATTAGATTTTAACCGTGTGACGCACATATTTTTTTTTATTAATTAAATTGTTTATTTTAAAATTACTAATATTTTTATAATCTTAAAAAGTCTTAATATATTATAATTATATTAGTTTTTCAACTCAAATTAAATTATATATTTTTACATCAATCAAATTAAATATAAATAAGAAAAATATTAAATATTAAAAATAAATATACACATTGCACAAAATATAAATATAAATTATTATTATTATATAAATATGTAAAATTTTGTGATTAGAAATATTATGAACTTGATTTTTTTTAATATATCTAACATATGTTTCATATATTTAAGATTATAAATATTAGATTTAGATATATTTTTGATAAAATCTCTAATGTTTATGTTAGGAATGCAAACACTGATGATTGTCAGAGAATACTAAACAGAGTTTATGCTGACGTCATCAGAGTTTAAGGAAGCTGTCGGTCAGAGTTTACTCTATTAGAGAATACTCAATCAGAGTTTACTCTAACAGAGAATACTCAAATCAGAGAATGACAGATCGATAGAGTTTAGCTTCAGAGTCTACCAGAAAAGGAAACAGACAAATTAGAGTCTGATTTGGATAGTAAGAAGGAATTCAAGTGCAAGTCTAATTACCTTATTAAAGCTATTCTTATCATAATCTGTTTTATAATTGTATTTGTAGCTGTGTCTATATAAACACAGAGATAGGTTATAATTCAATGTTGAATTCATTAAGCAATAGTTATATAACCTAGCAGCTCTTAAGAACATTATTTTCTTGAGAGAGTTTTGTATTCGAGATCATTAATAATACAAAATAGTATTCCATTCTATATACTTGTGTTCATAATCGATTATTCTGGGAAACAATTGGTATCAGAGCAGGCAGTTAATTACGACTTAAAAAGATCAAATAATCATGTCTGGTAACAAGTATGAAAGCATTAGGATCCCTATATTGAAGAAGGCTGAATATCCTACATGGAGGGTGAAGATGATGATGTTCTTAGAAGCAACTGATCCTGATTATTTGGACAGAATTCATACAGGACAGTATCTACCAACCAAACTAGTGCCATCTACGATTGTGGAAGGAAGACAAATCCCTGAGTATTACACCTTAAAGGACAAGAAAGAATGGACCAATGAAGAAAAACAGGAAGTCTTGAAAGATGCAAAGGTAAGAAATATTTTGCATAATAGTCTTGACTCTGTAATGTCCAACAGGGTAATAACATGCAAAACTGCCAAAGAAATCTGGGATGCACTAGAGGTTCAATGTCAAGGAACCAAGGAGATAAAGAAAAATAGAAGATCTGTTCTAATCCAAGAGTATGAATACTTTGAGGCTAAGCAGAATGAGTCCCTCACAGATATTTATGACAGATTTGTAACTCTGTTGAATAACTTGGCTTTGGTGGATAAAGTATATGACAATGAAGATTCAAACACCAAATTTCTGAGGGCTCTTCCAGAAGAATGGGATCTGCAGACATCCTTGATTAGAGACAGGGCTGATTTGGATGAGATGTCATTAGATGAAGTTTATGGCAAATTGAAAACTCATGATCTGGAGTTACAGCAAAGAAGAAACAGAAAAAGTAGCAAGGCAAAATCTATTGCTTTGAATGTTGAGGCCCAGATTGAAGAACCTACAGAAAAAGTCCTTAAAGCCTCAACAAGAAAAAGGAAAAGCTGTAATCAAAGAAAGCAATGAATCAGAGTTTGAGGCAAACTCTGATAATTCTTCAGACTCTGACATGATGGAGATGTTTGCTATGTTTGTCAAAAGCTTCAAGAAATACAAAAAAATTAAGAAGCAAAGAAACTATCAGAAGAAGCATAGTGAGTCAGACAAGAAAGACAGATTCAGAAAAAGAGAAGATAGAGATGGAAAATCAAAAACTCTTGATAAATCAAAAGTCAAGTGTTACAAGTGCAACAAGATGGGACATTTTGCTACTGAGTGCAGAAGCAAGGAATCTGGGAAAGCTCTCATCATATCAAAGAAAGATTGGATGGATTCCTCAGACTCAGAAGAAGAAACTAACTATGCTCTCATGGCAAACTCTGAGTCTCCCATCTTAAACTCTGAAAAGGTACAAAACTCTGTTTTCACTTTTGATACTGAAGATATTCATGAATTAAAGTCTTTTCTTAGAAATCTACATGTTAGCTTTAAGTCACAATCTCTTGAGAATGAAAGATTAAAATCTGAGATACAGACTATGAATGATAGGAATGACTTTCTTGAAACTGAACTTGTACACATGCTTAGCTTTAAGAAAGACTGTGAGAATGCTATACACATGCAAACTCAGTTGGAAATACAAGTCACATATTTGAAAACTGAGATAGCTAAGGAAAAAGAGACCTTCAGAGTTTGGACAAACTCTGGTAAGAAGGTCCAACAAATGCTTTCTGAAAAGAATTGGACATCTGCCCTAGGTTATGAATCTGATAAAGAATTTCACACTAATTCTCACACAAAAGGAACATTGACTAAACCTGTGAAGTTTGTTAGAGCTAATGATTATAAGAAAACTCTCCCTGAATGCTCTAAAAACAGTGGTGTGCCAGATTCTAAAAAGATAAATATAGGATTACTTTCACAGAAGCAACTTAAAGAAAAGTTGAAGGCAGTCACTAATAAAACTAAAAAGGTGAAAAGAAATAGGAATGGAAAAGTAGGAATTACTAAGGAGAATAACTACATGAATATCTCTGATGCTCCTAGGAAAACCTGTTTTACTTGTGGTAATTCTAATCATCTTGCTATTGACTGCAAACAAAAGAAAAAGAAAGAACCTGAAAAACCTGGGTTTGAGGCTAGAAAACAAACAAGATCAAATCCCTGTTTTCACTGTGGTAGTTTATGGCATTCTATTTATAAATGCAAAGATTACCATAATTTGTATTACAATTCTTACAAACCACAACCTCAAATGAGTAATTCTCCAAAACATACTGTCAAGCAAAAATATGTGATAAAGACTGATAAAAGGAGTGTAAACTCTGACAGTACAAACTCTGTAAATGCTAACTCTGATCATGCAAACTCTGTTAACACAAACTCTGACAAAAGAACTTCTGCTGCAAAAGTTAACAAGTTTTCAAAGAAAGGATCCAAACTAGTTTGGGTCCCCATAACTACTAATTAAATTGCATTTACTGATTGCAGGGAAACAGGAAGAACATTCTAGTGATTGATAGTGGATGTTCTGCACATATGACTGGAAATAAATCCCTACTTTCAGAGTTTGAGGAGAAGGCTGGCCCAGCAGTATCTTATGGAGATGGCAACATAGGAAGAACACTGGGATATGGCAACATAGTGATTGGAAATGTCATCATTGAGAAAGTAGCTCTGTTTGAAGGACTCAAACATAATCTGCTAAGTGTGAGTCAAATGACAGACAAAGATTATTCTGTGGAATTTCATGGAACTCATTGTGAAGTGAAAAGCAAGAAAAATGGAAAAATAGTTCTTATTGGCCACAGACATAACAATTTATTTGAAGCTAGCTTGGATATTAATTCTAATGGTTCCTTAACCTGTCTACTTGGAAAGGCATCACCAATGGAAAGCTGGAATTGGCACAAAAAGTTGTGTCACCTGAACTTTGGAAACATTAATGAATTGATAAAGAAGGACCTAGTTAGAGGTCTTCCAAAAGTTCAATTTCATCCTGATGGACTCTGTGATTCATGTCAAAAGGCCAAACAAAAGAAGACATCTTTCAAGAGCAAAACTGAAAATTCAATTGATCAACCCTTTCATCTATTGCATCTTGACTTATTTGGTCCAGTCAATATCATGTCCATTGGAAAGAAGAAATACACTCTGGTAATAGTTGATGATTTCACTAGATTTACTTGGGTGTACTTTTTGCACAAGAAGGATGAAACTGCAGAAACAATCATTGATCATATTGCAATGATTGAGAATGGATCAACTCACAAAGTAAAGAATTTAAGGAGTGACAATGGAACAGAGTTTAAGAACTCAACAATGGAGAAATTCTGCTCAACAAAAGGTATTACTCAACAATTCTCAGCACCTGGCACACCTCAACAAAATGGTGTAGTTGAAAGAAAGAACAGAACTTTAATAGAAGCTGCTAGAACAATGCTAGAAGGAGCAAAACTACCTACTTATTTTTGGGCAGAAGCTGTGAACACTGCATGCATTACTCAGAATTGTTCTTTAATAAACAAACATGGAATGACTCCATATGAATCTTTGAAAGGAAGAAAGCCAAATGTCAAGTACTTTCACATCTTTGGATGCAAGTGTTTTATTCTCAAAACACATCCTGAACAATTGAAGAAGTTTGAACTTAAAGCAGATGAAGGAATTTTTATTGGATATGCAACAACTTCTAAAACCTCTTCAAGGGCATTCAAAATATTCAATTTAAGGACAAGGACAGTCATGGAATCAATTAATGTCTCTTTTGATGAAGGGAAGATAGCTGGGTTACATGATAAAGATGCACAAGAAACTCTAAGATTTGATAATGAACTCCAGAAAATAAACTCTGTTCAACTAAACTCTGGAAAGGTAATCTCTGATTCTTTAAACTCTGATTCAAAATTGATTGAAATAGAAATTGAAGATTTTGCACATGTTGAGGGGAAGCAACATCAATCAAGTACTAACATTGGAGATCAAAACACAGTAATTGAAATATCAGAGTCTGACCAAACTCTGAACAACACAAACTCTGAAACCCTAAACTCTGATCATTCAAACTCTGAGACCACAAAGTCTGAGACCTTAGTCTCTGATAACTCAAACTCTGAGTACCTAAACTCTGAGTCATCAAACACTGATGGAAGCACATCTTCAGGAGAAGGATCAGCATTTACAGAAGGATCATTCTATGAAGGCACAGATCATGGGGGAGCATCTAGTTCAAGAAACTTTCCACATCCAAGGAAATGGACCAAAGATCACACAACTGATTTAATTATAGGTGATCTGGAAAGTGGAATAAAAACAAGAAAAGCTACTCAGAATGAATGTCTATTTCATAGTTTTCTTTCGCAAACAGAACCAAAGAAGGTTGAAGATGTTTTGAAAGATGCAGATTGGATTACTGCAATGCAGGAAGAATTGAATGAGTTTGAAAGGAATGAAGTTTGGACCCTAGTTCTAAGGCCAAAGAACAGATCTATTGTTGGCACAAAATGGGTATTCAGAAACAAGACAGACTCTGATGGAATAATTACAAGAAACAAAGCAAGACTGGTGGCCAAAGGTTATTCTCAACAGGAGGGGATTGATTATGATGAAACCTATGCACCTGTAGCTAGACTTGAGGCAATCAGAATTTTTCTTGCTTATGCTGCTCATAAGAAATTCAAGGTCTACCAGATGGATGTTAAAAGTGCATTTTTAAATGGTGAACTTGAAGAAGAAGTCTATGTTGAACAACCACCTGGCTTTGTCAATACAAAATATCCAAATCATGTCTACAGACTGGATAAAGCTCTATATGGACTAAAGCAAGCACCAAGGGCCTGGTATGAAACTCTGGCTCTATTCTTACTTGAAAATGGTTTCACTAGAGGAACAATTGATAAAACCTTGTTTTATAGAACTCAAGGTAAGGATTTATTATTGGTTCAAATATATGTTGATGATATTATATTTGGTTCCACTAATGAGAAACTCTGTGAAAGATTTTCAAAGCTAATGCAGTCCAGGTATCAAATGAGTATGATGGGAGAATTGAGTTATTTTCTAGGTTTACAAGTGAAACAGATTGAAGAAGGTATTTTCATTAATCAGTCTAAATACACAAAGAATCTACTCACTAAATTTCAAATGCAAGATTCTGCATCTGCTACAACTCCCATGGCTACTGCAACAAAACTTGATCAAGACACTGGAGAACCTGTTGATATTACAGCATACAGAGGAATGATTGGTTCTCTACTTTATTTGACTGCAAGTAGACCAGACATCATGTTTGCCACATGTCTGTGTGCTAGATTTCAAGCAAATCCAAGAGCACCTCATTTAATTGCTGTGAAAAGGATTTTCAGATATCTCAAGGGCACTGCTTATCTTGGCTTATGGTATCCTAGGGAGTTTGATTTCAAATTGATAGGCTATTCAGATGCTGACTATGCAGGATGCAAGATTGACAGGAAAAGCACAAGTGGCAGTTGTCAATTTTTAGGTGGAAGACTTGTGTCATGGCAAAGCAAAAAGCAGAAATCCATTTCAACATCAACTGCAGAGGCTGAATATATAGCTGCTGGAAGCTGCTGTGCACAGATCTTATGGATGAGAAATCAATTGTTAGACTATGGTTTGAAATTTTCAAAAATTCCTATTTATTGTGATAACCAAAGTGCTATTGCAATGACAGGAAATCCAGTCCAGCATTCTCTGACAAAACACATCAGTATCAGATATCACTTCATAAGGGAACATGTGGAGGAAGGAACAATTGAATTACATTTTGTTCCTACAAATCAACAATTAGCAGATATATTCACTAAGCCCTTGCCTGAAGCAACATTTAACAGACTGGTTTCTGAATTAGGGATGGTGACAAGTGGCTCAACTTAGCAAGTTTCAGACACTCAGAGTATAGGTCAGAGTATGGGGTAAACTCTGATGAAAATGGAACAAACTCTGATCATTGAAGCATCTAATCTCTGATCACAAGTTATCAGTGTTTATGGTAAACTCTGTCAGAGTATGTGGTAAACTCTGACAGTACATACTAAACTCTGACTCATATAAACTCTGATCTGTAGACTCTGATTAAGTGGTAAATTCTGAGATCATATTTATGACATCATATTTCATTTTGTAACATCATAATTATTAATCTCTGACTGGACTTGTAATAAGGCGCGTGTATCTCACGAATGACGGTTCCTATTATTACACAGCACACGCACACTTGCTGTATTTTGATACTTGGTCTACTCATTACTGCTCAAATTATTTCTTGCCACATGTCCCACTAAAGAGTATATGCAATTGAGAGGGAATAGTTTAATTCATTTTGTTTCACTGTGAATTATTCATCTACATCGTTTATTCTATCTTTCTCTCTCGTCTTATCAAACCCTAATTGTTATTCACACTTCAAATCTCAAAACTTCAATGGCGTCTAAGGGTATTACTTTTCAGAACTATTCTTTTGCTGTAACAAACTACATCTCTCTTCTATCTAAGGATGAAGCACCTCAGGATTTTCATGTGATCCAGGATTTTCTGCAGAACAGTTATATTGGGTATGCACTTCAGGAACCCACGAACTTCTCCGCTCAATCTCTGCTCAAAATCTGGTCAACTGCAAAGTTTAATAATGCTAATGATAATGAGGAGCCGATAATAACATTTCAATGCAATGGCAAGTATTCCATTACTCCTGCTGTGGTGAGACAAGCTCTTCATCTTCCAGAAGTGGCTGAGTATGATGATTTTGTTGGAGATGATCAAATCAAGGAATTTTTCAACACAATAGGCTATGGAGGTAGCCTATCTAAACTGGGAAGTTTAACAAGACCACATTTAAGAAGAGAATGGAGTTTCTTATTCGACTGCATTACAAGGGCTTTCACTGCCAAATGCATAAATTTTGATGCCATTCCGCAGCTGTCTCAACAGATTGGGTATTCTCTGACCCATAATCTCAATTTCAACTTTCCCTGTTTGATTATTCGACAATTAGCTAATAAAATTAATGATGATTCACACACTATCTACTTTGCTAGATTTTTACAATTAATTTTTAATGTTTTATTACCTGATATTAAGTTTGAGGATAATCAGACTTTAATTAGCTTTAGCATGAATAAAAGAATATTTGCTGATCTATCAAGAAAAGATGCAAAGAAGGCTGAAGGTAAACTTTCTAATCTATTTTATCCTACATGGGTCAGGCTTCTCTTACATCAGAGAATGCCTACTGTGTATGGGAGGGAGTTTTTGTCAGTGACTACGAATCAGAGTTTAGCAATCTCTGATTCTAACCCAAGTCAAAATCTAAACACTGATTCCCAAACACATTTGCCAACCTCTACAGTCTCCCAAAAGACTGTAGTTGAAAAACACACCTCTCAACAGCATGGCCAAAGCAAAAAGAAAGGAAAATTCGTGAAAGCATTTTTTCCTAAAAAGAGAAAATTGATTGATGAAAGTACTGATTCTGATGATGGATTCGTTTTTGCTAAAAGAACGACAGTTGAACAGGTTTCTCAGACTTCTCCTCAGAAAGAAACAGTTTTTCCAATTCCTGAGAAGAAGAAGAAGAAAAGAAGATTAGTCAAGATTGCAAACTCTGAGGCTGCAAAGATTGAAGGGATAAACTCTGATGCAGCTATAAACTCTGACGCTCCAATCTCTGATCGGCCAAACTCTGAAAGACCTTTCAACACTAAAGTGATACACTCTGAGCAATTGATAAACTCTGATGAGTTACTAAAATCTAGTGAAGCTGCTCCAGTTCCGGTATCTGATTCTCCCACAAAGTCACCAAAGCAGATTATAAAGGAGATATCCTATGAAAGAGCAAGGGAGTTGGCTGAACAAGTAAGAAATGAAATGGCAGCACGAAAATCAAAATCATCTTCAGCATCTCCAAGTTCGAAACATTTTTCTAGACTGAAGAAGAAGTTTGTCACTTTTGGCCAAGACACACAAGAACCTACTTCTCAAAGTGAGGTAGCAGTCATTCAAGGGCCAGGCACACAAGAACCTGTTGATCAAAGTTCAACAGAAGCCACAATTCCAGCAAGTGAAGCCAGCATTGATCAGGGGTACAATCCACAAGAACCTTCAGCTCAAAGGGTTGAAGAAGTTGTCAAGGCCCCAGCCACACAAGAACCATCCAATCAAAGTTTGGATGCAGGCACCCACACAAATTTAGAAGATCTTGCTGTTGCTGATGCTGAAGGCCAATCTCTGGCAGAGTCAAGCCCACAAGAACCTTCACCTCAAAGTGGTGAAGCAGCTACAGATATGACTCAGGTCCCACAAGAACCAATCATTCATTTTATGATTGCAGACCAAGACATTCAACAGACAAATTCTGATGCAAATACAAAGGCAAACTCTAATGATCTTTGTGAGAAATCAATTTCAAATGCTCAAGGTATAAACTCTGACTTTACTTCAGAATTTACATTCTCTGATTGTATTAGTTCATAATTTATATTTCCAACCTTTACTGCTGAGATGATCATGGATAGTCCTGAAAAGGATACCCCTATTCATGTGACTACAAATCTCTCTTCTCAGCCACCTCTTATTTCTGTAGGACATTGTGTGTTGAACCTTTCCAGTGAGTCTGAGGTAAAATGTGTGAAAAATAGAATAAATGAGAGGCAGACACAGGATCTGGCAAAAGGAGAGGTAGAACTGAGAAAGAAGTTAGTTACTTCTAGTGAGCAACATCTAACTCTTAAAAGTTATGATATGTGTGTTGTGAGAAGTAATGAGATTACTTTAAAAAATCAGAGTGATTTAGGTTGTTCTGTTACTTTTGCAGGTACTCAGAGTTTACCTGTATCCAACTCTGATGCTGTGCCAAACTCTGTTGAGGTTTCAAACTCTGATGGGATGGACATAGACTCTGATGATGTGATTTTTGCTGATGAAGAAGTCACATATCTATCCATTCCCTACATTCAAAGATATAACACCAAGAGATGGCCTATTAATGCACATGATGCTCATGAAAGATTAGGGATGGAGTATCCTGATTACATGGTGGTGGAAGATCTTAAAGGATATATTGAAGCTGATCTTGATGCAGAGGGTATCCGAAGGGATTTCAGTTTCCAAGCAAAGTCATCTGCTGAAGATTTTCTTTCTTCTCACAGGCAATCCATTTGGGATTCTTCTTGGAAGATTCCTGAGAGAGAGATTTCTTGGCCTCATGTTCTTGCCTTAATCAATAAAGTTGGCAAAGAAATTTCTTCTGGATAATTGAAGACAATCTTGAAAGCCTCTACTATTATGTCCAAAGGCCTTCAACATGAAGTTTCTGATCTAAAGGCATCTGTCACCAAGCATTCTGTTCTTCTCGGAACTGCTGTTTCCACTTCTCAACATTCTCTAGAAGCCAAACTTCTTTCTGTCTCCAGTAAACAGGATGCATTGGAAGCTAAAGTGACTCATCTTTCTAATTCTGTTAGTTCTATGCAGGGCATGTTACATACAATTGTCGAGCTTCTTACTGTTAAAACAGGGCATGATGTCAGAAAGGGGGAGAAGGGTTCAACAGACAAATACAAGGAGGATGCAATTTTAAACACTGACAAACCTAATGATGCAGATCAAGGGAGTCATAAGGATGGGAAGCAAACTCTGATTGAACAAACTCTGATTGAACAAACTCTGATGACATCAAAGACTGAGATAAACTCTGATAAGCAAACTCTGATAGATGCTGATTTAGAATTAGCAAAGAAACTTGAAGATGAAGATAAGCCAGAGAAGATTGAAGAACAAAACTTGAAGGATGCTGAACTGGCAAAGAAAATGTTTGAAGAAGAACATCCAGGAATGGATCCAGTTGCAGTAGAAGCTGAATTGAAGAAATCTGGAGCTGTTAGTGCTCAAGTTCAGAAAAAGAAAAGAAGTGTAAAGAAAGGTCTAATTCAGAAAAAGACTACTGTTCAACAGAGGAAACCAGAATCCAAGCCTATTCAAATCAAAACTATTGACACTCTCAAACCAGTTGCTCAATCAAGACCAGTTTCAGAAATTCAAACAAGATCATCTTCTAGAATTCAACCAAAAGCTCCAGCTAAGCCAAAGAAACCTTTCACTATGTCTGGAACAATTTTTCTTCCAGGTGGTTCAAGTTTTGATGATGAGGAAGAAGAACAACAACAATCTGTGATAAGAAAGAAAAGGTCTGATCCTTTGTGGACAAAAACTCAAACTCTGACTCTCAATGACAGACTTGGAAAAAATAAAGGTGGTATTGGTGATACACATGCTAAGGTCTACAGAGGTGAAGCAAACATCTTCAGAGATCCTTATTCACTGAAAGATAAACCTGAAGAAGAGCTGTCTCAAGAACATTTGGATAAATTAATCTCTGTGAATGTGGTGAAGGATATCTTTGATGGTGCTCAAGCTAAGGAAAAGCTCATTTATTTTTTAGAAGATGGGAGAGTTTTGAAGATTGCTGAAGAAAGTCTGATTGATAAAGCATCTAAAGAACTTGAACATGTTCTATATCTGCTCAGTGGTGAAAATGAAGCAACTTCTAGGTGGAGGAAGATTGTTGAAAGAATAATAGCTGAGAAGAAGAAGAGTGAAAGGTTGTTGATGATAAACACTGAAGAATATGAGCCTGGATATATACTTGAAGATGGAACAGAAAGAGCAATGAAAAAAGGGGATGCAAAGGTCAAAATGGTGTTAGGAATTCCTACACTAATCTTAAATCCTGATGGTATGAAGACCTGTTGCATTGCCTTATATGAAAGTATGGAGAGGTCATCAATTTATGCTCTAAGGGCTGCAATAATTCAAATAGATGATTCTTCTGAGAACATGAGGGAATTGAAGGAGAAGCTTGTTGATTTATTGAAAGATGCTGAAGAAAAGCTCCTAAGTCAATTTCTGAAAGAAAACTTCTCTTACAGAAGAATCTGAGTCTAAAAAGGGTAAACAAACTCTGATGCATTTGTCTTGTATTTCTGACATCATAAGTAAAATTTATGTTTTAATTCTTAAAGCATAAATTGGGGGAGATTGTTAGGAATGCAAACACTGATGATTGTCAGAGAAGACTAAACAGAGTTTATGCTGACGTCATCAGAGTTTAAGGAAGCTGTCGGTCAGAGTTTACTCTATCAGAGAATACTCAATCAGAGTTTACTCTAACAGAGAATACTCAAATCAGAGAATGACAGATCGACAGAGTTTAGCTTCAGAGTCTACCAGAAAAGGAAACAGACAAATCAGAGTCTGATTTGGATAGTAAGAAGGAATTCAAGTGCAAGTCTAATTACCTTATTAAAGCTATTCTTATCATAATCTGTTTTGTAATTGTATTTGTAGCTGTGCTATATAAACACAGAGATAGGTTATAATTCAATGTTGAATTCATTAAGCAATAGTTATATAACCTAGCAGCTCTTAAGAACATTATTTTCTTGAGAGAATTTTGTATTCGAGATCATTAATAATACAAAATAGTATTCCATTCTATATACTTGTGTTCATAATCGATTATTCTGAGAAACAGTTTATTTTGTATAAAATTTAAGGAGATTATGGTATATGAGATATAATATATATATATATATATATATATATATTATTAATATGATAATATAATTATTTATTTGAATAACTTTTTTTTATGTTATTAGATTTTCAGTAGTATAATATTAATTTCAATTTATAAATAATTATATAATATATATAATTTAAACCTTACATCGGTAAATAATAAATATTACTATATTGCTAATGAGAATTAAACTTTAAATTAATATTAAAAAATAAAATGATGCATAACAATTATCGTCATAATAATTTTTACATCTCACTTTTTATATTAATATATGACATGTTGTTTATTGAACCAATCATATTACTCCATATTAATACTTAACGTGGGTCATGGCAATTTAACATGTGTAATAACATTCTTTTATAAATATAAATGACTTTTAATTATAAAAATATTTAACAGTAGTCCTCAGTTATTAAAAATTAATTCAATATAATTTTCTCATATATAAATTGATTAAATTTAAAAATGTATTAATATTTATTAATTAATATTAATATTAATTTAATTTAATTTATTTATCAAATAGCATGATTCAACGTATGTGTAGTAATAAAATAAAACTAGGCTAAAATTGAACTCTTAGCCTGAGAACTCAAATAATTATATTTTTTAAAAAAACTTAAATTTTCAATTCGATACAAACTAATGAATTAATAAGGTTTCTGAGTTCTCAATACAATACAATGTCTCTTGCAAACGTAATTGGTTCTCCATATAAAGTTACCATAATATCTTATATAATATATTAAATATTTTTATAGAAAAGATTTGGATAAGAAAAATTTTAATCCTACCTCTCACAAAAAAATTCACGACCTCTGTGTATGTAAAACCCTAATACTTTCTCTACTCTAATATAATAATAATACATAATAATTATATGATATTATATGATATGTTTCTATATAAATATAATATAAAACGTGTTTTAATGTTTTAAATAATTATAAAAAGGTTTCTTAAACGGAATAGAATTTTTTGATAAAAATTCGTAATTGTCTTTTCTATCTAGATTAGGGGTTGTTCCATTTGAATTTTGGATGTTGGACCACCTCAGAATTAAAGATAATTTTGTATGTTTCACATTAGCCATAAAATCGTCCAATTCTGACTCATGAAACTCAAAATATGGTCCAAACGATATCTACTGTGTAAGGAGCACAATAATTACAAATTTTCTTTTTAATCTAACTCCAAAAAAACTCTTTAAGTTCAAAATTATATATTACTAAGATATCTAATAAAGTTTGAGTTATAATATGAAGCGAGATAAGGAGAATTATAGTTGTTAGAAATCTTAATAATAATAATTATAACTTAGTTATTAAGAATCATTTTTTTGACTTTTGCTAGTATTTTAGTATTTGGATAAAATCACTCACTCACCCACTGTTATTGTATATAGGATATAATTTATTACCTTTAAATAGTATTTAATAATTCAAATTCTTAGTTGATATTTCATCCAAGTCTCTAAGAAAAAATCAGCTATCGCGAAGACCACATGAGACATCCATCATAAATGAAATTCTTGAATATCATATCAATATTCTTATTGCCATCAATATCATATGAGTCGTATGACTCTGTAAACTGACTCCCAGAAATATCATATGAGTCATATGACTCTGTAAACTGATTCCCAGAAATCATTGTGGAACAGTTCAACCAAAGTACCATCATCTCTTAACCTAAACCAGAAACACCATTTACCAAACATTAACAATTTCTCATTGGCAGCATTGTAAATGATAGATAAGGAGATTTGAATTAGCAAAAAAAATAGTGCTGCCTTACTCAGCATCTAAATTGACCAAGTTCAGGATTGCATGGTCCTTCGGCCACAATAACAGCTTGACACGCCATGTATATGACTATGGCATTACAAACTTTCCCGCAAAGATATTTGTAGATCAAATTATTTCGTGTATTGAATTTCACTTTACTTTCTACCTGATGTAAAAGGTGGTAAAAACCTTACATATACAGAAAAACTGAAAAAAGAACAATAGAAATATTTTTTGTTACTGTAAAAATATAATTAAAGAACAATAAAAATATTTTTATGCCATGTATTCAAGATATATAATTAAATCAAGAGTAACAATCTACATATTTGACTACGAATCACTTTTTGACGACATTAGATGATAGATTTTGATTTGCTTAAAAAATAAAATTAATTGTAATTAATCACATGACAGGGTGACTTTATCTCTAAACATTGTATTAGACTGCATAAATACGTAGTTTTTATTACCATACCTCTCACGATCTCAAGTACGGACCAAAAATAAATTGAAATAAAATTCTACCTGCCCAGCGATGCATCATACACGATCCACTATCACTAACCTTCAAGAGAATCTCTTTTGACCAAGAGCCAACATAGATCCTGATTTTTTCCCAGTTGCTTGGTCACTGAAGTTTAAATTAGAGCATGTGTTAGCAGGCTAGACAAATAAGTTTAGTAATTAATACCCTCACTGTCTGACATTGCCAGAGTGCATTGAAAATACTCTATTTGATATACAAATTTGAAACCCACGCCACTTCCTCATTATCAACCATCAACATGGCTACATGTAAATTTTGACATTACAGTGGCAACTGTTTATAATAATCAGTTGGAAACTGTACAGTGAAAGACTGATAATAATATATAACCTGAATCTGACATGACCATGGATATTCATAATATTTATCAAGTTCAAAAACTAGTTTCTCGACATGAAAGCATAGCCAAAAAGCCGATGGAAATCATGAATATTTAGTCCAACATGTACTGCATTAGTATAATACAAATAAGACCATTTAAGACCTCTGACCTCAGACATTTTGAGTTTCTCCGGTCCGTCAACAGATCCAAAATCAACACTAGGAGTTCTGTTCTGGAATCCTGCATGTATGCTTTAACACGCGTTATATTTTAAATAGACTGATTGATTATGCATTCATAAAAATAGTGCCTACTACACATAAATAGTATACACGTAATTATATATGCTAAATTATAGCATAAAATCAAAAGGATAACATAGAAACAAGTCATTTCATGAACCTTGCTCTTTATAAACAAGTTGCAAGGAGACCTTCCATCTCAATTTGAACTAGGATGCTACAAGGAGAAGTGTCCCGTTTTAATAAGAAAGATCCAACTCAGATCCCACACCCACACCCATGTCATGTCCGATGGACACAAACTAAAGAGAAAAAGCAGAACGTATACCTCAATTGATAACAATGTGACACAAAGTAGCTTGTATATACTTACAGATGTAAACATGGTTAATATGTACATCAAAGAAAGAAGTACACAGATTTGATTTACATTCATGTTGTATCACATTGATTGAGCAGACTTGTTATCAAGAAAAAGTTTACAGTATGTAAAGACATATTGGAAACCAACTTACAATGTGCCGTGATTTCTTATCTCTAACAATCAACATACAGATCAGATTTTAAGAGAATGCATAACTGTTACAAGAGAGTAAACGAACCAGTGTTCACACCAAAATTGAACAAGTCTAGAGATTTAAAAACAAAAAACATTCTGCCGCTGGCTCGTTATCACTCAGAAAAAGTTGTTGATACACACAGAGTAAACAATTATATTTCTTCTAGTTCTACAATAGAAGCAAAACCTTTTTGTTTGAAACCAACTGCAGATTTCGTAAGATATTATGTGGCTTCAATACCATGTTAAATTATGTATTACAAGGTGCAAGTCCTTTGTGCAGTTATTGCAAAGTGCGAGTAAGTGCAGAATAATACTTAAAAATCAAAGAGCAAAGCGCTGAAAAGAAATCTAAGGATACTTGTAACATTACGAAGCAGAAGAATCAGAATTCATACTTAAAGATGAGAGATTCAACGAGTCACAAGGTCCGATATCGACCTATAGAAGCAGATTAAGTTTCGAGCTTTAGAAAAGAACTATTGTTTCGAGCTTCAAATGTCACACATGAAGATTTATAAGATTTAGAATCAGGGACTGTACCTCAAGTTATGAAATTTCTGTGTGTTTAAACCACGAAATGTTTTGAAACCTTACTAAATTACATAGGTATACTATTACTTTTTGATTAAGAATAAATTACAACCAAAAGGGCCATATTATGAATTCTCTTTTACCAGAGTGCACTATAACCATATTAATTGTTGCTAACATAAGAACACATTATTCGTTGTGATGGTTACTTTTATCATATTTCACCAACACTTCCATCCCGAATATTTACTAAACTGTTTAAGATGCATGTATGAGCTACTCTACACTATATCTGCACATAAACCAAATGTGCCAGTGTTTTGAGCAAGAAGACTCATGAATGAGATTCAACAAAACTCCTAGGAATATCCCTACAGGTGCATAACCAAAGTACTCCACGGAGTTTCCTTTAATAAAGAACAAAATAATACAATTGCATGAAAACACATATCAGATTATAAGGGACACTTTATCAACCACAATCCTTTGTTTAGCTACAATTCATTCAGCTCAACAGACTCAAAATAAAAAAGATGAGCATTCCCATAATACGAAAACCAATTCACTTTTACCCGCAATGGCATGCAATGCACATCCAGCAGCTTTACCTTTAGTTCCCGAGCACTGCACTTTGTTGAATTTATCAACTTTCTTAACAAAACCTTGCTGCAGAATATAAAGAGTTGTAGATCTCATATGTGCATGTAAGTCAGTTTGAATATGACATTTGCGATTAACACAATGTCACATGG
This sequence comes from Oenanthe sinensis, assembly GCA_028671895.1. Classification (NCBI taxonomy): domain Eukaryota; kingdom Viridiplantae; phylum Streptophyta; class Magnoliopsida; order Apiales; family Apiaceae; genus Oenanthe; species Oenanthe sinensis. The sequence continues at coordinate 1,627,051 of CM053808.1, forward strand.
TAGGACTGTAAGAATAAATTATAAAATAAGAAAACCATCAAAGTCAACTTGCTGCTTGAGCTGTGGTGCAAGATTACAAGTAGATTTAATAGTTTTAGCAAAACAAATAAGTCGAGTGACAGTTACAGAGCATAAGCAAGAAAGCTCATCATACATTAATAGAAGATTCACTAGTAGGCTAGTAGCAGAAATGAATAAACAATTGTTTATGATCAGCAGCCAAATGAAATTTCAACAGCAAAAGTGGGAACAACAATGTATTTTAACTCTTCTAGTTTATTGCGTATATGGTTTGCAGGTGAAAACATATGCATACATAAACGTATTCAATATGAACCTATATCTTTTAACACTGTATGATGAGATCACAAGTCAAAATAGATATCAAATATCTATCAGAAGAAAATGCATGCAGAGGTGTAAACTAAACAATAGCGCTTAGACATGGTAGTACTGGACTACTAAATCAAGTTGGAGTAGATAAAGTGTTTAGAACTTGGTCTCTTTCTACTTCATATACATCTGAAATAATGAAAACATTACTAGAAAATATGCATATACCAAAATAAAAGTAGCATACAGTTGTTCAAAACATTAAGCACGCAAATACATAAATAAAATTGTAAAGTTAAATAACTATATGACCGAAGTAACCATTACAAGAAATATGACCGCCTAAACCATAAATCCCATTCACCGTATTTTAATTTCTCATCAGCAGCATTGTCAAATATAAACAAAAAAAATGCAACGAGAAAACTTCTTGGTGGATGGGCACACAAACAGTAGCTTAAAAAATTGATTTGCAATTTGAACCAACTCAATTGCGCGTTCCAGTTTTGCATCACCATATCTGTCTTCAGGTTTACTTAAAAGCCATGTATCAGTATGAAAGACAAGGGATCAAGTGCAACAGCAAACAAGGAATCTTATTCAGTTTCACAGTACTTCCTTGCTCTGTCACATTCAGAGAACATGTCCAATACCAGATAATATATATACAAGGACAAACAGTTCTAACAGATTTTTTAACAAACACAAATAAACTGTAAATTTATCATCGACTCAAAAGGGCCCTTCCTCATTTCTTGGTGCAAATTGTTTTCTACTTGAGATCTTCACAAGGAAATAAATGTTCCTAAAGAACTCAATCTTTCGGAATTACTGATGCAGCAACCATAGGCCATAACATTAATAAAAATAGCATATACTGAAAGGAGAAAAATATAAGGATTGTCTATTAAATCAGAAAATTGATAAAAATCATTAATTTATCTAAAGATTTAAAAGGTAGATTTTATTACAGAGAAACAGTGCGTCGATAAAGTATTTCATCATCACTCTCATCATCATCATCGGATACAATGTCACTCCTGGGTAATTCCAATTTCCCACCCATATAAAATGACGGACCAGCATTCTCAGCCTCAATATAATCTCCTTGCAGCCTTTCTTCAAATCTCTGGTCACTGCAGTTAAGGAACCAACCTAAGGAACATTTAATTCCTTTGCTTTTTAATCTATGATACCTTGGTTTGATCCTTGATTCCAAGCTATAAGTAAAGTACTCAGGGAATTCCACTAGCTCTCTCAATGGCCTCCCTGTTTCACTCTTAAAAAAGTAAAAACTATTTTTCATGAGACCAACTTGTGATGCAAGCAATTGGGGGCATTTTACAACCATTTTAGCCACATCTTCAGTAGAGATGCTTCTTCCGATCAAGAACTCGATAGGTTTCATGATGACACTTTGGTTCAGGCTAACAATCTGGGGCATCCTTTCAATAACACGAGCAAACCCTTCCGGATCAATCTTGAGCTTCAAGTTAAAGAAGTATTGTTGTGAAGACAGCTTCGCTTTCAAGGGTAGCCCAAGAATTTGAGGGTACTGAGCAATAACAGAAGGAAGAGCTTCTTTCCGAATTCCAAAACTGATCAAACAATCCACATTTGGTTTCACCGTGTCCTCAAGATTATAACCAAGTACATAAGCCCGCTTCTCAAACATCCTCGCTAACACTTTTTTGGGCAAACCCAATGAGACCAAATAATCCACGAGAGGCTTAATCATTGTACCAACTCTCATTCCCAAAAAGTATGGATATTGTGTCACCATAGGTCCAATATCTCTCGGATTAACTCCAATACTAACTAAATACGCAACTGATGTACTCATCGTCCCTTCTGGTTTAAACCCCAACAATTCCGGATACTTCATAAGCACATAGCCAATATCTTGCTTCTCCACATCAAGCCCACGTAAAAACTTAACAATCGGAACAAGCTCAACAACAACACTAGCATGAAGAATTTGCGGATAATTCTTTATAAACTCCCCAAGTTTCTGTCTTTGAATCCCAACCTTTTCCAAATACCCCAACACCGGAATCATATTTTTCCGCACACTACAACCAAGCATCAACGGATACTCATTAATATCATCAACTGTCAAACCAATCTTTTGCAAGAACTCAACCCGTTCACGCATCACATCAACCGTAGAAGGCAACTCTAATGGCTCTAACTCATCAGGGATAATCCCTATACCCTTCAAGTAATCACAAACTATAACCCGAGAAACAAGCTTCTCTTTACGCCCTTGAACAACACCCCATGTTACTGTTGGCATTTCATATTCAGGAAATTTATTGGGCTGAGCTGAAAAGGGCCTAATTCTTGAAACCCTAGGTTCTTGAAAACATGGGTTTTGATGGGGTTTATGAGTAATATTCATAGAATCAAGCAACTTTTGTGGATATATATGAAATGGGTTTCTCAGGATTGCATCAAAATGCAATCTTTTTCTCAAAAAAGACCTCATTTTGCAAAATCAAGAATCTAAAACTCTGCAACTATAAAGAAACGTGTGCAACAATGTGTAGAGCTCAGGTTATATATACTTTTTATGCTATATATATCACATAAGGTTTGCATGCATATATATATGTATGTCTATATCAGATATAAGAAATCAATTGTACCTCGAAAGTATTGAATAAGCTTATACAAAGTGCTCTGCTCCTCGCTTTGTAAAACCCTACTCTCTCTTGCTCATCTAAGTTAAATGATTTTTAATCACATTTTAATCAACCATTTTTATAAAACTAAAAGAAAAACAAATTGATCCAATATTATTACATTTACATTTTTTTTCATAAGATTGAATATATTTTGTTTTATGATATTGAAAATTTTCATAATTTTTATAAATAGTTATTCTTATATTATATATAGAAACTTTTATAATATTATTTATTTATAGAAAAAATTACAGAAAAAACAGAAAATTTTACAACACTTCCTTCAATTTTATTCTTAGTGAATAATTTTAATCAATTTTTATGAGTTACATTTTAAAATATTTTATTTAGACTATGGAGTAAGGTTGCCGTTTTGGTGGTATGATTATTAGTTCAATAATTAAATAAAATAATATTATAAATGATTATTGTTGGTTTTTAAATATTTTACAATAACTAAAGCAAAATTAATAGAACTTTTCTTTTCATGGATCCAACCCACATCGATAATATGGACAATAGACTTAACGCATTTTTATGGGCCAGAATCTGATACAACCCACAAACAAATTAATATGGATTATGGACTTACTGCATGTTTATGGGCCAGAATGTGATGCAATCCACAAATAAGTTAAAACTACCTTCCCAGATAAATTTGTTTAGGATATATTGGTCCCGTTTGTTTCCACTTAAATTCTGGAAATAAGCCCTTATTTTCAGAAAAAGTAGGGATGTATGTACTTTTTCTGAAAATAAGTAATTTATTTTTTATTTTGAAGATAATATTTGATTTTAAAATTCTAAAACAAATATTTATCTTTAAAAAAAATGAAAATATGTAAAAAATAAAAATAAAATAAGCTACTTATTTTAAGTTTAAGGAATCCCAAACGGCCACATTGTCTCCTTGCTTTTGAGAATGAAAATAAATTATCACGATCTTTATTTTTTTCTAATCAGTAACTATGATCAACTTTTTATTCTTTTGAAAATTAGGTTTATTTTAATAGTAAGTATGAAATATATCTCATTACTACATTTTATTATTTACTCTAATTAATATAAATAAATGATCGTTTCATAACCATCTAAAAATTGTCTGGATATTATTAAAATCTATTTTTTTTAATTTAGATTTAACAAACAAAGTTACAAATAACAGAATAAACTAGTACAGGGAGAGAATCATAGTTAAACATAATATTAATTAAGATTAAGATTTTACTCGCAGACAAACAAAGCATAACATAGTACGATAGCAAATAAACTAGTACAAACCATAACATAGTACGATCTTTGTGACCAAACAAGGTACAAACACAAGGAAACAAAGTACAAGAACACTACCATAAGCAATTAGTTTATATAATAAAAAGAACTGCTGATGGTCATTATCAAGTGTATAAAACTTGATAATATGCCAACTTTTTCTCTCCTTCTCCTTCTAGCTATGCCTTCTCAAATTTCGCTTGAAACTCTTTTGACTTTTCCCACGCAGTTATCTTTAGGCCTGCAATGGGGTAAGAACATCAACGGACACTCGGGATTATCCCTTTCAAGTCTGCAAATGAGAAACGAAAAATAGACATACATTAGTCTTATAATATCGCAAACAATGAACTGTCAGTATTAATCAAGTACAATTTAAATATTTGCAAAAAACAATTATGCAACTTACTCATAGTTGAGAAGGAAATGATGGAGAAAAACTGATATTTCAAGCTTCGCGAGATCATTTCCGGGACAGAGTCTACTTCCTGCTCCAAACGGAAGGAATGCTCCAGCTTTCGGTGTGAAATCCTGTAGTGTTGAACATACAAGTGTATGAATTAGCAAAAAACACATATTTTATATGTGCATAAATGTGATCCAGAGAAAGAACATAAAACTTACATTCCATCGTGAGGGATTGAACTCCAGAGGGTCGGGATAAATTTCTGGATCATGGTGAACAGTCCTAAACCACACTAAAACTTTCCAACCTTTTGGAATCAGATAACCTGTCCAAGATATTTTAATTTGTTCATACCAATAATTTAAATAAGCATGACAATGTGATGTAATTATAAAGTATACACTATATATGACATACCGTTTATTTTCACATCTTTTTTTGCCTCTCGAAAGACCGTTAGTGAGAATGTTATTAAGCGAAGTGTTTCATCGATCACCTACAATATTAGACCAACAAACAAAGAGTTATAAAGCTGAGTACACTTTTGTAAAAGAGTAAAACTAACTCGATATAATACCTTGGAGAGATAGTCCATTTGTCTATATTCTCTTAATGTCATTCCCTTCTGATTAGGTGGCCTGTTCTTAGCTATAGCTTCTTGCTCTGCCTACATTTCCATAAAACTTTGTTGTTAGAGATAACTAGATTCACTCCCCTCCCCCACAATAATAATAATAATAATAACAGTAATTTATTGGATATACACAAATATATACCTTGGCCTTTTGAAATATTTCAGGATTTTTTTGCAAATAGACGGTAGCCCACATGATAATATGCCCAGAAGATTCATGACCAGCATTCAAGTACATGAGGAGAACATCAATAATTTCTTCATCATTCAGTTTCCTACCATTTTCATCTTCAACATATAGTAGAGCATCCATCATATCTTTCTTTGATGATGCTGAATTACTCACTATTCGTGATCTACGTTCATTCAATATAGATTGGAAAATGGCCACAAGTTTCTTCCGTGCCTGAAATTTACAAGTTTTTTAAATGACATAGGTGCAACCATAAATATTAAACTTGATATAAGAAAATACCACAAACAAAACAAACAAACCTTAAGTGCGCTATAGTATGCAAATCCAGGAATATTAATCGCCAAGGCTCTAACGCCATAGTTAAGTGCAGTATACTCTCTTTCTAGTGCCTTGAGAACAGCTTCACTTTCAGAGCTCAAAAAGATGTACATGACAATGCGAAAAGTGAGCTTTCTGACCTCGGTCAAGAACTCAATTTTCCCTGTTTTGGACCACTTATCCAAAGTTGATTTTACGAGATTCTCAATATAACACATATATATCGAGAGTGCCTCGTTACCATTTATTGGTGCAGCTGTTAATCGTCGTAGTCGTTTGTGTTCTTCAAAAGAAATGCCAATGAAAGATTTTTCACCCATGAGTTTGACGGTAGAACTAGGCCATCCAGGCACAAATGTCTCGTCATCTGTTAAAACTCGTTTGCACGCCTCAGGTGTTGTAACTATAACACTCGGGTTCCCAAACATAAAGGCTTTGTAGATACCTGTTCTCCCAAATCTGTAATATTTTTAAATTTAAAAATTATTTGAGTAAAACAAAAGCTACTACAGTTAAAAACTTAAAACTGTTACCTTAAATGTTTATTAGTTTCCTTGTCTAAAGGAATTGACTTGAAATAATAAAACATATTTTATTAAAAAAATACAATAGAAAAATGAAAAAGAATAGAGGTGATTCTCTGCTTATCATTTCAAGAAAACTATCTACACAGAACAAACTCACATTTAAAACTGGGATACGGTATATATAGATATATTTATTTTAAAAGATAAGATTCACATTAATATACCCATATATCCGTTTCATAAAAATGAAATAAAAAAGAAATATTTAAAAGAAATAAGTTCACAGCTAAAGGTCCCAATCAAGAAGAACAGTATAAGGATACAGAGAAAGATTGTCATGTACATATAAATTGCAGGATAAACCAAAAAGTTGTAAAAACGTTACAAAATGAAATATTTATTCGGAAAAAACACTAGTAAATAAACCAGAGAATAGAACTAAAGGTTCCCGAATGTATAAAGCAAATATATAATCCCAAAGTGGGGCCCATGTATTGACTATCATGTGTATATATACATGTGTAGAGCAGTAAAGATATGACAAGAACTTCTATTTTCTCTAATACAATCCCAGACAGAATCTCTCTTATTCTGAACATTTGATGCATATTATTTGGCCATGTACACGCACATGCTTTGCATATTATGTGTAAATCTGCATTATTTGGAATAAAATAAGGTTTCATTCGGATAAAAAGCACCATGTTACCATTGCACAACTTTGATCAGCGTGTACACAAACAAATATACATATATAAAAAGATATAAACAAAAGAGAGAATGATTATTTACCTCTGAATGAAGCTAAGCACGAAAGAATCAGGTTTGTTGAACTTGAAAGCCAGGAGAAACGACCACATATTTCCGATGAATGGCCAGCCCATATCACCGGGTGGAAGTTCCTCGTGTTTCTTGCCCACTTTGTAATCATAAAACCATCCATTAGCCCGCCTGAGCAAGACCAAAACAACACCAACAATAGCTACATAAAACACAAGCCCCATCAACCCCATTTGAATCATTGTATATATAATATTATATTAAGAGAGGAGCTAGTTATAACCCACACAAGTCTTTTTCTATGATGTAATAGAGAGAAAACAAGAGCAAGAAAGATAGAGAAATGAGAGTGAGTTGGAATGAGAGGGGTTGGTCCTCAATTTATACACATTTGGATGCATCAGGCACTTAAATTAGAGTTTATAAAATAAGTTAAAAGAACACCCAAGGAATATAAGATAAGAGATTGCAAAAAAGATAATATTTAATTAAAATTATTCTTTATTTGAATTTAATAATTGAGAGAATCTTTTCCGAGAAATTAATAAAAGTGTTACTTTATTTGATGGTCTGTGACAAACCAAGATTACTAACTATCTATCTGTTATAATTTTTCATGAATAGAAAAATTTTACAAAAATATAGATAAATAATATGATTCCTGAATTCAAAAAAATTTACGTATCTACCCGTTAAATCTACTCGGTACATAGATAATTCCGACAACGATTCTCAGGACATTTGAAACGTACTACAATAAGTATTGCTTTTGTGGTTGGATAGCATAATATATTTGCATGTGTAGTATCTTTTTTTTTGACAAAGCATGTATAGTATCTATTATTTATATGTTACTATCTATATCTCTATTTTGACAATATTAGGTGTCTTTTTTAGTATTTGACAAAAAAGGGTGTTTTAGTCCGTTATTTCTTATTTTTAATTACTTTTAAACTTTGTCAAATATTGTATTTAGCATATATGTAAAATATTATACTTTGTAAAACATTATTAAAACACAGAAAATTACTCTTATAAAATATACCAAAACATATATTTTATTTTTTATAATTTATTTACAAAAAACAATGCAATGAGTTATAGATGCAAATTTAAATTTATATAATTGATTTACCTAGATATAATCATTATAGAATCAAGTGAATGCTATGTGACTTAAAGCCCAACAAAAAGACACAATATATTTATAAAAAATCTCAAATATTAAAAAATAAAACTTTTTAATTATTATGATAAATAACTATCTAATCTATAGAATTGAATACAATGTAAAAAAATAATATTTAATAAATTTAAATATTATATGAAAATGTTTGTGATGCTTTAGAACAAATTTATTATATTAAAATAGACAACTCAATTAATAATTTGAAAGTATTATAATATGATATTGGTATCCCACAAAATCTGTTAGTAATGATGGGTAACAGTGGGTAAATAAGTGTTGGAGACATTTTGAGAATAGATGTTGTCTTCACAAGTCTTATCCCACTACATACTTGTTAATTTTGGGATTATATTATAATGGGGGGGGGGGAATAAAACTTTTTAATTATTATGATAAATAACCATCTAATCTATAGAATTGAATACAATGTAAAAAAATAATATTTAATAAATTTAAATATTATATGAAAATGTTTGTGATGCTTTAGAACAAATTTATTATATTAAAATAGACAACTCAATTAATAATTTGAAAGTATTATAATATGATATTGGTATCCCACAAAATCGGTTAGTAATCATGGGTAACAGTGGGTAAAAGGCTTAAAGTGTTGGAGACATTTTGAGAATAGATGTTGTCTTCACAAGTCTTATCCCACTACATACTTGTTAATTTTGGGATTATATTATAATTGGGGGGGGGGGGGGGGGGGGGAGGGTTTAGTATAAGTTAATTATAATTGTTTGGATTGATTATTGTCCCATTGTCTTTTTCAATTTATAATTTAAAATATATATATATAATTTACAATTTACAAATTATTTCTTTACATTATTAAAGGCCTATATGGCTTATAAAAAAGGTTAAACTCTCCAACTACTATAATTGTCTTGCAACTAAACAGTTTTAATTTAACTCTGTAACATATTGCAATGAATAACAAACTTTCTTGAAACTCATAATCATAACCACACTGTACATTTCAATTTCACAATTTTAATCTATTTCTTTAATTTTTGTAATTTTTTCCCCTTATCTCCATACCTGGTCCGTAGTCATACAATTTCATGATTAATTTTTAGAACTTTGAGGTGTGTTATGTTGGATTTTTATAGGAGTCTGAGTTGAAATTTAATGAAACTTAATTAATGTTTTATAAAAATTAAATAATATATAAATACACATATATATTTTTTAAACAATTCATAACTCACCAATATATAAATTATCATTTATTTGTTAAACTTTTGATAAATTGATTGAATAATCATCATAATATATTTTATTCATGTATGAGATATATAAATAAAATAGTTTTCTAATTACGAATATATATATATATGTGTGTGTGTGTGTGTATTTTTTGTATTTTTATATATGTAAATATATATTATTATATTACTTGAGTTAGATTTGAAAATTTTTCAAATTTTTATTTATACCTTTTTAGAATTTAGAAAGTTTGGACTGGGTTGAAATTTATCCATAATTTACAAAAAAAAAGATTAAAAAATAATAATTTTAACTATGTATTCAAAACTCATTAAAATACGTGCAAAAATGTCAAACGATTATTAAAATAAAACAGAGGGAGTATTATAAAATATAATGATTACAATTAAAAATATTATCTTTTATTAATAGCTACAACTCCTAGTTTATTACAACCTATATATCAATCTACAAATGGAAGTCAATCTTCTCCAAATTTTTAGGGATTCGGTAGATCAAACTCTGTCGATAAATTTTGTTAGCATATACTCTGACTAGATAAACTTTGATCGAGTTTACAGGGATTTTTAAATCAATCTTATGATGTTATTCTGATGCTATAGTCTTATTTATTAAAGTTATTTGCATACTCTGACTTTATCATATCTTTATTTTTAACAAGTTTCAATGAGCAACGCTCTTATTTGATTAATTGAGAAATTAAATAAAAAATATAATTACAGAATAAGTGAAAATATTATTGAATATAGAAAAAATTATAGAACATCAAAAATAATTGCAGAATAAACAAAAATATTATGTAACTTACAAAAATTATAGAACACTAAATTAGAGAATATTAATCCGGAATAATATTCTGTAATTTTATATTATATATTTTTTGTGTGTTATGTAATTATTTTATTTTTATTACAATTATTTTGGTATTCTATAATTTTTTATGTTCTGTTGTCTTTCATAATTGTCAATTAAATTCTTGTAAAATAGGAATTTGGTTATTCAATTACGCAAATAAGTATTTCATGGCCGAGCCCTCATCTATATATATTTGTTTGGAAAATTTTCTTAGACCACCCATCGTAATCACTCATATCTATCTATCTATCTATCTATATATATATATATATATATGAGAATTTTTAACTAGCCGACTATGACCATGAGGATAAATTACATAACTCTTTTAATTTAATTATATATTGTATAGTTTTTATTTAATATTTTGATTTTTTTTATCAGGAATATTTTTTTAAAATATTTAATATTTTAATTTTTTTAATTGGGATTAAACGGCTAAACATAACTGAACTCCACTCTACCTCTCAAGGGTTATTAAATTCAAAAAGCTTATATTAACATTATTAAATTAATTAAAACTTACATTTAAGTAACCAAATATAAAAAAACTTGCACAGCCAAGTATAGACACTTTAACCCTTTTGAAGAAGTGGGGTTCGTTCATCATGACTTCTCTTGCTGAAATTTTTTCTAAACTGTCTCGTCGCAGTAAGAGATTGAGTCCATTTGTGGGGCGGGCTTCATTGAAACGATGTAGTTTTCGAGTTCTCATGTTTTTTGGGTCATGGAAGATGAAGAAAGTGCATCTAGAGTCATAAGAGGTATACTTATACATATATACACATAATCCAAGTGGTTGAGGGTTTATCCTCTGTCGTCCTAAGTTCTGGGTTCGACTCTGGCTCACCCCGAGAATTTCTTAGAACAGATACTCATTTGTGAGGCTATAAGCCAAATTAGTCAAAAAATACATATATACACATATATATTTCTTAGAACAGATACTCATTTGTAAGGCTATAAGCCAAATTAGTCAAAAAATACAGATGAGTTTTAAGTTAGATATGTATGTTTGTAACAAATGTGGATTAGTACTTAGGATAGAGATGGGTTTTAAGTCGGATATGTATGTTTTATCAAATAGGTCGGGTCAGGTTAATTTTTTTAGAGTTGGATGTGACATATATATGTTGCAAGTTAGTACTAAGTTCAATTATGATTAATTCATTTTAATTATATACAATATTATGTTAAAATATATTACTTTATTTTCAACCATGTTAATTATTTACTCATATAATTATTTTAATATACATTGTATATTTAAAATAATATTAAGAATATTAATAAAATTGATATGGACTAAAAATAAACTCTAAATACACAATTAATGCACATTAATTAGATATGTTTTGGTCCTAAGTGGAGGCCAAATTAATGAGGCATGAAACTCTAATTATGAAACAAATTCATAATTAATTAATTAGCTAAATAAATCGCAAATTAATTGTGTCCAAATAGAAAGAAACTACTCCAAAGAGTAGTATCCAAGACACCTCTATCAAACAAGGAAATAGAATTTTAGAAGGAAAAACAATAAAGCCCATCAAGGAAGTGGCTTGCCTACCAAGGTTCTGAACCCTACTCAAATTCTAAGACTCTAGACGTCTATATAAAGGGCATAACCCCTCATTCTTAGAACTACGTTTTGGTTTGATTCTCAATACGCTTGAGATACGTAGATTAAGCATCTTATTGATGACCGACTTAGTCTCGGAACGCAAGATCAACCATAGTTTTGATAGTCAACTCCTCTGTGAAGATCTAAGCCACATTTTAGGCACATGAAAACAACCCTGGTTTTGTATCCATAACATTTGATGCCGTCTGTGAGAATAGAATATCAACGAGAACACGAAGCACGGTCAGACCTGAAGATCAACCCATTCGCCTCACGATGGAATATTGGACCTAATTCCAATACCCACGGCTCGTGCTACGGATGCATAACCAAGCTCAATTGCTCCCGTAATCATCCTGCCATCAACCCTCCCGATGACAGGGACGATTCCTCCATCTCACGAAACAACCCATCCGGTGATTGCTAATGCACCACCAGGTTTGTAGGTCTCAATGACTGTTTTATTACCGCAAGGAGGCCAAAATCCTACCTATAGGATGCCGCGACTTGGTAAAGGAAGCAACCTCCCCCTCCTCCCCAACTCCCTCGAGGACCAACCGGAGAAGAAGAGAATGTCCCTCCGTACGTAATAGGCTTAGCTCCCATCTACAATCGTCAATATCGCAATTTCTCAAGATCATACTCAACATATGATGAGTCAACTAATGAGGACATACACTCGCGAATGAGGCGTTTAGACAAGGAACCTGCAAATGACAGGCGTAACCAGTCTCGAAGACCACAAGGATCAGCCCCTGATAGGCAATATGTTGAAGAACGAATTCACGCTCATCAAGAGCAAATTCTTAAGTTACAAGAAGATTTGGAGCATAAGACCACTCATCACGCTTGAAGGCAGCGCGCGCCCTCTATGATTAACCTAGACCTGCATCCACCAAGAAGAAGGGCTAAAACCCCAAGGGATGATTCAATTGATTTATTGCCTCTAGAAGATCCTGATGATCCAAACCCTCTATTCACTGATGAAATCATGAGCGCACATATCTCATAAAAATTCAAGATGCCCACCATAAAGATTTACAAGGCACTATGGATGTCTACAAGATGTCATTGGCCAAGCACGCTCTAGAGAAATATGCACATGCTCCAAGAAAGGCCTAGTAAGTACATCAAGGCGGAAGAGAGCATGAAGAATACCACTACCCAACCTATGAGCAACGAGGGTGGTAAGAAGAGAAAATGAGACTATGAGAGCAATTCTAGGGATAAGAATCCCCGCACGGATAGAGACGACAATTCTTCATCAAAGAAAAATCCTCGTGGACCTAAGTTCAATGACTATACATGCTTGAACACAGCGCGAAGTCAAATTCTGTTGGACATTGAGAAAGATAAAAACATTTGATGGTCGAGGCCACTAAGGACTGATGTTGAAAAGAGAAATAAGAATGCATACTGTCGGTTTCATAGACATGTCGGGAATGACACGGATGACTGCAGAAAATTAAAGGATGAGATCGAATTTCTCATAAGAAGAGGAAAACTCACAAAGTACACCAAGGATGGTGACAAAAACAATAACAGCCTAGACACGTGCGATCAAGATGACAAATGACCCTAACCCGAGGGCCAGTTGTGAACGTAATATCTGGACGACCAACGACGGCCGAAACTTTAAGAAATTCAAGGAAAACCTATATTCGTGAAGTACTACACGTCGTAGGAGAAGCTCCCAAATGCGCTAAAACTGATGTTTCTTTGTCTTTTGATGACACTGAATTAGAAGGGATCAAGTTTACCCACGATGAATCATTGTTCATTATACCCATGGTAGGAAATTTTCAGGTTAAACGAGTTCTGGTGGACAACGGAGCTTCGATTGACAACTTGTTCTATGATGCTTACATTAAGATGGTACAACGACTCACAACTAACCGGTACTGAAATGCCAATATATGGATTCAATGGAGTTGAGTCTAAGGTAGAAGGAATATTTCAGTTGCCCTTGATGCTTGGGAGAGAGCCTTGTGATGATACCCAGATGTTGAAATTCCTCATGATCAAGGTTGCGTCATCCTACAACGCAATCCGCGGACTAATATGTTTACACACTTTTAAGGCTGTTGCCTCAACTTACCATCTTAAACTCAAATTCTCGACTAGGAACGGGGTTGGAGAAGATAGAAGAGATCAAAGGATGGCAAGAATCTGTTACGTAGCCTTGTTGATGCCATATGGAGTCTGATGGCCCAATTGAAGGCATGGATGTCTAGCACACAGGCATGTTGCAAACATTATATCTGGTCTACTAGAAGTTAAATACAGTAAAGAGCCTATCACACCTCTATAGTTAGTGTTGTTAACTTTATTACCCTTTGGGTCAGAGTCTAGCTTGGTGGCAGTTGACATGGGAGTTGCACAGTCTTGCAAATCAAAATTCTTTAGTAGTTCTTTAACATAATTTAATTGACTAATGAAAATTCTATCATTGGTCTGTTTGATTTGAAGCCCCAAAAAGAAGTTTAATTTTCCCATCATGCTTATTTTATATGTAGACTGTATTATTTTACTATACTTTTCACAGAGTTTTTCATTAGTAGAACCAAATATGATATCATCAAAATAAATTTGGACAAGCAATATGTCACATTTATACTTTCTAATAAAGAGAGTTTTGTCAATGATACCTCTTATAAAATCATTTTTAAGGAGAAATTTGGATAGAGTTTTGTTAGGTCCAAATTTTAGATGGTTTGTCTCCCAAAGAAGGTTCTCGTCTGTCGTTGATCGGGAAAAAATAGTAACTTTTCTGCCAAAAGTAGCAAGTAGCAAAGGTAAGTGTTTGGCTTATGGTTTCCTCACTTATACTTCGTTCTGTTGGTGTTTACACTTAAGTGTCGAGCACTTAGAAGTGTTTCACTCTTTCTCTCCCTATCTCTCACTCAAGTGTATCTCTCCCTCACTTTCACTTAAGTGTTTCTCTCTCTCACTTTCACTCTGCATTCCAAGATATAGCCTTCTGTACCTGCAAGTGAAATCCGTCAATTCATTCATATTCTCATCACCTGATTCATCAATATAAACTGAATCACTATCGAGTGGAGAATTGCCTCGTAGAGGTGTTTTTGATCTTTCATGCATAAGCACTGTCCCACACCAGACTCAATAGCAATTGCTAAATCACTGTCTAGTGGAGCCTCACCTCTTTGAGATGGGTTATCCCAAGATTTTAAAATCTTTTTGGGAAGCCTTGTTCTATCAAGGAGTTGCCTCACACCTTCTCCGTAAACGGGAGGTGGACATTCCTTTTCAGGATCTGGAAATGTTCCTTCCAAGAGGGTCAACGTAGTAGACAATCTAATGAATGGCAATTTAGAGTCTACGTTTCCCTCGTAACCCAATGACGGGTGTTTTGTTAACATGCCTATACCTCACACTGTGCACGTCTTGCAATGTGTCCCTAAAATATATCTGTTTAGGCTTACCATCAGCGTGAATGCCAGTGGTGTGCTTGACTCATTACAAGATGCTCTGGCTGACGAGCGAATTTCAATGGACTCACCCTGTTGAGAGAATGATTCCAGAGACAGTTTTATTGCCTTTTCAGCTCTGCATCTTTTTGAGAAAATACAGATGAGCTTACAGATACCTCAGTTTATATACTTCTTTACTTCGCTGGAGATAGAGCTGTGGGTGCACTTCCGACTTCATCCTTATTTCTCCCTTATCAACCTCTAACAAACATATGTTCCTTATAACTCCAAGGGTTAATATATGGAAGTGGATGAAATGAGTGTTTGGTATTAAGGCCTGGGTCAGAGATTGATGGGTTTTCAACCTCTTGGCCAGCTACTATAGCCACTGGGGGCTAAACAGATAAAATCAATTTAAATAAGATAAAAAAAATAATCACTTTAACATTCCAAAATATACTTTTCATCTCAATGAGAAAATAAAAATAAAAATAAAAAGAGGAATGGTAAAGGGATTGCATTAAAGCACTTTTAATAAAAGAGTTTTGTCAGATCGAAAAAAAAATTAATCATTTAAGAGCATGACACTAATAAAAATTTTCTTTAAGATACTTATCCCATAATAAAACGCGGGAGTATCAGAGAAAAATTCTATCACTATGAATTTCTTATAAGGCAAACTTTCCATAATAAAATGCGGGAATTTACAACAAATAAGGAATTCAACTCGTCTACCAAATTGTATCTTAATAAAATGACTCTTTTCCATTAAACCTAAGCACTGTATGTTTTGAAAACAGTTTTGCAAAACATTCTTATCAGATAGAAGAGAATGATTTTCCGACTCATAATTCAATTATGATTTACATCATTTTCGTCTGCCTGATAATGTCCCCGACTTAAAATTAAAACATGACAATTGGGGTTGAATGTATGCTTAACATTACAGTACTAGGCCTTCAAAGCAACAATCACTGTTTTGGTACTATGAATCAATGTGAAACATACACTGAAACAAGTAGTTAAAAACAAATCATTTTACAAGTGATTGGTACCTCGAAGTTAAAACAATTTTTTTTTTAAAAGAGAGAAAAAGCTTTTAAAGATAAAACATTTAAAACAAGCTTTTGGGAGGGAATAAAGTTTCGAGAGAATAGAAAGATTATCCTTAAGAAAAGTTTTTCAAAAGAGAGGTTTTGAAAAAGAATTCTTAAGTTTTCTTAATTAAAACTGATAGAGAAAATGAATGTATCTTTGAATAAAACATTTTGAAAAAGAAATAGACAAAAAATTTCTTTTAAATACATTCAGGATCATAAACCAGTCAAAGAAAGAAAACTAAATATATCACAATTATTTTATAATAAAATATTATTCAGTTATCACAAAATAACAAAAGATAATACTTGTACTACAAATAATTATGCTGCGAATTTATTTTAATTTACTTAAATCATGGAACAGATATTTCATTGAATTGTTTTATATCATCATGATTTAAATAAACCAAAATAAATTAAATACTTATGCTGTACTAAGCAATTGTCAATCACATGCATTTATAAAAACTATACATGGCAATTATTCTGTAGAACAATAAGCATATCATAATTAATTGCACGCTGATACCAATTATTCGATATTTATCAATAATTTCAAGATGCAAGAAATTGTGCTTCTGTTATTTTATCAAATTAAAATTATGAAACTAATAACCATTGAATTGCTTCAATCCATAATTTCAATAAGATTAAATAAATTCGCTAAATACTAAAATATTCATTAGATTGAATATTAGCATTTAACTTCCTACGCCATATCTAATAATTGTCACTTTGCACATTGTAAGCATACTCATAACAATTACTAATTGATATACGTAAGCTCGAGGTTATAGTTGAAAAGAAATTCACAAGTCCTTTAAATAGGGAAAAAGTAATACTTGTGATTCTTTTTACAACCCCTCGCAATAAAATCAATTTTAGAAATATTTTCTAAGTATATAAAACATTGAGAATTTTATACACATAACTTGGAAAATACTTCATCTTCCAATATTAGTGAGTTTTGAAATATGCATTAATTATTTAGAACAGAAATTCTAAATACCATCACTAATATCAAAAGCATCACAATTACTTGTAATAAAATATTTTAAGACTCTTAGAGCAAAATATCAAAGCAATTAAGCAAGATATCATTGACTAATTCTTATCTAATATTTAATATACAAATAATTATGCCTCTAATTTATTTTAATTTACTTAAATCATGGAACAGATATTTCACTGAATTGTTTTATATCGTCATGATTTAAACAAATCAAAATAAATTGAATACTTATGCTAAATAATTTAACTATTACTTATGCATAATACTTTACAAGCAAGATAATTAAACTAATAGCAAAAAAATATGAGGTACTGGATTTCAAATAAATTCACAAGTCTTTGAATATTGAACATTTAATACTTGTGAGCTTATTTAAGAATTCCTTGCAGATGGGATTTCCAACAACTATGTATATTAATAATATCACAAGTTTACTAACCACCTTAGATAAAATAAATTCATCAAGTTATTTAGCAAACATCTGCAAGTTATTCGACTAAGGACAACTCTCAAAAGAAATGATACCTGATGTCCATTAGCTTGTTCCTTCAGTGGTATGAAGAATTCAACAGAGTTGCTGGAAATTAACAGCTTCTAGGAATGACTTCCCTGTCTTTCGTACAACCTGCATCATCTATATTTATATAGCCAATTAGGTTGAACCTATTAACTTAAGGGTCCCAGATTCCAAGAATTGGTGATCCCCTAAGATGTCTAACAATTCATAACTTAGCTATAAGATAAGATTCTCTAATTTCCACTTGGAAACTTGCACATAGGCATATCGAGAATAAAATATATGGTCTTTGTGCACTTGAATAAGTAATGAGCTTATCATACCTCTATAGCTTGTCACTTCAGTTCATATACCTGATTTGCCCTGATCAAGCTTAGTGGTCTGTTGGAAAGTAGTCTTGGCAGGTCTAGAATCTTCCAAATTGCGCATCTTCAAAAGATCCTTGACTTCCTTTAATTGCCATCATTCTTTCGAATTAATTATAATCCAGAAAGAATTGCAACTCTTCCAACATGCTCATTTTGTACCTACTCTGCATTAACTTAGCAAAAATATATCTTGCCAAATTTTCGTTAGTAGACCCACATATAATATACTCATGGTATACTTAGCACATATATAACATTGTGTGTGCCTTGCATTCTGGAGAGATATATAACTTACTCTACTGTAAAATCATATTAAAGTAATTAACAATCAGAGTGTCATACCATGTCCTTGACGTTTTTTTTTCCTTTTTTTTTGAATCCCTATCTCCGTCATAGAAGAGCTTGCGAAGAGAATGATATACAAATTGTAATGGATCTGCAACTTCATCTTCTAGCTTCACCATTCAGGAGTGCACTTGTTCACATTCATCTGATAGATCTTCATGCTTGAATGCTCCACATGTGCTAGATTGTTAGGTCCTAATCGTTGAGTCCCTGAAAATTATTAGGTCCTCATTGATGAGTCCCAAAGGATCAAGTCTCGTCACTGGTGCTTACTGCTTGATCTTGAAAGTCCCGAAGATTCTGTTTCCATCATCGTCGATACATTCTGCTTTAAAGTCCTATAGCACCCAGTTTGGCTTTGCCCCTCATAACAATGCCAATAGTCATCCAGTTACTGAGAACCCTTACTGTACCAATTTCAGCTTCGACTTTAGTGGTCTGGGTTCCAGCTTCAGTAGTTTCTGCCTTCGAACTGATTGAGATCATCTTGCATTGCAATCACCCAATCTGGACCACTCTGTGCTTCTTCAGTATTCTTTGGGATACCAATTGATTGGTGATACCAATTGTTAGTTCTTGACAATTGCTCTTTCCCAAGAGTAACTATTTACTTTGCATAGCACTTCTAGCCTTTACTCAAGAGTCCGGATCACTAAGAACGAGACTCCAGGATTGAATTTGACTTCAAACCTTTTGTCTTGGCATAAATGTTCTTAATGAAATCCTTTGATCTTCATTGTTGAGTATGACTAGTAGATCCTTCTTCTGTTTGCTCCCCCTGAGTTGCTGCAAGGATGTGTTGAAGATCCTTCACCTTCTACAGTAGATTTCCACTAAGGATCTGAATCATTATCATTGCCATTGATTCCTTCTGCAATATCAGCTTCTACATCAGTATCTGAATTTGTCAAATATTCAGAATAGTCATTCATTTGAATGCTTGGGAGCTTGGTGTTGTAGGTCTTCACATTCAGACTTTTAATCACCTTTTGTTTTCACATCACTTAAGCCCTGAAGACTTTTGACTTCAATGAGTAGCCGAGGAAAATTGTTCCATGAGTCTTAACTTAACTTGCCAAGATACTCAAATAAATCTTCAATTAATAACAATCTCCTCCAAACACACGAATGGGCTTCAGTGTTTGCTTCTTGTTGGCCATTAACTCAAATGATGTATTTTCACGATCTTGTTGATTAAAGCAGCATGCTGTGTTAATTGCTTCAGCTTCAAAGTACCTTTTTCAGTGCAGACTTCATTTAGAACTTCACTCGCGAAATGCAGTTCCACTATCTGACTTCAAAGTTCTCACAACTTACCAATTGTTTCCAACTTGATCTTCCTTTTTGATCAATCACTATTGTGACATTTTGTCTATTGAATGCTTGAACATCACCAATTTGTAATTGGGGTTATCAATTCCAATCACCACTAAGCATATGACTTTCCTTCAGTGTGATGTTTCCATTGACTTCCCTATGTGACATACTTCAAAATGTCCTTCTAGAAAGAATTCCATATAAAGCAGTCCTCTCACCAATTTCATCTTTATCAGAGAATATATTGCCTTGCAGACTAACAAGTGTGAGAGCTTCCTTTGCCATAGACAACTCTTCATTGATAAAGCTTTACTGAAAAGTTCACTTCATCTTTACATCCAAATTCCATGTCAGCTACGAACAAACTTCCTCAACCGCAGCTGAGTGAGCATCCAACCTTCTTGTTTGAGATCAAACACTTCTCCAGAAAACCTTTGACAAAGAATTCCCTAGTGCCCTTTAGAAAGTGCTCAAGTCCTTCCACAAGAAAAGATGCTTCCACTGATGACAGTTCTTAACTCATGATAGCCATATCCCTTGTACATCCTTTGCTGTCATCTCCAAAGGTTACCGTCGGGGAGGCCTTCTCAACCAGTTGTGATAGAAGAGCTTTAATCTTAATCATATGCCTCGAACAATAAATGTTACGAAGTCACATAATTTTTCGCTTTCATAACATACTCTGCGATCACAAAAGATTAAGCTTCTTGGTACTCAACTTCAATTGAGTCCAGATGGGTTAGAGATATTTTCAGAGGTAACAACAGCTTCAACCTTAATATGCACAAGCTAATCTTTGACTGATCACTTCTCATATACTGCAGCCTTGACAAAGTAGTCTTTAGGCTATGAGACTAGTGATTTCAACCTAACTTAAGGTGAACTAGCAGTCTTTACCCTATTGTGACTCTTATACATGCTTTGTCTAAGATTATGCAAGTCCTAAGATATGCATTTTCAAATTTAACTAAACAAGCATGGAAATAAGAACACATGGTAAATATTCAGCTTCACTGCATAAAAGCACATGGATAGAAGAACTAACAAATTAATTACTAATTCTGTCTAATCCATTCTGTCGTTGTCTAACGTTTTTAACTATCTCTAATTACCTAAGTCAGTTTTAGATTAAGCTTTGAATCTACATGACTTACTGACTCTGAGATAATTCTACCATCTTTTAACCATTTATCCCTAACAAGCAATACATGATCTAATATAGCATTTAAGTACAACTATGTGAGTAAAAGCAAATCAAATGAAAATAAGCACATAAACAATTAACAAGTCATTTGCCATTAAGAACAAATAAAATCTGATATATGACCTGTTTGTCTATTAGCAATTTTACAACATTAGCAGAGGTATTAAATCACATCAAATTTAACTCAAGTTTCAGCAAATGTTTAGGGATACACCTAACCGTCTAGAACACCCTATCTAATTCTAGATATTCATTTTACTGCATATAAAATCAAGTAAGAAATGTACTGATTAAACTCATGAATCCTAGCATGCAATCTTATTCTTAGCAATCAATTAAGCATTTAAGTCCTAAGATGCTAGCATGCTATCATGAATATAATACATTCCAAAACTTAATAAACATACAGTTCTGAATTAGATAAACGTAAACTAGTTAGAATGTATACCTGTGAAATGCTTAGTGATTCATCTACAGTGTTGGTCATTGATGCCAGATATCCATTTGGTGCATCACTGTCACTGATAGAATCAACCTTGCATTTAACTTCATCAACAAATATTTTCCCTTGCTGCATCCTCACTAATGTTTGAGATTCCTGCTATAACCCAACATAGTGTCTTCATCTTTTGCTTGCTCCTTTTCTGATCTTGTAGGTGTCATACTCCATCTTGAGTAAAAGTGTTTTGTTGATCTCAGCGGTACCTTCCATGATGACCTCTATTTCTAGGTTTATCGAACGGACGTATCGAAAGCTATTTGTTCCTTATCAGCATCTGAAAAGTCCACTCCCTCTTTGGGCTCAGACCGATGTGGTACAATCACATCTCCTTCCATATGCTCAGGAACAACAACCATCGTAACAAATTCATTATCAAAACCCATTCTTCATTGATCTCGGTCGAACACTGGAATCTTGAATTGATTTTAAGGTGCCATCTTAATATAGATTTAGAATAGAGATAATAAACTTTTCTTATTACTTGAGTAGTAATTAAAAGAAAATTGAATTATCTCCAAATGAATCAAAGTTCCAAAACTGGTCACCAAAAATAATTCTAAGTACCCGACACTAGGCTCTATAGATAATCTATGTCGATCTCGATCTACATCTCGAGGTCGATCTCGATGTCGACAGATCGAGATTTACCTTAACATATTTTAAGCCATTTTCGCAAGTCGATCTCGATCTCGATCTACAAAACTTTTGCCTATATCGAAATTTCACCAAGTCGAAATTCTCAAAGTAGATATTCTCAAGTCGAACTTTTGTCCTTGGTCGAAATTTGCTGCCTGACTTTCACACTTTTTGACTTTTGTGTCTTTTCTCACCTACCTCACCTAACAACCACGTGCTAGGTACAGAGTCTTCTGATAATTACTTTTTGTGCAGTGAGTTTGTCTAATCAAAAGTCAATAACACCCTTTTCACTTTATGTCTTTAAAAAAGGTAATCAAAAAGTTGCTGGGTTTATCTTCTTTACAAGAACAGCGATGAACACGTGAAGAACACCACAAACCAAAGTACCCAGTTTAATTCACAACAATTATCTAAAATACACCCAAGCTAAATAATTACACCTGGAATATTTAAATAATTTTAGGACGAGTTCTCACTGTTTAATTAATTTAAGTACACTTTTCAAGAAAATCTTAAAAAGTAGATCTGGACTTGAAAACTCCCTAATCTTCTACCAAACACAAGGATCTATGTTTTGTATGTCAAACATTAGGCTCTGATACCAATTGTTAGGTCCAAATGTGTTGTAGAGGGGGGGTGAATACAACTTTTTCAAAGTAATGAGAGAATATACAAATATGCATGTAGTAAATGATGACACAGAATTTCAAGAATATAACTTTATATTCATTGAAGGGTTTGCTACAACATTCATAAAATTATCAGGATCAGTTGAACAATAAATACAACAATTGAAGCTTGATTCAACTGATCCTCTCTCTCACTTCTGTTTTACAGTAAATGCTTTCTCTTTAAAATTATCGTTACAATACAGAGATGGACTTAAAAGTCCTATTACAAATAAAACAAAGTGCTGCTTTTATAATGTCGTGTAGTCTTGATCTTGTCCTTTTTGTGTACGTGGCCCAATCAGGACTCGTCAACAAAAAAGTACTTTCCCAACCACTCTGGATCAACCGTTCACAATAAGTCACTTGTCCCTTGAACATTAAATGCTACATATCGACCCGCATCTCGATCTCGGCCTGGACCCATCTCGATCTCGATCTGTAAAAATCTCGATCTCGATCTGTGAGAATCTCTATCTCGATCTGTGAGAATCTCGATCTCGATCTGTGAGAATCTCGATCTCGATCTGTGAGAATCTCGATCTCGATCTGTCGTGGATCGAGATTTGCCTTTGCAATGTTTATCTTTAATTATAAATCTCGACCCGCATCTCGATCTGCTGTGGATCAACATTTGCTTTAGCAAATATGAACTCATCGAATGTTGACTTTTTTTAGTGACTAATTGTGGATTGACCTTTATGAGCAAGTTTCCCTAGTTTCTTCAATATTCTTCAACAAGCTCTTGAACATGGATCTCTACTACTGACATAAACTTGCTATCAATGTCCTGACACTTGATGCAACGGTCTGGTTCATAAGTGACTAGTCTTGATAGGGTTCTTGCTTCTGAATAGATTACCATGTTCAATTGGTAATGTGGCTTCCCAATAAGTGGTTCGAACATTAACTGTCAATAAATAATGTAACTTCACTAGAATCTTTTCTGGTACTTCGACAATGTCTTCATTACTACTACAATCTTGAATACTTCATTCTCTGTTCTTCACTGATTGTCAGTGAATATAACTTCAAGACTGTAGCTGTCTTCTTTAACCTTTGTCTTTACCATGTCTTCAATTCTTCTAGATTCCTATGCTTCAAACACTGTCTATCTTCAATCAATGCTGTTACACTGAAATCTTTTAGTGGCACTGCTATACTGAATCTTCAACACTTCTGAAACCCTGAAAGTCTTTAAACATTATTCTTCACCGAGGCATGAACATATAAATGAACTTCTTTCAGTGACCTGTAGTAGACTTCAAAACTTCTTCTAATGTCTTGATTCACTGTATTTGCCTTGTCTTCATGTCTTGCTGATTTATGTGTAATCGTAGTATTATTTACTTGTCCTGTTCTAGTGTTGAGTTATCACGATTACTATTTATACAGCTTCGTCATTTCCAACAAGTTTCATATCATGATCTAGGTGTTTGCTTCAATCCATAAAGCGCCTTGTCTAATTTGTAGACATGATCTGAAAATTTTGGATCAACAAATTTTGGTGGTTGTTCCACATAGATCTCTTCTTCTAATTTTCCATTCAAGAAGACACTTTTCACATCCATTTGATATGCTTTGAATTTTGAATGAGCTGCAGATACAAGAAACATTCGGATAGCTTCCAATCTGGCTACAGGTACAAAAGTTTCATCATAGTCTATTCCTTCCTCTTATGAGTATCATTTTGTAACTAGTCTAGCTTTATTTCTTACTACAGTTTCATTCTCATCAAGTTTGTTCTTGAACACCCATTTGGCACCAACAATTAATTTGTTTCTAGGTCTAGGCACAAGTTTGCATACATTGTTTCTCTCAAATTCATTTAATTCTTCTTGCATTGCAATAATCCAAACAAGGTCTTGTAATGCTTCCTCAATTTTCTTAGGTTCATTATTTCTTTGAGAGGAAAAAACTATGGAAACATTCATTTTGAATGGCTTTCTTGTTTGCAGACCACTCTTAAGATTACCAATTATCGAATCAGGAGTGTGATCTCTTGCCCACTTTCTAGCTGGTGAAAGATTGGTTCTTGAAGTTGAGGGTCCCCCTAAATCATTGGCATTTCCTGTTTGTGAGTTGAATTCAAATGAAAATGCTCTCCCTGAGTTGCTTGACTCTGAAAAGGATTCAAAATTGCCTGATCCAGACCCTGATGAGTTAGGCTCTGAAGAGATTCACTCTGTCTGGCTTGATCCTGAATTGTTAGACTCTGAGTTGACTGAAGTTAAATTTTATGACTCCCCCTCAAAGTGTGCATGTTCTTGTATTGTTTCAGGAGTTATTAGAGATTCTTCATCCTCATCATCTTCATCTATCTCAGAGCTTTTCAGATTTTCAAATTTCAGTATTGTAGACCCTGACTCATCCTGCAAACCTGTAAACTTTTTGTCATCAAATGTAACATGAATAGATTTTATAACAATTCTGGTTCTGAGATTTAAGACTCTAAATACCTTTGTATTTGGTGCATATCCAAGAAAGATTGATTCATCAGCCTTCGCTTCAAATTTGCTTAGTTTTTCAGGATGTACTTTCAGTACAAAACACTTGCAACCAAATATGTGAAAGTGTTTCATACTTGGTTTCTTGTCCTTCACCATTTCATAGGGAGTCTTTCCATGCATATTTATCAAGGTATAATTTTGAATAAAACATGTTGTGTTGACTACCTCATCTCAAAAATATACTAGCAGTTTAGACTCTACCAACATTGTCCTTGCAGCTTCTATGAGTGTTCTATTTTTCCTCTCCACAACTCCATTTTGTTGAGATGTTTATGTTGCAGAGAAATATTGAATAATTACTTTTGTTGCACAATATTCTTCCATGATTGCATTCTAGAATTCAGTACCATTGTCACTCTTTAGAATTCTCACAGTCTTCTTTGATTAGATTTCTAGGAAAGTGACATGTTTTATTATGAGTTGTGAAGCTTCATCCTTTGAATGAAGAAAGAAAACCCATGTGAATCTTTTAAAATCATCTACAATAACAAGAACATATCTCTTTTTGTTAATTGACATCACATTAACTAGACTAAATAAGTCAAAATGTAATAGATAAAAAGAAATGGTGTTAATAGTTTTGCTATTGAATGATGTTTTCCTTTGCTTTCCAAGTTGACATGCTTCATAGAGTCCATCTTAGACAAAATCAACATGTAGTAGTCCTCTCATGAGATTTTGTTTCACCAACGTGTTGAGTGTTTTGAAGTTAATGTGAGACAATTTATTGTACCATTTCCAGCTTTCTTCAGTTGAGGTCTTGCTATATACATGTGACTTCTGTGTTTTTGCAATCCTCCAAGCTGGCTTCATATATGTCACCATGTTTGTGCCCTTTAAAAATTAAAATTCATTTTTCTTTATGAGTCACAAGGCACTCTTTTTTGTTAAAGCCAGTATGGTTACCTTTGTCTCCAAGTTGACTGATGTTGATCAAGTTGTGTTTCAAATCATCAACTAGAACTACTTCTTCAATGATGGCATTTCCAAGTACAATCTTGACATATCCCAGTATTTTTTCTTTGTTTCCATTTCCAAATGATACTTCTGGGCCAGCCATCTCCACAAAGTCTGTAAGCATGGATTTTTTTCCAGTCATATGTCCTGAGCATCCACTGTCCAGGACTAGGGACATTTTCTTTACCCTTATTCCCTGCATACAGATAGCAACTAGTTAGATGTTTTGAGGACCCAAACTGTTTTGGATCATTTCTTACTAATGTTAGGTGAAACATGCTTAGTATTTTTTACTTTGGATTTACATGTCTCATTTGTTGTCTTAGACTTTGGTGGAGTCTTGACAGTATCATACCAACTTTTATCAATGGAAGATTTTAACTCATAAAAATTATAATATAAATCATGATAGTTTCTACACATATAAATGGAATGAAATATGCTACCACATTGATAACATGATTTCTGTGGAATGTAATGACTTGTTAGAGTCTGAAGGGATATAGACTCTGATTTCTTCTTAATCATTATTTTACAATCTAGATCAAGATGATCGTGGTTTCCATATCTATAGCATTTCTTTCTAGGAGCATTAAGATTTCTATGATAATTATTGGCCTTGTTAATGCCTTCATTACCATTCCTATTTCTCTTATTCTTGCTAGACTATCTAGTATTTCCTTCAATTTTGATTTAGACAAGAACCCTATGTTGATATTTCTCTTAGATTTTTATTCTCATGATTCATCTGTTTTTGTATTAACGACTTGAGGTTTAGTGATAGATGAGTTTGTGGCTTTATTGTGTAACTCATTTTTAACTTCAGAAGTCACAAACTTAATAGGAGTGAAGGTATTATTGTCTTTAAACTTATTGAATTGACTAGCTTCCTTACTGTTATCATTCTCAATAGTAGGTCTCTTACCTTGACTCTTGTCATAGCCTAAACCAACAGTTTCACACACATTTTGGTCATTGAGAATTTCATGGACTTTTTTACCAGAGTATGTCCATACTTTGAATGTAAGTCATTCTTATTCTTGTTCTTTTCTTACATAATCATATGCTTTTAAGATTTCAGCATGGTTGTGTTTATAATTTCCAGAATCCTTTTTATATTCTTCCATAAAAACTAATTCGGACTCTAAGTGGTTATTCCTACTCATCAAGGTTAGGTTTTCTTCTGTTAACCTATCATTGTCATTAATGAGTGATCTATAGTTGGTCATTATCTTTTTAACCTCACTTTGTACAATCTTTATTCCATTAGAGTCTAAATTAAGTAAATATTCAAAAGATAAAATTGATACTTGAGATTTAGGAGATGAAGGTGTTTTGGGAGATTCTGAATTTTCGGAGGAAACTGCCATCAAAACTAAATTTTCATAATCTATTTCATCGTCTGAGCTTGAATCTGCCCAATCCTTTCCTGTTGCCTTTCTGCACTCACTAGCAAAATGCCTCGGTATTCCACAGTTGAAAAACTTGACCTTTGCCTTGTCAAGCTTGATTATGATGCTTTTGCCCTTCTCAAATTTTTCATCTTCCTTCTTGAATGTTGTTGAATTTTATCCGTTTGAAATTCTTAGCAAACGTAGCCATCATTTGACTTATATCAATCTCATCATCAGACTCTGACTCAATAATAGTTTTACCCTTTTTCTATGTTTATTTTACTTTTATTTCTTTGGGTTCTTCATGTTGTTTCTTTTTAGACTCCATTAAGGGGTCGTTGGTTCAGGACTTCTAGGTATCAAGTATGGATTTTTTTCATTCTAAACCCATACCTGGTGTTTGGTTGAAATTTTTTAATTTTAAAACTCATACCTTAAACCCAAAAGTAGGGGTTTCTCATACCTTGGGGGGGATGTGTGTATGAGATGGAGGTATGAGGAATCAAATCAAAACTTTATTACTTCATGTTAATTTTTAAAATAAAAAATTTATAATGAAGTTGTTTAATATTTAATGAATAATAGTGATTTATTACTGCACATATTTTTTTATTTATTAAAAAATAAATTAAATAAATAAATTCATTCAACTATTCAACCAAACACGTGATATCAAGAATGATAATTCATCCTCATATCACCTTAAACCGATTCCTGATTCCAACCTCATACCACCCCATTAACCAAACGACCCCTTGAGAGTGCTACAAATTTTGCTTTTTTAACTTTCTTGTTCTTTCACTGTTGTATCTCTAAATCACATGTCTTGAATCTGACATACAATTCTTCCAAAGTTATCTCATCCAAATCTCTTGCTTCCCTTATAGTAGTTGTCTTATTTTCACATTCTTCGGGAAGGGCTCTTAGAAACTTGGTATTAGTATCCTCAGAATCATATACTTTACCAAGAATAACCATCTCATTCAGGAGTTTGATAAACTTATTATACATCTCAGTGATAGTTTCTCCAGATTTTGCTTCAAAATACTAATACTCCTGAATTAGAAGAGACCTTACATTCTTCTTGACATCCATGGTTCCTTCACAATGCACTTCAAGCTTTGTTCACATCTCCTTAATAGTTTTTCATGATTTTACACATTTTGTGAGAACATAGTCCAAACTGTTAAAAAGAATATTTTTGACTTTTGTCTCCTTGAGGACATTCTCATTGTCCTCTTTTGACCACTCAGCTTTTGGTTTATCAATAAAGTATTCACTAATTATCTTTCCTTCAATAGTAGTTTGAGGAACAAGTCTTGAAGGCATGTAGTGTCCATCATAAATTCTGTTAAGATAGTCAGGGTCTGTAGCCTCTAAATGGTGTAACATCTTAACCTTCCAATGGGTATATTGATTCCTTTTGAGCATAGGAATCTTGGAATTGACATCTTTGTTTCCAGATATCTTTGATCAATTTTAAACCTGGCTCTAATACCAATTGTTTTCCCAGTTATACAAGTAGAAGGGGGGTTGAATACTTGTATTCTCTTTTTTCTTGTTTTAAAATTAAACTTAATATATTTAAGCTTTGAATGAATAATAAAGATCAAACACAAAGTTGTAAAGAAATATTATTTATATTATTGATGAACAAATTCAAATTCTCCTAGGGTGTATATAAACCCTAGCAGCTACTATGTGTTTCTCACAGCAACTCTCTCTATCTCTATGCTCTCTCAATACTTCGACAATTACAATAGATTCCATAGAGTGTTTATAAAGAGAGCCGCATATCAACTAATAATGCAATTATAATTAATCAGGAATAAATTTCTATCTATTAGTTGATAGTTTCCTTCAGTAACTCTCCTTCCTTCACATAGCATATCTACAATATATTTCCCTTTATCTTCAAAGACTTTCCTTTACTGTGATCACCTTCCAAATTCAGCTTCAGCTTTATAGACTCTAAAAGACTTCAGACTCTGATGGTCTTCAGTCTCTGATAGTCTGTAGATTCTGATAGTCTACAGACCTTGATTGACTTCCAGACTCTGATTGACATCCAGACTCTAGTTTTGTTTCTTCTAAATTTTTTTAAAGTATAAACAACTTTGATACTTGTACAGGGACTAACTAGACCCTGATTGAACTTATTTGATCAGAGACTAAAAAGACTTATTCTATTACAGATACAACTATGATAGAATCTATTCTAGTATTTTATAAATCATCAAATAAACATATTCCTAACAGATTAAGATGCACAAAGACGATATACATAAGGTATCTATCATAACTAACTTTTGTGTTTATTGTGACCTTGTTATGGCTTTTGGGTTAGAATGCAGGGACAACCTAACAATGATCGGTAAATAAAATTTTCAAACACCTCATTGGAAAGACAATGGAAGTATATGTTGATGACATGCTAGTCAAAATCTTCGGTAAGGCCAATCACATAGACCACCTCAATGAGGCCTTTGAAGTGTTGATACACCACAGGATGATGTTGAACCCTGCTAAGTGCGCGTTTGGTGTATGATCAGGAAAGTTCTTGGGCCTGATGGTTTCGAAAAGGGGCATTGAAGCCAACCGCAAAAAATCAAAGTTATATTCGACATGGAACCTCCAAGTTCTATAAAGGACGTTTCTATGCTGGGAAGATTCATATCCAAGTCCGGAGAAAAATGTCTACCTTTCTTCAAAACTCTTAAGAAGGTAAAAGACTTGAAAGTCATATTACTAGTCCTATTTGTAATAAGTAGATGACAACTCAACTCAGATAAGAAAGCGAAGTAAATAATAAATATTGAATATAGAGGAAGAACAAAAAGAAGCCAAGACATGACAAGACAGGGCACAAAGACCACTACAGAAGAAATGAGGATTAACATTGTAGTTAGTCATCCGTGAACCAGACCAGTGCACAGGGTGTCAACAATGTCAGTGAAGATTCGTCATCAAAAAGTTCAAGTGGTTAGACAGAACAAAGGCAGAAAGATTTCGGAGCTAACAAAAAGGTTATACAAGTCGAGATAGTATTTTAATTCTACTATCAAATGTTAATTAATTATTTAATTTATATAATTAAATTAATTCAAGCTGAATTCAATTTAATTTATAAATTATTTAATTAAATTAAGTGGAATTAATTTATTATAAAAGATATGGATTGGTATGACTTTTAATAAAGTCTAAAAGAATTTATTAAAAGTCATACCGAAATTCTGCTTAAAATAAGTCATACCGAATGCAAACAGAGAAGTCATACCGAGCTTGTTAAATAAGTCATACCGAGAATCTGAAGGAAAAGTCATACCGAGCTGTTCTGTTGAAAAGTCATACCGACCAAGCTGATGAATATTTCATACCGAGCTGTTGTTATTATTTCATTGCAATTAGTTATGATTTTTGTTGTTAGTGATAATATATATATATTGTTTATCTGAAAGTCACTAATAATAAATGCATATCTGTGTCCTGCCGAACAAGAGCACTCGACTCAAGGTAAAAGCAGGTAATCTCGATCTTGATATATTATCTAATCAATTGATATAAAAATATATACAATTGATATATTGAGCCCTCAGTGGCTATAGGACAAGATCAAGGGATTGAAAACCTACAATCTCTAACACAGATCATAGAACCAAACACTCAAACAGATACAACTTCATATACTAAACCCCTGAAAAGAAAAGTTTATCAACTAAAGAGGGTGAGAGAGTAAGTGCCTCTAGTGCACTAGAAAAGAGAAGTATCTATGAGTGTTCCAGCAGCTCTGCCTCTAGTTAGAATATGAAATTGAAACCAAGGCAACTGCTAACTAATTTATATCCTCTCAAAAAGGTATAGATTTTCAAATGGCAAAACTGTTACTAGGTTCATTCTCTCAACAGAATGAGTCTATTGAATTCGGCCTGTCAGCCAAGGCCATTTGTAAAGAGTCAACTTCATCTGGACACATTCAAACACTGTCGACCATAAATGTATATATTCAAATGCACTGTAAGGATTGTCACACACTAAGGATGAATTGACGGAAGCAATTATTCTAAACTTCCATATCAAGGAAGGAAGGATGATTGATGATTCTGACTGAATCAACATGCCTTCACAGGCGTAAGGAGGAAACTTGGATCATTTGCTAAATTATAGATCCTTGTCTCCCTCCCCAGATGGAACATATCTGGATTCCTAACGGAATAGATCATCTTAGATGATCAGCAACTTATTAAATCTATTCCTGAAGCAATTAAGTTTTTAAAAGTCAAATATTTTAATGGATTCAATTGAGGACGGGGATTTACGAAACCCCATTGCACCACCAGTAACCTCTCTTGAAGGGGCTATGGTGATCTTTCTTGCAGGTACAAACGATTGTGTCATCCGTACTGAGAGAGAGAAATAGTGTTGTGAGAAAAGAGTGAAACACAAGTGAGAAAGAGTGAAAATATATATTCTATGAGTGAAACACTTAGAGAGTATATGAGCGAAACACTTGTGAGAAACACAAAGTAAAATCACACACTAACACAATTACCAAATCCCATTCCCAATTATCTGTTACAGATTTATAATGTTACTCAACTAAGGGGGATGAAATTTCTTCTATTAAGGATTCTGAAGAGGATTACTCAACTAAGGGGGAGAAGTGTTGAACAGTTCGAACTGTTGAACAAGATCCAAAAAGGGAGAAGTAGATCCAAAAAGGGAAAAGTGTTGAACAAGATCCAAATGGGAGAATTGTTTAACAAAGACTTTTACTAGAATAGGATTACTCCATTGTTGAAAAGGGGGTATATAACAACATGCTTGGATTGGATCCATTTGATTTTAGAAAATTCTTGTATATAGGATTAACTGGATTTTCTAAAATGCATAACATGTCATAGTTTGCATTTTTTATATATGCGATGGTTTAATGCTGTATGTATGCCATGTCTGTTGTTACCTCTATTAAATTGGTTGGATAATTCACGTAAGGGAAGAATGAATTCACCTTGGGAGAGAAGTGAAGACAGAAGTTGGAGAAACAGAGGATAGATGGTAATAAGAGAACAAGACTTCATCCCTGCCATCCTAAGGGGGAGTAGTGATGAGTCTGAGAAATGAAGATAATACTACTTGTATAATATGTTCAGTGTTATAGGAACAAACATCTTTCATTTCAGTTTCTCAAGAAATCTGGAAATGCAGAATCTGATCCAGAGAAACCAGTCACTGAAGATCTACCAATGACACCTGATTATAAAAGTTAAACTCTAGAAGAAGGTGAAGTTGATACTTCTGAAGCTGGTAATGATAGGTAAGTCAAGATAGAACTTTGTTAAATATGTTCAGTCTAGAGGAACATCTATCTTATATTTATCTTTCATAATTGAAATCTGGAAATGTATTATATGATCCAGAAAACAATTTATTATTTACATTTCTTAAATGTCGTTTTATTTTCATAGTTGTTAGTTGAGTTATCCTCTAGGAATTTGTGTGTTAAATGTTTAACAACAAATAGGGGGAGATTGAAAGTCATATTACTAGTCCTATTTGTAATAAGTAGATGACAACTAAACTCAGATAAGAAAGCGAAGTAAATAATAAATATTGAATATAGAGGAAGAACAAAAAGAAGCCAAGACATGACAAGACAGGGCACAAAGACCACTACAGAAGAAATGAGGATTAACATTGTAGTTAGTCATCCGTGAACCAGACCAGTGCACAGGGTGTCAACAATGTCAGTGAAGATTCGTCATCAAAAAGTTCAAGTGGTTAGACAGAAGACAGAACAAAGGCAGAAAGATTTCGGAGCTAACAAAAAGGTTATACAAGTCGAGATAGTATTTTAATTCTACTATCAAATGTTAATTAATTATTTAATTTATCTAATTAAATTAATTCAAGCTGAATTCAATTTAATTTATAAATTATTTAATTAAATTAAGTGGAATTAATTTATTATAAAAGATATGGCTTGGTATGACTTTTAATAAAGTCTAAAAGAATTTATTAAAAGTCATACCGAAATTCTGCTTAAAATAAGTCATACCGAATGCAAACAGAGAAGTCATACCGAGCTTGTTAAATAAGTCATACCGAGAATCTGAAGAAAAAGTCATACCGAGCTGTTCTGTTGAAAAGTCATACCGACCAAGCTGATGAATATTTCATACCGAGCTGTTGTTAAAAGTCATACCGAGCAGAGATTTCATAAGTCATACCGAGCAGTGATCAAAGGTCATACCGAGAGAAAAGAAAGGTCATACCGATTTTTCTGAAGAAAAGGTCATGCTGAATTGATTTTATTTAATTAAAATAAGTCATACCAATTTTTTTAATTAAATAAAATCTGAATATGACTTTGAAAAGGTCATACCGAACTTTCAGTAAGTCATACCGACCAGAATATGTCATGCCCAGCGATTTATTAAGTCATACAAGGGTTATTTTCTTAAAATTAAGTCATAGTCAAAAAGGTCATACAAGCTTAGAATTTCCTCTATAAATATGAGGCATTTGCTTCATAATTCAGTAGTAGAAAAACTTACAAATTCAGCAATTTGTCTGCAACGTCATATTCACAGACTTTCTGTGCTGGTTTGGTTTTAATTCCTAAGTAGAACAATTCATGTCAAATTTGTTCTAGGAATTAAATGTTTATTCTACCGGATGTTGTAACACTCATTCAAGTTTAATATACATATTTAACTTGAATCTTGTTTACTTACTTGCTAATTTTCTATATCTTAAATGTTATATCATAAAAATAGAAAGCTAGTAAGTCAGCCTCCCAAACACTACAACGACTCTAACCCTCAGCTTAAACAATAATTTAATTCCGCAAATTCTTAAAAGAATTTTAAATTGTTGTCAATATCGCATTCAACCCCCCTTCTACGATACTTCCGGGACCCAACAAGACTTTATGTGGAACTATGAAAACCAAGCTGCTTTTGAAGAATTAAAGAGATACATGGATGTGTCACCTGTACTAGGCAAAGCCTTACCCTGATGATGTGTTTTACTTATACTTAGTTGTCTCTGACAAGGCTTTGAGCATCGTTCTTGTAAAAGAAGAATCGAAGGTTCAGAAACCCATCTACTATATAAGCAAGGTGCTACATGTAGTAGAGTTGAATTATTCCACCATTGTGAAA
This sequence comes from Oenanthe sinensis, assembly GCA_028671895.1. NCBI lineage: Eukaryota > Viridiplantae > Streptophyta > Magnoliopsida > Apiales > Apiaceae > Oenanthe > Oenanthe sinensis. The sequence continues at coordinate 1,662,235 of CM053808.1, forward strand.
TTTGTGTTGGCCTTGATAAAGGCCTCAAGAAAACTATGCACGTATTTTCAGGCGCACAAGATTGAAATCTTGACAGACCAACCTCTGAGAAATATTATGCATAGCCCGGAGGCTAGTGGAAGATTGATCAAATGGTCCATCAAGCTTGGTGAAATTCACATCAAGTATATGTCCCAAACTACCATTAAGGCACAAGCCCTTGTTGACTTCATGGTTGAATGCACCATTGATAACCAAGAAGTCAAGGGCATGACAAAAATAAGGAAAAAGTTCCCCATGAGAAGGTAAATGAAATTAAGGAGTATTGGGCTCTCTATTTTGATGGAAGGCCAAAAACAAATACTAGTGGAGCTCGTTTATTTCTTCAAAGACCTGAGGGATTTACGGTAGAGTACGCTATCAAGCTAGATTTCCCCACTATAAACGATGAAGTTGAGTATAAAGCTTTGGTTTCTGGGCTCGGTTTGGCAAAAGTCGTGAGGGCCAAAAATCTTAAAATTTTTGGAGACTCAAGGTTGGTTGTTTCACGAGTGAATGGAGAATACAAAGTAAGAGATGCGACTATGATTAAGTATCTGAGAATTGATAAAGCTCTAATGACTCAGTTTTAGGAATGCTCGGTTGAACACAACCTATGAAAGATAATACAAAGGCTGATGCCCTATCTAAGTTTTCTTTTGTTAGGTCCAAACTATTGTAGAAGGGGGGGTTGAATACGATATTGGTAGTTTTTCATTTTGGTTAGTGTTTATAAATCTGTTCTTGGTGAGAAATAAATACAGCAGTTATAACTTTAAACAACAGGAACAAACTTCGAGAATATACTTTGTATTATATAAACCCAATGTGCTACACTCTCACACAAATGTATGAGCTACAATGAATCTCATAACAAGAAATAAATATGAGCTTTAATGGCTATCTATTTTCTCTCTGTCTCTCTCTAAGCTATATCTCTTTCTCTGTGTTGTGTTCTAATTACATTCAAAATGAATATACATTTTGTTTATATGTAGACTTTACAATAAAGTGAAATACAATTCTAAATGTCAAATAATTCTTCTCCTGTGTTGACTTTAGTTGTCCCTTGGATAATTTTCTATGTGTTGAATAATATTTCCTTGTATACTACACTTAGAAAGTAATCCAGTTTTGATAGAAGTTGAAGTGTCGAATCCTAGCTTCTTGTATGCTTTCCTTGATCATTTTGAATCTATTAAGTACATGTGTTAAATTCTTCACTTAGTAGTCAAATGTGTCGAATTCTTTGTACTCTTGTAGGATTTAGAATATTTTAGAACCACTAGGACATCATGTGTCGAATTTAGGTCCTCTTGTGATCTATGTGTCAATTGTGATCTATGGAAAAACCTCGGAATTGTCTACAAAATTAGTTGCCTGTACTTTTTCATTTGAGGTCATCTTGATAGAGTAAATTGATAGTTTTCCAGACTGGCCAGTTCTGATTTTATTTTGATAGTCAGTATTGAATGTTATTTGGCGTGTGTGATATTTTGAGTAAGATATTTTCAGTCTTTTTGTGATATATGTATGACTTGAGAGACATTCTAAGACTCCGTCATGAGTGGAGAGAATCGCATGCTTTGACACCACCTATATGATGTATTTAAATAGTATAAGCGTGCCGCTGGAGTTATGAGACATGTAGAGTCATGACTATTGTGTATGTGTGCTTGGCCATTTGGGTAGTATTGTGCTTTGTGCTGTGCAATCCCCTATAAGATTTTGGGTAGCATTTGATTTGTTATATGCAAGCTCCTGTAAGTTTTGATGACTATATATTCTAGAGAACCGAAATGTAGGATATCATGTAAGTGTAAGATTGTCTCACATATCAGTAAGTAAATTTGCATTTCAGCAATTGATCATTATAATATATGATTAGTAAGTGTACGAGTAAGAGTAAAAATATTTGTGATTAAAAAATATGTACGTTGAAATTATAAGATAAGTACATATCATTTCTTTTTATTATTTTTATTACTTGTTTATATTGTGAGTTAAGTATCTATTATCTTTTGTCTCATTCGATTTGTTTCATCATTCTTTATTCAGATATTTTATTTGTTCATATTCTCATCGTTCTAACCTTTGTACTCTTTGCATTGTTATATATCCGTATATGAGTCTTTCGCTCACTGTCAGTCTATGTTTCTTGATTTCTCCCGGCAGGTATTCATTATTAGGTGGGCTAACTTTTGGGAAGAATGTGAGTTACTAACTTTGAGGAGTTGTAACGTTTATATTTAGATTCGAATTTGTATAGTTGAGTTGTACTTTTTATTTTTATATTATAAGTTGTTGGATATTGAGAAGATGTAACGATTCATTAGATTTTTGAAGAATTTTATTTAAGTGAATAAGTTCGGGAATTTAAAGTTGACATCCGAGCTGGAGTTTTTTATGATTTTATAGACTTGCTTTTAGGCTCGACTTGTGATATTTAGATACTTGTAAGATAGGTTTCTGGATTATTAAGATTTGTCTTTAGGCTCGACCTGTGAGTATGGGTAGACAATAGGTTTTTTAGTTAAGAACATTTTTTGTTTCCTATTTTTTGGATATCTTTTCGTGAATAATTAGAATCATCTTTTCGTGGATTACTGTAAGTGTGTGCAATATGATGAAAGCTACTAAATAAAGATAAAATGTGAAGATTCAATTGCAAGCAAATTTTTGAAAGAAAATTTGGTTCATGGAAGACAATAAAAAGGACATCTTCATCAGTTTCGACTTAATGTGTGATATTTTGTTAGATTTAATTGTCGATATCGAGGTTTTAGAGGTATCACTAAACTAGCAGCGATGGAAGGCGGTCGGCCCCTAACGAGATTAGAGGAAACTGTTCGTGTACGTTATCACCATTTTTTTATAGAAGTGTAAGATTAATTTCGAGGACAAAATTTCTATTAGGAGGGAAGAATGTAACATCCCGTATTTTTTATAATATATTAAGTTATATTATTTAATATTATGAATAATATTAGTGAGTTATTACTGATATTATTATTTGAATATGTATATAATTTATTGTATATTAGGGTATTATTATTGTATATTAGGGTATTATTATTATTTGAATATGTATTCAATATTGTATATTAGGGTATAATTTAGTTAAAAGAATAGAAAAGGAAAAGAAATAGAAAAGGAAAAGAAATAGAAAAGGAAAAGGAAAATGAGTTAGGGTTTTAGAAACGAGAAAGTCACGTTACATCTAACAGAAAGAGAGAGAAGGAGAAAGAGAGGAAGATAGAGAAGGAGAAGAAGAAAGAGAAAGAGGAGGAGAAGAAAGATGAGTTATGGTATTAACCCAGAGCCTTGTGATTAGGACATCTGAATTTCTTGAAAATCATTCATAATCTTTGAGTTTAAGGTACGAATATTTCTACACACTCTCTCTTTGTTCTCCTTTTTGTTAATGTATAGATATCTTTTTAGAACTCTTTATCTCCGCATCATTATTCGAAATTCGTATAGTTGCTTCAAAATTGTATGTATATGGTATATTCATGTGTATCAGTTTGTCTCCATTCTGATTCTTGTTAAATTCGTATCTCCTTCATTATTTATCGGATTGTTACGATCTTATTGTGACTAGAAATCTATTTCAATTATATAAAACTTTTGTTCTTTATGCTTTCTGAAATTCTTCCTACAAACATGTTAAAATCTGCCTTTTGTGTAATCTGATAAAAATTTTGAGTTGTTATCTTGTAACTTCGAAAATTCATAGTAAATTTAATATTTATTCAATAATTATGTGTAATATAATTCTGGAAAGATCTTTTCGAGGACTTCGTTCTTTGTTTACATTCTGCTATGAAATTTTGTGATTTCATTATCGTAAATATCGAAATACTATTGTGATCAAACCTTGATTCTGTTATGGCAGTCCACATTTTAATCTTTTTTAAATTCGTTACTTCTCCATTTTTAACAAGACTTACCATTCTGGAAAGATCTCGGAATTGTCTACAAAATTCATGTTCTGCGCTTTTCATTTGAGGTCATCTTGATAGAGTAAATTGATAATTTTCCAGACTGGTAAGTTTTGATTTTATTTTGATAGTCAGTATTGAATGTTATTTAGTGTGTGTAATATTTTGAGTAAGATATTTTCAGTCTTTTTGTGATATATGTAAGACTTGAGAGACATTGTAAGACTACGTCATGAGTGGATATAATCTCTTGTTTTGGCACCACCTATACGGAGTAATTAAATAGTATGAGTGTACCGTGAAATTATGGGACACGTAGAGTCATGACTATTGTGTATGTATGTTTGGCCATTTGGGTAGTATTGTGATTTGTTTTGTGCAAGCCCCTGTAATATTTTGGGTATCATTTGATTTGTTCTATGCAAACTCCTGTAAGTTTTGATGACTACATATTCTAGATAACCGAAATGTAGGAAATCTTGTAAGTGTAAGATTGTCTCTCATATCAGTAAGTAAATTTGTATTTCAGCAATTGATCATTATAATATGTGACTAGTAAGTGTATTAGTAAGAGTAAGAATATTTGTGATTAAAAAGTATGTACGTTGGAATTGTAAGATAAGTACATATCATTTCTTTTTATTATTTTTGTTACTTGATTATATTGTGAGTTAAGTATCCACTATCTTTTGTCTTGTTCGATTAGTTTCATCATTCTTTATTTAGATATTTTATTTGTTCATATTGTCTTCGTCTAACCTTTGTACTCTTTGCATTGTTATATATCCGTATATGAGACTTTTGCTCACTGTCGATCTATGTTTCTTAATTTCCTCCGGCAGATATTCATTATTTGGTGGACTATCTTTTGGAAAGAGTACGAGTTGCTGATTTTAAAGAGTTATAACTTTTATATTTATATTTAAATTTGTATAGTTGAGTTGTACTTTTTATTTTTGAATTATAAATTATTGGATATTGAGAAGATGTAACGATTCATTGAATTTTTGGAGAATTTTATTTAAGTGAATAAATTCAAGATTTTAAAATGAGTAATTTATAAATTAAAAATTGTATACAAATTCTGACTTATAAGTTATATGATATGCCAAACAGGCACCTCGTAAATTCACTGTTCTTGTAGTTTTAAAAGTTTGGTACTTGTACGGTGCACCTCGTAAATGTCTGTATTTTGGATTGATCAAGTTTCAAAAAAAAACGAGAAACGTCAACAGATAGTGATAGACTTAAAGTTATAGAGTGAGTACAAGCTATGCAGTTGATTTAAACATCAAAAAAAATCAAAACATGCAATAAATCTTGGTAATACTTGTCGCAATCTTTCATTTGTATTTATTGAATGTCCCATGCATCATGAACTTTTATATATATATATATATATATATATGACATTTAGTTGCCTTCTTTTTGCTATGGCTATACTTTATAAAAATTAAAAGTGGGCAAACAGCTTATGTCAACTTCAATTTATCTGGTGCAGCCGGAATAAACTCATGCATTTATATAAACCTAACTATATCCGCACACCATAAATAATAGTGTATGTAGGCGGTTATCTATTTTATTGGCTTTGGCCTTTTTGGGTGAAAATAGACACATTTAAGTGTTGTAATGCACACGTGCATGATGCTTTTTAATTCATGTCGGTAGCTTCGAAGTGGTGATCATAAAACCGAAATATCAATAGAATCTTTATATTTGGGATAATATTATTTAAGAGCAAGTCTTAATCATTTCTCTAAATAACCTTCTAAGTTCAAAAATAAAAAATGTATTAGTGTCATACAATGTCACTCCCACAGACAGTGATTCCTTACATTAGTGGAACATTCTTAAATTTATTAATCATACCCTATTTTTAAGTGTCTTCTAGTGATATCATATTTTTAAAAAAAATTCATTTTCCTCCCTTTTTTCTCATTTTTTTCTCTTCCCTCCTTTTTAAAATTAGTTAAATTTAAATTTATTATTATTATATAAATAATGAATATAAAAATATTGTTGAAGTTAATAATTAACATATAATTATTTAAATTATTAAAAATAATTATTTTATAATAATATTCATGGATAACGAACTAAATTAAACACACCATTGCACTTCTTCTAATATCTCGTTTGGTCTCGTATCTGCTTACTTTAAACATCTCTATTTGACTTATAAAAAAACTTTAATAACATTAGCCTTTTATCGGTTAAAGTTTTAACACGTATATTTTAAAATATATTAAAAAATATTTTTATACTATTAGCCTTTTAGTTAGTATAATGATCTTACGTTTCACATATATTAATATACATATATTACATTGTTTATTCTCTATATTTTAAGTGAAATAAATTTAATTAAGCTTTCATTCATAATTTTTACTTGATATTTATATTTTTTTAGTTAAATTTTATTTAGAACTACTATTGCTATATTTCTTAAAACTTTATAATACTAAAGGAAAATGACTTATTCTATTTAACTATATTAAAATAATTAAAATTTGATGTGATAGTTATAAAATATTTTAAAAATAAATTTAAGACTTTAAAAAAAATAGAAATTTTCAAACAATTAACAAGATTTGAATAATTTAATCATATGAAATTTGATCCAGGTTCGCCCACAAAGTTTAATCTGTAAATCATATATGATATATTTATAGAATCGAAATTTTGACTCTGAACCAGATTCTCTTGGTTCGAGGTTTCCAGCGTCTTCTTAACTGATCTTTTCACCGTTTGAAATTTTGTGCAAGACATATTTTCAAATATTAAAATTATAAATACTTTTTTATTGTTAAATATTTCATATTTGTTAAATTTATATAATATTTTAAAATTTAATGGAAGTTTATAAATTTTTAATAAAATTAAATATATAAATAAAATAATAATAATAATATAATATTTATAAAATTTAATTAATAAATTTAATTTTTAAATGAATTAAAAAATTTAAACAATGGTAGAAATAAGATATATATATGCAATGCTTTGCATCATATTATTATTTTATTATATATTACAGAAATTTAATGCAGAACATGTCATGTACATTACACTATGTTACTACTCATTCAATTCAAATATATATATATATATATATATATATATACACACACACATACACACACATGTGTAAACGTTTAACTTTTTAACACGAAACTTTGCCTACATAATTAAATTTAGAGAAAATTGAATTTGGTGTATATGTAGTTTGGGACTTTCAGCGCTTGTTATAATAAAGTTCTAAACTCTGCAAAGCAATACTACACTGTCTAAAATCTTATACTTTGTATAATTCTGTCAAAAAATACTAACGCTGTTAGGGTATTTGTGGAATTCTATTGAGAAAAGTGCACTTTGTGTACCTGCAGTTTGGAACTTTATTATGGTAAGGGCTGGAAATCTTAAACTGTAGGTCCACAAAATACACTTTTTTCAACAGAATTTCACAAATACCTTAACGGTGTTAGTTTTTTTTACGGAAGTACACAAAGTATAAAACTTTAGATAGTGTAGTATTTCTGAATAAAAATTTAAATATTAAATTTTTATTTAGAAAAAAATTAAAAATTAGTTATGAAACTATATTTTATATGCATGTTAAAATGCGTGTCGGATTTTCTCTCCGAAAAAATAACAATTGGGTGGGACGGAGAGAGTATATTTTTATTAAAAAATAAGGAAAATGAGTTGTGTAATTAATTTTTTTATACCTTATGTGGGACGAGTATAAAATATCTAGTCTCCGAGTGCACTCCGTATGTATATATGATCCCTGTCCGACTGTGTCAAACAGAGTTTTATAGAATCAATGTTTTGACTGTCGTCCTAGATTCTCTGAGGTTTCGAGCGTCTTCTCTGTGATGTCGGGCTGAACCTTTTTATTATAAAATATATTATAAAATTTAACTTTTTGACAGAATTTTAAAAATTTTAAATTGTGTTACACAGAAAAAGATGTGGTTGTATTTTTAAATATATAAAAATACTTTGATATCTCTCTCTCATTATCAGTAAGTTATGTGAAATTATTAAGGTATCATTATAATTATAAAAAATTATATATGTTTATAAAAATGAGATTGAAATTTTATATTAAAAGGTAACTTAACCTCAAATAATTTTCTCAAGGCTTCATTGTTTTTTTCTCATGCAATAACTAAATTAATTATATATAGATACAATATAACATTCTTTTATAAATAAAGGGTAAATTCCATTTTTCTATTTAAAATATAGATATACTTATATTTTAAAACTAAACTAAATTAATTATACATAGATATATGTATAATGTTTTCCTATATTTTAAAATATAAAAGAAAAATATATAAACCATTCGAGGGGCAGATAATTAAAGCTAATGTAACTCCTTTTTTTAAGGATTTAATTTAACAAGTTGAATCCAATTAAAATATTTGGATTATTGACAAAAAAATTATTTTTATTGGTAGATGTACCTGGCATTTACTAACACAGGTCTGCTGCTTCTCGAGAATTCGAAGTTATGCAGACACAGGTAACATAGCTGCCATGACACTCGTGATTGTAACTCTATTAGAGCTCAAGGGTAGGGTGTAAAGAAAGATTGTTAATTTTTGATACTCCTTTGACACTTTCTTAAAATAGATAAAAAAAATAAATATTACAAATATATAAGAGTTCTGAATCAAATCTCTCTTTAAAAAGAGGATATTTTGTTTCATGATAACATGCTCCGATCCCCTTATAAAACTTTCGTTATCGGGTTAGCCATACACTTCACATGTTTCTAGCGATTCACATGACATCATCAAATGATGGATATATATGTATTATTTTTTTCTATTATATTAGTTGAAGTAATAATTAATGTGGGAATTATCTGAGCACTTTTTATGAGGTGTTAATTATTGGATTAAAATATTGTCACATTTTATAAAAATGAAAAGAGAATATAAAATATTATTATTTATAATGAGTTGTCAATTTTTGACACCATTAGAGTGCCTCTATTGATGATGTTCTAACTAATTAAAAAAAGGACAAATAAAGGGCAGGACTGTGACAAGTAAATTTTACCACTAATAGTTAGAAAAAAGACAAATAAAGGGCAGGACTGTAACAAGCAAATTTTACCACTAAAATATCAAGGGAGATGCCGAGCTACATATCCAATGCCATCATAAGCAAATGTATTTTTAACTGAGCTACGCGCATTTTGAAAGGTGAGCTAGCTTTTGATTGGTGGAACTTAGTTTAAATGATTGATGTATGTTGATTTTTTTAGAATTTTATTCTAAATTATATTTATTGAAAATATATGTTGAATTATAAATTAAATTTACATTAATGGACCAAAATATTAAATTTAATAATGGACCAAAATATTAAGTGATAGACAGTTTTGTTAATATATCAAAATTTCACTTAATTGTACTATATGTGTCAATATATCAAACTTTCACTTATTTCTCAAATTCTAAATATTCTTTACTAAAATACCACCAAATTCTAAATATTCTTTACTCAATTTATTTTTAATAACAAAAAATTAAATAAAAAGTATTGTCGGAGATAAAACTCTTAAAAATGGTCAAATAGGTGGAAAAAAAATATTCTACCGATGCAAGAAAAGATGACTGGAGTTCAAATTTTTTATTAAAATATATTGAACCCAACATCAAACTCTCAAGTCTCACCTACATTGATTTCATACCAGAGTTCGAATTTGATAGATTGGTTTGACTTTAATTTAGTATCTGTGTTTGATCAAATCCAACATTGATATTTAATATGTACATTTATCATTTATGAATTTGTATGTCAAAGATCTGTACCTTTGCAGTGTGGATTTATAGTGCATAATATGCCTTGCACAATCATACTGTATCGTTATGTGCAATGGAGTGTACATTTTGGTTCAAGTTGCAGCAGTCCAGATTATTCACAACCTGTTCTTCAAATCAACTCATAATATTGATTTTATAAGTAACGATTGCAGCAATATAATAGTTTTAAGACAAAGACAAACTTCCATTGATTGAACAATAGTTACAGATATATCTGCGGATAAACTATATATATAGTTGTGTTAATCAAATTGCTATACTGATTTCAGGTGATGCAATAAATGCACATACAGATCACAAGTTTAACAATTTATTCTTAATCTTGGATCGAAGACTTAACCATTATATAGTTCTTTTATGGAAGGTAAGCCTCGTCTAACAACCTTCTTTCTGGTCTAAACCTTGTGTGTGCATTAGGCATGGGGGGACAATGGTTGAGCTTTGGGATCCGAGGACTGCTTGTTGGATATTGAGATCAGCTTTGACCTATGAGTTTCAGCTTCGTCGCCATTAATATCTTTAAACGTGTGGCCGCTGCTGAGTTTTTTTGCTGATGGTTTTGGCGAGTCTGGTAAACAATGAGAGAGAGCAATTAGTGACTCCCGAGTCGACTCCTTTTCAGATTCTGTCTTATCCATAAAATGGCAAGTGCTCCTGCAACCGTTGTGAGAGGAATATAACATAAGTAAATGGAACAAAGAATCTAATAAAGGTTTTTATCATGGTAGTGAACATCATACATATCTCATTAGAGCTTCACCCATGCTTGGTCACTAAACATACTTGGATTCTTGCGGAATTGTTTAATTTCTAACTATATAGAGAAAACTACGTGCTTAAAATCAGGAAATGTATTTCCCACATGCATAAAATTAGCAAGTTTAGGCTCAAATTTCAAGAATGGTTCCGACACAACAATTCAAATCTCAAATCAAATTTTTTGAAAAGGGACTTGCACATCCAATTCAATTCAAAACTAACCAGATTTTTATTCAGTGTGCACCATAAGGCTATGGTGGTTTTTGGGATTAATAATCTCGCAAGGACTAAACTTTAACCACATTTTTAGTTCATCCCCATAGCATTAATAACACCCGGGAAGAGGGAGTTTCCCAGCCTGAACTAAAAAGTGAGAAGAATAGTCCATATGATTATTTTGAAGAATGCAGTATCATGTAATACAAATACAAAATTTATAGTAGTTTTGGTATTATATTTCTTGCAAACAAACATAACCTAAGAGGTTCAGACAAAACATCACAAATAATATAGACATCTATACATACACAAGCCCTGTTGTTTCTTATATAGAAAAATGAAGCCAAGTATACATGCTTAAAAATACCCATTACGCACTTATCCAAAAGAAAACATTACGCTACCCACGCTTCATCAAGAAGCATAAGTATATTAAATCAAAACTTAAATTGAGGCTTGCAGACATTTAAGGATGACCTACTTCTCTCCCCAAAACAAAATATAATTGTGTAGAGATGGTAAAATGTCACAGACTATTGCCTAACATATGCATATACCCATAGATTGCACATAAAACAAGTGCAAGTAATGTAGTTTTCGTAACATACAAAAGTTTGGTGCTAAGAGGAGGAAAATTAGTTGCAAATTTTTATTGAATACATTGAATACAGTTCTAACTAGCCCAAATAGAGTTCCAAACAGAGGAATAGAGTTGATACTGGTCTCATTTGGCATCTATATTGAAATATCTGTACTAGTCGTTTAAGTATGTGTATAATGTGTGTAATAGCAGCAAGATATAAAATCTGCCACAACCACCGACGTAGCCACAACAAATCCTCCGCACCATCTTTAAAATCTGCTCAGACATACTCAAAGTACTGACAGATGTTTATAGCTGTACCACATTTCTAGTTCAGTAAATTTTAAACTTGAATCATATTGAACCCGAGTCCTTTTGTAAAGAAAGATGTATACAAGTAAGCCTAGAGCACAAAGGCTGATTGAGTTGAAATTGTAAAGTTCAGTACTTAAAAAACCTGGCTTCTAAACTTTAATAATCAGAAATAAAAGCAGAATAGCTTTCTCGCATCCAAGAGATATATCGTCCACAAGAATGTAGATGGCATCATTTAACCAAAAAAAATGTAGATGGCATTGGACACTAAAGGGCTATTACTCAAGCGGTATTACCCTCAATTCCCCTCACGGAAGGCCAAGGGTTCAAAGGCAGAAGTGGGTGTGTGAGTTGTTCAATTACCAAAAAAGAAACGGCAATAACAGAAAAAGCTACCTATCACATAATTGAAAGTTACCTATAGGGTACAAATAATGAGCTTGATTTAACAAAAATAAAATAAATACGGACCTTAAGATTTTCATAGCATCTTATCACAAACCCAATTAAAATTATCACACATAAGCTACCAAGCTGCATATACAAATGTAACGGAGTGTATTTCCGGACTGAAGATAAAAAAAGTACTGGATGTAAATCCAAGAGGCAGAGAGTCGTTCCTGATAAATTATTATAGTTGCACACCTCCATGTGTGAAATTGCATAACTTGTTTCCTCATGTGCATGGTCAAGGAAATAATAACGCCCTACTTTAATAGAATTCAACTCAGATGCTTCTCAGAACTGAAATGCTTATGTGAACTCATTAATTAATATGCATATGACCTAATACAATTGAAAGTAGTTACCACTCTTAAAACATATCTCCAAAAGCAAGTGCAATTATTCAAAAATACAAGTATGCATGGAGATGGATTTTAAAAACTAAAATTTAAACAGACCATGCAAATCTTATGCGCTTAAAAGAGGTGAATTGAGCTAGTTGAATAAGTTAAAGGCTGCGAAGTGGAAAGTAGAAAAGGTGCTCCCCTTCTTTTCTAGAGGATATCGATTTAGTTTTGGTGTAAAGGAGTGAGTGTGCCCTTCATCAAGAATATGAATCTTTCTTCAAAAATTGTTTGATAGAAGGGGAAAAGTTAGCCGTGTGACTGAAATTATAGACAATACAAATAATTATACTGTAATATTAATATCATTCCTTCTTTTATCACACATAAACAAGGTAAATTGTACCTCTTCCGCCTCCCAAACTTTTAATGAAGAAACAAGAAATACAGAAAACGTATAATTTAAAGCAGAGTGAAACTATAAGATAGAGAATCAGGGAGAAAAAGATATCCTGGTTCCTGGGAAGTGCAAAAGTAGTGAGAATCATCAAAGAGAGTGTGATAGATTTCGTAGGTATCTAGTGATGTCCGTCCACAATTATGTTACTCGGACACTTTAGCTTTGGCTTCCTTACCCGTGCATGTCAGACCCTTAAACACTCGGACTGTCAGACACAATGGAATATTTGACTGAGATATGGATGTTTTGACCAATTAAAAGGCAACATAAGATGACGTTCGGATGCCCAAAAAAAAAAGAGTAGAGACGTCGCTCTGATATTATGATTTAATGACGTGCAGTGATCATAGAAGTTCAATATAATAGGACTAAAAAAAAATTGTAATTTGCAAAGTCCTTTACATAATCATGTTAAAATTTTGTTATGATATCTCATCCTATGTAAATATTTATCAATAAATTAGGTCCTGTCTGCATACTTTTCTAAAAACAGTACACGTCTTGTGTTGCCAATTTTCTAAAGTCTGTATCGAACACTCGGTTATGTATCATGTCTGACACTCCGTACCCATGTCTGAGCAACATAGGAACATAGGTTTTCACAGTCCCGATAATGATTGACACTTATGACGGTTGAGAAGATGTAAAATTATCATCGAGAAAAGCAGTCAAATGGTCAGCTCAATAGCAAAGTCACCAGAACTAATGTGACATGTCACCTGGATATAAAGGGCAAGTCATGTGACCCAAATGCCCTGCCACCCCTTTTCTAGGAAAGATGGCATGTATTTCTCTAGAGATATCCCTCGACTTTCTTAACATTTCTTGTACAATTACACCTGCCTAGATGCCCCAGCCACCCTCAGTTGCTTAATGGAAGAACTTGAAGGACTAAAAAGCCTATCCGGATCCGAGAACAGAATCTAAGAGCAAATTTTAAACCCAAGACCTTTCACAGATAACAGAGTATAAGTAGCACCAAGGTCCCTAATTTCTTAAACTTAAATGCAAACAAATAACATGAGCTCTTCATAAAAACTTCAACAACTAAAAATTATCTCAATTTACATAACCCAAATGCAAGGCATGAAGCGATCAACCTAGTAACCTATACAATATATCTCCTTAAGATCCATTCAGAAAACACATCTCTTAGACTTATACTTGTAGTTAGCCATAGTAAAATTAAGCTAGAGGGGAACCATGAAGATTGGCATAGAGAGAGTGACATACTTCGAATCCAGAACATTCTGGCGATCAACATTTTAAAGGAAATGTGTCACGATTTACTATGCTTGCAGATAACAGGAAGTTGACAAGACACACAAAAAAATACGCCATTTCCGGCACAAGACACACAAAGTCTTGGACAACTTAACAACAAAGCCTAGAGGGAAAGAACTGATTCTCCCACCACCTTATTTCTTTTAAGGGAAAGGCTAAAGTGAGGAACTTGTATGACTAAAAGCTTATCTGGATCCAGAATTTATCATCGAAGAACAATCTTTTAAAACTCGACACATACCACAAATGACAAAAGATAACTTGACTTGAGGTTTTTAAACCTTTTAAACAAAGTTAAATGAAATTCATGGTATCTGAGTACGCATTCTTAGAGTTTGACTTTTAGTCAGCTAGAGTAGTAGAGTGGAACACACTTCTAACACAGGAGATTCTGGTATCATTTAAACACACACATGTCGCGATACACATTGCCTGCAGACAAGGTAGTTTATGGGACAATCTAAAAACAGTCAATTAACACTCAAATCTAGGCTGAGCAACCACCAAACTTAAAGGTCAAGTCCTAGTACCCCCATCCACCACATTTCTTTTCCGAGAAACGTCTAATTCTCACTCTAGTCCTCTCCTTAGTTTCTCCCTACAATTTAACTCTCTGCATCCAAGAAAGCCATATGCCTATCACCTTCCTCATAAAAATCAAGTTTATAACCATAATCCCCAGCAAAAATCTGCTAAACAACCAACTCCCTAACCTTCTAAACAAACTAAAAAAACACTTTAAACCTACTAGAGTTCTTCATATCACATAAACCCCATAAAAAACATTAACCAATTCACACAAACTAAATATAAGCTATATAAGTTATATAACCTAAGAATGAATCAACCATTAAGCAAAAGAATCAAACTTTATCCATGCATGTTCAAGAACATAAATCTTGTAAACATGTACATAAAATACAAGAACAAATATTAAATTTCACAAAGAAAATAGTAAAAAAAAAAAAACTTGTACCTTGTTTATAGAGATAACCTTCCTTCCTTAACTCTTTCTTCCAACTTCTAGAAATCTAAAATGAATGAGTTGGATGTGTGTGTACTGTGTAGGATGGAATGAGCTGAAACACAAGTGATTTGTGTGTTAAAATGAGTTGATAGTTGATGATAGCTTAGTCATTGGTCAAGTGGGCTACCTTAATATATTTTTGCACATGCCTCGATTGCTTATCCATCCTCTTTCTTTTGTACGGGTTACTATAAATAAAGTGTTGCTTAGTCCTCATCTAGTCACCTTATCCATTATTGGAATGTACCCTCTCTTTAAATCTTTGAGAATTAAGAAATTGCAAGAATTGCGTTTAAAAAAATTTGTTTCGAGTTCGATTGTACCTTTTCTTCTCCTTGCACTTAAAAAAATCTATCTACTTGTAAAATAATATTGATATTTTTTCGAGTTATCATTTTTGTTGGATTTCAAGCTGGTAGGGATGAGCTTTGAGATATTATTTTAAATAAAAATAGCCAGAATTCCTAAATAAAAAAGTGCATGACAACAAATTTACTAAAATTTTCTGCAAATGGAACAAGAAGGATACTTTTGATTAGAGAGTAGATGATATAGAGATATTAGGCTAAAACGCAAAGACCCGGTATTGAAAATAGCAGGTAGCTGTAGTGGTATCTAGTTTTGTACTGGGTTATTATTAGTTTATCAACAAAATTGAACACTACTGCATTGTGCATACAACATCTCATTGGGCCGCTACTACACATTCTGTACCACTTGCTTGCAAAAAAAGCTTTGCATACTTGCTCAGTTACTCAGATAAATATTTATTTATTTATATATAAATAAGGGAAGAATGATGTTGCTATTATTATTTTGAATGAAAAATAATTACTAATATTGCATTCACATTTTCAACCGAGTCGGTTCAAACTCAATTTAATATATTAGCTAGACGATTTGAGTTATTCGGTAAAAAATTCGAATTCAATAAGCTCGATTTGATTTAGTTTAATTCAAACAAAATAATTTATTTTATAAACTTTTGAAGTCAATTTCAATTTTATAAGTGTTTCACTTGAAGTCTTGAACTCAAATCGTATGCAATTCGACGCATTCAAAAATCGAACTTGACTGGATAAGATATAGTTTGTGTATATTCTACACTACATTTTATAATATTATGTAGGGTCGTAAATAGAATATATAATACTCCATTTAAGAGTAGTTTATTGAATTTTTATTTATATATTTAGATGACTACTTTTAGAGAACCTTCTTATAAAAAAACCGAGAACTTAATAAAATTTTATAATTAATTTAAATTACTTTATTACTAATTAAATACACACATATATATTTGAGAAAAATGGGCATGAGATTGTACTCAGGCATTTTCCCAGAGATTATGTGTTTTTGAATATAATATTAGAATGATAAATTTGTAAATGTAATACATCACCCCATGTATTTACAAAAATATTCCTATTTTTATATTAGGTTTTGTTTTAATCTCAGATATCATCCCCAGGGTCAGCATATATATATATATATATGTATGTTTTATAATTATATATAAACACTTCGTTACCACTCCTGGTCATCACTATGCACTCCTTAAGTCTTTATCACTTACAATTCATGCATCCCGCTACCATCATCACACTATTAATACACTTCTATCACATGATACCACCACCACCACCATCGATATTATCCCCATCATTAGAATATCACTACCACCATTGCTATTCGATGTCACCAACATCATCATACTACTACCCTCCAAGACCATGAATCACTAATTTAAAAATAAATTAAATCGCCATCAACTCTACCATAAAATCACAACATATAAATACAAAATATTAAAATTAAAACCATAACCAATCCTTTATAAATCAACAAATATATTTATACAAACCACCAAACAGTAGAGGTGATTTGTAAATAGATATAGTGATTTATGTGTAAAATTTGTTGAAATTGAATCGGAGTTCACCTTCAACCTCAATCTTACATTTTGTCCCCTACCAATTCTAGTGGGCGACGACATTTCCTTCATATTCAACTTCATTGCATTCTTTTTCTTGTGATTTATGTTGGATGGAATATCAAAAGATGAAGTCAAAGAAAATTTATTAAAATTGGTTGACAATGGCGTTGATGAAGAAGATGTAAATATGAGTGTTATAATATTTTCGCAAGGAATACGAGGGAGAAGATAACAACATTGAATAGATTTCGACAAGAGAGAAAAATGATTGGTAGGGAAAATAAATTATTGGAGAAAGATGAAAGAGTAAGGGATTAGACGATATTGATGATAGATCTGAAGATGGTAAAATGAAAATGGAGTATAGAAGAGTCAAGTAGATTTTAAATAATTATAAAAGTGTAGGACTGAGTGGATGAGATTTAATCTCATTTCTCATTTTAAGATGCGTTCTCATTTAAGCACTCGCATGTATGCACGTGTGTGTGTGTGTTGGGTTATATTGAGACTTAATATTATTATAGACCATAAGACTACATATTGAACGTTGGATTAAAACGCATCCAACAACGTTTTGAAAATGACAAGCTTTTAATTATCAATTCTTTAATGGGTAAAATATTGCATTAAAATGTAAGGATAATACACAAATTGTTTGAATTAATTGATCTTGTAACTGCTTCACAAATCTGATGTTAGTTACTTGTATGAATTAATTGATATATATATTTTAGATGTTAGTTACTTGTATGTTAAATTCTTGATATATAAATAAGGTGATTTATTAGTGTAAATATTTATTAAAAATATTTTGTTTATTTAAAGTAGCATATCTTAGAAGTAGTTGGTTTAAGATAGAATACAAGTTAAGATATACATTATACATGGAAAGGATTAACATTATATTACTCATGTAACTTAGTTATTTAGTCGGCTTTTACCTAAATTTATATATCTGCCTGTTCACGAGAAGAGAAAGGATTGGAGAAACTTGAAGAAATTTCTTTGAAGTTATGTTCTTTTTGGTGTTGAACTATTATATATATATATATATATATATATATATATATATATATATATATATATATATATATATATATATATATATATATACGTGTGTGTGTGTGTGTGTTTTTGATTTGATTTACATATCACCATGAAGCATATAATTGGCATAAATTCTATTTATTTGAGTCATATATCACTACTAGAAAAAGGAGAATAGACATCACTCTTTTAACATCGGTTAGAATTGAAATCGATGTAAAAGCTATTTATTACATCGTTTTCATCACAACTGATATCTTTTAGTTGTATAAACATCAGTTATTTGACTAACCGATATGAAAGATGTCTATTAAAAAAATAAAATCCGGGCTCCTGCTCTCTTTTCCCCCCTTTGGAAATATTTTCCCTTTAGAAAATTTTAACCCCCTCTCTTTCTACAAGAAAAATACAAATAAAATGATACCCATCTCTTAAAAACTTAAAACATAAATATATTAAAAAGTTAAAAATTTAAAACATAAATATACCAAACCGATACAAACATACTCCCAAGAACCTTAGTTATTCATCTTTGTTCGAAAGCCATCTCTATTCGAAGCCAAACAAATACAAACCCACGAAGAACAGTTGTAGATCGAAGCTCGTGTTGCCAAACTAGAGGCTCGAAGCTTGAAGATCCAAGGCTTGAAGGTTGAAAATCAAAGCTAAAGATCGAAGGTTGAAGGCTCAAAGCTGTTTTAAAGGTCTCCAAGGCTACTTTTTAAGTTGGTAAGCTACTTAAATACCAACTTTTTAATTGTGGATTGAAACCCTAACTTTTTAATTGGGGGTTTTGAATAATTTTAGTGTGTGTTTGATTTTGTATACTTGCGTTATTTTGATTGGGGATTTAATTATGTATTGAAACCCTAACTTTTTAATTGGGCTTTGAATCAGTTTGATTTTGTTAATGTTTGTGTTTGATTTTGTATACCCCTCTTTATTAAAGTATGATTAATCATATGTTTAATGTTGTTGGTTGAATTGAGACACTGCCCCCTGGCACAGAGGTGCAAATGGGGTATTGTACATATCCCATTGGTGATATTAGGATAACTCAGGCCCCACAAACTTCCAGAAAAAGTGTAGGCTCTTAATTAGAGTTTATACCAGAATTGCAGAGTTAAAGTGCCCAGAATTGCAGGAGGATAGCTAAAGTCTGAATTGCAGAGTTACACTCGATCTCAATTATACTATTTTAATTATTGTCGAATATTTGTCGAATAGATGGATGTAGTACGTACTTCATGTTTGGTTTAGATGGATGTTTAGTAGTTGATATTGGATTGGATAGATGTGTAGTAGTTGACATTGGATTGGATGGATGGATTGTACACAATTGGTATGTTGCAGTAATCAAATTTGGTAGTTTTCTTGGTTTGGTAATTTTTTTGGCGTGTATGTTTTTAATATGTGAATAGTTTAAACAGGTGACCATACATCATTTTATACAGGAAACTGATGTCCAAAGGAAGTTCTGTATAACATCGTTTATGACAAATGAAAATTATGTTAATGAGAATTATATACATCATTTCTTAAATATTAGACAACATTTGTCTTAAGAAATCAATGTCAAATCTACCTAAACGCATCAGTTTAACTTGAAAACCAATGTCAAATGTAACATTAACATCGTTTTGGACCAAAATATTGATGTAAATGCTAAATTATTTCTTATCTAGTATATGTTTAAATTGATTAAAATATCATATTATGATAATATTCAAAAGAAGTTTGTGTATTAAAAATTTAAAATAGAGAAATAGACATCAAATTTTTATCAGAAAATGACGTGGTATATCCTCTTTCACATCGGTTATAAACTAATGTAAAAAAGCAGGGGCTTTAACATCACCCACAAAGACATTGGTTAAAAATTCTTGAGACATCAGTTTTTAACTGATGTCTAATCCAGTATTTCTAGTAGTGTATCCATGATTTCTTTTATAAGTCTATGTTTATGCTTTTATTATATATGATATATAATGTATTCTAGTGAGTAATTATTTTTATATATATTCTTTAACTTTAATTTTTATTATGAAATTTGTATAATATATGTATGTGCTAGTTTGTAGTGGTATATTATAACATGAATATATACACGTAAACGGAGGACATTGTGCATAAAAAAAGAGAGGAGATAAGTTAACATGCATATATGTATGACATGATCAATAATGTGTGTGTGTGTGTGTGTGTGTATATATATATATATATATATATATATATGTATATTAGTTGTCCACAAATTCGCAATAGTTATTTTGTAAATTGAATCAATATAAGGTTTGTTATATTTAGTCAAACTTTCGTACAGATACATGCACGTGCTTAGTTTATTTAATTGTTCAACATGATATAAAGTTACATGCCAGTACATATTCAGGTTGTATTATAAATTGTTTGTGATAATATTAGATTTATAGTTCTGGTCAGTGTGACTTGAGGTATCTGGTATGCTTGTTTAATAATTGATATTATTTTTATTTAGGCTTAATTCCATTGTGTTATTGGTGGCCAAATACTCGTGTAAGGTAAGTAAACTTTCGAAATATTAGTTTTTTCTTGGAAATTTTATATTTATATTTACGTAATTTTGTTATTAAATTGGATCATTTATTCTAATTTATGGGATTAAAATATGAACCAAAGAATTATTTAAACTTTGAATTTTAAACTTAGAAAGAGTATTTTAGAACCCTTCACTTCGCATTGAACCGTTAGTAAATTATGTATAGTTCTGAAACTAGACTTTGAATTTTATTAGGGAGCACTTCTTTTGGACCTTTCGGGGATTGTGTATTATTTTGGACTTTAGTAAGGGTAGCACATTTATTAGCATTTAAATTTTTGGGTCGTGTTACCGGCTAATGTGATCAAGTGTAATGGGTTAATTTGTTCAAAGAGTATGATTTAATTATTTTGAATTTGAAATTTGTTTTATCTCTTTGAATTTGACTTTGAAATTTTTATGTTATACGAAACCTACTTGATCCTACTAGTGTGTAGTTAGTTTTCTTACTGGACTGTATAGCTCATTACTTACAAAATTTCAGGTGTTAGCGTTGGCTTAACTTTGGACTCTATTTGGAGATGGACAAATAAATTGGATCATGTTTTAGTTACTAGATTTTTATCTGCGGAGCTGCGTCTCTATAAATTTAGAAATACATTGGGATTTTATTTTGAAGATTTATAAAATTTCAGTTTTATTTTATATATTTAATTGAGAAATAACGGTCCGAAAAGTTGGGCTATTACATCAATATTTGAGAAGATATCAAGTGTTTCCTCAATGGTGTATAAGTTCGGGTTTATACTTATATCAACACTAAACAATGTAAAATGCATCGATAATATGAGAAAAGGTACGTAATTTAAAAAATTATTTCCAATCTATATAATAAACTTTTAAATTAGGTATTTTCAATCATCTAATTAGTATTAAAAGTATCCGGAGAGATGCGTGTGTTGTTTTAAATATTCTATTAAATTATGAATTAATAAGGGAATGAATGTGATTTTAATGATGTAAAGTTGGGGTACCAACTGTTAGAGTCATAATTTTTTTAGGGTAAAATTATATGATTACATTTGATAGTTTAATATTTTTTTTGCAACACATTTGATAGTTTAATATTATATATGATGAAATATTGAAAAAGAAAAACTTTTTTTTATCTTTACTAGCTCCGTTCTGTAATTTCTAAACACTAATATATGATATTTAATTTATTATGATTTAATATGAGAAAGATTTTGTAGTCATAATTTATTGTACGTAATATTAGATGTTATTATGTTAGATTTTCATGGAGTATTTGTTGTTACTTATTTTATACATAGACAAGATAACGTTTTGGTGGGTGATTATTTCTAAACAATTCTTTATTTAGGATAAAAATAAATTAACAAGTTACTAAAATATTGATAACAAATATTATCACATTTATTGCAGGAAAAAACAATCGAATAAGAAAATGGTACAATAAACATCTACTTTTAAGGATAAGTATATATAATTAGTACAATCTTTTCCTAAGATTAGATAAATAAAAAAGATTCATTATAAATTTTTTCAGTTTACATGAAAGTGAGCTTATATACTTGTTTATAATGCAATACTTTATCATGATTGGTGTTATGCCGTGCACACATGTTAAATTGAAATTACGGTAAAATATTCTATGCATACACGTGAATTTATAATTATGTTAAAAGTTCATGAATTTTTGTATGATGCAGATGAAGTAGTCGTCTGATTGTAAGCCCGTGGTTGTATAACTTGCCTAAGAAGAAGCCAAAGTACGTTGATATGAAAAGAAGAGATGAAGTAGGCAATGAAGACAATGTGTAACAATGGGACATACTTTGTAATGATGATAGTGACAATGATAGATTATATATGTGTGGTGATGTTGTTGCCAATAATTTTGCTATGAATTCTAGTGGTGAAGATGACAATGGTACAAATGGTACTTATAATGCAGGACAAACGAAGTTTGTGGGAGAAGCTCAAATCATTAATATTTTAAATTTGGACTGTGAGGATGACAGTGCTAGTAGAGGTTGATAGAACAGACAAATCTACACTATTTATTTATAATTTGTCTTTTGTATAGCAAAATGTAAATTAGATATATTATAAATTCACGAGTCTATTCAATATGTAAAATAATATTCTTAATCAATTTTATTCCTTGTAATGCAGTTTATAAATAGCTGGTCATTGAAATAAAGTCCTGGTAGAAATTTAAACAATTGTTCAAGTAGTAGAAAAAACAAGGCTAGAAAAATAAGAATTTCCAAATGAAGAAATTTACTAAGGAAATGTACCGAGAAGTCCGAAATTAGCAGTATAGTGAAGTCCAGAAAAATGATGATATCGAGAAGTGCAAAATATGAAGAAGTTGAAGAAGATTGATATTGTGAAGTATGAAATATCGTGAAACAAGTCTAAATACTGAAGACAAGATTGAGAAGTGTTGACTCTAGTAGTTAAAGAATTCTGATTATCGAGAAGTCTCAATGTAGAGAAGTCAAGGCAATAGTTATATCAAAGTTTAGTTAATTTATCATATCGAGAAGTCTATTGCTGGAGTATATCAATAAATGATTATATCAAGAATTTTTATACCGAGAATTCAAATATAAGATATCGACAATTGCCAAAATTCGAACAAGGTTGAGGATTTCACGATATAAGTACTTGCATATTTCAAACAGATTGCAGAAATGACAGACAAATTATAGAAGAATCTGTCAATTCAGAGTGTGGTCCAACTTTGAATTGAACAAGTGTCAAGTCTACAAATTTGAACAACTCCAACGAATTGCTCTAGAACTTCGTTTTTTGTTTACATATCTTATAATGATGGTCATTTGTTCTTTATAAATGGTTGATCTATAATTCTTTTAACTCCGAAAAGATAACACCATAAATAGAACACTGCATCTTGAGAAACACTATATTCTAACCATAAACTAATTAGCTTGAAAACTTTGATTTTTATTTCCAAATTGTCTCTTTGAGAAAATATGTGATAATGGCTGATTAGGTCCCTAATTTGTGGCTCATACTTATTGATAGATTTTCTTAGAATTAGATCACTAACTATTCATCCGATGTGGTACAAATTTTAGCCCTTTTTTCACTTGATTCACCAATATTTATTGTCATTCGAACAAAATATCTATCAATTTTAAAATAATTCTGCACAAAAAATTATTATATAAAATCAATCACAGAAAATCAACTATAAATAAAATGCACAAAATCACAAGAATTCAAGAAGTATTCATAAAAAGAACTTTACTGCCTATTGAGATTCGGGAATTGTGAACTCAAGAACCAAATATAACTGGGTTAAAATTAAATAAGCAATATATGAATAAAAACTATAAATATCAATCAAAAAAATCAAATCAAGAGCAATATAATAATGAAATCAATTTTATAAGTTTATAATTATGTATTTGTGCAAATTATAATTATGTTGTGTGTGAAAATTAGGGTTCAAATATTAAGAATTTACCACTTTATAGTAAGTTTAACCCTTTTTAATCCATAAACATTGTCTTCCTCTTTCGCTCTTTGCGTTACTTGATGTTTTGATTGAAAATTTGAAATCTAGATTTATGAACCATACAACATCTAAAAAAATAATCAAAATTTAACGAATGCATATCCAAATATATCAAACGAAATCTTCTTTCATTAAAACTATCATCGTTGAGGTGATCTTCCACTCTGGCGCATCCCGCCTTCATATCGCTAAAATATACAACATTTTTTAAGAGACAATATAACAATTTGTTATAGACATGGAGAATATGTATATTTGATTTTTTAAATCATATTCGAGAAATTGACCATTGTTACGATTACATACAATTTTTAATCATGAATCATCATTATAATAATCTCACAGATCTATAATCCCAGACATAAAAACATACTAAAACTCCAATGACACTAAAACACTAATTAGAGAGAACAAAGCCTAAAAAATGGGTAGACAATACCCAGTTAACGAGTACAAAAACTCTCAATAAAATAGATTTATTTTAATAGATATATGTGATTTAGGGTTTGTTACGGATCAAAATTAGATGCAATCAATATGTAATTAATGAGTGGTGAGAGATTTTGAGCTTTAATGGCTGCACTTACGTTTCGTGACTAAACCAAGTTCTCGTAAGTTGCCTACGTATCTCAAGAGTGTTTGAGAATCAAGCCAAAAATGTAGTTCTAATGATGAGGGGTTAGGCCCTTTTATATAGGCGCATGAGGGTCTAGGAATTAGATTAGAGTTAGAAGACTGGGTGGCCAAGTCTCCTAGTGATAAGGTTGTTAAAACCTTCCAGGAATGAGAGCCCTCGTTGGACTCTTTCAGATGATATTTCCTTGATGATAGGGTTTCTAGATCCTTCAGAGATGAGGGGTCTCACAGGACTCTTTGGGCCTTTTATTTAGCCTTTATTAATTATGAAATAAATTGGGTTCCAGGCCTCATTAATTGGGTCATCTCTTTGGAACAAACTAGGTTTAATTAATGCAATATTAGTTATATATTTAGGGTATTTTTTAGCCCATATCAGGGTTTTTTATGGAGAGAAGAGTTAGGAGAAGGACTTGAGCATGATAAAAAAAATGTTTTAGTGTTCGTATAATTCTATTTATTTAAATATTTTAAATTTTAATAAAATTTATATAAAATTCTAATAAAAATTAATATAAATAAAGGAATAATATTATAATATTTATGAGAATTAATTAAACCGTTATAATTTTAAATAAATTAAAGAGTTTAAGTAGTGATAAAATTAAAAATTTTAATTAGATTGTATCAAGTACAAATATATCATAGAAAAATTTGTTAGGAATCAATATAGTCTTGATGATAAACTCAGCCTTAGAATTATAGAAATTTTATTGTAACTATTCAATTGATATAAATGTATAAATATCAATTAATTAGAAAATCATTTATCAGTTGAAGTGTTTGTAGTAATCAACTGATAATATGGATGTTTTATTTTGAATGTAACATAGATGTACTTAGTCTAAATCAATCGATAAGGCTAGATCAATTGATAGTATTCAATTCATCAATTAATACTGGAGTCGATTGATAAAGGTCATTAATTGATGTATGTAAGACTGTCAAATTGTAAACGTTTGAAGACATGAAAAATATACAAATGAAGGATGATCAATTGATATTGAAGGATCAATTGATATCAACCAGAGTCAAAGATTGAAGACCATCAACTGATAGGAAGACCCATCGATGGATATATTGATTAATAACATCTATCAATCGATAAGTCAATTGCTATTATCTATCGATGTATGACAAGATCAATTGAAGAAGAACATCAGTTGAAGGATACAAAGAAGAATCAATTGATATGCTTAACAGTAAATTATTAAATTGATAGGGATAACACAAAGGACAAAATATCAGGAATCTTCAGACAACAGTACAATTATGGAAGACAGTCTACATTGACTGTGAGACTCAAATTGAAGCTGTTTTTTCTAGATTGAAGAACTTTTCCAAAATGGAAAAAGACAGAAAGAAAAAAATAGTTTAGTAACATTCCTAAAATAGGTATTTTGTTTTACTTTATTCTTGAGATTGTAAACACTCTTGTAATATATAAACAAGAGTGGTAGTATTATTAGAATAATCTAAGTTAGAAAATATTAAAAGAATCAACTGTTCAAGTTTCAAAACACTTGTAAGATCAATTAATAAAGCAGTTAGGTTTTAAACCTAGAATATTTGAGCAATCAATTCACGGGTGGAATAAACAATTCACCAGTAATTTTTAATATCTTTGTTCAAATTTTTAATTTCAAAAGTTATTAATTTAAATATTACTTCTCAAACACTAAATCTTAGAAGAACAAATACAAAACTTCAAAAGATTTTAACAAAATTATATTTTAAATAGACATCTTATATAGTATAATAGTGTATCAATTGTTTGAAGTAATTAAAAGTAATTAAAAATCGAAGTAATTAAAAGTAATTCAATTATTTGTTTGAAGTATACTCTCCACTTTTAGAAATATTTTGAAACAAATAAAATTTTTGTTGACAAGAACACAAACTGAAGCAGTGAAAGTGGTTAGAAACAAAGAGGCTGTTTTTCAAGGTAAAAACAGCACCTAAACTGTTGTCTCCCCACACACACCCCATACTTGACAATCACGTGCTCATCATCAACTTATCATGTGATCTTCCTTTCATCATCATCATACATGAATACATGATACATTCATTATACACACCATCTCTCTCTCTCTCTCTCTGACTCTCCCCTGTACTCTTATTAAGGGGTTGCCTATTTAGTCAATCAGCTCACTCTCATTGACCCTAAATCTCCAATCTCTTACATACCCATTTACTGCTTTTATATAACTTGATAATATAAAAACTCACAGTGTGTTTTGAGTGTTATTTTGTGTGTGTTTTGAGTGTCTATGTGAAATATAGACATGGGCTGTTTTCAGTCCAAAACTGTTAATGTTCAGTCTCCAGATAAAGAACCTGAACCTAAACCAGATCTGGGTATTGCTCTAATCTCATATTTATGTATTTATCTTTTTTTTTTTGTTGCTTTGTATGTTTGTATATATTAATATAATATTGAGTACAAATTAATACTAATGGAAATTAAAATTTGTTAGATAAGGCTAATGTGATATCAATATAGTTATGCCTCTATAGTTTATTGTGTGTGGAGGACTTTATTTACTCTTTAGGGTAATAGTATGATTCTTTATTTATTTAATTGATGCTAATTGTTAATTAGGGTAATTTGAGATTATTTATAATGTCTGTATTTTGGTTTCATCTTTTAGGTGTTACTTGGATTATTTGATGTAAATGTTAGATGCCCATGTAGAAAATAGAGTTTAATTATATTTATTAACTATTGGTTCATATGTTTGGATTGATTTAATGTTTTTTTGAAGCAAATGGGGATCAACTAGATCAGGATCAAGTTCCTGCTTTTAAAGAATTTGCACTTGCAGAACTAAGGACTGCGACGAATGGGTTTAGTAATGATTTTATAGTGTCAGAAAGTGGGGAGAAAGCTCCTAATGTTGTATATAGAGGCAAACTCCGGAGCAATCGTCTTGTTGCTATTAAGCGCTTTTCGAAGCAGTCTTGGCCTGATCCTCAACAGTTTGTGGTAAAGATCGATAGTTTCTTTTGTTTTTGGGGGGTGTTTCTAACATTAATTATTTTTTATTTGTTTGGTTTCTTATTTAGTGTAGTACCATGGTTGATATTCCACCTCCCTCAATCCCTCCATAAAACAATAAAGGATGCTACTCATCCTCCTTTCCCCAGTAAATAAGTAAATACATAACAGTCCATTTTTTTGGTGATTGTGAAGATGTAAAATATCCTCAAGCTACACTTGCTTAAAATATTATTCTCTTCTGACAAAAAAAATAATATTATTCTCTAGTTGCCTCTTATTTATTTTCACTCCATTAGGACCATTTTGTAATTACGCGCTGAACTAAGCACAATACAACACTCATCGTATTTTTCAGTTGCTGTAGTTAGGAAACTTCAACTCATTTCCTTGAGGTTATAAAATTAGTAATTGTTTGTATTGGTTTGTTGGTCCTAACCATTTCATTTATCAGTGCTATGAGAAATTATCATTTTAATAGCCTTAATCATGATTTGGGTTGTCACTAGCCAACATAAGAGATCTACATTTTTATCAGATAATATGAGAAGAATGCTTGTCAAAGCTTTTCTTATATGAAATACTTAGGAACTTTAATATTGTCAACTACAATGTAGTAAGACGCAAGATATTATTTGACCTGACTAAACCAGATGTTTTTGTGAACTTTAATATTGTCAACTACAATGTAGTAAGACGCAAGATATTATTTGACCTGACTAAACCAGATGTTTTTGTGAAACATTGGTGTCTTTTGTGTCACTGATATAGTTTTCTACCCCTTCTCAGTTCATGAATGGTTGTTAGTGTTATGTCTATCAAGTTTATGTGAGAATATGATCCGGTTTGA
Organism: Oenanthe sinensis; assembly: GCA_028671895.1. Taxonomy (NCBI): domain Eukaryota; kingdom Viridiplantae; phylum Streptophyta; class Magnoliopsida; order Apiales; family Apiaceae; genus Oenanthe; species Oenanthe sinensis. The sequence continues at coordinate 1,691,043 of CM053808.1, forward strand.
AAATTTATTTAGGGCAATTATACCATTTCTAAAGATATTCTTTGCAGACAGAAGCGTCTGAAGTTGGCAAGGTTCGACATAAGAGACTGGTTAATCTGATCGGATATTGTGCTGAGGGAGATGAGTGTCTTTTGGTTTCAGAGTTCATGCCCAACGATACCCTCTCAAAGCATCTATTTCACTGTATGCACTTTTATCTTTTTTTGTTTTCGTGTATCTAGGTTTTACCGTAAAATTAATTGCACTTTGTATCATTGGAAAAGATAATATTTACTAAATCTAAACTCTTTGAGAAAATTAAGATTGCATATGGATGGAAGTCAAATCTTAGTGATAACTTTAAACCTCCTAGTTAATGACTTAATGTAAATAATCACATCATTTGTTCAGATGTATTATTTTGTAAGCAGGTGCATAGGCATTAAGCGTCACTCTACTAATTCGAAGATTTGGCTGGATGACTGAATTATTCCTTTATTTTTCAAAATTTTATGTTTTTGAATTTTGACAAGGCTTAACATTTTTTTTATTCTTTTGTAAAATATGTGTATACGAGATCTAGGAAAAAACAATTCCATAGTTGCCTTTGCTTATGCCTAGATCTCACCAAGGGACTGCAAAGGCACTGCCCTTTAACCTCTTATTTCAAGCTTTGGGAAGTTGAGCCATCATACATGATTTCTTTTAAATTTTAAATCAAATAGTCAAATTTTGTTGTTTACAGTAACTCATCAACGTTTTTAAGTTGTAGTCATTTATGGTTGTGAACCTTTAATGTTTCTTGAGGATAAAGACATGCACAAAGTATATTATGGTTTCGAAGGATTTAAGAAATATAATGAAGCCTTGCTTTCAGTACAAATTACATCTTTTTGAACTTCTTGGAAGAAGTCAGGCTAAATTCAAAAATTTACAAATTCCGTAAGAGTTTATTGATGCATATACATGATCCTAGAGGAAGAGGAATGCAAGGTAAAATTGGTGCCTAGGAATTAGATATCTTATCCCCATCACGCCACCTGAAAAATAGATAGATAATAACCATACATTAAGCTTGTGTTGTATTTTGACCTGCAGTGTTGTCATATGTATGGTAATTATATATGTAGTATGTATGTGTACACACCATAACAGATTGAATAGGTGCACCTTTCCAACTATAGGAAGGGGAGGTCAAAGGTTTTATTTGCTAAATCGAAAGAATATTAACAAAGACTACCTATGCCTGGTCTTACTGGCTTGAATGATTGTGAGAAGGTTTATGTGGTGAGATTAATTTGTTTTCTGAGAGTTTGGGATACCTTGATTTCTATTGGCAAGCATTTACCTATTTTTTATCAGCATGAGTGCATAATGGAAAAATTGTCTTACTGGGCTTATCTTCTTTCAAGAATTGTTATTTGTCTTGTTTAGTTTTGGTTTAGAGTATTTTTCATAAGTAGTAATTGGATTTCTGTAGGGGAGAAGCAGCCTCTGCCTTGGGAAATGCGTGTCAGAGTAGCACACTACATTGCAGAAGCCCTTGATCATTGCAGTGCTGCGAATAGGAAAATCTATCATGATCTAAATGCATACAGAGTTCTGTTTGATGAGGTAAATACTTTGATACATATCTAAAGATGGACAGACTTCATCACTGAAAGTGTGCTATATTCTAGCTAAATAATAATATGAAATTAAGTTGGTTGAGGTTTGTTTTAATATTGAAATAGTTTGCGTAATTTTTTCCCCACAGCTCTCATTACCATTAATTTGATTTATTTCATATATCCATGTCTAGTGCAGTTCAAAGGATTCAACTTTTCTTTTGGTAGAATTAATTTGTACTATTTGTAACAATTTATAGTATATGGGAGTGAAACAATATACTTTAAATTAACTTACGAAGTAAGGACTATTATACTTAATCTTTTAAAATAATCCTAAAGACTAATCTCAACCATTTTCTAGTTCATTTTAGGGGGACTATCCGATCCCCTCCCCTCCCCTCTCTAGGCATCACTTTGGAAAACGCCATACGGGTTATTTTCAAGTTCTCTGGTGTGCTACTAATCCCTTCAAGTCTAATTGACTTATTTAAGATTTAAATTGAGCACTAAATTATATATGCACAAATGTAAACCTTTTTTCACTGCCTCTGCTTCGTATGACGTGAATGCTTATGTATTCATTTGAGAGTCATGGTGATAACAATAACTTTTTATGTATAAAAAACAATATAAATTTTAATTATTATCCTAGAACAAAATGAAAAAAAGTTAACCAGAAGTGGACAACTTTGAAAGATATAAGAAGTAATAGTAGCATCTAAAGTGTAACTATGTTTCTACAGTGAAATATACTAGGTTGTCAACAATGCGTGACATCCCTATTGCTGTTACCTTTGCACATTACTCCATTCATATAATAGCTCAGACCTCCATAAAATTTTGAAATTTTTGAGGGCATTTTGTAACTGAACACTCACTACTGATATCAACAGATACAAGAAATATTTTCTTATGCGTACATGATTTAAATTGCATAAATAAAATTAGATCAAATGAAACTATTATCAGCATCACAAAATCTTGTTTTCAAGTATCATTTAAAAAGAAAAAAAGCAAAATGGCAGTGGAAGTGAATAAAAATTATAGCTTCTTAATAGCTTACTTTGTCCTGCTCATAGTAATGTAGGTAAACATATTTTTTAAGCTAACATAAGCTTAAGAGACTAGACATCTGATAAACTTAGATTTCATGAGCAAGGAGAAAATCGTTATTTCTATGCACACTGTGAATTGACATAAAAGAATCCTCTTCTTAGTGTTTTTAGTCTGTATTTTTTAATTAAAATTAATAGGCTAAAACTGATTTGGATATTTTAATTATATTTTTGTCCTCATAGTTGTAGGTCTGGTTCTTGGAAAATTGACTACTAATTAAACATACACATTATGCATAGGTCCAGACTCCAGTTCTTATAAAATGTTGACAATTAATTTTCCATACACAATTTTTTAATAATTCCTTGTGTTTGTTTAATAGCTATTTGGAACCTTCTGCATTATTCTGGTGTGGGCAAACTGATATTATTTTCGCTAAACTCGATTTGTTCTCTTGTTAGGAAGGTGACCCCCGACTATCCAGCTTTGGACTTATGAAAAATAGTAGAGATGGGAGGAGTTATAGCACCAATCTGGCTTATACTCCACCAGAGTTTATGCGTACAGGTAATCACATATATACACCTATTCTGCAGATTGGTAGGTAACAGTGTTTGGTAATTATGAACTTTAGTATATTCTAAAATGAGCATATCAGGGAAGTTCTAAGTTTTTCTGGATCAGGTTCTATATCACGTATAAATGGTTTGTCATAAGCTCAGAACTATTGTAACGGGATATTGTGCCGGGAAATTAGTAGATTGATTAATAAGGTGTCCCGTCACCCTTTAGAATAAGAAGTTGTGCTTTTTTTTTTGGCTGAACTACAGCAAAGCATCAATGCATACTCCATTCATACACTTGGAAAGGAGGCCACTACTTGAATTATCCCCATTCAAATTGCACTGACTGCGTTATGAGTTCTTATGTTAAATATCTTGAAGAGTCTGTGTCAGTGACTCAGTGGTAGGGAAAAATTGAACTCTAAGCTCAGTTACAAATATACTAATAATCCTACAAATATACTAAATAATCCGCTGGAGATTCACTTAGATCCGATAAGAGATGACTAGTTTTTTATGTTTATTAATTAATGTAGAAGAATCAATTGTTACGGACCTATACTTAGGAGATAGAAGGCAATTGCTCTTGAAGGATTGGGCCCGACTAAGTATGGTTTGTATTTCCTCTTAAGAAATCCATGAGCTGCCCTGGTTTTCTTCTCCTAAAGATTTGTTCTATCCTTTCTTCTTCTTAGTTTTGAAGATATTTTAGCAATTTTATGCATTCTATAGTTTTAAGCATTATTATATCTTTCTCCATATAGAAGAAAATAGGGCTAATCTGTTATGAAGTAACCGGTTTTTCACTATCAATATTGTTATCTGAAGCATGGAGGTGCATTATGGTGGAGAATCCATGGTTGAACAATAAAATGTGTGTCATCAATTAATCTATATCTTCATCACATTGGAAGTTGGTTTATTAATATGATAGGTTTTTTAAGTTCAAGTCTGTATTATAACATTTAAAGTCAATCTGATTTTACTTTTGAACAATCAATGTCATGCTATATTGATAGATAAATTTCTCTGTGATTTGTGTTAAATCTCTTACTTATCAAGTTGATGTTGTTAAATTGAGAAAGCTTATGACTCCAGTAAAAATGGTATTTGGAATCGAATCAGGTCATACTGTCAAGTTTATAATTTTGTAAGCTGAAATGAGTTCATAAAATTTTGTTTTCACGAAAGCAACTGCATATTGTTAGGCTATTCTGGAAACCTGGTTGGGCTCTGGGACAAGCTAGATTGAAAGTCATAAACAGGGTGGGACCGTGGAAGTGACATGGGACAGTTATTTGAGTTATGGCCTGAGCTTTGCCAATGCTTGATTCTGTTTTTTAAGATTTTCTAGGAATCATATTTGAGCATCCTGATCAGTTCAACCGAACATGCATTTGTTAATTGAGCTCTAGAAGTTGTAAGATCAAATGTCTCTGCTACTTGCTGAGGGTTAACTACTAATACATACCGATAATGGGGGCACAGCATTGATCTGAGTCTTTACCTCTTAGTTTTTATAGTTGTGCATTATTTCCTTCGTTCCAGCATAAATGCTTTGCCCCCATTTTGATTCTCTAGTTTAATTTTTGCGAGGTGAAAGTTAAGGCATTCCTATTAATTATACTTGAAATATGACTCTAACTGATGGCCAAGACTTATATCTAGTTCATATCAATTTGCAGGCAGGGTTATTCCAGAGAGTGTGATCTATAGTTATGGAACTGTACTGCTCGATCTGTTGAGTGGAAAGCATATCCCCCCAAGTCATGTATGACTCATACAATTACTTTAATTGTGTTTTTTTAGTGGGAGGTGTCAAACTTTATCCTGTTATTTATCATATTAAAGTTTTGTAATTAGCCAATGAAAACCACCTGTAGACTTGCAGAAATGTTTAACTTATCAGTCTACATGTGAATAACAGAAATTTTAATTCAGTTACTTGAGGATGTGTTGAAGCTGGATGGTTCTCGAGATAATAATGGCAATTGTTAAACAAATGTTCCATGATATAATGAACAAATTATAGAGAATATAATCACATGAGATTGGATATTTAGAGTTCTTTGATTTTTGCAAAGATTGGCTATAATATGTTCGATCATGTATCAAATTCTTCCTCTTATTTCCCTTCTACTGATTCCCTATTGACATGTGTGGTCATACATTTCAGTCATTAGCACAGTGTTATTGTTGCATATCCTGTCCATTTGATTCCTGCACCATTAATCCCTTACAAATTACCTTCTTGATATCTGATGGTTTGTCTGCATGTGAAAATATATTACTGCTTATTAGTTTGAGAACTGAATGATAGTGAATTGCTAAAGTAATCAATGAACATGAAGCTTGCTCTATGATCTCAGTTTATATATATTTTGTAACTGGAGCTTACAGTAAACCTCCATTGGATTTTTCCGTCTTCACCCTGCTGATGATCATGTGATTGTAATGTATTGAATAAATATCCACATATGATATCATCCTTTTGAAGATCTCAATTCTGTGTTGAGCATACTTGCAATGAGTGTTTACATCTCTGTTGTCTATGTTAATGACCGCTAAAATACATTCTTGTGTTTTCTTTTGATTAAACCGTAATCTGGTATTCTAGGCATTGGATTTGATCAGGGGGAAAAATGTTCTGTTGCTTGTGGATTCCTCATTAGAAGGACAATATGCAAACAAGGATGCAACTGCATTGGTTGAACTTGCTTCACAATGTCTAAATTATGAGGCTAGGGACCGACCTGAAATCAAGTTTCTTCTTACTGCAGTGGCACCCCTTCAAAAGCAGAAAGAGGTAAATCTATTAATATAACTGAGCCAAATAAAATTGTTGAATGTTTAAGATGTTATATGCTAGATCTTATTTTATGTAAACTTTAATATCATGTTTTTTTTATTGTATCCTTAGGTTGCATCTCATGTTTTGATGGGTCTGACAAAAACCCCATCGGTTCTACCAACCATGCTTTCTCCCCTCGGAAAGGCTTGTGCTAGGATGGATCTTACCGCGGTACATGATATCTTGCTTAAAACTGGATATAGAGATGAAGAAGGAGCAGAAAATGAGGTGAGTTAATATGTTGCTTATGAATGTCTAATTCCGAAAACCTTTTCAAAGAAAAATAGTGGGCTAACCTACTCGGTAATTAATATTACTACTTGAAAAGGCGACCTAATTTAAATTGTAATTTTATGATATATTTACTTTTCTATGACTAGTTTACTGCTTGAACATTTTGTTCATCTGAAAATAGTCAAACAAATTCTTTATTTATAAAGCTCTCATTCCAAGAATGGACTCAACAAGTGCAAGATATGCTAAATACAAAAAAGTTTGGAGATATTGCATTTAGGGACAAAGACTTCACAAATGCGGTGGACTATTATTCCAAGGTACATTTTTTACAATTTGGTCATATTAATGTAAGCATAAATGATAAATGATTTTCTACCTACTATAACGTTTGTTTCTTTGTAAATTTGTTTAGTTTCACTTTCAATATATATTTTTTGGCCACATGCATACTAAAATGCTTCCCGACCTCCATGCCAATGAAAACTTCTTTTTTTTTTGTAAAACCATTGGAAGGACTTATGAACTACATGTCAGTAGAATACACATGATAAATCTTAAGCATCAAAAGATTGAACATAAAATGTTCAGTTGGGGATGAGGAAGGTAACCTGGTCTAGCACCTGACCAAGTATTTGTGTTATAAATGTGTCCTATTATAAACATGTTCCATCCATTTCCATTACGCAAGTAACTTAGGTAAATTTGTATTTCTAATTATATCTATATTCCAAGACACATTATAACAAACAGATTCCATTGTGAAGTTTAAAAATGCTGATTATTAATATATGCTACCAAGTAAGTGTACACCATTGTGATCTAAAATGGTAGATTTAAGGAGGTTTTTACTCGTTATAATAGTCTACTTTTGGTAAGACTAAGAATCTTTTGTGGAAGAGTGGAACTAACTTTTGTAGTGTTCCTCCCTAGACTAAATTTGTATTGTTCCTCTCGTAGTCAAATACTTGACTTGCCAACCTTCATTAACTATACTTATAGTGACAACCATATGATCTGTTTAATGTGAACTTGTTGCAACATTGTCATACCATGAGGGTTCAATGTAGATTTGAAGTATCTCTAATGTGAAACTCCTTCAGCAGCTCTGCGTCCTTGTCTTATTTAATTAGACTAGTGTCGCGTGATGCCACTTAACTTTACACTATTGTTCAAAATGCAGTTAGTTTCTATGATGTCAGTTCCTTCTGGTACCATTTTTGTAAGACGAGCTATCTCCTACTTGATGCTTGGCCAGCCAGAACTTGCGTTACGAGATGCAATGCAAGCTCAGGTGTGTTTGCCTGAGTGGCCCACTGCCTTCTACATGCAGGCACTTGCTCTTTCTAAGCTTGGGATGGAAACTGATGCTCAAGACATGCTTAACGACGGAGCTGTATTTGAAGCAAAGAAGCAAAACAGTTGGCGAAACTAGTTGAATACCACATGCTGGAACCCTGATCAGCAGTTTGTTATACAATACGTCGTTGTCACTTTACAGATGGCGGAACTAGTCGAATCCATATGATGAAAAATTGGCTGGGTATTGAAGAATTAAGATTACACCAACTCCTTTTGTAGACAGTAGTTTCCCTACACAAATGTACATTTCTATCCAAATAGAAAAACTCAGTAGATGTCAATGCTATCTGATTGATCTCATTATCATAATCAGTAATAGTAGATGTGTTGTGTTATGAAGTACTAGTACTTGAATTATAAAGCCTAGGCCGTCTTGCATGGAATTGGACATAAAATTAATGAATCATCAAGCACCAAAAGTCCAAATGTTGTAAACAGATTGATGAAATTATGTACATTTATTAGATATGCTTATGAAATGAATATAGCTCCATGTATAGCTGAGCTGTACACTAAATTCAAACAAAAACAAAAGTATCAATATTTACAAGTGTTATCTGGCATTTTTTTCCCTTAATGTTTTGTCTATGATATAGTGGCATAGCAAAACTGCTAATCCTGTTGCGCACTCTATTTGTAATTTTATATGTGCATTTTGACGACTCGTAGTTTATTTTTTTTGCAAAATGATGGGTAAAAAGAAGTATTTAACTATTGAAAGTGGTGGCTAAATCAATATACTTTAGCTGAATATATTAGGGACTCCCAATCTTTGTGTATATATCTATTGCTAACCCCGAATTATTCATTAAAAAAAATCCTAATTGATGGCTGATATGTGTTTGAATGGCAATTGCAAATGGATTGTGGAAAGGATATTATGAGTGGTGCGAATGAAGGAAATTCCTAAATTGTGTTCAAGGTAGGAATGATTATGACTATTTTAGGTGGTTGAAAGCTATACTTTGCAAACGAAGTAATGAAAGGATTATAGGTCAGCTAATGCATGGTATCATATAGAAGATTCGTCTCAGTTTCGAGTTCCTGAATTATGGTTAACAAAGCCCCGTAACAAAGCCACTGTAAAAATGGAACTAGTTTCTCCCGACTTTTTTAAGGGTGGAAAGCCGGGGCAGCGCGGAGTCAACGACTGCACATGCCCCAAAAATTTAGGGTTCCCGAATTTGTATAGCCTTATATATTTTTATAGATATTTGTAATAAAAATCTTATGATTTATTAATAAAGTTGAGAAATATTGATAATATTATAATAAATATCAAATTTGTTAGACTTTATTTTTTATTTACAATATTTTTTAATAATTTATTTTATTTTAAAAAATATATAATTTAATAATTTTAATGTATAATAAAATATATAAAGACCCCACTTTTAAAATTCTGCATAGGGCCCGGAAATGTTTGTTGCGCCCCTCGTGAAAAACAAATGAATGAATGTAAATGAAAGTAAGTGTTAAGAGTTTCATTAACTTGCTCCTGAGTTTAAAAATTAAAAAGTGATACTAGTTTCATTTGTGTGCTTTTGAGTGGGAAAGAAAGTATAAAATTAGTTATTAGATTACAAATTTATCCTTTTATTTAAAAGTTATGATATAAGTAATAAGGGGTATATTTGTAATATCAACAGTTTTTTAATTTATCTACGATTGACTTAAATACAATTTAAACTCCGCGTTTTCAAGAATATAGAACTAAAACCCCATTTTAATATATTTAGTAAATTTAACCCTACGTTTTTAACTATATACAATTGAAACCTTTTTTAAAATAATTAGTAAATTCAACCACATATTTTTAACTATTTACAATTAAAACAGTTTTTTAAACATTTAATAAATTTAACCTTGACTTTTTAATTTCAGAATAAAATAAATCTTAACACTACATTTTGAATAAATAAACCAGCACATGCAGGATAGATGAGATATAACTAAGGGATATATTGGTCAAATGCACTATTTTCAATTTTTTGTATAGATATTATCTAATCATGATGATATATGTAATTATTATGATTTTTTCTTATAAAATATGTTAGGAATGAGTTGAGCAGAAACTATACAGGGGGTGAATGTATAGCTTAAAATCTTTTTACTTAGCCTTTGATTCTTGTTACTTTTGAACTGATACCATATATTGTAACTTTACTAACTTTAGCAGTATTTACTTAAGAGATGCGGAATTTAAATGAACACTCAAAGTTAAATTTCAATCTAATTATATATTAGAATGAACTGCTACAATCTGAGAATCTTTGTATGATTCTCAACTTCTTGTTCTTGAAAGAAAATAAGGAAAAATGTATACAATTTTTCACACACACCTTCTAGTGAAGTTGTGCTCTATGTTATATAGACAACATGTCTCATTTACACATGTTTTCACTAGACAGTTATGCTAAAACTAGAAACAGATAAGAAATACTTTGCATCTGACTACTATCTATTTCTAGCTAACATAATTCTTTGATAGTCTTTTTCATTATGCTTTCTTTCTTCTGTCTTTGTCTTCTTTTCTTTTCAAGTTTCATTGTAGACTTGTCATTCTCTTCACAGGTTTGACTGACTTGATCACGACAATACTTCAAATTACTTGTCTTATTCTTCTACAAATCTCCTTGAAAATAGTTGTTTGAAACATTCGGATTCTCAGCTTCATTGCACTTCGAGAAGTCATAATATGAACTACTCGATAGAGTACTTGTGAGACTTATCAATTGATCTTTAACTTGATACTTCTCGAATGTCTAGAATTCTCGATTGCATACTTCTTTTGATGACTTCTCGATCAGGCTAGACTTCTCGATTGACTTGATTTCACAGACTTCTCAATTGACTCATTTCACAGACTTCTCGATTGCTTCCTTAGCTATCTTCTCGATTTGTTTAACTGGACTTCTCGATTGAGCATATCTTTGCACTTCTCGAATGACTCCATATTCTTGACTTCTCGATTGAGTAGACTTCTCAATTGAGTAGACTTCTCGATTGAGTCATTTGAGACTTCTCTACCAGTTTGTACTTTTGACTTCTCTATTGATCATTTGCCTTGGAAACAATTTCTTCTGTAAACTCCTTATTTGATGTGACCTTCATTCTCCTGATGTATGATTCATAGAATCTTCTACTAGTATAATAATTCTTGATATCACTCATTTACATTTGGAGATACAGTAGAAACATGCTTCTAACTGCAAGTACAGAATTAAAGAAACCAAGTCACTATTTAATACAAGAAGTACTAAAATATTACAATATGACAAGTAAATATAGTAGGCTTGATTTGGTCCAACAATCTCCCCCAATTTGGAAAAAGACAATTTCACAAATTAATACAAGATATCAAGCTTACCTTTATTGTTGTTGTTGTTGTTGCATGAATTGATCATATCTTGCTTTCTTTTCTTTTTCTTCCCTGGAGTTGATCTGTTCAATAGCCTGGAGAATTTCTTGTCTGACCATTACTTCTTCAATTAGAATTGCATCTTTCAGCATGTCAGCAACAATTTTGAGAGTTCGCAGGGGATAATCATTGACAAATTTGAGTCTGATTTTGGTTGTTACTCCATTCCTCAGTTTGAACTCAACTCTATCAGGATTTTTAAATACTCTGCACCTTCCCTATCTCCTCAGCTCTTCAGACAATCTCTCTATCTCTTCATCTTCTTTCATCTTCTTTTTCACCATCTCTTCCAAGTACTTGACTTAGTCAATTTTCTTTTTATACTTCCTGGCCAAGTATTCAGCCACTTCAACCATTTTTAATTTATCTACCATGCATTTCTTGTCAAAAGACTGATCACTCTTTTGATATCATGAGTGGTTGAAGTTGAGTTGTCATGGTAGAAAGGTTGTTCTTCTCCATCAAGAGTGGTCACAAACATTCTTTTGTTCCTTATCACAACCTTTTGAATTCTGTCTACCTTCCATTGTTTGATCTTTACTTTATCAACTTCAACAACCACTTGGATAGGCTTAACTGGTAGACCTTTGTCCGGAACAATGAGCTGCTTTCTCCATTTAGAACATCTAACTAGCAATGAACTAACAGATTTCTTGAATTTTATTCTTGTGGCAATGTTGACCTTTACCTATTGACATGGCTTCAAATTCTTGAGTTGACTTTCTTTTATTTCCTTTCTTATCACTCCATTAGCAGTCACCTTGACAAGATGTCTTTTTGGTGATTTGAATTTTCGGATTCTAGTAGTTTTAGAAATTGTTGGAGTCATATTAGTGTCCTGAATTTGGGTAGGTACACTAGTATGAGTACCAACTTGCTGCTTAGATGGCTTATTCCTTTCATATTTCTTGTCCTTGTTTGACTCATTTCTCTTTTTCTTCTCATCTCCATCTTTCTTTTCCTTATCCTCCTTCCTTCCACCCTTATCACTTCTAGGTACAGGTTTGTTAACTTTCTTTCCCTGACCTTTGTCTTCATCATCCTTCTTCTTCAACTTCAATTCTTCATTGACAAAATTTGACACTTGATCATTTATGATTTCTTCAATTTCTCTAAAATCACTTTGTCTTCTTCCTGTTTACCAGCCTTGTTTTCAAGTAGATCAATTAGAATCATGACTTGGTTTCTGTTTCCTTGATTCAAGTGTTTAGAGAGCATGAAGTGTGCCAGCTTGTTTGCTTTGGATATATACAACACCTCATCTGGATTGCAGTAGGTCTCAAGAAGTGAGATAGGCATGAGAGGGCCTAAGACTGATTTCTTTAATTTCTCATCTTCTTGGGTCACTATTTCAACTGCCTTGTTCATGTACTCCAATTTAGTATATGAGAGATGATAGAATGTCCTAATAGATAGTTGAAGTAATCAGACTCCATCTGCACTACTGGTTATTTGCATAGTTTGCCATTCCTCTCATATTTCATTCCCCTTACAACTATAATGACATTCTCCAAAATCTTCTTGTAGTCCCAATGATGACCCTTGACATGTGCTTTGAGGTTCTTCAACTCAAGTAAGAATTATTTATCTGTACAAGGCTTCAACACCTCTTTTCTGAGAATTGTCATTACTGTCTTTTGCCTTTCTGTCTCAATCTCCTCCCTTCTTTCCTTCTCCCTCTTAGGGTTGATATCTTGTTTCTGTGGTAGAAAGGAGGAATGAGTTGGCCTAATCTGAGAAGAAACTTGTACTTGAGGAGCTTGGCTTGAAGCAGACATAGTGGAGAGAAGAGTCTGAATATTGGCCAGTTGGTTTGAGACTTGTTGAAGAGTGTAGCCTTGGGAAGACATTAAGGAATTGACTTTCTTTTAGAGTGACCTCATACTAGCAACAAATTCATTCACAGTAGTGGAGATGGTTTGTTGAACTGCAGTCAGTTACTCCACTTTCTCAATTAATTTGGTAACTATAGAGGCTTGAGCCTGCTCATCCTTTGCTTTGGATTGATAATACAGATCCACCTGAAAAGGAGTCATTTCATGCAACTTGACATCCTTTGGCAGCATATCAGCATGCATGTTCTTATAGAGAACTTCTACCATGTGATTTATTCTTGATTGATTTTGTGAAAGATATGAATTACTTTCCACCATATCTTTGAAGGCATTTTCCATCTTCTCCATTTTATCATTCATCTCATTTATTTATAGCCTTGCCAAGGATGACTCAGATCTGAGAGCATTTATACCACCAAGCATGAACTTTTCATTAATTGAGTTCATCATGCTCTCCATCTTACTTACGTGATCTTCAATTTTAGACTGGAGGCCCCTTGCTATATAGTGATTGGCTTGCAGTTGCACCGTAGCAGTCTTATGGATAACATCACAGATTATAGAGGGAGTGAAGGTCCTTTCATATGATCCAAGAAAAGTTAAATATTTCTCCCTCATCCACTGTAGCATCTCCTCCATGCTCGCAGTTTACCTTTTGTCCAACCAAGAATCCAAAAGTCATTTGCTCATTTTTATCCTTAATCTCCTCCTAATCCTTTGCATATTCCAACAGAATAGCAGCATAATCTTTATTTGGTAGGTGAGCAGCAGGAGTTGTTGAATAATTTGATAGAAGCCATTCGTCTGATCCCCATAAAGTTATTTTAATTTTTCCTCAGAAAGTAACCCATCAGTAGATGGTCCTGAAGAATTGCCATGTTGTACATGCTTCAGCCATTGTGACATGAAGTGAGAGCTAAGGCCACTTGTTACAGTGGTCCCCTCAGTATCAATTTCTTCATCTAATTTCTCAGATGATTCCAATGATCCTGGATGGATAAGTGATTTCTCCTTAAGAGATAGCCTTTGAATGACTGGGGATTGTCTAGGGGATGCCATTTGCATGGAGTGAAGGTCCCCCAGATTACCCAATGTCTGTGAAGATATAGTTTTCAATGACTCATTAATGAGACCAATGGATAATGTTATTCTAGCTCCCACAGAGTTTGAAGTAAAAACTTCTAGAACCTCTGTGGTTTTGATAGTGTCATCAGGATATACCCCATCATGTATTCCTTCACTATCTTGATGTATGTCCTGGGTGGTGAGCAAGGTATCATGTACCAAGTCACTTGAAATTGGCTCACCAAGAGGATTAGATTCCTGGTGATCAACAACCTTTTGTGTTTGGCTAGACACAATTGGTTGAGAAGAAATTTGAGAAAAGAAAGAGATGTTTTGAGAAGAAATGAGTCTGGGCAACTCCCCATGAGAAAATGGGTAAGTTTCAATAGACATTCCTATATTCTTAATAACACAGGGTTTAAATTTTATTTAAGTCTTTATCTCTTCCAGTTACTTTCCTCTTAATCCCATTTTTGGAGTGAAAATTTTGGGTGGAAAGCATCCATAATTTTCATCCACTTCCACTTGTTTATTCTTTAAAAAATCTCGGAGCACAAAAATGAATGAAAATTATGTTACTTTACTTATCTTTCACTTGCTTTCCTTCTTATTTAAAGAGCCATTGAGAGATTTTAAAAAGCTAAGAAGATCATCTAGTGCACTCTCACAGTCATAACATGTGTCCAACAAGTTAATTATCCTCCCAACTTCACCCAAATCAGTTTGTTTCGTGTAACTTTGTGAAGATGATGTTGCCACAGGCCCACAGACATACGAACAAGGGAATCCTTCAAAGCAAGGGACTTAGTCAGGTCCATAAATCGAGATTCGAGGATGTCTTGCATTCTTTCCATGAAATGGAATTCCAGTGTCTCTCTCCACAAGTCAACGTGATGTTCTAAAAAGAGTTTACTTGTTTTCTTCCATGGAACTCAAATCTTAGAACCACCAACAGTCTTCAGCCATCCGAGTCTTTGTCCGATAAGTTTTTTCCCTTGCATCATCTCCTGAATCTTATTCTCGACAACAACAAGTTAGCAACCATGTAATATCCTCATTTTTTTAAAATTAATTAATTAATTAATTAATTATTTATTGGATATATATTTGATATTAAGTTAGATATTGTTACATTATTTTTAAAAGTTTTTGAAATTTGAATGTCATAATTGGTTGTTAGAATATTAATCAATTAGGAGATTATATTAAGGGTCAGTTATTTTAGAAATATTATATATATACACGCTTTGAGTAAAACAAACAGGCACACATAGATAGTTAGAGAGTTATTTTCACTATAGATAATTATTTGTTTCTCCGGCAATGATCTTATGTCCTTAGCAATCTCTTGATGTAATATATATTTATATATATTACGTTGAGTTTTTATAAACATATTTGAGTTATAGTATTTTTCTTATATGTATATATGTATGTGTGTGTATATATATATATATATATATATATAGTATTGATACTTGTTTTTAAGATTGAGTTAAGTCAAACTTTATTAATAGTGTAAAGATTGACAAAATCCTATTTGTATATTTGTATTGTAAATCTTGTAAATGGCTATGGTGCTACATATTCTTTTGTGTAGTATATAATATTTTAGCCATATCGGGTCAAAACCTTTTTGTAAATTTCACTTATTATATTTTCTCATCGGTACTATTTTATTATGTCACCATTATCTTATTACAAATTTTGTATCAAACACCTCTTTTGTATATTGTTATATTCACTAGTTTTATCATTTAGTTATGGACTTGTAGCATATATATTGGTCAATGGATTCGTTTAACAATACTGATATTTTCATTTTTGTTTGTATTGAATGTTTGATTAATTTAGAATCTGTTCGTGGATAGCTTGATTGATTAAGTATAATTAAGGAACCCCTTAACCTAATTGAAAATATTTCGAAGAACCTAAATTCATCTTGGGGATCAGGTATAGGTTTTCCTATTTTTCCACAACCTAAGACGGTGTTGTTTAATGATGAGAATGAGATAGTGGATGTGCATATAGATGTAGATGGTAAATGCATAAGCAAGTGTCATGCATGAGTGTAAGCTGAATAATCTCAAAAATATAACAAAATACACTAGTAACTTGATCGACATTGGGATTCGAACAATTACATAATATGTGATGAACAACGACATCTCAGGAACACCCGGAGACCTCAGTGATTCCTCGGAAAGAAAGACTCTCCACAAATCTCAGTTCTGTATGAAGGTAGTGACAATTCAGATGCACTATTGGAAAACTTCAAAAGATTATACAGGATCTTTACATTAAAGCTCATAATATATGAATATCCTGGATTTCAAAAAGGGCTTCACTAAGATTTTATTTCAATCTGATTGATGATGAGACTGAGCTTTTTAAGAGTAAACGCCTTTAACTATATGATGATTAAATATTGATTCTTCATCTCACCAAAACAATCCATTTGCATATATTTGAGTTTTTTTTATATATCTTTCTAGGTTTGTTTGTATCCATTTGATGGAATAATCATGCATAATTTAGTCTCGAAGTTATCTGGCAAGGTATTTTAGTTCCATTTAACATTAGATTATACTCACATTATCGACAACAGGTAGCATTCTCTTATGGTCTATGGTTTAGTGGTGATGAACCTTTGTATTTGTTGAATTGCATTAAATTCATTACGGTTGATGTCTCATGAAGTTCATACAACTAATCAATAGATTTATCTGGTAATAAGGACAATTGATATGAATTATAACTGCAATATGTAAGAATTATGATAGACCTTTGCAAGTTACAATAGTAAGCGAAAATGACAAACTTCATGATATTGGTTCGTGTTTGAGAACGGTTGTTTTATACGAACATGCTAACAATATTATTTTTGAAAAAAATATTATGATGTGATTTCTTGTAATTATTCTAATATTTAAGTTATTCGCATATTCTCCTTTTTCAAGTTATTTCAATTTATCTAATTCTCTATCACATTTAGTTTTCATATGTTAATAATTTTGACACGCTAGATAATCCGTGTAGAGATGATAGTGGTTTTTTAGTGCTATAAAGGTCCAATAATATATTTTTATATTGTGGAGTACTATCTGCCAGATAGATGTGTTCATCAATTTGGTATGCTTCAAGATATTTTATCACTCACTGTTGTTTATTCTAGTGATTTTTACAATATAACTTTGAAAGATAAGACATATATTAATTGAGAGAAAAAACATAAAACGCATATATCATGTTAGAACAATTTATTGCAGAATGTTTATGTTGTTTATAATATTGGTGTTGGTGTTACTAATCGTTATGATACATGGTATACTGATATTACCCGTCCATATCACACCTGCAATTATTGTTACAGGATCATATATGATAATTTTTATGTGAACATGATGCTTAAATTACATCATAAATCAGGTCCAATTTTTTATATTTTTCCTCAATAACTGTAAATGATAATAATAAAAAAGGTGGTTGAAGCCATCAACCAATGTAGCCGTAAACAAGACACTGCGGTACTTTTCATAGAGATGTGTACCGTATATCAATAGTACCAGTATACAATGTGAAAATGCATCTATACAAGGTTTGAATACCCAAAATACTCTATTTCATCTCACCACTCGCTAGCATTACATATATTAAAAATGAGTTAAATTCATCTAATCAAGAATGAACAAACAATAAAGTATTTTTAAAATTAAATGCAATTAATGTAATTACCCCCTAGACCATTTTTTTGAAGCGTCAATCTATAAATATGTCACTATTAAATGATTGCAGTGCATTCATAAAGAAAGGAAGGTACTCATAAGAATCTTCGAAAGACTTATATAAAATTTTAACTATTAATGTTGTGTTTGGTTGGAGAGATTGGAATGAAATGGAATGGAATGAGTAAAAAGAGAAGAAAATAATTGAGGTAGAATGAGAGATTTGAAAAAAGATTAGTGAATGCAAAATTTCTATGATGACAAGAAAATAAGTAAGAAGGAGAATGGAGCATTGCATCTCAAAATTGAAGGTTTGGGTTTTTGTTTAAGTTAATAGGAATGGAATGTGGGGAAAATGAAATTTTTAAAAATTCACCCAATATTAGTTCAAATCTCATTCCATTCCAATCTCCCCAACCAAACACAACATAACTTTCTTGCATGTCTGATATTTTTTTAAAAGTTTTATAACCAAAGTAGCTAACAATAGTGTCTTTCAATACCTTCTCAAAGACAATAGAATCTGTATCAATTTATATACTAACATTTTGTGAAATATTTGAAAAATATAAATTATAATGATCTTGTAAGATGTTTGGGTTGAGTCATGTGTGTGGACCTTTAATTTTCATTATTTAAAAAAAAAACTTATTAATTATTTCTTTTAACTCTCAACATTCATATACAACTTATCATCTTTCTCTTACATTCCATTTTGCAAGTCACTAAATCTTACCACAATTATCTCTTAACGATTAACAATATGAACCTACTTGACTAAGTACAACAATTCTTATTTAGTTTTAAACATCATTTCTTTTTTCAACACAAAAGAATTGAAAATATCAACAGATTTATTCATACCGGACTCATGAAATTAAACTACCATTAATGACCCATCAAAAAACTTATCATCTCTAAATTCATTCAGTGCATCTGTTTGAACTTTTAGTTGATATATTTTCACTTATTTCAGTACTTTCACTAGTTTATAATTATTATATTTTTACTAGTAATATGCCCATGCTACGCATCAGTTTTAACTTATCTTTGAAAATTATAGTTAATTAATTCTATAACTAAATGGAAAACGCACTCGATTTTAACTCATCTCTGAAAATTAAACTAAATTGATACTATAATTAAATGGAAAAATTATGAAAATTTTAGTTGTAAATGACAATATAATTTATTATTCAAAATTATTTGAAATATATTGAAATATCATATATTCAAAATTATTACAAATTTTAAATATTGAAAAAATTAATTTGACAAAATTGTAAAATATGAAAGTTAGAATATTAATCTACCTATAATGTTATATAAAATTACAAATTAATTTTAAACTTTTTTAATATTGTAGTATAACAATTTATTAATATTATTTTATATAGAAAAATTAATATATTTTTATTTTTTATTGTGTCTTTGAACTTTTATATTGAAAAATTATCTTAATTGAATTAAAAATGTTTAAAATAAAAATTATATTATTATTTATATAGTTAAAGATTAATTTAATAATAAAGTTTGTGAAATTTTTAGAATTCATCTTTATTATTTAGGATACTATCCACTAAAAATACTATAAATATATAATAAAATAATTTATAATATTTTATGTTTTTCATAAAATATATAAGAAATTAAGATACATATTATAAATTATCTTTTATATTACACAAATCAAAGATACATAGTATGAATTTTGACTTACAAATAGATTATTATTAAGAAATTATAAAATTAAACTATTGTAAATTATATCTTAAAATATAAATTATACAAAATATATTGAAATAATTGATATTATATAGAATTAAAAATATATTTTTAAATTGAACATATTTATCCCAAAGCATGATATTCATCCAAGCAGTGTATCAACCAATGGATCTTCATCTACTTCCATCCATGCAAGCTGTCAGTCTTCTGATTCGCCAAGAATCACAAAATCTTCAAGTGAGGAATGCATTTCACCTCCTAAAGATGATCAAAAAGAAAAAATTGCTGAATTTGGAGACGCAAAGTGTGATTCAATAGGAGGCATTGCTGGGAATTCATTTGTAAAACATGTAGTCTCCATAAATATTGAACTTGAGAAAAAGGTGGAACAATAAGATTTTGTTAACATGTACATGTAAAAACTAAACTCTCCAAGCTCATGACACCTTACTCATTGAAGATGATAACTATATAATGAGTAGAATTATTGACAACAAATTGTAAAAACTGAATCATTTCATTCTCCATGTTTGACACCAAAAGAGCTCAAGGTTGAATGTCTTAGAAGTCCACTTCTCTCCGTCAACATAATGTACTCACTATTGGAGATCTGCACCCTTTTTCTTCAACCAAGCATGAGTAAAAGCATTTCATGTAAAGAGCTAAAACAACAATAGTCAGGAGATAGATAAACGATAGCCAAATGCTTAGTGAGATACTTTAAAAAATCTTTATTATGCTAGAAAGCCAAGAACATGGTTTAGAAGGCTACGACTATAAAAATTACAGCCAAGAACATGGTTGAGAAGGCTACGACTATAAAAATTACCGCATGTTTTAACAAAACGACAAGTCTAAATATTTCTAATATATATTCTAAAAATACATTGGCGTACGGTGGAGCACACAATATTCTAAATGGATACTGAATTTTTAATATTATATAACAATATTTCTGGGGTGCAAGCATGCACTATTGCAAGCAGTCCTTTAACCATCCAAGTCCCGGATGACATTAAAAGCCTTCATACTCCTCCGAACAAGATGACAAAGATATATGAAAATGCTTTTCATTCTCCATCAATTGACATATAAACAAGCTCCTGTATTTATAGGTACAGCAGAGCTAATTAGAGCTACAAATCAGTTAGCATTTCCCATCTTATCTGCCTGAAAATCAGCCTACAGTATCCCATAATATCAGCTTATCATATGACATAATATCAGCCTATATTAAGCCTAATACAACTGGTACAAATCACAGATTTATAGCTAGTAAATAACATTTATAATACACAATAATGATAATTTATATTGACATCCCCCCTCAAATTGATGTTGGTAAATCTAGCAGCATCAATTTGCCACTAAGAAACTTATGTCGTTGACGCGTCAAAGTTTTTGTGAAAACATCAGTTGTTTGAAGATTAGTACTAACATGAGGAAGTTTAATAACACCACGAGTAAATGCATCTCTAATATAATGGCAATCAACTTTAATGTGTTTTGTTTGTTCATGATATACTGGATTGGAAGCTATTTGAATGGCACTTTTATTATCAGCATGAATTGGAGTAGGATTAATTTGAGAAGCTCCTAGCTCGGAAAGAAGGCCACGTAACCATACAATTTCAGAACAAGCTGCATACATGGCTCTATATTCAGCCTTCATGGAAGATTTTGAGATATGATCTTGCTTTTTACACTTCCAAGAGATCAAGGCATCTCCAAGGAAAGTACACCATCCAGTTGTAGATCTTCTAGTATCCGGACATCCAGCCCAATCAGCATCACTATATGCTGTCAAATGAAGATCAGAATTTGTAGGAAAAAATAGACCACGCGTAGGTGACCCAATTAAATATCGAATAATACGTTCACTGCAACAAAATGAAGATGCCGAGGTGATTGCATAAATCTGTTAACTATATGGACAACATATGAGATATCAGACCTTGTAAGGGTTAGGTAGATAAGGTTACCAACCAATTGTCTATATAAATAAGGATTAGGCAAAAGCCCCCCTTCATCTTTTCGATATTTAACATTCACCTTCATTAGTATATCAACAGTAGTAGCCTCCTTTAAACCAGCAAACTCAATAAGATCTTTGACATATTTATGCTGATTTAAAAATACACCTCGATCTTGAGAATGAACTTCTAGACCTAATTTTTTTTTAAGATCCCCAAGATCCTTCATTTAAAATGTACTATGCAACATATTTTTAAGTTTTGATATGAGCACAGTGTCACTGCCCATGATGATTATATCATCTACATAAACCAAAAGAAAGACCATACCTGCTAGTGTCTTATGAAAGAAGAGAGATGAATCATATTGGCTTTGTGTAAAAGAGAAGTTGATGAGAGTACTACGAAACTTATCAAACCATTCTCTAGGAGACTGCCTCGACCCATACAAAGTGCGTCGTAACCTACAAACTTTATTTGGAGCTATCCATGCCATGCCATGTGGAAGTTTCATGTAACTTTTCTCCTTAAGATCTCCATTCAAGAAAGCATTTTTTACATCCATATGATGTAAAGGCCAAGATTTAGAGGAAGCAACAGCAAGAAGGGTTCTTACAGTGGTCATTTTAGCAACTGGTGCAAATGTCTCTTCATAGTTGATACCATATTCTTGTTTATTGCCAAGTGCAACCAGTCGAGCTTTGTATCGATCTGGTGAGCCATCAGACTTGAATTTTACACTATAAACCCACTTACTTCCGATTGGCTTGACATTTGGAGGCAAGGAAACAATGTCCCAAGTATGTTTTTTTGCAAGAGCTTGAAGTTCTTTTTCCATTACTTGTTGCCAATACTCATGTTCCATAGCCTGTTTATAACAAGTAGGAATAGAAAAAGGAGACAAAGTAGTGGACATGGCTACTGGATTTGTAAAACCATACCTGTTGGGAGGTTTTAAATTTCTAGAGTTTCTTCGAACAGGAGGTAGATCATTGGAAGTTGGTAGAATATGATCATGTGCTTCCGAAAGAGTCGTAGGAGCCGTAGTGGGAGATGTGCATCTATGATAAAAATGACCAAGTTTAAATCTTTGTGTTGGAGTTGATGTCTTGGGAAAAATGAAGCAATATAGTTATAGATGGGAGTTGTGAATTCATTTGGGTGCTAAAAATGGCTGATTTTCAAAGAAAAATACATTTCTAGACACACGAATTCGACGGGTATTAGGATCATAGCAAAGAAAACCTTTTGGGTGTCACCGTTTCCTAAGAAAGCACACTTGACAGGTTGTGCAATAAGTTTATGTCTTTCATGTGGTTGAAGATGAACAAAACAAACACATCCAAAAATATGAAGATTAGAATAATCTAGTGCATCTTTGTACAAACTAAGGTATGGAGATTCATTGTTTAAGGTGGGAGATGGTAACCTGTTAATCAAATAAACAGCAGTAGACAAGGCTTTACATCAAAAATGAGATGGAACAGCAGACTCTATGAGAAGGGTCCAAACAACATCAAGAAGATGACGATTCTTTCTTTCGGCCACACCATTTGTTGTGGAGTTGATGGACAAGAACGTTGTGATATGATTCCATGATTTTGAAGGAAATATTGAAATTCATTTGATGTATACTCATCACCCGAATCAGATTGCAAAATTCTGATTTTTGTAGAAAATTGTGTTTCGATTAAAGCATGGAAAGTTTGAAATGCCTTAAAGACTGTTGTCAAGTTTTTTGGAGGGTATCGTTCGCAGGGAAGGACTGTTATCAATATCAATTTCAAGTATATTATCTCTTATAATCTAGAAGTGTAGAAGAATAAGTTTGGGTTTTTATTTATAAACTAAAGTAAACTAATAAGCAAATAAAATTGTTAAATTAAC
The DNA here is from genome assembly GCA_028671895.1 of Oenanthe sinensis. Classification (NCBI taxonomy): domain Eukaryota; kingdom Viridiplantae; phylum Streptophyta; class Magnoliopsida; order Apiales; family Apiaceae; genus Oenanthe; species Oenanthe sinensis. The sequence continues at coordinate 1,714,335 of CM053808.1, forward strand.
TATGATAAAAAGCAATCCAGGAAATAGGGTTCTTCATTGGCATTGATGAATGTCTATCAATTGTGACATACAAGTCTCTTACTCTACTAAAAATAATCCTTCTAAAGTTTATAATGTTCTCTCCCAAGATACAATATAATACTTACAATTATGCATTAACCGTCACTCCCATGATCAATTAATGTACAACTATAAGTTATCAAGACCCAAGGATTTTCAGTCTCATATTAATCTCCCAATTAAATATTTGACTTATGTCTATCATATCATGAACTAGAATTATAATTCCTCTCCCGATTCATTAATAACCCCTACAGATACAATTAAAGGTTAGCTACTCCCATAATTGTGTTAAGCACAGTATGACAGATTAGCAAAGCAGAGAAATCACAATACAATATTAAACAAACATCGCAAACCAATGAATACTACCTAATCCCCAGATTAGAGAATTAGTTACTCATAGCAAAGAAAGAAAAGAAAAATATATTAATAATGAAAACCATGGTTACAAGAGTATAGAGTTAAGAAGATACAACTTGACAAAATCTCTTGAACTTAGAGTGAATCCCTTCAATCCTTGCTCAAGTTCTCTCTCCAAATTTTCTCTCCGATTCTCACTCTAGGTAATGCACGGCCGCCACTAATTATATTACAAACCCTAATATAAAAGTGTTTTTAATGATTTCCAAGAAAACAAGACTCACTTTCCTAAACGAGATAGAATTATAATACAAAATTCATAGTCAGCTGTCCAGGCCTGTTTCTGGGCTGCTCCACTTGAAATATGTGTATTGGGCCACATCTGAATTATAGATGTTTCTATTATCTTCGCATGGGCTGTAAAATCACTCAATTCTGACTTCTAGAACTCAAGTTATGGCCCAAATAGTGAACCGTGTGTGCGCAGCCCATCAATTCCGAATTTAATTCTAATTTAGCTCCAAATTGGAATCTTTAATCTCCAATTCTTCCAAGTTTAGGATTTCTTTATTTCCTGCAATAAAACATTAAAATCTAATTAATAATTATCTATTTATGTATAAAATACTAGAAATATGAGAATAAAATCCTATAAAATATATATAAATATATACTCTATCAAATATCCCCACACTTATCATTTACTCGTCCTCGAGTAAAACAATACATCTAGCTACTAACTAGTACCACTTCCGTAGGTGATCACGGTTGCATTTGGCATATGCAACAAGCCCTTTAAACCCCAAGGTAGCCCCAGTGGACGAGTAAGGTCTCGTGAGGGCCTATAGTGAATGTACCCACAAAATTCATCTAGCTCATATAAAGTAATATCGATGACAAATATGAATGCATGTCCTTGTGCAATGGAAGACTATACTATCTATATGAATGCATCTAAATGAATGCAACTACATGAATGAAATGCAAAAGATCCCAAACATAATAGTGTATGTCAAGTCAGCAATAACCTTCAGAATATGCAACCAATTTGGACACATCAAGCTCACAACATAATATCAGCACATAGTAAACACATGTACAGAGCGTGCGTGTGTGCTTAGTTTTAAAAACATGCTCTCTAAACCAAGAATATAGTCAAATATAAGTTGCACATAATATCATCATAAGTTACTGACTTGGACTACTACTAATATGGGATCATGTTATGCTATGTAATGTAATATATATCTAAATTTAACATGAATTCTAGGCATGCATTCCATATGATCATCTAATTATTTATAAGGCTAGAATAAAAAAAATACATATATTACAATATTGAGAACACATCCCCACATTGAAATGATTCATTGTCCGCAATGAATTATGAAAAGAAAAAAACCTAAAAAAATCCTAAAAAATACAAAAAACAAGATAGAAAAAAAAATTAATATACAAAGAAAAGTTAGAAATACTCCCCTAATGCATTTGCAATTCCATGAAGTCCCCTGATGAGTCCTTGGCTCTGCATGAGAGTGCTGCAATTTTGCATGAACATGTTTAATTCACAAAACATAACCGTGTTTGCTGCGACTTTGACATCTGTTTGTGCATGAACATGCATAGACGAGGCATGGATGTGTAAGACAAGAATCCACTTTTCTGCATGAACATGCTAGGTGTTTAGCATGAACATGCTAAATTTCAAAAATACTACAGTAGCTTCAAATAGGACCCTGCATGAGAGTGCTAAAACAGAGCATGATCATGCTGTATCATCTACTAGAATGTGCTGATAAGAAATTGAAGCACTGCATGAACATGCTATAAGTCTGCATGAACATGCTAAAACCACAAAACATAACCGAATCCCCGTGCTACAACATCCTCTGTGTGCATGAACATGCACTGATGTTGGCATGAACATGCCAAACTTAAGAAGTACCACCGAAACATCAAAATTGGGTCAGCATGAACGTGCGAGAAATCTGCAGGAGCATGCCAAATTGCCAAAATTATACAGTTTTATTATAACGTTGTTGCATGAGTGTGCTAACCCCTATCATGAACATGCTGCCTGAAAATCAGTTGCACCCCTGAAAAGAAGTCTGAAAATCAACTCCTGAAACAATAAGCAAAAACATCATTGCACAAAGTTGGAGTAAAACTAACTATCCAAATACTTTACATAATAAAATATATATATATATATATATATATATATATATATATATATATATATATATATATAACATTCATGGGTTGCCTCCCAAGAAGCGCTTGTTTAACGTCATTAGCTTGACGCCTGATATATCTCAAGTGGTAGAATCGGTGAGAAGAAAACAATCTCCTCTTTGCACGTGTTCACCGATTAAATACGGTTTAAGCCTTTGACCATTCACCTTAAAAACATCAGACCCCTCTCTAGTAATGTCAACAGCACCATGAGGATAAACTTTCACAATTTCAAAAGGGCCAGACCATCTTGATTTCAATTTTCCTGGAAAAAGCTTGAGCCTCGAATTAAATAACAGTACTTTCTGCCCAACTTCAAAATCTTTTCTTCGAATGTGTTTGTCATGCCACATCTTGGTCTTGTCCTTATAGGTCACAGCACTGTCATATGCTTGGAGTCGAAACTCATCCAACTCACTAAGTTGCAACAAACGCTTTGTTCCCGCAGACTTTGAATCAAGATTCAAATTTCTTGTAGCCCAATATGCCTTATATTCAAGCTCAACAGGCAAATGACAAGATTTTCCGAATACCAACCTATATGGAGACATACCAATAAGAATTTTAAAAGCTGTTCTATATGCCCAAAGAGCATCATCGAGCTTTGTAGACCAATCTTTTCTCGAAGTTGCCACAGTTTTCTCCAAAATTGATTTAAGCTCACGATTAGAAATTTCCACTTGTCCACTAGTTTGTGGATGATATGGAGTCGCCACTTTTTGCATCACACCATACTTTTTCAAAAGATCTTCAATCTGTTTATTGTAAAAGTGAGAACCCCCATCATTGATAATAGCTCTTGGACTTCTAAATCTGGTGAAAACATGTTTTTGTAGGAACTTTTTCACAACTCTAGCGTCATTAGTAGGAGATGCAATAGCTTCAACCCATTTTGAAACATAATCCACTCCCACCAAAATATATTTGTTCCCATATGAAGATGGAAACGGACCCATGAAGTCCATCCCCCATACATCGAAAAGCTCAACTTCAAGGATAGATTGTAAAGGCATCTCATTCCTTCTTGATATATTTCCTGTCCTTTGGCATCTATCACAAGTTGTGACAAAATTTCTAGCATCTTGATACATAGTAGGCCAATAGAAACCAGATTGCCAAATTTTTGCAACAGTTTTCATGCTACTATTGTGGCCTCCACACTCTAGCGTATGACAATGTCTGAGAATATCATGAACTTCCTCATGTGGCACACATCTTCTCATCATTCCATCTGCACATTCTTTATAGAGTAGAGGTTCTTCCCAAAAATAATGTTTAACATCAAACAGAAATTTCTTCCTTTGTTGATGAGTCAAATGGTTAGGAACAACACTTCCCACTATGTAATTGACAAGATCCGCATACCATGGTGTAGACATATAGACTGCTAGAAGTGTTTCTTCAGGAAAAACATCATTAATGGGCATGTCATCTGCTACGACTCCATCCCCTTGATCTAATCTTGATAAATGATCTGCAACAAGATTTTCAGAGCCTTTCTTGTCACGAATTTCAAGGTCAAACTCTTGAAGTAAGAGTATCCATCTGATCAAACGAGGCTTTGCATCTTTCTTTGTCATCAAGTACCGAATCGCAGCATGATCCGTATAAACAATCACCTTAGACTCCACAAGATAGGATCTAAATTTATCAAAGGCAAATACCACAGCAAGAAGCTCTTTCTCAGTGGTAGGATAATTGACTTGTGCATCATCAAGTGTCTTGCTTGCATAGTAAATCACGTGCATGCGTTTGTATTTCTTCTGTCCCAAAACAACACCCACTGCATGATCACTAGCATCACACATTAGTTCAAAAGGCAAGCTCCAATTAGGAGAAGACATAATAGGTGCAGAAGTCAGCTCCTTCTTCAACCTGTTGAAAGAAACAAGACAATCATCATTAAAATCGAAGTCAACATCTTTTTCAAGCAACTTACAAAGAGGGTGAGAAATTTTAGAAAAATCCTTAATGAAACGACGGTAGAAACCAGCGTGTCCAAGAAAACTTCTAATCCCTTTCACTGAGGAGGGTGGTGGTAATTTTTCGATCACTTCAATTTTTGCCATGTCCACCTCAATGCCTTCTTTAAAAATTTTGTGCCCGAGCACAATGCCTTCTTTTACCATAAAATGGCATTTTTCCCAATTCAAAACCAGATTAGTTTCTTCACATCTCTGCAATACTTGAGAGAAATTGGTTAAACAAGAATCAAAGGAAGAACCATATACAGTAAAGTCATCCATAAAGACTTCCATGGTTTTTCCTATAAAATCTGAGAATATAGCCGTCATAAGCCGTTGAAAAGTAGATGGGCCATTACACATTCCAAAGGGTAGCCTACGATATGCAAAAGTACCATATAGACAAGTAAAAGTTGTCTTCTCTTGGTCTTCAGGAGCGATAGGGATTTGAAAATATCCTGAGTACCCATCTAGAAAATTATAATACTCATTACCCGCAAGTCTCTCAAGCATTTGATCAACAAAAGGAAGAGGGAAGTGATCTTTACGAGTAGCGTTATTCAATTTTCTATAATCAATATAAACTCTCCAACCTGTTACTGTCCTAGTAGGAATAAGTTCATTTTTTTCATTATGAACAACAGTCATCCCACCCTTTTTAGGTACAACATGTATAGGACTAACCCATTCACTATGTGGAACAGAGTATATAATGCCAGCATCTAACAACTTAGTGATTTCTTTTTTAACCACTTCTTGCAAATTAGGATTTAATCTTCTTTGACCTTCAATCACTGGTTTATGATTATCTTCTAAGGAAATCCTATGCATGCAAAGAGCGGGGCTGATTCCCTTAATGTCCTTTATTGTCCAACCTATTGATGACTTAAACTTTTTAAGCACATTCAACAATTTTTCAAGTTCATCATCATTAAGCAAAGCACTTACAATTACAGGATATGTATCATTATCACCAAGAAAAGCATACTTCAGACTAGAGGGAAGAGGTTTGAGTTCTACCTGAGGTGCTTCTGAAACTGAAAGTACCATTTCAAATTTCGCCATACCTGTCTCATGAATGTCAAGTGCAAGTGCGACTTCATCTTCTTTATCATCTAAGCTTTTCTCTGCGTCTGCCAAGTCTGCATCTCCATGATTTACCAACTCGTCAACTATATCAACTGTAAAACATGTAGCATCAAAAGATGGCATTTTCATCGCTTTGTTGAGATCGAACTCCTTTTCATCACCCACATTCAACATGAGTTTTCCAGCTTTGACATCGATCGTGGTGCCAGCAGTAGCCAAAAATGGTCTTCCCAAGATAATGGGCATCTCAACATCTTCATCCATTTCCAAAACCACAAAATCACAAGGGATAAAGAATTTATCAACTTTTACAAGCACATCCTCTATAATTCCCAAAGGATACTTGATAGTACGATCTGCCAACTGAAGTGAGATTCTTGTCTTCTTGAGCTCTCCAAGGCCAAGTCTTCTACAAATTGATTGTGGCATCAAACTCACACTAGCCCCTAAATCACACAAGGATTTAATATTCTCCATCTTTCCAATGGTACAAGGCAAAGAGAAGCTTCCAGGATCCTTTAACTTCTGCGGAATTGATTTTTGTATGACAGCACTACACTTCGCATTTAGAGTAATAGTTTCCACATCCTCAAGTTTCCGCTTTTTAGACAACATCTCCTTTAGAAATTTAGCATATAGTGGCATTTGAGCCAAAACATCAGCAAACGGAATGTTGATATGCAATTGTCGAAAGATTTGCAAGAACTTCTCATATTGTTTCTCCAACTTTTGGTTGTGTAGTCTTTGTGGGAAAGGAATAGGAGGAACATACGGCTTCTCTGTTGCCTTTGGTGCAGTTTCTTCTTTCTTCTCCTCATCTACCTTTCCTGAAAGTTCTTCAACCAGGACTAACTCATCTGCTTTTGACATGCTTTTCTGACTAGGCTTGATAGCCTCAACTTCTGGCAATTCTCTTCCATTCCTCAAAGTGATAGCCTTGCAATGTTCCTTACCACTTGTATCGGGTTGACTCGGAAGTGATCCTTGCTCACGAACACCAACTTTATTCGCAATTTGACCAATTTGCACTTCCATCATCTTTTGAGAAGATGCTAATTGTTCAAGTCATGAATCAAACTGCCCAAATTTAGTCTCAATGTTTGCGAAAGCTCCCGTAGTTCCCTGTATCATTTTATTAAGGGCAACTTCCCAGTCAGCAGGTTCTTTCTTTTCCTTCGGTGGAGGAAGTAAATTTTGCTGATATTGCTGACGTGGTTGAAAATTTGAGGGCTGATTTTGCTTAGGAGCTGCAAATGGTGGATTCTGCACATGATTGCTGCTATAGGAAAGATTATTGTTGGGCCTCTGATTAGGATTATAGTAAGAATTATTCTGCACTGGCCATGGCTGTCTTCCCTGAATAAAAGTTGCTTCCTCTGAAAATTGAGTAGCATACGACGACTGATCGACACCATAATAACAATGTCCTTCCATTGGAGAAGAGATAGAATTAACATTGGCTCTCTGCCCATATACCTCTTGAGTAAGAGCATCGAGTTTAAGAGTGATTAAGTTCAGCATCTCTGTCTCTTGTGCCGATTTTGCTGAATTTGTTCCATTAGGTGCCCAAGCATAATTGTTTGATGCCAATTGTTCAAGAAGTGCTTTGGCTTGATGCACAGGTGCTTTTTTAAAGTCCCCTCCTGCAGCTACATCCAAACTTAGATGAACATCTGCATTCATAGCTCCGTAAAAAGTGCTCACGATCATCCATTCGGTGCAACCATGATGTGGGCACTGTCTCAACAATGCCTTGTATCTCTCCCATGCTTGATACAAACCTTCTCCTGGTCATGCTTTGAAACTCAGAATCATAGCTCTCATTTGTTGAGTTTTGTCAGAAGGATAGTATCTGGACAGGAACTCAGTAGAAAGGCTTTCCCAAGTAGCAAGTGACATTTCTGAAAGCTGCTGAAACCATTCCAAAGCTCTTCTCTTAATAGAGTATGGAAACATGTGTAGACGAATCTGGTCAGCTGTCACTCCATTGATCCTGAATGAACCACACATTTGTATGAAGCGCTCTAGATGACGGTGTGGATCTTCTCTCTCAATATCACCTTCAAAGGCAGAGTTGCTCACCATCTGAATGAGGCTTGGATTAATGTTATAATGAATTGCATTAATCTCAGGAGTCTTGTACATGCAATTTGCGGGATTAGGAGTTTCATGATCCCGAATAGATGAATCATCAATAACAGCAACTTCAACATTTTGGTCATCCATGTCGTCTTCTTCCTTCCTTTGTTTTGCCTCTTGCCTCCTTATTCGGAAAGTGCGCTCGATTTCCGGATCAAAGTGTAAATCTGTTGCACTCTTAGAACGTCTCATGCACGATACAGTACCTGAAAAGAAGAACACCAATAAGATAGATCTTGGAAACAATCTGATAAAATCTAAACAATTAGAAACAATTAACTCAAACTTAATATTGCTGCCTTCCCCGGCAGCGGCGCCAATTTGTTGTCAAGTTTTTTGGAGGGTATCGTTCGCAGGGAAGGACTGTTATCAATATCAATTTCAAGTATATTATCTCTTATAATCTAGAAGTGTAGAAGAATAAGTTTGGGTTTTATTTATAAACTAAAGTAAACTAATAAGCAAATAAAATTGTTAAATTAACGATGATAAAAAGCAATCCAGGAAATAGGGTTCTTCATTGGCATTGATGAATGTCTATCAATTGTGACATACAAGTCTCTTACTCTACTAAAAACAATCCTTCTAAAGTTTATAATGTTCTCTCCCAAGATACAATATAATACTTACAATTATGCATTAACCGTCACTCCCATGATCAATTAATGTACAACTATAAGTTATCAAGACCCAAGGATTTTCAGTCTCATATTAATCTCCCAATTAAATATTTGACTTATGTCTATCATATCATGAACTAGAATTATAATTCCTCTCCCGATTCATTAATAACCCCTACAGATACAATTAAAGGTTAGCTACTCCCATAATTGTGTTAAGCACAGTATGACAGATTAGCAAAGCAGAGAAATCACAATACAATATTAAACAAACATCGCAAACCAATGAATACTACCTAATCCCCAAATTAGAGAATTAGTTACTCATAGCAAAGAAAGAAAAGAAAAATATATTAATAATGAAAACCATGGTTACAAGAGTATAGAGTTAAGAAGATACAACTTGACAAAATCTCTTGAACTTGGAGTGAATCCCTTCAATCCTTGCTCAAGTTCTCTCTCCAAATTTTCTCTCCGATTCTCACTCTAGGTAATGCACGGCCGCCACTAATTATATTACAAACCCTAATATAAAAGTGTTTTTAATGGTTTCCAAGAAAACAAGACTCACTTTCCTAAACGAGATAGAATTATAATACAAAATTCGTAGTCAGCTGTCCAGGCCTGTTTCTGGGCTGCTCCACTTGAAATATGTGTATTGGGCCACATCTGAATTATAGATGTTTCTATTATCTTCGCATGGGCTGTAAAATCACTCAATTCTGACTTCTAGAACTCAAGTTATGGCCCAAATAGTGAACCGTGTGTGCGCAGCCCATCAATTCCGAATTTAATTCTAATTTAGCTCCAAATTGGACTCTTTAATCTCCAATTCTTCCATGTTTAGGATTTCTTTATTTCCTGCAATAAAACATTAAAATCTAATTAATAATTATCTATTTATGTATAAAATACTAGAAATATGAGAATAAAATCCTATAATATATATATAAATATATACTCTATCAAAGACCTCACTTTTAAATTGAAAAAAATATACCCAAGTATAACAAGTATAATCATCTATAAAAGTAACAAAATATTTGGAATGTTGGTGAGATATTACTGATGAAATACCCCATACATCAGTATGCACAAGTTCGAAAGCTTCGGTGGTGTGAGATTTATGCAAGGGAAAAAGAAGTATTTTGTTTTTACCAAGTTTGTAAGATGCATAATCAATATTGTCTTTAGTTGAATAATTCGAAATTTTATTCCCAAGAAAACCAGATTTAAGTAAAAACACTAAGAACATGAGAATTTGGGTGTCCTGACTGTTCATGCCATACATGATTATTACAATTAACGGCATTACAAGAAACATAATTTGACACTAGAGAATGTTATGGGAGTAAAGGAAATAGACGTCCCACTTTAGACCCCTTCGCGATCATCTTCCCTGACACTTGATCCTGCACAAAACAACCAGAATTTGAAAATTGAATGGTATAATTGTTATCAACTAATTGGCCAACAGATATAAGATTAGTAGACAACTTTGGGGACATAAAAACTGTATTCAGAGAAGTTGAAATATCACCAACAACAGTGATAGGTAAAGAGCTACCATCAGCAGTTTGAAAATGAAAATCCCCCTTATATTTTTGAACATTATTTAGGGATAATGTTGAGTTAGTCATGTGATTTGAAGTAGCAGAATCAAAATACCAAGGCTTATGAGGAGAATTTTTGTTACCTGAAATTCCTAAAGTTGAAAATGCATTAAATATCATCTGTTGGATCATTTCAGGAGTAATAGAGGACTGACCAAAATTAGAAGCATTTGAGGATCCAACTGAGACGTTGTAGGCAGTTTCAGATTTCTTTGGAGGCCGAATTTGACAATCTTTGATGATGTTCCCTGCTTTCTTGCAATAATTGCAGAACTTTTTAGTACAATTAGTAGCAACATGACCAAATCCTTTGCAACTGTAGCATTGGATATTACTCATATCTCTTCCACCTCTATGCTTTCCTTGGGCAACATATGCAACAGGAATTGGAGAAGAGTTCTGTGATTTCTGATCGATGAGAGTTTGTGTCACGAGCCATTGTTCCTCCCGAAAAAGCTCTCATATGCAAGTATCAATTGAAGGAACTGGATTTCTATTCATGAGGTTGGACCTGACTGGTTCAAAATCTCCCTGTAATTTCATTAAAATTGATCATGTTTGCTCGTTTCATGTACACTTTGAACAGCAGCCAGTCCTTCAAAAGGAACACTCTCATACACTATATCAGTGTATTCATTCCATAAATTCTCAAAAGAAGAATAAAACTCTTGAATTGTCATGCTCCCTTGATTAAGTGGTCCCAACTCAAGCTCTAATTGAAAATGGCAGGCGGCGTTGCTTTGGTTGTAAACTTTCTTCAAGTAAACCCGCATATCTTTAAAAGTCTTGTAAGGTCTGAGATTGAGAATCATGGAGGGTTCCATACTCCCAAGAATCCAAGACATAATTTGAGAATCATTCACCTTCCATTTCGCAAGTTGCTCCTTTTCAGTGGCGTTGGGTGCATAAATTGTTCCATTAACATAACCCCATAATTCCTTTCCCTTGACAAGAATTTCAAATTGGAAAGACCAAGCAGAGTAGTTCATTCCATTAAAATGATCAAGGAAGTTATCAGATCGCCAAAGACATGATGTAAAAAAAAAAACAAGAACCAGGAGATTAATTCTAAGAAAATCGGGGTAAAAAAACACTAAGATTTTGAAGCTGGACAAGAAATAGAAGAACAGTTTTTTAAATAATCAGCTCTAATACCATGACAAAGATATATGAAAATGCTTTTCATTCTCCATCAATTGACATACAAACAAGCTCCTGTATTTATAAGTGCAACAGAGCTAATTAGAGCTACAAATCAGTTAGCATATCCCATCATATCTGCCTGGAAATCAGCCTACAGTATTCCCTAATATCAGCCTATCATACACATAATATCATCCTAATACAACTAGTACAAATCACAGATTTACAACTAGTAAATAGCATTTATAATACACAATAATGATAATTTTTATTGACACAGGAAGCTAAGGAATTAGCTCCCCTGCAACAATGGCAGCCCTAGAGTTCAGCATCATGCTAGGAGGATTGTCGGACTCATCCTCTTCAAAAGATTCAACACCTCCCATTGTACTAAGAAGTGAATCAAGTACCAAGAAAGCGATACTTTCTGCCTGCTCCTCTTCATTTCCAAAACGCTTCGCAGCACTCACAATATGTTTCAATTTATCCATGCTTTCAGGCTTCCCCATTATATTAAAATCTATTAAATGCAAGAGCTCTGGAGACACGTTTGGCACAACATGCTTTGACTTGGTACAACTTGAGCTCTAGAGAACTTGATGGAGAATTAAACCATGACTCAACTTTCTCAAATGAATATTCAGATGCTTCATAATGACCACCAAATGATTGTCTCATATTACCCAAACTCCAAAACTTATTCAAATCCTCATGATCTCCCTCAGATTGTCTCCTGGTTATCCTTCTGCTCTGTCAATTCGCAACTAACAACTGGAGATTTTAACATTTTATCTGCAGTTCCTGTGACAACACAGATAAACCAAAGTGGTCGGCACAGATTATGAGCAATTTACAATTCCAGTGACATGGCAAAGCCTATTTCTGGATTTAGAAATGTGTAATGAATCTGTGTGGTTTTCCCAACAAATGATTCAATGTGATTATATACATACTAATTTATTTTAGATTACTTGTTTCTCCACTGCATTCTTATCAGGTTCCAGGTCTCTTGGCCCTCGCAGATCCCTTTTTCAAGTTCATGATGGCTTTGCCACCCAATACAGATCCCGTAAAACTAACCCCTGCCAAATATTCATCCGTGCCAAGTTTTCCTGCCATGAAAGTTGCACCAGTTCCGGTTCTTCAATCAATAGTAGTGCCGCTGATGTCTGTACTGGTGCGTCTTCCCAGCTTGATATGGGTACGTGACAGCCATTCCCCGGCCTTCTGCTTCGAAGAACGGCACTATTACTGAGGGCTTGGGCAATATCTCATTGCTAGCTTTAAATCAGGAAGCATCAGTCTGGCATCCCAATGTTAATAATCAGTTTTCTTCTGTTCCTGAGATTGTTGGCCAGAAGTTGTTGCTTCCTCAAAGTCGGCCAGAAGTTGTTGCTTCCTCAAAGTCGAACAGAATCGGTACAAACTGCTGTTGTCAGTACTCTCTTCTCTACTTCAGTTGTTGTCACAGCTTCCGATCGCTTCAATTTATTTTGCAAGTAGTTCTAGCAATTTTCTTGGTGATCAAAGTGTGGATAAGAATGTAGAGAAGAGTTGTATCTCAGTACAAACATCAAGTACAGTTGAGGCATCCAATAACACATGATTTTATGAAGCATGCAAATTTATTTCGAAAGAGGTTCATTAAAAGAAATTGCAAGAAGTGTACTAAAACTTCTATATCTGTACTATTTTATCGTATATATAATTAGAGTAAAGGGGTTAACATCACGTCTGCTCATCACGTGATAGTGGTCGTCACCTTAAAAAATAGAAAACTCTTTTAATTATATATATACATATAAAAAGAATATTATAAATTAAAATAATTAAAAATATAATAATATATTTAAATTATTATTCGGGGGATGGGGATAAGAAGATGGCGGGTAAGAGTTTCATTCCATTTTTTATATAATATGTATGTATATAACAAAAATATTTTATTGTATTAGTATATGTCTATAAATAAGTAGTAGTATATATTAAATTTATTATATTGTAGTTAATTAATATGGTTAATAATAAAATACTATTTTCGCACTTAATATTATATAAAATTTAAAATAAAAATTATAACATATATACATTTTAAATATTTAAAAAGTGATTCGTGCATTGCACGAAATTTAACTAGTATTCAGGGCAAATGTTTGGTCGGTGATCATTTTGTCTCTCACCCAACTTCAACTTCAAGTACACGTGTCTATTTTCTACTCAATTTCAAACACACTCTTTTAAATACAATCTTTTAATTAAAATATACAATTGTACTTACAATATACTAACATGTTTCAATTTTCTCATTGCTCAACCAATTTAATGTATTTAAAATCATAACTTATTAATTAAATTTTATTAATATTAAAATAATAATATTATTTTATTTATCTTGACTAAATTTTATTACTATGCTATATGTATATTATCTATACTTTTATATTATATTATTCTAAACTAACTTTTCTTTTAATTAGAATATAGAGTTGTACCCACAATCTACTAATATGTTTCAATTTCCTCCTCGCTCAAACACTTTAACTTATTTAAAATTACGATTTTATAATTAAATTTTTTGAATATTAAAATTATATTAATATTTTATCAATATAAAAACATACTCTTTTATTTAAATTTTAATTAAAATATTTCTAATATATTTGAAACTCTTTTTATTAATAAAAATTTCCTAATCTATAGGATATAATTAAAGCCGTAGTGACAAATATTTAGTCGGTCGTCCGTCTGAGTTTGTGTCCCACTCAATTTCAAATACACTCTTTTAATTAAATTTTAATTAAAATATAGAGTTGTACTCATAATATACTAATTAACATGTTTCAATTTCGTCACAATTCAAACACTTTATTTTATTTAAAATTATAATTTTATATTTAATTTTTTTTAATATTAAAATAATATATATATATATTATATTTCTCCTACTCAACTTCAAACACACTTTTTAATTAAATTTTAATTCAAATATACTATATTAAACAGATATATTATACATACAACTTTATTTAGAACAAATATATTATACATACAACTTTATCATTAGTGGAGTTCTCATTCTTAATAATAAAATGAAATAAATTATTATATTAAATTAAATATTTAAACCATATAGAATAGTTATTTTATTCTATATATATTATAAACAACTCTATTACCGGTGTAGTACTCTTTTTATACAACTACTCACATGTAATATCATATTATATTTAAATTATAGTATATATTTTCTTTATCAAGAATAATGTTACAATTCTCCTTCTTAATAATAAGATAAATAAATTACCACATTAATTATATAAAATAATTTATTTATATTATATATACAATTTTATCAATGGTGTAATCCTCTTTTATACAATTGTTCATGAGTAATATTATTTTATATTTAAAATATAGAATATAATTCCTATTTTAGAAATAATATTATAATATAATTTTAATCCAATATAGTGGCATTAACATTTAACTAAACTTTATCATGACTTTTTAATTTATTTAAAATTACAACCTATTAATCATATTTCATGAATATTAAAATAAAAAAATTAATATATCTTAATAATATATAAATAACATATAAAAAATTACTATATTAAATTAAATTATCATTTAAAATGATTAAGATATAATTTTTTTAAATAAAAAAATAATATATAATTTATTAATATAACTCATGCTCATTTATAAGCTGGTGTACATATATATATATATATATATATATATATATATATATATATATTCTAACGAAAAAACTATCAAGGTTGATACAATCAACCACAACATGTCAAAGTACAGGAAGTATACGGCAAATGTTAAATTGATTACAGAGTTAAATAAATATTTATAATACTTTAATTCATTATATATAGAAGAAGAAGAAAAAGCTTACCTCCTTATTTATATAGCAAGTTGTTGATCATCAGATTGTTTTTTTTTTTTTGAAAAAGTTGATCATCGTTAAATCTAAAATTATACCATCATTAATAATCATAGAAACACATGACAATAAAAACAATTAAAATATAGACCTTATCATTTTAGTAGAAAAGCAGATGTATCTATCATAACCTATTTCAGCACTTTCACTAGTTTATAATTATTATATTTTTATTATTTATTTTATAAATTCATAGACTATATAAATTCAATTCAATTATTATATTTTTGTTATTTATTTTATAAAATTGGTCCAATAAAAATATTATATATGATATATGGCTATAGAAATATATATATAAATAAGAATTAATCTCAAATTTTAAGAAAAAAATATTACTTATAATAGAGTAATATTTATTATTTCCCTTAAGCAGAAGAAGTTTGTAGAAGCGGTTGAATACAAATTTAAGAATTATTTCAAATTCTTACGTATTTAAATTTGTTCAATAATAATGTTTGAGTGTTTGAAAAAATTAAACTAGAAAAAATAAAAAAGAAACTTGAAAACAAATCTTTAAAATTACTAGTAGATTGATTTTTCCGCTAGTACATATTTTCGCTTTCAATAAACATTGGTCTAGAACCAAACTGCTTACAACATATGAATGGAACTAAGAAAAGCACTAAAAATATCTTCAATCTTTCTATTGTGCTATTCTTGTCCGGCTTCCTTATATTTGCTACAATGAACTGCTAAATTATATATAACAACTCATTTTCTACTTCTATTTTCTATCAACTGATAAATGTATAAAATACATTTTACAATGTTTATATTAAAATAGAATGTAGCTACTTTCACATTCTTCATTGAACTTTGCCTTGTTTTAGAAAAGCATTTGTCTTGATTTTCTCCTTAAAGACTGTGTTCCTTTGAAAGTCTTTATAGTCCTGACAAAGACTGTCTTCCATTGATTCAGACTCCTACAAAAATTTCATTCCATTTGTCTTTAACTATTTTGAGAAACCTTGATCAATTGATAATTGTTGTAAAGCTTATTAATCGATCATTCTTTGTTTATCTATCGATGAATAAGTTATCCATTGATCAATTGATGTATAAATGGATATTTGAGCATCCATCGATTCCCTTATCCATTGATTGCCTTTTATGCGTTGATTGCCTTGATACTTTTATTCGTTGATGGAGATCCATTATTTTGACTTTTGTTGACCTTTTATCCATCGATTAATCATCCATATCCATTGACTTCTTTATCTGTTGATCACTTCATTTGGGAGAATTCTGACTTAGAATATTTACACTTTTTCAACCATTTATCACATCCGTTGATGAGTTATCAATCGAAACCAATAAACATCAGTTGATTAGATGATCACATCCATCGACATATTATAATCAATTGATAATACAAGAAATTCTAAATCACTGTTACAATTCATTTTATCAGTTGATTAATAACTTCAACTGATAAATGGTTCTCTAGTCAATAGATATTTATAAATCACATATTCATTGATCAATTATAAAATTAAAGTCAAAATTACAATTATAGGTAATTTATTATCATCATACAACATGATTCCTAACAATATTATTGTGACCAAGGTATACATTAAATTTAATACTGCATGTTTAATTATATTTAATACTTTTTATTTTTTAATTAAATAAACAGTTTTTTTTAATAATTAAATAAATAATTGAAAACAAAACACACCCACACAGAGTATGTAATACTATCTATGTATACAGGAGTACATTTCTTTAGTCGAGTTAATTCCTGTTTTAGTTGAGTCTGACTCGGTTAATTCCTACAAAAACTCCATCACTAAACCTTTCTTTCATTTCTCAAATTTGACTCAGTCCCAACTCGCTCAATGTTACGGAGAAACTCACTGAGTTTCTCATGGAAACTCATCATTCCCCCCGCAAACCCTAGACTCTTCTCTCTCTACTCTCTCTCTACAACAACTTCAATTAGATCCACTAGCTCCTCCGCAACTTCAACATCTCATACTGATACCCTAGGGTTTCGAGTCGCCGATCGCGCTCGGACCTTCGCATCCCCGGCGATTGATAAAACAACGTCGTTGACGCCGGCGCTGACTGCCGTTGATGTCGCGAGACACTATGGACGGTGTTATTGGGAGTTATCGAAAGCGAGGCTTAGGTTTGTGAAATTAAATCATCTTTTTACTTCTTTTTTATTATATATGTGTATGTATGTGTAGAATGTTATGAAATTAGAGCTTTATTTGTGAAATTAGGGTTTTATTTTTAGTAAAGTTTAGAGCTTTAGTGTAAATTAGAGCTGTTTGGTGAAATTTTGTGTGTGTGTGTGTGTGTTTCAAGTATAGATTGTGAGGTTTTGTTTGATCAGCGTTTTGAAGTTTCGGATTTAGGTTGTTCGAGAAAACATACTCTGTGTTGCGTTTGTGATTCTATATATGTTGATATATTTGATATATATTTGAATTTTTTTATATAGCATTTTTTAAATAATGTATTGGCATATTTTGCGGGAATTTAAAGTGTTGGTTATGAGAGGTTTGTAGGAAAAGACATACTATGTTTATTAGTCATTTGAAGTTTACACGAAAAATGAAATGTCTCGTAAAAATATTATAAGAATGTGCTTTGTATGACCTTTCGTTTCATTTGTGGTTTAGGTATTAAAACATTGTTATTGCATTTAAAATTGAATAGATGTGACATTGAAAGTTAAATGTACTGTCCTGTATAAGTTGAGTGAGATGTTCTGAATATTTATTTACTATTGATTCTATTATGTTTCTTAAACAATTTGATTTTTTTTTTGCTCCATCAGACTGATGGGAATGGGGGTTTGGGTAATTGTTTGGGACATTGCTCAAGCAGTAATTTTCAAAACAGAGAACCAACAATTTCAATAAATTAATGTTAATGTCCCTGCTGTACAATGTCTGAAACCTATATGTATGAAAAACCTTTCCTATTTCAAGTTTCCTATCCCTACTCTAAATACTAAGCATCAATTTGTTACAAAACAATTGACTGATTCTAGAATATTTTAGGTAATGGGCGTCCAAAGCCTATAATATTGTTGAACCTAAGATTCGTTGGAGCTTTTAGAGGGTTCCACTGCATCACTGACTTTTTCCCACTGAGGTATTAGGTAAAAATCTCATATACATTTATGGAGTGGCTGTAAGGGTGACCAATACTTCATTCTTGTATACTCTTTTTGGATGAAATAGTATATCTTCCATTACATTTTCCAAGAATCCTTCAACAGTAATTACTAATTAGTAATGAGAAACTTGTTCAGTGACACCATAACGAAAGCTACATGATCTCGTGTTTTGTACACAATTGCTTTGGGGTGCTTGTGCTCCTTTGTTATCAATTAAAAAGTCTCAATGTTTCAAAGTTTATGTAGTAACAAAACATAATGAAACTAGTCACAGAAACATCGAACGTTAATTATCAACTTGACATGTGTACCTTTTTCTTCTTCTTCTTTGCACTGTAAAACTTGTTTTTGTAATATATCATAGTGATATAGGTACATTACATATGGGAGAAGGCTGAGGCTTCTTATTATAAAAGCTTTTCTTGACGGGGCTCAGTTAGGTTTCCGCTATTAATTAATTTTAATAATTTATTTATATTATAATTTTTGTAATGTCTAAAAACCTCAAGTATGATATAGTAACATATTATTTTAGTATAGTAGAAGTATATTATGAAAATTAAGTAACTTTAGCATCTAGTAGAATTCATACATGCCTAACTTGTTGAGGATTTCTGTTAATCCCTTCTATGCAACTATGTGACTTTTTCATACTTCATTTAGTCACCCCTTTTCTTGAATTTTGACATTAGTGTTTCTTATTATATAATATGATTCTGCTCATCTTCATACATGCACTTTGTCTCATCTTCTATGGCTTATTCAATGAAAATTTTAATCTTTTTGTTTTTTTATCGCTTTTTTTGTTTATCATTTTTTTAATGATTATTTAGAACTTTGTTTTCATTCATACTATTGCAGCATGCTAGTTGTTGCTACTTCTGGAGCAGGATATGTTCTTGGTAGTATTTCATTTAGTCAGCCCTTTTCTTGAATTTTGACATTAGTGTTTCTTATTATATAATATGAATCTTCCTCATCTTCATACATGCACTTTGTCTCATCTTCTATGGCTTACTCAATGAAAATTTTAATCTTTTTGTTTTTTTTGTTTATCATTTTTTTGATGATTATTTAGAACTTTGTTTTCATTCATACTATTGCAGCATGCTAGTTGTTGCTACTTCTGGAGCAGGATATGTTCTTGGTAGTGGCAGTACAATTGACTATTTCGGTCTCAGTTACACATGTGCTGGTACAATGATGATTGCGGCAGCTGCTAATTCCTTAAATCAGGTTTCTTCTTGACATATTTAATTTTAATGGAATCATAGATATTTTTGTTCTTTTTTGCACTCTATTATATTTCTTACAACTGATATTGGGGATGTACTTTGTTTGAATCAAGCTTTTATCGAATTTATTTATTGGAAGATTCGACTTAAGTTGATTACCTGAGGAGCAGAAAAATTGTTTGTTTGATATGTGAGTTGAGAACTGATTGCAAAAAACAAATCTTCCAAGTTTTTTTTGTGAGAAAAATCACCATGCTTTATTGATTATTCTTTTAGCCACAATTTCGGAATTATAATGTGCACTTGCATATATTAAAAATATATACAATAATAATTTGAGTTACCAACAGTGCTTCCAATTCTATTTAGGTGCAACTTTTACAAGAGTGATGTACCCTTATTATATGTTAGTCTTACTAAATATTAGACAGAGTAGTGATGGGATAGCTTTTGTTTTCAGTTACTATATTATGGTTCATTATAGGTATTAAGTTAAAATTATAGGAGAACTAAAACTGCATTAACACTGATTCACATTTCCGTATTACTGTTGTAGATTTTCGAAATTAAAAATGACGCCAAGATGAAGAGAACAATGCGAAGACCACTACCATCAGGCCGGATTACTTTACCTCATGCCGTCATGTGGGCGTCTTCTGTTGGTGTAGCTGGCACTGCTTTACTGGCATGGAAGGTAGCCAAATATTTACTTTGATACATCTCTTTTTGTTCCATGGAATTTTTTTATATAAGTTTGCTAATATCTGTCTCACCTATCTCTTGAAATACTGCCATAAATTTCACTATTATTTAATGTGTTTGACTAATACTACTTCTAATGGCAAGTTCCTTCCAGGCTAATATGTTGGCAGCTGGTCTTGGAGCTTCAAATCTTGTTCTCTATGCATTCGTATACACTCCTCTGAAGCAGATACATCCGGTAAACACTTGGGTTGGGGCTGTTGTTGGTGCAATTCCACCTCTTCTTGGGTAATTCTTGTTTGCTGCATCTCTGAGTCTTGTAGAATGTAAACTTGAAAGTCAATTTTGATACTTTGCAATGATTACATGAGAGCTAGGGGTTATGTAAAGCAATTTGAGGATGTAACCTTGTCTGATGACTGAACTTACTGACCAAAATATATGAATACTGCTAGTGTGCTACATGCATCTTGTTTCAAAGACTTGGAAGTGAAAATTAGTACAGAATCAGGGTGTTTGTTTCCCCATAAATTATGTAAATAAGTACTTATTTCCAGAAAAAAACGAGTAGAAGTCTACTTTTTTTTATAGATAAGTACTTATTTTTCAAAAATAAATTAAATATTTGGTTTAATTTTCAGAAATAAGTACTTATTTCCAGAAAAAGGTAGGTAAATGTGTACTTATTTTTAAAATAAGTTCTTATTTTCAGAAAATAAGTTTAGCCAAACGGGATTGTCTAGCTAAAGGTCTTCGATAAAAATTTAAAATTGTTGCATGCATGTTGAGGTATCCCATGTTAGTTGTGAAAAGAGATGAGTGCTGCTTGGTAGGTTGATACATTGTATAATTTTGTGTGCAGGTGGGCTGCAGCTTCTGGTTCGGTTTCACTTAACGGAATGATTCTTCCGGCAGCTCTCTATTTTTGGCAAATACCACACTTTATGGCCCTTGCGTATCTGTGCCGTGAAGATTATGCTGCTGGAGGGTATTCACTGACTCTGTTATCTCTTCCTTTCCTTTTTATAAATGAGCATTACATTGCATTCCTTGGTGATGAATAGGGTATTTGCCGAATTTTCCATTTCTGGATCGACTGCTCTCTACCCCTTTCCCATTTTATATGATAATTTCTTAGAATTGCGTAGGTATATGCTGGACTGGAAAAATGGAATGCTGCGAATGCAATTGTAAAACTATGTGGTAGCACATCTAAATATTTTATAGATGTATTTAACTGGCTTGTTAACTTTCAACTTTTCTTGATCATGGTTTTTTGTTGTGCTAGATAACAAGTTTATACCTTTATCATCCTCCTTTTATTAGTACCTTCAAAGAAAAAGCACAACTTATTTCTCCATCCAACTCATGGTTTTTGATGATTTTATTTCATTTCCAGGTTTAGGATGTTTTCACTTGCTGATGCGTCAGGCCACAGAACAGCTTTAGTGGCTTTGAGGAACTGCTTGTATCTGCTTCCATTGGGGTATTTGGCCTATGATTGTAAGTTTATTCACATTTACGTAAGAATACTCTGTGCTGTTTTTTACTCAATAATTTTTAGGTCTTAATCTACTGTTCCTTTGTTTTGTTAATTGAAATTCGCATTTCTATGTGAATGTGTCAAGTCAATTTACTAAACATCTCCCAATCTATGTAATTTAAAATTGTAATACTTATAAACTCTTTATGTTTGTCCGTGATTCAACAATTTGAGATTCAAGTGCAATGTGTTTTTCTGTGTTCTTTTAGTGCCAAGTGTGTCTGTTTTTATTGAGATTACAAACGTTATGCTCTTGATTTGATCTATATTTAGATAGAAATTTACTAACTCATTTACTAAAGCAGCATTTGATGAACTGTTGTTTCTGTCCAAAAGAAACAAATATCAATTAATTAAGTGAACAGACGATGCTGGTTCTTGTGAAAAAAATTATTAATCATAAGCATCAACAATGTGATTTTTGCTAATATAGATTTTACTTAATATGGTTATTGCCACCGGAATTCCTCAAACTAGATTTGTTTTGTCAGGGGGTATTACGTCTGGCTGGTTTTGTCTTGAATCAACACTACTTGCACTTGCAATCACTGGAACTGCGACGTCGTTCTATGTACACCGAACTACAGAAACTGCCAGGAGAATGTTTCATGCCAGTCTTCTATATCTACCAGTATTCATGTCTGGGATTATGTTTCATCGACTTTCTGATAATAAGGAGCACGTATCAGTGAAAAACCCAGAGGCACTTGTTGGCTATACATCCACCCCAGAAGCTTCAGTAAAGGAACTTGGAAACTCAGATCAAGAAAAGAAGGTGAAACGAGTTGATCCTAATGGTCATCAAAGGAGTCCACCTCCACCTGTAGCATTTGCATCTGTTGCGCCATTTCCTTTTCTGCCAGCTCCTTCATATTCTTCTTACTGATTTGTTAGTCTTTCGATCCTAATAAGTGTTACAACTGACAATCCACAGTAGAGAGCTCACCCTTGTATCACCACATTTTTTTGTTATATTTGTGTTGTATCACCTTTTTTCCCATTTGATCTTATCTCGAGGGTTTAATAGGTTATATAAGTTGGAAGGTTTCGGACTGCTCTGTCCTATTTGATTGCATCAGTTGTATGGAAGAGGGGCATAATTGTGTAGTTGCATATTAGAACCAAAATGGTTCTGCTCAAGTAGATTGAAACATTTCTTACTCTTCGTACAAATTATGTGGAAAGTGCTCGTTTTAATGGAAAATTGCTTGTGATGTTTAAAGTGCTAGTTCTAAACTCGAGTCATAAATTTTAGCCTAAATAGTGTTCTGAAGAAACACAATCAATAAGTAAATTGCAAAGCCAAGTTTGTGTTACAGTAGGGTACGAGTTGTATGGCATTTTCGATGTGTCACATCGCTCTACTCCGTGTCTATATATCAAGATTTTATGTTACCTCATTTTTATACAAAAATTTACCTTGAAGGGTTTGTACAAACATAACTAATCCTATGGAAAGTGGACAAGAAGAAAATGTCTGAACTTGTTTGGTCACCGTGATTTCTGGTGCACTGGAAGTCTGGAGTCCATGTCACCACTCATTTTTCCCTGAAATTTTACTTCATTCATTTCAAAACAATAGTTCTTTTTGACTTTTAAATGGTCAAGTTAACCCAATTTTATTGGAAATTAACATTTATTCTTTTATAATCTTAAAAAATTGATATATATATATATATATATGAATAAGTTGGCTCATAGTCTTACAAATAAATATATGTTATATTTTAGTTTGGTTTTTAAAAGAAATATAAGCCTTAATAAGTTTATCTGATAATTGCAAATAATTGTTAACTTTAATCCAAATTAATGCATGTTTTCGTAAATGCAGTATTTTTAGTGAATAAGAAAGAATAGGTTGCTATTAATGCACTGAGGAAGGAGCTGTGAAATTTCTTTTGAAGCCTATTAAGGTGAAAGATTTCGAGGATATTGAAAAATCGAAGATGAAAACTAGTAACCATGTTTCATTCTTAAATGAGTTGAGAGAGATAGAGGGGAGGGGAGAGTGACATTGTATGTATTAATATAGATCTAATAATTAGTTGTTGTTTTGTGTTTTTCTAGCAGATAAAGGTACAAGATGATTTAGACGTTGGGATCTCGTCTACTGAAAAAATGAAGATGACAAGAATGATAATCACAATTCTAGAAATTTGAAGATTAAATAATTAACCCTAGAGTAGTGATTTGTAGGAGCCATGAATACGAGATTGATGAGAGGCTCTCTGATCCAAAGGAATTTAAAATATTAGATGGAGTCTTCATGTCTGTTACAGATTGCTAGAGTAAGTTTATTCTTATGTTCAGATTTAAGTAAAGGATAAAGTTCGAAAACATTCAGGGTTTCAGATATGTTAAAAGTTCAGTACACGAGTCAAAAGATTCAAAGTACTTATAAATGAAGTACATTTATATCAACATAAGTACAAGTACATAGTTAATCGTTATGTAAAAAAGATATAAAGAACATAATCAGTGTTAGTCATTTATAAATCAGATCAATGTACTAAACCTTAATATGAAAGATATGGTTATTACATCTATGAAGCAGAGAATTTATTAAGTATAATCACACGTGAAGAGTGAAGTAAATGGAAGCTTAAATGTCAAAGGTGGAAGCACTTGCAAAGGTTAAACAAATTCAAGACAAAAAGAAATATCAAATAAATGGCAAGTGACTAAGGCTCCCTTTGGAATTGCTGTTGAAAACTGCTGTGCTTTGAGAAAAAATACTAGTAGAAAAAGTGTTGTTAGAAAAATCAGATAATTGTTTGATAATTTTTTTTTGATTTGTGCATATTTTGAAATATAATATATAAAAATAATATTTTTGGGGAGGTTTGATCATGAAACTTCTATTTATTTCCTGCAAAAGCTGAAAATATTTTTTTCTAAAAACATGGTAGAAATGTTTTATCTAACAACAGTTTTTAGGCCAAAAAACTGATGTAATTATTTGTAACAGCAATATCAAACGGGACCTAAAACGGAAAAAATGAAAAAGTTTAAATATTAAAAAGTTATCCACGAAGTTGCCAAAAAGTTATCCACAAAGTAGACAAATGTATTATTCAGCAAAATTGGATAAAAGCTAGAATTTTTTTTTTATCCCTCCCCCAACCAACAAAGTTAAAAAAAAGGTTTCTCCCTTCAATCAACAAAGCTAGAAAAAAAAACATTTATCACTCCAATCAACAAAGTGCGAAGTAAATATTAAAAGCGACAATGTTGCTTTTCCACCTCGCCAAAGTTAACTTGCAAGTTTGTTGAATTCGACCAGGTTGAATTTAAAGGTGTTCCAATCGGTAAAGTTTGACCAAGCATTGAGTTCACTTTTCAATTCGACAAAATACAAGAATTCTAGCAAAAAATCCTTCCTAATCGACAAAGTAGAATCAGCTTAGAAAAGAGGATTTAATTTGATAATGTAGCAAGGAATTTAGCAAGGTGAAGTCACTCGACAAAGTGCATTAAGTCCAAGCCTTTAATTCGGCAATGTTTAATAAAAAAAGGCAAACTTTCAGTTCGACAAAGCTGATGGATAAAGAGCTTTCAGGATTTGATCGTGCCAAAATATATTACACATTCGACATTCTCAACGACAAAGTTTAAATCAAACTTTGTAGTAGTGGATGGTGCAGAAACTGTGGAAGCATCCAAAGACTTGGCTCACAGAGGGCTACGTTTCCTCAGTGAAAAGTCTACACACATAATTAAATGAGAGTCATTCAATTGGTTAATCAATTTTCACCAACACAAAATAATTTATCAACAAATTCTGAAAATAATTTTAAAATTATTGTGATTATCGTATTCAAACATCCTTCTATAATATTCTGCTATTTCATCTGCTATTTCTGCGTCTGATGAATTTATATATTCTGTTGGTTGTGCAGTTCTTGTGGCGTCCAAGGCCACCATCTTTCTTGAGCCCTGAGAAAGAAGAAGAAATTGCTAAGAACTTGAAGAAGTACAGCAAGAAATACGAAGCTGAAGATCAGGATGTTTCCTTGTTGTTGAGCGAACAGGAACGCGATAAGCGGAAGAAGTTGAAGGAAGAGTGGGAGATGTGGGTCAGCCAGTGGAAGAAATGGCACGACGAAGAGAAGATGGAGAGGCAGAAGCTGAGAGATGGTGAAGCCAGTGATGAAGAAGAAGAGTACGAAGCCAAAGAAGTTGAAGTGGAAGAATTGTTGGAGGTTACCGAGGAGGTACTTTCCCTTGATTATGAGCAGGAGTAATATATTTTGTCGTCTGGGGTGAGTTTTTAATGTAGTTTTACGAGGCATTCGGTGCTTTAACATATTTGTTGTTACTTGATAATATTTACTTGGATCCTAGAATGCTGTTTGTTGGATACCAGTGACGGCATAATTTTATTTTATTTTTTTGAATTAATTACATTTTGCATCCCAATGGTTTGAATTAATGACACTTTAGTATTCATACTTTAGATAATTGCACAATGCATCCCACAATTATTTTGGACGCTGCACTTTGCACTATTTCCGTTAAAATGTTAGGATAGTTTAGGAAATTAAAAATATTTAATTATTAATCAGACATTTATTTGAAAGTTGGAGATAACGAAAAGGAATTTTCAAGGTTTAAAATTTTGGGGAGAATTAAATAAAACAACCCTTAATGAATTTGTAAATTAAAAAATTATTTCTAATTTTTTTTTTATTTTGAGAATAGTTCAAAATATAATATGAGGAAACATTGTGAACGAAAGTTGTAAATAATTAAAAATGATTTCTGAATCATCAAAATTCATCGAAATCCGAATTGAATTGAATTTATTATAAATTTTACAAAATTACTAAATTTGCAATTTATTAAAAAAAATTATAAAAAAGATTTCAAAAATCTTGAAACTTATTGTTTTGAAAATATCTTTTCGCTCTCTACAATTTTCGTCCTTTATTTTTTTTTAAAAAAATCGTTTAGAGGGTCAAACATCTCAAATAAATGTCTCCTTATGATTAAATATTTTTAATCTTCTAATTTACCTTAAGCATTTTAAAGGTACAAAGTGCAACGGTTAAAATAGTTGTAGGATGTATTGTGCAATTATAGTATCAGTACTAAAATATTATTGATTCAAATCATTGACATGCAAAATGCAATTAATTCTTATATTTTTGAATTACTTAAGGAAGGACTAGTACGATGGATTTCACCAAGTCCCTTGGGTTCTCTACGTATGTTATGCATATAAAAGCGTAGGTATGAAGATTACAAAGGTCTAGAAGGGTTTAAGAAGGTTCGGAACTTTCTGTTTGTTACTTAGAAATTATTATCACAACGAATGCCAAGTAATAAAGCAAAGAAGCTTTCACATCAGCAGAGCATAGGGTACTAGATGATTTCATACCATTTGTAACTGGCTTTAAGCATGTGAACTCTTAACTATAATAAATAACGGGAGTTCATTAAATTAAATTTAAATTACAAACTATTCATTCGGCAAAAAATAAAATAAAAATTGTTAGCACTTATTATCTGCACTACTTTAATGTATTGCTGTGATTTGTGAAAATAGGCTTCACAATAAGTTAAATCTTGGCGGCTAATTTTTGTCATGTCTTTAAAATTCCAGTACATTTGCACGAGATTAGTTCGACAGTTCGAGCAGATAGTCCAACTATACAAGGTAATGAAACTTAGAGCAGTTTTTCTGGAATCGTGAGCTTATTTTTTTTATAATAAATTTTAAAAATAGCACTAGGCTATCGATGAATTTTTAATATTTTAAAGGACACAAAACAAAGTTATAAAGGTTTTTTTTTTGATAAATTTAACATCATAAAATGAATGCATGCTCTTACTTTCAAACAAATATAAGCCCGAGATGATCTTGAAATTAAATGAGAGAAAAAATATTTTTGAATGGAAATGAGAAAATCTTGAAATAAATCACAAAAGAAAAAAACAAACGTGTTTAAATTAACATCATAGGTTAATACTTGAGATTTGAGGCAGTGTTTCCCGCACAGTATTATCTGATAATAATTTGTCAAAAACGAAAGTACCCATTAGAATTTAGAGCTGTGACATATTTCAACAAAATAATTTAGAAATTATCATCACCAAATTGATTCTTAACACACCTTTTACTTATTCTTGTGCATTTCTTGTCAAACTAATTTATATATATTTTTCATCAATCTTAAATTATTAAAAGAGTCGCAATTCTAGTGTTTCGAAATTTACATTCCTGTTGATTAAAATTTTACATTTTACTAACCTTGTGCAAATAACTTTTGTCTTCACTGAATTTTTTTTTTGTTGGCATAATGGGCCAGTTTGCTCTACTTTATTTTCAGGAAAAAATATTAAAATATATATTTTTATTCATAGATAATAAATAGAAATAAGGAATGACAAACAGTCCAATATTACAATACTTACTATGGCTGCTAAACGGTTTTTGTTCTTGTTTTTTCTAGTCGTTTGCCTCAGTAATCAATTCCCTGAACATTTTAGGGATCACAACGGATGGGTTCGGCTGGTTTTGTGAAATCCAAATTTAAATCTAAATATTTTCGATTTTTAAAATTAAATTCAAATTTAAATCCAAATTCAAATTTAAATTTAAAAATCAATATCCAAATCCAAATCCATCGGATTTCGGATCGGATCGAATTTTTTCGAATATCCAAAAATTGAAAAATAATTTAATTAATTTAACTATCAATAGCGTACATAGAAAATTTCTTCAATATTCATTATATTTATACAATAATTTACATGCATGTTTAACCGATTAATACCTTAATATAAAATATAATAAAAATTTAACCAAAAATGTGTTTATCACTTTATTAATCTTTTTTGTTTAAATCGATCCACAATCGTTACATATTTTGAATATTTGAATAATATATATATACATATATATATATATATACACATACATATATATATATATACACTACCTCCGTCCCACCCAATTGTTAACGTTTCAGAGAGAATGTTCAGCACGCATTTTAAGGTGCGTATAAAGTATAGTTCCATAACTTCTTTTTTTAAATCTGAATAAAAATTTAATGTTTTAAATTTTTATTCAGAAAAAAAATTAAAAATAAGTTATGGAACTATACTTTATATGCACCTTAAAATGCGTACCAGACCTTCTCTCTGAAACGTTGACAATTGGGTGGGACGGATGTAGTATATATTAGCAAATAGATATGTAACCACCGAGATTTTGACGATCACGCAAGTTGAGCAAGTTAGAATGTTTGTAAGAATGTACATTTGTTACTTATGCTTGTTATACTATTATAACCTGTTGTATTGCATGTACTAACTCTGTTTTGCAGGATTTAGTTATAACAGTATAACAGTCTGTTGTCTGGTTAGAACATCTTGCTGAAACGGAATTCTACAGAGAGCAGAATTCTTTCTGCGGTTGCACAACAAAATTAAAATTTTTGTAGGATTAATTTAATTGTACATTCACTAACATATTACGTTTTTAATATATTTCTAAGCTCGTATCTTTTTATTAAAAACATTTTCCAAAACTTTAAAAAATAGTTGATTTGATTTGTCTTTCATTTTTTAACTACAACTACTTTCCTATTGTATGAATAATTATAGGAGAAATTTAAATTTAAATTTGATTTTATATCTACTCCTATAAGTATACTTTTGAAATATTTTCTAATCTCACAATCTTTTGTTTCCAGATTTATTTCAAAGAGTCTTGTATACTTCTAGTATATAACATGGAAAAGCTTTCATTCGGTGATACACCAATACTCTATAACTCGTATTCTGAAAAACTTTATTTTTTCTCTTTAAATCTGAGCTTAATTCTATATTGGAGACTTAATATTTAGATAATATAGTTTGAGTTGTAAACACTTTCATTTCTTGTATTGATTCAAAGTGTATTTGTAATCGGTAAGTGGCAAGGGTTCTAGGTGTAGAGTAATAGAACTTTTGAATTCAGTTGTATTGTTTCTACAATGCAAAAGGGTTCGAGGAACAGAAGGATTCAATAGTAGGATTCGAGTAATTCAAGATTTAAGAACGGATTGCAAGGTAGAGAATAATAGCAAGCTGAAATCATTCTGTTCAGGATTGCTGAGATTGTAGCAAGCCACCATAGTAATTGGTAACATGGAGCTATATTATTACTCTTGTAATTGGTTGATTATTGATTAATAATATATTCTCCTACCAGATTGGTAAGTGATCAGGATGTAGACCATTAGACATAGAGGTCGAACCTGACTAAATGTCGTGTGCCTCATTTACATATTGTTTTTATCTATTTTTTTGCATTGCATTCATTCTAGCCTGCTATATTAATTTACAAATTGAAAACAGTAAACCAGTTTATTAAGGCACATCAGACTGTCCACATTACAGTTAGCTATAACGGTTTGATAATATTTAAAATTGGATATAGTCAGCTAAATCACCTATTCACCCCCTCTAGGTGCATTCACAAGATAAATATTAAAATAATTTATCTTGAATAAATCTTAAAAGAAATATTGAAAAAAATATAATAAAATTCTTTCTAAAAAATTAGTAAGTAAGTTAATTATATATGTAATCAATATATATATATATATATATATATATATTAATCGATTTTTTTTCCAGATTTCAGGTTCAGATCGGACTTGGATCGGATTTCAGATATCGGCTCGGGTTTCGGATCGGTATGCCTCAAATCCAAATTCAAAAATTCGGATTCGATAAATCCAAAATTTCGGATTTCGAATCGGATATCCGTCGGATCAGATTTTTTTATCATCCCCGAAAACGAGAAAAATGAATAGATATCAAGAAATTATAAAAAATACTATTTTTTATGATTTTATCATTTTTTAAAAATATTTATAAAAATATCGTTGACTATTAAATTACATTTGAGATTAATTAAGTTGCATTTGAGGTTGATGTTTTTTTAGTTATAAAATTATAGTTTTATAAAAAAATTCAAAAATTACTTTTATGAAAAGTACAATTAAAAAAATTGTAATTTTTAAAAAAAACTAAATCAGTTACATTGTCAAATAATTAACAGTATTTTTAAAAATTGGTATTGATAAATAATTGGGATTAATTATTAGTTAATTGCTAGATAAGTGATCATTGACTTGATTATTTTAAAATTGGTGAAAATTGTTTTTCATAAAAATTAATTAAAAAATTGTAAAAATTGAATTTAATCAATTTATTTGATCAATCAGATTAATCTATTATAAAGTCCCATAAAAATACCACTAGAATACTCATTTACCCCAAAAAAAAAAAAAAATACCACTAGAATACTAGATCTGAGTACCCTAATTTCGTATCCCGTCAAAATTGTTATTTAAACTTAATAAATTTTTAGGGAATAAAAAATTTAAAATGATAAAAATAAATAAAAACTTTATTCTCATTGACTAAACTCTATTTTAAACTAACGAATTACAAGCTCTTTTAATTTTTTCTCTTAAACCAACATAAAAGTAAAAAAAAATTATATTCTGTTAATAATTTTGATTAACATGTATAATGATTATATATATATACATATATTAATTATATATTAATACTATGATATAAAATTATTTTGATAAATATTAGATTAATCCTCAATTAATTAATTAATCAATAATTTTTTTATCAACTTGATCCAATTTCCGACTTTTATAACATTTATAAAATGGATAATTGAAAGAAAAAACAAAATTATATCCACAAAAATATAAAAAAATCTCTTTTTAAAAATATCTTTCAAAAGAAAAAATTAGGAAAAATAAAATGTTTTTGGGAATTAGCCGATTAGTCAACGAGTGACAATTCTACTAGTGAAAAACTAATGTTAGATCCAATAACTAACGACCAAGACAACACTATTACATTAACCTAATCATCATCATCATCATCATCATATTTTGTATAGATACATATATCTGTATCTCTCTGTACGTATAGATTTGTAGAAAACAAGAAAGATGGTGAGTAAAACAGAGGAAGAAGAAGTGAATCTGCTGGAGAATCAGGTGGATAATGGTGGTGGTGGAGCTTGGGAGTACCTTACTCTTGTCAGGAAACTCAAATTAAGAAGACCCAATAAGGTTCTTAAGCATGGTTTGTCAATCTTGAATGACCCCACCAAAAGATCTGCTCTTGGCCCTGATGGTACAATTTTTTCTGCTTGATTTTATGTTTTTTTTTTTTGATTTTGGGGTTTTAATGATTGTTGGGTCTGGTAAATTTTGGTTGAATTTTGATGTTTAGGGTCTGTTTCTTGATTTTGTGTGTTTCTTGATTGTTGGGTCAGGTAAAGTTTGGATTTTTAGACCAATTGAGTTGGTTTCTTAGTCCAGCTGATTAGGGTCTGTGTGTGTGTGTGTGTGGAATTGAGTAAAGTTGGAAACTTTTGTGTCCAATTGATTTGGATTTTGAATCTTGCTCATTAGGGTTTATTGCTTGTGTGTTAGACTTTATTCGAATTTCTGACTTTTTAGGATCTATTTTTTGTGTGTATTGGACTTTATTTGATTTTTTTTTGTTTATGGTCTATATCTTGTAATGAAGTGTGCAAATTTTGAGTCCACTTGAATTCAGTTTGGAACTATTTAAGATTTTTGTGGAGATGGTGTTTTTAGTTCAGACTACATTAACAATGTAGCAAGTTCGTGAGTCTCATTACATACACCAAGTTCGTGTTATATGTGAATTACAGTTATCACTATTGTACGAGGAACTAAAGGGAGATCATAAGCAATGGTGAATAAGCTTCAACTTTCTTAATTGTGTAATATTCTTTTCAAATTTTGAGTCCACTTGAATTTAGTTTGAAAGTATGGAAGATTTTTGTGGAGACGGTGTTAGCAAGTTCTTGAGTCTCATGACATACCCCAAGTATTGTGTTATATGTGATTAACAGTTACCACCATTTGCATGAGGAACTAAAGAGAGATCATTTATTAATGGTGGATAAATTTTAACTTTGTAAATTGTGTAATATCCTTTCTAAATTTTGAGTCCAATTGAATTTAGTTGGGAAGTATGAAAGATTTTTGTGGAGATGGTGTTTTTAGTTCAGAGCGCATTAACAATATAGCAAGTTCCCGAGTCTTATTACATACACCAAGTATCATTTTATATGTGATTTAACAGTTATCACTAATTGCACGAGGAACTAAAGAGAGATCATTTATTAATGGTGGATAAGTTTCAACATTCTGAATTGTGTAATATTCTGTGCATATGTGTAAGTATAGCTTATGTATTGACCTGAACTTAATTCAATATAATTCCGTGTAGATGTAAAGAGGTCATTCTTCAAGTTGCAGTTTTTTTTATCATTCAGCTAGCAGTTTCTGTAGTGGACGAATAATCTGAATGAATGATGTATCGATTTTGTATATTGCAGAGTGGACTCTATATGAACAGGTAGCCACTGCAGCTATGGACTGCCAATGTACTGATGTTGCAAAGGTAGGACTCTTCTATACAAAGTTACGGTTGATAGATGGGCTCTTGGCTTTACATATAGCGAGTTCAGTATCTTTTTTCCTTTGTTTTTTGATTAATAAACAAACATCAGGCATTAACAAACTTTACTACCTATTTAGTCATTAACTAGATCTCCTTGTTTTTATTGATGAGATAATCATCTTTGTTTCTTTATCATTCTGTTTTTTTTGCAGGACTGCATAAAGGTTTTACAAAAGAAGTTCCCTGGAAGCAAGAGGGTTGGTGAGTTTATTAGATTGTCTATTTATGCTTAAGCTGTGTGGCCTACATTCATACGGAATTATTTTATTGTTTCCATAAACCAACACAATGAGTATTATTGGTGATATTGCTGAAGACCTTATTCCTGAATCCAATAGTAACAACTAACACCTAGGAACTAAAAACTATTACTATTCTCAAGGGAGGAGCCATCAGTGTCATTAATTTCACATTTATATACTAATGCAGTAATTATTGGGGTTAAATATCAAATTGGTCACTGAAGTGAAGGTCTAGTCTCACTTTTGTTGCTGATCTCAACGAGATATCATTAAAATCATCTAAGTTTTTATAAATATGATAACCCTAAATACGTGTTCGAGAATTGATAATAATATTTTTTGAGTTCTACATATTTGTTTTACACGCTATTACAATTTACAACCAAATGAAAACTTATAAATTCTAGTATTTTGGGTAATATTTTAAAAATTTATGACATTCTTTTACTATTTTTTTTTGTTAATTTTATAGTATCATTTTCTTTTGAATTATTATTAAGAAAAGATTAAACACTGTAGAACTCATTTTATTTTCAAAATATAACCCATAAACGTAAATCTATACTTATTTTATTCAAATTTTAATAATTTTAAAAAATATTTATACTTATTTTTTTTAACGTAAGGGTTACTAATGTGATATTTATACCAACTTAAGTGATGTAAATGATACCCTGTTGAGATTGATGACAAAAATGATATCATGCTTCCACTTCAGTGATCAATTTGATATTTAACCCGTAATTATAGTAATAAGTTTATGATGTTGCGCACGTAAAAGATGCTATTGTAATAGGCCCTTACATGGAAATTGAAATGTCACTAGCTTAAATTTCAACAACTTTAAATATCTGTGCGGTATAACTGTTGTCTAACTTGCAGGTAGGCTAGAAGCAATTTTGTTGGAAGCAAAGGGTTCTTGGGCAGAAGCAGAGAAAGCATACTCAAGTCTTTTAGAAGAAAATCCCTTGGATCAGGTTAGCTCCTTGGTTAGTTACTAGTTCTGCTGATAATAATTTGGTCAAACCTAATTCTCTCATATATAAAGAAAGATGGCTTTCCATTTCAGAAAAAAGTGATCATTTGTGGCGAGTATACATTTTTCTTTTAAATCCCTCAGAATGTGATGATGGAAAGAAAAATTCTCGAAATATATGCAATTGATTTTTTTTCTTTCAATTATGGCATTTAGGCAATTTTGAAGAGAAGAGCAGCCATGGCAAAGGCACAAGGAAATGTATCATTGGCCATTGAAAGGCTCAATCAATATATTGAAATGTGAGAAATCTCCCAAGACATTCTGCTTTCTATATATATATATATGTATGTATGTATGTATGTATATGTATATGCTATATGTACATGCTTTTGTAAACTCAATATATAAATAGACGTGTACTTTCCCGACAACTGATTCAGCCAAAATTATTGGTCTTCTCCAGATTCATGGCGGATCCTGATGCTTGGAGAGAACTTGCTGAGATATACGTCTCCTTGCAAATGTGAGTAACATTTAGTTTTTTTGGGAAATGGAGGGTGAGACAGAATTTGTAGACAACATTGTTTCTGCCTTAATTCTTCTTCTTTTCTTCTTCTTCTTTTTTTTTTGTAAAATTATGCCCATATTTAAACTTGATTTTTGTCCTTACATCTTTTTCTTCTGAAAATAGGTACAAACAAGCATCGTTCTGTTATGAGGAACTTATATTGTCTCAACCAATGATTCCTCTGCACCACCTAGCATATGCTGATGTATGTCACTTTTCTTTGTCGTTTTTTCATATTACTATCATAATCTTTTAAAGATTGTGTTATCAGAGTCCCTCTAATGAAGCAAATAAACATAACTTTGCTTCATAAATAAAAGAGAAAAATGTGCCTGAGGTTGTCCTCTGGCATTTTCCGTGAGGTTATGTACTTTTTAATATAATATTAGAAGGGTAAACTTGTAAATGTAATACCTCACCCTATGTATTTACAAAAATAACCCTATTTTTGTATTAGGTTTTGTTTTAACCTCAAGTAGTACCCTGAGGTCATCCTCAGGGCCAGCAATCCCAAAATAAAATAGTTGATGAATTTATTAATGTTATCAGCAACCTCCTTGGTCAAGAGCTAAATATTTTCCCCAGAAGGCATACAAATGCTTAGGGTCTTCAAAAGATTGCTTTATTAAGAATCTTACATATGAATCTCCGGTTGATGGATCACCTTAGGCAGCACACAGGCCGTGACACTTCGACTAATCAGCAGGATAAACAAGACTTGTCTAATTAGGCTACGTGACAATGTGAGGACATGTGTCCAACGATAGCAATTGATAGACTGTCCTTGTAAATTTTTGATTTTGCAGTACTTCTGTCAGTATCATTTACTCATTCTGAGTTTGTTTCCACCACATAATGAACACTTGCCATCTAGTATAGCAGCAAGTATCTGATCAACTATTTACATAAATCATTGACTTTGCCGTCTGGAAATTTGGGCAGCATCTCATATCATCTATGTACTATGCATATATTCTACAGGTGCTTTATACATTAGGTGGACTGGAAAACATTCTAACAGCTAAACGATATTATGCCTCTACCGTAGACTTGACCAGTGGTAAAAACGTCAGAGCACTTTTGGGCATCTGTTTGGTGAGCTCGCTCCCCCCCCACCCCCTCTCTCTCACACACACAAACTCCCCAACACACCGGGTGGGAGAGTGCGTGCTTTTTATTTATTTATTAATTAGGCTTATAGTCTTACAAAGTGAATATCTGTTCTAAATAAATTTTTGGGGTGAGCCAGAGGCGAACCCAGGAATGGGACGACAGGGGATAAACCCTTTACCATTTGGGCTATCCAATCGTGCTCAGAACAATTTTGCTTTTTTTTTTTTTGCTGATTGATTGAAGATACTTATTTTTTGTTCAACCTTCATTCTGTGAGGACTTCTGACCAATTTTGCTTTCAATATGAATCTAATTATATTGTTATTTTGTAGTGTTCATCTGCCATTGCTCAGCTTAGTAAAGGGCGGAACAAGGAGGACAAGGATGGCTCAGGGCTACACTCTTTAGCATCGACTGCACTAGAGAAAAACTACAAGAAGATGTCTCCAGACAATCTTCCCCTTCTTACTTCCACCTTAAAAAGCTTGAAGCTTCAATCTTAACTTTTCCGTTATTTGTTGATGCTTCCATTTTTCTCATTCTCCGATCAGAACAGGAAGGGGGCCTCTGCTACAACTTCCTCAAGTTTTCAGATTTCATTCTTCTGATTGCATATTACGTTTTATCTATATCATTTTTACAAATGTTAAGATCATGGATGTGATGTATCTCAAACTTTAATGATAAATGCAACATTTGAGAGCCATTTTGTGGATTCCTCTTTCCTTTATATTTGCTGTTCTGATTAATTTTTTGGTGAAAGCACTATAACTTATTGTTTTATGTTGTATATTTTTAATATAAAAAAGAGTAAAATGTATTTTGTATACATATCATTTGTAATACTACATTTTCAAAACTATTATTTGCAATATTATAATTTACATCTATAGAAATTTTGTCTATTTTAATTAAGTTTTGAGGCCTTTCGTTCGATTTTTATTTTAATAACTATTTATTTGAATTGAAGTAAACATATATGATGGTTAAAATGTAAATTAAATAAAAAATTGCAAAATTGATTAAAGTACATAAATGTAAACTTCAATAGTAGAAAGGGAAAATAAATCCATTCGTCACTAAACTATTGGTATTTTATTGTTTTAGTCCTTAAACTAAATATTTCAATATGCGAGTCCTTCAACTTTTGAATTTTTCTGATTGAAGTCTTTCCGTCCAAAAAAACTAACGGACGTTAAAATACTGATGACGTGTCACTGATGTGACATAAGAATTTCTGGTTTAAGTCCCTGAACTTTTCCATTTCCTAGTTTAGGTCCTTAAACATAAAATTTTGAAAATAATTGAATATTTATAAATTTTACCGATAATCATGTTTATTTTTAAAATGTTATTTTTAAAATAAAAATAAACGATAACATAAAAAAAATATGTTAAGATTTTTATGTTTAAAATTTAAAAATATTCAATTATTTTTAAATTTTTGTTGTACGAAGCTTTTCGGCTTGGCATGACTAGTTTGTAAATTGATTTGAACTATCCGTCAACCTGGTTCGTATCCGGCTCGAACATATGATACACATATCAGATTTGTTTTATTCTTAGATGAAATAGTTATTTATATAGTTCAAAAAAAAATAATACTTAATGTTAGTCGATTATATTTGACTCGTATTCGAAGAAACACAATAAAAGTAAAATGATCCGATACATGAGTAAAGGAATATCCGCAAAATCTCAAAACTAGAGTTACACCCAGAAGAAGCTTACCCCGGTACCTTTTGACATGCTAATTGTAATTGACATTAAAAGTGACTTGATAACCGTAAATTTAGATGTTTAGAATTGTGTATGGTTTTAAAATTTTATTTTTAAAATAAACGATAAACATAAAAAAATTATGTTCAGACTTTTATGTTTAAAATTTAAAAATATTCAATTATTTTCAAAATTTTATGTTTAAGGACCTAAACCAGGAAATGGAAAAATTCAGGGATCTAAACCAGAAATTCTTATGTCATATCAGTGACACGTGATCAGGATTTTAACGTCCGTTAATTTTTTTTGGATGGAAGGACTTCAATCAGAAAAATTCAAAAGTTGAAGGACTCGCATATTGGAATATTTAGTTTAAGGACTAAAACAATAAAACACCAATAATTTAGTGACGAATGAATTTATTTTTCCTAGTAGAAATGCTAGTTTCATAAATATAAGTATAGTATTGTAAGTGGTGCGATGGCCAGAATAAAGTACACTACGTAATGCACTTTATTCTATAAAAAATTGCACAAATTTTTATTTTTTTTTGGTTTTGTTCATATCTCCATTCTAGTCTTTTCCCATTAGAATAGTTGTCACTTTTCCGAAATAATTATTCGATTAAGTAGTACATTGATTATTTATATCTTTAATCTTAACAGATATATAATAATTATATTTAGA
This sequence comes from Oenanthe sinensis, assembly GCA_028671895.1. Lineage (NCBI taxonomy): Eukaryota > Viridiplantae > Streptophyta > Magnoliopsida > Apiales > Apiaceae > Oenanthe > Oenanthe sinensis. Next base: position 1,752,972 of record CM053808.1, read on the forward strand.
TAATTATAATACCAAAAATTTATGATATTTTGTCATTAACACTTATATTCTATATATTGTAATATAAATGAAAATGAACAAACATTAGGAAAAATTTAAATCGAAATACTAAAACTGACCTAAAACAAATTAAGGACAATATAGTCACACAGACAGGGAAGGGGTGTTCGCCCTACGTGGCACATTAGTGAGACGAAATGCCTAAAATGACACAAGTTGGAGAAATGACCCTAAATAGCACTCTAAAACGCTAATTTGTGTTAAATTTACTCAAAACGTTACATTGTTTAGCGTCTTGAACAATTTCTTTTTTAATTTTTGAAGTTCAAAATGCAAGATAAAATAGTATTTAAAGGCAAAACGTAAAATGAAATGATGTTTTAGGACAAAACTTTACTTTAAGTTGTGTTATGAACACAACTTTTTTTTAATATTTCTAAAACGCTACACGAAGTAGCGTTTTCGATTTATTCTCGAAACGCTACACAAATCCTTGCTTTGGAGTGCTATTTAGAATCATTTATTTAGGTTGTGCCATTTTGGCCATTTTGCTCCAAATTGCGCCATCTTGGACTATTTCTCTAGGGAAGGTTTGCAATATTAATTGAGTTTCCAACAATTGCATGTTTTTTTTTCTTTTTTTGAAAAAAATATACTTGCATTACTTAAAATTATCAAAATTCAATACATGATCCTCTAAGCCTGACGTTGAATATCTGCTAGCAAATGAACCCCATTATTCACTGATCTTTGAACAAAATCAAGTAGCAGTTAGCACTTAATCAACTGAATACAATCTTAATCAACTGAATACAATCTAACACAATAGTATCAAAGTAGGACTGTCCTTGTTTCCCATTACACACTTTAGCCAGGGTCTTTGAATCCTAACACCCAACCCACCTCCAACCTTCGTCACACACAGCTTTCCCACCTCCAACCTTCGTCACACACAGCTTTTCCCAAGATATCCACCTTATTCCTTTCCCATTTGTTCCTTAACCCAACAAAATCCATTCATCTTCTTTTCTATCCCTTCACATATACCAGTAGGCAGCAAAAACAAATTCATCCAGAAGTTTGGAACGTCATGTGCAGCAGTTTTTAAAAGTGTCAAGTTCCCCGCCTTTGACAATACTTTGTTACTTCACCCCTGTAATTTTTGTCTCACCCTATCGATCAAGAAGACAAACACTTCATTTTTCTTCTTACCCACACACATTGGCATTCATATATATTTATCAGGCTTATGAATTTCATTAACCCCAAGTATTGTACACACCATCCCCCATCTTCCACATTGGTATTTGTGCTAAAGAACACATTTGATTTGGGGTAATTAATTGCTTGTCCTGAAATCTTCTCATATCGCCTCAAAATATTCTTCATATTACTTGCTCGACTTCTGAAGGTTTAAAGAAGAAATAACAATCATCTGCAAATAGAAGATGAGATATAGTTGAGGCCCCTCATGTAATTGTACACCCATGTATAAGGCTTGCTTCTTCATATTGCCTGATAATCGCACTTAAACCTTCACCACACAGTATGTATAAGTATGAAGATATAGGATATCCTTGTCGAACCCCTCTCTTTGGATTAACTTCACCAAAAACTTCTCTGTTATGCAGGAAGCTGTAGGACACAGTTTTAACACAAGCCATCACCTTGTTAATCCAAACCTGAGGAAAACAAAATTCATAAAGCATATTTTCGATGAAACTCCACTCAAGCCATCACCTTGTTAAGCCAAACCTGATGAAAACAAAATTCATAAAGCTTATTTTCGATGAAACTCCACTCTAGCCTAGAGATACATAAATAGCCCGCCGGACCGGATTTTATCCGGATCGGGCAGGGCCGGACCGGTTTTCTCTAAAAAAATAACGCCTATTCAAAAACCCGGATTTTATCCGGGCTCAAACCGGATTTATCCGGATTCGGACTTTATCCGGATTCGGACTTTATCCGGATTCAGGCTTTATCCAGATTTGGGCTTAAGTTCGATTTTTTTTGGATTTCGAGCCGGACCGAATTTTAATAAAAAATATTAGGCCCGTCCAAGGTGTTAGAAAATGGAAAGTTTGAGACATATTTTATATATGTTCTTGATGTAGTTTTCTGAAACTAACTATTGGAAGTTGTTCCTTGCTACGGGGACTTAAACTTTCATGTTTGGATCTAAGACATTTTCTTAATGTAATTCATAAATAAATTGAGTAGAAGTTGCTAGTTTGAAATGGGTTAAAAGTGTTGTCTCACATAGAATATGTAATATGGGTGTGAGTGCTTTATATGCATATATGTGCAAGAATAATGTCAACTACTAAGGTAGGTGAGTGTGTACGGAGTACTAGGTTTTCTGGGTGAACTGAGGTGCAGGTCGCTGTTGAGTGCTACGTATCTGTGGATGAAGTACTCTGTGTTATTTTATCCTGGAAGTGATATTGCTGCAACCCAACACAACGTAGTGGGGTAATAATTACTTCAAGAACAGTCAAGACTTCTAGCAAGACTTGGCGACTCAGCTGTTCTTTGGTTCTATCAGTGTATGCGAAAAAGTTTCTGTTAGAGCTAAGATTTCTATATTTTCTCTTGTCCTTACAGTTACTGATTTATATATCTTATTTTTATCTTCGTGCTTTATTTTGTTAATTGGTTTAATCTGTTTGTTCTTGTTAATTGTATATATAACTTCTCTATTGTTGCTGTGTAGTTTTTAATTACTCCCAACAATCTTGAAGAGATTATAGTTATATATCGTTAATTAACAAAATGGTTAACAAAACTGAAACTCCTGTTGTTGATGCTACTGGTTCTGGGTCTGGAGTTACTGCATCCACCATTGATTGGACCACATACCGTTTCCCACAGCCCATTGATTTGTCGGGCATGCTTGATAAATTTGGTGGGGGTGTTGGTTTTTCTCGTTGGCAGAAAAAGATGAAACTGTGGCTAACGGTAAAGGGTCTATGGTCGATGGTGCAGTATGCTTCACCAGTTGTTGATCAAGAGAAGGCTAACTCTATTAAGGCCTATGCTATGTGGGAAGAAAAGGATGAGGTGGCTAGGGCTGCAATATTGGCAGCTTTAGCGAACACTCTATTCGATGTTTATTCATCGGATTCCTACACTGCTAATCTCTTATGGGAGAAGCTGGACCAGACACATAATACTGACTCACAAGGTCTGGAAAAGTATTCTGTGGCTTGGTTCCTTGATTTCAAATTAGTGGATACAAAATCCATGACTGAGTAGGTGCACGAATTTGAGATGTTGGTACATGCTTTGAAGGAGTCTGAAATGGACCTTCCTGAGAAGTTTCAAGTTATGTCGGTGATTGAAAAGCTCCCGAAGTCTTGGGAAGAGTTTTCTCTCTCCCTGAAAAGATAAAAAGGAGAGATTACCTGGCCTAACTTGATGTTGGACATCTCTGTGCAGGAACAACACAAGTCCAAACATGGACATGTGATGCCTGCTGAACATGAGAGTTCAAAGGTGAACGTAGTGACTGTTGGACAGAAAAGAAAGTCTGTCACTAAGAAGGAGAATAACAAGCCTAAAAATGATAAGAACAAGGCTAAGAAACCAAAGGCAAACAAACCATGTTGGTCTTGTGGACAGGTTGGTCACTGTAGCAAGGACCGTCCTGCTAAGAAAGTGAAGAAACCTAATGTGGTAGCACAAACTAATACTGTGCTTGGAACCACTGGTGGACATGTGGTTAACATGGTTGTTGGTGAGGCTATTGCTTCTGAAACCAATGACGGGTATGTTACCTACAACCCTACACTACTTTCCACTTATCTGTCAAATGAATGGTTGATTGATACTGGAGCTAATGTACATATTTGTACTGATATTACTCTATTTGTATCTTATCAACAGATTCAAGGAATGACAGTGGCGATGGGGAATGCTAGTGTTGCTCAAGTACTTGGAGTAGGAAATGTGAACCTGTAGTTTGCTTCTGGGCGTGTTCTATCCCTTACTAGAGTGCATCATGTTCCTGACATTCATAGAAACATAATAAGTGGAAGTTGTTTAGTTAGAAATGGTTTCAAACTTTCTTTAAAGTGTACTAAAGTAGTTATTACACGTACTGGTGTATTTTTTGGCAAATATTACTTGTCTGATGGATTATTTTTAATAAATGTGGAGCTTGTTTTGGGCAGTTTAATTAATGATAATGTTGTTCCTTCTGTGAATTGTGTTGAATCATCTAATTTATGGTACTCACTTCTTGGTCATCTAAATTTTGGTTCTCTAAAGAATATGATGAACTTAGAGTTGATTCCAAAGCATGCTATTGAAAAGAAATCTAAATGTCAAGTATGTGTGACTGCTAAACTAACTAGGAAACCCTTTCATAATATTGTTAGGGATTCAGGAGTATTAGAATTAGTACACACAGATGTGAATTCAGTGGTGTTTTGACTAAAGATAATAAAAGATATTTCCTTACCTTTATAGATGATTGTAGTAGATATTGTCATGTTTATTTGATTAAACATAAAGAAGTATATTGTTAAAACCAAGAGACACGTCCAAGTTAGACTAAAGTCTATAAGGGGTTTGGTGTCTGACATGATCATTACTATTGAGTTTATTGGAACTCAAGACAACTTGGCTGATCCTTTGACTAAGGGACTTGAGCATGTTGTTGTCCTTAAGTCGAGGTTGGGGATGAGACTGAAAACCCATTTTGAGTCATCAAGAGCGGGAACCCAATACACCTGAGAGGAGATCCCTCGAAGTGTATTCAATGTGGTAATAACAATTTGTGAGGGTGATTTGATAGTACCTCTACTACAAATCTATAGATACTCACGTATCTGAGTCTTTCCCCTGTAAACCTCAAGATGTACTATAACTGCTAGTTAGCAAGAGTTTTAAGAACTCTGAATGGGGTCAAGTCGTGAGACGAGATGTTGGCAGTACATCTTTGGAGATGCCCAGCTAAGTGAATGTTATTGTGTGGTCGCAATTAGAGGATAGAGTTATTCCTCGAAGCATTCAACGAACAGGATCGAGACATGACCATTAACGTCTCAAAGCCGTAGATCGGTACCATAGCCTTTGACTTGTCATCATCTATGGAGAGTGGTTACACACCAACGAATAAAGATTCAAGGTGAAACATTCCATCTATATCCGGTAACCATCGAATTAGAGGACTTATGAGGGTTTAAACCTTGACCGGTACCAAATCTGAAAAGCAAGTCATGAGTAGAATCTGATATGCATTTCTGTATGGATGTGTGGGGGATTGCTAGAAAATAGAAAGTTTGAGACATATTTTATATATGTTATTGATGTAATTTCCTGAAACTAACTATTGGAAGTTGTTCCTTGCTATGAGGACTTAAACTTTCATGTTTGGATCTAAGACATTTTCTTAGTGTAATCCATAAATAAATTGAGTGAAGTTACTAGTTTGAAATGGGTTAAAAGTGTTGTCCTACATAGAATATGTAATATGAGTGTTGGTACTTTATATGCATATATGTGCAAGAGTAGTGTCAACTACGAAGGCATGTGAGTGTGTATGGAGTACTAGTGTGCCCTCGCGCGCCCACATACGCGCGCCGCCGCCGCCTCGTCTCGCCTTGCCTCGACTCGACTCGGGTCGAAGGGCGATTTTGGCGAATGTCTCGGCGTCTCGCGTATGCGAAGTGACCTGGGCGAGATAAAGGTCTTAAATCCGTCATTTCTTGAGGTTGTTTAACTTTAGGGATAAGATAGACTAAAGTTGATTTTCACATGTAGGAAGCTCACCTGAACAAAAGAAATTCCTGCAAAATTGGGTAACATCGGTTCCCACAATGCTCCAATAAGCCTGAAAGAAAGCGGGGTCAAGTCCATCAGGACTTGGTCACTTTTTAGGGTGCATAGCGAACACAGAAGCTTTAACTTCTTCACTGCTCACTAGTAGCATAAGTGCTTTGTTATGTGCTCCCGTAACTGTTTGCACCCTTTCTGCATCTATCAATCCTCCATCATCTATTGAACCCTGGAACAAATTTGAGAAGTAGTCAATAATAATTTCTTGCACACCTTCATTTGCTTCCTTCCACTCCCCATTTACATCTTTCAGTCTCTTAATAGCATTATTCCTTCATCTTGTAGATGCAAATTTATGGAAAAACGGAGAGTTTTGGTCCCCTTCCCTAAACCAAAATTGTTTAGCTCTTTGTTGCCAATACATCTCCTATTTTTCTAGGAGGCAAAAAAATTATCACCTCACTTCATTATACTTCTTGACCCTGTGCACATCCCTCCGCGATCAAAGTTTTCGCAATCCTTTGTATGATTTACCATTTGATTTCTCATCTCCTTAATCATTCCTCATCCCCACTCTTAGAGTGTTTAACCGGAGGAACAGTAGTAAATGGTCTGACGTTGACATTTCTATCACTCTAATTTTTGCTGAGGGAAACAAAATTCTCCAATCTTGATTAGCCAGCCCCATTCAATCTCTCCTGAACCCACCTATCATTACCTCTACATTTTTACAAAGTAAATTTATCCCTTGCAAAACTCAAATCCATTAGCTCGCATTCAAGAATTGCATATGTTAAACCCTCCATCAAATATCGTGGATGTGGTCGCCCTCCTCTTTTTTCATCAGCACCCATAATCGTTAAAATCACCAATAATACACCATGGTAGAGATGATTTTCCAGCCAAGTTAAATAACATATTCCACAATTCCCCTCTTCTTCCTCTTTCTGAATACCGATAAAAACTAGCATATACTCAATACGAAAATAACACGAAAATTTAGTGTTTGTGTTTACATTTTCAGTACACGAACACGAAAGTACATGGTCGAATTTAGTGTCGTATTTAGGTTTACACTTCGGGTACACGACACTAACATAAAAGTACATGACAAAATTAATTAAATAAAATTAATTAATATATATATATATATATATTAATATATTATAATAAATTATTTATGTATAATTTAATGTTAACATTAGAATTTTATAAATAAAATTAATATAATATCAAGTAATATATGTAAAATAATTAATTATTAATATTTAAAATTAATAAAATATATATTAATTTTTAATTTTTTTCCATTTTCGTGTACTTTCGTGTCGTGTACTTCATGTCGTTTCGTGTTGTGTCATTTTTTTTCGTGTCGTGTATGTGTCTGGATTTCAAGTACACGAATTCATTTCATGTCGTGTTCGTGTAACGAGTTCAAGTACACGAAACATGAAAGTACACTTGACACGAAAGTACATGACACAACACGAATTGTTAGGTCTAGTATATACATCCATCTCCCAACCTGATCATTAACAACTTCAAAATCAATAAAGTTATTACACTTCTCTTTTATTTTTACGGGTTTTGGTCCTTACTATCACAATTTGAACAAAAAATGCCTAAAATATCACAACCCGTGGAAATGGCCCTCTCTGTCACAGGAAAACGTAACATCAAGTTCTGTTTTTAAAAACGCATGTTGAATTCTCATTCCTTGCTTTCCTAGATGAATTCTGTAATTTTTTTTATTTATTTTTAAACAGAAATAACGCATATTAAAGTTGAGTGTCTACAGAAACACAAGTTCAAAAATGTAAATGGTTACAAGATTGCTTTCTATTTCGAATGTGATGGTTGTGGATCTCTTGACTGCCGCAGATGTATATTCAAAACTTTGGTCGAGTTAGAAGTATACTTTTGAAATTACATTTTCCAAACAAACAAGGCCTCAATACAAATGCCTATATTAACTCAAATTAAAAGGGAAAAAAGATAACTTAGTTTATTTTACACCACAAGATATATATGTATATAAGTTTGTATGTATATAAATATCCATATATCTTATAAAGAACCCTAATTGTAGAAGATAATCCCCAAACTATGCTCATGTATTGTAATTTATCCCCAAATCGTAATTGTGAATGAGTAATTGTAAGACTGAGAGTATGAGAGTGTGAGTATGCATAAATCCAGATCTTGGTCTGGTCACGACTCACGAGGTTAGAATGAGAATTATTAGATCTATTTTATAAACGTAACTTTATCTACCATTTCTATGGGATAATAAGGACCAACTTTTCCTATTTTAATATTTGGGGCCATTTGATATAAAAATGTGGTAGTTAAGTCCATAATTCTATTTTTACTCATCCCTCATTCTTCAATAATAACGGGAGCCCTCTTCCATGACCGTGCACATCCACATAAGGCGGTGCTGAGAAATCGGAATCCCCAAGTGATTTAAAATTTTATTCCCAATAATTATATAAATTAAACATATATAATTTTTATTTATGTAAAATTATTTTCTTAACAACTTTTTTAGCAAAATCATTCATAAGTTTTTCATCTTTTTCTATTGACAAAGGCCATCCCACAATGTTGTTCTTTACCTAAGAAGTTTAAATTGTCAGTTAATGTTAAAATATAGTATAAGATCCATTTGGAACCTTCCTCTAACACTTTAAGATTTTAAATGAGCTAGTTACCAAACATGGTATCAGAGCTCGGTAGGCGGGGGGAGATGGGTGCCCGTGATCTACTTTTCAAACCAAAAATGGGATTTCGAGTGGGAGGGAATGTAAAAATATAGTATAAGATCCATTTGATGCATTCCTCTAACACCTTAAGTTTTAGATGAACCGGTTACTCAAGGAATTTGGGATTTTACCATGCATATATAATTGGTTTCTTAATAATAGAACCATGCATATATTGTTGTTATTCATATGGGGTGATAATCCTTTATATATTTGAGAGAAAACGGGCCCCACCCCGAGGATGACCTCATGTTGTAACTTGAGATTAAATCAGATTCTAGTATAAATTCTGAGTGATATTTTTGTAAATACTAAATTCTTCCCTATGCATTTATATAAATACCCTTATGTTTGTATTATAAAATATTTTAACCTCGTGTGCTCCCTGAAAAATTAGAACACTGAAATATTTTCATAGCTTCGAGTGAGGTTTGTAATGTAAGCTTTTTTCCGAGGTAAGTTGAGAATTGGTAATTAATTTGAAGTTAAAAATAATCTTTAGGTGACGCATAGAATTTGTGGGATACTAAACATTGTGCAGGGATATCAAATGACCTTTGAGCGATATTCTTTTCTTTACGGTAACTTTTTCTTAACTTAGTTCGTTTTAAGCCAATTCAACAAGGTTTTAGGAGTGCTTTCTGAATTTAGTTGTGATTTCTCAGGTAATTTTTTTGTGTATTGCTGTTATTGGTGATGGTGGAAAAGAGGGGTTGTCTTAAAATTTGCACGTAAGAGGATTTCGTTTTGACAGGTAAAAAATTGTTTAATAAATTTTAAAAGTAGTTTTCTCAAAAAAAATATTTGAAAAAATGTTTTTGGTCTAAAAACTGTTTTTTAAAAAAGCAGGTCGTCTGTTTTTGAAAAAAGTTGTTTTTTAGTTTTTACAAGAAATAATACACGTTACAATATCAAATTATCCGAAAAATATTATTTTTTTATATTATATATCAAAATATACATAAATTAAAAAATTACCAAACAGTGATGTTATTTTTCTATCAACACTTTTTCAACTAACATTTTTTTTTCACAGTACATCAATTTAATTTTAATTAACAATGTCAAACGGAGCCTTAGTTAATTCTTTGTGTCACCCGGAGGATGCGTTGTTGGCTAAGATTTTATGAAAGAGTTTTACAAAGATAAGTTTATCTATAAACCGTGTAATGCACAAGTTATAAACATGTTTATTTTTATCATATCATAGATAAAAATATTTTAATTATGAAAATCAGATTAAACGATGTATATACGAGCAAAGACGAGATCAAGATGAAATACAAAAGTAGTTTTGCACTATTAGTAAATTTTGAAATATAATATATCCATGATTAAATGGATACAAGCTTATAACCGGTGCGAAACACGGGATGAATGATTAATATTTAGGTAAATTTATTTTTTGTATTATATTTTATTGATATTTATTATAAAATTTTATAACGTTGAGAATTTATGTTAATATAATATAATATTATCTGTGAGGAGTGATATAAAATGAGGACTATCGGGGATTAGAGTTGTATGTTATTATATAATGATATTTATATATTAATATTTATAAACTTTCATGAAATATTAAATAAAAATTATAGGATAAGTAAAATTCTTAAAATAGAAAATATATAATATAATTTAAATATAATATAATATTATCCGTGAGAAGTTGTATAAAAGGAGGACTACCGAGGGTTAAAATTATATGTATGATATATATATTTTTTAAAATTAAATTTTATTAAAATTGAATGTTATTCAATTTGGACCAAAACTTTTAATCTATCCGCTATAATAATATAATAATATAGTGAATAGCAATGGTATGTTTAGAAAAGCAAGAGTCCTAACCTACGTAAATATCTCAAGGGAATATTTATAAATAGTGTGTTGTGCATATCTTTTCGAACAAACTCCCATCTCTCTCCAATACTCTCTCTGTCTCTCTCTGTCACTCTCTCTTACACCAAGAACTTCGTTTCTTCGCCATGTCTAACAATGAACAACAAGAAGAAGTCTCACGTAAAAGAAAATCATCATCAACAACAGATGAAAACAATGTTGTTCTCACTCTCTCACTAGGTATTCAACAAGTACCACCTTGTTACACTACTGCTGCTGCTACTACTACTACATTCTCACCACCAGGTTTAGCTTCTTCTGTTTTCGAAATCGCACCAACAATGGGGCCGGGGCCGGGGCCTACGAGGGTTCGACGTCGTAAGCCAGCACAGGCCCAGGCCCCACGAGACGGAACAAAAGGCCATGAAATTCAACAACCTTACCCGTGGGCCACTAACAAAAGAGCCACGGTGCATACACTAGAGTATCTTGATTCGAAACAAATAAAAATAATTTCGGGTCAAGTGCAGTGCAAGAGATGTGAAAGAGAGTATGTTATGGAACTGGACTTGCATGAAAAATTTATCGAGATTGGGTCATTTATGGCTAAAAATAAATCTGTTATGCATGATCGAGCCCCTGCTAGTTTGATGAACCCGGTTCTTCCAACTTGCAAGTTTTGTAATCAAGAAAATAGTGTCAAGCCTCTTATTTCCGAGAAGAAGAAGACGATTAATTGGTTGTTTTTGCTTTTGGGACAAATGTTGGGATGTTGTACACTTGAACAATTGAAGTATTTCTGCAAGCATACCAAGAATCATCGAACTGGAGCCAAAGATCGTGTTCTGTACCTCACTTATCTTGCCATTTGTAAACAGCTCGATCCCAATGGTCCTTTTGATCGTTAAATTAGAGGGAGATCTAGCTTGAATTATATTTATATATGTATTCTGGTTTTAAGCTATCACTTCGTTTTATTAACTTTGTTATGAACTCTTTTAGGACTAGTATTAAATATTTACATGTCGTATCCAGTGCTATGTAACTGCAGTGTTATTAAGTTGTTTTGTATCGAAATCAGAATGCTTCAAATTCTATTTATGAACAAGTTTTATGCTGCTCATTCAACTCCACTTCACAGAACCCATTTACTAAAATATCAAAACTGCATCAGATGGACTAGTATTATAAGTAGTATTATTTTGAGTAGCCTAAACAAATCACTAAAACTCAATCACCCATGTAGTAAAGATTTAAGCAGCAGAGGAAACTTCTTGTCATCTTCAGTACTAAATAATGGTAACAGTTGAAAAGTGAGAGCTGCCATGTTTGAGTATGGTATTCATTAAACATCTACTTTGACATCTACAATAAACAGGTTCTTTTACTGCTTGCTTCTCGATTTATATACACATTGTTTCGATGATTTTTTAACTTGTTAATATTATTGTTATATATTATTGTAAGTCAATGGTTTTTTTATTTAAAAATTGCAGGTTCTAAAAGTCTTCCCATATCCAGCAACACTCTGCACTCCAATTTAGATGTGGGGCACTCATGGTTTTAATAATGTGGACTTTTAATCTTCGTCCAACACCAAAGCTAAAGAGATCACAAGTTGTTGACATATGCATTTCTAACAGGGTAGCACAACAGATACCCTGACATTGTAGCACATTAGTGTTAAATTTTCTTTTGATAACAGGAGTTTGATGGTTTGAATTTCTAATCTCATGGTCATGTGTATGAGGATTTAAAATTTTGAATATATTATGTGCATATCACTACACATGTGAAGTGGATGGGAATTTAAAATTTTGAATAAATTTTGCATATATGTGAGGATTTAAATATTTGACCTTTTATGCATAGTAGTATGCCTTTTGAGGAATTGGATGGGAATTGTTGGTATTGAACTTCACCATTTTCATGTGTGGATGGAGCTCATGAACCATGTGTGACCTTCTTGTTCTGCATGCACGTACCGGAGGTCCTTTAGCGGGAGAAACATCACGATTTCTTGGAGCTTGGAAGCTATGGAATCTAGTTGGTTGGTGCAGATCTTTAATGTTAGGCCTGTGTTGATGATGAGACTTTCCCAGTTTTGCAATGAAGTCCATGTAGAGGAAGATGGCGCCAAGGCCGAAAGAGATGATGGGGTTTGAAGGGATTGAATTTGAAATAGAACAAAGAAGGAGACACATGTTACTAGAAGGTAAATTGAGAGTTTAGGGGAGTAGGGTGAGGGAGGCCTTTGAGTTTTTCTTGCAAGTACATAAGGGGATAATGGTTTAGCTAGTCACAATGTTTACTATCAATGTATATTTTGGAGATTTTAAAAACTTGGAGGCATAAATCCTCTTTAATTTCTTGCTTACCTAAAGTTGGCATGCATGTGAATTCAGCAAGGAAATGAAATTTGATAGAGATAAGTAGCAGTGTCTTGTGTGGCCTAACATAATAATGGTTTTATCAGTTGTGAGTTATAGGTGTCAATAAATGTATATATTGCTTAGTTATTAGGCATATTTGGCACCCTTGGGTGTCCCCCTTGAACTTTTTCTCTCATTTAAGACTATTACGCTTCATAATTTCAGTGCTCCATGGATTCACTTTGATTGTTATAAATATCTACCTTACCCCATATTTTCTTCATAGTTCACTTATAGACTTGTAGTCAGTACACAACTTCTTTGGTTACGAAAATATGGAGAATTATACATTGTGGCTCTTAGGATTTTTCTATGTTTTGCATTGTTGTGATAATGAAGTATTGGCCCACACTATTCCAACTGTCACTCCACATCAACTCATCTGCTCCACCTGTTATTTCTTTTATGTCATTTTCCTGTATTTTAGTTATCAGCTTTTCAATTATTGCCTTTATGATATTCTTAGTATTGGATGGGATAGGTTGTTAGTATTTGAGAATATTCACTAACACATACCTCCTTCTCAATCATGAGCTTATAATGAGTTGTAGTGGCCACATTTTATTTTGGAATGAAAAAGACAAAGTTCCTTGGGTATTAAGCTATACTATCTCCTTTGTATTCCTTTTTGCATTTGTAGATCTGGCATTCATTTTGATTTAATCATCACGGTATCAGAGTGAGGTTAGTCATATTGGGCTGCAGACAGACCTATGGTGTTGATTACTTAGACACCTTTGCACTAGTTGCCAAATTAACAACAGTTAGAACTTTGCTTGCTGTTACTGTAGTGCATGATTGGATGGTAATTCAAATGGATGTCACTAATGCATTTCTGCATGGTGACCTCCATGAATGTGTGTATATGAAGCCACCACCAGGATATCAAGGTACTGGTTCCAGAATTAATTGGGAACAAGGTGCATTTTTTAAACATCTGATGTCTCTTTTGTGTGTAAATTGTTGAAATCCCTATATGGCCTAAAGCAGGCCCCCAGACTTTGGTTCAGTAAGCTATCTCTCAAATTAATTGAACTTGGTTATATTCAATCAAGAACAGACTATAGCTTATTTACTCTCACAACTCAGTCCTCCATCACATTGGTGTTAGTATATGTTGATGATCTTTTGATAGATGGAAATTCACCAAAGGACATTGAGTCACTCAAAATGTTTCTTTCAACTTCATTTCACATGAAGGATTTGGGTGCTGTGAATTATTTCTTGGGGCTAGAAGTAAACAGATCTCCTAGTGGATTTTTCATTTCACAGAAAAAATACACCTTGGATCTTTTAACTGAGTTTGGCCTGCAAAACTCAAGAACTCTTAAGGTCCCTATGGATGTGCATGACAAGCTCACTCCAACATCCGGTGAACCCTTGATAGATATTCATCCTTATCAGCGACTGTTAGGCAAACTTATCTACCTCACTGTGACCAGGCCTGATATCACCTTCTCCATACATGTATTAAGTCAGTACATGCAGCATCCCATTACCTCTCATATGCAGGCTGCCACTAGAGTTTTGAGGTACTTGGCTAGTAATCCAGGACAAGGTATACTCTTAGCATCATCTTCTGCAGTAAAAATCCAGGCATATTGTGATAGTGACTGGGCTAGTTGTCCAGTTAGTAGAAGATCAACAACTGGTTTCTGTCTTCTCCTTGGCAATTATCCAATCTCATGGAAATCAAAGAAGCAGCCGGTCGTAACAAGATCTAGTGCAGAGGCTGAGTACAGGGCAATGGCCCTTACTGCATATGAAATAACTGTTAGTAATTGTGCTCTAGAGACAATATTTTTTATATTTTAAGGAAAATATTTATTATTAAGGATTATGTTTTATTGATTATTATTTATTTATTATGTTTTATTTACTGCGTAATAAATTGAAAGCATAATAAATGTCCTTGGAATTTTGATACGTATTATATATCTTTAAGTATGTGACTTAAAAATGAGATTATATGAATAGTATCTTATTCCTAAAATTCCCTAGTCGAGTATTATTATTTAAGGACAATAATAATGCACAAAGACTAGTATGTTTCTTGACAGATGACCACATCTCATTGGTCATAGGTATGGGGATACTAAAGTCAAGAACATAAGTGCATGGATCAATGCATGGCACTGGAATGACCCGCCGTGAGATTCTACATGTTAAGTAAGTGTCACAAGTAATTCTCACTGTGATAATGGTGTAATGATCCTTAGACCTGAAATCATTATATTTCTATACGAGAATTAATATACTTTGATTACATTAAAAGTTACCTTTGACCGGGTGATGATAAAAGTGGACATTGGGTATATTATGAATCGTATGAGAAATATGAATGATCTAGATGGGATTTAATCCTCCTAATTTTAGGAGTGATATTATTGGCCTCTTGTTTGAGTGAGACTATGAAATGCACGGCCGTGCTCAAATGTTGATTTGATTTTAATAGTCTACTCATCGATCAAGAAAATAAAGATTAAATTATGAAGAGGATGACACGAGACATGCCTTGAGTTTAATCTATAATATCAAGATTAAAGGGATTATATTACATGGAACATTATTCACGAAAGGCTTAATCGAATCACCGATTTATTATTATTACTTGGGTAGCAATGATGTATTACTAGATGCCGCTCATTGTTTACAATTTTAATTAGATATTAAAATTGTTGCCAACGTAATAATAACCTACAGGGTCACACACAAAGAACGCTTGAAGGAGAAATAATTTAAATTATGAATTTAAATTAAATAAGTAATTTATTTTATGTATGATATTAATTAAGTATGACTTAATTAATTATATAAATAGAATAAATGAATTACTTAAACTAATTCCAAAATTAATAATTAATTAATTAAGTGAGACTTAATTAAATAATTTAGAATTTTGGATTAGTATTAATTATAATTGGATTATAATTAGAAAACTTATTCCTCTCTCTATATAATCTCTTTATGGGCTGATTTAATAAGAAAAAGAGATTTTACAAAAACCCTAGCCGCTCTGAGAGAGGAGGAAGATAGAGATAGAAGAAGTTTTCGGATGCTAGTACACATCAATCCTTCATGAAAAGTGTTCGTGTGGATACCGTAGAGCGTAGATCGCGAGAGCGGGATACGTGGTGATTAAACAAGCTTTGGACCTCCATTAATCTTCCATTAATGAATTGTTAAAGCTTCTAAAGGTATTTATTCTTTATCTCCGAATTAAATCTTTTATTTTCGCATGGATCCTGCGGAGGGTTTCGCTATTTTGATTTATTTTTCGCGTTTATTCCGTTGCGTTTGTGTCACGAAACCCTTCAATGGCATCAGAGCTACTTGCGAAACGTTTTAATTCGGTTATGTGCTTAACAGTTTTTGATATATAAGCATGTATGCGATCTATCATGATTTTATATTGATACAATATGTATATGTTTATATATATTATGAATATATGATATTTATATGATATATAATCATGTGATGATTATGTGTGTTGATGTATGTATATGATACATGTTTGTTCTTATTATGAGAATCGTATTCGATACGAATTCTGAAACGGCTGTCGTTGATTTTCTGAAATCTGTGTCTGTTGTCCGATTTTTGCAAACGATATATGTTTTCTGACTGTAATCGGGTCACTGAGCAATACTGACATTATCAGCTCTGCGTCTGTAAGCCATTAGATGTCGTTACAGCCCCCAAAACGGTGATTTATTATTTTCTGAAAATTATTTGATTTTTTAAAATTTTGAGTATATGTATGTATATATTATGAATATATGATATTCATGTAATTTATAATCATATGATGATTGTATGTATCTCTGTATATGTATATATGATATATGCTTGTTTTTGTTATGGGAATTGTATATGATACGATTTCTGAAACACCGTCAGATTTGGAGAAATCTGACTGCCATATCCGATTTTCGCAAACGATATGTGTTTTCTGACTGGAATCGGGCCAATGAACAAAACTGATAGCTATGCTATCACCGAGGGGTCTGTAAGGCGTTTGACGTCATTAAGGGCCTCGAAATAGCGATTTATTGTCTTCAGAAATTTGTTTTAATTTTCTGAAATTTCGAAATTTGTTATATATGATTATATGATATGATTATATAATATGAGATATATTATATGTGTTATATGATAGCATGGTGGATGGTTATGGCCTAAAGACCCATAGGATAGTGGTTTTGATTTATGGTTTTGGTTTCTAAATACGACTTGCATGTCGTTTATTCATTGTAATTTAATTATCTCGAATGTAACTCGAGGTCTTCTTGTAATTTCATTAGAATAGTTTTATTTTTATTATTTAATGTAATTATCAATGAAGACTTGCAAGCAAGGAGACGATCCAAAAGGGGGATGATGGAGCAATGAAGAAAGAAGACATGTAATAGATTGTATTTTTAAAACCACCATAGACTGACCTTGATATTTCCATTAGCTTGGAAATATCACATAGGATGGGGCCATAACCAAACACGTTTAATTTACGCACATTACATATATGTATATGATTGCATGTATTGGTATGTATGCGTAGATATAATTGAGATGCATGCTTAATATTGATTAATCATGTATGTATTAGATACGACACCCATGCCATGTTTGCTTAAACAAGATAAAATCTGTAACGATTCAAGATTTTAAAATTAACAAACGATCATGAGATTCTTGTGTTTATGAAATATGGATTTTTAAAACACGGAATTAAATATGGATTTTTGATATCTATAATTGAGATTTTCTGACAAAAGCGGATATGCGTATTCGTAAGGCTGATGGGTTTTAAGTGTGACCATTGGTATCCTCCATCTACCTGGGAAATGAACAATTTAAGATGTCGATTTGAAATATTTGGTTCAAGGAAAAATTGAGGATCTCTTTATGATGTGATCATGATCGTTATAAATTTTCTAAAACCCCTTAACAAAATATTAAGTTTTACTCGGATGCTTTCCAATGAATGAACACTCATCGAATCCTAGATCGATAAGGGGAAGGACTGTCAGTGGCAGGGGACTCCTATCTATCGTGGTGAGATGCGATGAATATAAACGGTTATATTCGGTTGTTGTATCATTGGGTCTAACTTAACTGAGTCGTCATAATAAGTGAAAATAAACGGTTATATTCAACTATTATGAACTTAGAAGCATAGAGTTTGGTTAAAAGTCTATTACATAGATAAGATCAATCGTTGTTCACCAAACTATCCAAGAATTATATATGATATAATTGACAACTGTTGTCTACCTAAATAATCATTTTCTAAGGACTTCCAGTGGTTGACTTAGGACATGACGAAATATGGATCTTGGCTCACTAGAAAGAATTATGGGATATACTTTCCAAATTAATAGTAAGGGCTATTAGTTTGATAAAAATAGTGGGAGGTATATGATGATATACCATAATCACTTAAACATAATTAATATTAAATTTGCAATCTAGTTTATTTTATGCACTTTAATATTGTAGATATCAAATGATAAACACAAACAACTTCTCTATGCGATCAGTTCTTGAGAAGGACAAGTTGACGAGAATATATTTCCTTGACTGACATAGGAGCTTGAGGATCGTCCTCGGGCACCACGATATTAGTCAAATCTCTTCCCCTGCTCTTAAAGTTGAGAATGTAACATGTGCAAATCATAGTGCTTATTGGAAGCAAATTGATGTTGCGACTGATGTTTCATGTCTCATGCTCGCAAATATATGTGCTGAGCTTAAGAAGCAATACAAGCATATAGATGCTTATGAAACGATTGAGCACAAGATATATTTGAAAGGGCACTATACGTTTACAAGTAGGGAGAGTGAGACCCGGTTACACCACATGTTCTAAAGATTATAGGGTATAATGAATACCATTGATATTTTGGGTTTCCAGATTGGTCTGGAGACAGTTAGATTTGATCTTACAATCTATGGACAGATATTATTCTTATTTTGTTATGAACAATAAAGTGAATAAGATTGGTAAAACACCCATTGAGTTGCTAAGCATGTTGAGAACTGCTGAAAGTAATATGATAAATGCATGAACTACTACTATATTGATAGTAAACATAGGGAATGCAAAAGGGAAAGGAAAATGGAAAGGCAAGGAGAAGATTTGATCTAGTTCCGTTGTCAAACCAAAGTCCAATCCCTAAAGCAGACTCTAAAGTCTGAATGAGGTGTTGATAAAGAAGACGATTGTCACTTCTGTGGAAAGTTGGGAGACTGGAAATTAAATTGTCATGCTTAATTGGAAGATCGGAAGATGATGATCAATAAGGGTCAAGCTTAAGGTATCGGGTTGGAATTGGAGTAAAGATAGTTGCTCTGGTTCGAGGAACTCGTTACTTAATTTTTGGCCTATAAGGAAAATTTAGAACTTAATAATTGTTATAGCGTGCTTGCAATTGGCAGAGACATTATTTCAGTTTCTTGTTTGGACAAGAAAGGCTTTTTCATTTTATAACAATAGTTGTTTATTCTATTTTGATGATGAGCCTTATAATGTTGCACATCTAATTAACAATTTATATGTTCTAAAGTGACTCAAATCAAATATTACCTTTGGCACTGTTGTTGAGGTCGTATTAATAAGAAACGCATTTTCAGAATACATAAGGATGCATTCATGGATAAGTTTGATTATGAATCATACAAAAGGATGCGAATCTTGGTTTATTTGGTAAAATGACTAAAGCTCCTTTTACCGGACATGGTGAAGGGATCATTGAATGGGTATGACTTATACATAGTGATGTATGTGGTCATATGTGTACGATGATAAAAGGTAGATTTTATTAACTTCATAAAATTTACTAATTATTTTAGTAGATACGGATATATGTATCTTTTGAAGAACTAATCCGAATCATTTGAAAAGTTCAAAGACTATAAAGATGAAGTAGAAAATATCAAAGAAAAGTTTTTTTTGATAGGAGAGATCACACCTTGTTGGACATGGTGCGATCAATGTTGAGTCAATGAATCTTCCAATTAGTTTCTGGGGTTGCACCCTGGAAACGGCTCCACATACACTTAACTGTGTTCCTACTAAATTGGTTCAAAAGACTCCTTATGAGATATGGACTGAGCAACGTCACAGCATGTCATTTATAAAATTTTGGGGATGTGAAGCTTTTGTGAAACGTCTAATCTCTGACAAGCTAGGACCAAAATCAGACAAATGTAATTTTGTGGAATACCCAACTGAAACAAGGGGTTATTCTTTCTATAATCCTTCCGAGAACAAAGTGTTTGTTGCTCGAACTGCTGAGAGACAGTGGGAGGATAATAGATCTCAATGAAGTTTGAGACCCACATTATAACGTTGAACCAGTGGAGGAACCTGAGTAGAATGTACAAGAAAAATAATACTGCTCAAGAAACACAGGTGTTCGTAGGTTTAGTAGGATTCGCCATGAGCCCGAGAGATAATATGGATTTCTCTTGACTCAAGATGGTGATGTAATGCTTGTGGATGAAGATGAGCCTCTCACCTACCTAGATACTATAAACATTCCAGATTCTAAGAGATGGCTGGATGCCATTAAATCTGAGATGGAATCCATGTATACTAATCAAGTATGAACTTTGGTTGATCCACCTGAAGGGGTAAAACCTATAGGGTGCAAGTGGGTTTTCAAGAAGAAGATTGACATGGATGCTAATGTACAGACCTATAAGGCACGATTGGTGGCAAAAGGTTTCAAGAAAGTTCATGGTATTGACTATGATGAGACCTTTTCACCAGTTATTATGGTCATGTCCATCAGGATTTTGCTTGCTATAGCTGCTTACTATGACTATGAAATCTGACAAATGGATGTCAAAACCGCTTTCTTAAATGAGAGCCTTGAAGAAGATATGGATGTGTACATGACACACCCTAAGGGTTTTGTTGATCTAAAGGATGCTGGAAATGTATGTAAGTTGCGTCGATCCATTTATGGATTAAAGCAGGCCTCGAGGAGATGGAACATTTGTTTTCATGAAACAGTCAAAAAGAGTTTGACTTTATTCAGAATGAAGATGAAACTTGTGTTTACAAGAAGTTTAGTGGGAGCCATGTGGCATTCCTAGTATTATATGTTGATGATATATTACTAATAGGGAATGACATTCCTTCTCTACAGACTGTGAAGACTTGGTTGAGAAATAATTTCTCAATGAAAGACTTAGGCGATGTGACATATATATTAAGGATCGAGATCTATAGAGATAGATCAAGGTGATTGATCGGCCTAATTTAGAGTACATACATTGACAAAGTTTTGCATCGATTTCAAATGCAAAGAGACTAAAATGGATATGTCCCAATGTCTCATGGGATAGTGATCTCAAAATAAAATTTGTCCTAAATCATTGGATGATAGGGACTGCATGAGTAAAATTCCATATGCGTCAGCAATTGGTTTTATAATGTATGCAATGATATGTACTTGTCCTGATGTCTCGTATGCTTTAACCATGATGAGTAGATACCGATCTAATCCAGGTGAAGGTCACTGGACGACAGTCAAGAATATTCTTAAGTACTTAAAGAGGACTAAAGATTCATTCTTGTTATATGGAGGAGATGTGAAGCTAGTTGTAAGAGGTTTCAGTGATACTGGTTTCTAGACAGATAACGATAATTTAATGTTTCTGTCTGGCTTTGTGTTTTATTGAGATGTTGTATGCTGGAATGGTTCACAGCAAAGACAATTGTTGATTTTACAATAGAACCTGAGTATATTGATGCTTGTGAAGCAGCCAAGGAGGCTGTTTGGGCATGTACTTAGGAGATATCACCTAATTAATGAGATTAATGATCAAGGAGATATACATATATGTAAAGTGTATACTAATAATAATATTGCAGACACACTGACTAAGGCTTTGTCGCAGCAGAAGCACGAAAGTCACACTAGTTCCATGAGTATTGGATACTTGGGTAATTGGCTCTAGTGCAAGTGGGAGATTGTTAGTAATTGTGCTCTAGAGACAATATTTTTTATATTTTACGGAAAATATTTATTATTAAGGATTATGTTTTATTGATTATTATTTATTTATTATGTTTTATTTACTGCGTAATAAATTGAAAGCATAATAAATGTCCTTGGAATTTTGATACGTATTATATATCTTTAAGTATGTGACTTAAAAATGAGATTATATGAATAGTATCCTATTCCTAAAATTCCCTAGTCGAGTATTATTATTTAAGGACAATAATAATGCACAAAGACTAGTATGTTTCTTGACAGATGACCACATCTCATTGGTCATAGGTATGGGGATACTAAAGTCAAGAACATAAGTGCATGGATCAATGCATGGCACTGGAATGACCCGCCGTGAGATTCTACATGTTAAGTAAGTGTCATAAGTAATTCTCACTGTGATAATGGTGTAATGATCCTTAGACCTGAAATCATTATATTTCTATACGAGAATTAATATACTTTGATTACATTAAAAGTTACCTTTGACCGGGTGATGATAAAAGTGGACATTGGGTATATTATGAATCGTATGATAAATATGAATGATCTAGATGGGATTTAATCCTCCTAATTTTAGGAGTGATATTATTGGCCTCTTGTTTGAGTGAGACTATGAAATGCACGGCCGTGCTCAAATGTTGATTTGATTTTAATAGTCTACTCATCGATCAAGAAAATAAAGATTAAATTATGAAGAGGATGACACGAGACATGCCTTGAGTTTAATCTATAATATCAAGATTAAAGGGATTATATTACATGGAACATTATTCACGAAAGGCTTAATCGAATCACCGATTTATTATTATTACTTGGGTAGCAATGATGTATTACTAGATGCCGCTCATTGTTTACAATTTTAATTAGATATTAAAATTGTTGCCAACGTAATAATAACCTACAGGGTCACACACAAAGAACGCTTGAAGGAGAAATAATTTAAATTATGAATTTAAATTAAATAAGTAATTTATTTTATTTATGATATTAATTAAGTATGACTTAATTAATTATATAAATAGAATAAATGAATTACTTAAACTAATTCTAAAATTAATAATTAATTAATTAAGTGAGACTTAATTAAATAATTTAGAATTTTGGATTAGTATTAATTATAATTGGATTATAATTAGAAAACTTATTCCTCTCTCTATATAATCTCTTTATGGGCTGATATAATAAGAAAAAGAGATTTTACAAAAACCCTAGCCGCTCTGAGAGAGGAGGAAGATAGAGAGAGAAGAAGTTTTCGGATGCTAGTACACATCAATCCTTCATGAAAAGTGTTCGTGTGGATACCGTAGAGCGTAGATCGCGAGAGCGGGATACGTGGTGATTAAACAAGTTTTGGACCTCCATTAATCTTCCATTAATGAATTGTTAAAGCTTCTAAAGGTATTTATTCTTTATCTCCGAATTAAATCTTTTGTTTTCGCATGGATCCTGCGGAGGGTTTCGCTATTTTGATTTATTTTTCGCGTTTATTCCGCTGCGTTTGTGTCACGAAACCCTTCAATAACTTGGGTTGCAGCTCTACTTAAGGACATGGGTATTGATAACTTGCCCCCACTGTTCTACATTGTGATAATCAAGCTGCGATAGCCATTGCAGCAAATCATGTGCTGCATGAAAGGACTAAACACATTGAAGTGGATTGCCACTTCATTCAAGACAAAATTGCTTCTGGATCTATTATCACACATCATGTTCCTTCTCACTCCCAACTGGCAGATGTTTTGACTAAGCAGCTATCAGTTCACCAGCATCACAAACTTCTACACAAGCTTGGAGCTTCCAATGGCCTGTAAGCTAAGCTTGAAGGGGAGTATTGGCCCACGCTATTCCAGTTGTCACTCCACATCAACTCATCTGCTCCACCTGTTATTTCTCTTCTGTCATTTTCCTACATTTTAGTTATCAGCTTTTCAATTATTGCCTTTATGATATTCCTAGTATTGGATGGGATAGGTTGTTAGTATTTGAGAATATTCTCTGACACATACCTCCTTCTCAATCATGAGCTTATAATGAGTTGTAGTGGCCACATTTTATTTTGGAATGAATAAGACAAAGTTCCTTGGGTATTAAGCTATATTATCTCCTTTGTATTCCTTTTTGCATTTGTAGATCTGGCATTCATTTTGATTTAATCATCATGAAGTTTATGCCTCGAATCAGTATCATCAGCCTGAAGCTAAACAGCCGAGCAGAACATCTTAACACTTACAAGCTCCCAAAAACTGGTTGAATGGTACTACTTCACGCAAACACACTCACTCACTTGTAACTATGTTCTATTGGTTATATATATATATATGTATGTATGTATGTTTGTGTATATATATATATATATATATTTATTTATTTATTTATTTGTAGTGCTAATTATCTTGAATTTGGGTGAATTTGTTTTCCATTTGTTTCTGCATTCTGGGATGATCTGGTGGGAATACTTCGGACAATACATATCCTAATGGTATGCTATATTTCTATATTTACCTGTATTCTAGTATGACTATATTTCATATGTAGAAATTAATCTGTTATTCAGATGAATTAACTTACCTTCAACTATTTAAATGCTAATGCAGGTCCAACGTATTATGAAGGGATTTACCATTTGTTCTACCAGTATAACCCCTATGGTGCTGTGTTTGGTAAAACTATTGTATGGAGACATTCCATATCATATGATCTAATTAATTGAATTCATCCCAACGATGCCCTTTATCCAACCAACGCTTTTGACGCCAACAGTTGCTGGTCCGGCTCTGTTACAATCCTTCCTGGGCAAAAACCTGTGATTCTTTACACTGGAGTTGATCTGAAGAATCAGCATGTTCAAAATATGGCCATGCCAAAAAATCTATCTGACCCTTTTCTTAGGGAATGGAAAAATTATTTCCATAACCCTATAATAATGCGGCCTAATGGTGTCAATAAAGATAATTTTAGAGACCCTACGACTGCTTGGCAAGGTGAAGATGGAAAATGGCGGATACTCTTGGCAGCTTGAAGAGTGATATCGGATTGTCAGTTTTATACAGGAGCAATGACATTAAAAAGTTGAGTATGTATGATCATCCCCTTTATTCAGAAGCGAACAATGGTATATGAGAGTGTCCAAATTTCTATTAGGTATCTACTAATAGAAAAGTAGTGGTTGAGACTTTAAGTAGAAGTCCTCAATACAAGTATGTATTGAAAGCATCAAGTTTCATGACTACTATACACTTGGCACTGATAGCCCCGAGGTCGAAAAGTTTATTCCTGATGCAGGATTTAGGAACATTAGTTTAGACTTTAGTTATGATTATGGGAAGTTGTAAAGCATAATGTAACGTAACGTAACATGTAACTGAGGAAACTAACTCAACACTGATGGTCGGTAACTTATATTAAAATGAAGCACGGAATCGACTGTGAATCGTTTACAAGTTGAATACAAAAGACCAAAACATTAGATAAAGCTTTGAGGACATTGAAGATCACTGAAAGAAGTTCATTAACATGTTCAAGCCTCAGTGAAGAATAAAGATGTAGTGTTTCAGAGGTTCAGAAGATGTCAGAGGTTTTACAACAGAGAAGTCAAGGGATTCCAGTGAATTACAGAAGCACTTCTTAACAACTAGAGAAACAGGGCCAATTGAATAGTCAAGAAGATGTGAAGATCAAGTTCGTGTTAGTCGTTTGTGAACCAGACCAGTTGCACCAAATGTCAGCACAAAAGGAATTGAGAACCGCATCTATGTTAGAAAAGAATTGGCTGTATAACCGTTGTGTGCTATAGCTCGGAGAAAATCAAGTTCAAGTAGTAAAGGTAAATTTATTAACTTGGTTGCAGTGAAAGAAAATATTGCAGAGCTTTGAATCGTTGGAAAAATGGCTAAGGTGAACTACCGTTTAGCTGTTTGACTGTTTTGTCTTATTCACCGACGGTTGGGTCTCCTGTTTGGCTATTTCGTCTTATTTACCGACGGTTAGCAAATCACTCGACGGTTAGCATTTTTGGATATATTATTAATTCCATTTCACTCGACGGTTATGGTTTTAATAATTCTTTTGAGTCGATAGTTATAACTGATATTTGGTTTGACTGTTTCGTCTTATTTCACTCGACGGTTACAGCATCTCGATAGTTAAGGGACTCAGATAAATATCCAGATTATTTATTCCATCGACGGTTAAGTCACTCGATAGTTATGACACTTCGATAGTTGAGGGTTTAAGATTTTTTAATCTACAGCCAGCCACAGCATGCCACATATCTTTGATATCCTTGAGCAGAATTGTTTTAAGTGATTTATTTCACTCGACGGTTATCAACAGACTCACCGATGGTTATAAATTAAATGTCTCGACGGTTGTTAATTCAAGAAGTGAGAAGCAATCTATTTACTTGGTTCTCAGAAGGCCACGTAGAAGATTGAAAAAGCCTACACAATAAAGCAGCAAAGCCAAGCCTTTGTGATTCATTCACGAACATTCATTTTCATTCAGTTACAGAGCGAAAATATACAGAGCAAAGAAGAGAGACACAGAGAAGCCATTAACGTCGTTTAAGCTAGTGTCATATTTATTGTTCGTATTGATTATTGTTGTTGTATTGTAACTGTACTAGTGAATCAGTTGAAGCTAATCTACGGATTAGATTTGTGTAGCACCTTCGTGGTTTATATTAATAAAACGATATATTCCCCGAACGAACTGTTGTTATGTTATTGCTCACCAACTGTTTGATTATATAACTGTTCGAACTGTCAATTAGTCCATAACAAATCATTCCGCGATTATTTTATAAATTGGACAATATCGTATTCAACCCCCCTTCTACGATATTTGGGACTAACAATTGGTATCAGAGCTTACTGATTGAGTTTACAAATCAGGATCTATAGTTCGGACTTCAGTATTAAGCTTCTGGAATTTTTTCGCGAATTTTTTAATTTTCAAAATATTTCACTCAGAAATTTTTTGAACTTTAAATAATTTTGAAAAGTTCAATATCATGAGTTCTCAGAAAGTAGGAAGTATTAAGGTTCCTCAGTTTGATAGAGTGAATTATAATCTTTGGAAAAAGAAGATGACCCTGTTTATTAAGGCTGCAAATCTGTTGTACATGGGTATCTTAGAGAACGGACCGTTTGTACCAATGAAGATGATTCCTGAATCTACAGTGGACGGAGTAAGAGTTCCTCAAAGGTCTACTCCAAAGGATCCTACAGAGTTCACTGATACAGAGAAAGAAATTGTTGCATTGGACACAGGCCTTCAGTTGATTATTGTTGACTCAATGGATGAAGACATGTGCCATCAAATTCTAAATTGTATATCTGGAAAGCACATGTGGGAAACCATCGAACTGATTATGGAAGGAACAGAAGAAGTGAAAGAGAACCGGTTGGATATACTGACATCAAGATATGAAGCGTTCAAATCTACTCCTGGAGAAACAATCACTCAAGTCTTTGAGCGATATAATAAATTGTTAAATGAATTGAGTATCCAGGGGAAGAACTATCCATTAAGGGAAACGAACAGGAAGTTTATGTTGACTCTTCCACATCATGTTGAGCATAAAGTTTCTTCAATTAGAGAAGGGGACAACTTCAATGTCATGCCCCTTGAAAAGCTATATGGAAAATTGAAGACTTATGAAATGGAACAAGAGCAGAGGTTGATTATCTATGGTTCCGGCTCAGTGGACAGTAAGAGTGCAGCACTAATGAAGACCACAGCTCTTGTGGCAGATGAAGTGAAGACTTCTGAAGCAAAGGTTGTTGAAACCAAGATTGGTGGAGAATTGATCATTGAAGCTGAAATGGCTACAGAATCACAAGCTGAAGAGGAAGATGATTTTTATACATTGGAAGAGCTTGATGAGATGGAAGACAAATCTATGGCGTACTTGGCAGGGCGTTTCAAGCATATAAGATTCAGAAGGAATCCCAAGTACAAGAAAAGTTTTGGTAGCAGATTTCAGAAGACAGGATCATTTTCGGGATCCAACTCAAGAGGTGGTTACAAGTCAAACATGGTAGACCGTAGTAAGTTCCGGTGCTACAACTGCAATGAACTAGGGCATTTCGCCACTGAATGTAAGAAACCAAGACAAGCAAAAGACAAGAAGGTTTATGAGAAGAAGAGTTCCTACGAGAAGAAAAGCTATGATGAGTTGAAAAGGGAGAATGAGAAGTTGAAACAGAGATTGGATGCTTTGGTTGCAAAACAACAAGGCAAGGCTTACATTGTTGAAGGTAGAAGCTGGGATGACACAGATTCTGAAGAAGAAGAATATGGAAATCTTGCATTAATGGCAGACACTTTAGAAGAATCTCCATCATCAGCACAGGTACCTATTCTCACCACTGTAGATATGTCTCTATCTGAATATAAAAATACAGTTAATGACTTGAGTATAGAGATGTTTAACATTCATACAAGCATGCTAGCTTCTGAAGCAGAAAATGCTAGACTAGTTGCGAAGATTAAAAAGCTAGAATCTGGAAAGGAACAACTAGAGCTTGTAGGAATCACAGTTAATAACCTTAAGGAAAGAAATGAATATTTAGAGAATAAGGTTATCTGTAATGCAGAGGTTGAGACAGCACTTATGGCTAAGATTTCTGAGCTAGAGTTAAAAATGGAAGCTTTTAAGAACTCAGCTAATATTGCTAAAGACATAATGGATAAGCAGAGCTTAGATAATAAGACATGTATAGGCTTTAACTACGATGAACATAAAAGGAATAAGAAAAAGGATAAAAGGAATATAACTTTCAATGCTTCTAGTACTGTTTTATTAGAAAATGAAAATGTTCCTTTTGTCATTAAGAAAAGTAGTAATCCTATCTTTAAGCTCCCACTCTCAGAACCCTTAGACGAAGATACTATCGTATGGAAACAAGAAATGCTCACTACTAGAAAAACTGCCTACAACATCAGTTGCTAACTGATGTCTGAGGATTTTTTGACCGATGTCTTCGCATGTGATGTTAAAAGTATATACTTTACACATCGGTTTTTGACTGATGTCTAATCTACACTTAGACAACGTTTTTTTTATAAATACTGATGTCTTTTTCCCCAATTTTTAAATATATTACATGATTTTCTTTTGAATATTACTATATTTTGATGTCTAATCCCCATTAATATATTGCCTTACAAGGTACCAAATAGAAATTATATCGCTTTTATTAAAAAAACTGATGTCTAAGAATGGTATTAACATCAGCCGTAAAAGAGTGTGATGTTAAAACATATATAACACATCACCTTCTACGTGAAACCAATGTTAAAACTCTTTTATAACATCATACCTTAACTACAATCGATGTAAAACACAACTGACTAATCTTTTTGACATCGTTTATATTTATAGAAACGATTTGGTAGGAGTCTTGGCACATCTATTTTTTAACTAAATTCGATGTCTATAGCTATGTTTAACATCCTAGTTATAAAATAAATCGATGTCTATAGTTATGTTTAACATCATTGTTATAAATAATATCGATGTCTATAGTAATGTTTTACATCTCTTTAATATTGTTATCGATTTAGTAGGTTACTTTTGACATCAAGTTTCTTATAAAATCCGATGTCTATAGCTATCTTTAATATCAGTTGTTTTAATAAAGACGATTTACTAGTTTCTTTAAGACATCATGTTTTATCTTGATGTCTGATGTCTATTACAAATTTAACATCAGTTTCTTTAGTTTGAATGATGTAATAGCTTATTTGAGACATCATAGTTAACATTAGTGTCCTGTGTACAATGATATTAGCCAAAATCAATTCAACCAAACTAGTATAGAGAAAGAATTGCTGCTACAAAAAGAAATTCAAACCAAATGCTTTAATTCAAATCAACTGTTGCTGATATATATCATTAATTACCAACAACCAATTCAAAGTAACACATCCACATAAATAAACATATATGGCTAGCTAAAAGTACTTCAATCCAAACAGGATTCCAAAATAACCCGACTCCAAAATAAGTACTGAAACTAGCCAAATGCTTATAGCGACAAAATGACCAACATCCAAAATAAAACCACCTAAGTACTAGAACTAGCCATGAAATTGAGTGAACCAAGTTGTCAAGCTCAAAGATACACATAATTAAAAGATTTACATCATGTCTTCAATATATGCGATGGTATCCAAGCGCACCTCATCCAGTTTTTCCATTGTGTAAGACTTTCGAGTCTTCATCGCCCACTAAAATATAACAAAATAGAAGAAATAAATTATAAATAATGCAACTAACTAAAGAAAACAAATACGAGCATGCAGATTACAGGGCCTAGCTATTTTGACATGAATAAAATTTGTATAATTATCTCGTACCTTGGTAAGAAAAGACATTTCCTTATCAA
This sequence comes from Oenanthe sinensis, assembly GCA_028671895.1. NCBI lineage: Eukaryota > Viridiplantae > Streptophyta > Magnoliopsida > Apiales > Apiaceae > Oenanthe > Oenanthe sinensis. Next base: position 1,783,202 of record CM053808.1, read on the forward strand.
AAATTATATCCCTCATATATCGCATGACAACATAGCCACATTCACGGCCCCCAGGCTGTTTAGGAGATCCCTATTCCAATTCCAATTATCATATATAAGTCAGTCCAAAAAGAAGGGAAAATTGAACTAGTATTCCAATTTAAAATGAAAACTACTTACTAAAAGATTGACTATTTTAGGGGCTCTTTTTGGCCTTCCAGTCTGAGCATTGTAAGATACCAGTGCACTGTATATCAGAGAATATACAAGTCATAACCAGTTCACTATAAAGTGCATGAATTAAATAGAGTGCACAATACAAATTAAAATTATTAGCATGAATAAATTAAATTACCTTGTTAATGCTTTTTCCAGTTGGGGAAAATGATTCGGATGAGACAAAGGATTCAAAATATAAATATCACCATCCCATATCATAACCAAAATCCAATGGGAACTGTTTTTATAAAAAAATATATACACAAGTTAGAATTTGAAAAAGCCACCAAAATATCTTAATTATTCTAATAGTACAAATTAGAAATTCTTACTTTTCATTATGTGGCATTAAGAATATGCGATTGTTACCCTCTAGCAGCCGATTAACCACATAAGGTTGAAACTCAGTTTTCTTGGTAAATGAGGCACCAGGATCGAAGAAGCTATACAAGAACACATCATCATTCTTCCGATTCTCATTCATCACAGTTTGCAAGTACCTGTATATTAAGAGAATAAATATTGCTGAGTGTCCAGGTGCAAATGCAGAATGATCACAGTTTGCAAGTACATATGCTGAATGTTCGGGAAAAAATAAAAGCTACTTACACGATGTAAGCTGATATTGCACATTGCCCGATCTCCTCAAATTGTAGCAAAGCGATTATAGTCTCATCCAATATATATATTATTTTCTCAATTCCAAAGACCTCTGGATCACATGGAATCTGTATTGATGCACCAGTAGCTTTCATATATGTTGTTGCATGCTTATACAACAACTTATATTTGCTCGGCACATACTTATTCAACTCCACTTGATTATATAACTTCTGAAGTGCATGCAACTCACTTTTTAATAACTTCGACAAATCTTCTTTTTTCTTTTTCTATAAATAATTATTCAACACGATTTATTTCCCATAATAATGAACAAAAATAAGAATAAGAATAAGAATTTACAATAATAAAAAATATAATACGAGATGCATACCGCCACTGCCACTACCACATCTGGATAAATGACCAAGTCCAGAGGCCATGCTACTTGAGAGCCCACAGCCTGGTGGACCTTCTCCATTTCACCACGTACCGGCACTGGAAGCAAGGCGTCTGGCTGGATGGCTCCGTCTACTGACACACGAATGCATCCAGGCGGCATATGGACTCCATGTATTAAACCATTCATTTCTTCCTCATTAAAAACCATACCAAATGCAACCTTGTTCTTTCGGGTATCCACTGCCAGCTCACACGGTCCCTACATACACAACGAGTTTATTTAATGAATCCCTACATATGCTGAGTTTATAATTTTTACCTTTTTTCCTGTTTTAGGAGTAGGCAAGTCAAGATCATCATCATCCAAATCCACAATCAATTCCTTCGCAATAGCTGATTTAGTCTCGATTTTTTCTAAAACATGGCAACTTGACTTGTCAGATACGATTGGTGAGGCAAGGTTGGTCGCACTAATCATTGCCTTAAGTTCAGCAATCTCTTTATTTTGTCTTGCCAACTCCTCGGACAATTGTGCCTTTGAAACTTTAATCCTTTGTCTCGGCAAATTAAAGAACAATTTTGGGGAGACAAATCCCCCAACTCCACGAACCCTGCCTGGATGCTCTGGAGTTTCTAGTGCTACACTCAATACATCGTTACTTCCGGATGGTTGGAATTCACCCTTTTCCTTTTTTTCGAGTAATTCATCCTACCAACAACACAAAAAATTGGCAAACATCAAAGAACCAACCTTAATAGTTGCACATAAATAAAGCAGGCAGATACTAGCTAGAAAACCTATAAATTAGCTTACAATTTTGGCATTTATCATGGCCAAATCTTCATCGATCAAGCTCTCATCCTTTGGCTTTCGAGCCTTCTTCCAGAAAATTGCCCTATCAGGTTTCTCTCCGCGCTCTAACTTCCCTTCCTTTATCTAATTAAAATTTTAAAGTGAACAATGACAATGATTAGGTTCCATTATAAACTGGAAAATACAATAACAAAGGTAGGTTCTTACTTCTTCTTCTTGCAAACCAATATAGCCTTTCCTTGACAATCGGTGATGATATTTTCGCTTCTTCACTCTCTCACTCTGTTTATTACGTAGTGACTGCAAGACAAAAAATAATTATGACTGTTATTGACCACATTAACAGGTAATACATATGTATGAAAGATGATGGATCATGCATACCAGCCATTCCTTGCTGGTCCTCGTCGCTACAAATCTCCTCCAAGCATCCTTACCGACAAAAGCGTACTGCTTTGGAGGATTCCTCAATTTCTTTTTTTGTCCAATATATGGCATCACATGTTTAGTAGTCAAAGTAGTTTTGAATTGTCTCCACTTAGAGCCTGCAGATTGTAGCACCTTTTCCTCAAGTTCCGGAACAATTTTGAACGTATCCTACAGGGCATATAACACATGATTAAATATCAAAGCACAATCATATTTAACTACTCTATAACAATCATATTTAACTACTCTATAACAATCATATAAATAAGTTAACAAGGGATCCACATCTGGCCTTAACAACATACCTTAACATCAAGCCATAACTTTGCCTTTAGCTCATGATCCACCTCTGGCCAACTTGAAATATCAATTGGAATTTTATTTCTGGCGACCATACCAATGTAGGACTGTAGTGTGGTCCTATTTTGTCCGATAGGAACTCCAAGTTCATTGTATTTAATCTTGTACTTTTTCCCTTGAGCCTTCTTCGTAATTACTTTATGGAGGGAAGAAATACCTCGAACACTTCCTACCCTTCTTTTTGTAGATTCTGAACTAGTGACTGTTCCTTGAACAGATTCTGACCCTTGCATTGGAATTTCATTTTGAGGCTGTGGTTCTTTTTCGGTAACTGACTGATCAGCCTTTGGCTCCGGTGATGGTGCTTTGACATCCGGAATCGTCTTTTCAGCATCTTCAGCGTTGTTATTGTCACATTGAAATTGTACCTTTCTGGAGGCTCTCTGCTTCTTTGCCTTCACCATTTTTGTCCTTTAATCTAAAAAATAGAACATAAAGCCATTAGTCATATAAATAAATGAGAGAATCTCTAAACATAAATGATATACAATTAAAAATACAAGTGACAATATCATGGAGATGTACAATTAAAAATGATCCTTTAATCTATAAAAAAGAACCACATTTTAATCTATAAAAATGCAAAACTAAAAGTAAATTAAAATATAATGCAGGCCCCTAATATTCTACATTTTGACCAATATATACCATAATATTCTACATTTTGACGAAAATGTAAAATTCAAAGTAAACAATAAACCCAAACTTAGAGAATAGCTACTCGACATAAAAAGAGCTACATAATATATATGGATCATTTTTTAACCCAAATTCCCTCAACATTAAGTCTAACACTATTCCCAACATCATCGACGGACACATCACATGCTGGGATATTGGAGCAGAATGGAGGATGTTCCATGGTTGTGTCTCCTAAATCATCTTCGTTATACACCTCACGATATTCTCGAGTCGTCGAGGTCAATACAACAGACCAGGCAGCGTCAACCGGATCTTCAACATAAAAAACCTGCTTGACTTGATCAACCGAGACATATTTATCTTTCTTGTGGCCATGTCGATTAAAATCTACAAGTGTAAAACCAAGATCATCCACCTTTATGCCTTTCTCATTTTCTGCCCATTTACACAAGAACAGGGGTGCTTTGAAGGCATGATAATCCAACTCCCAAATTTCTAAGATTACGCCATAGAATGTCATATCACTTTCAACAGGATTTAAATCCCTTGCACTTGAAACTTGTACCGTCTTAGCTATTAAAGAAACTCCGCTATTTTGAACAACACGGGCATCATCTCTGTCCTTTGTAAAGTATCTGACTCCTTCAACTAAATAACCTTCATATGTCAAGACGGAAAATGATGGTTTGCCGGCAAGCCACCTTATGGTTTCTGAAACAGCTTCACCATTCACCATTATTTCATTACTAACCTACACATATTGTTATAAACACAAATAATAAATTCTAAAATCTAATTACTAGTAGATGTTAAAGTACAAAAAAATATCTAGCCACGAGACTAACTTTTTTTTCAAACCAATCCGCAAATAGTCGATTGTGCTCTCCCATGAGCCAATGCACAGTTTTCTTTTTTCCACGATAAATTTCCTCGAGATACTCCTTATGCATTCTGAAAAAATGCATATATTAAGCAACCACATAGAATATTTTATGAAAGAAATAGGAATCCACAAATAGAGGAATAAATAAACTTACATAATATATGGATACACTTCAGGATTGTTTAGAAGCACATGTAGATGCGCCTCATCTCGAGCTTTTTCATCCACTATCTTTATTGTGACAGCGGATAGTGGACCAGAACGCTTTTGCTCCTTCGGAAGACCAGCAGTGCAACTTTGCTTAACAAACTCAGTGCAGAATTCAACCGATTCTTCTCCAAGGTATCTTTCTGCTATACAACCTTCCGGATAGTAACGGTTTCGTACATAACTCTTCAAAACTTTATTGAAGCGTTCAAATGCATACATCCATCTATAAAAAACCGGTCCACATAAACGCAGTTCCCGAACCAAGTGGACTATGAGATGTATCATTACATCGAAAAATGATGCATGAAATATTTTTTCAAGTTCACACAAGGTCAATATCACATCTGCCTGCAACTTATCCAGTTTTGAAACATCTACGACTTTGTTGCACAAGGAGTTAAAAAAGAAACACAATCTTATAATTGTGACCCTAACATGTTTTGGAAGAACGGAACGAATTGCAACTGGGAGTAACTGTTGGAGGAGAATGTGGCAGTCATGGGACTTCAGCCCGTACATCTTCATATCAGCCATCGACACACAATTTTTTATATTTGATGCATGTCCGTAGGGAAGTTTCATAAACAAGAATGATGACAACATTTTTTTTTTTCTGCCTTAGACAAAGTGAAAGAAGAAGGAGGTAGGTATGTTTTTTCCCCTACTTGTGGAGCTAAATCAGACCTAACACCCATGTCAATCATATCAAGACGAGATGCCACACTATCTTTAGACTTAAATCGCATATTTAGTAATGTGCCAATTAGATTATCGCACACATTCTTCTCAACATGCATAACATCGAGACAGTGACGAACATGGTGAAACTTCCAATATTCTAACTCGAAAAAAACTGACTTCTTCTTCCACGGACATTGCACCTTCTTAGATTTTTTCACTTCCTTCCCAAAAGAAAACTGAATTCTTTCCTGTTGCGCTAATACTTCTTCTCCAGAAAGGGGTGCACGTGCAGTCGCAAACTCTTGTTCTCCGTTAAAAGCGGCTTTTTGCCTCCTATAAGGGTGGTACTGACCTAAATATCGTCTATGACCTTGGTAGCACATTTTCCTACTATGACTCAAATATTTAGCTACGGTATCATCACCACAAACTGGACAACCCAAGTAACCCTTATTGACGCAGCCAGACAAGTTTCCATAAGCGGGGAAGTCATTTATTGTCCACAATAAAATTGCTTTTAATGTGAAATAAGATTTACTATAAGCATCATATACGTTTGGCTCCCCTTCTTCCCAAAGTTTCTTTAAATCATCAATCATCGGTTGTAAATAAACATCTAGGTTATTCCCCGGCTCATGTGGACCAGAAATTAATATTGTTAACATCATAAACTTCCTCTTCATGCACAACCATGGAGGAAGATTATAAGTTACTAATACCACTGGCCAGGTACTATACCTATTGGTTAGCCCATTATTGTGTGGGTTTATACCATCCGCTGATAAAGCTAATCGTATATTTCTTGGTTCATTACCAAAGGCAGGCCACCTGTAGTCAACATTCCTCCAAGAAGGAGAGTCAGCCGGATGCCGCATCTTACCATCTTGTATTCGTTGATTAGCATGCCAACTCATCAATTCAGCAGTAAAAGGTGATCTAAACATTCGTTTAAATCTAGGAATTATCGGAAAATACCACGTAACTTTGGCTGGAATATTAACCCTAACTTTACCATCTTTCCCCAACTTCCAACGAGATAGATGACACTTAGGGCACTCAGATGCATCAACATTTATACCCCTATATAGTATGCAATCGTTCGGACATGAGTGAAATTTGATGTACTCAAGGCCTAAGTTGGACAAAGTTTTCTTTGCTTCATATGCATTAACAGGTAATACATTATCTTTAGGAAGGAAAGACCCAATGGAAGATAGCAGATCAGTGAATGCACTATCGCTAATGGCAAACCTAGCTTTCCAGTTATGTAATTTTAACATTGACTCTAGTTTAGTATAGTCACTGCCCTCAAACAACGGTTTTTGGGCATCATCCACGAACCTCCTGAACTCATACGAATCATTATCATAATCAGCTGACTTATGTGCTACTTCACAAACCTCGACTGTTTCTGCTACATCAACACCAATATTCGAGTCAAACTTTGGGACTGGAGCAGGACATGTACTACCAGTAGATGACCTAGCCGTCCTAGAACTATTTTCCCCATGCCAAATCCATTCAAGATATCCCAAACTGAAACCATTTTCATAGATATGACCCCTGATTATTTTTATGGAATACTGTTTAAAATTAGCACATCGTGAACATGGGCAAGGAATTCTCTTAGGATCTTTTGAATTTTCTTCGGCATATATCAAGAATTTTTCAACCCCGATTTCATATTCTAAAGAATCCCTTGCTTTGAAAATCCACGTCTTATCCATATTCGTATAATCAAAAGCAACTACCTACATCATTGAAATTATTTTAAACATCGAAAATCTAACAACAATAAAGTAAATAAAGGCATGCTTATCTATGGTATTATAAGTCAGATAATTATAATTATCATATTATATAATTATAATTATCATATTATATGGTATTAAATTTATGGTGGTTACTATATATACATATTAATTATCAATAAATGTATAAGTCATAAAATAGCATAATATCCTAATAATTCATAAAAGCCTATGATTATATTAGAATATAGGTTACTTTTCTACCGCAAGCAAGCATATAAAAATCAATGAACATTATCAATGATATATAAATATATATATATATATATGTAACATATAATATAATCAGTAAGAGGTAGATTAACATAACATATTATTGCAAACTGAATTATTTCTACTTGATGCGAACTTAATTATTAGTTTAATGTAGTTTAAATCAGTAAGAGGCAGAGGCATATAAATATATGGATATATCTAGCTATATCTGAGAAAACTCGACATGAAAAATTAAAAAACCGATACTAGTACATCACATTTCATTACATAGAGAACCTCAATTTGACACATCCACATTCACAATCAAGTATGATGTACATATTATCAATCTATAAGGCAAGAATAGTAACATGTTAATGCGATAAAAACAGAACATCACATACATACATACATATTCTCAAATATTCCAAAATAGGAATTAAAGGCAGTGACATACATACATACATATACATATTATCCAAATAAAAACATAATATCAATTGAAAATAGGGAGAAGTGAATACCTCAAATAGCCAAATTATCCAAATTGAAGCAGCAACAAAATTCTCAAATCCACCCAAGCTTCTACCCAAACTACAGTGACATACATACATATATTAAAAACAATCAGTAGCTGGGGGAAATACTTACAAATATCTATATGTATACACACCAAATAATAAGATAAATATAAAGCATATACACATACATACATACATACATATAATAGCTGAAAATCAGTAGCTGAAAATCACCCTCTAGACCTGTTGAAAGTACTCAAATTAGAAATCGAAAATAAAATTTCGAACTAATTAATAGCTCATAAACTTTCCAAGAAGCTAGGGTTTTGAAACAAAACCCACATGACAACAATTTAATGAATCAACAAACCCATACAAACAGATACTAAACAGAGATGGACAAGATTCAACTAAAAAAGCTCACAAACACACACAAATTCAAATGAACTAGTTAGGTTTGCTTACCAATTGAGCAAATCGAGTGAAGAAATAACAGGACTTGTTAGCTAGGGCTTGTTCTTCGACCAAATCGACATTTTAACTGGGGCTTTTTCTTCGACCAAATTGACCAGTTAGCTAGCTAGGGCTTGTTCTTTGACCAAATCGAGAGTGAGGGAGAGGGAGAGTGATGTGTTAATCGAGTGTGAGTGAGAGGGAGAGTGATGGGTTAATTGAAGAACCCTAGCTTTTGTTAGCTTCGAGAGAGAGAAGACAGCTTCGAGAGGGAGATGGTTTTTGTTAAGGGCGGAAGTGATTTTTGTTAAGGGGGGAAATGAATTTTGTCCAAGGCCGGGGGGAATTATTGGGTAATAACCTGGGAGAATTGTTATTAATTGACTCATTTTTTTTATTTTTTTCGAACATAACTTTAGACATCGGGCTTTTTACCAAGCGATGTCTTAAATAACCTTTAACATCGTTATATACAAAAGCGATGTTAAAAAGACCTTTAACATCGGTGATTTTTGCAACCGTTGTTAAAGATGCGATGTTGTATCCAGTTTTTCTAGTAGTGGCTTGTTGAGGATAAGTTAAAAGAGAAAGAAGTTGAGGAAAATAATGTAGAAGAAGTTACACCTAATGAGCCAGTTAAAACTGAATATGCTAAAACTGAATTAGGTGGTAACAAGAACAAGTCAAATAGTAATAGGAATGGGAAAGTAGGTGTTAAAATTGCTAATTCTGCTACACCTGCACCCACTGCACCTAGGAAATTGTGTACTAATTGCAATTCTGCTGGACACCTTAGTCATGCATGTAATAAGGTTAAAGTAGAATCTAATGTTCCTGTTGTGCAGAACATGTTTAGCATGAATAGTTTTCATTTGCCTTGTGGTATTACTGGATGTATGCCATGTGCTTTTAATATTATGCATGCTTATTTTAATTTGATGAATGCATCTACTTCTAGTAATTGCATATGCATAGAAAGAAGCATGAATAAGAAAAAGGTAAGGGCAAAGACTGCTAGTCCTCCTAAGGTTAGGAAGGAGACTCAATCTCCTAAGCCAAAAGGCAAATCTGTCAAGGCAAAGGAACATGATTTGAGTTCAGTCAAAGTAGAACTTAAAGATGTGAAAACTGAACCTATTACACCATCTGCAAGAACCTCTAAATTTCTTGGACCCAAACAAGTTTGGGTTCCAAAGAAACCTTAATCACTTTGTGGTTGCAGGGCATAGATACTAATGAAAAAGTCATGTGGATTCTGGATAGTGGATGTTCAAGGCACATGACAGGAGACAAGTCCCTGCTGACCAATGTGATTGAGAAGACCGGCCCAGTTGTAACCTCTGGAGATGACAGCAAAGGATTTACTAAGGGATATGGTAGTCTAGAAGTTGGAAATGTCATCATTGAAAATATCTCTCTTGTTGACGGTCTGAAGCACAACTTGCTGAGCATCAGTCAATTCACAGATAAAGGATATAATGTGGACTTCAGGAAGGAAAAGTGTATGATCACCAATAGGAAAGATGAAAAGCTTGCTCTTAAAGGAGTAAGAAAAGGAAATCTGTTCGTAGCTGACTTAAACACTGCAAGCAGAGGAGAAGCAAATTGTTTCTACAGTAAAGCATCCTCTGAATTGAGTTGGTTATGGCACAGAAAACTATCTCACCTGAACTTCAAGGCGATGAATTCTTTAGTAAGAAGAGAATTGGTGAGAGGGTTACCATAGATGGAATTCTACCAAGAAGGACTCTGTGAAGCATGTGAAAAGGGTAAGTCAAAGAAGGCGTCACATAGAAGTAAGGACATGTCAAGCATCAGCGAACCTCTCCAGTTGATTCATATGGATCTATTTGGACCGGTTAATGTCATGTCAGTTTCAAAGAAGAAATATGCATTAGTGATTGTCGACGACTACTCCAAGTACACGTGGGTGTTGTTTTTGCATTCTAAGGATGAAGCACCTCAAATGGTAATCGATCACATTAAAAAGATTGAGGTGGAAGCTGGATTGCCTGTGCGGACGATCAGATCAGATAATGGAACTGAATTCAGAAATGCAGTTCTAAATGAATTATGCACGGAGCAAGGAATTTCAAGACAATACTCAGCCCCAAGAACTCCACAGCAGAATGGAGTGGTAGAAAGGAAAAATAGGACTTTGATTGAAGCAGCAAGGACAATGCTAAGCCAGTCAAAGCTACCTACATATTTTTGGGCAGAAGCAGTCAACACAGCTTGTTACACTCAGAACAGAACCCTGATTAATAAAGATCTAGAAAAGACATCCTATGAGATTATGACCAACAGAAAGCCATCACTGAAGTACTTTGATGTGTTTGGTGGAAAATGCTATGTATTGAAAGATGAACATCTGGGCAAGTTTAATGCTAAAGCAGATGAAGGGATTTTCCTTGGTTACTCACTGGAGTCTAAGACGTACAGGGTATATGTGATTGAAACTCATAAGGTCATTGAAAGCCTTAATGTAACGTTTGACGACACCAAACTCCCAAGTCTTCAAAATGATAAAAATTCTGAATCTCTGGAAATTGAAAATCTATCAGAATACTACTTAGGAGATGAAGACGTACCTGGTGCTGCATCTGGTAGTCATGAAAACACGGAGATTGATAATCCAGAGCAAAGCAGTGGAAGTGTTGGTAATACCACACAGTCACAGTCACAGTCTGTATTTCAAAATCAGTCTGTTACTGAACCTGCTAGCTCAAATTGTGGATCATCAAATAATGAAGGCAGCAACTCAGGGGGAGGTGAAGAAGGATCAGCTAGTCGCTCTCAACACAACTACGAAGAAGGACAATCATCAAGGGTTAATCTGCCTAGACAGAGGGTATGGAACAGAGATCATCCCTTTGAATTAATCATTGGTGACCCAGAGAGTGGTGTGAAGACTAGAAGAGCAACGGAGAATGAATGTATGTACTCTGGTTTTCTATCAGAGGAAGACCCTAAAAAGGTTGAAGATGCTCTAGAAGATCCAGATTGGGTGATTGCGATGCAAGATGAACTCAATCAATTTGATAGGCAGAAAGTTTGGAAACTGGTACCCAGACCTAAAGACAAATCTGTTATTGGCACTAAATGGGTATTCAGGAATAAGTTAGATGAAGATGGCATTGTTACGAGGAACAAGGCCAGACTGGTTGCTAAGGGGTATTCTCAAGAAGAAGGAATAGATTATGACGAGACCTATGCACCAGTAGCAAGACTTGAAGCCATCAGGATGTTTTTGGCATTCGCAACACATTCAGACTTTAAAGTTTATCAAATGGATGTGAAGAGTGCATTCCTGAATGGGGAGCTGGAAGAAGAAGTATATGTAGAGCAACCTCCGGGTTTCGAGAACAAAGATCATATGGACTTTGTGTACTTCCTTTTTAAAGCTCTTTATGGACTCAAGCAGGCGCCTCGAACATGGTATGAAACACTATCTGAATTTTTAATTGAAAATGGTTTTATCAGAGGTGTTATAGATAAGACTCTCTTTCATAAAATGCATAAAAATAACTTGATATTAGTTCAAGTGTATGTTGATGATATTATATTCGGTTCTACTAATGATGAGCTATGCAAGAGATTTGCTAAGTTAATGCAGAGTAGGTACGAGATGAGTATGATGGGCGAGCTTACTTTCTTCCTTGGACTACAAGTGAGTCAGAAGAAAGATGGGATCTTCATTGCTAAACATTACAGGATCCAATGTGATAAGCCCCCCAGGAGGAACATTCCTGGCTCCTAATAAGGAGGTCTCCACCACTATTAGTGGAAAGGAGAAGCAACTACTTGGCAATAGTTCTTCGGATGAGCCATTTAGGATTTTAACTGCAGGTACAGAAGACTTGCTGGAGTCAATGAGAGTGAGTGAAACACCAACAGAACGTTTGAGTGATCATAATTCACCCACACCCCTCAGACCGAGTGAGAGAATTGAGAGACAAACACTTACAGAACATGTCAGTGAGACACCTACCAGCCAAATAAATACCCTCACAATGCACACACAATCTCTAAGTCAAAGGGTTTATAACCTGGAGACTACTGTCACCGAAATGAAATCTGAATTTCACAGCAATGTCATGGAAATAAAATCTGTTCAGTACAACATGTTGCAGGATTTGCAGAATTTCAAGACGGATATGAAAAAGTTTGTTACAGATTTGTTTGAAAAGCATCAATCTCAATCTACTCAAATCCCTTCTTCGGAGGATAACACAACTAAGGGGGAGATGATAGTGCGAGAACAAGAAAAAGAATCTGGTGCAGAAATGAGGAGTAAAGACAAAGGTAAAGGAAAGTTGGTAGAGGAAGAAGCAAACATCACATCTCAGGGGGAGCAAGAAATACCGCTGGAGGTCAGGCTTATACTTGAAGAAGGAGAAATATGGGAACCTTCTCATACAGCTCCTACAGCTCAGGAAGATGATGTGTTTGATGAATTTGTCAATGATGCCGCTCATCAGTTCACCGAAACGGATTTTGTGGAAACATTTGGTTTGCTAGATGCAAATCAATCCATGATAAGGGCATGTGAAATAGCTCGAATGTCTCAGGAAAAAATCAGAAAAGAACACTTCAACCACTACATTGAAAGAAGACAAAGGCCGTTGATGTTATCAAGAGAAGGAAGTGCATGGGATCAGGCTAGGAGTCTTTTGCAGAAACCAGAATTAGGAATAATTCAAAATGAAGATCAAAAAGTTCTGGAAGCACTGCAAAAAGCTCACAAGAGTCATCCATCAATAAACCAGTTCTTTCATGCACTAAGACAGACTATCAAGTTGATATTCATCACGACCAACATCAATGGATGGAAGATTCAGATTCAGTTCAATAATTCGACCACAAAGACCATTTCTTCGAATTTCATCAAGTTGAGGTCTCTAACAGAATTGTATGTCATGAAGAATAGGACGGACAAGAGATCTAATGTGAATGAACTTCTTACTGATTTGATTGAAGATCAGATGAACAAAACATCAGCTGAAGTTCACACAACTCCTTATACAGTGATATTCTACAAAGACAAGTTAGTTCAGACACTGTGTTTGAGTGATGAAAGACTGAGTCTATATCCTCTGAAGCGTCTGAAATATGTTGAAGGGCTTCTTAGGAGTGAAGGACTTAGAACAGAAGAAAAATGGAAAGCTGCAGAGCGCGTTTATGCTTATAGACTTAATGTCTTATCAAATCAATCTGTAGATATTTCCAAGGTCGGAAGAATAGATCCTTCAAATGGATCTCAACCAAAATTGCCTGTGTATACAAGAGAAGAAGGAGATTGGGACTTTGAAAAAGTCAAGGCAATGACTGAATTTAGATTTAATCATCCAGGGAAGGTGTTCGAATATGCAGAAAAGCCAGATTTTCCGATTGTCTTTCCAGATTTTGATATAATCAAGGAGACAGAGACAATGGTGCTAAAGGATCCTCCAGCAATCAGGTATAAGAACCCCAAAGGAAAAACTGAAATAGTTGATATCCACAAGATGTCATACATGACTTCTAGGGAACTGGGTTTTATACTTGATCAAATCAAGACTTCGACGAACTATAAAGACAAATCAGCATTGGCAGAAATCTCTAAGCTTTACATGGAGAAGTTAGGAGCAGAATCATGTTACAACACTGATCGGGTTAAAGCAGTTCCAAAAAGGTTGAGTGTTAAAGGAAAGACGAAAGTTCTTGAATTTACATTCGAACAAGTTAAGCAGATCAGAAGAGTAACTGTCTTGCAAACACTTCAGGAAGCTTTGTCAGATCCCAAGCCAAGTAATATGCTAGAAGAAGAAGTGCTGGATCTAGTGAATGACCAGCTTGCAAGTCTTGTACAATGAGAATGACATAATGTATATCAGTTCAGGCTAGAGGAACATACATTCTACATTGTAATTGTTTTTGAAATCTGGAAATGTGTTATGTAATCCAGAATTTGTTTAATATTAGTTTACCGTCTTCTGTTTACTTTTTCTTGTAAGTTAGTTGAGTTATCCTCTTAAGGGATTTGCTTGTCGAATTCTAACAATCAAATAGGGGGAGATTGTAAAGCATAATGTAACGTAACGTAACATGTAACCGAGGAAACTAACTCAACACTGATGGTCGGTAACTTATATTAAAATGAAGCACAGAATCGACTGTGAATCGTTTACAAGTTGAATACAAAAGACCAAAACATTAGATAAAGCTTTGAAGACATTGAAGATCACTGAAAGAAGTTCATTAACATGTTCAAGCCTCAGTGAAGAATAAAGATGTAGTGTTTCAGAGGTTCAGAAGATGTCAGAGGTTTTACAACAGAGAAGTCAAGGGATTCCAGTGAATTACAGAAGCACTTCTTAACAACTAGAGAAACAGGGCCAATTGAATAGTCAAGAAGATGTGAAGATCAAGTTCGTGTTAGTCGTTTGTGAACCAGACCAGTTGCACTAAATGTCAGCACAAAAGGAATTGAGAACCGCATCTATGTTAGAAAAGAATTGGCTGTATAACCGTTGTGTGCTATAGCTCGGAGAAAATCAAGTTCAAGTAGTAAAGGTAAATTTATTAACTTGGTTGCAGTGAAAGAAAATATTGCAGAGCTTTGAATCGTTGGAAAAATGGCTAAGGTGAACTACCGTTTAGCTGTTTGACTGTTTTGTCTTATTCACCGACGGTTGGGTCTCCTGTTTGGCTATTTCGTCTTATTTACCGACGGTTAGCAAATCACTCGACGGTTAGCATTTTTGGATATATTATTAATTCAATTTCACTCGACGGTTATGGTTTTAATAATTCTTTTGAGTCGATAGTTATAACTGATATTTGGTTTGACTGTTTCGTCTTATTTCACTCGACGGTTACAGCATCTCGATAGTTAAGGGACTCAGATAAATATCCAGATTATTTATTCCATCGACGGTTAAGTCACTCGATAGTTATGACACTTCGATAGTTGAGGGTTTAAGATTTTTTAATCTACAGCCAGCCACAGCATGCCACATATCTTTGATATCCTTGAGCAGAATTGTTTTAAGTGATTTATTTCACTCGACGGTTATCAACAGACTCACCGATGGTTATAAATTAAATGTCTCGACGGTTGTTAATTCAAGAAGTGAGAAGCAATCTATTTACTTGGTTCTCAGAAGGCCACGTAGAAGATTGAAAAAGCCTACACAATAAAGCAGCAAAGCCAAGCCTTTGTGATTCATTCACGAACATTCATTTTCATTCAGTTACAGAGCGAAAATATACAGAGCAAAGAAGAGAGACACAGAGAAGCCATTAACGTCGTTTAAGCTAGTGTCATATTTATTGTTCGTATTGATTATTGTTGTTGTATTGTAACTGTACTAGTGAATCAGTTGAAGCTAATCTACGGATTAGATTTGTGTAGCACCTTCGTGGTTTATATTAATAAAACGATATATTCCCCGAACGAACTGTTGTTATGTTATTGCTCACCAACTGTTTGATTATATAACTGTTCGAACTGTCAATTAGTCCATAACAAATCATTCCGCGATTATTTTATAAATTGGACAATATCGTATTCAACCCCCCTTCTACGATATTTGGGACTAACAGAAGTTGTATGCATCAAAAAAAAATTTTGTTAGTGCAAAAAATAGGAGGACCTTGTGGGGCTGGGTAAATGAGTCTGATAGTTCTGCAGATGATATCAAGAAAGGACGGTCCGGGATTCAGGTAAACTTTACTTGTTACATTTCTCAATATCTTCTGAATCTGAGTAACATTTCAAATAGGTTATGCTACATTTTTATCAAAAGCTCGCGTTTTGTAAAACCATATAAATAAATATGTATGATAGACATATTTTTAAATTACTCAATACTTCAAAAAAAAATTCTGCAGTCCATTCCTCGTAATGTCTACCTTGCCAAAAATGGAAGGCAGCTAGTTCAGTGGCCAGTCTAAGAAATTGAAAGGCTCCGCAAAAAGCATACCAGTTTAAATGATAAGAAACTTGAAGGAAATTCACTGGTTGAAATTGCAGGCGTAACAGCTTCACTGGTACAAAAAATTTAACTCTCAGTACACCTTTTACATACTCTTTCAGTATCTATCAATATATGTAACTAAAGTGTAAATTACGGTGAAGGTGTAACTGGAGGACAACAAATTGGGTTCGATAGTGCACAATGGCGTCCGGTTTACCTTTCTGTTTTACACAACACTACTGATGTTTTTCCTTCTATAGAATTGCATAGGAAAACTATCATTGCAGAGCATCCTGGGAGAGGTGCTAATTGGATAGAAGTTGAGTATAATCGCATATTTATCGATTGGTTCAAGAATTATATCACAAATGAGCAAATGAAAAATAATGAAACAATATAAGATAGAGTTAAATGGTCATCAAAAGGTCCTGATTCATTTGTTTATTCTTATAAATTTTATCTCATAAACGAATATACTTTTTACACTGGAGAACATGATGCAACTAGCACAATGCAAAACATTGGAGTTGCAATTACTACGACAGCATTACACCAATCATCTAGTAATGATAAACATCCTGTTTTGGCTGATTCGACATATTTTGGAATGATTGTGAATATTTGGGAACTTAATTATGTTGGATTTAGGGTACCGATATTTTATTGCGATTGGGTTAACAATGTTGGTGGTGTACATGTTGAAGCGTCGGGGTTCATTTGGGTTGATCTTTCCAAGGTTGGGTACAAAGATGATTGTTTCATAACGGTAATACAAGCCCAATAAGTTTTTTATGTTACAGATCCATTTGATAAGAAGTGGTCCATTGTTGTCTTATCAAAAAATACGAACAACAGTTATCGAGTCAGAGATGGTGTAAACGAAGATTTTGATAATATAGATGATCCTTTTATTGAAGTAAATATTTCCACGAGGATGGACGATGACGATGATTATGAATGTTTTTATTCGAGAAATGATCATGATGAGGGTGAATATGTGAATCCATAATTTCATAATATAAATGGGCATGAAAGATCAAAGTCTATTAAGAAACACTAATTTTTAATGAAAGGCCGATATGGAGATCTTGTTCAAGCTACCAAACCTGAAAGATGCCGAAGTGTCGGACACACATTCAGTTGATCCCCAGCTATTGTGTAGCAAAAAAAGTGCAGCAGTCAGCAGCAAAGTTGGGCTTTTTGGTTTATTGATATTCGCTACGAAGGACTTGACAAAACATACTGCAGTTTTCTTTAGAATATTTAGAGATCATCACAGATACGTAGTGCTCATGTGTTTGGATCATAGCAGGTTCGTTTGTAAACATGCATTCTTCAATTTTAAACAATACAATAGTCGAGTCACGTGTTGTGATCAGAGCAGGTTCGTTTGTTCAATATATTGCCTCCGATGCAACCAAGGTTGGATTCCTAAGGACGTAAGGAATTTTTCCTGCACTCTAGGTTGTAAGGCTACCAGTACATGTCGCATGTTAGGCCGAGACGGTCTGGCGTAGTTGAGTTATCCAGGAAATACATCTTCGAACAATGGTCGATCTGGCGTGCTACCAGTTGAGTTATTCAGAAAATACACTTTGGACCAATAGTTAGACTTTATTAATGCAAAGTTTAAATATGTTAAAGTTTGCTGCTCAAAAAATTAGAGAAATTTTATATGGTACCCCTGTGGTATTGGTTTTTCCGTTTGATACTATCACATTTTTTATTGCTACATATGGTACCATTGAGGTTATGATTTGTTTCACATGACACTCTTCCGTCATTCAAATGTTATAGAAACGTTAACTTGATTAAATATTTTATTAAAAATTATATATGGTACCCTGGAATATTGATTTTTTCGTTTGATATCATCACATTTTTTACTTTTACATACGATAACCTTAAATGTATAATTTAATTTATTTTGAAATTAAATTATAAGTATAAAACTAATTATAAAATATAATTATAACAATATACGTTATATTTAGAAGAAGAAACAAATACTATTAAAAGACTAAAACGGCGTAGTAAGATTTTGGAGTATTTGATGATTTTTAAAGGCGGGTTCGGTCAAATTGAGTTTAATCAAAACGGGTTCAATTAATAAAGGTGAGTTCAACTATAAACCCTTTGATTGAACTCGCTTTTCCCCCTCTAAATATAACGTATATTGTTATAATAGTGTTATTTGCTAATATATTGTATATACATAAAATATACATGTATATATATAAGGGTTATTTCACTTGGCGAACAAAAATACTTCTTTGTATTTTTCGTTTTAATTATTGATGAGAGAGGACAACTTTCAGAGTAATTCGGTTCGGTTCGGTCCGGTCCATAAAAAAAAATTAATAATCACCAAATATTTTAAAACCCTACTACGCCATTTTAGTCTCTTAATAGTATTGCTTTGTTTTCTAAATATAACGTATATAATTATAATTATCTTTTATAATTATTTTGATACATATAATTTAATTTTAAAATAAATTAAATTATACCTTAAGGGGTACTGTATGTAGAAGTCGAAAAAGCGATGATACCAAATGAAAAAGTCAATATCATAAGGGAACCATATATAATTTTTCATAAAAAATTAAACCAAGTTAACGTTTCCATAACGTTATGACGGCGGAAGGGTACCATGCAGAATAAATCATAACCTCAATGTTAGCATATGTAGCAATAAAAAATGTGATGATATCAAATGAAAAAGCCAATACCACAAGAGTATCATGTAGAATTTCCCAAAAAATTAAAATCATATTTCTAATTATGCTTAACTGTAGGTCTTCTCTGAGGAAAGGAAAGGAGTAGATAAAACTACATATGGAGTTTTTGTTGACAAAGATCCGCGACATGAAGAGATTTCACCGAGAAGCTTGGTATGTTCAATTTGTATAATAATTCGAATCAGCAGCTACTATATACATAAATTCTGTCAACACTTTTTAATGAATTTTTGTTAGATTGATCACTCTGTTATGGAGAAGGAAGAGTCTGCATTACAAGTAGAGTTTATCCAACACTTGGTCGTGATAGAGAAACTCATTTGTATGCATTCAACAATGGCAGCCTTGATGTGGTTGTTTCAGATTTAAATGCATATAGCATGGACAAGGCTTCATTTATAAGCGTCAAAGTGTGCAAGAGCAATAATAGCAAAATAATTGTACCAGTTAATTCCAGAACCTTGAATGCTTACGTAGTCTGTACCAAATAAATTTTTGTACCAGTAATGTTTCAAAATAATTTTAATTTTAATGCAAACAAAATATAAATAGACGACTGTGATCTATTCAATCCAACGGCCCAAAACCTCTCCCCCCACCAAACCTATATATACACAGAGGCCATACACTTTACGCGGGAAAATCAATTGAGCTTCTTTATAAACATATACATACATTATACACACACATTCACAGTCTCTTCCTCTCGAGAAATGGGTCCTCGCAAGAAACCTACTAGCGGATCGAATAAATCGAATCAGAACCAGCAGCAATCGCAGCCGTCCAAGTTTGGTATCCAACATTTCTTCGATCGCCACTCTCAAAACCCTAAATTTAAACCCCCAATTTTGAAAAAACCCGAGTCTCTCTCTGTTGAACGGGTGGGAGAGGTTTCGGAGCATCGAGACGATAGAATTGGGACTAATTTGGATGTCGTGGATCGAAAACCGGGGATTTTTGGGGCGGGTTGTGATGGGAAGGGGGGAAGTAGTGGAGTGGGGCCCAGGGTTAGTGAGAAGGTTGAGGTGGAGAGTGGAAGTGTTTTCGATAAAATCGAGATTGATTTGGATCGAAAATCGAGGAATTTGGGAGTGGAATCTGGTGGGAAGGGGGGAAGTAGTGGAGTGGGGCCCGGGGTTAGTGAGAAGGTTGAAGAGGAAGGGGGAAGTGGTTTGGAGAATACGCCTAACGGAAAGGTTGTGGCGGTGGTTAGAAATGTGGAGGTGGATGAAATGGACGTGTCTCCGGAAATTAGTAAGGCGGTTTCAGCTAAACGCTTTAAGTTTTCTCCCGGAATGGTAATTACTGTATTTTAATTGTTAGTTTAAGTTGGATGGAATGTATGTCAGTGGAAGTATGTTAATATTGTATTTACGATGTTTTGACTTGCCTGAATTTTTTTGTGTCTGGAGGACAAATTTTACTACTTCACATTGGTTTTGATAAAATTGCTATACATCATTGTTAGGGTGTTGAGAATGTAGATACTGTAGTGAGATGTGGAGAGCTATATATGCACTCCTCTACTTTTTAATAATTATTTATAATGTTGCGGTGAAAAGTGCTTAGATTTCTGAGTTTAGTGTTGTGTTTGTTTTAGGTGATTAAGTTTGGGATAGGAGTTCAGGACAACTGTCTCTAATTATACAAGGGCTATGTAGTCCCGTACTTTTTTGGTTATATAATCCCATTGAATTTTTTTTCAGCACTTTGTAATTTGTCTCAAGAGGACTAGTTAATTCCTTACTTTCCATTGGATTACAAGCCCTCGATTGAAGTTAACTTAAAAGTGACAAATTTTAGTCAATGTGGTAATGACAAAGATTTAGTTGGGAATAGAGAATTTATGTAGTGTAAACGTATATCAAATAGTACATCCAAAGTTTTCTTCCTTGAACATGCATAGTTTTATGTACTAAGACTATTCATAGCTCATGTATATAAATGAACCTTTATGGCTAAGATCCGCGATAATACTGTACAATTTGGTGTTGTTCGAGTGAATTTGACAATATTCTGTCATTGTGATGGTGATAGTTGAAGCAAAGCCAAGATGAAGGGGGTGATGAGGTCACATGGAGAATTTCTCCAGTTAATGAGCGACTTCATGCAAAATCAAAATCCAAACAGTTACCGGGGGTTATGCGGGTCTTGGCTGATTCTTCAAGACTCAACTCTATGAATATTCAGAAATGCTCATTAAATAAGGCATGCTTTTCTCCATATACTCATGTGGTCTAGAAATGTTGGGAACACCATTTAATAGATGACCTTTTTCAAACATACAGGATTCTACTACGAAGGGAAAGCTTGAAAAATGGCTTTCATCACCGCCACTAAAGGCTTTGGAAAATTCTTTGATACTCTCAGATAGAACAAGCTTGAGAAATGGTAACTCTGAGCATGATCTGGATTTTCATGTAAGAACTGACTGCAGGAATGATAAGGATAAATCTGGTGCTGAAAAGTGTCAGAGTCCTTTCAAGACTCCACCATCTCTGTCATATTGCAATAATAAGGTTATTTTGTGTAAAAAGTGGAGTAACTTGTGGATTCAATATAATAAATTTTAGTATTTACAAGGTAAACATAGAAGAAGTTGTATATTATATAAGAAACATGTTTGGTGCTAAATGGCATAAGTGATTTGCAGCCGGAAGATGGCGTTAATTCTAATGGAGTGCCTGATCAGCATGATTCACGGCAGCACAAAAAGGTTCCAAAAAAGCTGATTTCTTTTGCTTATATTGTTAAAATTTCTTTTTGTGATGTTACTCTGGTTCTCTCTAGTTGCTTTCTCATATGCAGTATACTTTCTTTGTAAATTTTAGGCATTGTATCTTGTACATGAAACATGGTACCACAGCTGCAATTTGTAAATCTCGGCTCTTTATATTTCCAGGCTTTGCTTGATCTTTTAGATCAAGTAGGAGATGCTCTTCCTGTTGATGAACCAGCATGTGACAGTGCAAAAAAATTCATCCCCGGTGGTCTCGATGGTGAGATAATCACTAGATCTGATACTGCAGCGGAACTAAATGAAGCTAAAAGAAAACCTTCAAGTCTATGTTTTCTTGTGTTAGAGGTTAGATGCATTGTCTTTATACCTTTTTTTTATACAAGGGATATATCTCTTCTAAGCCAAATGTTTCATCACGCCTTTGGACAGGTGTCAGAGAAAAGGCCTCTCAGTTCAACAGGTACTCAATTTCCTACTAAGGTATGTCTTATACGGCTATTCTGAATCACAATTATTTAATTATAGTTTATTACTATAGTGATCAGATGTTTCTATCAGGTACTCCGGTTACTAAATGAACAAAGTGGAGAAGAGCGGGTTGTGCATTTGTACGATGAGTGGTAAGTATTTAGAAAGACCTTTTCTTGGGTGGGGGAGGTGGATTGTATAACTTTTGGTACTGGGAAATGAAGTAAGGTTGAATGTAGTCATATTCCACAGTACAAAGTCCAAACTAAGTACAATCTCATTTCTCAAATATATGTAAACGTAGAATTGGAGGTTTTTCTAATGTATTATAGAGAAAAAGACAGGAAGAGGATATAAATACAAAGAGTTAGGTCCTATATAGATGGAAAATTTCCTCAAATACTAATTCAATCCATCTGGAAAATTGTTAAGTCGTATTTACTAAAAATTTTGGAAAATGTGATAGTGTGTCTTGCATCGCTACATCTCTCACATCCATGCCACACCCCGGGAATATATACATTCAAATAGTATGAGAATTTCTTTCAGAAGAGTAATTCCTTTGGCCGCGTAATTCTTCTTTACCGCTGTTAATGCCTATTCAACGAGTATGAATATTTCTTACAGAAGATTAATTGCTTTGGCTGTGTGGATTTTCTTTACGGCAATGAATGCAGAAGTCTTCTAGGATCAACTTCTCCCTCAAGTTTTCCTCTGTCCTAAGTTGTTAATCATATTTATATCCAATCTTCATAGTTTCACTATGCCGCCAACAATTTCAGTAAGTGGTTTACCACCAAGAAATACCAAAATTAACCTAAAACCCATGCTACTTGGGCTTGACTGGAAGTGTCCAACATGGATACATGTCCAAGTGCAGACTCGACAATACTTTTGATTATTCTTTGTGTTTCTGGTCCACAATGATGTCGAGTCCATAGCCATGTCCGGGTGTTGAGTGTTCGACAAAAGGGCTCGGGGTGATAGATAGGATTGGGGTAACATAAAGGGTTGGGGACTTGGGGGTGATATAGCCTAAAACTTACCAAATCAAAACTCAAGAGTTACCAAATATAATACAAATTATTTCACAATTATGATACAAATCAAAACTTCACAAAGTTTCTTAGTCCTTATTTCACAATGATGGTGTTTTAGCTGGAGGCAAAACAAGTGAAATATACTTAAGAGTCACGAAAACACAAATTAGCATGTTTGAGACTTGAGAGTCTAATATCTACTTAACTCTTCTTCCAGGTTCTGTAGTGTCATTGAACCTGGAGATACAGTTCAAGTCATTGGGGAATTTGATGAGAAGGGGAAGTGTGATGTTAATCGTGACAAAAATTATCTAATTGTTCATGCAGATATTCTAATGTCTGGAACTCGGGTAAGTTCAAGTTTGCTAATGCTAAGTATCTTGTTTTGTTTACTTAAAATAATGTAAATGGAGTGTTTAATCTGTCCTTTGATTCTCCAAGCAGTCATCCGTAACTTTTTGACATTTTGCTTCTTAACTGCATGATTTTTCTCCATTACATAAATATATTCATAGGTTGCTGGTAGTTACAATTGTACACGACGAGCTGTTCTGGACGAGAGGTTGAAATGTAATGAGCATTCAATTGCAGCATTGATTGGTACCTTACTTCATCAGATATTCCAGGTTTTGAAGCTTTCTTCTTGTTGAATCTGGTTTCCAAACATATTTTCTTTGACTGGAGCAAGCTTATAGATATGTAAGCATGTAAATGCATCTTATATATAACAAATGAGATATTCTTTCCCAGGCTGGGCTTATGCATGAAAATCCATCAAAAGAGTATATGGAAGAATATGCAAGGATAGTGCTTCAGAAAAATTTTGAGAGCTTGTATGCATGTGAAGGTGCAAATCATAGAACTAGTCTTCTATTGTAGTACCACTTTCTCAACTGCAGCATCACATATTACATCTCTAGTCACTACACTGAACTTAGAATATTAAGCATTCGTGTCAGCATTCAGCCTATACTTCCAGCATAAGGTTTGAAATATACATAATTTTTATCTCTAAAATTATTGACTTCCTTTGCTAAACATTGCAGCAAATGATGCTGATACTCACAAGGCATTGATTGAGGCAATCCCAAAAATGTTAAATTGGATCCTTCTCTTCAGAGATTCAAAGGTGCAATTTGAATTTTCAAATGAAAATATATCCACTGTTCTTAAATGGCTTTAAGTTTGCTTGCTGAAGTTAGTAGCTGTGTATGCCTCCATCTATAGTCGACACGAGCTTTAAAAGTCTGCATAAGTTGACAGTTGAAATCATCATTTAAGTTGAAACCTGGGCTGCTAATATATATACATATAGAACTGCACTTTTGTCAGATCAATAAATACCCTTGTGGCCTTGTGGTATATATTTAATCATTCAGCAGTCACTAATATATCATTTTATGTTTAGGTTCAGTTAAGTTAAACTTCTGGTAACAATTGTAGTAACCAATTTGTACAGTAATACATCTATGGAGACTCACAAACAAGTAACTTTACTTCAAAGAATATTTCCTCCGTTGTACTACTAAAGGTTACATTATGTATTCTTATGTATACTAAGATACCTGCTAATCCTATGTAGCATGACCTTTCATCTAAATATTTAATATCAAATACTGTTTCATTATTCTTGACTGCTGTCTAGCGAGGTGCTTTATATGCTTATCAAGTTTTGCACCTCTAATTAGCCAAAATGGAAGTAATTGAAATATTGAATGTAGATGTTCTTATGTTTATACCTTGCAGGATTCCAGAACTCCTAGTGTTGATTTTGGATCTAATGATGGATTAAAGAAGGTGAAGATTTCTGAGGTCAGTTGTCCTGGATGGTTTCATCAGACATTTTACGTAACTATCCATGTTGGACTAAATGATATCTTTTTAATTTTCCAATCAATTGATTTTTCCATGTCTTAAAAGTTGAAAATGGTTCATGTAATGCACCGTCCTAATTCAAAGGCAGTACTAACATATTAAAGACGAAGCAGAAGGGCAAAACTGTCATATCCACCTAGGCTAATTATAGTTCAAGTCAACACAGAGGTCAAAGGGCTTAAATGGGAAAGAAAGAAAGTTACTGGGGAAATCATTTAAGGGGCGTGAACATTAACATTGGGGGATATCTGAGAATATTGTATCTTTTCTTTTCAGTAAATTAGGAGAGTGCTGGCCTCTCGAAAGTTCCAGCTTATCTATTTCATTTAATCATCTTTTTTTCTCTTGATTCTATGTGTTAGTATTATTTACATTCTTGAATTGCTAGTCTGTTATTGAGTAAGTCGAAACATCACAGTTTAGAATAGCATATTCATGATAGATTTAGGTATTATATTGCGTGCTTGATTAGACATGCAATTTCTTACTGAATATTACAAATAAAATCCACATGTAGGTAGTTGATATTGAGGAAGTGGCATGGGCCCCAAAATATGGTCTGAAAGGAATAATTGACGCTTCACTCCGTGTAAAATTTGAATCAAGTGCCAGTGAAACTTTCGAGAAGATCATACCTCTAGAGTTCAAAACTGGAAAAGCAACTACTGGCCAGGCAAGGTTTTAAGTCAAACAGAAAATTTTCTGATGGATGCCAGTACCATTCTTTGTTTATTTGTATTTCTTAATTTCTTCTATGCACCATCCTGATCACATTTTTACATCCTTTCTCTTGTTGTCATTGTGGCATTTACTCATACTTTTTCATTACGCAGACAGCAATGGAACATAATGCACAAGTGATGTTGTATACTCTTCTTATGTCAGATAGGTTTGTACAGAGTGTCCACTTCTTTGCATGTTGATAGCAATATTAAAAAGTACAAAAACTCTATACTTGTGCATATAATGCTCTTATCCTTGTAATTCAGATATGATGAAAATATTGATTCTGGCTTCTTGTACTATCTCCACACAGACCAGACACAGGTACAACAGAATGGTTTCTATTTTCATCTTGCCTCTCTTTTGTGTAGTTGAGCATATTGCATCTCTGCAGGGAGTTGTTGTTCGAAGATCAGACTTGGTAGGCTTAATTATGCGTCGTAATGAACTCGCGGATAGTATATTAAAAGCTTCAGCCACACAACGATTGCCACAGATGTTAAAGGTTTACCCTAAATGATCATTGCTATATGAATATACATTCTTAATATGATTCTATGTCTAAATTACTACTTTACATGCAGAATCCAAACATGTGCAGAGGTTGTCGACACCTCAATGTTTGTACTGTCTACCATAAGGTATTCTTGTAAACACTGCACCTCACAGTACTTATTTCTAGTCAGTTTCTTCCTTCATAAAGTATTGACGTATTGTACAAGATACTAATCCAATAATAATATTTGAAGGCGCATGGGGGAAATGCAGATACCAGTGGGATTGGAAGTTTGTTCGATTCTCTTGTTGGCCACTTAACTAGTTGGCACTACGCTTTCCTTAATAAATGGGACAGACTAATCGATTTAGAAGCTAAAGAATTGCAGGTTAGCATATATTTTCACGTTATGTATTTAATTGAAAGAAATTTTCTTAATATTCTAATTCATAAGCTTTGGTTATTTTCCTGATCAGGATGTGAAAAGAGACATCTGGTCTTCACGTAGTTCAAACAGTGGACGTTCAACTAGTTGCCTGTGTCCTATATTTCTTGAAACCTCTGATAAAGCCTCACAGATGAAGGTTTCGAAAGGCAACAAGTTTGTTTATTGTTTCTTACGTCAAAAATCTCCTTTGCTTGATGGTAAAAAAGACAAAGGGGATTCTTGGAGTTCTGCCTCTGCATCAGTGAAAGACACAACATGTTCACTTAGGACTGGAGACTA
Source organism: Oenanthe sinensis (assembly GCA_028671895.1). Lineage (NCBI taxonomy): Eukaryota > Viridiplantae > Streptophyta > Magnoliopsida > Apiales > Apiaceae > Oenanthe > Oenanthe sinensis. The sequence goes on from CM053808.1 coordinate 1,810,172, forward strand.
TGTGGTACTTACTATATATCAGCTTTATATCTCTAATTACCATCATATATGTGTTACATGCTACCATATAATCATAGCTGCAAGATGTTGCTTTAAGTTTTACACAAGCGTATCGTCTAAAATTGGTATAGAAGAGCAGCTAATATATCTCAGGCAGCATACTCAAGTGTTAATTGCTTGCCTTTATGTGCTATATAATGGAACACCTATATTGTTTTTTATGTCTATTTCAAGTTCAAAAGAAAATAACCATTATGAAGACCTAAATTATGTTCCATATAATAATAACTGAGGCCCAAGTTATTATTCCATTTTTTCTTTGAGTATGTCCACAACTAAAAAACCTAAAAATATATATATGTCAACATGTATATGGTTATCTACTAAAAACCATCTAGAAACTATTCAAACCTGTAATATTCACTATATAAGTATACAAGATTCACCAAATACACGATAAGGTTCATCATAGTATCTAAACGTAAGATATAGTTTATAGTACATAAATATACGATTCAACATACAAATAAGATTCACTATAAAATACAAATACGATTTCCTTAATTTATATACTACCTTGTACTGGAACAAATCAATAAAACAAATATGGGTAGTTCAAGTTCCGCTAGAAATCCAAGTATAAGATTTAGTTCATAACAGATAAGTGCATGATTCGAAATCTTAGAGTGCCCCGAGCAGGGAAAAGTGCTCCTAAGTCCTAACTCCTAATGTTATTCATAATGAAGATTTGCTAAATACAAATAGGATTCATTAGTTTGTAAAATTGTTGGGACAGGATAACTTGAGTTTGTGTATGAACCAAACCTTATATATGTTTAGGTGTCCAACCACTATATTTATATATATACAATAATACTATAGAACCCCTTCAATGAGGAATTTTTTTTATGAGTAATCATATTCATTATCTATTAATTTTTAGATATAAGATTAAATCCAATTATTTATACAATTATAATATTCTTAGGAATATTCTAGAAGTAGGGTAAGCATTTCAGGTTGAGTAGAACTATAAATATGGTTGTAATTTTTTATTTTAATCGATTGAAGATTATTACGAATTGTTGGATCATGATTTAGTTGTCATTTTGAAGGCTTTTGCCTCATGTATCCTTTTTTAAATCTTTAAACAGCTAAATTTATCTCTTCATCTATTTTTCTAGCTCTTCTAAAACCTTTCCTCCGCATGACTCTCCACACATGCAGAAAGTTGTCTTTTTCGTGTTATTATTTCCTTCAAGTAGTAAACTTCCATGTTTGTTAGTACATAATCTTTTTGTCGTTTAGATTATTACATCAGTTATGCCACTCTTTTCTATATCTACAAATGACTCATTCATATTATGTATATATTTAGATTCTAAGCACGGAACCTAGCCATCTAATAGTTTCAAGCGGGGTCATAATGGAGATCAGTCCCTCCCATGTTTCTGTAAGAATTTAAGCCATCTCTTGTCATTTTATACTGCATGATATTCGGATTGTTTTTGACAAACGTTGTTCGAAGGAATCTTAAATTCACTATAAAATATTGCATAATTAGTTATCTTACAGATTTTTGTTGTGTTATTTGCCTTTTTCTTTTTATAGGTTTCTTTCTCAAAGCGCTTAAGGCTTCCAAGGAGCAGCCCTTTGGCAGCTGGAAAAGACCTATGTCAAGAGGTCTGGCGGATTGACAAAGATGAAATTATGTCGTCATTTGCAGTTATGAGGTAAGTAAAAACTGAAAATGATCTCCAACACAACTTTATTGTTTTCATTTAGCATTTGCCAATGTCAGCATAAGTGAAAAGTTATAATTTGCATTATCTTGGTGGTGAAGGTTCAACATTGTGCAACTCTTTCTACAATATGACTGGAATTCTCATCTTAGGAGGATGATTGTTGACCTTGAGGTAGATACTCAATTAATTTGCGTGATAATTAAAATCACATTACTAAATTATCTTTCTGATCTTGTATGAATATGCTTGTCTGTGCTTGTTGTGAATCAGGCTCCCAGATTTGACAATGGATGTTTGTTCACTCAAGATCCTGCAGTATCATACATACGGTCAGAAGAAACTTTGAACGATGATCAGCGCAAAGCCATTCTCAAGGTTATATATTAGCTAGGGCTCCATAATTTCCAGTCAAACTACAAATGACCTAGGTTGTGTACGGGTTGGGATAGAATGAATTTAGAACTAATTGTTTTACATTTATTCATAACATTGGTTCCTCAACTCGTTTTTTAAAGTTTGAACTAACCTTCTTTCCTTTGAATCTACAAATTACTGCTCATATTCTTCAAAAAGTTTATCATGAAACTTTTCAAACTACCAACCTATTTACTTTCATCTCCTTTCATTTCATAATTTTCGCTCACTTCTAATATCCCTTAATATTTCCTTTTATTACTTCCAAACAAACCAGATGCAGCTTTAGGGGCCAGATCACATAGACAACTGAATAACTGTTATTTTCATCATGCTCTTCACTTACTAATTATAGTAACACTGCTTGACTAGTTATTGTTTGTATCTTTAATCCAAATTCAATTGCAGATACTAGCAGCAAAAGATTATGCTCTCATTCTAGGAATGCCTGGAACCGGAAAAACATCTACGATGGTGCATGCAGTAAAGGCATTTCTAATGAGAGGTGCTACTATATTGCTTACCTCCTACACAAACTCAGCCATTGATAATTTGCTTACCAAACTGAAAGTTCAGGTACTCTTCATCCTTCTTACATATTTTCTTATGGAGATATAGTGTAAAATTTTAAATTAATACCATTGCTCAGATTCTTTGATTTTTGAAAATATAGATGGTTACAAGCCTTTGCATATAGAGACAAGTTCAGTGTTGTAGTTGACCACATTAAGTGTCTCACCCTGTGAGTACATATGCTAGAATGAAACCCTATAGGAGTTGTACAGTATACTGCTTAATAACATTCCTTGGTATGCCCCACCAATTCAATAGACAAAGAGGCTTTACGAGCAACTATATAAATTTCACTAAATTTAGACCTACAGAAGTGAGGTAGACAACCGGGAATGAAAAAAACAAGCAAGACAAATGCTAAATTCACTAAAGGAAAACAATTTCAATCACTTGGGAATTGGGATATAAAAAATGAATAAAGGACACAATTTCAGTGTATACTATTTTGAACTACTGGATATGGAGAAAAGTTCAAATTTTTGTTTTTTCATTTATCCCTTCCTTTTACTTTCTCTAAAATAGAAACAAAGAATAAAAAGTTACTTTTTATGCTTTATATACTCTTAGATCAGCTGATTTACTTTTCTATTTATTGTTTATATACAAAACATGATTTTTTGAAAAAATACAAGGTTTTCGAGGATTTGGATTTTTCATTACCACTTTTTACCCTCCACAAAAACCCTCCACAAAAAAGGAGTCTTTAAGAACAAAATTAATCACTGGGAATTCATGTTGGTAATATTAAACTAGTACTCAAACTCAATATAGGTCCCTTGCACTACTTATAGAAAAAAGAGGCTTTATGTGCAACTATATAAGTTTCACTAAATTTAGACCTACAGAAGTGAGGTAGACAACGGGGAACTAAAAACAAGCAAGACAAATGCTAAATCCACTAAAGGAAAACAATTTTAATCACATGGGATATAAGTAACTGAATAAAGGACACAATTTCAGTTGTATACTATTTTGGACTACTGGATCTGCACCAAAGTTCAATTTTTTGTTTTTTCTTTTATCCCTTCTTTTACTTGCTCTAAAAAACAAACAAAGAATAAAAAGGTACTTTGTTATGCTTTTATATACTCTAAGATCAGCTGATTTGCTTTTCTATATATCGTTTATATACAAAACATGATTTTTGAAAAAGTACAAGCGTTTCAAGAATTTGGATTGTTCATTACCACTTTTTACCCTCCACAAAAAAGGAGTCTTTAAGGATAAAATTAATCACTGGGGATTCATGTTGGTAACATTAAACTAGTCCTCAAACTCAATATAGGTCCCTTGCACTACTTATAGATATGTATTATGTACACAGTACACATAATGCTTAAATCGTTGATCCAACTCATGCTTATTGCATGCATTATTTTGATCACTTGTGTCTAATCATTTTGCAAGTACGTATTTGTATGGTACAATATGTTATATATACACAATTATACATGGATTATTGTTGATGGCTTGAAGCGTAATATTGTTACTACAGTTGTACCCTTTAAAGGGTTTTCCTGTATTCAATATGTGTGAGCAAGTAGAGCATGAAATGCCTGATACTTGTTATATTATTTCTGTAGCTGTTTTTTTGTGGCCAAGCGGATTTGGCTCTCTTTTTTCACTCTAGCTCAATTCCAAAAAAGATTAAACACAATTTACTTTTGTTTTAACATATTTCAGATGATTTAGTATTAAAGATAAAGAGGTGGATGAATTAACAATGATGCACCATTAAGGAACCTGTATGGTCATTATTTGTTTGCATATTAAGGTGACATTGATCAGATATTGTAGTAAATATTTGCTTAAGTGCTATTTGTAACTAAGAGTAAAATGATTAAGTACCGAGATTGCCACCCGATTAATATCTCTATTTTACGAGACTGGCTTAGTTAAAGTAAACTGATTATTGTCAAATTACTACCAATGTAAGATGTAAAAATTGTATTGTGAAATCCTTATACATACATATTTTATTACTTTCTGGAGATCGAGTTACTGCATCACTATATAGGATGTCCCTTGCAATTTACTAAATAATAAACTACCACAGGACATTGATTTTATACGCATTGGCAGATATGAAGCTGTGCATGAGGAAGTTCGTGGGCATTGCATTTCTGGTTTGATTTTACCTTAACCACCTCTTTTCCTTTCTAGTTGGTTCATTACTGATTTCTTGCTTAATTTTTAAATGCAGCAACAGACATGAACAGTATTAAGGACATTAAGCTCAGGGTGGATGCAGTAAAAGTTGTTGCAGTTACTTGTTTGGGGATAAATAGTCCTTTGCTTGCCAATAAAAGATTTGATGTATGCATTATGGATGAAGCTGGACAAACCACACTTCCGGTATGTATTCTGAACCGTTATTGTTAGAATTTGCAGACGGGGAATCACATGTCTCTTATCTTCTAATACTTATCGATATCTCTTATTGTAGTTTGAAACGAAAAAATGTTGTAACTGGCAGGTGGAATCTTGGCGATTGATAATTTTATTTAGACAATTAAGTTTAATTTTTCTAGTATCTGAAGACCACGATGGAAAGTATTAAGTATTAACAACTACTTGATTAGATACCATGAGTCTGTGAATATTACTTTATTTGACTAATGTTGCTCAACTAGTTTCAAGTATAACAAAGAGTAAAAAAATGCTAATTCATACTTGTAATCCTATTTATAGTACGGAATATGCGTAGTTAATTCAAGGTTCTTCATGAAAACAAAGAAATGTAAAAATAAACAAAAAAGCATGCCTTGTATGTGCCGTAGACAGTAATCAAAGCAATGACTAGTATTTGAGCTTGTTACTCTCTTATCTCAAATTTTCATGGTTCGTTTGTTTTTGTGTGTGTAGTGGCTATCCTTATTTATATTCTGCAGTGTATTGATTTAGAATCACCCAGGTTTTAAGAAAATATACATGTTTAATCAAGAAGATAAAGTCAGCCTGTGTCATATATACTTGTATATGCACTAAACTGGTAGTCCATGTTTTGTATTACGTTCATTGTTAAATTGTCATATAGTATAATGCATAATAATATCCTTTGATCAGTTGATTTTTTTTGTTGATGTATCATGCAATTCTCCCTTTACAGGTTGCTTTGGGCCCCTTGATGTTTGCGTCAAAGTTTGTCCTTGTTGGGGACCATTACCAATTACCACCACTTGTTCAGGTAATTCTTTTTGTATCCCCCCCCCCTCGTGCAATAATTAAATAAAAGTTATGGTCTTTTCAATATTAGAGTGTCGAGGCTCGTGAAAATGGGATGGGCACAAGCTTATTTTGCAGGCTTTCGGAAGCACATCCCCAGGCAATTTCAGCTCTGCAAAGCCAGGTAGCATTTTGGAGATTGTTTTAGTCTTTCTGTAGTAATTATAGGACTTGCATATAAAAATAAATGTCTCACTCTTTCCTGGACTCTGTTTTTGAAATTTTAAGGTTTACCATATATAAAACATTTGAACGCAAAATCATGGATGATCATTATCGTAAGAGCTTTAAAAATGTTTCCAAACATTTCTTTATGTAATCGTAAGATACCTAGACATCACATGTGTAGAAATTAAAGTATGGTTCATATGAAAAAATATTTCCATCTGCAGTACCGTATGTGCTCAGCAATTATGGAGCTATCCAATGCCTTGATATATGGAAACAGATTACGTTGTGGATCACAAGATATAGAGAATGCAAAATTACACTACAAAAGTTCAGTGCTTGTGTCGTCATGGCTTCAGGAGGTAATGCAATACCATCGATATTGTTGTTTCTAACTTTTTTTGTGCTTCTAAATTTCTCTAGTGAGTAATCTCAGCATTTAAAGTACACATATATATATAAAGGGTTATTCTAATGAGAATTGCTCTTATAATGAGAACTAGGAACTGAATATAGAATCACCAAATTTACATCAAATCACTAAAATTTAAATACATATACATATATATTATATAACATTCCATATCATCACTACCACTGTACCAGCGCGCTATCACTTAGCCATCACCACACTATCACTACTGCTATTAACAACACTGCCCCCAGCCATCACAAACACATCGCCACCAAAACTTTTAGCTACACAATCATCGAATTTAAACCACCACATCACGATACACCACCGCCACCTCATTACAACCGCCATATCACAATAACATTATATGTATATGTTTGTGAAAAGCAATAATTAAACTGTAAACGACGGAGAGGGAGGAAGAGAATAAAAGGCTGGGATTAAAACAATTAATATAAAATAGAGGGCTAGGATTGGATCTCAGTTCTCATTTCAAGATGGGTTCTCATTTGAGCACCTGCCTATATATATATATATAGATAGATAGATAGATAGATTAAACAAATATAGAAAGAACAAGAACAGATGAGAGAAAACATATATATACTCTATTTAATATGCATTAATGGTTGCGATTTCTTCTGTTTTCCAGTTAATTTAAAGGCAGTTCTGGTAAAATTACTTGCATGTCATTAAAACTTTTATCTTGGAATATCTCAAAAATGAAATAGAAGAATCTAAGGAATTTAATACGAGGCTGAGAATTGGCAAATGCATATAACTATGTGGCAGAAAATCAACAACTATATTTTCAAATCATAATTAAATGCAACCGTTAAGATGTAAACATGACATCTGAAAATGTATAAATAGTTCTTCTGAGACGAAGTATCACACTTCGTTCAAGATATTTAATGTCGGAATGGTCTATAGTAAAAGCTTCTTTGTTCTTGCTTTCCAGCGGAGTTAGCAATGATGGCATTGGGTTTACAAATTATCTGAAACATCGTATTCATACTGTAACTTTAGCTGACAGACTCAATGTTAAAGGAAATCAGATTTGTTGAACTGGTGCTTTATTTTGCCCCCAGATATGACAATGTTTTTTTTGAAGAAATGACAATAACCTAGTTATAGGATTGAATAACATTAGTTTACTTTCTTGTTTTACCCTTCAGGTGTTAAATCCAGATAGACAAGTAATATTTATAAACACAGGTCTGTGAAAATGTTAACTCTTCATTTTCTCCCTCTACAAGTGTGAATTGCTGTTTAAATTTATAATTATTCTGCTAACTTTTCACCCACAATTTAGATTTGTTGCCAGCTCTAGAGGTCAAAGACAGAAAAATGGTTAATAACCCAATCGAAGCTTATATAGTCTCGGAGGTTTGCTTTTACATCAGTAATTTTGTTATGTTAGAACCATTATGACTATTCATTTCTTACTGATTATATTCGGCTATTTTTGTTGTCATATGTTCAGGTCACTGATAAATTAGTTTGTAGAGGCGTTCAGGGGGAAGATATTGGAATCATTACCCCCTACAACTCCCAGGCAGATCTCATCTGCCATCGTATCTCCACTTCTGTAGAGATTCACACTATTGACAAATACCAGGTTATTCTAAAAAAAAGCTGGTTAATTCCCTTGATATTTTATTTTGCAAATTGCAAAATTAGAATTTATACCACAAAATATTGTCTTGATAAGGCTATTTATTACCAAACCACAGACTCGTTATTTTTCTTTCGGAATATGCCTTTCTCCTACACTTTTTTCCTTTCTAAATTATCTCCTTTTTTTGCAATTTTCCTTCATTGAATATCCATGTTTTTTTTGCTAATTGGATATCCGTGTTTTACTTCACAAAAAAAACCCATGTTTTAGAAAGGTTTTTAGACCAAGTTCTGAAATAACAAACATTTTAAATTTATGATAGAGTTGATAAAAGATCTTACAACCCAAGAAATAATATATTTTTTTGGTCGTAAATGCCTGTTTGTCGCAACATATTTACTTTGAAATCATTTTATATTGCATATCACTTTTAAATTCAACTTGTAAATATTTATATTATTTGATGGAATTTGATGATCTTGAAATTAGTAGTTTGTAAACTTTGCATTGCTTTTGTATGCCTTTTCTTAATTTATAGGGAAGAGATAAGGATTGCATATTGGTGTCCTTCGTAAGATCCAGCAAAAATGCAAGAAACTGCAATTCTTCTCTTCTTGGAGACTGGCGTAGAATTAATGTGGCTCTGACACGTGCAAAGGTTTGTGTTTCTGTATGTCACTGAATATTCTTGTTCAATTTAATAAAGCTTCATGTCTCGCTAGTAAAACTGCATACTTATTTCTGGCACGGACTATAAAACCAATTTCATACTTTTTCACTTGTACATATATATTACCTGAACTCCCCATACGAATTTTTGCCATTACTGTGCACAAACCTAAAGAAGGAACCAGCTCAGTAACCATAAATTCTTTACGGTAATGTAGAGATCAAGTAATTAGGTCTGTTCTATACTTCTATCCAACACTCTTCTAGAACAATATATTTCTTTTAGAGCACTAGAATACATAGTATATTTTATTCTTGGTGGAACCACTTTTTGGTTAAATGATGTGCATATGTGACATGACTAGAAAACTCATACCTAGAACTTAAATAATTGTATTGCATTAACTTTGCCACTATTCTTCTATTGGTTTGTTCAGAAAAAGTTGATCATGGTGGGATCATGCAGAACTCTTTCCAAAGTTCCATTGTTAAAGCTTCTGCTAGAGAGAGTCGAAGAGCAGTCAGGCATTTTGGACGTTTCCAATGATGATATCAATTACAAAGTAGAGCTGAGGAGATGTTCCAAAATCCTATAACTAAGGATTTCAACTTTATTTACTTATCCCCATTCTTGTAATTGAAATTTTGTGTAAATGCATGTTCTTAGTTATTTGTATATGTAAAAAAAAAATCTAGTACACGGACTTCACTTGTTAGACACACTTTTTAAACAAGTGTAGAATATTAATAAACAGTTGGCATAAAGAAAGATTGAAGGCTAATTCTTAACAAGTGCTTTCGAATTTCTTTAAAACTAGTCCTTTTTGTCACCTACAGTAGAACTTTGATAAATGAATACACTTGAGACCAAAAATATATATTCATTTAGCGAGATTATTTATTTATCAATAAATAAATATTAATTCATTTATATAATAATTTTTTGACTTTTTTCTTTATTATATATTTTTATACTTCCTTCATCTCAAAATAATTGTCCTGCTTTGACTTTTTTTAGTCAAATTAACCAATTTTTGATCGAATATTATACAGAATATATAACTATGAAAAAATTTAAAATTATATCATTAAAAATATATCTAATAAACTTTAAAATGTATTTTTCAGTTTTTGAAAAATGTAAAAGAATAATTTTTAATTTACGGTCAAAATTGGGTCAATTTGACCACACAAATATCAAATAAGACACTTATTGTGAAATATATGGAGTATATATTATGTTCAAATGTACTTAGAACTCACCGTGGTTTTAACTTTTATTTAAATTTTTGTTACATTCATTTTTTTTTAAATTCTAGATTAGTTGTACTATACATACGTGCATGGAATAGATAAAGTGTACAATACCCTATATTACACAAAATTAAGGATAAGATGTATTTTGGTAGAAGTAAGGAACAATCAAATTTAGAGCCATTTTTCGAAAATATACGACTTATTAATATTTTTAAAAATTATTATTAGATTAAATGTATTCATATATTATATAAATAAAATATATTATTTGAAATATAGTGATTATTCATTTATATTAATATAGGGCTTATAATGACTACATTTTTATTTATTCGTTTATGCATTTAGCGAGTTTATTCATTAAGCTCATTTGCCCAAATTGGGACCGAAGAAATTTATTCATTTGTCGAGATTATTCGTTTATCGAACATTCATTTATCGAGATTGTACCGTAGATTATATAATTATTTTGTAGCGGATACAAAATTTCAAACTCCATTCCATCCATATTTTTTACATAGTTGTCAATCTCTATAAATATATATATAGCCCATACTCGGTTGACACTGAGAAATTAAAACCCCCTCTATATACCATTTTAAACAGGCTTATCGTTGGCGCAGACTTAAAAGTCTAAATAGTATTGTTATTTATAAATCTTTATATAACTTTTCTTTTTATTTTATAGTCGGGTTTTATATCAAAGTGAGTAAGCGACCACTCATTGCATTCAAATCTCTCGTTTAGACCACTCGTTTAAACGAGGTCTCATTAAACCCCTAAAATGTACATATATATCACACTGTTAACGGATGACCCCTGATCTGTTTATAGTTGCACTCATGTTTCAATGGTTTTGAACCTAATTTTCCACCCTTCCAACAAATTGTATACTACTAGTCTAATGCAATGTGGCAACATAGGTGAAAATTTCAATATTAAGAGCCGTAAGTTTATAACATAACAAAACTTTAAATTTTTTAATTATTTTCGTCAAATTCTAAATCATGTAGCGTCTCCGGGTGCCATTTTGGGTCATCTCCCTAGATAGTGCCATTTTGGTTATTTGAATTAAAAATAGTGTCATATTGGGCATTTTCTCAAGTTCTTCATCGTTATGAGTATTTGAACTTTCGTTTATGGATCTAAGACATTTTCTTAGTGAAATCCATAGAGAACCTGTTTGGCTAACCTTTAAGTCGGGGGCTTAAACCTGTTTCTGTTTCTGACTTTAAGCTGAAAAATGTTTGTTTGTGTAATAAGTCAGAAACCGACTTAAAGTCAGAAATAAGTCAGAAACTGACTTAAAGCCAAAATTAAGTATTAGGTATTTTTTCAATGACTTATTTGTTTTATTTTTCTATTTTGATAAAAGTTATCCATATGTCATAAATTACTCATAAGTCACTTTTATTATTATTATTATTATTATATTTTTAAATACTCATAAGTGACTCATAATACAAAATTACTCAAACATGCATTTTAATCTCCCGGCTTATCACGTTAAGCTACTTTATGTCACAATTTAAGTTTAGCCAAACAGGCTCAAAGTAATGAGAAGAAAGTTGTTTAATGGTATAAGGATTGTCCAAATTTTAGTTCACATGTTGAAATGAGTTTTCTTGATTTTCTCATGGCCTAAGCCAAATACTCAAGACCTGAAGTTGAATAGAAAACTTTCGGACCCCTAAACCAAAACTCAGGACCTTAGTACATGTGATGTTTCTTGTTGTTAAGGCCTTGAGCCTATACTCAGGATCTGAGTTGAAAAACCTAATTTAAAATTGGACACATATTTCCTTATATAAATAAGTATATAATATATTATATAATATATAATTTTTAGTAAGGATTATTATTACTTAAAATAATAAAAATTAAGGTTCGAGAAAATATATTGATGTGTAACAGACATTACATTGAGTGGATATGTCACATATCAAATTTGGAGGGAAAGGTCCAAGTCATTCTCTCTGAACCTTTCTCAATCTCTCAATCACTCTCTCACAAAATAGATACAAGGTTTTGTATTGGTTTTTTTCTTCGAGCGAATTGAGGTGGTAGTCGCTGTTGAGTTCTCCGGTCTGTGACGAATTGCTCTGTTGCTGTTTTATCCTGCAAGTGATATCGTGATTTCCCAACACAGATAGGTGGGGCGATAATCTATTCAAGAACAATTAAGTTTTTTCGAAACTTGATGACTCAGTAGATGTTTTGATTGATTCGATAATAATAGCTAAGTTTATCTCTCTTTCTTTACATCGCTTGTTAATGATTATTTGATATTATTTGACCTTAAACTTGATGACTCAGTAGATGTTTTGATTGATTCGATAATAATAGCTAAGTTTATCTCTCTTTCTTTATATCGCTTGTTAATGATTATTTGATATTATTTGACCTTCGTGTTTATTTTTTTAAATTGGTTTTTTTGTCTACTGTTCTTGTTGCCTATATTGCGATGTATATATACAATATTTCCAAACATAAAGAAGCCTTAAGAACTCATATGATTATAGTGTTGTCGATAAAGGTAAGTGAATTGCAGAAAAACGATATGTTGGATGCATTTTTATCCATTTATGTCATGTATTTAAGCTAAAAAAATATTGTGATTCTTAAACATAGGAAGTTTAAGTTCCAAGTTTTGCGTGCTAATATTTAAATTAAGTAATCAAAGTTGTCTCCATTTTATGGCTGTCTAATTATTATTTTTTCTAAGCACATAATTAACTAATTTCTTTACTAAATCGGTACAGCTTAAGAACTCTTTTATAATATTTTTAATTTATATTAAAATTTTTCATTTACATTTTATTTTATGCGGTAATATTTTTAATTTTATTTAAAATTACATGCTAAATTTTTTATATTATTAATCATTTTAATTTATTACTAATATTTTTATTTTTAAATGAATGCATATGTAAAAAAATATTATATAATTAATATCTAATAGATGTATTTTTCTTATAATAATTTTGTTTTGATTAAAATCGTTAATATTTTTTTATACTTTTAATTTTATTTGTCAAACACTATTAATTTTAATAGGGTATTATAGTAAATAATTATCATCCAGAAATTTGGAAAAATTTGTTAACAAATAATATTATTCATTCAGATGTTCAGAATAACAATTCATTCAAATCATTCAAAAAAATTATTCGTTCAAAAAATAGTGTTCATATTTAACAAAAGATTCCTTAATTTTATATTTTTTTCTGAACAAGCTTATTAAATTTTAGAATAATATACTCCTATGTCTGTGATTTAGTTGTCCCTTTGACTTTTTGCAAGTAAACATTTTTATTTAGAAGAAAAAATTTGAAAAATAATTTGTCAAATTATATTTTTTATGCACGTTAAAATACATGTAAAAAATTAAAGGAACAACTAATTACAGACCGATGGAGTATATTTTAATAATGGGGATGGGTGAGTGATATTGTTTTTTATTGTTTTCTTTTATGGGTTTTGGTCCAGCAACCATTTATTCTTTTTTCTGTCAATAGAAAAAACACTAACTAATCCTTCAGGAGCGGATAAATGAAATGATACCTTCAATATACAAAAATTTCACGTGCATTAATAATATTTGTGAAAAATTACAAAGGATAGATTGTTAAGACAATCGATTGTCGGACACCCTTTTATGGGTATCAGTATCACACTCAATAACCAACAGTTAGTTGACAATGACATAAAATTTTAGAGTGGGTGCCCACAAACGGAGCCTATATATCGTTGTCTAAATGAGACAAAGACCTACCAACACAGAGTATTACGTTCATATTAAGGGTCGGTGTGGTTAATTTTATGATAAGTTATTTTTTATTTATATAGAATAAGTGATAAGTAAATGATTAGAGTTATTAATGAATTTGGATGATTTACTTATACGTTAAATAAAGTGTTTGGTAAATTGTACATGTTAGTAATTTTTTTTATAAAAACTATAAAATATGGTTTTTTACTATAAAATCCCCGTTAAAAGTACAAATTATTTATAATGAAAATTACTAGTAAAAACACACAAGATAATTAAAAATTATTTATTATTAAATCAGTGAGGTGTTTGCTAATATATAACTTATAAATTAATAATTTATTTATTTTTATAAAATTTAACTATTTTATACTAGAATTTAATACATAAATTTTAAGTTAAAAATACAAAAAATTAAGTAATGTTAATGATTTTTTCTGCATGTCTGTGTTAGAAAAAGAAAGCGTTCAAACATTATTAATTATATTAATTTTTTTTCATATATATTATATTATTTTTCATTTATAAAATTTTAAACATTTAACATGTTTATATTATTGAAATATTCGCATGCATAGTAAACTTAACAATTAAAATTAATATTATATGGATTTGAACTTTGAAGAGGCAATGGTGACTGATTTTGAAAAAATACGTGAAAATGTACTAGTTAATAATCAACATACAAGTTAGATAATAGCACAAATAAGTTGGTTGCCAAACAAATTGACATAAGTTGAAATGGGCTTTTAGCTTGGATAAGCCCCTTATATGATATGCCAAACACACACTAAATTGGATTGTCTCATTTATGAGCTTTTGATTTTTTTACCTATTTTTTATTAGGCGTAAAAATTTGACCGAAATAGATTGATTTTTCTAAAGTACAGGGAAATTAGTGACCTCGAAACGTAAATTCCACACAAGTTAGAACAAAGTCAGGGCCCGAGATTATTGACCAAAGTGGGTCATGTTCAACATGGATTACACTTGATCTATCATCTATATCACATTTTACTGTACTTGATTTAAGTTTGTGAAGCAATGCATATGGGGTATAATAAATAGATATTTTTAATTTTTAAATGTATTGTAAGTCCAAGTGTTTGTAAACGAGCATAGAAATGCACTTTAACAAACGATAGTCATAATGAGAGCTCTGGATTCTAATGTGGCCATATGGGGTGGTCTTGTATCGTAAACTTTGAAGCTTACAAAGAAGTATTTGATAAATTTTACGTTGTAATATTAATTTTTGACAGGCAAATAAAATGAATGTAAGAAAGAATATATAGAATAAAATTTTTGCTTATACGTGAACAAAAAATGCCCGTTCCCCTGTCCAGTGGCGGAGGGAAGGTTGTGCCAGGGTAGGTTGCCCCCCCCCTCCCCCGAAAATTGGGCCCAGTATAATTTTTTTTATTTTTTTAAAAGTCCAAGTCCAATTTGAAGATTGTGCCCTCCCTCATCTTTGCAACGGTGCAGACTACCTTCAGCATCTCCAAATTAAAAAATAAACACAGCAAAATAAGACATACATGAATTACGAGTATAGCTATTTAGGACTAATGGCCTAATGGGTATATTGAATATTTGAATTGATTCAATAAAATCTCTTCTCATATTGATTAGCGCTGAAGAATACAACTTAATCTCCTCCCTACCTTTGTTAATCATCTACAATCTACTACTCTTCCCTCCGCCACTGATCTACTCTTCTCTATTGTTCAGGTAATTCTTCACATTTATTCAATATTTTAACCTAGATTTAATAATACATACATGATAGTATATTTGAGACTTGACACTTGAGAGCCATAATTAATAAAATTGTTAATTTTTGACTGGTTACAGCGATGAAGAGATATTATCAGACTATGTTGCAAAATGATATACCTCATTTACAATCCGAAAATGTGAGTGAACCTAGTGTTCATAATCGTCAACAAAATCAGGAGTCAGTTAATGTCGATGAGTTGTCAATTGATCCCTCCAAGAGAGAAAATATTTATGGCTTACATGTTAATGACAGAGAAAAGGTTAGAAGGTTTTATTTGCAGAAGGGACCTTGTCAACCAAATGTAAATTTTCCTTGGAGATTGTTTGGAAGTAAAAAACGTAGATTTGTTTTGACATGGTACAAAGAACATTCTAATTGGCTTGAGTACAGTGTCTCTGAAGATTCAGTGTATTTTTTGTGTTGTTATCTTTTTAAACCTGAGCGTGGAGGCCAAAGTGGTGGTGATGTGTTTGTTACTGAAGGGTTTAACAATTGGAAAGAGGCATTGAGAAAATTTAGAGAACATGTCGGAGATTTAAATAGTGTTCACAACAAGTGCGTTAAAGATTGCCAAGATTTGATGTATCAAAATCAACATATAGAACTTGCATTATCAAATCAAACTATTCAAAGTCGAATTGATTATCGCACTCGTTTGGTTGCAACCGTTGATGTTGTAAGGTTGTGTTTGAGTCAAGCATTGGCATTTTGGGGACATGATGAGTCCGAGGAGTCTAACAAGAAAGGTAATTTTCTCACATTTTTACAATTCCTTGTTGATCATAATGAAGAAATCAAAAATGTTGTTTTAGATAAAGCTCCTGATAATAACAAGCTAACTTCTCCCGATATTCAAAAGGATGTGGTTAAAGCAATGGCTGTTGAGACTACTAAGATTATTCTTAGTGAACTTGGAGATGACTTATTTTCTCTTGAATTTTAGCTTTGAAAACTTCCTTGACAGAAATGTTAGGTGTTCATCAATCTCATCCAAATCATCCTGAGAGTATGTTTCATTTTCTTCACACTTGCCTTTTCCTCTTTTGAATGATTCTTCAACAGCATCACCAGCCATCATGACAGGCTCTTCTTTACAGCCACTTTATTTCTTTTCTTCATTTTCTTTGACCATCAAAGCCACAGTTTTCTCCTTTCTTTGATTCTTCTCAATCTCCTCATCTTGTTGTATTTTCAACTCATATATCTTGATAATACCATAGAGTTTCTTAAGAGTATAATCCTTGAAGTCCTGAGATTGTCTAATGGAAACAGTCAATGGTTTCCATTCTTTTGGAAGAGATCTAAGAAATTTTAAATTTGTATCCTCAGTTGCATAAACCCTACCATATAGCTTAAGTCCATTTTATAACTTCTGAAATCTGCTATAAGTATCATTGATGGATTCTCCACTCTTGAAATGAAATGATTCATATTTTTGAATCAAGAGTTGCATCTTGTTTTTCCTTACTTGTTCAGTTCCTTCACATAGAGTTTGAAGAGTGTCCCATACCTCTTTTGATGAAGTACAGTTTATCACATTGTCAAACATATCTTTATCTAGGCCATTAAACAGAATGTTCATAGCCTTCTTATCTTTAAGAACTTCTTTTCCATCCTCTTCTGTGTACTCAGAGATGAGTTTAGGAATATGTTTGTTAAGTGCAGGAGTTCCATCAGGGTTCACACCTGTGACTAGCTTCATGGGAATATGAGGACTTTTCTCTATGCAGTGAACATAGGAAGGGTCGAGAGAAAGAAGATGCAGATGCATTTTTACCTTCCATGGAAAGTATTCGTCCTTTTCTAACACTGAAATCTTTACACCTGAATCTTTTTGGCCCATATTGACTGTTCTTGATCTTTTAAACTTTCTATATGTTGAAAGCCTGCTTTGATACCAATTATTATTCTTAAGAATAATGTCAATATTTGGAGAAGGGGAGGTTGAATACAAATATTAAAACTTTTTAGGACTTTTAATATTTGCTCTTGATGTTTGATGGATTAACAGAATATGTTTGAACAAACAATTGAAAATTAAAATGAATAAGGAGAGATTTAAAAATTATTGATGGATTGATTTTTCCATCAGATATATATTTTTGTTCAATGTTCCTAGGTTAAAAATAACCTAGTTTCGTTTTTACAAAGTTAGAAAGAATCAACTGATCTTATAATGTGCTCTTGAGCTTGATAAGTTGATTGTAAAAATATTGTCTAACTCTTCTATTTTTCTAACAATGTTACTACACTTGTTTATATACTACAAGTGTATTTTACGATTCCTATTCTAGGATTATTTCTATCTGTCTCTCTTTTTCCTTTTTCATTTTTAGGAAAACAGACTTGAAAGACAGCTACTGATTGAGTCTCCACAGCCACCCTAGGCTGTCTTCCATATGTGTGCTTTTGTTCTCTGGATCTACAACTGATAGACTTTCTGTGTTGTCACAATCAATTGATAATTTGTTGTTAAGCATGTCAATTGATTAATCCTTTAATCCATCAACTGATGTTCTTCTTCGATTGATCTTTACATCCATCGATTGATAAGGAATGACTTATCGACTGATAAATGATATCGATCGATATATATCAATCGATGGTTCTTCACATTATTTGATGGTCTTCAATTCCTGACTTGGCTTCTTCAATTGATCTCTCATCTGTTGAGGCTTCAATATCAATTGATCATCCTTCACTTGTGCAATTTCCTGTCTTCAAATAATTACAATTTGACAGTTTAATTTACACATCAATTGATGATCTATATCAATCGACTCTAACATCAATTGATAAGAATAATATCAATTGATTTACACATTATCGATTGAAATAGATTAAGTACACCTATGCTACAGTCCAAATTATCAGTTGACTCATATAAACATTTCAACTAATAAATGATTTCCTGTTCAATTGATATTTATAAATTTCATATCAATTGATCAGTTACATAAACAAAATTTCTATGATTCTAAGATTAATGTTATCATCAAATTACATGTAGATTCCTAACAAACCTCTTAAAAATGCACTTAGCCTTATCATATGTACTGCAACCTCGGTTTCAACGCCTTCTTCATAGCAAACTGCAACAAGTAGTGGATAAAATGAGCATCGTGGCTCTTATACCTTGTGATTTGCCTCTCCTTCTTGATCACATACCGACTGACATTAGATGTAATACTGTAAGACAATTTAGCATTCTCCAATACTAAACAAAATATTTCTTTTTTCTTATTCGTCATGTAAAATATGGCAGCCCTAATCTCAAGGTATTTCCCATCAGTTGATAAAATCGGATGAAGAACTTTCTTTATGCCCATTTCTTGTAAATCAAACCGAGCACTCATATGGTCTTTCGAATTCTCACAAATATTCAGTAAAGTATTAGGTATTTTGTCACAAATGTTTTTTCTATATGCATAACATCAAGGTTATTTCGACATAGATTGTGACTATAATAGGGTAAATAAAAAAATATTGACTTCTTTGTTAAGGTTCATCATTTTTACGCTTCTTTATCTCTTTTTTCTCAAAAATTATTTTCATAACCAGCCAACAATTCTTTAATGTTTGTCCCCAATAAATTCCCTCGACTTGTTCCCATTTCAATTTCACCATTAAACCTTTTTTTTATCAAATCCCCACTTCTGTTTCGGATCTAGAAATATCCTATGATTCATGTAACACATTTTTTTATTATGTTTCAAGTATTTTGAAGAAGTCTCGTAATGGAATACGGGACAACCTAAATAACCCTTTGTGCTCCAACCAGATAACATTGCATATCCCAAGAAGTCACTAATCATCCACAACACACTTGCACATAATATGAAATTCTGATTAATGAAGGTATCATAAGTTTTTATGCCTAGATCTTATAATTCCTTCAATTCAGCGATAAAAGGCTGCATATATACATCAATATTATTCTTGGGAGACCCTGGACCGGAAATAAGTGTTGAAAATATTAAACTTTTTGGCTTCATGCATAACCAAGGTGGAAAGTTATAGTTTACCAATACAATTGCCCATGTGCTGTGAAGTGTATTCATTGTACGAAAAAGACTGAATCCATCAGCTGCTAATCCTAATATGATATTTCTATTTTGAGATGAAAAATATGGATATATAACATCCATCATCTTCCAAGCCTCGACATCACCTGGATATCTAAGTTTACCATCATTTTTCCGCCCCACCGCATGCCATATCATTAGTTCTAGATATTCCTTCGACATAAACATTCTTTGCATCCTTGATTTTATTGGAAAATAGTGCGGCACTTTCGCCAGTACTTTGTGAATCCGCTTTCTCGGATCTTTATCACCGACCACTTTCTTTTCCACTATAGCCCACCTCAAAACACCACAAACTTTACATACATTTTTCTTTTCATTTTCTGCCCAATATAGCATGCAATCATTTGAACATGTATGTATTCTTTGCTAATCGAGACTTAAATCTTTAATAACATTTTTTATAGCTTTGAAAGATAAAGGTATGTGGTCATGTGTAAAAACACCCTTTATCAACTCTAGAAAATCTCCAAATGCAAACTCGGTGATTCCATGTTCGCATTTTAAAGAACAGAGCATAATAGTAAAATTTAATTATGAAAATTTTGTACATCCCAAATAAATGGCTGCTTTCCCTCTTCAACATGGCGATAAAACTTTCTGGCATCGACATTTGCTCCATTAAAACCCTCATTTTCACAGTTCTGCATATCTCCAAAAGTACGATGCAACATCTCATCGAAATTATCTCCAAATTCTAAACCACCTTCACAATCCATATCTCCAATACTCTTTCCAAAATGGGAGCAGGAAATCTCAAAAATCCATTTTACATATAATTCGGATGGACCATTACAAATTAGATGATTGTAGATTACATCTTGAGGATGCCACTTGTGATTATGATATTTTGCATGGGCATATAATTTCATCACCTACCGCGAATCTAGAAAATACATTTTGAATAAAAAAATTTATTCCAGTAATGTATCCCTGATTAAACTTTAGAAGTTCTATCCACATGTTTTTCTCGTCATTCATCACTACATGCATTTATGAACCGTAAAAAAATGAGTTAAGGAGCGAAACCCCCCTCATGATTTAGGCGTAGGAGTAAATAAGCGTCTATGATTTAAAAAGGTTAATATAAGCCCCCTAATGTTTAATTAATTGGTTCAATATAACCCATCTAGTTAGATTTTTTTAACCATAGTTAATGAATAATTTTAAAACATTTAAAATTTTATTATTTAAGTTTATTATTTATATTAATATATCGTAAAATACTAAAAATATTATAAAATTTTTAATATTAATGTATATTGGGATATTAATATTCTAAAAATAGATTAAAATTATATATCAAAATATTCTAATTTTAATATTACGACATTAATATTCATATATATTGTGATAATATTGTTGCACTAAAAAATATATCAAAAAATTATTAATATTCTAATTATAATATATCTTTAAGTAAAATCCATAAAATTTATCTCTCTTGAACATGAACAATAAATACCTTCTTCCTATCCCACATTTTCGCATCTTCTGGTCTAACTATATATATATAGGCAAATGATCAAATAGAAAATAACTTAGAATAGAAAATAGAAAATAAGATCTACACCACATATTTAATCTAATCTAATGGCAAGGAGGAACATCCACACACAAATCAAATACACCCTCATACACCCAATCCCACATAATCCTTCCATTTTTAATTTGATTTTTCCCGTTAATTAGTGAAGTTTTTTTCAAATCTAACTTCACCACATTTTTCTCCATCTCCCAACAATCAGTTTGCATACCATATGTGATATATTCCGGTGACTTTTATTTTTTCGGCGATTTCCATTATTTTTTATGAACCCAGGATATATAATTTAGTGATTTCTGTAATACAAATTAGTGATTTCTATAATACAAATTAGTGGTTTCTGTTATATAATTTAGTGATTGAAGTTTGAATCTGATAAGTGACGAATTTATTTTAATTATAAATTATATTTGCCGAAATATAGCATATATGGTATGAAAACTGATTGTTGGGAGATGAAAAAAAATGCGGTGAAGTTAGATTTGAAAAAAACTTTGCCAATTAACGGGAAAAATCAAATTAAAAACGGAGGAGAATAGATGGGATTTTGTGTGTGAGGGTGAATTTTCTCATTTAAACTATTTTTTATTTGAGTAGGACTATATATGTATATATATATATTAGTTTATATCTTGTGCGAAGCACATATATTTTTTTTTATTTTTTTAATATTTTTATTTTAATATTTTTTATATGATTTGAATTTATTTTTATTTGTATAATATATAATTAGTATATTAGTATGAATATATATATATATATGAGTATAATTAGATATTTTATAATATTTCTAACCGTGATTAAACAAAAACTAACTATAAGAGTTATATTGAACTAACAATTTAAATTATAGGGACTTATTTGAGCCATTTTAAATCATATGGGTTTATTTGCTCCTATATCTAAAGCACAAGAGATTTTTCGCACCTTAACCCTAAAAAAATTTTAAAAAAAAAAGTATGCATGACCCGTGCTAAAATTAAATTTAGTCGAGATTTATTTACGACGACCTAAACCATCTAAAAATGTAAAGTAATTATTTAGCGGTACTAATTCTACTAATGGAGTAGCTTAAAAAATGTAGAGTACCATGCAATATTGTATTTCAAACAATCAATCATATCGAATCATTTCAAGCGGTGGCGGAGCTAGCTTTTACATTCAGGTGTGTCAAAATATCACCATAAAATACAATATAAAATATATGAATTGACAGTGATACATTTTATTATTTTATTGAACATATTAATAAATAAAAATATATTTTCTTATAGTTGTATATAAAAACCTTAAAAAAATTTGTGATTTTTTAAATATAATTCAGCAAACATGTACTTTTAAAATGGGTATTTAATTATTTCTCAATTGATAATTGTTAAAAAGTAATTTTTTAAATTAAATTTCAGTTAAAAGAATAAAATATATATTAATACTATTTTAACTATGTATGACTTCTAATATATTTTTTCTTTTTCTTTTTATTTTTATAGCATTTCTAAATATAAATTATCACTTTAAATCTAAAAAGTTAAAGATAATAATTTTTAAAATAATATTTTTATTTATAAGTGATAAAATAATTGAAGTAATATATAAGTTTCTTTGTAACAAGATACAAGTTAAAAAGTTCAGTTTTTGAAGATTGCTTAGCATACTAGTACTGCTGTTCGCCATCAAAATTCAGGGTGAGCGGTGATTAGGGTTGGGCGCGGTTCGGTTCGGTTCGGTTTTTGACTGGAACCGGAACCGGAACCGCATATCTTCGGTTTTAAAAATTGAAAACCGCAACCGCAACCGAACCATCGGTTTCGGTTTTAAAAAGACCGGTTCGGTTTTTATCGGTTCGGTTTCGGTTAAAAATCGGATAAATAAAAATGAAAAAATATATCATTTAAATCATTATATTTACATTCAAATTTTATACAATCAAATATTTGATCACATTCTGCATAATAACACTACAAAAGAAAGGTAAGAAACTTTAACAATCAAATTTTAAGGTTGAATCAACAAAATGTGAATGTCATTTATCATAGTATGCAATCTAAAAAACACATAATCATGTCTAATGATGTTTACTCCTGATTATATGCTTTTTAATTGAAAAATAGAGGAATAAAATGTTGTAAATGGGTTGTCATATTCCCACATTCAATATTAGTATAGTTGATGTTGTAATATGAAATATAATTGAAAAAATTATGTTCTACGAAAATTTAATACTTAAATTATATATATATATATATATATATATATATTATAATAAATTTATTTATTTTAATGATCGGTTCAGTTCGGTTTTTTTCGATTCGGTTTTGACCTATAACCGGAACCGGAACCGAAAGTCTCGGTTTTAAAAAATCAAAAACCGCAACCGCCGATTCGGTTTTCACCGATTTCGGTTCAGTTCGGTTTCGATTTAAATTCGATTTTTTGCTCACCCCTAGCGGTGGCGCACTCTAGCCCAAGAGTGGCCCTGCCCGTATTTCAAGGATATCAAATCATTTTTTTTTGAACTCAGATATCAAATCATGTTTTAGAGGCGGTTGGACTAAAATTGTGATTTATAACTTAAAAGTAATAAGTTGGAAATTTAAAATGTATGTTTGAGAGTAATTTATTATATATGGATAATTTTTATCAAAATAGAAAAATAAAAATAATAAATCATTAAAAAATGCACATAATACTTACTTTTGACTTTAAGTCTGATTTATTTCTGATTTTAAGTCGGTTTCTGATTTATTACACAAACATATATTTATAAGCTTAATGTCACAAACAAACAGTTTTCTTTGCCAAATAGGCTCTTAGAGCATCTCCAATGGCAAAATCCTTAGCTAAATAGTCTACGTGACGTCTACATGGTATGTATGTAACACTTTTGGAAAATATATAAAAATTCTAGCACTCCAACCTTCTATTCCTTTAACAAAAAATATAGACAATCATGTTTGGTTGATTATATTTGTCGAACCAAGCAAACTCTTAGGTATAATTTTATATAATTACAATTATAGATAATCTCATTAGAACATATATCAAACTCCTTAACCAAAATTTTATATAATTATAATAGTCAATAATTATTGTCAACCATTTTAAATTTTATCATTAGAGATACTCTTGGCCGGTGATATTTTCGCTTCTAACTTTCCAAGCATGACAGCTAGGGCTGAGCAAAAAATAACCGAACCGACCAGACCGGACCGGACCGAACCGACCGGACCGTTTTTTACGGTTTTTTAAGCGGTTTGGTTTGGTTTAGGTTTGATTTAAATACAAACCGTTATTTTCCGGTCCGGTCCGGTTTTCATTTTTAAACCGACCATTAAGACCGAACCGGACCGCTACAAATATATATATGATTATATTTATATATATATATATAATATAATATAAATTTATTTTGCATTTACCTATATTTGTCTTAAATAAATAAATAAATAAATAAATATATATATATATATATATATATATATCATACTAATACGAACTTGTGATATGAGTTTCTCATTTAAAGTATGTTTGAATATATGTGGTGGGGTAGCCCCTTCGTTTTCAATGCCAGGTAAAAGAATAATATATATATATATATATATATATATATATATATATATATATATATATATTTGTCTTAATTTTGTTTTGCATAATATTTCTTCTAGAACTAAGATTGCTAGTTTGCTCCTGTAATGTTTTTTTTTTGTTTTGCATAATACTAATATGGCCATTTGGGCACATATTAGTATTTTCGTAATGTAATAAACTAGTAAACTAGTAATGTATGTACTAAAATTGACATACTTTTTGACAGTATTGTTCCACTGGATATGATTCAAGAAGGATTTTTTTTATGCCTAAAATTATCATATTAAATAGTTTAGTTTAAAACCGTAACCGACCGAATCGGACCGTTTAATTGCGGTCTGGTTCGGTCTGATCCGATATTCAAACGGTCTGGTCCAGGTTTGAGATATGAAAAAACCGTCATTAGTGGTCTCGTCCGGTTTGGCCGTTAAAAACCGACCGAACCGACCGTTGCTCACCCCTAATGACAGCGATGACCACTACATAAAGAATTTAATTTAATTCATGTTGTTATTACCTGCTTGTGTTTGGCTGTATTAGACTATTAGTAATAGATACCAGAAGCAGGAAGATTACGGGGTTTAGTCCGAAATTACCAATCCCCTCATTCTTCTTAGTCTTTCTTGGCTAATTAACTAGCTCATCCTTTTAAATATTTTCTAGTTTGATTAGAACTATATGACTTTTCTAAAATTAATAATATTGATAAAAAAGGATATAAATTATAAAATTAAATTAAATATCAATAAATTATTAGAAAATAAACAGATTCCAAAGATAAAGAACATCTTAAAAAGGAATAGTAATAAAGCCTATCCCATAAGTTAAAAAGAAATATAATAAGAAAAACTATTATACAAATATTACTTTTATAAAATATAAAATAAAAATAAATCATATAATTAAATATATTTTATTTTGTTATTATTTAAGTATTTTTATAAATGTGTAATGTATATCAAAATAATTATATAAATAATTAATGATACAATAATATTTTCAAATTTAATATTAAATATAATTATAAATATTAAAATAAAAATATAATAATATACATTTCAAATATTTTAAAAATATCTCGTATAGATTACTCATTTAATCAGGTATACGCAAACTCCAAAGACAGGAGACAATACATGAACATGCAAATCAGTATTGATTTATACGTTCACTATATACGTTCCAAATTGACTTAAATTGATCGCTAGTACCCAAGTATTTAGTGTCTTTTGATGTGTTTTATGTTTTTGGTGTGCAGATTCCCAGGCGGAGCAGAATTGATAATTAATTGCATAAATTGGTGGTGCATGAGCTAGGAATTCAAGGGAGAAGGGTCAAGGCTTGAGTTGAAGCAAAGAGAAAGCAAGGCGACGCACTAAAGAAGCAAGGAGCAAAGAAAAGCAATTCCGGGCAGAATAGTCAGGCGCGCCCACCCCGTTAAAGGCGCCCCCGCGCTCCATTAATGAGGCGCGCCCGCGCTCCTTGAGGCGCGCCCGCCCTTCTAGCCGATTCCAGTTGCTGATTTTTCTGCAGTTGGTCCGTTTCGAAGCCCAGAAAGCAGCAAGCCCATGAATCATTGTTTTTATGTAGCCTAGTATAAAAACATAAGGATTATTATTATTGGCATTATCTAGGAAATTAATTAAGCAAGTAGGGTTTTTATTATCGTACAAGAAGACAGAGTACTTTGTGAGCCGTCAAGCTATTTTTCTTTTGTAATTTTCATCACGTGAATTATCGGTTGTTTCTTTTACTATTGCAATATAATATCAGTATTTTATGTTTAATTGTTTATCTACTATGTTTTCATATGAACCCATGATGGCGGCTAGTCCAATTATGGGCTAATCGTTGTCATGGAATTTTAATGGATTTTTCTATCGATTCGAGATATTGATTGTCTTTATGCCAAGTATGTGATTGTTATGGATATCCTAGTATGGTTAAGCTTATTCGTTGTAAATGCGTCGCGAACATTTATGATTGTTTGTTAAATCCTCGTGAATGCGAAAGTGGATCTAGGGTTTAGAACATGCCATGCTAGCATAGGTTTTTGCGTGTTAAGAGCAGGTATTAATTTGTGGTGTAATTCTAACCGTCTTGCACTGACTATGTGATTTTATGGATCCTTGTGCTTAAGCCATTATGTTTTCAATCTCTATAGACATATAGGGACTAAGTATAGTGGTTGACTATTTGACTTCTAACTTTTGTGGATGTTCATTAGGATGGTATGCGTGCAACGAAAGTTGGCGTTTATCAGTTTAGAGGGTCTGATCAGTTATCGTCACTTTCACATGCTAGGTTGAAAAGGCATAAGATTCTAGATGAGATAGTTAATGAAGTTAAAATCCCATGTTTATTTTATATAAGTAATTCGTTAAGTTTTAATTAGTAGTGTAATCAAAATTCCAATTGTTCTTTTCTTAGCAGTGAAACTTAATCATACTCTGGTGTATAAGTGAACTAAACGTAAGCAAGTCGAGTCTCTATGGGAACGAATCCTACTTATTACTGTATTACTTGTGACCACGTTCTCTTGCGTGAATAAAGTGCGAACAAGTTTTTGGCGCCGCTGCCGGGGACTCGGTTCATTGTTTTATTTAGTTAATGTGCTTATCATCAGTGGTCGTTAGATATCACTGACTGAGATTTGTTACTAATCGTTCTTGTTTGTTACGTGAATTCAGGAAATTGATCGTGTATGCGTACTCGTTCTCAATCGAGTAAGGAAAAACTGGAAGAACACTTAGACGAAGAAGAGGGAATTGCAGTTCCAGAAATTGAACCAGAAATAGTAATGGGGAATCCAGTGAAAGCTCTTAAGGATTACTCTCAACCGAAGATCAATGACATTCAGTCAAGCATTGTTAGGCCGGCTATTGCAGCTAATAATTTCGAAATCAAGCCGGACACAATTCAAATGGTTCAGAACTCTGTGCAGTTTGGGGGTTCACCTGCTGAGGACCCTAATATGCATATCAGAGACTTCATCGAGATCTGTGATACCTTTAAAACCAACGGGGTTTCTGAAGATGCTATAAAACTGAGGCTGTTTCCATTCTCTCTACGAGACAAGGCAAAGAGCTGGTTGCATTCGCTGCCAGCAGGTTCTATAACTACTTGGGAGGATCTCGCACAAAAGTTTCTGACTAAATTCTTCCCTATGGCTAAGACGGCAGCCATGAGGAATGCTCTTACACAGTTCAATCAACATTCTGGAGAAACGTTGTGTGAATCTTGGGAAAGGTATAAAGAGATGCTTCGAAAGTGTCCCCATCATGGGATGCCCGATTGGATGGTCATTAACGGTTTCTATAATGGTTTGAATCATTCACGACCTATGCTTGATGCAGCATCTGGAGGAGCTCTTTGGGCCAAGAGCTATAAAGAAGCTTATGACTTGATTGAAATGATGGCTGCCAACGAGTATCAGAATCCTACTCAGCGATTGCCGCAGAGTAAAACTGCAGGTGTTTTTGAAGTGGACGCTGCCACGGCTATAACAGCTCAACTACAGGCGTTATCTATAAAGGTGGACGCATTATCCAAGGCAGGAATTCAGCAAGTCGCTATGGTTTGTGATCTTTGTGCTGGTGCTCACGATACAACTCAGTGTGCTATTTCTAGCGATTCAGCGTATTTTGTCAACAACTTGCAGAAGCCTACACAACCAGCACCTAATACATATCATCCCAACAACAGGAATCATCCTAACTTCAGTTGGAGCAACAATCAGAATGCCATGCCATAACCATCGCAGTGTCAGCAATTCGGAACAAGGCCTTTCAACAATTCTGTTCCTCAACAATCTTATGCACCAAGACAATCATACAACCCTCCTGGTTTCCATCAACAACCTCAAGGAGGACAAGGGCACTCAAATGAAAAGTCAGAGATGGAGGAACTGAGAATGATGTATAAGAGTCAAGCTGTGACACTGAAAACATTGGAAAATCAAATTGGTCAACTAGCAAATGCTCTTCTAAACAGACCTCAAGGACAATTACCAAGTGACACAGAGGCTAACCCAGGCAAGAAAGAAAGCAAGGAACAAATACACGCTATTACATTGCGTTCTGGAAGGGTTACGAACAATCAGGAGGTCGAAATTCTACAAAACGAAGAACGTCGGCATTCTGGGCAGGAGGTGCAGGGCGGGCGCGCTTCCTCAGGCGCGGGCGCGCCTCACCTTACTGTTGGAGGGGGATTTTCTGCAGAAAAAGATACGCAGGAAGAGCCGATTAAGAAAAAAATGAATGATTCAGAGGAGAAAAGCAGTTCAGAGAAAGACAGTGATCACAAGGAAGTATTTCCTCCTCCACCATTCCCTAAAAGGCTTCAGAAGTAGAAATCGGATAAACAGTTTGCTAAATTCTTGGAAGTTTTTAAGAAACTACACATCAACTTACCTTTTGCTGAAGCACTGGAGCAAATGCCAAGCTACGCCAAATTCATGAAAGGCATTCTATCTAGGAAACTGAAGCTAGAAGAGTTAAACACTGTTGCCTTGACGGAAGAGTGTAGTGCAGTATTGCAGCAGAAGTTACCACCAAAGTTGAAGGATCCTGGTAGTTTCACTATACCATGCATAATTGAGAATTTGTCGTTCGACAAATGTTTGTGCGATTTGGGAGCGAGCATCAACCTAATGCCATACTCTATATTCTTACAACTTGGTCTTCCTGAGCCAAAGCCGACTAACATGTCACTGCAGTTGGCAGATCGTTCAATCACTTATCCGCGAGGAATTGTCGAAGATGTTTTGGTGAAAGTCGACAAACTAATCTTTCTAGCAGATTTTGTCATCCTTGATTTTGAAGAAGACAAGAAAATCCCTATCATTCTTGGTAGACCATTCTTGGCAACGGGAAAGACATTGATTGACGTACAGAAGGGAGAACTCACCATGAGAGTGCACGATCAGAATGTCACATTCAATGTGTTCAAAGCAATGCAATTTCCAATAGAAGAAGATCAATGCTTTAAAATAGATGTAGTGGAATCTGCTGTGCAAGTAAAGATTGAACACATGCTTATGAATGATACACTGGAAAAGGCTTTAAGTGGGGACTTTACAATTGAAGAGGATGAGGTTGAAGAACAGGTACAGTCTCTGAATGCTTCTCCTTGGCAACAAAAGTTTGAGAAACCAGAATCTTTGGGTTTATCTGAATTGAGAGAATCACATCAGCGGTTGAAACCATCTATCGAGGAAGCACCAAAGCTAGAGCTCAAACCATTGCCTGATCATTTAAGGTATGCTTCTCTTGGGGAATCATCTACTTTACCTGTAATTATTGCTGCTAACCTTACAGGTCCTGAAGAAGAAAAGCTGTTAAGGGTTCTCAGGGAATTCAAATCAGCCATTGGTTGGACTATTGCAGACATTAAAGGAATCAGTCCTGCCTATTGTCATCATAAGATTCCGCTGGAAGAAGGTAGTAAGCCAACAGTGGAACATCAGAGAAGGCTTAATCCACTCATGAAGGAAGTAGTAAAGAAGGAAATTATCAAGTGGTTGGATGCAGGGATTATCTATCCTATTTCTGACAGTGCTTGGGTGAGTCCAGTTCAATGTGTGCCAAAGAAAAGAGGCATGACGGTGGTAACTAACGAAAAGAACGAGCTCATTCCTACGCGGACAGTCACTGGTTGAAGAATCTGCATGGATTACAGGAAGCTGAACAAAGCTACTAGGAAGGATCACTTCCCTCTTCCTTTCATCGATCAAATGCTAGACCGACTGGCCGGCCATGAGTACTATTGCCTGCTGGATGGATATTCGGGTTACAATCAGATCTGCATTGCTCCAGAGGATCAGGAGAAGACAACATTTACATGTCCGTTCGGTACCTTCGCTTTTCGAAGGGTTTCTTTTGGGTTATGTGGTGCACCTAGCACTTTTCAGAGGTGCATGATGGCAATTTTTTCAGACATGATTGGTAAGACAGTGGAAGTATTCATGGATGATTTTTCAGTATTTGGGTATTCTTTTGACGAATGTCTACACAATCTTAGCATGGTACTGAAAAGATGCGTGGAGACTAATCTGGTTCTCAACTGGGAGAAATGCCATTTCATGGTACAAGAGGGAACTATTCTTGGACACAAGGTGTCACGTCGTGGCCTGGAAGTGGATAAAGCAAAAATAGAGACAATTGAAAATCTTCCACCGCCCAATTCAGTGAGAGGAATTCGTAGTTTCCTCGGTCATGCAGGTTTTTACAGAAGATTCATCAAGGATTTCTCCAAAATTTCTAAACCTTTGTGTAAGCTATTGGAGAAGGATATTCCCTTCAAATTCGATGATGATTGTATGACAGCTTTTGAGACATTGAAGAGGAAGTTGATTTCAGCACCTGTGATCATCGCCCCAGATTGGAATGAACCTTTTGCTATGATGTGTGATGCTAGCGATTTTGCAGTGTGGGCTGTTCTTGGCCAAAAGAAAGATAAGATTTTTCATGTTATCTACTATGCAAGCAAGACACTCAATGATGCGCAAGTGAATTACACAACCACGGAGAAGGAGCTGTTAGCCATTGTATATGGCTTTGAAAAATTTAGATCATACTTGCTTGGTACGAAAGTGACAGTGTATACTGACCACGCAGCTATTAGATATCTGCTCTCCAAGAAGGATTCTAAACCCCGCTTGATTCGATGGGTTCTTCTACTACAAGAATTCGATGTTGAGATCAAAGATAGAAAAGGGACAGAAAATCAAGTAGCTGATCACCTTTCACGATTAGAAGATCTTGGTAAATCATCTCAAGACAGTACCATCATCAATGAATCCTTTCCAGATGAACAGCTGTTTAGAATACAAGAAGAAGAACCATGGTATGCTGATATTGTGAATTATCTGGTAAGTCAAATTGTTCCACCTGAGTTGTCGCCAGCTCAAAGGAAAAAATTCATGCACGACGTCAAGTGGTTCCGTTGGGATGAACCATATCTGTTTAAACAAGGGGCTGATCAGATTATTAGAAGGTGTGTACCATATAGTGAGACTGAAGCCATTCTAAGGGATTATCATGCCACAGCTTATGGAGGCCATTATGGAGGTGAAAAGACAGCTACTCGTATTCTGCAGGCAGGATTTTATTGGCCATCACTATTCAAATATGCTCATCAGTTTGTAACTAGATGTGATCGTTGCCAGCGAGTAGGCAACATTTCAAAAAGGGATGAGATGCCCCTTAATGTAATGCTAGAGGTAGAAACTTTTGATGTGTGGGGGATCGACTTCATGGGCCCGTTCATTCCATCTTGCAATAACCAATACATCTTGCTAGCTGTGGATTATGTCTCCAAATGGGTTGAGGTCAAGGCACTTCCAACTAATGATGCCAATGTAGTGCTCAACTTCCTTCACAAGAACATTTTCACCAGATTTGGGACTCCAAGGGTCATTATCAGCGATGAGGGTTCTCACTTTTGCAATCGGAAGTTTACTAATCTGATGGCAAGGTTCAACATCAACCATCGGGTGGCGACAACATACCACCCTCAAACCAATGGCCAAGCTGAAGTATCAAACCGTGAGATCAAACGCATTCTGGAAAAAGTGGTAAGTCCTACTCGTAAAGATTGGTCTTTAAAACTGGATGAAGCTGTGTGGGCTTACCGAACTGCGTTCAAAACACCTTTGGGTATGTCACCATATCAACTTGTCTATGGAAAAGCTTGTCATCTGCCAGCAGAACTGGAACACAAGGCTTACTGGGCATTGCAGAAGCTGAATTATGATTGTCAAGCCGCAGGGGCAAAGCGGATGGTGCAAATCAATGAAATGGATGAATTTCGTCTACAAGCTTATGAGAATAACAAGCTCTACAAGGAAAAAGTGAAAAGATGGCATGATCGGCGGTTGACAACAAAGGTATTGGTTCCTGGTCAATTAGTTTTATTATTTAACTCTCGTCTGCGATTGTTTCCAGGAAAACTCAAGTCAAGGTGGTCAGGACCCTTTGTTGTGAAGACTGTGCATCCACACGGAGCTGTGGAGATTTATGAAAAGACCCCAGATCAAGCGTTTAAAGTCAATGGTCAGAGATTGAAGCTGTATTTGGGAGAACAAGTAAATCGCGAAGCTGAAGTCGCGATTCTGTCAACCTCGGATTGAGGACCTGAAGTAACGTCCGGCTAAATGACGTTAACGACAGCGCTCGTGGGAGGCAACCTACGGCTTGAATGGTAATTTTTATTCTCGTAAAAAAAAACAAAAAAAAAAAACAAAAAAACAAAAAAAAACAAAAAAAAATTGAAAAATCAGAAAATGGACAGAAGCACCCGGGGCGGGCGCGCTCCTAGAGGCGCGGGCGCGCCTGGGCGCGGTTCCAGAAAAAAATTTTTAGTTTAAAAATCAGAAAATCGAAAATTAAGAATCTTTTTTACCTTTTTATTAGTTTTTGGCCCTACCCAGCCCAATCTCACTTGTTTATAAAGGCTTTGACATACCCTAACCCTAGCATCTTACTTACTTCACTTCTTGCATTCTCACATATACACACAACTATACACGCACCTCATCTCCTCTCTTCACAAATCTACACTCAATCAATGGCACCCAAGCGATCTAGGCGCTCAGGGACATCAAGTTCTTCTTCGAGTGGGGGAGTTGTGCCCCAATTCAATTCACCGGAGGCCCAAATTGAGTTTGCACGCTTGATGACCAAATCTGTGGTCAAGGAAAGGGGATTCATTCCGGGTGTTCTTGATGGGTCTCTAATCGCGATGGTTAGTGAGCGCGGTTGGGAGACCGTGTGTGAGGCTGCGGAGGCGATACCATTGAGTATCGTTAGGGAGTTCTATGCCAATGCCAAGCAAGAGAAGAATGGGTATTCTGCAGTTCGAGGGTATGTAGTGGATTATACTCCTGCCGCTATCACTAGGGTTTTGAATTTGCCTGCACCGCAGGAGGGGGTGGAAGATTTTGGGTTGAAGACCCGTGGGGAGGTTGATCTTGAGGCCATTCTGCGGGATATGACAGTTCCAGGCACTACTTGGAAGCGCAGGGCAGGCTCTACTGAGCCGGTCACCTTCTCCGCCATGGCTTTGAACCCATATGCTAAGGCCTGGAACTTGTTTCTGTGTGCTAACATTGTGCCATCGTCGCACACTCATGAGGTGATAGTGGATCGGGCTATTTTGTTGTGGGGTATTCTCAGCGGGCGATACATCGACCTAGGCTCCCTTATCCACAGGCACATGATCCGATTCTTGCAGGGGAGTACCACTAGCGCGATTCCGTATGGCTCAGTGGTTGTTCGTCTGTGTGTTGATGTGTGTTGAGTGCCATTGACACGGCGGCGATAACTCGACTCCCTGAATGGGACGTGGTGTACCGCATCCCCGTGGCTTAGGGTATATTGTGGGTGGTGACGTGCCACCTAGACAGCAGAAGGAGGCTAGGGCTGGATCTTCTAGGGCACCGCCAGCTGTGGCTAGTGCTGGTATGGGTGAGGCTCATTTTAGGAGGTTGGCACGGCGGATGGACGCAGTTGATGATAGACAGAGCCGGTTTGTGGCTGACCTGACTCAGGCTCTTGGTGCAGCTTTTCTGGCTACAGGTGTACAGGTCGATTGGCCTGTTTATGGGGATGGCACCGTTTATCCACCACCGGATTCACCCGAGGAGGGTGACTCTGCTGAGGATTGAGGTATTTCTGCACACTTTCTTCGTTTCTTGCCTTCAATGGGGACATTGAATATTTTAAAGTTTGGGGGTGGGAAATGGAGATTGTAGTTAGATGCATATAGGACATGTAGTTGTAGTTTTGTCATGCATTTTGTTTTAATTGTCCATATAGTAGTTAGATGCATATAGGACATGTAGTTGTAGTTTTGTCATGCATTTTGTTTTAATTGTCCATATAGAGCATTTTGTTTGAAAATTTTTGTTCTGGCTATCATATGAATCCATTTTAGTTGCATTTCATAGCATGCATATTTCATGATCCCTTAGGACGAGCTAATTCTGATTGATAAGTCGATGTCAATTTGAGTGTGGTATTGATGAGCAGAGGGTTGATTTACAGTCCCTATGAAATTGAATTACATGTTTCAGAAGCACTTTATTTACACAGTCTCATCGGTTGCTTTTGGGCTAGGTTGAGTCATGCCTGTTTAGTTGTTTAGATTAATCGCATGTTTATATCTAGAATGTTGTTATTCCCTTGATAATGTAAGAATACCAAAGTATAAGTTTGGGGGAAAACAGAGATTCATCCTAATTGTTAGTAATTGTCAAGTATGGCTAGGCGTCAAATGGCTAGTAGCCGGCTCATATTTTTATGAGTAGTCTAGGGTTGGAATTGAGAATTCTCATTCCAGATTCTGTTTAAGAAGAAAAAAAAAGAAAGAAAAAAAAAGAAAAAAAAAAAAAAGAGTCATGTGAATAATTCGAGGCAAAATTAACCAGGGTGAGCACTTTAATACTCGGGCAATTAAGTTCGAGGGGAGTTTGTGCCTAGTGACCTAAGGCTTTTTATAGTCTGGGATCCACTAACCTAACGCTCGCTACATGGGTATTATTGTATAAGCCTTTAGGGGTCTCATCCATTGCACGGTTAAATAAGCCTATGTATTGTGTTATGTGTCGTAGTGGTGGTTTAGCAATAAAGTGTGATTCCCTGTCTAACTCAAATGAATGACGGCGGTGTTTGTATGTTATGGAGTGTTTACCACTCATTCTGTTTATAAGCAGGTGATTGTCTTGGCGAAAAATAGGTATGATTTTGATCTAGTGTCAGAGTATATTTGATGAGCATCGCACACACACACGTTTCTGTTCATGTAGTATCGGTATAAGGGGGACTTGGTCGAGCTCTGTTCGGATGTATCACATCTCTTTGAGACTTTGGGTTGTCAAATGGTTTTGGTGAGTTCGAGGGGGTCCTTGCATTTCATAGTAGTTGCATTCATGCATTGCATTGCACTAGATTGTTTAGAGTCTGTTTATGCTTGGGGACAAGCATCGGTTTAAGTTTGGGGGTGTGTTAGTGGACTTTTTTGTCCACTATATACGTTCCAAATTGGCTTAAATTGATCGCTAGTACCCAAGTATTTAGTGTCTTTTGATGTGTTTTATGTTTTTGGTGTGCAGATTCCCAGGCGGAGCAGAATTGATAATTAATTGCATAAATTGGTGGTGCATGAGCTAGGAATTCAAGGGAGAAGGGTCAAGGCTTGAGTTGAAGCAAAGAGAAAGCAAGGCGACGCACTAAAGAAGCAAGGAGCAAAGAAAAGCAATTCCGGGCAGAATAGTCAGGCGCGCCCACCCCGTTAAAGGCGCCCCCGCGCTCCATTAATGAGGCGCGCCCGCGCTCCTTGAGGCGCGCCCGCCCTTCTAGCCGATTCCAGTTGCTGATTTTTCTGCAGTTGGTCTGTTTCGAAGCCCAGAAAGCAGCAAGCCCATGAATCATTGTTTTTATGTAGCCTAGTATAAAAACATAAGGATTATTATTATTGGCATTATCTAGGAAATTAATTAAGCAAGTAGGGTTTTTATTATCGTACAAGAAGACAGAGTACTTTGTGAGCCGTCAAGCTATTTTTCTTTTGTAATTTTCATCACGTGAATTATCGGTTGTTTCTTTTACTATTGCAATTTAATATCAGTCTTTTATGTTTAATTGTTTATCTACTATGTTTTCATATGAACCCATGATGGCGGCTAGTCCAATTATGGGCTAATCGTTGTCATGGGATTTTAATGGATTTTTCTATCGATTCGAGATATTGATTGTCTTTATGCCAAGTATGTGATTGTTATGGATATCCTAGTATGGTTAAGCTTATTCGTTGTAAATGCGTCGCGAACATTTATGATTGTTTGTTAAATCCTCGTGAATGCGAAAGTGGATCTAGGGTTTAGAACATGCCATGCTAGCATAGGTTTTTGCGTGTTAAGAGCAGGTATTAATTTGTGGTGTAATTCTAACCGTCTTGCACTGACTATGTGATTTTATGGATCCTTGTGCTTAAGCCATTATGTTTTCAATCTCTATAGACATATAGGGACTAAGTATAGTGGTTGACTATTTGACTTCTATCTTTTGTGGATGTTCATTAGGATGGTATGCGTGCAACGAAAGTTGGCGTTTATCAGTTTAGAGGGTCTGATCAGTTATCGTCACTTTCACATGCTAGGTTGAAAAGGCATAAGATTCTAGATGAGATAGTTAATGAAGTTAAAATCCCATGTTTATTTTATATAAGTAATTCGTTAAGTTTTAATTAGTAGTGTAATCAAAATTCCAATTGTTCTTTTCTTAGCAGTGAAACTTAATCATACTCTGGTGTATAAGTGAACTAAACGTAAGCAAGTCGAGTCTCTGTGGGAACGAATCCTACTTATTACTGTATTACTTGTGACCACGTTCTCTTGCGTGAATAAAGTGCGAACAATAACTATCAATTAATCACTATTTGGATTGTGAATTTCTACAACAGTGTCCAGGCTTGCATTAGTGTTTCTCCTTTAATATCTAAAGTAAATAATAATATTACTATATCAAAATATTTATAATTCAGAATACAATAGAGTATTATGAGTTGAATACTTGAATTTTTATCTTGATCGAATTTAAATTCTCACATTTTTATCGAATCGAATTTTTATAAAAAACCTAAACTTTTTTGGGATGATAGGCGGACCAAATATTTGAGTCGGAAGGCTTTTGTTTCATGTGTCAAGTGACAATGTTGCAAAGACTAGAAATATTGAATTTATAGCAAAACACGTGGTCAAAATATTACAAGTAACAAAACTCCACAAGTGGCATCTCTATCAAATTATTTAACATAGTACTTGCAGTGTCTGGCGTGCTGAATTATTTTTTATTCTCGCAGTACCTCCTTGACTTTAAGTCTACAGCTGCTCGCTCATATCTTCTACTCATTCACTAGTTATCATACTTTATTATTTATCTTCTTTGATATAATCACAAATATGTAATAAATTTATATTTATAAAATAATAATATAATACTGCCACCCACACTTGGGAGTTGGGTATATATAATCCTCATCAAGCATCCCTGAGTTCATAAACCATAACTAAAGTTCCCAACTTGTTTGTCCAAGAACCGATCTCAGAAATGGCCTCAAAACCTGGGTTGCTTAGTGATTGGCCATGGAAGCCATTGGGAAACTTTAAGGTATTATACATGTAGACTATTTTATATAATCATATGCATGTAGATAGATAGATCATAGATGTATAGATATATATGGTGGAAGCATTTTATGTTTTTCCGGTTTATGAGCATTATGTTTTTTGAATAATTTGGTTTACCTTATAAATAAATAAGCATCTGTTTTAAGAAATTTCGGAATGAGTCTGTGTTAAAACAAGTTATAACATAGAGTTTTTGTTATATTTTGAAGTATGCACTCCTGGCGCCATTTGTAGCACATAGCATCTACTCATTTGCTACAAAGGAAGCAGAGGACAGAAGCCTCTTCAATCTTCTTGTTTTTCCATTTATGTTATACAGATTGATTCATAGCCAGATTTGGATTTCGTATTCTCGTTATCGAACTGCCAAGCTTAGAATTGTTGACAAGAGCATCGAGTTCGAACAAGTCGATAGAGAAAGAGATTGGTAAGTTCTTTTTGCAGCCCATTCGATTATTTTTTTAAATTTGTATTGCGGAAATTTAAATACTTACTATTTATTTCATTGCTGTGACAGGGATGATAATATTTTGATGGTTTCACTTATATACTATTTGAATAGTTTGACTGAGCCAGCAGTTGCAAAAATGCCATTGTGGAGAGCAGATGGTGCAATACTCACTTTTTTGCTCCATGTTGGTCCAATTGAGTTTATTTACTATTGGCTTCATAGAATACTTCATCATCATTATCTATACTCTCGCTACCATTCTCATCATCACTCTTCAATTGTTACCGAGCCTATTACATGTAAGACTATGCAACATTACTATGTTTATGTCTTTTTCTATTAGTGTTCAATTTACTTGTTTGAAATTTAGTTACTGATTTCGACAACTTTTTTGAAACTTTGCAGCTGTTATTCATCCATTCGCGGAGCATTTAGCATATCTTGCCCTCTTCGGAGCACCCATGGTGGTTCTAAATCTCACAGGAACTGCATCAATTCTAGCTATTTTCGGCTACCTTGCTATATTTGATTTCCTAAACAATTTGGGACACTGCAATTTTGAATTCATTCCTAGTTGGCTTTTCAGAGTGTTTCCTCCCCTTAAGTACTTATTGTACACACCATCATTTCATTCTCTTCACCACACTCAATTTAGAACAAATCTCTCACTTTTTATGCCCATCTATGACTACATATACGGAACAATGGACAAGTCTAGTGAAACCTTGCATCAAGCATCACTAGAGAAAAAAGAAGACAAACCGGACGTCGTTCATTTAACTCACCTAACTACTGCAGAATCTGTTTATCATCTACGCTTAGGATTCGCTTCTGTTTCGTCTGAGCCACAGAAGTCGAATTGGTACCTAAAGCTGATGTCACCAGTGACATGGTGGTCTATGATCATCACTTCATTTTATGGAAAAACGGTCATTGCTGAGAGGAATCAATTCGGAAACCTCAAAGTCCAGTCATGGGCAATCCCTAGGTTCAACGTGCAAGTATGTTTAATTTATTAGGAAACTGATTTATGTTGCGTATATCTGTTAGTCTAGTTGCATGATGCTAAATTGTTTCATTCTTTTGTATTTGCAGTACTTTTCGAAATGGCAAAGAAAAGCTATCAATGGATTTATAGAAAATGCCATACTAGAAGCAGAATCAAGAGGCACTAAAGTCTTAAGTTTAGGCCTTCTGAACCAGGTACCCCACTCTCCATTTTGTCTGGCAAACATATTCGAATCTCGTTCCCAATTAAATTTCTCAAAAGTCTTATTCTCTTTTATCTGCAGAGTAAAGAACTTAACCAAAATGGAGAGTTTTACATCCAAAAATTTCCCAATTTGAAACTAAGAGTTGTGGATGGAAGTGCTTTGGCCATTGCTATTGTCCTTAACAACGTTCCACAAGGCACAACTCAAGTGCTCTTTAGAGGCAAGGTCACAAAAGTTGCTTGTATAGTAGCTTCTGTTCTATGTAAAAGGGAAATTCAAGTGGCTGCCGATGGAGAAGAGTATGAGAGGCTTCAAAAAGCCACCAAGTACAGTGAGAATTTGATCCGAGCAAGTGGCTATGAGCAAAAAGTATGGTTGGTTGGAGAAGGATTAAGTGATGAAGAACAATCTAGAGCGGGTAAAGGAACAGTTATCATTCCATTTTCTTCATTGCCTCCTATTAAAGTTCGCGATGATTGCTTGTACCATCACACCCCAGCAATGGTTATCCCTGCCTCTCTCGAAAATGTCGATTCTTGTGAGGTTAGTATAACATATCAACTTTTTGATCGTCTTGTAGGCTTGTAGCTATTAGTCTCAAGAGTTTAATAACATGCAAATATTAATATTTTGTCGCGTTTTTGTGTTACAGAACTGGCTACCAAGGAGAGTGATGAGTGCTTCACGAGTAGCCGGAATGGTGCATGCTTTGGAAGGATGGACTGAACATGAATGTGGAAGCACCATTTTAGACATTGGAAAAGTCTGGGAAGCTTGTCTAAAACATGGATTTAGGCCATTAACTACACCATATTAACTACAGAATCATGGTTGTTGAGTTTGTACTCGCTGTTATGCACGATAAATAATGTTCCAGAAGTATTTTCCTACTTAGAAATTACTCCAAATCTAATTTATTGATAACAAACGAGCACTGCTATAAATACCAAAATTGTTCCAAAATGCAAGTGTCGTCTTTTAAATTCGTAGTTTGCATATGCATAGACGAGCCCTCTTCACTTTCAAATTACACATTCAATTAAATCTTGTCTAACTTCTGGCAAAAAAAAAAAATCTTGTCCAACTAAATATGTTGTACAGAATTTTAAAAATATTTCATACATAATTTAAAAATAAAACGGTAGTATTTCTCATAAAAAATTCACATTAACAATATTCGCAAATATTTGCAATGTCATGATCAATATCATATTCCTTGAATAACATACAAACTAATATCGGATACAGTAATATCTATATCGGGTTGAGCTCAGTTTGAATTGGGTTGATCGGACAAAAATAAATATTATCAGTGAAAAATACATTTGTTTTCTTTTCTTGTAGGAAACACATTGTATTATATTATTAAAATATTAGTGTAGCGGTCGTGTGTTAGAACTAATGTATAAAAAATAGATATTTAGATTAACAAATAGCAAACTAACACATAAAAGTAGAATAAAAAATTATTATTTGCAAGTCAAGATGACTAAAAATATATGTGTTATCATGTATATATATCATGAAGGTAGAGTTGTGTAGAATTAGGTCGGGTTAAAATTTATAAAACCCTATTTTAACTTAATTAATTCGGTCTAATAAAAAATTAAGTCATTTAATTTCAATATAGAACGGATTAATTTATTCCGCTTAAAAAGAATTGGGTTAGATCCGACTAATCGAGTCAGGTTAAATTTGAGCACCCACGAACTCGTACTTCAAATCAGAAGAATAAGAAAATATTCGAAAAAAAGTACGTGGGTCATACTTTGAAACATACAAAATTGTCTTGTTGTAGGCAAAACAACAAAGTTCAGTAAATTTTTAATCCATTGCACGCCAGTATTGAATCTAAATAAAATCACGTGCAGCACACCAATGCATGGGATAGTTAGCCGTCGAACTTTGATTTATCAAATGTCGAAATGTAATAAATGAATAAAATTATATATGGAATATGAGACTTCCAATTTTATTGATTTAGTATAAATTATTTACCTGAACCATGACAGCTGATATCATTTTTTTTCTTTCAAAAAAACCTAACATTTGCATCCTCAACATAAGTTTTTACAATGACATGTTTGGGAAAATTAATTTAATTTAAAATTCTGGATTTTATCAAATTACATGTTTGGATAATTATAAAAATTTGGATTTAGATTTTTTTTGAATTCCTAGAAATTTAAATATTAATATAAATATGAGAATTTGAAATTACAACTCATATTCCATAATTTGAAATGAAATCCATTTTCCCAAACACGAAGAATTTCAACATCTATCAATATTTGAATGAAACACAATAATAATTTTGACTCAGTCAATGATACATGACATATTCCATTGATTGTAATTTTATTATATGTAATGAATCCAATATATTTACACAAATCTTACAAATTAAAATTTTCTAAAGCAACATATCACCTTTGCAACGTCATTCTGCCACATAATTCATTCTGCTACATAATCGGGAAACAATAATCCCATTACTTATTAAGTAATGCTAGATATCCAAAACTAATACTTTTTTTTTCTCCAAATTACGTGACATATATATGATTTATTTTGATTCGTGAACGTAAATGTATGCACATGAGGTCTCACATTATTATTAGGAAAATTATCAATTACATGTATGAAAACTTAGCATTTGGAACAATTTTTTAGGATATCTAATATTTCTCCCTAGATAAATTACAATAAAATTCTTCTTTATTTTATAAGTAGGGAACCAGGTCAATTAAAAATTAAAGGGTTTAGTTTTTTCATAAAAACAATTCGTGCTGTTTCGGTTGGCTATTGGATTCAAAAATGTTTCTCACCCCCACCAAAGGTTATGGGCTTATAGCTATCGAGTCCAATCAGATCCATAATCTCCCAACGTGGCCATTTTTCTAAAGCAACGAAACTCCAACAACGGCATCAGTACCAACCATATAGACTTGTTATATACTCATGTATTCATTGTCTGGCGGGCTGAATTATTTTAACTCTACCAGTACATTCTTGTTGACTTTTTGTTCTTCCTAATCCATCACTGTTGACTATTCATGTCATGTTGTCATTTAAGAACACTAAACTTTACCATGTGGTATATACTTTATAACTCGATCCTTTAATTGCACAAACAGCCTAGGCCAAAAATAGGTTAGTATAGTAGTATTATATTGTCACAAACATCACTCACTTCATAACCTCAAGACTTGCTAAAAATGGCCTCAAAACCTGGATTCCTTGGTGATTGGCCTTGGAAGCCATTGGGAAACTTTAAGGTATATTACATATATGAATAAATATGTATGTTTTAGTCAAATTTTAAAGGTTAAAGATTAAATCTAAATGATTTCAAGTGTGTATAAAATGTATAATCGAACTAAAGACAAGAACAAATATGTAAATTAACACAAAAAAATGGTGACGCGGAACACCTCCGTCAATGGATAAAAACCGCGGGTAAGACCTTTCTCAACCAAATAAAATTCACTATAATGTTGTTTGAATGATTACAAATTGATGGAGATGAATGTGCATTGAAAAACAATGGAAATACAATCCCTAAAATGATAAGTGTACTTCAAGGAATAGTTGTTGTCTAGAAGGAGGGTAGTATGTTGAGTCAATGTAGAAGTGTAAATTGTGATGTAATTGTATTATCCTCAAATATATTGATATATATTAGCATCCACCTTCATCAACACGTGCCTATCTTTTAGGAGGGTAATTCTCCACGATCCTATTAATTAGAGATAAGATGCTAACTCAATCCTAAAAATTAGGATGACTATTGACTGTTTCTTAGCTGCTACCGAGTTGACGTCGGACGTCACTGTTCCCGTCATGTCGACTCAAGTTGACGTCGAGTCTTCTCGTCTGTTTTCTTGATGTCGACAACAACTTATTGACGCCGGACGTGTAGAAATCCAACTCCAACAATATCATCGAAAAACTTGGTCTTGGCATCTTTCCACTTTTGTTGTGTCGGGTCAATTTGCAATCGTCGAGACGTCAACTTTCTTTCCTCAGTCGTCATGTCTTGACAGTTGAAAAATCTGGTACAAACAATGCACATAATTTTCTTTTTTATTTTTACTAAGTAATTATGTACATGATTGAATTCAAGTTTAAAAGTATAACTTGTCAATTGTTCTTTCTATAGTATGCACTTTTGGTGCCATTTGTAGCCCATAGCATCTACTCATTTGCTACAAAGGAAGCAGAATATAGATCATAGAAGCCTCTTCAATGTTCTTGTTTTTCCGTTTATGTTATTCATAGCCAGATTTGGATTTCGTATTCTCGTTATCGAACTGCCAAGCTTAGAATTGTTGACAAGAACATTGAGTTCGAACAAGTTGATAGAGAAAGAGATTGGTATGTTCCAGTTCCACTTTCCGTATAAATTTATTTGATATATAATAATTTGCGAAATCTAAATACTGAACGAAATTTTTTTTTATCGATGTGACAGGGATGATATTATCCTGATGGTGTCGTTTGTTTACTACATAAATTGTTTTGTTGATCCAGCGATTGCGAAAATGCCATTGTGGAGGGCAGATGGTGCAATACTCACTTTTTTGCTGCATGTTGGTCCAATTGAGTTTCTTTACTATTGGTTTCATAGATTACTTCATCGTCATTATCTATACCCTCGCTACCACTCTCATCATCACTCTTCAATTGTTACCGAGCCTATTACATATAAGAGCATCTCCGACCGCATCTCTATTTGAGTCCTTCAACTAAAATATAAGGAGTGAGAATAAAATATGGGCTCCAACAGTGTACTATTGATTCCTTATATCACTAGCATCCACTAGAATTCACTTATAAATAGGTAACCACTCCTCATTCCTAAGCATGACTTATATTTTATAATAAAATATTATAAACACCATCTTTCTCTTTCTATTATATAGTACATATTTAATGATGAAAAGTGTTTTTAATAATAAAATATAAGATGAAGAAAAGATATAAGTAACATTGTTGGAGTTGAAGTTACCTATTTATATCCTAAATTACTAAGATTCAATATTTTATATTAAGTTTAAGGAATGAACTAGTATTCTCTCTTGGAGTTGCTCTAAGACTATGCAACATTAGTGTAATCCCTTGTGCTAAATATACTTAAAGGTGGCTTGTGAAATTTAGTTACTAT
Organism: Oenanthe sinensis; assembly: GCA_028671895.1. Classification (NCBI taxonomy): domain Eukaryota; kingdom Viridiplantae; phylum Streptophyta; class Magnoliopsida; order Apiales; family Apiaceae; genus Oenanthe; species Oenanthe sinensis. The sequence goes on from CM053808.1 coordinate 1,855,054, forward strand.
TGCACTCTTTGGAGCACCTAGCATATATTGCACTCTTTGGAAACCTAGCATATATTGCACTCTTTGGAGCACCGATGGTGATTCTAAATCTCACAGAAACTGCATCAATTCTTGCTATATTCAGCTAGATTGCAATATTTGATTTCCTAAACAACTTGGGACACTGCAATTTTGAATTCATTCCTTTCTGGATTTTCAATGTCTTTCCTCCCCTGAAGTACTTATTGTACACAACTTCATTTCATTCTCTTCATCACACTCAGTTCGCGATCAGAACAAATCTCTCACTTTTCATGCCTATTTACGATTACATCTACGGAACAATGGACAGTTCTACTGAAACATTATATCAAACATCACTAGGGAAACAATAAGACAAACCCGATGTTGTTCATTTAACTACTGCAGAATCTGTTTATCAGCTACGCTTGGGATTCGCTCTGTTTCGTCTGAGCCACAGGAGTCGAAATGGTATCTAAAGCTGATGTCACCAATGACATGGTGGTCTATGATTATCACTTCATTTTATGGAAAAACAGTAGTTGCTGAGAGGAATCAGACCGGGGAGCTCAAACTCCAGTCATGGGCAATTCCTAAATTCAATGTGCATGTATGTTTAATCTATCTTAATACTGGTTTTATTGTATATTTCTGTTATGAGTCTAATGGCATGAGGGGATGATGCTAAATTGTCTATTTGTATATGCAGTACTTTTCGAAATGGAAAAGGAAAGCTATCAATGGATTCATAGAAAATGCCATAGCAGAAGCAGAAGTAAAAGGCACTAAAGTCTTAAGTTTAGGCCTTCTAAACCAGGTGACTGAAGTGTTCATTTGTCTGTCCTTATAAGTAAACTTCAAAATTACTTAAATGATAAAAAAAATTCTCAACTTGTGTGTGTGATAAAATTTTTTACTTCACATCCAAAAAATTGCATTTCAGTTCCTACAGAATTACTCACAAGTCGTACTTGTGTGTGTGAGTGCAGAGTAAAGAACTTAATTAAAATGGTGTGTCATACATTCAAAAATTTCCCAATTTGAAATTAAGAGTTGTGGATGGGAGTGCTTTGGCCATTGCTATTGTCCTTTTGAATGTTCCCCAAGGCACAACTCAGGTGCTCTTTAGAGGAAAGGTTACAAAAGTTTCTTGTGTGGTAGCTTCTATTATGTGTAAAAGGGGAATTCAAGTGGCTGCGGATGGAGATGAATATGAAATGCTTCAAAAAGCCACCAAGTATAGTGATAATTTGATCCGAACAAGCGGTTATGAGCAAAACGTATGGGTAGTTGAAGGATTAAGTGAATTAAGAAGAACAGTCTAGAGCGCGCAAATAAAGGAACAAATACCATTCCATTTTCTTCATTACCTCCTGTCAAAGTTCGTGACGATTGCATGTCCCATCACACACCAGCAATGGTGATCCCTTCATCTCTCCAAAATGTTGATTCTTGTGAGGTTATTGCATCATCTTCTTAAATCATATTCATGTATTTATCTCATAGACTTGGTCTTGAAAGGTTTAAAACGTATGATGAAAAAATTGATGATACAATAAATCTCCTCAATTAAAATCTTCGAGGTTAAAAAATATACGATACAGTCAAACTCCTCTTTAACATCTTTTGGTTTAAGAGAACTGATAAATTAACAGGCAGGTTGCTTTTTCAAATTCCTACATGACTGATAAATACATTTTTCGCGTGTTTGTGTAACAGAACTGGCTACCAAGAAGAGTAATGAGTGCCTCACGTGTCACCGGAATGGTGCATGCCTTAGAAGGATGGACTGAACATGAATGTGGAAACACCATTTTAGACATTGGAAAAGTTTGGGAAGCTTGTCTAAAACAGGATTTCAACCACTAACAGCATCGTATTGAGTTATCAGCTAACAATCATGATTGTTTTTTCTACTTACTTCGAAGTAAGAGAATAATGTTGGAAAAGTTTTTTCTAAACAAAGAATCAATGAATACAAAATTTACTTTGTGGATCTAAATTTATATATATGTTGCAAATTTTGGAGTGTGTACAAGTTACTCCCTTCATTTCAAAATAATTATCCCGTTTTAACTTTTGTTAGTCAAATTGACCAATTTTTGATCGAGTATTGCACATAAAATATAACTAAGAAAAAATTAAAAATTATATCATTAGAAAATATATCTAATAAATTTTAAAATGTATTTTTCAATTTTTGAAAAATGTAATCACACAAAAATCAAAGAAGACAATTATTGTGAGATGGGGGAGTATATAACAATCAAGTATGAATATAGTCATGTACATAGATTAGCCAACTTATATAACTAATCATGTGTATACAAATTTTTTAATAACCTGGAGAACATAAGAAGATAAAACTGACTTGACTTTATTCTGAGAAAGATAATAATCAACTTGGCTTCTACAAAGCGGGCAACTTAAATGACATCGCAACCATATGTCTATGCAATCTACATGAAAGCAGTGGCTACATTGTGGCAGCTTTCGACACGTTTCGCCTTCGGCAACATCACGAAGACAGACAGCACAGTAGATCAATGCTTGCGAATTCGGGTTAGGGTTGAAGGTAAAATATGTAATGTGATAGTGATGATGAAGAAATTTTTTGATAAAGAGACGAAATAAAAGCAAGAACATGAGAAAAATTAAAATGGTTGTTTTGTTGCTTAGTGTTGTAATGAGAATGGAGTTTAAAAGTTTTGTTACAATTCCCACTTGACCCTCCATCAGGTACTTGATTTTAGCAAAAATGAAGTTGATAGATATAGGCTTTTGATTTGAGTTTTAAGATTTCATTACAACACTAAGCAACAAAACAACCATTTTAATTTTTCTCATGTTCTTCCATTTGGTATGGACAACATGGCTTAAAGAATAAGTATTGAGTTTTGCATAGTTAAGATAATGTATATAGTTTGGTGTTGTAACGTGAGGCAACATCCAGCATGATGGAAGATGTTTCTTTACTTGGAATGAACGTTCAATTTATACTGGCTTTTTCAATATTTCAATATTTTATTTATTTATGTTGAATTTATTTTTATTTTTATATTAATAATTTAAAATGCAGTGTGTACAAATATTTTTCTTTATAAATTTTATTTGTATTTTAGGAGAATAATGTTTGTGGGTTTTGTTTAGAACTGTATTTAATTAGGAGATTAATGATTAAAATTAGGTCCAATAATTAATCAACTAACCGGTCAAAATACCGATCAACTATGTAAATTTTATTTATATTTTAAGGGGATAATGTTTGTGAGGGCTTAATATTTGAAAATTAGGTACAATAATTAATTAATTACCCAACCCAAATATGACCAATTATATAAATGTTATTTTATTTTAAAAGGATAATAATGGTAGGTTTGGTTTAAAGATGTATTTTAAGTATGATTTAACCAATTAATTAATACAATTTTTTTATTAACTTGGAATTTAATCATAAGGACCTTATTTCTTTTTAAATCAAGTGCACCTTGGTTAGCAAGATGTTAAAACTCTCATGTCCTAAAAGGCAGAAAATACCAAAACGAAAGTGGTCACGATGCAAATAAAAGAATTAATAAATTAATTTATATATATTATATATTATTTAATTAAAAAAATTGCAACTAATTTAGTGTTTTAATTATATTAGGCAATTAGATTATTAGGAATATTTTAAATTTGTAGCAATAGATTTGAAAAATGAGTTTTTATTTATTTATTAGGAATATTATGATTGGTGTGTAAGGTCTGCCAAATTTCGTTGCACAAAAATTGACATATAGATATATACGGAGTACTTGTTATCACTAGAATTAAAATTACATTTCTTTTGTGAAACTCTAATTTCTTCCTTTCTTTTATAGTCTCTGGACAGTTTTTGACAAAATTTAATTATATTACTCCAATAATCTATAGCACTTGGCGTCAAACCAAACACGCTTCTTTTGTTTGTTCAACAAACTTGCTTCAATCTGCCCATGGAACTGTTTGACAATCCATTTTTCCCGAAAATAAGCTCTTATTTCCGGAAAAAAGTAGGGATGTATGTATTTTTTTTGAAAATAAATAACTTATTTTTTATTTTGAAGATAATATTTGATTTTAAAATTCTAAAATAAATATTTATCTTTAAAAAAAAATGAAAATATGTAAAAAATAAAAATAAAATAAGTTACTTATTTTAAGCTTAAAAAACCCCAAACGGCCACATTATGTAGTATTTATTTCATAAATATGTTATATAATCTTTTGAGTTGATATGGAATTCTTATTTGTCAACCATGCCACCAAGCATGCAGAATGAGTTGTTAAATTAAAATGAGTTGTTAAATTATGCAGAATATATATGCTACAAGCATATAATTGTGTTTGTAACATAAAGAAATATGCTGCAAATATTTATGTTATAAACTTTTCTTTTATTAAAAAATTATATAATAAAATTTTTAAAATAAATATAATATAATATATAAAAATACAAATATTAAAAAAATTAAAATATAATCGAGCCGAGTTCGATTTCGAGCTTAATCGAGTCGAATACGGAAAAACTTGGTTTGACTTGAGTATTTTATTGGGTCGAAAAATTTGCTGAGCTTGAGCTCGAGTTCGATAACGAGTTCGATCCGGGTTAATCGAGCTGAACCCGAGTCGAGTTCAAAAAACTTCGACTTGAATTATAGCTCTACATTAAAGTGATATATAAGATTTTGAAAATTTATTATGAATAACGATATGTATTCATAATTATATCTTAAGTTCATATCTATAGCCAGATTTACTCACTAATTGAGTTTTTGTAATTAAAAAGCTATTTATTTGTAATTGATGTTTTATGTGTATAATGGATGCAAAGTTCGATTACAAAGGTGTATATATATTTCTAATTTGTTCACTCTCATTTTGAGCAAGTGTAGCTCACTCACGAGTTTTTTCTTAAAATAACCAGATTTATGGTGAGGGTGTATAAATGATCATATCTTGATGGTTGAACCGTATTTTTAAAATTTTTTGTGGTGAGAATGTATTTTCATGTAAACTTGGATAGTTAACGTATTAATAACCCTTTTTGAAGAATAATCTTTCAATTCTACGTCCCTGTACTGTTTCTCCGCATTACCTCTACTTGGTCCTTGAACTTTCAAGCCTCTATAATCTTTAAATATGAATTTTCTGCTTATGGGAGCTTTTGTGAATCCTTTTGGCTTCCTAAAATAGTCAAGATGAACATCCTCACCAACTCTTGAAATACGAGTATATTTCATTCAAATTTTAATAAAATTTTAATGTATTAGTGATCATTTATAAATTTTAAATTATTTTTAATTTTATATTGATTCTCACGACATAGTTATTTATATAACTGATGTAGAGTCTTATAGATTTTAGGTATAATCGTTTAAAATCTCATATTTTATACATGCATTTCTGGAAGAAAAAAATAATTAAAAAAATTCATCATTTTATCTTATCAAATAAAATCCATCCAATTTGAAATAATATCAAATTTAAAAGGATATTTTAAAATCCAAATTGAATAAGATCATATTTTAACAAGTTTTATGAAATTCAAATTAAATACACCAAGATTTAAAAGGTTTTTCAAATCTTTATTGATGGAATACCCACATATTTTTAAAAAAGTTAAAATCCAAATGAAATATACTTGTTCTAACAAAAAAAAACAAATATACTTGTATTTATGAAATTCAACAAAATCCTCCAGAATCTGCATTAAGTATTTAAATGCACTCCCTTGTGTAATTATCTCTAACTATAAATACCCTATCTACAACAATATAATGGAGTATTCCTCATTCATAGAGAGATTAGAATTCACAACTGTAAGTACCAAAGTCTATTTTCTATGGGAAGCTTGGGGTTGATAATAGTGCTAACATCGGTGCCAATAGCAGACGCAAACATTGCTATAGAAGCCAGAAATGTTAAGCTACAGGAGAATCTTGTACAAAATCCATCTCAATACTATCAAATGTTGCCTAGAGATTTGGTTCTTTCATCCGGACGTAATCTCGGTGCACCCGTTTATCCTCCAAATGTATACAATGTTATCTAAAGGTTCCGTCCGACCTAGTCCCGATCCACCCAGTTATCCTAAAAAAATATACAATTAAATGTTACCTAAAGGTCTCCTTCTTTCATCCGGACCTAGTCTCGTTCCAACGTAATAACAACAGTACATCTTTTATCTCGATTAATTAATAAATTTTACCGGTCCTGACATTATTAATTATAAAAGTTTTACTATTTACAACACAAAGCAAGTCTTATTCAGTTTAATAATAACTTAAAACAAATAATGTTTATTTAAAAAAATAAGGAGATGTTCATTATAAGAAATGAAATAATTTATATATTAAATTTTTATTTTTGATTTTTTCCCAAAAAAATCCAATAAGAAAAAATAAAATTTTTAATTCCCGATCTAGTACTCATTTGTAAATTTTTAAATAATTTTTTCATTCATAAAAAAACTTGAATTTTTATAAAGGTTATTTTTATATATAATAATTGAATTGAACAAGATTTTTTTGTAGAAGTTTTTTAGGATTATTTTATTTATAAATATCTTACCAATAAATATAAGAGGTATTTTATAAATTATGATTGCTTTTTTTTTTTTAAATAATAAAAATACAGTTTTTTTTAAAACTTTTACAAGAATACAACTTTACAATAAAATATAACCAAATGCAATCAAAATCAACATCAAATATAATAAAAAAACAATTTCAGTTTTTTCATTGCATTTTGTTGTATTTGATTACAAATCGTATATAAAAAATTTATTTTTGTAGTAAACCGTATTTTTATAAATATTTTTTAAAAATAATAAAATCACAAAAAATTAATTTTTTTAAAATAATTTCTCTAAATATAATTTAATAAAAATTTAAGGTTCCCGGTATTTATTTTTATCCCCCGTTTTACTCTGTAAGTCTCAACTCTCAAGAAGAAACAGAGAGAAAATAAAAAGCAATGGCTTCTTGCCTATCTTCACCACCAACACCACCATTATTTCTTCAATCTTCTTCATTTCTCAGAGCGCGTGGTGAGAAACCCACCTCTATTTCATGGTCTTCTTCACTCCCACAACTCAATTTATCCATTAATTTACCTTCTCATACTTCAAACCCCACTCGCAACCAGGTATGTTAATTACCCTTTTCAAGAATCTCTTAGTTCCACTCATTCTATGAATATATTTCTATATAATTTATTGTTTCTGTACTAAAGTTGATATCTTTATGTGTGTTTTGTGTGTGTGTGTGTGTGTGTGTGTGTGTGTGTTTTTCTATAACCCATTTGGCTGGCTTTGTTATACTGTTTTAGCTAGTATTTATAAATCAACTTTTATATGGGTCATTTGTATTTAATGGAATTGTTGGGTAAGTATTTGAATATATTTCTTTTGGATAAGGAAATGTTAGGAAGTATAGAAGGAAATAGTGAACATTGTTTGTCGAATAGAATTACTTCGTCGAAGATTGGTGTAACCATTGGATTTGTAGGAGCTTTGTCCCGTTAATTAGTTGAGCATAGATTAGTTTTATTCGATGGTTGTATAATTGATGTACCAACTTGGAACCAATGAATAGGGCTCTGTTTTGTAAATTGGTTCAGTTTGGTAATCCCAATCCTTTCATATCGTATCATATCCAATTCAATGGAGAGAAGAAAAATTCTACATTGTTGTTGTTGATTAGGATTTTAGAAAATTTGTTTTTTTTATCATTTCATTCAGTTAACTTGGATCGGGTTTTGACCATATTTTACACCAGTCAACCGAGAAGCCGACTGCCTAGTCGCACAAGTCGACAATTAGCATGTCAGCCTCTCCTCTGAATCCGACTAGTTGAGCACCCTGACAACAATGCTTGCCGATACAGTAATTAACTCCATTTGCTGCCCTTAAAGTGTCTCAGAAGTATATTGATACTATTCAAATTTCAAATAGGTAGCTTCTGCATTGTATTGGATTGTTTGGCAACTTTTCAGCATCTCTATAGCTTGAACCCTACATCCTAATGATGTTTGGTAGTTATCACAGTTCTATACTTGTAATCACCTTGTTTCTTCATGAGTTTCACCATTGTATTTGTATGTTCAACAATTGAAGATTAACTTTGAGACATACCTTTTAGAAAACTCATACTACTTGCTGATTTTTTGGAAGCGTTGCAAGTAGATTATGGGCATCCTTTCAAGTACTAATAGTGAAAAGGTTCTAAATTTGATATGTGTTCCTTCTTGAACAATTCAAGCGATTGTTCAAGAACAGAAAAAAAGAGATAAAAGATAACATGTTCGTTTCATGTTTATAGAGTTTTGTTGTTCAAGCTGCATGGACTCGAAGATCTCGAAGTGAAGCTGCAAAGAGGCCAAGCAGAAAATCGTGGAAACAGAGGACTGACATGTACATGAGACCATTTCTTCTAAATGTTTTCTTTTCTAAGCGATTTGTCCATGCAAAAGTGATGCATCGAGGAACCAGCAAAGTAATATCCGTAGCTACGACAAATTCCAAAGACCTGAGGAACACATTACCATCACTCACGGATACCAATGCCTGCAGGGTTATTGGGAAATTGATTGCTGAGAGGTCAAAGGAAGCTGATGTTTTTGCAATGTCTTACGAAGCAAAGAAAGACGAAAGAATTGAAGGGAGGTTAGGAATTGTTTTAGATACAATTAAGGAGAATGGTATTATATTTGTTTGACATTTGAGTTTTTTGGCCGGGTCTAAGAGCATTTCAAGAGACTAAACACGCTCCTAAATCACAAAATAGAGAGCATAACAAAAAATTGAGCTCCAAGAGACTCCTAGTGGCTCTTAAAAATCTTAGGAGTTTCTTTTCTCTTCTCCAATTTAGGAGTCACTACATGACTCCTAATTTTTTTATATCAATAAAATATTCATTCTCTCCAAAACATCCATTAGTTTTTTCAACTTTTTGTCATAGTGGGTCCATATATTAATAAAAAATGAAATAGAGAGGAAATATAAATAGTATTCTTGGAATTGACACTTTTAAAAATGTGTTAAATGATCAGGAGCCTAATATTTTATGCTATTATATTTAGGAGCTAACCAGGAGCCTCTTGGAGATGCTCTAATTGCTTTATTGTCAATTAATAGTTACTCCTTTTTGTGCTTTTGCCAGCTTCGAAATGGTGTTTAAATGGGAATGTGGGACAATTTCCAATCATAAATATTTGTCTGTTTTTATCCGGTAATGATAGATGAACTTGAAAGTTTTTCCATTCACAAAGCTTCATCCACAATCTCAACTGAGTAAACTTAATTTCATTATTCAAGCCATATTTTATATGTTCACATAAATTAATTTTTTAATAATTTATTTTTCAAACAGAACTCAAATGATAATACAATTCTGCAACTTTACAATTTATAAAATACAGTTAGTCGAACATATGGATCTCTCACTCGGTTTTAATTCTTCCAAAACATTTCTTTGGCCCGACTACCTTGGTAAATCCAAAAAAATAGATCAACTAATATTAACAACCTTAGCTACCTAGTACAAACTGAAAATTTTCGGAGTAGGCTTACTTCCAAACTTGAGCTTTATACCTTGAGTGTTGAATAACCAACTCATCTAGAACCTTAAGGTATTAGAGGAAGACTTCAAATGAATCTTATATTATATTTTAACACCAAGTTGATCCAAAGAAATAGTTTTGAGTTCGGATTATTAACGAGCTTAGCTACCTAGTACAAATTGATATTTATCCGAGTAGGCTTACTTCCAAACTTGAGCTTGTATTCTTGACAACCAATCTTGAACCCAGCTTGCAACTTAAAAACCTCAGCTCAAATTACAGCTCTACAACTCAGTCTCACATAACCAAAACAAAGTATATTTAATAGTAATTGCTAGTGTCAGGTTTACTTGCCCAAGTGATGATAACAAGCTCGAAATAAATCTACATAAAAGAAGATAATCGCATATTCGAATGTGTATCTGAAAAAATGAAAATATCCCAAAGATTTGTATCCATATTCATATATGCAATTACACGCCTGCACAAATTTTAATTCCACATATTTCTAGTATCAATGGAATAATTTGGCCCGTAATATAAGGCAGCATATTCATATATAAAAAAATGTTTCCTTTTTATAGAAGGCTACTTGTATAGAGATTTCTCGCTGCAGTATAGTAATATGTCTCTAAATATTTTACCACCTGTGAATGAGGAGAAACAAAAGTAAAATATATTAGCTTCAGAGATCAAATATATGGGGAACACTAAGAAAAATATGATTAGTTTTATAGGTCAAATATTATACTTCGACTTTGCAAAAAAATTAATAATATATATGACTTGGGTCTCAAAATAGTGGCTAGCAAATTTACTAAATCCAGTACAGTAAAATCTACCAAGTAACAATATCACTCCTACAAAAATATAGCCGCACTCAATACAGTGTTAGTTTCATGCCAGAATCTCGGCATATTTTCATCCAATCTAAAAACTTGTGGATTTTGAGTAAAAAGTTAAAACTAACGAGAAGTTTACATGGTGCACTCTTAGACTAGAACAAAACCCTTTTCTACAAACCGTATAGTACTTCCACCAATCCTAACCCAGATTTAAATACCAGGACCAAGGTATACAACTTGTGACCAACAAAATGGAATCCACACAAAATGACTTGCCACAGGAATCTTAGAATATTCATAAAAATTGCAGCATGAGGAAATAGATGGAACTGGTTCCACGGTAACCTTGTGGCCTTAGCAATGAATAACAATTGGGTATACTGAATGATTCTCCTAATTTGGTCTCAGCAAGTCCATAACACTTCCAAACGAAACAAACTAAATATATTCATTGATTGGTCTAAGTTCATATTTACTTAAATTCAGCTATTATAGAACAAACCTTGTTTTAGTAAGCATAAAAAGAAACATAAATACCTGTATTTTAAATCACATATGGTACGGGGGTGTATGGTTGCAACAGCTAAGCAGTAATCTGCAGCACATAAAAGTTCTGTATTAGATAACATTAGATGTCTATATATATAAACACATAGACACACATAGGGATGGAAGTGCATATATTTATAGTGGAGTCGTACCCACTCAACTTCTTTGTTATAACACATTTTCCTCTAATATTATTGGTCAGTAAAAGGCTTGTATTTTACATATTTTCTCGTAATATCTAAAGAATCAAGTAAATTTATTAACTTGGTAACTGTAAAACCTTATTACAGTAGATATGTGCATACGATTGTTGCTATTGTTAATATGTATCTTCATTATGTACATGTTCTAGATTCCCGACTCAACTTACAAAAGTATTATTAACTTTGCCTCTGGCACAGCAAGACCTGCCAATTATCTACAACATCAACAGAAAAACGACTTCGCTGAACATTTCCCCAACCTTGTGACTAGATGTATGTACATACACACATATATATACAGGTCTAGAAATGTGAAAATAAGTCTGACATACACATTAACATAGAAGGCTAACATTAGAATACTACTCTTTTTTGAACCATGATAAGTGAGAGAATAAGGATCTTCCTTCCTCTCTGCTGCGTGCTATTATCCCTACAAAGTACATGTCAGTTTTTTTTTCTGATTCAAGAAGTTCTGTCATAAATTTTCTTTAAAAAAACAACTTTGTGTGACCTTTCATTTACTCTGCCTAGAACCTTTAAATCCTATGAATTTTTGTGAATAGTCAAATGCATATCATATTACTAAGAATATAAAAACAGAGAAATATTTCTTTTTTGTCATCTTAACATTAACTTGTGCTAATTAATGATGTTTTTCAACCTTGTATTAGCAGGTGCACTTGATATTTTTAATTTCCATAATTCCAACTTGTAGAATAGTTCTTCCTAAACATTCAACTTTATACAGTATGTTCTGGCTTTCCCTACATTATACCATACTTTTCCATCACTTTGCAGACATTTAATACCAAATGTGCTCTTTTTGTACAATATGGATCTCAAGTATAAAATAACTCAATCTTAATATATTCACAATGTGCCAAATGAAAACACGGTTTATGAATCTCCATAAGCATTATTACATGTTTCAACTTGTTTCTTATCGAATTCATGAGTGTTAGCATCCCGAATCCTTAATCATTATTCACAGAACACATTTCCTCTGGCATCTCAGTCTGTTTCAAGGACAACCAAGTACATTTATTCACAGATTATATATCAACCTTAAAGCAAGTTGCTTCTTGGCGAACCAACTCTGATACGTGACATACATCTCACTAATATATGTTACTATATGTAGACTATTTATATGACTTCTTGTCAAATCCAGGATTGGCAGTATCAGAAAGCCCTAAAGATTTTTCAATCTATATATCTTTCTGGTAATGAATCCAAATATAGCTGCTACCAGAGATTCCAATGTAAAGGACTTATGGTCTTTATCTCCCTGCAACTAAAATGAGTCCTCAAATATCACAAGGATTCGCATATGAGATCAAGCATTACACATTATCACTGAGCTTTATTTAATTTCCATATAAAGCAAAAATTATGAAACTCTATACTACTTAAAGAGTAGTGCTTTACCGTGTCACCAGATGGGGCAAAACAAGCCTTAACCGCATCAAAAACTTCCTCAACAGGCTTGGTAGCGTCAATCTAAGGACAAACACACATCAACGGTTGTACCAAAGGGTTGTCACCAAAGGGTGATAATAATTTACAATTAAATAATAATAATAATAATTTATTACCCTCCGAACTTTTCCTTTAGAGTTGTAATACTCGATCACTGGTAGACTTGATTCCATGTATACCTTAAATCTCTTTTTTATCGTCTCTATGTTATCGTCTGTTCTTCCCTTCAAATATTACATTGGCAAAGTAAATACTACATTATAACAAGATGGCATACTAAGAAAACAAATAAAAAGATTAAGGAGATTCTGCAAGTACAATCCATATGTCTAACCTGATTTCTACTTAGAAGGCGTCTCTCCATCTCTTCTTCCGAGCAATCAAAAAACAGGACAAATTCTGGCTCTATACCAGTCTGCAAACAATCCAGACTTTAGTTATCAACAACGAATATCTAAAAATTCCATAACTGACATACAATAACAAGTAGATCTTTGGTACTACTATTTCCTACAACAGAAACTTAATGGAACTATGGAAGCGATAACTTAGTTGTAAATAAGACTTACCACAGACTCAAATGCTGCCCGGTTTTCCTCATTACGAGGGAATCCATCAATAAGAAATTTGTCATTATTAGTTTCCAATATCGCTCGTTCAAGAAGCTTGATAGTTACCTCTGATGGAACTATTTTTCCCTCCTTGATCATGTTGTCTATCATAGTCCTAACAACAATGAACAGAGAATTAGAATATAGTAATGAATTAGCATTACAAGTATTGGACATAGTGAAACATAATTGAAATTACATGTAATTAATATTTCATGTTTTTTCAGTAATAATAATGAATATGAAAAGAAATAAGCATCCAAATTTGACAGGCTCTGGTGCCTTACATCTTCATAAAGACTAAAGGAAAATGATGACACCGAGAATCAAAATTACTAGATACACTGTATACACAAGATTTTCAAGCAAATATGCAAGCCATGGTATCTATTACCCTACTTTAAGTTTGTACAATGATCTATCCAACTACCTACCGACAAAGTCTTATCTACTTGCATATACATCTACAACCATTAACCATGTTATATGAAAAAAAAGGAGTGACATTTTTAAATCTCAAGGACAGTATTATACCATATTTCTCATAAATATGTTTTAAGGAATTTCTAATGAATTTTGTGTCCGTCAAAACCTAAAACAGAATAGCTTGAAACTAATAAATGAAGAGTTCCAAACTGTATCTTCACTCATTTACAATATTACAATTTTTGTCAATGGTATAAAACAGTTCACAGTCCACACAGAGGACTGCTAGCTTATTAATCTCAAGTCTCAACCATATCTGAAAACAGATATTTGGGAGGTATAATAATGTTAAAACATGAGGTTTAACCCGCTAATTTAAAAATATTTGTATACGCATTGCACAAATAGCCAACTTCACAGAGGTAACAATACAAGGGGCCATTTCCTGTCAGATTTCAATAAGAACGTAAGCCATGTAACCAACATGGCCTTTAGCCTAGACCACAGCAATAAAGGATTATGCATAGAAGAAGAAATAATATACCAGTCATACAACACAATTACAATCACACTGTGAGGAAATTCAAATGTAAACAGGATTCAGTTATTAACTTCCAGAAACATTTTTAGAACAGCACCATGGGTTGCCGGTGCAGGATTTGCCAAACTAAGAGATGATACAAAGAAACAATACCCGTTTTCAGAACCAGAGTCCCTTTCTGCCCGGAGAAGGTCGCCAGCACTGAGATGTGTGTATCCGTAATGCTGTACAATATTTGCACACTGGGTACCCTTACCACTGCCAGGGCCACCTACTCAGTTCAAATAAAGACGAAAAACAAAATAAACCATCAGAAAAGATGAACTAAATAAAACTGTATGTGTAAATGCCTATTCAAACTTCAGAAAAGAATGACAAACAATCTTACGAGGCCAATCTAATTTTCATACATGTATTTGTGGTATGAACTGTATATTATCTCCATCAATCTTGTGTACCACTAAATTGAAACCAAAGTACCAAACCATCATAGTGTAAGTACGATTGGCCCTAATATGATATACTACACTCCTAAATCTCAGAGAAGTAAAATCTTCAAATATCAGACCACCATTTTCGATATAAAATAAGAATGTAGAAAGGAAATATATTAGCCTTATGGAGCACCTTGTTCCAATGAAAATCACTCACAAACTATCAATAACAGCTATGCCGTACAAGTGACAGGTATGGTTGAGTTATGTATACACGAGTCACAACATAACAATAGGGATATGTTTGTAGGACTAGAATCCTTCATATTTATGATTTATACTCATATTTTAAAGCTTAATACCTTAAAATGTCATCAACAATTTTGATCATTTTCTAGTTCTTTTTAAGGGAATAATATAATGCCACCCACCCACTAGGTATGATAATCCCATAGAAATAAACTTGAAAATTGACTGAAATCTGGCCTAAAAGATAAATTAAGGATATAACATAAAGAAACTTGGTGTAAATAAGCTAATAGTCATGAGATTAGAATCTTACGACAAACATATACACTACTATATAGAAATGAATCCATAAACATTTGCCTAAAAAAACTTACTCACAAGAAATTTGATCGTAAATTAATCTAATGGATTTCTGTCCAAGCAAATCACAGTTATCATTTACAAACTGCCGGTTCTGTAGGAACACTGGTCAAGCTTTCTAGAATTCTCTATCTTTATCCTTATTCTACATAACATTCATGAGAGCATTATCAATAAAAGGGAACAGAACCATAATGCTCACCTAAAACAAAGATAACAGTGACCTTCTTATCAGCCAAAGTGCTTCCATTATTTTCCTGCATATATTAGTGTGAAATGTTATATTAGAGCTAAGCATGTTGTGGAGGTGTAATTATCACATGACCATAATATGATGTAAGAAAGGCATTAATGCTTGAAAAGTAGTGCCTAGGAATTCAGAAAGCACTAAGTCAGTCTTCAGTGTCTAAATGACATTTTTACTTTGTTGTGGATTATGTATGATCGGATCACCCAGCAACTCTTCTATTCTTCTGTTACAATTTGATAACATTCACTTCGAGCATATAATCTCTTGAGAAAATTTATTTTAGCAAGTGAAAATTATCAGCTTTAAAACTTGCAAATTTCAAAAGCTTAATGAACATTACTTTTGGCATATGCACTTTGAACTATTCGAGTATTCATATATCCAATTTTAACTTGAAAGTTGTAACTCATTGAATATTTATATACCTTAAATCTGTGTTTTAATCGAGATGACGCTTACAAATTTTTTTTAACCATACCATCAATTATTCAAAAGGCAAGTACAAAAACAACTTCATGAAACAATAGAAGGAAATACCCTGTTTGCAGCATCAACAACAGTCCCCATGTGCAAATGAAATCAAGTCTTTCTGTATCTCTGCATATAGTAAAGAAATGTCGTATTTAATAAAAATAGAGAACAAAAAACAATAAAATATGTTTTAAGTATTTCATTAGGCAAAGGGGTGTAAGGTGATGGGACCTATTAAAATTAGTAAAGAAAAATATACAATTTTAACAAATGTTAAGAAATTGGTAAGACATCCCAAAAACGAAAGTGTTAAGAAATGGAAAGCACGGAGGTAGTGCCGTACATGGTTCGGTTTGGTGCGGTTGGGAGGTGAAAACCACACCAAACCACATATAGCGGTTTTACAAAATTTCCAACCGCAACCTCACTTCGCGGTTAACTACGACAATTTCAACCGCAAAATTGTGACAGGTGCGGTTTGGTTTGCAGTTCAACCACCTATTAAAAGTTATATAATAAATTAATTATGTGTATAAAAAATTCGAGTATTATTATTATTATTATTATTATTATTATTATTTATAAGACAAAATTTTAACTAACATTTTTTGAATTTTCATGAGTTTTGCTAAGAAGAAATGATAGTAGTAATAGATCATGTAAGTTATTTAATACTCTTAGTGACAAACAAAAATGAAATATAATATATAGACAAACAAAATTTTAAGCAATAAAATAATTGTGGTTTCATAAGTTAAATTCTACTAACACAATATTTCGGAGTATCTCTAATATTTTGAATAATAAAAAAATATATAAACATATAAAATTTATATATTTATATGTATCAATTATCAATTTTTATGTACATTATTCTATTTCGCTTTGGTTTTTGAAAATAAAATGACAAGCAAACCGCAACTGAATGGTTGTGAAAAATTGAATGGCAAGCATCCGCATTTCAAATGCAAAATGCAATTACTCGAGTACAACATAACACATAAAAGCAACTACTCTGAGTAAAACTCGATGTAATTTTGTACGCCAAACAACAGATAGCTAATATAGAGTATAATGGGATAGCCTAGACTCGATCCTCGAGAATAAGCTTAAAAACTTGCTCAAAAAAAACATATAACTAATATAGAAATCGAGCTTACCTACCAAATATTTCACAAATCAGTTGTTTAAAAAAACAAAAAAACATGTCTATTTTAAAATGCTTATATTATTATATACAGACATCCACAACAGATAAAATAAATTAACTTGGATATAAGACACCACACACACAACAACAACAACAACTAAAATCAGAGAAATTAAACAAAATTAGCCAAATTAAAGGTGAAATCAAATAATTATACAAGTATACACAAACATTTAGTGAATAAATAGATGAAAAAAATGCGAAAGTGATGTAATTCGATCAAAATTAAACAGATCGAAGCGTACCTTTTGGGAGTAAATATGAAACTAGTAGAAATAAAAGGGAGGGAACTTGTATATATAGAGATACAGATAGAGATTATACGTACACAGAGATCCAAAGAAATAAAAGCAAGAAAGGGGTTGAATTGTTAATAGATTTGGTTGGGTTTTTTGACAAGTAATTGTTATGTTGGTTATATATAATTTTGTTAGGTATATTATTTGTGATAAATTTATAATATTTAGAGTATTTTTATAAAAAATATAAATTATTAAAATAGTGCAAAGTACAAATAATTTTAATATTATAATACTTTTCTAATAAATGAATGATGTTATAACTAAATTTATTATTAAATAAAGTTTATACTGAATTGTGTGTTTTTCAAAAATTTAATATACTATCATATTTATTAATAAAATAAATTTATTCTTTTACATTTTATTTATATATTAATAAAATAAATAGTTTTTAAAAAAATTTAAAAATATTTATTGTAAATAAAATAAAATATATAATATAAATTTAACTTTCGAAGTTAATAATAAGAGTTCAATTCATTCCGGAGTGTTTGATTACTCTTATCTTTAAAAAAAAAAAAAAGTGTTATAGTAAATTTTTTATAAATTAATAATATCGGGATCGATAAATTTTATTAATTTATTAAGATTATTAATTAATTAAGGTAAAAGTTATATTGTTACTATTATGTTGAGATCAAAATTTTATATTAAAAATATTAATTTATCGAGATTTTACTGTATTTCAGAGAAAAATATATATTTATATTTTTTAAGAACAAATTTTATCCTTATTTTAATTTTTAAAAATAAATATTTATTTATAGAAGAAATACACAAGTATATACTCCCTCTGTCCCATTCAATTGTATACGTTTTTTTTCCACTGCCGGACACGCATTTTAAGATAACTATAAAGTATAGTTTCACAACTTATTTTTAAAATTTTCTTTTTGCGTATAAAAGTTTAACAATCCTATTTTTATACAAAAAAAGAAAATTTTAAAAATAAATTATGAATCTATCTATAAAATATACCTTAAAATGCGTGCACGTCCCGTCCCCCAATGTATACTACTCATTGGGACGGAGAGAGTACTTTTTTGATAGCGAAAGATTATAAAAGCTGCCAATAACATTCCTCTTCAATGTGAAAGGTACGCTAAAATGAATAAATTAACGCGTGTATTCCTAAGCTAAAGAAGTTGTACTAAAATGCTTTAAAAATTCTAATTCCAATTCCAATCCCAAGTATATGATTCTGCATATATGCTTGATGTACTAATTGAAGGCATGTCTCATTTACTACTTGTTAAAGCATGAATCTATGCCTTGGCAATTTATTTAGTTCTACTGGTATACATGGGTGTTTTATATCAAATTTTTTTAAACTCCACAAGTAAGTTTTATTATTAATTAATTTTAATTATGTTTAGACTTGGTTAGTTTAAGTGAAATCAGTTGCACAGAAGAAAATTAAAATTAAGCCGACCGAAAATTAATTATGTTTGTGGTACTGGTGCTTTTTTCTCTATATACAAGAAATTCTTAGTTTTTCATTGGTTTCACTTGGTGACTGCTGTCTTCTACAATCACAATTTGAAATGTAGCAAGTATTTCATCATTGTCATCAATTACCCGCTGTGTGCAAAATTCTATCAAGCTTAACATATTTATCTGTAATAACATTCTCCATCAAAACAAATAATTAAAAATCATATCAACTAATATTGAGATTGGAAAGGGAAAGAATTGATACACAATTTAGACAAAACAATCTTCTATTGCCACATGTGTTGAAGTGTCGGCCTTGTGGTATGGAATTGAACCACTTAGGAGGTTGCATAACGCACACCTTGAAGAATTCAAGGAAATCATGTTGCTAACTGAGGAATGAATCCTTAAAAATTGTCTTGTGAGAGGTCTACAAAACAAGGCCTCGGAAGTCTTCCAGCAACATTTTGCATCAAACCTTAATTTCCTCGAATTCCTTAATGTATCTTGCAACCTCCTAACTGGGTCCATACCAGAAGCCCGAGAATGTAACACATTCGACAATAGTTCTTACATGGCGAATTCTGGACTCTGTGAATTCTATTTATCTAAGAAAACTGGAACTTGCAGTAACTGCAAGCTGATGAGTGATGACGATGATGAAGTTGTAGTCGGATTTGTTATGGGAAATTATTTTTAACCAAGTAGACACCCCCAGGTGATTAGGTGGTTTTGTCCAGAAGTTCGGACAGTCGACACAAAAGAACCTGTGGAAGCAGAGAAAGATAATTCATGCCTAATACTCTAGGTTTGCTATCAACAAATTAAATGATTATCTAGATTTGATACTGCAGTTCTGTTATCATTGGCATCACTTATGGTGATAGAAATGTGTGGTATTATTGTTCTTTTTTTATATAAATTTTATTAAAACATTGACTCTGTTCCTCTTGGTTTCTTCACTAAAATAACTCAAATGTTTTAGGTTGGGCTGAATAAACGTGTCTTTATCACAGTACATTCTAAATTGAACTGAATATGTGCAGGCCGGATAAACTCCATCCCATTGTCTCCATTCTGCATGCAATGCTGATAAATGATGATACAATATTACTGAGAGTTGTCGCTGCAATATTAGTTGCAGCTGCTTAAGATATCATGTTTAATTATGTTGGTTTTTTACGTAAGAGCAGGGAAAGAAAAGATATATGCAGAAAATTCTAGATTATATTTTTCAATGCATAAACTTGCATTTTATAGGCTAAATACAATGGATAACCTATTCCTAGAAAATAGTGATATAATTATCTTTGATATATCACTACTAACTTATTCAAAACTAATCTTATCTTACTATCAAGTGATAACAAATTGGATAATTCAAAAATAATTATAATAATCAAAACAACTTTGAATTATTATTCTAACATTCCCTCTTAATTCAAAGTTCTAAAATTTCTTTGACCATGATGTACTTCCCACCATCACCATTTTTGTTGAAGCACTTCTCTTCACACAAATGAGGAGCACTTCTCTCCACCATTTTCTTCAAGGTGCACTTCTCACCAATTTACACATTAAGAATTTATTTTTGAAGTATGGAGCACTACTCTCCATATTCATGGTGTACTTCTCACTCACAATCTTAAAACAAAATTTATTCTATGGCCCCTTGTGCCATGAATTCCTTCTCATCGTTTTCATGACAAACATCTGTCTCATGCCCATATTTTTTGTATCCATTTGAACCTTCGATAGTAACATTGCTAAAATCGTCTTCGTATTATGTTTCTTCAGTCATGGCTTTATTTTCACTCAAATTCTCATAGGCCCTTGCTGGTTTTTTATGTAAGAGCAGGGAAAGAAAAGAGATATGCAGAAAATTCTAGATTATATTTTTCAATGCATAAACTTGCTTTTTATAGGCTAAATACAATGGATAACCTATTCCTAAAAAATAGTGATATAATTATCTTTGATATATCACTACTAACTTATTCAAAACTAATCTTATCTTACTATCAAGTGATAACAAATTGGATAATTCAAAAACAATTATAATAATCAAAACAACTTTGAATTATTATTCTAATAAATTAAAGTTCAGAAACCTTACGGTTATTTCTAAATGAAACTGAATTTGAGAATTACAATGCTGAAACCTTCTTCAACATGAAGCTCTTATGCCCCTTAAAACTTGAATCTGTTTCGGTTTATGCTACTTTTCTAGTTGAATAAACCGTAGATCGAATGGGCCACAATAACTGTGCCAAAAATATAACTAACCAAATCGATATCAAATCCGAGAAGGCTAGAAGATGGTTTTAGACTAGTAAACAATAGTTGAATAATGGATCCTGAACTCTGATAGGAATCTGAAATGTCTAAAATGGTGTTTATTAGAGTAATAGCAGACATTGATTAATTAGAGTAATAGCACATCTAAGTTTCGTAGATATGCAGGCATGCTCCTCCACATTCAGTTTAATAGAACTCGGCAATGTGAGTATAATTTTGAACCTTGCCTCTTAAACAAGTCAAGTCTAAGCAGGTTGAATCTTGATACGAAAGCTTTCAAATAAGAACGAAAGACTCATGAATAAAGTCGTGTTATATATATCAACTGAAGTTTAGAATTTTCCGAATGCATCTTGTATTTTGACAAATAAAATCCAGTCATTTAATCGATCTTCATATATATTTAATTTAAAATTCGACCTTTATCCTTTTAAAATAAAACTTTTATATTGTCGATCTTCATACACTTTTAATATAGATTCTTCTCGTTTTTTCATTCTGTATATATGACAAAAGAACTACTTATAGTATAACTAATGAATTTATACATGTTATGCAAAAAGTTATCTTACACAGGCTTAAAGTTGCAGTTCTACATGATTTGTTTTGACAATTTCAAAGAAAGAAAGATTTAGGTATAGAACATGTAAACTTCCTAGCAAATATTCATAATATAATAAGGCCAGAAGCCTGAGATGAATCTTAAGTTTCCTTTTCTCTCGAAAAAAAACTTATAAGTATAAATCCGAATATTGATCGAATATTGATGAACATGCATCGAGAATCTACATGAACTCAATAAACTCCGGGTGCATACATCTTATTTAGCCATTGATCTTCATCTTCCTACTTTTAGTCTTTTCACCTGCAACAAATCAAAAAGGACCCACGTCTTAGAAACCTAAAACGACTATTAAAAAGAAATTCAAATAAAATCAAAAACGACAAATATAAAGAAACGGAGGGAGTACCATTGAAAAGTTGGGAGTAACAACGAGAACCGCAATTTTTCTCTATGCAATCTATGTAGCACCTTGGGTCTGTAGAATGTTCGCATTGATAAGTGCAACTATAACAACATGAAATGGTCCTTTTGATATCTACTTCAGATTGAAAACTTGTTCCAAACATCATAAATATCAATCCCAACAACATAAAAAAGGCTATCTTCCTTGTCTCTGCCATTAACAAAGCTTTGGTTCTCTGTAAACAAATTTAGTGTGTGAATTAATTAAGCTACGAGGTAATGAAAACCTGTATTTATAGCCAAAGTTTTGTGCCAAATTTTGTTGAATTATTAATATGGTAGTATATTTTGATATTAATTAAGATGATTTTGTTAATATGTAATTATTAGCCCCATATCAGGCGTTATTGACTAATTTATTTAACACTATTACCGTTAAATTAACCTTATTTAATCCGAGTTTTCCGTTTTATCAACATTAATTTAAAGAATTCAACCAATTAATTTTAATTAACTTATTAGCCCAATCAAATTAAGTGAACCTCGGCCAATTAAAAATCAACAGCTTCACATTTCTACTATTACGCTAATATTTTTTCTGTCAAAATATTTTGCAGCATTTAAATTTTTTCTTGTAATTATATTAAGATTTAAATGTATCTTAAAAGAAAAATGAAATTGACATCTTGCCTCCAATAACAGAAAAATATATAATTACAACTAATTTTAAAAAGTCAATAAAAAATAATTTAGAAAAGTCAAACAAAAAATTTGCTGCAATTATTATAACTTACAAGAAATATCTGAAGATAATGAGATATATTTTTGTATTCAATTCCCCAAAGGAAAAAAAGATTGTCATCTTGCCTGCAATAATAGAAAATTGAACAATTACATTTAAATTTAAAAAGTTAGCAAAAGATAATTTTAAAAAGTCAAATAAAAGATTTGCTGCAATTGTTAAAACTTATAACAGAAATATCTGAAAAGGATGAGATATATTTTTGTATTTAATTCCCAAAAATATTCCAAAATGATGCAAAAAAATATGCCTCCGTTTGTCTTTCATTATAAATTATATATATATATATATATATATATATATATATATATATATATATATATATATATATATATATATATGGGAAGACTCAAAAGAAAATCATATTTTGAAAAAAACTTAAAGTACTTTTGTCATCCATTGATTTGTAAATAATCTAACGGTTGATAATCTCAATTTTTTAATTATTTCCATAATGGTCTGATGAATTAAATTTTAGTATCTTTCTAATTTTGGTATGCTATCTAGACATTATATATTTTCCGGTTTGTAATAGAATTAATAACAATATTAATTACATGAATCAATGGCTGAGATGAATACTCTAAGTTTTCTATCAAAAAAGTTTTCCCCAGATCTCTACTCTCTCTCTCTCTCTATATATATATGTATGTTTTTTAATTTTAAAAACATCAAATATATTATTATTTAAATTTTAAAATACATGTATACGAAATAAACGGGTAACAAATTAAATTACCCCGTAAATACTCGTTGAATTGCAAATCCTATTTATTAAAATACTTATATAAATTATAAGATAATTTATAAGTTATATACCTATATATGATTGGAGTAAAGGCATGTCTTTATGATAAAATAGAAGTAGTTATGTAAAACTAAAATATATAAAATTAAAATCATACATCAAATAACTTCTATATGCTATAAAAGTATTATAAATTTTATAATTTAAATTATAATTCATTTAATATCATATATTCAATACAAATGAAAATAATAAAAATATTAATAATATTATAATATTTTTATAAATATGTACATATTCTAAAGTAAATTATAAGTAAACAATTATTATATAAATATTATTTTTATATAATATATAATAAGATAAAAAAAATATAACTAAAAATATTTTATTATATTAATATATTTATAAATATCCGATTTATATTAGAACAACCACACAAGTAATTAATAAATTTAGTTAACAATATAATATTTTTATATTTAATATTATAAAATATAAATATATTAAAAGAATTATACTATAAAAACTAAAATATATCAATTATAATAAATATATTTTAAATATTTAAAAAGTGTTTCGTGCGTCTCAACGAAACGAAGCGGTGAGATGGGGCTCAACGAAACGAAGCCGTGAGATGGGGCCGAATGGAGAACCGTCGTTCAGTAAACAGTCGAAGAAGAATACTGAGCCTTTCTCGTAGTCAAAAACCCAAAGTCTTTTTTCACGACCCAGACCCAGATGATCATCTTGATCACCACCACCACCACCATCGAGATAATGGTGGTCCTAAACCCTCTGAAGTTTATGGTTTTGTTGGTTCCATTACCACTGTTGTTGCTCTAGGTATCTACACTACTTACGTGCGTGTGCGTGGTAATATAAAATGTGAAACAACTAACCTAAGCAAGAAAATATTCATGGGCATCGACCGAATGTAGAATCAGACTCAGTATAAGAGCTTAATGAGTTGGTTTATTTGGATTTAAGTAGAAAATTTTACAAGTGACAAGGGAACTAAAGCAATGGGCGGTTAAGTTCTTTGAAATAACTAGAAATGGACCACCCTATATTACCACAAGTAATGCCTCTTTAAAGTAGCGTACTAGAGTATTTTTTCTAGGGAATTTTTCTTGTGTATATAGAACGATTGATATGAAAATTAAATTTAGACTTGGTATAATACAAGCACAGCAGGAATCCTGTGAGCTTGGTCCCTTCTATGAATGAAGATGACCCTCCTATTCCGCCAATGTTCGATATCAGCATCAACCAAATCAATGATGCCATGTTTAGCGATCCGAAATAAGGATTGTGGCGCATGGTAATCCTACACAATTTTGGTCCAATGACTTCTACAAACAGTAAATGAACACACCAAAAAAAGGGTGGGTGAGGGGGAAACATAAGGAGCCATTGTTTGACTCGATAGACTTTAATGAACTTGTATGAGCTTTGGGGGTTTTCATGTTTAAGGGTGGGAATATGAATATTTAAACACAGATCTGTAAAGATACTAGTAGGTGCAATTTGATATTCAATTGTTTAACATAGTACCATAGGTTGAAATGATTCCTAGAATTTAACTCCTTCCACACGTGCATGTCTCGAAGGAAAACTTCACATGAATTTTTGTTTGGTACGAAGGTCCAACTACTCTAGGCTTTTTTTTCATTCTCATTAGTTTCTTCTTTTTTCTTCGAAGTGCACAAGGAATCTTCTGGATAAGTTTTGCCAATGTTGTGAAAAGCGTAAATCGAACATAAACGGTGAGCGACCCTTCTAAGCGGCTGCTTTAACGGATCATTAACTAGAATATAAAAATATATATAATTATATATATATTTATATACTGTATTGACTGTGTAATATTGTACCAACTATAATTGCACAAGAATTAAAATAAATAATATTATAATAATATATACATTTACAAAATTAAAATTAAAAAAATGTTAAAAAATGTTAAATCAGCCTGCTTAAATTCGCTTAATTTCATTTAATATGTACTAAACGATTAAAAATCCAATTAAACACTAATCGAAGTGTTTAAAAACCGATTCCGCTTAAACGGTCGTTTAATGGGCTTTTTAGAACACTGAGACCGCAAAAAGTATGGCAATTCTTCCGCGCACAATTTAAGTAACAGAGCTCTTTTATTTCACCAGTAAAATCTTGGCATTTTAGGGCGTACGCGTCGCAACATGAAATAAGCCTCTTGTTAATTTCTTCATTTTGAAGTCCCCTTGAACTACACAAGAGAAGCATGAACCCCAGTACCATAAAAACTAATCTCTTATTATCTGCCATTATAATTTCTTTGATTTTGTGGAGAATATATACTCTCTCTATAATATTTTTTGGTTAAATTTAATTTATCACATTTGTATAGTATAACAATGGATTAAATGAAATTTTTATCTCATTACTTGTCATTGAAAATTACTATCGTGAATATTAATATTTAATTACGAGGAAATATTTTTTTCTTTCAAATAAAAGACAAGTGGTTATTTGTTAGAATATAATATGATCCTGCTAAGCCCGCTTCCTAACACTTTGAGGTTTTAGGAGAACTGATAACTTAACATGGTATCAGAGCGGGCTTAGTAGAATCATATTATATTCTAACATTATTAATATATATATATATATAGCTAAGAGTATATAATTTATATAATATAACTTATGAAGATTATCTCTATGACTACGGGATTAAATCACAATTTTGTGTTTTATATGTTGCAATGTGACGAAATTTATAAAGTAAAATTCTAACGGTAATATATATATATATAGACAAATGCTCAAATAGAAATAAAGTCAAATCTAAAAACTAATCTAAAGTCACATATTTCATATAATCTAAGCCACACACAATTAAAATACACTCTCTCATACACTATCTCATTTAATTCCCTCCGTTTTTAATTTGATTTTTCCCGTCAATTGATTAACCTTTTTTTCAAATTTAACTTCACCATATTTTTTCTCATCCCAACGATCAATTTGCATACCATATGTGCTATATTATGGTGATTTCCATTTTTCCGGCGATCTCTATATATATTTATTTAATAAAACTGGTGATTTTGGTAATTTTTATAATAGAAATTAGTTATTGCATTTCGATTTGGTAACAGATATAATGTAAATTTGTGATTAATTTTGAAGTCGCCGGAATATATCACATATGGTATGCAAATTTATCGTTGGGAGATGGAGAAAAATGTGGTGAAATTATATTTTTTAAAAAATCGTTAATTGATGAGAAAAATTAATTTAAAAACGGGGAATAAGGTTAATTTCTAGTTTCTAGTCAAATTTGATTTTTATTTGAGTAACCCTCTGTGTTTAAATTGCAAATTACTATTTTGTAAGTTCGAATTAGATGATATAAGATTATTTTAAGGTAATTTTAATTGTTTACGATTTTGAATGACTTATTTGAAGTACACCAATTTATCTAATGTTGGGTTGAGGTTTGGATTTCACAAAATTTATGCTGATCTATTTAGTCCTATACCTATAATATAGAACCAAAATCATAAAATTTAACTCCAATGCATAGCTATTCTTAGATATATAAATGCATAAATGGATACTTGGTCCTATATTTAGGACCAAAAATGCTATAACCATCCTTACCATGTCATTAAATAATTAATAATGGAGTACAAGAAGTTCCACTTAAAATGAAAGTGAATGAGTTGGACAAATATTAAGTAAATATGAAATTATTTGGTTGTAAAATGCAACTAACATTGGAGTACAAGTGTTGTTTTAATATTAAAAATCACTTTTTGGTGTCATATTATAACAATGGCTATAGCCATTTTGCATCTAACATCGGACTTGCTCTTATACGAAGACACAAAGTGACTCTGCTACCAATATATTCGTATCTCATGAGCACACATGAAACAACACCATTGTCAATCTATTTGTACCTCATAAACATAGGTGTAAAAACTTTAGCATGTTATGAAATTGTTCAATAAAATTAATTTTGTCCAGACTTCAAATTGATCTTTTCCCCTGTATACTAAGTATGCAGCATAACGAAAAGAGAAAGCTAGCATCAAAGCCTTTTAATAGAACTCAAGAATTCCAAATGTTCGCAGTGTATTTCCAAATATTCAGTACACCAGTTCCTAAGAAAGGTCTAATACATGATTCTTCAGAACTTCACAAGAAACGCTTCTCATCTTCAGGTTTTTATTGTTTGTTGTCCTGGATTTTGATTTTCGCTAATTGAGAAACATCTTCAACTGTGAATCATGAGCAATAATTTGAAGATAAGTTGGATAGTTTGTAGATTTTTAAACAAATGCTCTTCGAGGCAGAACAATAGCTTGAATAACATGGGTTGATGGCCCGTGATTTTTGCTAGGTTGATGGTCCGTGATTTTTGCCAAGCAAGTACGTAATTCGAGTAGCTCTATGCATAATGTACAAGAACCAGGTGGATAACATCAATGGCAGAACTAAGCTTGTCATGAACAAAGTCGGAAGCCAACGACAATGTAATATTTTCCCATTGTTGGAACTTGTTCATGTATAAAAACCATGTTCTAGAATTCAAGAATTCCAAAATGTTCACCATGTATTTCCAAATGTTAAAAGTAGACACTTCTTACCAAGTCCTAACAGATGCCTAAGACACAATTCTTCCTAAATTGAAAGATTAACATGTTTGGAGTGCATAAATATATACATACAAGTATGTTACAATATTTAAGTCAGCATCATGGCAATCCTACATTGTCGTGTATTGGAAATGAACCAGGCTGAAGCATAGTTGGTCCTTTGGCAAATATTTTATGGCCTACGAGTTTGCTGTATTTCTCCCACTTCTAATGCAGAGAATAAAACTGTCACAAAAAGCGTTTTGGAACTTCAACTTTTTCTTGTTCACTATCCTGGATTTTGATTCTCGTTAATTGAGAAACCAGCATCTCATGTACCCTGCTCTTCAACTGTGTACCATTAGCAATTTTTTAAGATCAGTACAACAATATAGTTTTTACACAAGTGCTCTCAGAAAAGTAGCTTTGGTTTAGGCATTTCATGTGCCTACAAGTTCTTAAAATCATCAATAATAATAAAAAATTATAAGAACCATGCATTGCCAACTATAAAGGGAATTTACTTTTGCTTCTTCACCCTTATATACCGAAACATAGACCAACTGTTAGAAAGGAATATTCGACTCCTAACAGAGATTAAATAATATATCGGTTCAATCATAGGCTCATAACATATTTTCAGGCTTTCAGCCAAGATTACTGTAATTCAGCACCTTTGGCAGTCCAAACTCCAAATTATATGGAATTAACATCTTATTCCTGCGTCTTTTTCTACAAAGGTAAAACCGAAATTCAGGACATTTTACTGTGTGGGCGCCATAGGGAAATTACTAATTTCCGATCCAGAAGTCTAGAACAATCCTGGGATACAACATCTTAAATGATCTAACATCCAGGACTCCTTCAATGCCATCATGAATACGAAATATGTAAATGCTGCAAGGCTTATAGTATACTAACCTCGTCAATCCCCACTTCACTCATTACTGAAACACGCAAGGATCCATCAGGTCCCATTTTACGGTATCTAGCCAGCTCAGTATTGTCAGCAGTACTATCTTCTGTAATGTAAACAACTGGAGAATCTTGCAGTAGATCACACTTGGAGACAACATCAATCCAAAGATGATCACTGAACCTTTCTTTAATTTCTTTGTAAATGATATACTGCATTATAAATGATACTTCATATTAGATGCTTAACTAGCAAAGAAAATAGCAAACCACGACAGAGACTGTACTGGTCCTACTGGAAATCTCATTTTTAAAACAGCTAGTACAGAGAGCTCAAAAAGGATATAGATGGAGGACAATATCAGGGGGAGCAAAAGTTATGTTTTCCTTTTTTGTATGCTCAAAAGGCAGACAATGTGGCACCATCTTGCAACCTCAATTTGTATCATAAGTTTATAATAACTGGAATAAGAATTACAGAAGTACTTTTTTAAAATACATGTTAACAGCTACCTGCTTTACGTTATTGTTGTGTTGGTAATATATTTTGATATAATGTAATCATGATTTACGTCAATTACATTCTCGAATTGATTGAGACTACAAGGACAATCATTAGAACAGTCACCATCACTGGATGATGAAATAGCATAGTCTTGTTAGCTCAATCTGAGATACTATATAGAAACAGTTCTTTTTTTTCTCTGTAAGTTGCATGGATACGATTACATACGCGACACGGCCAATACCCTCTTTATAAAACTATTAATTAAACAGATCTTTGAGGTAGCGATAAGTTCCAACTGTTTACAGCAGTATAACCCCATTAATCTCACATATCTTGTATATGCAGGCAGACCTGAGTAACTTATTGAAATATCGGACAGTATTACCAAAAGGAGATATCCTCATCTACTACAATAGTAAATGCTTTCAGAAAGAATCAGAATGCCTCCTGTCACTATGAAAAAATTGCTTATGTTAGTTCCATACTTCCATGCATGTTTTTTTGTGCATACATGTGTAGGCTTATAATTTGAGTAAAAAAAAAATCCACATCCGCGTACGTCTGTACGATGCAAGGCCTGGCTGATTTAATCTCAACTTGATTTGGGCACCCTAGAGCATCTCCAATAGGGGTGCCGACATCTATGTCGCATGACATTCTCGGATGACTCCTTACTAAAGTTACAAGGGTTCCCAAAAGGTGCCAAGAAAAGTTTCTAACTTTTAGCCCCCCCCCCCCCAAAAAAAAAGGATAAAACATAAATACCTGTATTTAAAGTACATATCATTCGTACCAATTTTATTATATCTAGTATTCTTTTATTTATTTAGGGAACATTTAGGCACCTTATATGGGGTGCCAACTATTGGAGCTAGAAGTTGCCAAATATGATATGGATAAAAGAAAAAATAAAGAATTATTATTTATAATGAGTTGACCCCTAAAGGATGGTGCATTGGAGATGCTCTTATGAAAATATACTTGGAGCAGTTTGGATTTGTATACTTCAAACCAAACTTATCCATCATATACATAATGTATAAAATGTAACTGAAATTTGCATCAGATTTTTAAATATACAAGAAATCACATGCAGAAGACATGGAAATCAGATACCTGGTCAGAAGGTGAGGTCCCACATTCTCCAGACAGATCATGAACATACAGTACGGCAGTTGGCAGATGAGAGAGGACAGCAAGCGTCAACTTTTCTAAATTATTTCTGTCCTCTACAGGTGCAAACAAGAAAAATGACTCAATTGTAAAAAATCTAGCACTCTAGCAATATTTCAGGACCTAGGTCCAACCAATTGTACGTAAAGCATAAATGTTTTTAGTAATTGAATGGAAAGTAACATAATGCTCTCAGATTAAATAAACTAACTAAAAACGATTGGCCTTCTGCAGAAATTTGAAGTCAGCTTTATATATACACAAATTGCTTTTAAATCACTTACAAAAAAAAGTTTAACTTTAATTAAACAGATCAAGAATAAATATTTCACAATTACATATCAAATTGTTAACTGAAAACTCATGAGGAAATGAAAAATATCTGAATAAAAGTGAAGACAAAAGAAAATGAGAATAGAGGAAAAAGTCTACCATCTCGCCTCCTCAAAATACCAGGTGTGTCTGTCACCTGCAGCAGTCATATTACATTTAGATAACAAAAAGATAATGTTGAATAATTAAGTTATACATAATATAAAACATACCTGAAAATTCTGGTATGTTAAATGAATATGACCCATTAAAATTCCTCTAGTAGTGAAAGGGTAGTTGCAGATCTGTGCACCATGGGAGAAAAGGATGAATACTGAGTTGACCATTATATGACAACAGCACAAGGACATGGAATGGTGAATAACATAGAATGTTGGAGGATACAAAAATAGAATACAAACACGGAATGTTAGAGGATACAAACATAGAACTGCACCAGAAACACAAAATCGGACTTGCATATTCGAAGTGTATATAAACCTAATTCATGTAACATGATATACAAAACCATTCAGAGTCAGTGTACTTACCTCAGGCTTTCCCGTTGAGAGTAGCCGAACCAAAGATGATTTTCCAACATTAGGAGCTCCAACAAGACAAAGAGTTGGTGTCTCCAGATCAACTACTGGCATTGCTCGCAAAGCCTAAAAGTTGTGTAGTAAAATTATCCATCGTCTCATGATAATAAGATAATGTAGACAAAAAAAGAAAGTAAAATTATGATAAAGCAAGTATAGTCAGGCATTTAATATGAAATCCAAAAAAATATGGGATAAGCGACTTATTTTTGTTTATCAGAAACAAGAACTAGGTGTGAGTGAGCTGAATTAGACTCCAACCAAGTAATCCACAGTATCAACTACAATGAAAAGAATAAAACTAACATGCTTGTATATATGCTAAAAAAATCAGTGGAAAATAAATCGTCATATTCATTTGTTAGGCAACCACGTTACTTTTTATCACCCTGCTTCTAAAGAAATGGACAAATTGTGATAACATAGGATTTTTATTATTTCATCAAAATTTCCACATGCACCGGTTAAAGAGTACCAAATATTTCGATAAACCTATATGGCCCTTACGGAACATAAGAGAGAGCATAGCTGAAAATTTATTTAGGGTCTAAACATATACGTTTTTCTTGAGTTATCGACACTATTGAGTATTCTTTAGTTAAAAGATATGCTAAAGGTGGACTTTGTTGTATAAGAGAAAAAGTATACATGTTTACGATTTCACCTTTTCTACTATTTCACAAGAACTTTAATTTAAAAGGAAGGAATTCAAGGTTTTGTTGATTAATTATTTTATAATGTTATTCAGACATAAAAATAATGTAAATCAATTACTAGAGTAAACATAGTAGTTATGTTAGAATATATGTGCAAGGACTATGATGAATTTCCAATCATAGTCAGAAGCCTTTTTAATGCCTTTTTGTGTACCTTCCTTCGGAGACAATTTCAGCCTTTCTATTATTTTACAAGAACTTCAATATAAGAAGATGTTCGAAGATTTCTTAATTATTTATTTTATACTGTTACTTAGAAACAAGTTTCATGTAAATCAATATCTAGAGTATGTACACGAGGTATGTCAGATATATATCAGGACTATTCTGAATTTTCAATGATGGTTAGATATATAATAAAATTTCATCAGATTCAAATGAATGCATTAATAAATGATCCTTGTTCAGGAAATCGATTTCTACTACTGATGGCTTCAAACATAAATGCATCCACTTGTTTCCTGTTTCATCAAAATTGTCCTATATCAAATCTGTAGTATTTGTTGAATTACCTTTGCTATATTCAACAATTCATCAACTGCTTTTCCTTGACTTCTAAAGATTTCTTCAAGGCTTTTCATCCCCTGCAGATTAATACTTGATAAATTTAGTATGTTAATAAGAACAGCTTCAAAGTAAAGATTGAAACAAGCATAAGAACAGCTTCAAAGTAACGATTGAAACAAGCCGGCATTGCATTGCAGAGCTGACCTCATCTAATCGTTCTTGTGCCTCTTTCTTAGTCGAAGACTGTAAAAAGTATAAGATAACTATTAAGTATATTACTTGATATGGTAATAAAATGGAACTAATTCACAAGACTTGAGGAAGCGGGGCTATGGGAAACATAACAATTATACAATTAATAAATAATAAATAAAACCGAGTGTTAGTACCATGACACTGTACAGTACATTTTTTATCAACCAATGTACCAGTTACCATGATTCCTTCCACTGAACTACTCTTTATAGCTTTTTTGACCTTTTGGTAGGTTGTACCTGCCTGGGTTATAGGGTTTACACTCTCAGACTAAGTACTGACAGCAGGCAAGTGAGATCAAGCCAAATTCTCAAACTGAATCAAAAAATGCCTCAAAATCAAGGCCAAGATTCAAAAATGAGAATCCGCAAAATGCTCAGACTAATGATAACTACGAGGTGCAAAGAAAACAGCCACCTTAGCAATAGTATATAGAATAAAATATAATAAGCTTTGGTAACAGTGTTAACTTACCAGCTCTCCTAAACTTAGGGTTGAGGTTTTAGTAGTAGGGATTATTGGATCATATTGTCTTTAACCCCCCCCCCCCCCCCCCTCTCACTTGAATGCAGCACATAGTAATTAATAAGGATTTCAATCAGACAATAGTTAGGGATCCTGATTGATGCTAATATGCTTGTAGGCTACTTCATCCAAGGTTATACAGGACCTTCTCTCATGTAATATATATCTTACATGGGATCAGGGAGGCATGTGTTATGAATTGGATCTATCTTACCCTCTATCTGAAAGTTGTTCATTTGTCTGGTCATAATTTCTCTAAACCAAATCCTATTTAGAGTTATTTTTCCAAACTGCATGTATTGAGAACCATTTGCAAAGGCAGGTGTGTACAGGGGAGGTAGAGTATGTGGTCGAACGGCGTGGTGCCTGCTGGAGAACCCTGCAAACTGTAGAAGTTAACCAACACACTTATAAAGAATTTAACTGAGACAGTTATCCTACACTGAACATAAGTCAAATTCAACCACCACACACTTTATACTAGACACAAATAGCCAATACATCTCTCTAATGCAGGCAAATTACTTTCTTTAAAGTACAGTTAAACCTCTTTAAAGTAATAGCCTTGGGACCAAGGAAAAAAAATTAATTTATCGAGAGTAAATATACACAGTCTCCATTTTGTTGGGACCAGGAAAAAATATTATTTTAATGAGGTTATTATTTTATCGATTATTACTTAATCGAGATTCAAATGTATTCTCATTTGAACTCCAGTGAGACTGATGACAAGTTCAACAAGGTTGATAACAACTTCGACAAAGCCTCTGACAGTCAAAATTCGATTTACCAATGACCGCTCTTCATCAATGCCAAAAATACGGATGATCGACACAGCGCTTCTGTCTTGTTTCATATGACCTCCCGTTTCGTAGGCTACACCAATACAATTGCAAGTAGAGTAGCAGTAGTGCAGTACATTCTCTAAAAATCTTTAATCTATTATCAGCACTATTTCTACCTGCTACAAGTTGGACAAGAACCCAATGTTCTAATTTTATCAGCTCAAAGGTCCTATTCTCAATGAGAAAATTTACCAACACATGTGAGGGAGCTTTGATTAAGGGGTGAAATAAGTAATGAATTAAAGTGCCAAATTGCCAATTAGTTTTTGATCAATCACCAGTTACTGAAAGTATAATGAAAATACAACTCTTAAATTCTTATCAAGAAGGTACGCCAACCTGGGCACACAGGGAGGCATGTTCCTTTCCAACCGATACCACTTTCTTTCTCAGAGCCTCAACTTTTTTCAACACCTGCAAATTATTAGAACTGATATATTATCCACGAAAATCCATCTTCAAAATATTTTAGTATAAACACTGATGACCCCTCGTAGAAGCAAAAATATGTTTACCTCCATTAAATTACAAGAAAATCATTTAGAAAAAGATATATATAATATAATTCAAGGAGAGGGTATCAGATACTATACCATATCTCTTTTAAAAGCGTTACCTCTTCGTAGTTCCCATCTCCAAGGGTCAAATCAATAAGTGATCTTTCATAAGGGTGTAAATGTTGTTTTCTCGGAAAATTTTCCTTGTATGTTCTTAAAGAGATAGCCAGCTCCTACAGATTTTAATAAAAGCCAAAACAATAGCCTCATAAGAGAAACATGTGTAGATGGTATATCTAATAATACATATAGACAACGATAGTACCACAAATTAAAATATATGAAATTTAGGTCTGTACTTCGTGTCATTAATGGAAACAAAAGAAAGAAGGGAAAAAATTGAAACTATAATCAGTTTCTAGATATCTCAACATACACTATCAGCTATGGCAGGCCCCATACTGAAGCTAGAATTGTTTACCTTCATCAATGCATCAAGTTGTTTTGCCCCTTTGTTTCTCTCTCGTTTTGCAATATTAGCGATGCCTATGAAACATGCAAACTAAATATCATAGTTAGCAGTTCCGTCAAATAATCGAATAACTTTTCAATTGCAACAATGTATTTCAAATGTTTATACAAGGAAATGCAACATGGTACAGTGATTCATTACCCTTTGTAGGTGGTACCCTCTTTGCTTTTTTCAATGCCGAATTATAAACATCAACTGATGGCATTACCATAGGTAGCTTTTGGAAGGCCCCAACAGAATCAACTGTTGTTAAAGTTTTTTCCTGCAATTGAGAGAAGAATTGGCATTATTCTTTGTACTAGCATTTCTTTATGAACAAACCATCAGTTGATATACTCCCCTACTTGATGAATAAACCTAAAATTCAGATACCATCATACCGGAAAACATCATAATACATTTTAGTTTTAAACAGACTATATTACTACACAATATATAGCATATAATGTGGTTACTCGTTTTGCCTCCCCATATGTTTACCGTGATAATTAATTGAAGCTATTTTACATGCCTAACAATTACTCCTTGATGGAAATTATCATTCCACAGTAAAACAGATTCCCATCAGTATATACCAATTTTTTTCCTTCGGAAAGAAGTAGAAAGCATCTTAGTGCTGAACTACAATGACAATAACATGGGGAAACCTAGATAAGCATCATAAAAAAATACACTTTTCAACTTCCAAATAATTTTGGATCACAAATTAAGTGGAAATTAATGTCCATCTGCATAACTCTCGGACGGGTTCAAATTATTAAGACAAAGGAGATGTCACTTTTTTCCCAAAAGAAATCAAATAACAATAACATGGGGAAACCTAGATAAATGC
The DNA here is from genome assembly GCA_028671895.1 of Oenanthe sinensis. NCBI lineage: Eukaryota > Viridiplantae > Streptophyta > Magnoliopsida > Apiales > Apiaceae > Oenanthe > Oenanthe sinensis. Next base: position 1,891,665 of record CM053808.1, read on the forward strand.
TAACCAGGAGTCCAGAACTATATCTTCCTCAACTTTGGTTTAATTAATCTAGAATTGTGCACAGCTTCAAATCTTCGATTAAAAACTGATTTCATAACAGTAAATCAAAGGAAACCTTTAGAATCTATGTTCATGAGTCGGCCCTCAAAATGCCATGTTATATTTCTAACAAGAACCACAATTTGACTGTTTTCAATAATTGCAAAAATGGAAAAAAAACATCAGCTCCTTTATTATTGACACATAAACCACAAACTTGTCAAACATACGATACTTTAATACACTGTTTTATAAACTACTACAAATAAGAGCCCCTCCCTCCAAAACACATCTTTCTTTTTTTTTAAGAAAGGAAAAACAAGTTCCTTCATACTTATTTCTAGGTCCTGCATAATCATAAATTCTATTAGCTTCTTATTTCTAATTTACACTCTGCTATATGCCTACATATACAACACGATAACACAACTAAACACACCTTTACTTTGTCCTGTATCTCAGCGGCTGTCTTTTGCACATAGCTTCCATTTACAATCGTATAAGCAATAGTCTGAATACCCCGACAGACATCCATCTTCGGGTTAAACACTACACCACGCGCTGCATTTAAACGTACAATCCAATTAACAAAAATTATTACGACAAAACATATAAAAGTCTATAATTCCTTGAACAAGTACATCATAAAACCTATCAAGCTACATTCTTCTCATCACTCCCTAAAATCCCTTAAATTTCTATACAACAAGTGCATTATAATGACAACATAAACAATGTATGCATTTTAATTTCTAATGAGACTATCTTTCACATTTTTTTTAAAAAAAAATTTCAAGAACGTTAATCAAATTTAAAAAAATAAAAACATGGTATTATAAAATGACCTTTGTCTTTGTTAACTAAACACTGAAAAATTTATCACATAACATAAATATGTGTGTGTGTGTGTGTGTGTGTGTGAAAATATATCAAGAAAAAGAAAAAGATGCAACCTTTAGCAAGTTTGGAGGCAGTAAATAGGAATTTAGAGGAAGGGAGTTGCCAAAGACTAGAACTTGCAGCCATAACTCACTCAAATGTATACACCCTTTTGGTTGTTGAGGGTTTAAAGGGCTTTTTTAGTAGTTGTTTATATAGTTCGTGTCGAGTCTTATCGAGTCACCGAGTTGACTCACTACTTGGTATCTGAGTTGACTCACTACTGGGCTGAGTAGGATGGTTTTATTTGGGCTTCTGGTTGAGTCAGTGAATAAAGTGAGGATTTTGTGATTTTTGGTTACGAATTTAAAATCATAAATTAATTCATGTTTGTGATTTTATTAATTTGTAAAATCATATATTGTTGTAAATTTTTTATAAACTAATATAATAATTTCGTGTATTTAGAAATAAGAATTATGTGTTTAATTATTAAGTAATAACTAGCTCTTACACCCGTGTAAGGCAGGGGAAATTTCTGAAAATTGAAATATATTGTATAGATTTTAAAATATATTATTTTTTTAAAACTAATGAAGTATGATTTAAAAAAAATCAACTAACATACTAATTTTTTTAAAAAAATATTCTTTTAGTGTGTACGTGAACATCCCGAATTATTTGTATGTTGTAGGTTAATCATAAAAGAATTATATATAATTTTATTAACTGTATTTTTTTGAGATACTTTTGAAAATGAGAAATGGTATACTGCTAGGTAAAGCTATAAATAAATCAAAATTGGACGAATTCTTAACAAACATGGGTAAAAAATTATCGAACTGAACAATGTTTGATAATATTATCGGAGAAATTTCTTTGTTTGAACTTGAGTTCGGTAATAATTGAACCGAACACGACTTGTTCGCCAACATATCGAACACAAATGAACTTGAGCGAGCTTAACGAATAATTCAGTTCGTTTCAGTTTAATTTAATCAATTATCAAGATTTTTAATTTTTATTTTATAATCAATAATCACTCATAAGCGATGTATAATAACTAATGGATATGTCATTTTATTTCTAATTATACTTGGTGATAACTTATAAAATGATAGGGGTAGATTATAAATATAATATTAATTTTTATTTGTAATTATTTATTGTCAAACGAACTCGAACTTAACAAACTCGAACTGAACTCGAGTCGAATATGTGTAAAGTTTGGTTCGGTTCGTCAAGGTTATCAGACAAAAAATGTTATTTGAATTCGAGTACGATAACATGTCGGACCGAGCTTATCGAACTTGAACACGAGCGAACTCGAGCAAGTTTAACGAACAACTCGGTTCGTTTACAGCATTACTGGTAAAGATATGTACGTATATATGAATACCGTCGAGTAAGTCTAATTAAACGTATATATGTTAAAGATATAATAATAATAACGTATTGAATTAAATAATTAGTAAAAATATGATGTTGCAGTAATATATAATAGAATAGATAGATTGATTAATATATATAAATAAAAATATATTAATTAGAAAATAATTAGTATATATTAATAAATGTAGTATTATAGTGATTAATGAGAAGTTGAATTAATATGTATTTATTATGAAGAGGTTAGAGGTAATAATTTAAATTCAAAAAAAAATTGTAATTATATATATCTTATGAGGGTATTTTAATAATTTAAAAATGAATAAAATCATTCCCTCAAAAATTGATGTTGTGCTATTATATAATATAGGTAGATAAGAGAAGAAGAGGTGAGTTATATGTTGATAATTGAGTAAAACTCTATCTATTCATCTATGTAAAATTACATCAAACTAATTGTCTTTTATAGGCAAAAAAAATCGCTTATTTATATATCCGTGTATTGGGACATGTAATATTTTACATATTACAGCTTAACATCTTTATGGTAACAGTTATTGCATAGTTCTGTGTGTTTGATAATCAACTTATCCATTTAATGCATTCATAACACTCCTCATTTGATTGTCAATTGTGAGTTATTACAAAGATTGACTATCTCGTTAAAACCTTGCAAGGAAAAACTCATGGGGATAAAAACCTTTACAAAGAAAAAAGAGTACAGTCTCCCCTTGAATAAAGCAACTCACATTTTGACATCTTGTTGTAGGAAATTTCTCAATCTCCGCATACCAATATTATTTCACAGATTTTCAAATGTTGATGTGGGTATTGTCTTTGTAAATAAATTTGTCATATTTTTACTTGAGTGAATTTATTGTATATCAATGTCACCATTTTGTTGGAGTTTATGACTATAGAAGAATTTTGGTAAGATGTGTTTTATCCTTCCTTGAGTTGTTAATGTAGTCTGAATTATCTTCAATCATAAATGTAGGACTGTTTGAGATGTTTGATAATCCACATGATTTCCGTATATGTTGAATAATAGACCTCAACCAAATACATTTCATACTTGCTTCGTGAATTGTCAATAACTCTGCATGATTTGATGAAGTTGCTGCCATAGTCTGCTTTACAAATTTTCAAGAAATAACAGTTCCACAATACGTGAATAAGTAACATGTTTGTGATCGTCAAAAATGAGGATCTGGCCTATATCCATCATCTGCATATCCAATCAGTTGTGATTTTGAAATTTTTTGGAAAGAATAGCCCAAGATCAATTGTCCCACGGAGATATCTCAGTATGTGTTTGACTCCATCCCAATGCCTTTTAGTTGGATTAGAGTTGAATCTCATTAGTAGATTTACAGCAAATGTAATATCAGGTCGAGTGTTGTTTGCAAAATACATGAGAGCACCAATAGCACTGAGATATGGAAATTCAGGTCCAAGAACATCTTCACCTAGTTTTCTAGGATGGAATGTATCTTTTTCAACTTCAAGTGACCGGACAACCATCGGTATGGTTAGTGGATGAGATTTGTCCATGTAGAATCGATCAAGAACCTTTTCTGTGTAAGTGAACTGATGAATAAATATTCCTGAAGATAAGTGATCCACCTGTATACCTAAACAAAATTTTGTCTTTCCAAGATCTTTCATTTCAAACTCATTTTTCAAATAATTAGCAGCGTTAGTAATATCTTCAGAAGTACCAACAAGATTCAAATCATCCATATATACAACAATAATAACAAAACCAGTAGTGACCTTTTAATAAACACAAATGGATACACTTGATTATTAGTATACCCGTCATTTAATAAATATTCACTAAACCTATTGTACCACATACGGCCAGATTATTTTAAGCCGTATAATGATCGTTATAATTTAACAAAATATAAATGACGAGACTTAGTTTCTTCTAACTTTAATCCTTTATGGATTTTTATATAAATATCACTATCAAGTGATCCATATAGGTAGGCTGTCACAACATCCATGAGACGTGTTTCTAATTTTTCCATACAAGTCATACCCATCAGAAAACGAAAGGTAACTTCATCCATAACAGGAGGGTATGTTTCATGGTAATCAAATCCAGGCCTTTGAGAGAATCATTGGGCTACCAACCGAGCCTTATATCTCACAATTTCATTTCTCTTATTTCGTTTTCATACAAATACCCATCTATTCCCAACAGGGACTACACTAGCCGGTGTTTGGACTGCAGGTCCAAAAATATTTCTCTTGCGCAAGGAGTACAATTCTTCCTGGATTGCAACTTTCCATTTTGGCCAATCAGCTCTTTGTCGACATTCTTCCACACTTTGTGGTTCAGGATCAGAGTTTTTAAAGATATCATATGCCACGGAAAAAGCATATACATCATCAATTTCAGTACTCCAACGATTCAATAATTTCCCATTATGTACATAACTTATTGAGATATCATAATTTTCAGGTACATTTGCTTCTATAGAAGCATGTGCCACTTCAGGGACAATATCCTTTTTCTAGAGGCAATACCACTTCTGGGATTTTAGTTACATCCACTTCAGGGGCTCGTACATCTTCAGGAGGTAATACCACTTCTGGGGTATTTTCTGGAACATTTGCCACTTCAGGGGCAAGTCCAATCAATTTCCGTTTTCGTGGACAATATCTTTTGCACCAATAGGTCTAAAACGATTTTGGCGTGGTTTTGAATCATCAACCAATTTATTAGGAATTGATTTATATTTAGGGATTTCAAACCTCACTAGAGCATTAACAAAAGGTATATGTGATTTTATTATGTGTCTAGAATCATTAAAAGCATCCGGCATTTGATTAGCAATGTTTTGCATATAAATAATTCTTTTAACCTCATTTTTACAATGATTAGTATGTGGGTCAATAGAATTCAATCCTGATGCATGCCATGATATTTCAGAATTTAATTTATGCAAAAATTTATCTACCCATAATGAAGGGAACACAGACTCATCAAAATGACAATCAGCATAACGAGCAGTAAAAACATCATTATATCTAATGATAGATAGGGAATCAAAACCAACATATATACCAATTCTTCTTTGAGATCATATTTTTGTTCTTTGTGGTGGAGTAATAGAGACATATACTGCACTACCAAAAAACTTAAAATGGGAAATATCGTGTACTTGACCAAGAACTAATTAATGAGGAGATTCTTTATGATAAACAGATGGTCTAACCCTGATTATGTTACCGGCGTGTAGTATAGCATGACCCCAAATAGATGTAGGTAATTTGGCCCTTAATAATAAAGGACGAACAATAAGTTGAAGTCTTTTAATTAAAGACTCTGTTAGACCATTTTGTGTATGTACATGAGGCACATGGTGTTCAATTAAGATTCCTACTGACATACAGTAATCATTAAGAGTTGAGGTTATAAATTCAGCAGCATTATCTAATCGAATTGATTTAATGGGATTATCAAGAAATTGGGCTCGTAATTTGATTATTTGGGCTAGTTATCTTGCAAAGGCTATATTACACGTAGAAAGTAGACAGACATGAGACCACCTAATTGAAACATCAACTAAAACCATGAAATACCTAAATGGACCATAAGATGGGTGAATCGGACTACAAATATCACCGTGTATTCTTTCTAAAAATTTTAGAGATTCGGTTTGGAGTTTTACAGGGGATGGTCAGACAATTAGTTTTCTCAAGGAACATGTTGAACAAGGATGTTCATCACGTAGTATGAACTTTTGATTTCTAAGGAGATGTCCTGTAAAATTTTTTATAATGCGACGCATCATAGATATTCCTGGATGACCAAGTCTTTCATACTAAATGATAAATGATTTTGGGTCTACAGTTTTAGGAATGTTGATCGTGTGAGACTCGATGACTCTAATGTTCATAGTATATAGTCCGGAGGAAATTGAGGGTAGTTTTTCTAAAATTTTCTTATGACCTGAGATAGTGGAAGTGATAAGGAAATATTCTTTTTCATTCTCACTAGTGTGGTTTTAACATGAAAACCATTAAGACGGATATATTTAAAACTCAGAAGATTTCTAATGAACTTACTAGAGTAGTGGTCATTTTGTATGTGAATTTGTGTCTCGTTTGATAGGATAAAACTGGCTTTCCCAAAACCTTTTATTATACTAGATGTACCCGAAATCGTCCAAACATGTGAGTTAGTTTTAGTCAACTGTGAGATATATTCTGGACTTTGTAAAATAGTATGAGTGGTCGCACAATCAACAATGCATATGTCTCCCATATTTATATTGTATATATATGTAAAAAAATGATTTTATTCAGATAAAACTAGTACATAAAACAAGGACATGAAACACGTACATGAAAACAAAGAAAGTACATATGAAACCTAGCCATCTAAATCATAATAAAGATTAGCACCAGTGTCAAGTTCGTTTGAAGTCTCGTTGGTTGGTACATTTCCTATATTTTGATTATAGTCAGCTAAGTTTGTTTCCATTAGGCCTTTTAGATGATTGGTAAAGTTCAACAAGATGTTTTGGTGTATGACAAGTACGTGCCCAATGCCCCTCAGCCTCACACATATGACAAATATCTCTAGTATCTCATTCTTGTGATGCCTTCCTTTTATTTGACACTTCATTTTGCCACTTCTGGTGGCTAGAGTTGTTATAATCATCACGTTGTCACTTCAGGTGACTAGAATGATATTGATTTCAAAACCGTCCATGAAAATTCCCTTCTCCGCGATTTCACCCATAACATCGTCCTCATCTATACCCTTGCCCACGTTCATTCTTTTGGAATGACGTGTTATGTACTTCAGGTAACTGGGAAGAGCTTGTAGGACGAATCTGGTATTTTTTCATCAACTCATTATTATTTTCAGCTACAAGAAAGAGAGATATCAACTCGTTGTATTTTGTGAAATTGCGTTACTTATATTGTTGAGCGAGAATTATAGTGTTGGGGTGGAAGGTTGAAAGGGTCTTTTAAATCATTTCAGCATAAGTAATTTTCTCACTGCACAAAATTAATTTTGAACAACACAGAATTGTATTCAGCAACAGATATAAAATCTTGGAACCTTAAATTTATCCAATCATATCGGGCTGAGACCAAATAAATAAGTTTTTGATGATCAAATCTGTCTTTAAGATTATTCTAGAGGGTGAGTGGGTTTTTGACAGTTAGATATTGGGATTTTAAATCTGCATGAATGTGATGCCTAAGAAAGATAATTGATTTTGCATTTTATTCAGCAGTTGAAGTTTTTCCTATTTCTATAGTATCTTTTAACTCATTAACACTTAGATGTAATTCAGCATCAAGCACCCAAAACAAATAATTATCCCCAGAAACATCCAAAACAACAAACTTTAATTTTGCAAGATTCATCATTCTGATTTATAAAATAAATATTTAAAACATGATATAATAATATGTATGTTAAAAAATAAACAATTAATCACGTACATATAATAAAATTTATAACATAAAATTACGACGACATAGCCAACTATAAACTTGTAACTAATAATATTAAAAGTATAACAATTTTAATATATATTGAAGAGTAATATAAGTTCATAAATAATAACGAGAACAATTATAATAATATTTATAAAAGAAAATAAATAAAGTAAAGCGTACCTCCTTCGTTAAACAAAACTTAATCGGGCAATACCTCTTTCGTGAATAAAGTTTACTCGAACAATATCTCCTTCGTAAATAAAATTTACTCGAGCAAAGACTATTGCTGATAACATGTTGTAAAATTTTTATAAATTAATATAATAATTTTTAGAAGTAAGAATTATATATTTAACTATCAAGTAATAATAAGAGAATAAGAGGTGGATTATATGTTGATAATTGAGTAAAACTCTATCTGTTACATCAAACTGATTGTCTTTTATAGGCAAAAGAAACCGCTTATTTGTATGTTCGTGTATTGGGACATGTAATATTTTACAGATTACAACGGTAACATCAACAGCTATTACCTAGTTGATGGGAGTTCTATAAATATTTTCATTGACAGATGGTTGAGAGGGAAGTCAAATTATTGTGTTGATAGTGATGTTGACAATCTTGCTGTGAGAACTGAAAAAGTCAATGAATACTTTATGGGAGACCGGAGAGCTTGGGATGAAGTTAAGATCAGAAATACGTTCAATAACAGTGATGCTGAGGCCATTCTGGCAGTTCGAATTCCTCAAAATGGTACAAAAGACAGGTTAGCCTGGGTCCAATCTAATGATGGACAGTACTCAGTGAGGTCGGGCTATCATTATTGGCACTCGATACACTCGGTTAATGAGAATATTCAGACAGCAAGTGGTTGGGGTAAATTATGGAGAATGTGTATTCCTCACAAAATCAAGGTGCTTCTTTGGAGGATATGTCGTAATACTGTGCCGGTTCGGAATCGACTCAGGGAAAAAGGAGTGTGTGTGCCTATTACCTGCATGATGTGTACTGGTGATATAGAGCATCCGTTTTACTTGTTTTGTGAATGTGATTTTGCTAGGTCCTGTTGGCAACATATAGGTCTATTATATGATACGAGAAAAGTGGAAAGTGCTCCGGAGTGGTTGTTGGAAAAACTTAACACAGAATCGAATGATAACTTGATTAAAATTGCCACTGTAGTATGAGGAATCTGGTGGGCTAGGAATAAAAGGGTGTGGGAAGGTAGGGCGATGTCTCCGAAAATAGCCATGGAATGGAGTTGTAAACAGGTTTCTGATTAGAGGAAGGCTCGTAGAAAGATAGTGCAGAGTTCGTTTCACTAGCAGGAGGAAATAATGCATCATTTTTCAGATGGGTTGCACCTGACGAGGGTTTATGGAAATTGAACGTTGATGCCTCAGTTTTTGAAGGTGCAGATTCTTTCTCGATTGGAATGGTGATTAGAGACCATCGAGGCAGTTTTCTTTATGGTCGTACGCAGAGGTTTGCAGGTAGTGTAGGAGTTCTTGAGGCTGAGTTAGTTGGCATCCTGTAAGCTCTTAAATGGACCACTGAGTTTCATGATCAGAGCTTCTGTATAGAGAGTGACTCACTTTTGAGTGTTCAAGCTATAAAAGGAAGTCGACAAAATCATCTTGAAGTGGGAGTGTTGATTGACCATTGTAGGTCTATTTTAAGAAGTAGAGTAAATGTGTCGTTATGTTTTGTTAAGAAGTATGCAAACAGGGTAGCGCATTTGCTGGCTAGGCTTCCTTAATAGCTTCGTTGGTTATTCGTCTCCTCCGCTTTCTGTGTTGGAGACACTTGTGTCGGATGCTTGATTTTAATGAAATATCTTTTATTCAAAAAAAAAACAGCTATTACCTAGTTCTGCGTGTTTGACAATCAACTTATCCATTTAACGCATTCATAACATATATGATGTTTTGTAGCACTCGAATTATATAAATTAAATCACGAATTTGAACTGTTTACACCTTTTAAAATTGTTAATATTTTTTAATTGGAGTATAATAAGAGAATATATTGTATTCAAAAGATAATTGACTTTTTTTCCTTATAAAAGAGAAGTCAAATCATAACAAATATTAATTTGGTCCTCGTTTATTTGAGGTCATTCTTTTCATTCAAGTTCCATTACGGGCAATATTTATTAAAAAAATTTATAAAATAAAAAAGATCTTTAATCCATATATAAGAGCATATGTACCCATACACCCGCCAATCCATCAATTTATCAATTAAATTGATTGAGTTAATGACTATTCATATCAAAATCACTTATTTTCATATTTTGCATGCAATGGTTGAAGTCCAACAATTTTTCAGTTACTATTCAATATAATAAAAATCATATATTATGTTATTTATCTAGTTTTAAATTAATTATTTTAATACTCCATCTGTCTCCTTTTAATTGTCCATTTTGAAAAAAACGGGCATTTTAAAAAAAAGTTAGTTTAAATTAGTCAAACATTGAAAATATAATATAAGGGTATTTTTTTGGATTATAATTAGTATTTCATTTAATCTACTCATCATTTAATACGCTCGTCATTTTATTTGAATTATAATATTATTATTTAATAGATTTTTGATAACAATACAAATTGACGGACAATGATTACTCCGGTAAAAATTATCGGAGTAGTTAATAGATTGATGGACTTTAATTTTATTAGGACTATAAACTCCGCTGATCCGTCAAATGAATTAACTAAAATCTCTCACAAGTACATGTTCTCTAAAAGTAGATCAATGTGATATTTTATAATCCAAAATTATACTATATGGGGAAGCTTTATGCATTTGCATTTTGACAACCATACAAAACAAGTCAACAGGTAACTTCAATCCCTGTCACTTTCTGCTTTGACCTATATGTCCATCAGTTCATAGTACTTGGTAAACATTAAAGATTGTGAGTTATAACAAAAATATATATATATATGTAAAAAAAAAAAACGAGAAATGAGAAATAGATGTTAAGCACACTAGGTGATTTTCATTTCTGAAGTAGTTCTGGAAATTCACAACAGGTTCCCCTCTAGAGGTGGGTAAATAACACACAACAAAATGCACGCGATGCACACTAAACAATAAATGTAAGAATCAGAAACTGCTAAACAAATTCTACAATCTGCCATTATCTGAACCGTGATATCATACAATGAGTTATTCACATGCATCTCTTTCACCGAACCCATGCTACAGCGTCTATCTCATCCCTTGCAGCTTTGTACAACTCAAGCCTCTTGGCGCACTGTAGTCTTTTCTCCATCAAGGCTGGATCTTCATCTAACAACTCAACAAGCTGCTTCCCCTGAAACACAGAGGAAACAGTGGACTCCATAAACAAAGTTACTACTGTAATAATTAATACAGACTCGCTGATATAATCAGTGCTACATGTAATTTATGTAAGTCGTATTCTGTAAACCCTCGGTAATTGAGTTACCATTAGATGCATCAGTGCATAATACTCAAGTAATAACATTTCAAACAAATTAAGAATGTGAGTGCAGTGCGAGTACTTCGAACAATTCAATTTTATAAAGTGTTGTGCAAGTATTAGACTATCTTTGCAATTTGCATAGGTGAGTACAGAGTGTGCAGAGAGCAATAGTTCACTTCTCGTATTGTTTCGGATGAAACCCACACTAAGGAGTTGGGAACCAAAAAAGGGAGGTACTTGAGAATTAAATAAAATGAATGTTAATTGATTTCTCGCACATTATGAGTGAAGGTGCCATAGCATGTCTGTGGTATGTTGAGTTTGATTACTATGGCCTTGCAACCAACTCAATTAAGCCACATGGTAGTAGAAGTATGTCAAGACCAACTCAATTAATCGAGATGCAAGTAAAATTGTCAAGAATTAGGCATATGATAAACAAGTATTTGCTTGCAAATAACTGTCATGGAAAACACAATTAAGCTTACATGCAAAAAATTTACATCAAGAACAGGCATAGGAGAAACAAGTATTAGTCCCCCCCCAAAACCTCAACGGGGCAACTTCACCTCCCGTATTCAATCACAAATCTAAACTATTCCTTCAATTCTTTGCTATAATTGAGATGGAGAACTTCAGAATTTTTTTTGAAAAAAAAACAAAGTAATGTTATACCTCATGAAAGTTATTTAAAAAAAAAACACCCCTACTTGTCACTTCAGGCAAGATCTTGCAAGGAAAAACAAAGTAAGGTTGTACCTCATAAGCATGCCATTTGCAAGCAGACTAAAATTGCTCCTCTGAGCAAATAAGTTTAATATATGGCAATGTGAAGCCGAACATACCTCTTTTTTTCCGATTTGTGTATAGAAGTAATTCAGCAATGACTGTTTAGCTTCCTTAACTTGACAATAGACCACAGCCTTCGGGATTGTAAGCCTGAGAGTCTCAGATACCATATTGACATAAGAAGATACATTTGACCCTATCCTCCTAAAGTGCCCCTCTGCATAGCGGTCCACATTTATGGCAGCAGGGGTTACCCCTCTTTCGCCTTTTGAAGCAGCTGGGTTTCCTCTCTCCATTTTTGTGGAAACTGGAGTTCCTGGATGCCCTGGATTTCCTGGATTTACCACTTCTTGGGGAAGTTTCCTGAAGAAATCCACTGTTAAGTATGACGACTCCATTTCTACCAATCTTGTAACTGTCTTCTTACTTTCCTCACGAAACTTTTCCAGTGCTTCACCAGCAGCGCCAGCTATTGCAACTTGCAGACTTGGAAATCGTTTTAACTCCTAATTTCAACCAAAATTGAAAGATGTTGAGTGCTTAGTTCAAATAATAATGAGTGTGGCGCTTTAAAAGCTACAAAATTGCGGGTAACCCATCTTTAAATCTCACCTTCGTTTCTCCAATTGACTTCCTCACAAGTTCCTTCAAAACAAAGTGAACCTAAACAGATTCCATCATTAGTATAGTTTTCTTACTAAAATTTTACTTAATTTAAGGAAATCTAGACTTGTTAATACGCCACTTACAGCATCCACTGAAGCTTCAGCAGGGCCCCTGAAATAATTCAATGATCCTTCAATAAGGCGCCGATAACCTTGTTCTGGGGCAATCAAGTGAGGTTGGTAACCATCAGCCTCTGAAACAACTTTCCTCACATTCTGTAAAGAAAGATGGCGATCAAAAGGCAGTTTCCTCAATGCTGCTGGAAGCTGGTTGTCAAAAACTCCATAAATTCGATCCCCGCCAGGTCGCCTGAACCAAGGGTACAGAATCAAGCGCACACATTAAAAAAAATCCAACAGAGGTCAATGTGTAGAATAATAGGACAAGTCGTCAACTCCTTTTTCATAATTTGCAGCTGATTAAACAAACCAGTGTCTTTTCTTCTACCCACAAACATTTAACTCTTAAACCTCTTTTACATATTTACATGTATATTTTTATGTTGATGGAGGAGAATGTAGAATTTATAATATTGTTTCTCCAAAGGACAGGCACCGGTATAAATAATTACATGACAGCTCTGGCCAGACTTTGGCTTTAAATTATAATTTGTTTGTTTCAGTTCAGAAGTAACATTATTCCCATAACGGTTCATGATTTAATTTCAGTTAGTCACAACTATAACGTTATTATAAAAATGATCATCATCAGAATATTTTGGCTTCAGCCATCAAGGTGCCATACACATTCCGGAATCCCGCGGTTTGGAAATATTTTAACTTTCATAAACTGAACGATTTTGTGACTTGCATATAAGACTATAAGTAAAATATGGAAAAATAAAATTTTCATGTACGCAAATTTTGCAATGCGGCTATTTTTATGTAACAGATAGAGTACTTTAAATGCAGTGAAGGCTCCCTTCACTCAACATTGCAGTTTGGTCTCTCTCTCACTGGGTGAACTGATCTCGATTTTTGTAATTCGAAGAAGTTAACCTAGAGATGCTGTTAAAAGGCATAAGATACATCACTTACCCCCCATCCAGATGCTCCTTGAATACTTTGTCAAAGGCGCGACAAAGTTCCAAAATAGTGTATAGTTGTGCCTGAGAAACAAAACTTCATCTGTTTCAGATGCAGAATGTGCCAAAAAAAAAAGCAGTAGGAGATTTACTTTACTTACCCCTGCATCGAGAGCAATTGGCCTGCCAAGGTAGTCCAGCTCAGATTCAAGTTCATCAATGCTTTTGTTAATCATAGAAGTGATACTCGGTATTCTTGCCTTAATTACTGACTCCAAATGCTAAGATAAAAAGTAGAAAACAATTTAGAACATTTAGGCCTTAAGAGAGAGAAAACTTTCATAAAATAATTAATGAAAATATAGCTTTACCATTGAGAGAAGTTTAGCCAGATATTCCGAACCCATTTTACTTGCCAAGTGTCCGTAATCAGGACTTGTAGCAAAGTATTCTCGTTCTCTCCTCCTTGCAGACATCATGTCAGTATTCTTATTTATATCAGCTTGTGAGCGGTTCACAATACCGACCCATGGTTGCAGCAATCGTAAAGCTCTTCCCTCAAGAACCTTATAGAAAAAGAACAAAAGTTCAGACACATAATGCAGCATACTAACAATTTGCATCTTTTCTATAAAAATGCACAATATTATTTCACAGTAACAAAAATTAAAGAGATTTTCACATAAGAATGAAGAGAGAAGAGAGAGTATACATCTAATGCATTAGTTCCTTTATCCATCAAATCAAGCTTTGTCAACACTCCAAATGTCCGTTCACCTATATCATATTGTCGCAAAATTTAGTAAGGAAACGTAAACAATAAACCTTTTTGAGGCAATTTCCCAAAAAGAATCATGAACCAATGCCACAAAAGAATTCAGAGTGTACCTCCTGGATCAACTTCCTTTGCAAGCTTAATAGCGTCAGAAGTTGCAATGTCTTGATTGGCAGGAGAAATTGCCAGTATGATGCAATTAGGCTGGCACCATGTATAATCATCAGATAGAAATAGATGGCATAGCACCCGTATAATAGTACAGTTATAAGGTTATTACTGATATACTAGCTCATACTAGGACTGTAGGACCAAGCACAGACGATAAAAACACAGAGAAAATCGCAAAGAAATAATGATAATATCTCAAAGTTATGAACTAAGTGAAAAAGATTCATAATTCCAAACAAAGGTAAATCAAAGAGGGAAGAACACCCGTGATTTTAAGTTCCTGACCAGAACTCTTTCCCATGAACGATTACAAAAAAAAATATTCAAGCAAGCAACTGATTGGAAAGTGTTGGTTCGGTGTTCCTTCTGCAGCTCAACGATTTATCACAAACCCAACCAGAGACTGTGTTGTAGTACTAGATAGCTCTTGTATTCGTTTATCTTGACAAGTTCCAATGTTCGAAATCCAAATAAACTGATGACAAATATGATAGAGGTCTAGTGTGTGTGCTCCAGTATGTCCACAATGAAATGACAAACCACCAGGGATGGAAAGTTATAAATTAATCTTTAAGGAATATGTTACTCTTATCATGTTTTAATGCTTAATACTTTAATCAATTTAGAGGGTAAGTGAAACAAGGTCTAGTTGAGCCAATTACAGTCTCACAAGATACTCAAGATATTGACAAATATACAAAATATAAAAAAATAAACTAATGTTTACTTACCTTCTCAACAAATGATCGAACCATGTTTTCTATATCTTCAACTATACTTGCAGATTGTCCCTCTGCAAAGAAAACAACATTTGTGTCATGTATAACTAAATTTCAGAATATTGTATAATTAAATTACAAAACTTACCAACAGCAACTTTCGTCAAACCAGGCAAATCAATTAAGGTCAAATTGACAACTGCAAAGACAAGCAAATCGGGATATATGTGAGTATCTATGAGCACACATTTTAATAGAGGGTTTGGTCAAATTAAAACCAAATTATAATGGGAACCAATGAGCACCACCAAGGTTCAACACAATTATAACTAAGATTTAATAAGCAAATATATATCAATTTAATTTAATGGAACCGATCTATCTGAGATCCAATATTCCACATAGGTACCGAAGAAGTAAAGTTCAACATGATTATCTTAGTCGAACCCCAAGTATGTATGTGTTGAACCATAGTGGTTCTCATTTTAGTTCCCATGTAGTTCTTTTTGCTGGAATTGAACCCTAGAGAATACCAAATATGTCAACTTTCATAATTACCCAAGAGAAAAATACAAAAAGGAAAATAGTACCCCACAAGGCAGAGGGTAGAAAGAAAAAATATGTCAAACATAGCAAGACAAGATACTTGAGATATTACATCAAGAGATCTTTTTTCAAAGGCAGAGATATTACTAGACATTTTCTCAGCTTACTGATAGAATCAAGACAGTAAAACTGTGAAATTGCTTGCAAACAAATATGTATACTATCTACTATTAACTATCACCTCCAAGTAATTCAGAAGAGACAGAATATGTGCATTGTGATTCTTAATATGCAATTGGTAGAGCAAGAACGAAAAACAATGGTTGTGCATGGTTGGAAGCCTCCAGGTATTATAACATGCTATAAACAATGTATATATACAACTTATATAGTAAATGAATAGTGTACCTTTTGGAGAGTAAATACTGAGATGAATAGGCACAGGAGAAATCATTTTTGTCCTCCCAGTTATTCTATCAGTTTCTTCCTGGATTTCCTGGCGAACCATGCCTGTATTAGTAAAAATGGTGTTACTACACTCTATAATGACGATACAAAATTTACTTGCACATAAACTTCAGTCTAGTCACTAATATATAGTACCGGCATATTCTAGTACAAGATACCCAATAGAAAGATATCCGAGCTGTCAAAAAATACAAACAAGAAACTAAATGGTATTACATTTACTTTATATCGTCAAGAATTTAGACTATTAACACATCCTTAAATCAGCAGAATTACTTAGACACACATGGAAGCTGCAATGAGATATAGGACAACAAGTACATAAGAAGAGTGCAAAACCACAACATATTGGACAATCAGAATTGAGGTGAGGCATTCAAGAAGAGATTCAGTTTATCAATTACATGACAGACTGCAAAATAAAGTTATTGGTTCCTATAACTTAGAAATTAGAATTGCTTTTTCTTGCATTTATACTTGTCCATAAACTAGGAAGTTGGTATAGCCCAAAAACTAGCAGATAATGTTCTAGAACAATTTGGCCTATGTAACTTATGAAGACTATGGAGATGATATTAAGATTCTGCACCTTTAGCAAATATTGAAGCAAGTTCTTGCAATTATTCTTTAGACAATTAATTATTCATATTTAGGTCTACATCATTGCTAGCAAGGCTATACAATCTAGTAAATTTTTATAGATATGCAATGAGTGATATTTTATTCACTAAACTGCAACTATTCTATTAATTGCTGATTAATCGATACGTGTATAAACAAACTCTAAAATGATAAAATGGATACTAAAAAAGATTAGTTTGAGTTTGAACCAAAATCTTTGAACTTGCGTCCAGGCAAATGACCAAACTCTGCATACTCCTGCTGTCCTTTATCAGTCTGTTGCAGTTGCAACACCAACGGTCTCCGTGTGACAATCCCTGCATTGACATAATATACTTACAGATATGTATTGAATAGTTTTGCTAAGAAAACACATAAGCCACAGTTTTAAAGAAACCCTAACCAGATCCTCTAGGAAGAAAGTCTCGCCCAACTATGCTTTCCAACACTGACGATTTTCCAGAACTCTGTTTTTAGCTCCCAAAGAAAAACAATTGGAAATTAAATTAAATTCCAGTATTATAAATATAATTACATAGTTACAAATATTTCTTGAATAAATTGGCAACAAAAAAAAACACTTTTGAAAAATATTATCTTAAATATGCCAACTTTTTTATCATCTCGCGTTCAATCCCTCTGTGATCAATTAGTATAGATATCTATTTTTTTTTATTCAGCTCCAGTCCTTCTCTCTCTCTCTCAACTAATAATTTGAAAATAGAAAGAAAGTAAAAAAAACAAGATACCTGACCACCAACAACAGCAACAGAAGGAAGAGCATCCCAGAGAGAAGAGAAAGCATTATCAGCACCACCGTAATCACCCAGCGCCGTGCACGCTCTCTGTATCCTATTCACTAGCCCTATCAAACTATCCA
This sequence comes from Oenanthe sinensis, assembly GCA_028671895.1. NCBI lineage: Eukaryota > Viridiplantae > Streptophyta > Magnoliopsida > Apiales > Apiaceae > Oenanthe > Oenanthe sinensis. The sequence continues at coordinate 1,909,563 of CM053808.1, forward strand.
TCGTCGCCATATCTCTCTAATATACCAACTGATCGCACCTTCTACTAAACCCTAAAACAAACAACGAGAGAGAGAGAGAGAGAGTGTCTGTGTGTGTGTGTAATAAAATTGGAGGTGATAAAGTAGGAGTCTAGTAGGTGTTATTTGTGGACTTGTGCATAGTGAATAATTTTGATTTTTATAACTGTCAATTGTGTTAAACGTCATTTTTCGTTTTCAATTTTTTCGAATTTTCAACGGACTTTCTTCTTGTCTACCATTTGGTCGGTCCCCTTGGTTGCACTAAGCCACTCAACAAACAAGACAAAACTACCAAATTCAAATCTATCCCATTCAAAACTATTCGTATTCGTTATTATTAACAAATACAAATACGAATTCAAATTTTAAAAAGGGAAATTCTTAATAGTATCATTGTACTATTGGCTTTTTCAAATGGCACCCATCACTATTTAAGACTTCCAAGTAGTAACACTGTATTTTTGACTTCATCCATATTATAACACTCCGTTAACTGACCGTTAGTCAAAGTTATAAAATTACAATTAATTAAAGGAAAATTTCTAATAGTACCACCGTACATTTGGCTTTTCTAAATAGTATCAATGATTGTTTTAAACTTCCAAATAGTAATACTGAACTATTGACTTCATCCACATGGTAACACTCCGTTAGTTGAACGTTAATCAAACGTTACTCTTGATAAATTTAAGACATGTTTGGATGTTTGCTCACATTTTATAATTTTTTTTAATATTAAATATGATATATAATATAATATTATACTATATCTACACGTTTTATTATTATTTAAAATCTTCATGTTTAAAATTATTAAAAATTAAACATAACTTCTGTATTTAGTAATTTATTAAGGCTGGATGTAGCAGTCTGTCACAATAGTGTTAGCTAGAAATAGATATCAGTCAATTGTAAAGCATGTCTTGTCTATTTCTAGTTATAGCTAATCTATCTTATGTGAGTTTGTCTATATATTTTATGCACAACCACATTTGATAGATGTCTTGTGAGTTTTACAATTGTAATCTTCCTAGAACAAGAAGCTAAAGTTCAATTTAAATTTCAGATTGTAGCAAAAGTTCATTCTAATAAAATTAGATTGAAAGTTACATCTAGTGTTCATTATACTCATTTCTCTATCTGTTGTTCTAACTTAAATCTGTTTTACTTGCTCAACCTTACAATCCAGTTGACAGTTTATCTAGTCCATAAAAATCAAAAGAGTGAAAAAGATTTGAAGTATACATTCACCCCCCCCCCCTCTGTAAACTTCTAGAACTCCTAATTCCTAACATACATGTACACTTTTCCTTGAATCCTGGACATTACTCGAATTAGTAATCTTACTTTTTCTTCATAAGTCTTGTCTTCATTCCAAATGTAGATAAAGGTACTATGTGAAGATTTGACATTCTTGACACCATGTAACACCCCCTTCCCAAAATGAGATGAGGGGTTACTTCCAAACCACAAACCTGTATATAGAGTACTAAAATCCACCTTAAAATAAATAAATATGTCCAACAATGTCTTCCAAACTAATACTAAAACCTCCAAAATAATTCAAAATGATAAATACGAATAAATCCAAAATCTCTAATAATGAAAATGACTAAAATAATCTGAGAAGTTCAAATATCCTAATAAATGAAGTAAGGGTAGCTCTCCATCACACATCCCAAGATCCCCTTAAGTACCTGCCAGAAGAAAGAATACGGCATGAGCCAAATGCCCAGTACGGATTGGAATACAATTTAATAAAACAGAAAGAAGATATATAGTTTGACAGTTATAAATAAACATTAATTTTTAAAACAAGGCTGAAGCAACGAAGGGTTAGGATATTTCATACCGATACAGAACAGATAACAGATACACACATCATAGGGTACCTAATGCGTGCAACAAACCGGACAACGTGTACGGCATATACAACGTCACCGTCAAATAACAAATCACAAATCAAATCAGACTCTGGGTGCACCCACGTATCCTCAAACAAATATCAAAATGCGCAAAGCTCACCACCTGAGCTATCAGAAGGATACGCCGTGACTAATCACACTGCCACGGAAGTGTCATGCCACTGGTGCCGCAATGACATGGCTGTAGTACCCCTACAGCTGGTTAACTCGGTATACCCTATATCACTCTAAGGGTTCAAATAAAATAATTTTCACAATTTTAAAATCGCATGAACAGATATTTCAAATATTCTACGCAGATATGTAACATACATAATTTTCGAAAATCGCAGAGACAGATATTTAAATATTTTGAAACAGACTTTAAATTAAATTTCAGAGAATCAAAACAGTTAAGACGAGTAATAACGGAATGAACAGGTTTACGAAAGGAATTAATTAAATATAATTAATCCTAAAAAGAGTAGCACTGAATAGAAAGGGGACGAAATCCGTACCTTAAAAGTAGCGATCACAAACACTAACAATATCCGCAAATAACCCACTAAACACCCGGCTCCCGATCTATACAAAATATAATTTATAATCAATGATTATACATATACGAATAAACAAAGGCAATCATAGCCTTAATTATACATGTGACCCCTGTTTAAGCCAATCATATTATTATACCTATAATTATAATATGTCAAATCGGAGACAAAAAGTTTAGTTATTAAGAGTTCAAGCAAAACTTATATTAATAAATAAAATAATTATAGCAATAATGATCTATAACAAAACTCACATGCTTAAATAAATATCAATTAAGCTGGTCTTAGTCTGTTGAATATAATAAACATGTGCAGACATGCAATACCGAAGCAACATGTACATATGACTTATACTATACAAAATACACGGGCACAGGAAATAATATAAACTAATGATTTGAAAACAAGTTATAGAAATAGTAGAAGGAAAAGAGTACCGTGCTAATATATTAAATATGATAACTTGCTCTGCTATTCTCCTCTCCTCCTCTGCTCTGTTGTACGTCTCCGTTAACGATTATATTTTTAGGGTTTTAATAAAACATGTATTACACCTAATATATATAGGGAGATTTTAGAAATATTATCCTATTTCTAATCTAATTATTAATCTAATCATAATTCCTATTTCTAATCAAATTTTATTAAAAAATCAAATTTTATTAAAAACAAATTCTATTATAAGTCAAATATTATTAAAATAAATATTATTAAATAATCTCACTAATTCTAATCTAATTGTAATTAATAAAAATATTAACTAAATAAATAATACGGATATTACATATATACCCCCTTAAAAAGGATTCCGTCCCCGGAATCTAACGAAACTAAAACGCGTACCTGAATCAAATAAGTGCGGATATTTCTCACGGATAGATTCTTCTAACTCCCAAGTAGCCTCTCTCTCAGAATGGTTCTTCCACAAAACTTTAACAAATGGAATAGTTTTCTTCCTCATAATTCGTTCCTCTCGAGCTAAAATAGTTTCAGCTTCTTCCTCACAAGAAAGATCTTCTCTAATCTTATGTAACGGATATTGAACTACGTGTAATGGATGATACTTGTAGCCTCTTAGAACAGACACATGGAACACATTATGCACATGGGATAACTGTGGTGGCAATGCTACTCTATAAGCAACCTCCCCTACTCTCTCTATAACATCAAAAGGACCAACATATCTCGGACTAAGCTTCCCTTTCATACCAAAACGTTTAACACCCTTCCAAGGAGACACCTTCAAAAATACATGATCACCAGGCTCAAATCCACCAAATTTTCTCTTTTGATCTGCATAGCTCTTTTGACGCGATTGAGCTTCCTTTAAGTTTTCTTTAGCCTGTTCTACCTTTTCGTTAGTTACCCGAATCAACTCTGGCCCTTCAATGACACTTTCTCCAACCTCATTCCAACAAGTCGGTGCTCTACATCTTCTACCATACAACGCCTCAAATGGTGGCATGCCAATGCTCGCTTGCCAACTATTATTATACGCAAACTCCACAAGGTATAAATATTTATCCCAATCACCAGACCACTCCAAAGCACAAGCTCTCAACATATCCTCCAACGTCTGAATAGTCCTCTCTGATTGTCCATCAGTTTGTGGGTGAAAAGCTGTACTATAATTAAGCCTCGTACCCCAAGCCTGCTGAAATCCCTTCCAAAAACGCGAAGTAAACCTCGTATCCCTGTCTGAAACTATCGACACAGGCACACCATGAAGTCTAACAATATCCCGTTGAAATATCTCTGCCAAATCATGAATAGGAGTAGTCTCTCTAATAGGTAAGAAATGAGCTGATTTTGTAAGTCTATCAACCACCACCCAAATAACATCACTCTTCCTAAAAGTCCTTGGTAAACCCGTGACAAAATCCATGGTAATGTTTTCCCACTTCCAAACCGGGATATCCAACTGCTGTAATAGTCCACTAGATCTCTGGTGTTCAATCTTCACTTGTTGACAAGTAAGACATTTCCCCACGAACTCTGCTATGTCCCGTTTCATCCCACTCCACCAAAAGTGCTTCTTCAAATCTCGATACATCTTAGTAGAACCCGGATGAATAGAAAATGAAGAACTATGAGCCTCAGTCAAAACTGCTTCACGAATCGCTAAGTCTGAAGGTACACACAATCTACTATCCAGCCATACCACACCATGATCATCAACATGAAACTCCGTTTGCTTACCATCTGCCACATTCGATCTAATAGCTTCTAGCCCTGTATCACTTTTCTGAGCTTCCTTAACCCTTGAGACTAGATTTGATTCCACCTTCAAACTTGCTAGGATTGCATTTGATTCTCCAATATACAATTCCACACCCAATCGGTCCATATCTGAAATAAGGTGTTGTTGAGTAATAAGAGATGCAACACTTCCCAAGTTCTTTCTACTAAGAGCGTCTGCCACTACATTTGCCTTTCCTGGATGGTACTGAATTTTAGCATCATAATCTTTAATAAGTTCAAGCCACCTCCTCTGCCTCATGTTTAATTCTTTTTGTGTAAAAATATATTTGAGACTCTTGTGGTCAGTGAATATGTCACAAGTTTCTCCATACAAATAATGCCTCCAAATTTTTAAGGCAAAGACCACTGCTGCTAACTCCAAGTCATGGGTAGGATAATTTACCTCATAGGGTTTAAGCTGCCTAGAAGCGTACGAAATTACCTTCCCATGCTGCATAAGAACACACCCCAAACCCCTCTTAGAAGCATCACTATAAACCTGATATCCTCCACTCCCTGATGGTAAAACAAGTATAGGGGCTGACACCAACCTCTTCTTTAACTCTTGAAAACTTTTCTCACGATCATCATTCCACTCGAACTTAACACCCTTCCGCATCAACTGAGTCAACGGCAAAGCTATGGATGAGAAGCCCTCTACAAAACGCCTATAGTAACCTGCTAAACCCAAGAAACTCCTCACCTCTGTCACAGTACTAGGTCTCGGCCAATTTGTGATAGCCTCGACTTTCGCAGGATCCAACTCAATTCCCTTACCAGACACAATATGCCCCAAAAATGCAACCTGCTCCAACCAGAATTCACACTTCGAAAATTTTGCAAACAATTTCTTCTCCCTCAAAATTTCAAGTACAATGCGCAAATGCTCCTCATGCTCTTCCTTACTCCTAGAGTATATTAAGATATCATCAATAAAAACCACAACGAACTTATCCAAGTAGTCATGAAAGACCCTATTCATCAAGTCCATAAATACTGCTGGTGCATTCGTCAACCCAAAAGACATCACAAGAAACTCGTAATGACCATATCGAGTGCGAAATGCTGTCTTCGGAATATCCTCATCCCTTACTCGTAACTGGTGGTAACCAGATCTCAAATCTATCTTCGAAAAGTACTTCGCCCCTTGCAACTGATCAAACAAATCATCAATGCGTGGCAAAGGATATCTGTTTCTGACAGTCACCTTGTTCAACTCCCTGTAGTCAATACACAATCTCATAGACCCGTCTTTCTTCTTCACAAACAACACTGGAGCACCCCATGGAGATACACTCGGCCTGATAAACCCCTTATCCAACAAGTCTTGTAATTGCTCTTTTAATTCCTGCAACTCCAACGGTGCCATTCGGTACGGCGCCTTAGAAATAGGCTCTGCACCTGGAACAAGCTCAATAGTAAACTCCACTTCTCTTTGTGGCGGCAAATCAGTTAGATCTTTTGGAAATACATCTGCATACTCATTCACAACCGGATAATCCTCAATGCGAGGCTCATCCTTAGACATATCCCTCACAACAGCAAGATAACCATCACAACCTTTAGACAAAAGTTTATTTGCCTTTAAGGCTGAAATAATTTTAACCACTCCTTTCGGTTGAGACCCCTGAAACACAAATTCTGGTTTATTCACATCTCCAAAGATCACACACTTCCCTGGACAATCAATTGTCGCACGATGCTCACTCAACCAATCCATACCCAGAATAATGTCAAAATCATGCATCAACATCGGAAGCAAGTTAACCTTACAATTCCTATCTCCCACAGCTATCGGACACCCTCTGTACTCCTCAGAAATAATAATAGAATTCCCCATTGGGGTAGCAATACACAAACGAGGATCAAGTAATGAAGGTAAAACTCCAAGATAACGAACAAATGATAAGGACACAATAGAATGAGTCGAACCAGTATCAAATAACACATAAGCTTCACGTGTACCCACATGAAGTGTTCCAGAAACGGTACCTGAGTTAGTTGCTGCCTGATTAGCGGTTAATGCAAACACCCTGCCTGAAGGATTCTTCTGGTTCTGCTGACCTCCACTACCAGTTCCTCCACTGCCACTTCCTCCACCACCAGTATTGCGTGACACTGTACAATCCTTTGCCCTATGCTCCATGCTACCACACAAGAAACATGCTCCAGTCTGTCTATAACAAGCCCTGCCCGGATGATGTCCACCACATGTAGCACAAGGTGCAACTGGAATCATATTTGGGTTTCCCCCATACACTGAATAACGGCCTTGCCCCTGTTGACGGTTCTGCCACTGTCTAGGCTGTTGCTGAAACTGTTGATTATTCTTCTGACCACCATATTGATTCTGACCATAAGTTGACTGAGACCTGTTATACTGATTCCTTCCACGCCACTGTCCCTGCTGATTACCATGTCCTCCATTCCATTGCTTACCCTGCACTGAACCCTGATCATCTCTTCCCCTTTTACGATCATTCTGAAACCTGTGAGCTCTAAAATCACTGCGTTCCTTCTCAATATCCTTAGCTGCATCAGCCACCTCTGCCACACTTGGAAATTTGAGAGAGATAATATGACCCCTCAAGTTAAGTTTCAACCCCCATTTAAACTTTTCTGCCTGTTGTGCAGCATTTCCTGCAATTGTCCCAGCAAATCCAGCCAACCTGATAAATCTCGCCATATAGTCAGTAATAGTCTCATCATGATTCTGACTGATAGAATGAAATTCCCTCAAATAAGCTTCTCTGTCAGCATTTGAAAAGTACTGCTCATAGAACAACTCTGTAAACACCGGCCATGTCAATGCCTCTATAAACTCCTCACCCTTAATGGTTTTCACTCCTCTCCACCACCTCTGAGCATCCCCCTCTAGCTTATACACGGCCAACTTCACTTTCTGAGAGTCATCACAACCCAAAGCATCAAATATCTTTTCAAGATGAACAATCCAATTTTCAGCTTCAATTGGAGTTGGTGCTGAATGAAAAGATTCTGGCTTCTGCTTAATGAACCTCTCCAACCATGCAAAAGACTCCAACTGATTTCCCTGACCTTCATGATTCCTTTGATCTCCCTGATTTCCCTGGCCATTCTGGTTGTCTTGGTTTCCCTGACCATTCTGGTTACCTTGGTTCCCCTGATTTGGAAAAGCTTGTTGTATAGCCTGAGTCACTGCTTGAGATATCATCTGAGCTAACTGAGCTGGACTCACATTCACGTTAGTTTGATTACGTTTTTTAGGAGGCATCTACAATATAAGATAAGACACGAATGAAGATCACAAGAATATATAAGCGGAAGCATTTATGAATCAATTTGAAGAGAATAAAGCTGAATGAAATTTAAATCAGAGTATCCATCCTAATGTCTACCCAAACTCACAGGTCAAACCTAAATAGGTTTTCTACAAGAAAGAACCTAAGCTCTGATCCCATCTCTGTAACACCCCCTTCCCAAAATGAGATGAGGGGTTACTTCCAAACCACAAACCTGTATATAGAGTACTAAAATCCACCTTAAAATAAATAAATATGTCCAACAATGTCTTCCAAACTAATACTAAAACCTCCAAAATAATTCAAAATGATAAATACGAATAAATCCAAAATCTCTAATAATGAAAATGACTAAAATAATCTGAGAAGTTCAAATATCCTAATAAATGAAGTAAGGGTAGCTCTCCATCACACATCCCAAGATCCCCTTAAGTACCTGCCAGAAGAAAGAATACGGCATGAGCCAAATGCCCAGTACGGATTGGAATACAATTTAATAAAACAGAAAGAAGATATATAGTTTGACAGTTATAAATAAACATTAATTTTTAAAACAAGGCTGAAGCAACGAAGGGTTAGGATATTTCATACCGATACAGAACAGATAACAGATACACACATCATAGGGTACCTAATGCGTGCAACAAACCGGACAACGTGTACGGCATATACAACGTCACCGTCAAATAACAAATCACAAATCAAATCAGACTCTGGGTGCACCCACGTATCCTCAAACAAATATCAAAATGCGCAAAGCTCACCACCTGAGCTATCAGAAGGATACGCCGTGACTAATCACACTGCCACGGAAGTGTCATGCCACTGGTGCCGCAATGACATGGCTGTAGTACCCCTACAGCTGGTTAACTCGGTATACCCTATATCACTCTAAGGGTTCAAATAAAATAATTTTCACAATTTTAAAATCGCATGAACAGATATTTCAAATATTCTACGCAGATATGTAACATACATAATTTTCGAAAATCGCAGAGACAGATATTTAAATATTTTGAAACAGACTTTAAATTAAATTTCAGAGAATCAAAACAGTTAAGACGAGTAATAACGGAATGAACAGGTTTACGAAAGGAATTAATTAAATATAATTAATCCTAAAAAGAGTAGCACTGAATAGAAAGGGGACGAAATCCGTACCTTAAAAGTAGCGATCACAAACACTAACAATATCCGCAAATAACCCACTAAACACCCGGCTCCCGATCTATACAAAATATAATTTATAATCAATGATTATACATATACGAATAAACAAAGGCAATCATAGCCTTAATTATACATGTGACCCCTGTTTAAGCCAATCATATTATTATACCTATAATTATAATATGTCAAATCGGAGACAAAAAGTTTAGTTATTAAGAGTTCAAGCAAAACTTATATTAATAAATAAAATAATTATAGCAATAATGATCTATAACAAAACTCACATGCTTAAATAAATATCAATTAAGCTGGTCTTAGTCTGTTGAATATAATAAACATGTGCAGACATGCAATACCGAAGCAACATGTACATATGACTTATACTATACAAAATACACGGGCACAGGAAATAATATAAACTAATGATTTGAAAACAAGTTATAGAAATAGTAGAAGGAAAAGAGTACCGTGCTAATATATTAAATATGATAACTTGCTCTGCTATTCTCCTCTCCTCCTCTGCTCTGTTGTACGTCTCCGTTAACGATTATATTTTTAGGGTTTTAATAAAACATGTATTACACCTAATATATATAGGGAGATTTTAGAAATATTATCCTATTTCTAATCTAATTATTAATCTAATCATAATTCCTATTTCTAATCAAATTTTATAAAAAAATCAAATTTTATTAAAAACAAATTCTATTATAAGTCAAATATTATTAAAATAAATATTATTAAATAATCTCACTAATTCTAATCTAATTGTAATTAATAAAAATATTAACTAAATAAATAATACGGATATTACACACCATGAGCACGCTTCACCCTTTTTGCTTGCTTTTTCTCAAGTTGCAATTGTAGACTTGACAGACTACGTAGAAATGTCAAGATCAATCTGTGAATGACTTTACCTAGTCTGCTACTTGAAACAGACTACTCTCAGGAAATTTGCTGTCTTGAATCTTCAATTTCCGCCAAGTTTACTGTCAAAAAAATAGTTGTTGTCGTCTATTTCCAAAAGTTGTTGTCACTTGAATATGCTGTCATAGGCTCCAGAATGTAGAATGTTACTGTCAGAAAATTGATATATGTTGTGCATGAACACTTTGTGAACTTCTACTTCATGGATCATTTATTTCATTTACACATGACAGTAACTATTGATACTTACTGTCACCTACTTGACTATTTGAGCATCTTATTACAAGTGACATTTAAACATACTGTCAAACTATATATGACAGTATGTTTTACTTAATTAATTATTAATTAATCTAAGTAAATATTAGTTGATTACATTGTTGGTACCACAATCCCTAACAAATTTTAATCTTATTATTTTAAAGATTTTAATCAATATTAAAATTAGTCGATTTATGAAAATTATATAGGGAAATTCTTAATGGTACCACTATAGAATTGACTTTTTCAAGTGATACCAATAATTATAACGTTTGACTAACAGATAGATAACGGAGTATTACAGTGTGGACGAAGTCAATAGTTCGGTATTACCACTTGAAAGTTCAAAATAATAATTGGTACCATTTGGAAAAGCCAATAGTACAATGGTACTATTAGGAATTTCCCTTTTAAAAAATATTCGGTTTGTTAATGAATACGAATTCAAATACATAAATATTTATATTCGTTATTCGCTTAATTATTCAGAAAATTAAATATTATATACATTATTTTACATATATATAATAACTATATATTATTATGAATATTATTTTATATATATTATAATATACACACACACTAAACTATGGACTCGTTCAATCTTAGCACATATTATTTTTTTTCTTTTTTGCTAAATTAGTCCATTTTATTGTAACCCAACAAAATATAACTTTTTTTTTCTTTTTCTTAAACGAATACGAATAGTTCGTGAATTTAAACAAATCCGAATATGAATACAAATAACTATTCGGATAATAAACAAATACAAATCCAAATATGAATATTATAAATAATTGAGAATTGAGATATTTGGTTCGAATTCATTTCGTTATAACAGCCCTAACAGTGTTGCATATCGTGAGAAAAAACAAATATAAGGTCAGATGACTAAATGACTAAATAAATGACTAAATGGAACTTGTACATTTCCCAGGTGACTTCAAATTTCAATAATCCTCAGGTGACATATGATACCTAGGAGGAAATGGAGTGCATATACGCCTTGGAAACTAGACATTAACAAAAGCACGTAGACAACGACACAAAACAAAATACTAGACTACATCATACAGTACATCAACAGAAATAGCAGAAAATGCTACAAACAGAAATGGAGTGTATACTCGATCAGTCAATGTTCATTGCAGTTTCATCGGTTTCTTCAACAGAAATAGCAGAAAATGCTACAAACAAGTTCAAATTTCAACACATTAGCAACTGATATAAGAGTAACAAACTGCAGTACTAAAATAGTAACAGATTCAGATATGTTATAGCATACCTGATTCAATAGATATCAAATCTTCTACAACTAAATTTTTATGTTTTGATTTCCGCAACCAATTACTGAGCCCATAGTAGGGATTCTACAACTTTAGGCGATAAAGAACTTCTAAAGGCAGATTCTGATGCCACGGTAGAGATAGGAATAGCAAGAACATCACGAGCAAGTTGCGAAAGGATAGGAAATCTACTAGAATTAAGTCTCCACCAATTTAAAATATCAAACTCTTCATTCTTTGTGACAAAGACACTTTCTTTAAGATAGATATTTAGCTCATATTTTGATTCAACCTCTCCGCTCTCCATTTTATGCCTTATAAATCTATCACCTAAGGCCAATTGTGATCTTTTCCTTGAAGATACGGATGATTAAGAAGATATATTTGAGGGTGTATCTTCTTGATTACCATGAGTTTGATCAACTTTAGATTGGTACATCAACTTATACTCCTCAAACAACTCTCTCATGACCTCCATGGTGTCATTTGCCAGAGTAGACCCAAGTTTTTTTCCATGTTCCTCCCGAAGTGCAAATTGAACAAACTCCAATTTATAATAGTTTTGATTGTAGCAAAACTGAGAATGATTCTATAAATTCATTCTTATAAATTGAAAGATACATGATAAAAGATAAAAGAAGTACAATAAAGAAATCAAGGTAACGATAACTGAAAAGGAAAGGAAGTGAAATTGAAATTACAGTGAAAAGTAAAGACTCAATTAAAATACTGAAATGAAACAACATTTTCTTCACTGCTCTATCATGACAGCTAAGCAAACATAATCTACTAGGCTCCATTTTGGGCTTGCAATTCAGACTACTATATGCCCCAAGGCCCCCAATTGAAAGAAGAGGCACATTCAATCTCACCAAGTCCAGTATGTTACAGAAGACAATGGTGATGATAGTGCATGGTTACGATGAGGAGGCGCTGGTAAAATGAGAGAAATCAGAGTTTAAGTATGGTTCGAAAAAAGAATTAGAATGTAGGATATCAAGGAATTTCCCAAATTCTCTGATCAATACATAGAAAACGAGGAGAAAGAATAATGCAGAAATCACACAAACACTGATTGCTATTCCTGGTGAGAGACCTAGTGAAGCATAAGTCCCTGTAATGAAAGCAACCATCATTGCAATGATCGAGAATATGTTGAGCAACGAGGAGACAATAATTAACAATTGTACTTTATGGGCATCCTTGTTCCATGATGCTACGAAGTAGAGGAATAATGAAGAAATTGAGGATACAAGGGCTATTGCATCTGTTTCAATAAATATCTTAAACGCAAGTTTTTTTATCAGGATTGCGGATCCATTCTTCTGATTAAAGCCACCTGGCACGGTGAATCCTGCTGTCAAGGCTACCGTGGTTATGAGTGCAGCCACTATCATTTGGGTGCGGATGACAGTTCTATACCGTTCGATTATTGCGATTTCTACTTTTTTGCCTTTTAGGTACTCCCTTTTTTTTTTACTTTGTACTCTCTCCTTATCAATGTGTTTCCTTTCAAGCATAGGCCAAAAGTTTAAACTTGCTCTAGAGACAACTGGATTGGCATGTGTTTTTCGAACAAACACCTGCAATAGACGATTGTTAAATTTACGAGTCAGAAGTGTGAGAATTAGATAAACATGCAGAGATAAAGTGTATTTGCGTCTAGTTATGTTTATCTTTTTTTTTGCTGCAACATTATTTGTGCCTTACAAGATCTACTTACTGCTGAAGTTATTACACTAAGTTCATTAGCTAGTTTTCAACATTTTCAATAGTTGTATTTTGTTGAAGAAATGTGAAGCAAATAGAAGGAAAAAATATCTGAAAAAATTAAACGAAGTTTTTTAGTATACAAATACAAGGTGAACTACAAGCGACCTGGCAAACTTACCTGATCAGATAGAGTATGATTATGTACATTAGTCATATATCTGTCTTGAAGTACGTCTAGGGGAGTGGCATTATTGCCGTCTAGCACGTCCCAGTCCACAAGCCAGTCAATTCTCATTGGATCCATAAGTTGGGGGACATAACATTCCAACTTGGCCATCAGGTGGAGAGGTGTATTTCCTTCATTGTCTCTCTGATATAACAGGTTATTGCTTGCTTTAAAACCTCGTGACAATATAAAATCGATCACGTCCCGTTGAGGATATGTAATATATCGTTCTACCGCTATGTGCAAAAGATTTTTGCCATTCACATCGACAATTTCCCAACAATCTGGGTAATATTTTACAAGTTCCATCAGCACATCTTGATTTCCTTTATGTGCTGCTATATGAAGAGCTGTTCTCTTGTATTCTGTTTCTGCTAGATAACCCACAGATTTGTCTACATGTACTAGATCTTTAACTATTTTATGAACATCATTATATGCCACATAATGATACGCCGTCCACCCATGATTATCTGCTATCGTTATGAGATCTTTCATCTTTTCCAGTAGAAGTTTCATGCATTCTGATATACCATGAGAATTATTTGTAACATTAGGGGATCAATGTATTTCAATCTTGTGTTATGTTCCTACAAAATTGAGTTCTCATCTCTTGTCTGTTCTTGTGTACTCTTTGATTTCCTTTATTTTACGAATACTTGTTTAGTAATTAACATCACTTATTCACCACTACCTTGTTAGAGAAAGTATTGTTTAATTAGCACCCCCTCTTGAAAATTATCCTTTGTTACTTGGTAAATTAATATACTAAATTATTAGGTGTCACCCGTGCTGTCTATACCATTTTTAAGCAACATACTAGGAGCCTTTTGAAATTGCTCTAAGAGATTACTAAATAATTAGGAGTCATATTGCTCAAAGAAATCATATAAATTTAACAAAAACAAAATAGAGCAACACAACTGTTTAAATTGTGACACAACTGTGGTAAACCAATAAGCATAAATCAGTAAACAAGCTGAGAGAAATATAGAAATGGTACACACACACACATGTACATACCAGATCCGGCATGATTCATAGCTGCAGCATGCAAAGCGGTTCTTCCATCAGGACCTCCGAACGTTGGTGATGTACAATTCTCAAGAATGGTGTCAATTATGCTACACTCACACTTAATAGAAGCCAAGTAGAGTGGAGTTTCGTTATATTTATTTTTCGGATATGAATGTCTTGGATCTTCTTTTACTAGCAGTTGAACCACGTCCTGGCGTTTGTATCTTACAGCCGCGTGCAAGGCAGTTTCAAGTTCCAAACTGGTTGCCCTTATAAGAATTTGTACGACAGTTAAAGCCGTGGCTGCAGTAAGATTATTAGGTTGTAACCTCTTGGCTGCATCAATGAGTGCTACAACCACATCACAGTGTCCTTGGCTTGCTGCTAGGTGAAGCGCGGTCTCACCTCTCGAGCTGATCTTTAAAAGCAGAGATGCATGGACCCTAAGAATCTCCTTTACACAATTTATACTCCCGTATTGGCATGCAAGATGAAGCACCGTACTATTTGTAGGTGTCAATTGATCGCAGACAGTAAGACTCCTCTCCATCTCCTTCAAGGCATCAATGTCATCTCTAGTGACAGCTTCATATAACTCAGAATCCATGTGATTCATTAATGTGTGTCTATGTGATTGATGGATAATCAAATTGAGAAACTAGGCAACTAAGAAAGTGTATAGAAATTGATGGAATCATTGCGGACAGAACACTTTATTTATATATCAGTCTGACTATAATCCATTAGGCTTTATTTAACTACCTACCACAAATACTCCCTCGGTCTCCTTTTAATCAATTTATTTAATTTTTACACATATATTAAAGAAATTAAATTTTATCTTTATTTTAATTATGATACTCTTATAATTGCATCAATGTATTAGGTGGAAAGAAGAAGTTCATGCATTAAATAATACAAATAGTACATTATCGATGTATATTTAATAGGGGTATAGATGGAATTTAAATTTATACTAAAGAAAAAAATAAATTTTTGGGACAAACTAATATAATAGCCAACACAAATAAATTGGGACGGAAGGAGTAGTATATCGCTAAAGTCTAAAACCGTGTTGTTTAAAGTTAGTGAATCAATTAATTTTGCCAACGTCAATTTATGAATATTGACATTACTATATATTATTTAGAATTATGTATCTTAGTTTACTAATCATGTATATATTGTTAGAGTGAAGTTCAGTGAAACCCTGTAAATCGAGTCAAGACCGTCCATTTTAATCTAATATACATGATATAACTTAATAATAGTTATGACATACACCGTAATTGTAGTAATGATTCATTCACTCATATATTTGTGTACTGCAATGATATATAATTACACTATACACGCACCATATATTTGTGTTACGCAATGATAATTTCACTCTTATTTTCAGTATCATATAACGATATATTTGTGTATTGCAATAATATATCGTTACACCATACACCACTTTTGAATATTTATTATGTAAGGATAGTGTTCTGCAGTCTAAATAAAACTACGTATGTCCTGCAATCATATTTTTGTGTTGATCATGCATTAGCGTGATTGGTTAATTTGATTATTGATAATTGATAAGTAATATACGTAATTTTATTTAGATTACAAAACACTATCTTTTTTAATTCTTTAATCATAACCATTAAATGACAACAAATCGTACCATGTGAATATAGGTGATCACGGTCTCCACTTTTTTCCGGGTCTTCACTAAACCCAACTCCCGTTAATATATAATAAGTATATGGAGGGGTACACTGTCAACTGGGATTTGTTTAACTCCAATATGATCCACGTTCTTCCTCCCTCCCAACTTGTACACATTTTTTTTTTTTTTTTTGAAACCAACTTGTACACATTTATTCATTCAAGTTGTATTTTATTAATTATTTGATTCTCTCTGTCAGCATCTAAATTATTGCATTTCAAATCCCCTTTTTTATTAATTAAAAATGCTAAATTCTTACATCCAATATCACTTCAAACTATTTTCCCAATGCTAAAAATAATGTTCATATCTTCTTGTTCTCTGTTTCTCTCTGCGATATATATGTTCATCTAATTTATTCTCATTTATTTAGAAATGTTTTTACAAGATATCGATTGAAATATATTTGCAGTGTAATTACAAGTTTTGATTTATTTTTTGAGTAATGCTAGAGACCCAAAAATGTTATCAATTTTTTTCTCAAATAATGCATATCAGAATGTAAAATTTTAATTGGTTGTGAAAATATTAAATGAAATGAATCCGCTCGCATTCACATTGATCATATCAATCAAAACTTTTCATTCTCTCATGTCAGCACTGTCACATCATTTGATAAAAAAATTAATAGCATATTTGGGTTTTCTAGCATTATTTTCTTATTTTTTACTAGTTTATAACCCGTGCAACACACAGGATGAGATTAATAAATTATATATTAATTGTTTTATATGATTTAAATATATAATTTAATTTTTTTTATTATATCGGCTATAATAATATAATATATGATAAAAATTATTTATAGATAAAATAATAATATTATTTTAATATTCATAAGATTTAATTAATAAGTTTTAATATTCATGAGATTTAATTAATAAGTTTTAATTTCAAGTAAAAGTGAACTGAATATATTATTAGATTATTGTACAAAAAATGATTTACCGATGATAGAGTTATATGTAAAATATATATGTTTTAAAATTAAATTATAATCATATCATAATTGCATAAAAAATCGTATAAAAAGAAAACTTACGGATAATAAAAAGAGTTAATATAAAAAGAGGACTTACTGGACGGACGACCAATTGACCAAACTTTTTATTTTTCTTTAAATTTAATTAGGAAATTTTTATTAATAAAAAGAGTTACAAATATATTAGAAATATTTTAATTAAAATTTAAATAAAAGAGTATATTTTAATATCGATAAAATATAATATAATTTTAATATTCAAAAATTTTAATTATAAAATTATAATTTTAAATAAATTAAAGTATTTGAGCGATGAGGAAAATTGAAACATATTAGTAGATTGTGAGTACAACTATATATTTTAATTAAAAGAGAAGTTTGCTTAAAATAATATAATATAAAAATATAGATAATATAGATATAACATAGTGATAAAATTTAATTAATGTTAATAAAACAATATTATTATTATAATATTTATAAAATTTAATATTCGTATAATATAATTTAAATATAATATAATATTATTCTATCCGTGACGAGTTGTATAAAAAGAGGACTATCGGGGGTTAGAGTTGTATATAGGGTATTGATGTCGATTTTCTAGTTTGAACATACGAGTATTGATAGAAACTGGTTGTTCTAGTTTGAGCAAAGTTCTTCTAATTTGAGTAGATCTTGTGTTTTAATAAATAATTTATGTTATGCGATTAAAATAGAGAAATAAATGAAAACTAAAAAAATGCATATTGTTTATCATAAACTTTAATGATATATTAAATAAAAATTATAAGATAAAATTTAATGATATATTAAATAAAAATTATAAGATTCGTAAAAAAAGTTTATAGAATATAATTTAAATATAATATAATATTATTCTATCTTATTATCCTATCGTGTATAAAATGAGGATTACTGAGGTTAGAGTTGTATGTATGATTATATTCTTTTAAAATTATATTTTATTAAAATTCAATGGTTAAGATTGTTTTTATGGTTCACATAAAATTGGACAAGAGTCACAAGATGTTTTTTATGGTTCACCCAATACCATATCGATAATCAAATTTTTAAATTTTTCGGTTATAATAATATAGTACAAATATATGTTACCTAAACTTTATTGTACCGTTTTTACTTCCTTTTCGCACATCCACAGAAGCTATCTTATTGTATTTTAGGCACCGATTATTATTTAATTTATTTTAGCATGTGTTTCTATCACTTGTTACTTGTATATTATTGTGATAATTTATGCTTATTTTTTAATTTCTTGATTGATCACTTTTGTGAAGGATTTATTTTGTTTGAGTGTTTTAATTTTTTTAATTAATTAGCTGATTTGTGGCGCGTGTTAATGATGCTGTGATCTAGTTGTTGCAATTGAATTGATTTTGCGACACTGATGCAACATAATTATGATGATGAATAAGGGAAATCGATTATAATATTTGTGGGATTTATTTTGATTTTAATATACCGATATAATCACAAAATTATCTCTTTTAAATTGTAGTTTTGAAGAGTAAATATATTATCCTGTATTTGCATGAATTGGATCACGTTTTGAGGTACTGTTTTTTAGTTTTAAATATAGAATGTATCAGACAAACACTAATTGCAATAGATATCTTGAAAGCAGGCAGGCTTTTTTAAGTTGGGGAACATGACAGTCCAACTTGATCATCAGGCAGAGGTGTATTTTCTTCATTGTCTCTCTGATTTAACAGGTTATCGCTTGCTTTGAAACCTCGTGACAATATAAAATTGATCAAGTCCTTCAGCAATATAAAGAGCTGTTCATTTTATGCCACATAATGATATGCCGTCCACCCATGATTGTCTGCTCTCTGTATGAGATCATTCATCCTTTCCGGTTGAAGTTTCATGCATTTTGATACATATATACCATAGAGATTTTTTTTTTTAATTAGGGATCAGTTTATTTTAATCTTGCCTTATGTTCCATTGTTCCTCCACAATTGCGTTCTCATTTCACTGAGGACGACTGGTGCCAAAACACCAAATCAAGACAACATTTAGCAAAAAAGAAATAGAGCAAGACTAGCATAAACAACTGAATATATTGTGCCACTGACTGACACCCAACTGTAGCAAATCAATATAATCCGGCATGATTCATAGCTGCAGCGTGCAAAGCAGTTCTTCCATCAGGACCCCCGAACGCCTGTTTCCTGTTTGATTGATTTGGAACTGTTTGATACCTTGCTGAGCATCTTAATTATACGAGGGTCGATTATGTGGAACTGTAGGCATGATTCATAGCTGCAGCGTGCAAAGCGGTTCTTTCATCAGGACCCCCGAACGCCTGTTTATGTGGTTATCTATATGTCGATCGCCTGTTTGATTGATTTGGAACTGTTTAATACCTTGCTGAGCATCTTAATTATACGAGGGTCGATTATGTGAGTTTTATGTACGCATGTATGTTTTATTGTCTCATATATGCTAGTTAGTACTATTAGAGAAGATTATATATGGTCATAATTTTGCATGTTGTCACGAATTCTACTGTTTAATTTTTTGCGAATTCTGCTGTTTGTTTTGTTTGATTAACTTTCGTCTTGTGTGATTATTTGTACTTTAAATAATAATAATAATCATGTCAGGGGTGGCCCTGAAGTGCTCTAGGCAAAATCTGTTTTCGGGGTCCTAACGTAGATATATGCAGCATATTTCGTATATTTATATATAAAGGATGGAAAATTTGAGACCCTAGGTGCGGGCCTTGTTCGCCTATAGTCACGACCACCCCTGAATCATGTTTTGATTTTGTTTCATATTATTGCAATATCGATCATCACCTGTGATTCTTGCATTGGACACGCTGTTGGGCACCTTCCCCTCGCTTTTATTTTTCCTAGCTCCGTAACTATTCTTGTCATATTTTGCCAGGTATACTCTAGCAACAACTATATATGGCCTCAAGTTCAAGTGCCTCTGGCTGTTTCTCTGCTGAAGAATCCTCTTTAGCGACAACTATGGACTCAAGTTCAGGTGCCTCTCACTGTTTCTCTGCTGAACAACCCTCTTTAGCGACAATTGTGGACTCAAGTTCAGGTGCCTCTGGTTGTTTCTCTACTGAAGTATCCTATTCCAAGGTGGACTTTTTTGATGTTTTCAAGGCAAGTACTCCTAGAAAGCCTCTGTGTTTGTATTTCACTCAGGGTTGCTGCATTATGATGGATGAAGACGCCCACTTAAAGAAGCACATACATAGTTTTCTGGAGCTCGATACACAGTGTTTTGATCTGAAGAATGTACAGCCTCAACATTTCGACTATTTTCTTGTGCTTGATTTGGAGGGAAACATTGAGATTCTTGAATTTCCTGTTCTGATGATTGATGCTAAAACCTTGGAGCTTGATTTCTACCACCGTTTTGTAAGGCCCAGAAAAATGAGGAAAGAACGAATAGACCAGTCTCTTGAACAGCACTTTAGGAAATATGGTATCAATGGTATCTGGCATGAGACAGCAATTCCATTTAAGGAAGTTATACCACAGTTTGAAGATTGGCTAGCCAAACATAATCTGTTGACAAAGGAGCTTGGCGGGCATCTTAATAAAGCTGCATTCATAACTTGTGGCAATTGGGACATAAAGACTAAAATCCCTGAGCAATGCTAAGTATCACGGATCAATCTGAAGGCCATATCCTTAAACTTTTACAAGAGGGCGAGATCTATGCTCGCAATGATGGGGCGGCTTCAGATGCCATTAGTAGGAAACCACCATCTTGGAATTGATGACGCAACTAATATCACAAGAATTGTGCAACATCTGTTTGTTGATGGTTCAATTCTTCAGATCACTGCACGGAGAAACAGTGATGGAAAGGTAGAATTCCTCTTTGAAGATCGTATCTGGTAGATTTAAAAGGTTTGAAACTAAAATTAAAGATGAAAGTGAAGAGTTAGATTATCAGTCTAATTAATATTTTTCAGAAATCAGAAGTCATTACTTTACTTTTAGGCCACAGTATACTTTTTAAACAGTGTGGTAGATAATATAGGAGGACCCGGATCAGAGATATCTTTACAGTCTATTCCCACCCACCTTGCTCGCTTGCTTTTAATCTAACTTCATGTATCTAACTTCATCTATTCCTTCCCTGCCCCCAATCCCGGCTAGCTGATCAACCGAGTTGCAATCCATCCCGCCGGCTGATCAAATGACTGGACGTTTAGACCCCTCCATTCATTTGCTTCTCTTTTCTTCTGCAAAATCACTATATACAAATCCGGAATTTAGTACACATCCCGCAACAACAAAAAAACAATTTATGAGCATGGGACCGATATTAAGCACATACTAGGTTTAGGGGATCTATCTTTTCCCGGAACGCTTCGTTTCAAGTCGTACGGTTTCAAAAGTAGGGGATCTATCTTTTCCAAAAGTAACATTTAAATTGAAAACACTTTTTTAGAGAGATGTTTTTAAATTTTATCAAATAACTTTTTACATGCTTATCAAGAAAAAGCTGGTGATGTTGTTAGCAACCAGTATACCAGACACACCTTTATGTTATATTTAGTGGGGATGAACATGAAATTTGAATTATAATATTCAAAATTTTCATTCTTATCTATATTCCATGGGTGCCAATATAAATTAGAGTTAAAACCTCTAATTTCAAATGTAATATAACAACCACTATGTTGTATTTGGTTGAATAGAATGGAATGCAATTAAATTAAATGAAAATAAAGAAAATTTATATTGATAGGATGGAAGATTTTAAAAAAAATGGGTAAGTGCAAATTGTTTTTGGTAATAATTGGGAAGAAAATCTATATGGAAGAGAATGAAGTATTTTATAACAAATTGGAGATTTGAGTTCTAATTTAAGTTGTTAGAAATGAAATTTTTAAATTTTTTTAAAAATTCACTTATAATGTAGTTCAAATCCCATTTTATTCATTCGAAATATATTTATTCCAACCAAAAATAAATCTTTGGTTACCTTTGATTAACTATAGAAAGAATAATAATCGTCAAATTTTCTCTCTAAATATATAAAAATTACTAAATCTTTGATTAATTATAGAAAAAACAATGAACGTCAAATTTTCTCAGAATAAATAGATGAAAGTTGTTATAGATCTAATACTAAAAAATATTTTTAATTTTAAAGTACTAAGAGAGATTTAATTTCGAACCATGTCAATAACGTATTAAAAATCAACATTTATATTATAATATCATTATATTTTTTTATCTATAATACCATAAGTTCCTAATTCAAAAAATATTAAGATAAAAATTTCATACCAATAAAAATATAATATAAAATTTTATTTATTTAATTAATAATCAATTCGTGCAACGCACGTATTATAAACTAATATAGATATATGTTGAACCCTTTACTCTAATTATATATAAAATATAATGAGCAAGTTATTTTATTTTTGATATTTAAATAACTTTCATAATTAAAAAAAATTCAATTTTTTATAATTGTTTTAATTTTATTATATATATAAAATTATAATTATATTATTAACCATATTAATTAGTTCCTAATTAAAAGTTAAAACTATGAATTGTGTAATATACTAATACTCTACATCTCTGTCGGTGTAACACTTAACTAGAGTAGACTATGGAAGTTCTAATATATTATTTTATAATTACATAAGACTTGAATTATAAATTAGTAGTTGGAAATGCCATAAATGAGAACAAGAACGTGACCAGAGAAATTAAACGAAATAGTAAGGAAGGTTGGTTAGGAAATCTTAGTCCTCTGCAGCGTCAAGTACGTTATAAAAATATACAAGTATATACAACGTTAACTAAATTAATATAATCATATTATTTATAATTGAGTTATAATTTAATTTGAATAATACACTTGTTGGATCTAACAATAATTTTATAGTATGAGAAATTACAGAATGAATCGAGTTTAAAATATGTGAAACTAAACTAAATTATGAATCAATGTCAATATTTGCCGTTTGACACAATTTTACTTTTAGTTTGTTAATATTAATTTATATTTTATATAAAGTATAGTTTTTTTAATATATGACTCTTAATTTAATATTAATATAAATAATTATTTATTAATTTTGTATGGTGTAGAATAAATTATTTATATTTATTAATATTTTTAGAAGTAATAATATAAATTTAAATTGTTGTTATATATATATATATTAATAATTGCAAATATTATATTTAAATATTAAATCCCTAATTTTTTTATAACATTGGAATATAATCCATATAATATTTATTTTATCATATATAAATATGTTATATATACTATTTATATTATTATATTATAAAAATACATAAGTATATTTGGTTGCTTACTAGGTGTATATTACCGTTGTATGATAAAATAAATTAAACAAAACATATTATAATCAAATATTATAATACTAAAAAATATTTTATATTTTAATATTTAAAATATTACTAAAAGTTTAAAGTTTCAATCTCTACAATAACATATTATACTCAAATAATTATATTTCTAATGGTAAAGATATAAAAAGGTTCAAATTTCATCAATTACATATTATTACCTTTTTATTTTTTTGAATCTTAATAAAATTATTTAATATGATTAACAATATAAAAGTGTTTTATATATTAAATAAAATTAAAACTAATAAATAGATTATCAAAACATTTTAAAATATATTATTTTTGTAGGTATATGTTTCCCAGAATAATCAATCTATTACAGAAGGGGGTTGAATGTAATAGTGCCTGTAAATCGATTATGAACACAAGTATATTGAATGGAATACTGTTTTGTATTAATAATGAACTTGAATACAAAACTCTCTCAAGATATTAAGTTCTTAAGAGCTGCTAGGTTACAAGATATTGCTTTTATGAATTCGATATTTAATTATAACCTATCTCTGTGTTTATATAGACACAGCTACAAATACAATTACAAAACAGATTATGATAAGAATAGATTTAATAAGGTAATTTGACTTGCACTTGAATTCCTTCTTACTATCCAAATCAGACTCTGATTTGTCTGTTTCCTTTTCTGATAAACTCTGGAGCTAAACTCTGTCGGTTTGTCATTCTCTGATTTGAGCATTCTCTGTTAGAGTAAACTCTGATTGAGTATTCTCTGGTAGAGTAAACTCTGACCGACAGCTTCCTTAAACGCTGATGACGTCAGCATAAACTCTGTTTAGTAATCTCTGACAATCACCAGTGTTTGCATTCCTAACAATCTCCCCCAATTTATGCTTTAAGAATTAAAACATAAATTTCACTTATGATGTCAGAAATACAAGACAAATGCATCAGAGTTTATTTACCCTTTTTAGACTTAGATTCTTCTGTAAAATAATTCTTCTTTCAGAAATTGACTTAGGAGCTTCTCTTCAGCATTTTTCAGTAAGTCAACAAGCTTCTCCTTCAATTCCTTCATGTTTTCAGAAGAATCATCTATTTGAAATATTGCAGCCCTTAGAGCATAAATTGATGACCTTTCCATCCTTTCATCTAAGACAATGCAACAGGTCTTCATTCCATCAGGATTTAAAATTAGTGTAGGAATCCCTAACACCATCTTGACCTTTGCATCTCCCTTTCTCATAGCTCTTCTTGTTCCATCTTCAAGTAAATACCCAAACTCATAATCTTCAGACTTTATCATCATCAATCTTTCACTCTTCTTCTTTTCAGCTATTTTTCTTTCAAGAATCTTTCTCCACTTTGAAGTTGCTTCATTTTCATCATTGAGCAGATATAGAACATGTTCAAGTTCTTTAGATGCCTTATCCTTCAGATTTTCTTCAGCAATCTTCAAAACTCTCCCATCTTCTAGAAAATACAGAAGCTTCTCCTTAGCTTGAGCTCCATCAAAACTATCTTTCACTATGTTAACAGATATTAATTTGTCAAGATGTTCTTGAGACAGCTCTTCTTCAGGTTTATCTTTTAATGAATAAGGATCTCTGAAGATGTTTGCTTCACCTCTGTAGATCTTAGCATGTGTATCACTAATACCACCCTTGTTGTTTCCAAGCCTGGCATTGAGTGTCAGAGTTTGAGTTGTAGTCCACAGAGGATCAGACTTTTTCTTTCTGATCAGAGATGGTTGATGATCTTCTTCTTCAACATCAAACCTAGATCCACCTGGTAGAAAAGTTGTTCCCATCATAGTAAGAGATGTTTGTGGTTTGGTTGGAGCTTTTTGTTGAATTCTTGAGGATGATCTGGTTTGAATTTCTGAGACTTGTTTTGGTTGATCAATTATCTTAGGAACTTCAACAGATTTGATTTGAGTAGGCTTGGATTCTGACTTCTTCTTTTGAGCAGGTGCCTTTTTCACATATTTTCTCTTCTTCTTTTCTTGAGCATTTTTATTTCCAGACTTTTTCAGTTCAGCTTCCACAGCAACAGGATCCATTCCTGGATTTTCTTCTTCAAACATTTTCTTTGCCAGTTCTGCATCTTTTAAGTTTTGTTCTTCAATCCTCTCAGGCTTATCTTCTTCTTCAAGCCTTTTTGCTAATTCCAAATCAGCATCTATCAGAGTTTGCTTGTCGTCAGAGTTTACATCAGACTTTGATGTCATCAGAGTTTGTGAGGTTGTCAGAGTTTGTCTTATCAGAGTTTGTTTTCCTTCCTTATGACTCCCATGATCTTCATCATCAGGTTTGTCAGAGTTTAGAATTTCATCCTCCTTGCATTTGTCTGAACCCGTCTCCCCCTTTCTGACATCATTCCCAATGTGCTCAGTAAAAAATTGAACGAAGTTTGTGAGCATGCCCTGCATAGAAGTGACAGAGACAGAAATCTCATCAACCTTGGATTCCAAAGCATTCTGCTTGTCTGAAATGTTCTTTATCTTCATGCCTAAAGAATTCTGAGAAGTAGAGAAGGTAGATTCAACAGCTGCTGTAGATTTAGTGACAAAGTCCTTAAGACCACTAACTTCACTCTTAAGTCCTTTGGTCATTATGGTGGATGCCTTCAAGAGTGTCTTGAGTTCTGGAGAGTTTATTTCTTTATCAGCTTTATTGACCAAGTCAATAACATGAGGCCATGGAATATTTGCCTCAGGAAACTTCCAAGAGAAATCCCAGATTTCTTGTCTGTGAGAGGTAAGGTAATCTTCATTTGAAGTCTTTGGAGTAGAAGAGAAATCCCTTCTGACACCCTCTGCATTTAGATCAGCCTCAATTTGACCTTTGAGATTTTCCACCACCATGTAATCAGGATAAGCCATTTGCAATCTGTCAAGTGCATCATAAGAGTTGACAGGCCACCTTTTGGTGTTATACCGCTGTGTGAAGGGAATGGAGAGATCTGTGACTACTTCATCAGCAAAAATCACATCATCAGAATCTGAGTCCTTTCCATCAGAATTTAATAATTCAGCAGTGTTTGGCACAACATCAGAGTTTGCAGAAATAGGTAAACTCTGAGTACCTGCACAAATAACAGAACACCCTAAATCACTCTGATTTTTTAAAGTAATCTCATTACTTCTCACATCACACATATCATAACTTTCAATAGTTAGATTTTGCTCACTAGAAGTAACTAACTTCTTTCTCAATTCTACCTCTCCTTTTGCCAGATCCTGTGTCTGCCTCTCATTAATTCTGTTTTCCACACATTTTACCTCAGACTCACCAGAAAGGTTCAACACACAATGTCCTACAGAAATAAGAGGTGGCTGAGAAAGGATATCTGTAGTCACATGAATAGGGGTATCCTTTTTAGGACTATCCATGATCATCCCAGCAGTAAATGTAGGAAACATAAATTCTGAACTTATGCAATCAGAGAATGTAAGTTCTGAAGAAAAGTCAGAGTTTATACCTTGATCCTTTGAAGTTGTAGATGGAGTCTCCATGGGCTGTGTAGAAATTGGTTGCACTAAAATAGCATCAGAGTGTGCCTGTGGAGCTTCATCAGAGTTTGTCTGTCTAACATGTAAGTCTTGGTCTGCAATCATAAGAGTGATGATTGGTTCTTGTGTGACCTGAGTCATATCTGTAGCTGCTTCACCACTTTGAGGTGAAGGTTCTTGTGGGCTTGACTCTGCCAGAGATTGGCCTTCAGCATCAACAACAGCAATGTCTTTTATAATAGATTGAGTGCCTGCATCCAAACTTTGATTGAATGGTTCTTGTGTGGCTGGGGCCTTGACAACTTCTTCAACCCTTTGAGCTGAAGGTTCTTGTGGATTGTACCCCTGATCAATGCTGGCTTTACTTGCTGGAATTGTGGCTTCTATTGAACTTTGATCAATAGGTTCTTGTGTACCTGGCCCTTCAAGGACTGCTACCTCACTTTGAGAAGTAGGTTCTTGTGTGTCCTGGCCAAAAGTGACAGACTTTTTCTTCTTTCTTGAAAAACGTTGAGAACTAAGAGATGCTGACGATGACTTTGATTTCTTTGCCTCCATTTCTCTTCTTACTTCTTCAGCCAGTTCCCTTGCTCTTTCATAAGATATCTCCTTTATGACTTGCTTTGGAGACTTTGTAGGAGAATCAGATACTGGTATAGGACCAGCTTCCTCTGGAGTGACATATGGCCCATCTTTCAAATAATTGTGTTGTCGCTCCTGTTCAGCCTTGAGCCCAATCATGTTCTCAATTGGAACTGGTAATCCAGGTTCCTTCCAAGGAATATTTGCCTTCCAGCAACCCCATGCTTCACCAGAGTTTATCAAGACATTAGTGGTTGGCTCAGAGTTTGTAATGTCTTCAGAGTTTAAATCTTGAGGTTTAGGCTGATCAGAGATTAGGACGTCAGAGTTTAGAGCTGCATCAGAGTTTATCCCTGCAGTGTTTGCAGCCTCAGAGTTTGCAAGTTTGACTAATCTTCTCCTCTTTTTCTTTACCTCAGCCCCAGTCTCAGAAGCCTGTTCAACTGTCGTTCTTTTAGCAAAAACGAACTCTTCATCAGAATCTGTATTTTCATCAATTAATTTCCTCTTTTTGAGAGTAGATTCTGTTACTGACTTCCCCTTCCTTTTGCTGGAACCCTGTTGAGAGGTGTGTTTTGCAACTACAGTCTGTTGAGAGACTGTAGAGGTTGGCAAAGGTGTTTGGGAGTCAGTGTTTGGAGGGTGGCTTGGGTTTGAATCAGAGGGTGCTAAACTCTGATCCATAGCCACTGAGATGAAATCCCTGCCATACATGGTAGGCATTCTCTGATTTAAGAGAAGCCTGACCCATGTGGGAAAAAAGAGAGGAGAGAGATTACCTTTCTTAGTGTCCTTCCTAGCTAGGTCAGCAAAAATTCTTTTGTTCATACAAAAACTAGCTAAACTCTGATCATTCTCAAGACTTACATTAGGCAACAAATAATTAAAAATTAACTGAAGAAATCTAGCAAAGTATATGGTGTGAACATCATCATTAATTTTGCTAGCTAGCTGCCTAATTATTAAACAAGGAAAATTGAAATTGAGATTATGGGTCAGAGAATACCCAATCTGTTGTGCTAGTTGTGGGATTGCATCAAAATTTGTGCATTTGCCTGTGAAGGCCCTTGTAATGCAATCGAAGAAAAAACTCCATTCTCTTCGAAGATTGGGTCTTGTCAGGCTCCCTAACTTTGATAGGCTTCCTCCATAGCCTATAGACCTGAAAAACCCCTTGACCTGTTCATCTCCAACAAGGTCATCATACACAGCCACTTCTGGTAGATGTAGAGCTTGTCTCACCACAGCAGGAGTAATTGTGTGTTTTCCATTGCATTGAAATGTGATAATGGGTTCTTCATCATCATCAGCATTGTTGTACGTAGCAGTGGACCATATTCTTACCAGAGATTGAGCAGAAAAGTTTAATGGTTCCTGGAGTGCATAGCCAATATAACTTTGTGCTAGAAAATCCTGGACAACATGAAAATCTTCAGGTGCATCCGTCTTATTTAACAAAGAAATATAGTTTGTGGCAGCAAAAGTATAGTTTTGGAAGGTTTGTCCTTTGGATGCCATTGAAACAAGAAAGAGTTGCAGGTTAGAGCAGTTTAGGGTTTGTGCGTAAGTGAGAAGTAATAGATACAGATGTTTAATTCAAAATGACAATATGAATTAAACTGTGCCCTTTCAATTGCATAAAAACTGTAGTGGGACACGTGGCAAAAGCTGATTGAAAAAACAATTATTAGTACAAGTCTCAAAATTCAGCAAGTGTTTGTGTACTGTGTAATGATATGAATCGACAGTCGTGAGAAACACGCGCTTTATTATAAATCCAACCAGAGAATAATAATTATGATGTCACAAAAAGAAATATAATGTCATAAATGTGATCTCAGAGTTTACCACGTAATCAGAGTTTACAGATCAGAGTTTGTATGAGTCAGAGTTTAGTATGTACTGTCAGAGTTTACCACATACTTTGACAGAGTTTACCATAAATACTGAGAACTTGTGATCAAAGATTAGTTGATATAATGATCAGAGTTTACTCCATTTTCATCAGAGTTTACCCCATACTCTGACATAGACTCTGATTGTCTGAAACTTGCTAAGTTGAGC
Source organism: Oenanthe sinensis (assembly GCA_028671895.1). Taxonomy (NCBI): domain Eukaryota; kingdom Viridiplantae; phylum Streptophyta; class Magnoliopsida; order Apiales; family Apiaceae; genus Oenanthe; species Oenanthe sinensis. The sequence goes on from CM053808.1 coordinate 1,939,391, forward strand.
CACTTGACACCATCCCTAATTCAGAAACCAGTCTGTTAAATGTTGCTTCAGGCAGAGGTTTTGTGAAGATATCTGCTAACTGTTGATCTGTAGGAACAAAATGCAATTCAATTGTGCCTTCTTCCACATGTTCCCTTATGAAGTGATATCTGATACTGATGTGCTTTGTCAGAGAATGTTGAACTGGATTCCCTGTCATTGCAATAGCACTTTGGTTATCACAATAAATAGGAATTTTTGAGAATTTCAAACCATAGTCTAGCAATTGATTTCTCATCCATAAGATTTGTGCACAGCAGCTTCCAGCAGCAATATATTCAGCCTCTGCAGTTGATGTTGAAATTGACTTCTGTTTCTTGCTTTGCCATGATACAAGTCTTCCACCTAAAAATTGACAACTCCCACTTGTGCTTTTCCTGTCAATCTTGCATCCTGCAAAGTCAGCATCTGAATATCCTATCAATTTGAAATCAGACTCCCTAGGATACCACAAGCCAAGATTAGTAGTGCCCTTGAGATATCTGAAAATCCTTTTCACAGCAATCAAATGAGGTGCTCTTGGATTTGCTTGAAATCTAGCACATAGACATGTGGCAAACATTATGTCTGGTCTACTTGCAGTTAAATAAAGTAGAGAACCAATCATTCCTCTGTATGCTGTAATATCAACAGGTTCTCCAGTGTCTTGATCAAGTTTTGTTGCAGTAGCCATGGGAGTTGTAGCAGATGCAGAATCTTGCATTTGAAATTTAGTGAGTAGATTCTTTGTGTATTTAGACTGATTAATGAAGATCCCTTCTTCAGTCTGTTTCACTTGTAAACCCAGAAAATAACTCAATTCTCCCATCATACTCATTTGATACCTGGACTGCATTAACTTTGAAAATCTTTCACAGAGTTTCTCATTAGTGGAACCAAATATAATATCATCAACATATATTTGAACCAATAATAAATCCTTACCTTGAGTTCTATAAAACAAGGTTTTATCAATTGTTCCTCTAGTGAAACCATTTTCAAGTAAGAATAGAGCCAGAGTTTCATACCAGGCCCTTGGTGCTTGCTTTAGTCCATATAAAGCTTTATCCAGTCTGTAGACATGATTTGGATATTTTGGATTGACAAAACCAGGTGGTTGTTCAACATAGACTTCTTCTTCAAGTTCACCATTTAAAAATGCACTTTTAACATCCATTTGGTAGACCTTGAATTTCTTATTTGCAGCATAAGCCAGAAAAATTCTGATTGCCTCAAGTCTAGCTACAGGAGCATAGGTTTCATCATAATCAATCCCCTCCTGTTGTGAATAACCTTTGGCTACCAGTCTTGCCTTGTTTCTTGTAATTATTCCATCAGAGTCTGTCTTGTTCCTGAATACCCATTTTGTGCCAACAATAGATCTGTTCTTTGGCCTTGGAACTAAGGTCCAAACTTCATTCCTTTCAAACTCGTTCAATTCTTCCTGCATTGCAGTAATCCAATCTGCATCTTTCAAAGCATCTTCAATCCTTTTTGGTTCTGTTTGTGAAAGAAAACTATGAAATAGACATTCATTTTGAGTAGCTTTTCTTGTTTTTATTCCACTCTCCAGATCACCTATGATTAAATCAGGTGTGTGATCTTTGGTCCATTTTCTTGGATGTGGAAAGTTCCTTGAACTAGATGCTCCCCCATGATCTGTGCCTTCATAGAATGATCCTTCTGTAAATGATGATCCTCCCCTTGAAGATGTGTTTCCATCAGTGTTTGATGTCTCAGAGTTTATGTACTCAGAGTTTGAATTATCAGAGATTGAGGTATCAGTGTTTGTGGTCTCAGAGTTTGAAAGATCAGAGTTTGTGTTGTTCAGAGTTTGGTCAGACTCTGATATTTCAATTGTTGAATCTCCAATGTCAGTATGTGATTGTTGTTGCTCCCCCTCAACATGTGCAGTTTCTTCAATTTCTATTTCAATCATTTCTGAATCAGAGTTTAAAGAATCAGAGTTTACCTCTCCAGGATTTGGTTGATCAGTGTTTATCTCGTCAGAGTTTGGTTCAACAGAGTTTATTTTCTGCAGTTCATTCTCAAATCTCAGTGTTTCTTGTGCATCTTTATCATATAACCCAGCTATCTTCCCTTCATCAAAGGAGACATTAATTGATTCCATGACTGTCCTTGTCCTTAAATTGAATACTTTGAATGCCCTTGAAGAGGTTTTAGAAGTTGTTGCATATCCAATAAAAATTCCCTCATCTGCTTTAAGTTCAAACTTCTTCAATTGTTCAGGATGTGTCTTGAGAATAAAACACTTGCTTCCAAAGATGTGAAAGTACTTGACATTAGGCTTTCTTCCTTTCAAAGATTCATATGGAGTCATTCCATGTTTGTTAATTAAGGAACAATTCTGAGTGATGCATGCAGTGTTCACAGCTTCTGCCCAAAAATAAGTAGGTAGGTTTGCTCCTTCGAGCATTGTTCTGGCAGCTTCTATTAGAGTTCTGTTCTTTCTTTCAACAACACCATTTTGTTGAGGTGTGCCAGGTGCTGAGAATTGTTGAGTGATGCCTTTTGTTGAGCAGAATTCCTCCATTGTAGAGTTCTTAAACTCTGTTCCATTGTCACTCCTTAGATTCTTTACTTTGTGAGTTGATCCATTCTCAATCATTGCAATATGATCAATAATTGTTTCTGCAGTTTCATCCTTCTTGTGCAAAAAGTATACCCAAGTAAATCTAGTGAAATCATCAACTATTACCAGAGTGTATTTCTTCTTTCCAATGGACATTATGTTAACTGGACCAAATAAGTCAAGATGCAATAGATGAAAAGGTTGATCAATAGAGTTTTTAGTTTTGTTCTTGAAAGATGTCTTCCTTTGTTTGGCCTTTTGACATGAATCACAGAGTCCATCAGGATGAAATTGAACTTTTGGAAGACCTCTAACTAGGTCCTTCTTTACCAATTCATTAATGTTTCCAAAGTTCAAGTGACACAACTTTTTGTGCCAATTCCAGCTTTCCATTGGTGATGCCTTTCCAAGTAGACAGGTCAAGGGACCATTAGAATTAACATCCAAGCTAGCTTCAAATAGGTTGTTATGTCTGTGGCCAATAAGAGCTACTTTTCCATTTTTCTTGCTTTTCACTTCACAATGAGTTCCATGAAATTCCACAGAGAAACCTTTGTCTGTCATTTGACTCACACTGAGCAGATTATGTTTGAGTCCTTCAACCAAAGCTACATTTTCAATGATGACATTTCCAATCACAATGTTGCCATATCCCAGTATTCTTCCTATGTTGCCATCTCCATAAGATACTGCTGGGCCAGCCTTCTCCTCAAACTCTGAAAGCAGGGATTTATTTCCAGTCATATGTGCAGAACATCCACTATCAATTACCAGAATGTTTTTCCTGTTTCCCTGCAATCAGTAAATGCAATTTAATTAGAAGATTTGGGGACCCAAACTAGTTTGGGTCCTTTCTTTGAAAACTTGTTAACTTTTGCAGCAGAAGTTCTTTTGTCAGAGTTTGTGTTAACAGAGTTTACATGATCAGAGTTTGCATTCACAGAGTTTGTACTGTCAGAGTTTACACTCCTTTTATCAGACTTTATCACATACATTTGCTTGACAGTATGTTTTGGAGAATCACTCTTTTGAGGCTTTGGTTTGTAAGAATTGTAATACAAATTATGATAATCTTTGCATGTATAAATGGAATGCCATAAACTACCACAATGAAAACAGGGATTGTATCTTGTTTGTTTTCTAGCCTCAAACCTAGGTCTTTCAGATTCTTTCTTTTTCTTTTGTTTGCAGTCAATAGCAAGGTGATTAGAATTACCACAAGTAAAACAGATTTTCCTAGGAGCATCAGGGATATTTATGTAATTATTCTCCTTAGTAATTCCTACTTTACCATTCCTATTTCTTTTCACCTTCTTAGTTTTATTAGTGACTGCCTTCAACTTTTCTTTAAGTTGCTTCTGTGAAAGTAACCCTACATTCACCTTCTTAAGATCTAGCACACTATTATTTTTAGAGCATTCAGGGAGAGTTTTCTTATCATTACTAGCTCTAACAAACTTCACAGGTTCACTCAATGTTCCTTTTGTGTGTGAATTAGTATGAATTTCTTTATCAGATTCATAACCTAAGGCAGATGTCCAATTCTTTTCAGAAAGCATTTGTTGGACCTTCTTACCAGAGTTTGTCCAAACTCTGAAGGTCTCTTTTTCCTTAGCTATCTCAGATTTCAAATATGTGACTTGTATTTCCAACTGAGTTTGCATGTGTATAGCATTCTCACAGTCTTTCTTAAAACTAAGCATGTGAACAAGTTCAGTTTCAAGAAAGTCATTCCTAGCATTCAGAGTTTGTATTTCAGATTTTAATCTTTCATTCTCAAGAGATTGTGATTTAAAGCTAACATGCAGATTTCTAAGAAAAGACTTTAGTTCATGAATATCTTCAGTATCAAAATTGAAAACAGAGTTTGGTACCTTGTCAGAGTTTAAAATGGGAGAATTAGAGTTTGCCATGAGAGCATAGTTAGTTTCTTCTTCAGAGTCTGAGGAATCCATCCAATCGTTCTTTGATGTGATGAGAGCTTTCCCAGATTCCTTGCTTCTGCACTCAGTAGCAAAGTGTCCCATCTTGTTGCACTTGTAACACTTGACCTTTGATTTATCAAGAATTTTTGATTTTGCATCTCTATTTTCCCTTTTTCTGAATCTGTCTTTCTTGTCTGTCTCACTATGCTTCTTCTGAAAGTTTCCTTGCTTCCTAAATTTTCTGTATTTCTTGAAGCTTTTGACAAACATAGCAAACATCTCCATCATGTCAGAGTCTGAAGAATTTTCAGAGTTTTCATCAGAGTTTGCCTCAAACTCTGATTCACTGCTATCTTGGAGTACTACTTCTTTCCCTTTCCTTGTTGAAACCTTAAGCACCTTTTCTTTTGGTTCTTCAATTTTTGCTTCAACATTCAAAGCAATAGGTCTTGCCTTGTTACTCTTTCTATTTCTTCTTTGCTGTAACTCCAGATCATGAGTTTTCAATTTGCCATAAACTTCATCTAAGGACATCTCATCCAAGTCAGCCCTGTCTCTTATCAAGGATGTCTGCAGATCCCATTCTTCTGGAAGAGCCCTCAGAAATTTGGTGTTTGAATCTTCATTGTCATATACTTTATCCACCAAAGCTAAGTTATTCAACAGAGTTAGAAATCTATCATAGATATCTGTGAGGGACTCATTCTGCTTAGCCTCAAAGTATTCATATTCTTGGATTAGAACAGATCTTCTATTTTTCTTTATCTCCTTGGTTCCTTGACATTGAACCTCCAGTGCATCCCAGATTTCTTTGGCAGTTTTGCAAGCTATTACCCTGTTAGACATTACAGAGTCAAGACTGTTATGTAGAATATTTCTTACCTTTGCATCTTTCAAGACTTCCTGTTTTTCTTCATTAGTCCATTCTTTCTTGTCCTTCAGGGTGTAATACTCAGGGATTTGTCTTCCTTCCACAATTGTAGAAGGCACCAGTTTGGTTGGTAGGTACTGACCTGTATGGATCCTATCTAAGTAATCAGGATCAGTTGCTTCTAAGAACATCATCATCTTCACCCTCCATGTAGGGTATTCAGCCTTCTTCAATATTGGAATTCTGATGCTCTCATACTTGTTTCCAGACATGATTATTTGATCTTTTTGAGTTGAAATTTACAACCAGCTCTGATACCAATTGTTTCCCAGAATAATCAATCTATTACAGAAGGGGGTTGAATGTAATAGTGCCTGTAAATCGATTATGAACACAAGTATATTGAATGGAATACTGTTTTGTATTAATAATGAACTTGAATACAAAACTCTCTCAAGATATTAAGTTCTTAAGAGCTGCTAGGTTACAAGATATTGCTTTTATGAATTCGATATTTAATTATAACCTATCTCTGTGTTTATATAGACACAGCTACAAATACAATTACAAAACAGATTATGATAAGAATAGATTTAATAAGGTAATTTGACTTGCACTTGAATTCCTTCTTACTATCCAAATCAGACTCTGATTTGTCTGTTTCCTTTTCTGATAAACTCTGGAGCTAAACTCTGTCGGTTTGTCATTCTCTGATTTGAGCATTCTCTGTTAGAGTAAACTCTGATTGAGTATTCTCTGGTAGAGTAAACTCTGACCGACAGCTTCCTTAAACGCTGATGACGTCAGCATAAACTCTGTTTAGTAATCTCTGACAATCACAAGTGTTTGCATTCCTAACAGTATAATTAAAATATTATTCATAAGAAAAAAATAAAAAAAATAATTTTATTTATATAATTAAAACATTTTAAAATATATACTAAACAATCAAAATAACATTTTGAAACTCTAATATACTCTATATATACTGCATGTTTTATATATTTATATATAAAAGATTAAGAAAATTTAGGACCCGTACGACTTGGTAATGCTACCTGGTAACTGGGAACACATGTGCTTCAAGTTCAGTATAGCCATTGACATAATTAATTGATTCATTAATTCGATCGTTAGGTAGAGACACTAAAGTCTAGAGTACGAGCCTGATTTATAAATGCAAGCTATCTGTATTGCTTTCCATCAAGTTATATGCACTTTCTATGCCTTGCTTTTCAGTTTGATTATCCATCAATCACATACACACAAAATTAATCGCATGGAGTTTAAGTTGTATGAAGCTGTCACTAGAGATGACGTTGATGCCTTGAAGAAGATGGAGAAGAGCCTTGAGGTCGGTGATCAATTGACACCTACAAATAGTACGGTGCTTCATCTTGCATGCCAATACGGGAGTATAAATTGTGTAGAGGAGATTCTTAGGGTCCATGCATCTCTGCTTTTAAAGATCAACTCGAGAGGTGAGACCGCGCTTCACCTAGCAGCAAGCCAAGGACACTGTGATGTGGTTGTAGCACTCCTTGGTGCAGCCAAGTCCTCGGGGCTACAACCTAATAATCTTACTGCACACACCTCGTTAACTGTCGTACAAATTCTTATAAGGGCAACCAGTTTGGAACTTGAAACTGCCTTGCACGAGGCTGTAAGATACAAACGCCAGAACGTGGTTCAACTGCTAGTAAAAGAAGATCCAAGTCATTCACATCCGAAAAATAAATATAACGAAACTCCACTCTACTTGGCTTCTATCAAGTGTGAGTATGGTATAATTGACACAATTCTTCAGAATTGTACATCACCAACGTTCGAGGGTCCTGATGGAAGAACCGCTTTGCATGCTGCAGCTATGAATCATGCCGGATCTGGTATGTACATGTGTGTGTGCGTGTGTGTGTATTCTTCAACATAATCTCTTTGAGCAATTTCAAAAAGCTCCTTGTACATATTTTACTTCTACTATAGACAGTATGGCTCCTGATAATTTAGCATATTGATTTACTTAGTGACAAATGATAATTTTCAAGAGCTCCCTAACAAAATTATTTTAACTTGGCAAAAGAAAACTCTTTTCTAACAAGGTGAGATATGAATTACCAAGTATTTGTAAAATGTAGATGATCAAAAAGAGTACACAAGAACATACAGGAAATGAGAACTCAATTTTGTAGGAAAATAAGACAAGATTGAAATAAATTGACAAAACATTTTTATGGTATATCAGAATGCATGAAACTTCTACTGGAAAAGATGAAAGGTCTTATAAAGATTGTAGACAATCATGGGTGGACGACCTATCATTATGTGGCATATAATGATATTTGTGAAATTGTCGAAGATCTAGTACGTGCAGACAAATCTGTGGGTTATCAAGCAGAAAAAGAATACGAGAGAACAGCTCTTCATATTGCAGCACACAAAGGAAATCAACGTGTGCTGATGGAACTTGCAAGATATTACCCAGATTGTTGGGAAGCTGTAGATATGAATGGCAAAAATCTTTTGCACATAGCGGTAGAACGATATATTACATATCCTCAACGGGACGTGATCGATTTTATACTGTCACGAGGTTTTAAAGCAAGCAATAACCTGTTATATCAGAGAGACAATGAAGGAAATACACCTCTCCACCTGATGACCAAGTTGGAATGTTATGTCCCCCAACTTATGGATCCAATGAGAATTGACTGGGTTGTGGACTGGGACGTGCTAGACTGCAAGAATAGCACTCCCCTGGACATACTGCATGACAGATATATGACTAATGTACATGATCATACTCTACCTGATCAGGTAAGTTTTCCAGGTACCTTATAATTCACCTTGTATTATTATATATACCCTCTACAAAACTTAAATTTAATTGTTCCATTCCTTCTATTTGCTTCACATTTCTCCAACAAAATACTACTATTGAAAATGGACTAGCTAATGAACTTTAGTGTAATAGCTTCAACAGTAAGTAGATCTGGAAAGACAAAATAATGTTGCAGCAAAAAAGAAAAGAAAACACGTTATCTCTGCATATTTATCTAATTCTAACACTTCTGACTTGTAAATTTAACAATCGTCTATTGCAGGTGTTTGTTCGAAAAACACATGCCAATGCAGTTGTCTCTAGAGCAAGTTTAAACTTCTGGCCTATGCTTGAAAGGAAACACATTGATAAGGAGAGAGTACAAAGTAAAAAAGAATGGGAGTACCTAAAAGGCAAAAAAGTCGAAGTCTCAATAATCAAACAGTATAGAACTGTCATCAACACCCATATGATTGTGGCTGCACTCATAACCACGGTAGCCTTGACTGCAGGATTCACCATGCCAGGTGGCTTTGATCAGAACAATGGATCCGCAATCCTTATAAAAAAGCCTGCGTTCAAGATATTCATTGCAACAGATTCAATAGCCCTTCTATCCTCAATTTCTTCATTATTCCTCTACTTCGTAGCAACATGGCACAAGGATGCCAATAAAGTACAGTTGTTAATTATTGTCTCCTCGTTGCTCAACATATTTTCGATTATTGCAATGATGATTGCTTTCATTACAGGGACTTATGCTGCACTAGAAGGCTCACCAGGAATCGCAATCAGTGTGAGTGTGATTTCTACAGTTTTCTTTCTCCTCGTTATCTACATATTGATTAGAGAATTCGGGAAATTCCTTGATATCCTACGTTCTAATTCTTTTTTCCAACCATACTTTACTAAAACGAACTCTAAATATAAAGTTTGATTTTCAACTTATTTTTCATGTAAAAGTGTCTTATCAGATTTCTCTCATGTTATCTTCTTTTGCATCTCCTCCTCCTTTCTTTCTTCATTGCCTCTTCACTGCTACCACCGTCTCTTCGTCGTAACCATGAACCATCATCACCATTGTCTTCCCGATAGATAGTTGTTGTACGATTTCTTTACATGTCTGTAACAGGGTTAACTATTCAACAGTTAATTCTGTTATAGTATATTTATCAACTTATTTCGATTAACAAGTTAATTATGATGCCGTTTGGAGTGGCCGCAATCTTTTATTTAACAGGGTCTTCTTGAATAACTCTGAAGTGAGGATGGAGAATATAAGCACGCAAAAGGAATGAGGAGAGGCAGGCTGAAAGTTGTGTTTTCTTTTCTTCGTTATTGTCTTTCTTATCCTTTATTTTGCTTGGGTTCAGTACTTTAATTTTTAATTAAAATCCCATTTCCTTATTTCAATTCATTCATTCATTGTTATTTTGTCATTTCAATTGTACTGTCGGGTTACAATGTCCATTGTACGCCTCTTTGTTTTTATCAATTTCTAGTCTCTCTTTTTTGCTCCTCTTGCTTGTGTTGTTGTCGTTGTCTCTAACTCCGGCGGTGGTTCCGCCGGAGGCCGCTTCCCAATTTTGTTATTGCTTCTTCTTTAATAAAATATAGTTGAGTTCTTCATTTTGGCTTTCAGATCTACTACGGTTAAGTGCTCGGATTTTCAAATAAAAATTAATTTTGGATTCAAAATCTCCGGCCTAACATCATATCAAAATTTGGTGTCATTCCATAATCTTTGAATTTTTAGGTTTTTTCGTATCGTTTTGTGCGAGTTTATTGTTTATGGTGTTAGTTGTATCGCTTAATGTGAGTACTCTTGTGTTTGCTGCATTGAAAATGAATTATATGGAGTATTGGGAGATCTGGATATCCCGCATCGACAACACTTTCGGCATGTCTATAGCTGGTGTCCAGCATGTAGATAGCTGGGGTGCGCTTGGGACGGTGGTGAAAATCGCATGTGCTCACCTCTCACAAAAAAAGTTTGTTCATAACATGAGGCATTTGGTATCTCTGAGCTCAGTTTTTGAAACTAAGTCCTCTGAATATCGCACTATCCACGGAATTACTGTGAGGGTCAATTGTGAAGTTACTGTTTTCGTTTTCAGGGAAGATGTAGGTTGAATTGCTCGGAAGATCATTGAAGTCATTTTTAATTTTCAGAATATTCGTATTCTGTTTATTAAGCGATCCAGAAACAAAGCGGCTAATTGTTTAGCTCGTTTATTTGTTTTTCAACCTAGTTGCATGGTCAGTTGGGAGTTTATGCCAATTGAGTCTATTTCAAATTATTAATGAAATCTGCTTTGAATTTGGTCAAAAGGGTCGGTCCTAAAGAATCAAGGGGTCATTTGGCAAATCTGAATGATATATTTCTGAATGATTAATAATATGAATTCTTCTGGCAAAAAAAATAATATGAATTCTAAATAAATAATATTGTTTGGTAGATAAATCGCTAAAATATCTGAATAATACCAATTTATTATTTTACCCTTGTAAATGAATAATGTTTTCCGGAAAATTAATATTATTATTTTATATGAATTATATTCTCATTAAATATTTGAATTATAAGTATTATTTTATTTTTTGGGCGAAAGAATTAAAAAATAACTAAAATCCTAAAGGGAGTTGTGTGAATGATTTTATGTTATTGTTGTCGGATAAAACTAATAATATATTGCATCAATATTGCTAGAAGCTTTGTTTCATAATAAGATGAGTTATGAGAATGGATTCCAAGATAATAATATACACAATCTTAACGCTTCAGTGAGAATTTTCTATTTTAACGATTCAGCCGTTTATAATCATTAAAAAGACTTAAAAAAAAGTCCAGACAATCTTAAGCATCAGGGCCGCCCTCGGCGAAAACGACCAAGGCAACTCGTAGGGCACCAAAATGATAAGAACACCACAATTTTTATTTATATATATTATATATACATTTTTATTTTTTATTTTTTAGAATTATAAAGAAAAGGGGCATTATTTCAAAATTTCGTCTACAACACACAAATCTCTAGAGCCGGCCGTGTTAAACATTAAGATAAGTCTATTAAGAAGGATTAAGAAGAAAATATATGACCTAAATGCCCCAAACAAAATTCAAAATGATGCTTCTATCAATTATTTTCTATTGTATATACACAATAACGGATCAAAAAATATATCTTACTTTGTGTAGTATGAATTTTAATTTTTTAAATAAAACATATTATTTATTTGAAGAAAACTGACTTGAATCAAAAATAATAATTGACACTATTTCAAATTAATGAGTTCTTTGTAGTTGTTAAGTCCAAAGTTTTTGAGTTGGGCAAAAAATGATGATATATTAAAAAGATAAAATAATCATCATACATACAATAAGACAATACTAATTTAATAATTACACAAGTGAGGTTTCCATCATTGATTTATTTGTCAATCAATTGACAGTATAGATAATCTATTAAGTCTGTCTTAAAATATTATTAGAGTTTTTTCCCAAAAAAATTGTAGAGATAGGTTTGTATTTTAAAAAGATAATATTTGTGGATTTTGTTTAGAGATATATTTCAATTAGAGGATTAATATTTAAAAGTTCAACCCAATAATTAATTAACTATTTGGCCCAAATAACAGTAACATCCAATATCGAAAAGAATAAGCATGTTTCAGGCCTTTATAAATACAAGTCAACACCTAATGTATACCAAATTACTAGCTCTTTTGGGCTGATTTGTGATGGGTTATTGGGTTTGGTATGTATTCAGTTATGGGTTTGAGTTATTATAAATGGTATCAGAGTCATGCCAGGTTGGAAATACTAAGACACTGCCCGGATTCCGTAAGTTTGTCCGTGTGCTAGACGAGGACGTCAACCCAATAAGATGTGATGTTTGAAATATCCCATATCGAATATAATGAGTATGTTTCAAGCCTTTATAAGAACAAGTCAACAACTAATGTATATCAAATTGCTAGTTCTTTTGGTTTTAATAAAGAAGCTTATAACACGTGTAATGCACAGATTAATTAATTAAAGTTAGCTATAATAATTAAACTATTATTTAATATAAATAATTGTATATAGATTGCGTTCATATTATAATAAATAAGAATTTTATATTGATATGTATATAAATGGCTATAGCTCGCAAAATCTGAAAAACAGTTTTTTCCGAAAGTGGTGAACCTACTTTCTCTAAAAACAGCATTTAAATCAAAAGTACTTTGCTGGAAATTTGTTTTTAAATTTTACTAAGGCCCTATTTGAAGGTTAAAGGTTTGAGAAAAAATTAGAAGTTTGAGGCAAATTAGAGGTTTAACTAAATGAATCATTTAATATTGGTGTTTGATAGTTAGAGGATTGAAATAGCGGTTTGAACTCAATCCGCTAATTTTAAAAATGCTATTTGAATGAGTTTTTTTAATTAGAGTATTGTTATATGTCTAGTTAAAATACAAACAACTAATTCAAATAATTATAATATAAATAGTTTCATTCAAAATATCTATCAGTCAAAATAGTTAATTCAATCAGCTTGTTAAAACAATTAAGTTAGTCAGTTACCTCTAACGACCTAAATAGTTTTTTACGTGCTTATGAGGATAAAGCTGGTGGCGACTGGCGACAAGAGGAATACCAGACACACGTCAATCATATGATAAAAACAAACAAAACAATTTCATATTTTTGTATTACATTTCATCCAACAATAAAAAAACATGAATCTTAAACAATGACACACATATGTATAAATATTATTCTCATCATTGTCATAACTTGAATTCAATCGTCACAACCAAAGAGAGAAAGGTGGAAAGAGAGAAAAAACAAGAGGCGTGCAATGGAGATGTAAAGAAATCCTACATATAACAACTATCTACTGGGAAGATAATGCAGAAAAAGAGCAAGGGAAGATGCAAAAGAAGATAAAATGAGAGGAATATCAAAGAAGACACTTCTACGTGAAAAATATATATTTAGAGTTTTTGTTTTAGTCAGGTAACTTTGAAAATTTTGAATTAAAATGTAGCCTCTTTTGTTTTATAAAGTCAACTTACAAGTTATAAAATGCATAGTACATTTTATAAATTATAAGTTAGATATTAGATAATCCAAACAGTGATCAAGTATATTAAGGAATTTCTTAAATTTTGTAATGCATATGTAGAGAACGAGGAGAAAGAAAAAGGAAGAAATCACACAAACACTGATTGCAATTCCTGGTGAGTGACCTAGCGCAGCATAAGTCCCTGTAATGAAAGCAACCATCATTGCAATAATCGAAAATATGTTGAGCACTGCGGAGACAACAATTAAGAACCGTACTTTATCGGCATCCTTGTGCCATGTTGCTATGAAGTAGAGGAATAGTGAAGAAATTGAGGTTAAAAGGGCTATTGCATCTGTTGCAATAAATATCTTGAACGCGGGCTTTTTTAAAAGGATGGCAGATCCATGGTTCTGATCAAAGCCACCTGGCATGGTGAATCCTGCTGTCAGCGCTACTGTGGTTATGAGTGCAACAACTATCATATGGGTGTTGATGGCACTTCTATACTTTTTGAGTATTACGACTTCGCCTTTTAGGTACTCCCGTTCTTTATTAATTTGTGCTTTCACCTTTTCAATGTGTTTCCATTCAAGCATAGACCAGAAGTTTAAACTCTCTTCAGAGACAACTGCATTGTTATGTGTTCTGCGAACAACCTGCAATGGATGATTGTTAAATTTACAAGTCAGAAGTGTGAGAATTAGATAAACATGAGAGATGCCGCCTACTTGTGTTTCTTTTTTTTTTTTTGCTGCAACATTATTGTTGTCTTCCCAGAACTAGTTACACTAAGGTTGTGTTCATTTGGTCAGAATGGAATGGGGAATGAATGAAATGAAAAATTATAAACAAATTTTATGAAGAAAGAAGAATGTATGAGTGAAATTGTGAATAAACATGAAGGAGTCTAAATTTTCTATGATGAGGATTGTATGGAAAATGGTGAAGAAATGGAATGGAACATTTCTTCCAAAACATGTGGGTTAGAATTCTAGTTCAAATAGTTTGGAATAGAATGAAAGAAAAAATGAAAATTATAAACATTTTCCTAATCTCACCCAAATAAGAGTATAAATTTCATTTCATTCTCCATTCATTCCATTCCATCAAAGTGAACACAGCCTAAGTTGTATATTTTGGAGAAATGTGAAGCAAATAAAAATTAAGGAAAACATAAATGAATGCAGAAACATAGGGACCGGTAAGATCTAAAACCCCTACTATAAAAAAAATCACCCAAATTTTTTTTTTTTGGATCCGCAAGTGTAACTCATGTATATTACGAAGCTTAAGTTGTGTAAGGGTACATACAATAATATAAGGCGAAACTACCTGGCAAACTTACCCGGTCAGGTGGAATATGGTCATGTACATTAGTCATATATCTGTCATGAAGTACGTCCAGGGGAGTGCTATTCTTGCCGTCTAGCACATCCCAGTCCACAAGCCAGTCAATTCTCATTGGATCCATAAGTTGGGGGACATGACATTCCAACTTGGTCATCAGGTGGAGAGGTGTATTTCCTTCATTGTCTCTCTGATTTAACAGGTTATTGCTTGCTTTAAAACCTCGTGACAATATAAAATCGATCACGTCCCGTTGAGGATATGTAATATATCGTTCTACCGCTACGTGCAAAAGATTTTTGCCATTCATATCTACAGTTTCCCAACAATCTGGGTAATATCTTGCAAGTTCCATCAGCACACGTTGATTTCCTTTGTGTGCTGCAATATGAAGAGCTGTTCTCTCGTATTCTTTTTCTGCTCGATAACCCACAGATTTGTCTGCACGTACTAGATCTTCGACAATTTCACAAATATCATTATATGCCACATAATGATAGGTCGTCCACCCATGATTGTCTACAATCTTTATAAGACCTTTCATCTTTTCCAGTAGAAGTTTCATGCATTCTGATATACCATAAAAAAATTTTGTGATTGTGACATTCGGGATCAATTTATTTCAATCTTGTTTTATTTTCCTACAAAATTGAGTTCTCATTTCCTGTATGTTCTTGTGTACTCTTTTTGATCATCTACATTTTACAAATACTTGGTAATTCATATCTCACCTTGTTAGAAAAGAGTTTTCTTTTGCCAAGTCAAAATAATTTTGTTAGGGAGCTCTTGAAAATTATCATTTGTCACCAAGTAAATCAATATGCTAAATTATCAGGAGCCATACTGTCTATAGTAGAAGTAAAATATGTACAAGGAGCTTTTTGAAATTGCTCAAAGAGATTATGTTGAAGAATACACACACACGCACACACACATGTACATACCAGATCCGGCATGATTCATAGCTGCAGCATGCAAAGCGGTTCTTCCATCAGGACCCTCGAACGTTGGTGATGTACAATTCTGAAGAATTGTGTCAATTATACCATACTCACACTTAATAGAAGCCAAGTAGAGTGGAGTTTCGTTATATTTATTTTTCGGATATGAATGTCTTGGATCTTCTTTTACTAGCAGTTGAACCACGTCCTGGCGTTTGTATCTTACAGCCGCGTGCAAGGCAGTTTCAAGTTCCAAACTGGTTGCCCTTATAAGAATTTGTACGACAGTTAAAGCCGTGTCTGCAGTAAGAATATTAGGTTGTAACCTCTTGGCTGCATCAATAAGTGATACAACCACATCACAGTGTCCTTGGCTTGCTGCTAGGTGAAGCGCGGTCTCACCTCTCGAGCTGATCTTTAAAAGTAGAGATTCATGAATCCTAAGAATCTCCTTCACACAATTTATACTCCCGTATTGGCATGCAAGATGAAGGACTGTACTATTTGTAGGTGTCAATTGATCACCGACCATAAGCCTCCTCTCCATCTCCTTCAAGGTATCAATGTCGTCGCTAGTGACAGCTTCATACAACTTAGAATCCATGTGATTAATTGTGTGTGTAAGTGATTGATGAACAATAATCAAATTGAGAAGCCAGGCAAAGAAAGTGTATGTGCTGTCTGCTGTGTAGAAATTGATGGAATCACCACAGAACACTTCATTTATAGATCAGACTGATCCATTAGACTTTAATTAAGTAGTATTAGTAGAGTCTAAAACTGTGTTAATGTGTTATCTAAATTAGTGGATCAATTAATTTTGTCAAACGGTAAACTAAAGGTGAAGCAACATGTGTGTTTGTTTAATACGATGTTACCAGCTAGGGATGAGCAAAACCGAACCGAAAACCGAAACCGAACCGAAAAAAATGAAACCGATTAAAAACCGAACCGAATAAAAACCGAACCGATATTTTGGTTTTGGTTCGGTTTTTAAATTTTTACGAACCGAATAGAAACCGAACCGAACCGCACTAATATTTATAATACATTTTATTTTATATATATAATAATAATAATATAATATCATTATATTTGAATTTAAATATTTTTAACTATAGTAGAACCTCGATAAATGAATACATTTGGGACCACAAATATATAATCATTTAACGAGATTATTTATTTATAGATAAATTAATATAATATTTATTTATCAATATTTATATTTACATAGGGCCTATAAAGACTACATTTTTATTTATTCGTTTATGAATTTAGTGAGTTTATTCATTAAACTCATTTGCCCAAATTGGGACCGAAAGAATTTATTCAATTGTCGAAGTTATTCATTTATCGAACATTCATTTATCGAGATTCTACTGTAATTATACAATGTAAATACTAAACATATAATATTACAGCACATCAATACATAATATAATTGATAAGCTCACAATCTAATTATTTTTTTCAAATTTCAATTTATGTAAGACGACGAGTATAATAAAATAGTAATGGTTTTAAAACCGAAACCGAACCAATTAAAAACCGAACCGCACTTTTTAAAACCGAACCGATTATTTTTTGTTCGGTTTTGGTTTCTATTTTTTAAAACCGCACATAAGTGGTTACGGTGCGGTTTGAGGCTCAAACCGCACCAAACCACACCATGCTCATGCCTATTACCAGCTGCAGACCTGCAGTACTAGTGTACCAATATAAATATTTTTCCGAAAATGACAGTAAGAATTTACGAATATTGACATTATTATACATAATTTAGAATTATGTATTTTATTTTAATAATTTTAAAATCCGATGCATTTTGTAATTCCTACCAAATTTTTCAGTAGTTCGAATGGAGCTATATCTTAAAATAAAATTATCACTTCATTATAGCTCTAAAAATATAATTTATTTATATTAATTTATTTATGTTATACCATTAATGTTAAATAAGATATTTTTAGTTGTTCGATCGGCCGTGTGTAAATTGAGTCGGGGGCTCGCGAGCAGTTCGAACTCGAATAAGGATTTGAGCTCGTTTATTTAAATGAGTCGAGTCGAATATGTGCCGAGTTCGATTAAAACTCGATAACTCAGCTCGGATTGAACTCGAATTCAAACTCGTTTATAAATAAGAATAAATTATTAATAAAAAAATATTTTTCAATTTATAAATTATAATTTTTTTATATCTTTTAATTTGTGGGTTCACGAATACACTCGGTTCGTTTAAACTCGGCTCGATTAGGTCTCGAGTAAACTCGTCTCTCAGTCAAGGGTTTAAGGTCGTTTAAATTATTTGAGCGGCTCGACTCGTTTAAAAAATCCAAACTCGAACTTATTTATTAAAAACCCGGCACGAATTACAGCCCTAGGCTCAATTAATTTATGAGCCAATTGCCAATTATAATATTCAACTTATAATCTTATATCTCGTGGGACTTGTGGATTTTCTTTAATTCTTTATTGATGTTTTGATATTTTAGTTTTGATTTTTTCTTATTTCATTTATTCTTCTAACAATATTTCTTATTGCATGGATACATATAGATATTTATAATATTTTAATTTGATATATTTCAATTATATATGTTTTTATGTTAATTGGTATTGAATTTAAGTTACTTGCTTACCACTCTCGTGATTGAAAGTTAAAATTAGCATTGTACTATATTGTTGGGTTTGGCCCAAACAAGTTGACAAAATGACCTGACAATTTATTCTCTAGGCTCAAGCATCTTGTTTTACACGTAACTAACTAAACAGAAAAGGGCCAATATGTCCAACTTTCTTTTTCTAAAGAAGATGTCTCATTTTGTCACTCGTTCATATTTTTTATAGTTTTAAATGGGGAAGAAAGAATATTTATAATTATTATGTTTGTAAAAAAATAAAGTATGTGTGGTGTGTATTATAAGTTTTTGGTGTGTGATGAATAAAAATAAAGTGAAAGTGATATTCTTATTTTAAAGCTTATTTAAACTTAAGAGATTTGACAATACAGAAGCCCCCATTCTTCTGTAAGGCTTCTCTTTTATCTATTTATTATTTATTTTTCACCAAACCTATTTATTTTTCTAATCAATGTTCGAGGTCTTTTTTCATATATAAATATGAAAAATCAATCTTGGTTGTTGGTTAAGGCCTTGAATCTCGAATTTTACATTTCATATCCTTTCGACTTCCACTTTAACATCTCAGTAAATACCAAAATATTTAATTAAGGTAAATTATTTATTAATAAATAATACTGTTATATCATATATGTATCAAATTAGATTTCAAAATAAATTCTAAAATTAAGTATCATTTTTGACCGATTATGTGAATAGTGTGATAAGGCAGTCCTGCTAAAATGGGTATGGATCCGAAAAATTGTACCGAACTGAATTCGATTTTTATATCTGAATTACATAATCCGATAAATAGTCGAAAGCTGATTTGATCTGAATCGAAAATTACTCAAACAAAAAATTTAACCTAAAATAATTCGAAATACTAGATCCGATAATAACTTGGAATCAATTAGAACCAAATACACAATCATCTGAATATGACTCGAAATATGAAATCTAAATCAATACAAATACGAATTACATTGAATTAGAAAAAGAAATAAATTGAATTTTAATCTAGTTTTTTAGTTATATTTTAATGATTCAGAATATATAGTATTAACTCACTTTTTATTCACTAAATTAATTTATTTTTAAGAAAAATTCATATTTAAAATAATTATATATCAAAAAATTAAAATGGTTATACAATCAAAAATTTTAAAACCTATATTATTTTATATTATAATTAATATATTTAATAATAATATGATTTTTTAATATCTTACAAATTATAAAAAAGAAGGAGAAAAATAATGAATAAGTTATTATTTCAACAAACTTATTTATCGACTTTTATTTTAGTTTTAATATAATTAAAAACTCATTCAAAATTAATTCATTCCGTATTTTTCCGATCCGAAATGATGTGAACCGAATTCAATCCAAACCGAACTTAATCTGATTTTGATCCGAAATTTAACCAAATTTATTCTGAATCAGATCAGATCTAATCTAAACAGTACTCCAAATATATCATAACGAAAATTGATCTGATTCAAATGAATCTGATCCGAAACCGATCCCGTGCTCCTCCAAAACTCTGCAACCATGGGCTCGTTCCAGTTGGGCTAGGCTACTTTGGAGTTTGGACGGTTGTTTGATCTTTCGTCCAGAGTTTATCAACAACTCCAACAATATTTTTAGGGGTAATTACGAAATATTATTATTATTAAAAAATTATTTATTTTATTTAAGGTAAAGATAATAAATATATTAAAAACCTTATGATATCTATATTATATCAATAAAATTAAAATATTAAAACACAAATAAAAAAATAAAATTGTGTGCATCACATTGTAAGCTAGCACTCTCTTCATTTCTAAATAACTGTAATTTTGATAATAAATATAATTATAATTATTTTACACCTCAAGTTACATACCAAAAATAAAAATAAAAATTATTTAAAAATGAAGAAAATATTTATATATATATATATAACAATAAATTACATTACTAGAAGACCAAAAGGAAAAAGTCGACCCAACTTTGAAAAAATTAATCGGTGGGCAATAATTAAACTAAATTAAATTAAGATTAGCTACACGTGTTGTTAAAGGGATTCATATATCTATTTCTACTCTACGCAATCTAATCACCTTTCATTCCTAATTAGTTTGACCTTATCACAATTCACAGCTTAGGGCCTTTAACTATCTTAGTACTCCCTCCGTCCCGTTGAGTTGTTATCATTTCAAAATGGGTTGTCTGGCACGCATTTTAAGGTGAATTTTAAGGATAGTTCCATAATTTATTTTTGAAATTTTCCTTTTTTGTATAAAAATAGAACAATCCTATTTTTATACAAAAAAAGAAATTTTTAAAAATAAGTTATGGAACTATCCTTAAAATCCACCTTAAAATGCGTGTCAGAAAGTGAAAAAAAAGTGATAACAATTGGATGGGACGGAGGGAGTAGTATTTTTCAGACTACAAACAAGAAGAGACAAGGGAGATAACTTGTAATTTAATTTAAATATACTATAATAAAAAATATGAAGCATGTTATAAAAAAATATTATTACTCAAAAATTTGACAAATATCTCCCCGTAGATGTTTACCGAAACTAATACTCTGATACAATTTATCCTCTATCGCCTCAAATCTGAATTCGAATACTTCTACAAAGACAAAAAAACACTTTTACAGTGGAAACCAAAACAAACAAATAAAATATTCAAAAGGTATTAGACCTATTAGCACAGGTTTTGTGCCGTTGTGAGCTACTGACGCGTATGTAGGGTAGAGCATTCGGTCGGTTCGGTCCAGAACCGGACCGAACAAAAAGAACCGAAAATCGAATAAGATTTTTTTTTGGAACCGAACCGGACCAAAATATGCGCCTGGACCGAACCAGAACCGAACCGAAATATTTCGGTTATTTCGGTTCGGTCCCAGAAAACCAAAATTTCAAAAACCTGTTTTCTGCACTTTTTCTTTAAGTTGTTATAACTTATAAATAACCAAAAAAATCTGCATCCAATTCCAATCCATAATTTGATAGTTGAATCCATTCATCAACACAATTACACAAATACACAAATTACACAATCACACAAATAGTAAAATACACAATCACGCTCTGATATACATCATATACTGTCTATAAGTTATAAGATATATTATATAATATTTATATAAAGTATTTAAGTATATAACTTATAAAATATATAAAAAAAATAATATATATATATATATATATATATTTCGGTCTATTCGGTCCGGACCGAATTTTTTTAAAAAAAATCGGACCGAACCGATCTTTATTTCGGTCTATTCGGTCCGGACCGAATAGACCGAATTTTTAAAAAATCAGGACCGGACCGGACCGAATTTACACGGTTCGGTTCGGTTTTTCGGTTCTGGTTCGGTTTTGCTCAGCCCTACGCGTATGTGCTTGAAAATTGTAACACCCGTTCATATGGACGACATTGTATTTATAATCATCAATAATGATCAAATAAATACATACACACTTTGCAAGTAGGATTCTTTTTTTTTTTGTCAAAGTTTGCAAGTAGGATCTTGAGTAGACTCAAACTTTGTATTTGTATGTCACTTGCTTTCTACTCGTTGATGACTACTTGGTCATTTCTATCCCCTTTTCAAGTTCACCGGACTTGCCTTTTCCCTAATATGAGCAGGGGCTGATCTAAAAAAATGTGTTAAAACTTTTATATTATATATATTGCAATCTTGAATTTTCTGAAATTAGTATTTCATCATCATGTCATAACAAATTCTTAAGTATAAAATATATGAGGTAACAATCAGGGACTGAAGCCATGACTTACATTCGCGGGCCGCGGCGGTGTGGGGATTTTATATTCGACAAAAAATAATGTTGGGGTTGGGGGGATTTTTATATTCGACAAAAAATAAGTAACACAAAACTAAAATAAAAATTAGAGACAATAATGTGCATATTTATATACGTATTATACTATTAAAATCGAACAAAATATATACAATAGTAATTATTTATAAATATTATATATATATATATTATTATTCTAGAGACAACACTTTTATATAGAGTTACGCGGAGAATTCTAATGTAGAATCTTATAAATAATATTAAAATTTGATTCTACTATAAAATATTAATCATATATAATTTTCACAAAAAAATTAATTCTTAAAAAATAAGCGAAAAAATTGATTTTTAATTTGATTCTATTGTAAAATCATTCTGGAGGATTTGATTCTACCATTTTTTAATTTTTATGAGTGATTTTCAATATTTTTTCAAAGAAAAAATTTATATTACTTCACTTTTATTTTATATTTGATAAATAATAAAATAAATATATGTATTTTAATATGTATATATAATGATTCTCTCTTTAACTCTTTATAAAAAAAATTCTCTCTCTCTATATATATTTTGACTATGTTTAGCACATGTTTAAAATCCTTGTTTATTACTAATATAAAAGATTTTATGTAAATAAATTATTTTATTTTTGTATTTAATAAAATATTGTTAAGCAATACATGAATAATGGAACAAAACTTTTACACAACAGATAATACAAAATTTATATATATTTTTAAAAGGATTATAATAAATAAAAATATAATATAATACATAGATAGATTTTATGAATAAATATTTTGCCAAAATCAGTTAATTCCTTAACTTAGTTTCTAAAAATAATTTATGTTCTTTGTGGAGTGAAACCAAAATTTGATAAGGTATTGACGTGTTTCAGTACCTGCGTGAACCAGTTCTATATGTCACACTATCCAGTAACCAGATTTTATAATTAGATACACAACTAAAATTGGAGATTTTTGAAAATATTTACTATTCAATCACATGTCAATAATACTACATACAATATAAAATAAACAAATATTTGAGGATAAGTAATCTAACAATATAAAGAATGTTCCACAATAATACGGAACAACGAATAGTTATTTACCTCAATATTAAATGTAACAACCCAGATATTTTTTAAATTTTATTATTATTATTTAAATATTTTATTGGTTTTCTCAAAAGAGGAGGAATAATTTTTTTATATATTTTATTCCATTTGGATGCATTTCCATATTTTTATTATTATTTTAGAAATTATTTTCAGTTCAGTGGGCTGAGTTCGATTTAAATTTTTTAATATTATTTTACTGATCGGGTTAGTATCTCGAGTCGGTATTTTATTCGGGTGAAAATTTTATTTGAGTAAATTATTTAAATATTCAAAATTTAATATTTTTATATTTTTTTTAATATTCGAAATATATAAATATTTTGAAAAGTTATTCTTTTAATTCATTTTAAAAATAATAAAATATATTTTTTCCGTAAAATATTTTTTTAGGATTTTTGAGATTATTAAATTTTATTTAGAGATTAAACGTGAGATTACAATGATTTTAAGTTATATGTTTTATAATTTATAAAAAAAAAGTTTTTAATTATATTTATATTAAACCTACCCCCCCCCCCCCCCGGTTTCCCAATCCCAAATTCCCCTCCCCCTATTCTATCTCCTGTCGAAAATTCCCCCATCCCCTTTCTGTTAAAAAGTTGCTCCCCCTTTTCTTTTTCTTTTTGTTTTGTTTGTTAAACACACGCAGTCAGCCGTGCACATCATCTGTCTCCGTTCTCTCCCTCCGCGGAACGCGTATATATATAAATTTAAACCTTTCAAAATTCATACCTTATAAACCATGCATCCAATATTCGATATCCATATATATAAATGATCAGCGCTTTAAACCTTACACATAGGTATAATTTTGGTTAAGTTTTGAGAAGATTATTTTCTGGACAAGTTTTCCTTTTTAATTTATTTAGGAGTATAGAAAGGTGATTTGAAGATGGTGATCAAGCTAGGAGGCAGTGCAGCACGTGTATATGCATGAGTATTAATCTCGAATTTTTCTGAGCATATTTTCCGGGCATCAGAAAAGACTCGTGGGGTGTCCATAATTGATCTTATGGTAAGGTTTTTAAGATCCTGACTTGACACTTGTAAATATTCGGGCATGTTAGTTTATATATATTAATTTCATAATTTTTAGAGATTATTTTTATACTCCGTAAAGTTCATTAAATGACTGTGTTTCTCGTTTCCGGTAATTTTATGTGTATAAGTCTAATTTATTTTATGGGTTAAAGTGTTTAATTTATTTTAGTATAGTAGGATTGTATTATTTGGGATTGATTTTGAGGGATTCTGATCCCGGGAAAAGTTCATTTTTCAAAGCCCTTATTTCGAAAATTTTTCTTATAATAAAGTATTTATTTTAAGTTTCAATTATTATTTGATTAAAAATATTAAGTAGTTAATTATTTTGAAAAATAATTTATTTGAGAATGATTAATAATTAATTAATTTGAATAATCTATTAATTTAATTATTAATTGGTTTATTCTTATTAATTAAATATTAATTGACCTGTTTATCCGTTTTAAACGAAATAAATATCTCTATGATCAGAAAAATAATCCGGAGGTTATAAAAATAGTTTTAAAATTTAAATTTCTTTACAAACCCGGATTAAATATTTTACGACTCTTTAGTGATCTGTTTCAAGCCTAAAAATATTTATAAAATGTTTGATGTTATGTTTAATTATTTAATTTGATAACGTTATCGAGGGTAAACGTTATAAGATTTAATGTATGAATTAAAATTGCTAGTTTTTATTCTTTTTTGTTCGAGGATTAATTGTTTATTTATATTCAAGTCTCGAGGATTAAATGTGTTTTTTTTATATTTGAGTCTCGAGGATTAATTGTTTATTTATATTCGAGTCTCGAGGATTAATTGGTTGTTTGAGGATTAGTTAATAAGTGAGTTTATATTTTATTTATTGGTTTGTTAGGTTTGATGTGAATTTTCTTGTTGATAGGAATATGTCTGAGATAAGTATATATGTATAGTTAAGTTATACACGCTCGTAGAATATAGCGAGGTACTTCAAGGACTAAAGTACCATATTATATTTGACTATAGATATACACGCGCGGACTCGATCTTAATAGTTCAGACTCGTAGCAACCGCATGAGCGTCAGATTAAAGAATTATTAGATGGTGATACAGTGAGACGGACAATGTAGTCGACCCATTCCAGCTTAGGACTGCATCTACATCAGGCAAGTATTTTCTCCTTGATCATCCTAAACACTTTTATTTTACTGTTTTTGATTATTCATATCATGATAAATAGTTATTGTTCAGAACTATTTATGATTCCTGTTTTATTCTGTGCATCAGAGTTACTTGTGATTCGTACTCTGAATATTGGAAATTGATTATAATAAACACGTCATATCTGGTGTTATCGTAGTAAATAATGGGGATATGACCTGTACTTAAAACTAAGCATACCTTTATTTTAGTTGGGTCTGCTCTATTGGATTGGAGAAAGATTGCATATGAGGCCATCTAGTTGGTCCAGCATTTATTGAGGAGGATATGGTAACCATTCCATCTTCCTATAGGCTAACATTACTTGCCTATTTGGTACCCACTTTGAGAATCCTTGTTATAACT
Source organism: Oenanthe sinensis (assembly GCA_028671895.1). NCBI lineage: Eukaryota > Viridiplantae > Streptophyta > Magnoliopsida > Apiales > Apiaceae > Oenanthe > Oenanthe sinensis. Next base: position 1,965,107 of record CM053808.1, read on the forward strand.
ACGGGTATAGAAATGTACCGGTAGGGTATAAAGAGGTCCTATTGCTTTTAGACTGATCAGGGAGCAATAGTGTTTAATTATGTTGTATCCAATCCATATTGCCTGTGTGGCTATTATATATTGATTTTGAGCAGTTGATTCATTTTGATGACATACTGCATTGTTTCAGTTGAAATAAACTGTGATTTATTTACTGTTCAGTTTTCATAATAAACTGTGTTATATTCCATTCTCGATACAGATCTCAAATATTGACCACATTTCAATTGTTCATATACTTGCTGAGCATTTCTTTGGCTCACTCTTGCTTTTCATCATACACTTTTCCAGACAGGATGAGAAAATATTAGCCTTTCAGAAAAAGTAGATTGACGAGATTTATCCGCGTAGCTCGGAAGAAGAAAGTAAGATATCTTTACGAAGAAGTTTTCGGATCCAGAACGTCTGTATCTGGAGTAAGTTTTATTTATATATATTGGTATATTATATATTATATATATTGCTTGGTATAGACCCATCCTAACTGCTGGTATACTTTTCATCGAGGTTATACCGGTAATATAAGATTGGGTTAAAGAGATTGTTGAAATCAATTTTGGAATTTTATGGATGGGGTAACAAGCGAGATTTGATTTTATTATTTGAGGTTTATAATAATTGATAATTGGTTTTTGGATTCTTGTTTCTAGAACTATAATCTAAAAGATCTCGGTAATTGGGGTCGTAAATGTAGAATTCACATATTGAATGACTACATGTGATTTAAAATATTATTAAACATGTGATTTTATATCGAGGATTTTCACGTGACGACCAGATCCCCGACCCCGGATTTGGGGGCGTTACAGGGTGGTATCAGAGCTAAGATTATAGAAACTAGAAACGAGAGTGTGTAGGAATGTGTATAGTTAAGTGAGGAACGTCAGAGCTCATATAGAGTTCGTGTTGGACTATTGGATATAGTACCAATGATTAAGTTAAGATTGATATGTTTGTTGGAGATGGTTGTGCTGAGCTGGATAGAACTCCTTGCGGCTATAGATATTTATTGTGGAATCTTCAAGGACTATTACGAGTCGACGATGAAGTAGGGTATCGATAAATTTCGAACGCGGAGAAGAAAAGTTTAGAATCGAACGACTATCCATCAGAAGAGCCGACAAAGAAGAAATCGGTGGAGACCTTGGCAATACCTTCCACATTTATGAATTATTTTAATTACCTTCCCTATTAGTGATTTATTTTGACACCTTTCGCAGAAAGACTTTTATTAAAGAATATATCCCTCACTTGCTCGTTATATACCAATATTTTCTTTTCTGGTTACCCTTTTCTCCAGAAATATCACCTTTGGACTTTGTTCAGTTTTAATCCATGGTGTGTCTCAAAAATATTATTCGTCAAAATGCATCAATTATTAACCTGATTTTAAATTCCTTTCATATTTCTCTACTCCAACTGAGGTGAACAACCCTATTTATAGGGGACACAAGGACTATCTGTCTGTGTGATAGAAGTTTGATGGGACGCCATCACTTGTGAGTTGTGCATTACAAGAAGGCTAATTACCTTTACTTGTAAGTGTCTTAACTAAGGCACACAACATTAAGTTCTTTTGATCATATTGATCACTCGGTTATTTTTACATTTCAAATGAGATTTATTGTAAAATTCAAAATTTTATAACCTCAAATATTGTGACATTTTTTTTTTTTTGACATGAAATCTTTCCTCTTCAGAGTTTTATGACTCTTATTATCACTAAAAGTTTTGAAGGTATGCCAACCAGGTCGGAACGAGTTAACCTTGCTGACAAGAATTTAAAGTCGCGATAAGGCTATTGATCTAATTCGAGATTTTGGGAAAAGTTACGTATGATTTGACGCTATCACCGGATTTGTAAAATGCACGTAATATGTTTTTCGTACCAAGGTGAAGAACGTCTCATCCAATTGTTAGGCTCATAATAGAGCGTGAATATGTGGTGGTATGACCAGATTTATCCTGTGTAGAGAAACTGGTAGAAATTTTAGACCAACGAGGACGAGCGTCAAGGATTAAAGATTTAGTATTGTCGAGAATGTCGTGGAGTAATCATTAACTTGGAATATCAACTTAGGTATCGAGAATCGAAAGATCAGCAAATGGAATCCTAGTGCTTTTCTCAGATGATTCCGAGGACGGAATCCTTATAAGGAGGGTAGACTGTAACAACCCAGATATTTTTTAAATTTTATTATTATTATTTAAATATTTTATTGGTTTTCTCAAAAGAGGAGGAATAATTTTTTTATATATTTTATTCCATTTGGATGCATTTCCATATTTTTATTATTATTTTAGAAATTATTTTCAGTTCAGTGGGCTGAGTTCGATTTAAATTTTTTAATATTATTTTACTGATCGGGTTAGTATCTCGAGTCGGTATTTTATTCGGGTGAAAATTTTATTTGAGTAAATTATTTAAATATTCAAAATTTAATATTTTTATATTTTTTTTAATATTCGAAATATATAAATATTTTGAAAAGTTATTCTTTTAATTCATTTTAAAAATAATAAAATATATTTTTTCCGTAAAATATTTTTTTAGGATTTTTGAGATTATTAAATTTTATTTAGAGATTAAACGTGAGATTACAATGATTTTAAGTTATATGTTTTATAATTTATAAAAAAAAAGTTTTTAATTATATTTATATTAAACCTACCCCCCCCCCCCGGTTTCCCAATCCCAAATTCCCCTCCCCCTATTCTATCTCCTGTCGAAAATTCCCCCATCCCCTTTCTGTTAAAAAGTTGCTCCCCCTTTTCTTTTTCTTTTTGTTTTGTTTGTTAAACACACGCAGTCAGCCGTGCACATCATCTGTCTCCGTTCTCTCCCTCCGCGGAACGCGTATATATATAAATTTAAACCTTTCAAAATTCATACCTTATAAACCATGCATCCAATATTCGATATCCATATATATAAATGATCAGCGCTTTAAACCTTACACATAGGTATAATTTTGGTTAAGTTTTGAGAAGATTATTTTCTGGACAAGTTTTCCTTTTTAATTTATTTAGGAGTATAGAAAGGTGATTTGAAGATGGTGATCAAGCTAGGAGGCAGTGCAGCACGTGTATATGCATGAGTATTAATCTCGAATTTTTCTGAGCATATTTTCCGGGCATCAGAAAAGACTCGTGGGGTGTCCATAATTGATCTTATGGTAAGGTTTTTAAGATCCTGACTTGACACTTGTAAATATTCGGGCATGTTAGTTTATATATATTAATTTCATAATTTTTAGAGATTATTTTTATACTCCGTAAAGTTCATTAAATGACTGTGTTTCTCGTTTCCGGTAATTTTATGTGTATAAGTCTAATTTATTTTATGGGTTAAAGTGTTTAATTTATTTTAGTATAGTAGGATTGTATTATTTGGGATTGATTTTGAGGGATTCTGATCCCGGGAAAAGTTCATTTTTCAAAGCCCTTATTTCGAAAATTTTTCTTATAATAAAGTATTTATTTTAAGTTTCAATTATTATTTGATTAAAAATATTAAGTAGTTAATTATTTTGAAAAATAATTTATTTGAGAATGATTAATAATTAATTAATTTGAATAATCTATTAATTTAATTATTAATTGGTTTATTCTTATTAATTAAATATTAATTGACCTGTTTATCCGTTTTAAACGAAATAAATATCTCTATGATCAGAAAAATAATCCGGAGGTTATAAAAATAGTTTTAAAATTTAAATTTCTTTACAAACCCGGATTAAATATTTTACGACTCTTTAGTGATCTGTTTCAAGCCTAAAAATATTTATAAAATGTTTGATGTTATGTTTAATTATTTAATTTGATAACGTTATCGAGGGTAAACGTTATAAGATTTAATGTATGAATTAAAATTGCTAGTTTTTATTCTTTTTTGTTCGAGGATTAATTGTTTATTTATATTCAAGTCTCGAGGATTAAATGTGTTTTTTTTATATTTGAGTCTCGAGGATTAATTGTTTATTTATATTCGAGTCTCGAGGATTAATTGGTTGTTTGAGGATTAGTTAATAAGTGAGTTTATATTTTATTTATTGGTTTGTTAGGTTTGATGTGAATTTTCTTGTTGATAGGAATATGTCTGAGATAAGTATATATGTATAGTTAAGTTATACACGCTCGTAGAATATAGCGAGGTACTTCAAGGACTAAAGTACCATATTATATTTGACTATAGATATACACGCGCGGACTCGATCTTAATAGTTCAGACTCGTAGCAACCGCATGAGCGTCAGATTAAAGAATTATTAGATGGTGATACAGTGAGACGGACAATGTAGTCGACCCATTCCAGCTTAGGACTGCATCTACATCAGGCAAGTATTTTCTCCTTGATCATCCTAAACACTTTTATTTTACTGTTTTTGATTATTCATATCATGATAAATAGTTATTGTTCAGAACTATTTATGATTCCTGTTTTATTCTGTGCATCAGAGTTACTTGTGATTCGTACTCTGAATATTGGAAATTGATTATAATAAACACGTCATATCTGGTGTTATCGTAGTAAATAATGGGGATATGACCTGTACTTAAAACTAAGCATACCTTTATTTTAGTTGGGTCTGCTCTATTGGATTGGAGAAAGATTGCATATGAGGCCATCTAGTTGGTCCAGCATTTATTGAGGAGGATATGGTAACCATTCCATCTTCCTATAGGCTAACATTACTTGCCTATTTGGTACCCACTTTGAGAATCCTTGTTATAACTACGGGTATAGAAATGTACCGGTAGGGTATAAAGAGGTCCTATTGCTTTTAGACTGATCAGGGAGCAATAGTGTTTAATTATGTTGTATCCAATCCATATTGCCTGTGTGGCTATTATATATTGATTTTGAGCAGTTGATTCATTTTGATGACATACTGCATTGTTTCAGTTGAAATAAACTGTGATTTATTTACTGTTCAGTTTTCATAATAAACTGTGTTATATTCCATTCTCGATACAGATCTCAAATATTGACCACATTTCAATTGTTCATATACTTGCTGAGCATTTCTTTGGCTCACTCTTGCTTTTCATCATACACTTTTCCAGACAGGATGAGAAAATATTAGCCTTTCAGAAAAAGTAGATTGACGAGATTTATCCGCGTAGCTCGGAAGAAGAAAGTAAGATATCTTTACGAAGAAGTTTTCGGATCCAGAACGTCTGTATCTGGAGTAAGTTTTATTTATATATATTGGTATATTATATATTATATATATTGCTTGGTATAGACCCATCCTAACTGCTGGTATACTTTTCATCGAGGTTATACCGGTAATATAAGATTGGGTTAAAGAGATTGTTGAAATCAATTTTGGAATTTTATGGATGGGGTAACAAGCGAGATTTGATTTTATTATTTGAGGTTTATAATAATTGATAATTGATTTTTGGATTCTTGTTTCTAGAACTATAATCTAAAAGATCTCGGTAATTGGGGTCGTAAATGTAGAATTCACATATTGAATGACTACATGTGATTTAAAATATTATTAAACATGTGATTTTATATCGAGGATTTTCACGTGACGACCAGATCCCCGACCCCGGATTTGGGGGCGTTACATTAAAACATATATTCAATCCTTAATATCCAATCGAAAATATCACATTTCATACATCTCAAACGTTAAATTTCTCCATGATTTTCATTCTAATCAGATATGTATTTGATTTTTTTGACCCTCTGAACGATATATTCCGGAAAAACTTAAAGTAAGAAAGTCGTATAAAACAAAAAAATCTTTTCAAAAAATTTAGAATCAACAAATTTCGGCTTATAATGAATTTACTGTGAATTTTATAAGATTGTTGAATTGTGTATGAAAAATTCTATGAATTTTAATCACAAACAAGGAGAAAATAATCAAAATTTACATCGAGAGAGAGATTTACAATTGCATAGTATTGGTGGCTCGAAAAGTATACGAAAGAATGAGAATATCTTAATCTATATATAATATTCTAAAACCCTAAATTCTAAATTTACTAGAATTTGTTATTTACGTGTGACCTATAAAGTACACTGTTCAAACCTAATTCCTAATCTTTATCAAAAAAATTATTATTATTAATCTATTTTATTATTCTAAAAAATACGAAATATTATAGCTATATTTTAGAAATATTGGACTCATATTTTAAGAAAGATAGAAACGTTGTTGAATATTTAAAAGAGTTCAAAATCAATTCTACCTATCTCTTATTATCTAGGAAAACATTTTATAGAAAAATTGAGCTTAAATTAATTTAACTAAATTATTTAGGTAGTATTTAGGTAACACTTTTTAGAAAATATCTAAAAATTCAGATACTCTAATTTTTTTTTTAGTAAAAAATATAAACAATCATATTTGTTATAAAAGAAGCAAACTTCTGAGGCAAGCTAAGGCCTTACAAAGTAGAACCAATCAAGGGTGAAGAATCACATAAAAACTACAACATATGAATCTAAGCTAAGCCAATCCCAGGAATTTCTGGACATGTAGAGGCAAGTGATGGGCTCTCTTTAGAAACCAAGTTGAGGATGTCACTCTATTGGAGATATCCGTCACAATGTAATGGAACAGAGCTTGAGGGAATAAAATAGGTATGTCATGTATTTTATCATTCCTGTGGCGCTAGACTCTGTAGTTGATGGCGGAGCTTTGGTTTGAGGCAAACCTAAGCAACTCAAACCAGGTCGAGAAGTGTTTGACACCCTTGTCCGCAAACATAAACAATAACTTGGTCAGGATTAATTCTGTATATGGGCAAGTAACCAGAAGGTGATCAATTGATTCCTTACCAGTTATGCATAGAAGACATTGATCATTCACTATCATACCAAATCTTCTTAGTCTGGAAGCAGTTGGTAGTCTGTCATGACAAGTAATCCACTCAATGAAGGCATAACGAGGAATATGAAGTTTGTGCCATATAGCAGGAGCCCAAGGCCATGGCAAATCAAAATAACGAATATTGTGCCATATAGTTCTACTAGTGACCTTGTGCAATTTAGTTGTGTCCCAGAACAAGTCATCATCTTCATCCATGTTGACAGGAGTTAATCTATCAAAGGTTAAAGTACATTGAATCATTGCCATGAACATGTCATTGTGTACATGTGGTAGGGTCCAAGCTGAGTTAGAAATGAGAGAACTTACCCTAGCATTATCATGAGTCTGAAGATCTATGGAGCCTGAAGCCAACTAGGGATCATGCCACAGAAAAGAGTCTCTGCCATTGTCAATCTCAATGTTTATGTGTTTGATGGCCAAAGGTCTGAGTTGAAGTATTTTCCTCCAAATCCAGGAGCAGACCATAGAGATCTTCAAGGCCCGGAAAGATTTGTCCACAAGTCTGACATCCCTAACCTATTTGGCCCAGAGTGAATTTGTGTTCTTGTTTAAAACCATGCATATGTAGTAAAGGATTTGGCTTTTGTTCCAGGCTCTGGCATCCTTAAAGCCCAATCCTCCTTCCTCATTTGATAAGCAAATTCTATTTCATGTAATCTTCGCTCCTCCTTTATCAACAATATTGTCTTTCCATAAAAATCTGCAAAAGAGTTTTTTGAGAATTTTGAAGACTTCATCTGGCAGGATAAAATGCTTGGACTAGAAGGATTGAAGGGAATGAAGCACTGCAGTGATAAGTTGTGCCCTTCCGGCATAAGAAAGGGTTTTAGAGGTCCATTTAAGAATACGAGCTGTGACCTTCTCTAGTAACGGAACACAATCATTGACAGTCAAGGCCGATGAAATGAGCGGAACCCCTAAGAACTTCACTAGCAAGGTTCCTCTAGGATAAGCAATATATTGATCGAACTAGGTGAGCACACTATCTTGGGCATTCCGAAGGTATGAGTGGATTTTGTTAGCATTGGGAGCCAGACCACTTCAAGTAGGAGTGGACTGTTCCATGTTTAGAATTCAGGATTTTCAAAGCCCTTTTACACGTAGAGAGTTTACTCTTTAGAATAAATATTGGATCTCCTTGAACCGGAAAACTCCAGGCTTTACCCCTCAAGCTTAAGCATATGATGAAAGAATTGAAATGGTTTGGCTACTGAAGGTTGAGGCAGCTCACATTCCACCAGGATAGGTTAGTGATCAGAAAGGCCTCTAGGGAGAACCACTGCTTGACTTTGGGGAAAGAAGTTAAGCTAGCTAGGATTAACAAGAATTTTATCCAGTCTTTTGTAGATAGGATCAAAAACTTGTTTATTCTACCAAGTGAATTGATCCCCTGCATTTTTAATGCCCGTAATGTCACTATTTACTGAACATTCTAAAAAATCCTGCATTTCTTGGTTCCATCACTCTCTTCCTCCCTTAACTTCAGAGAGGGATAAGATACAATTAAAGTCTCCTCCAATACAACAGAGAATATTCATGGGACGAAGAGCTATTGTAGACAAGAGGTCTGAACGAAGGTGACCTTCGTTGTGAGGATAAACAAAGTAACCACAAAAAGAGTTTTGAGTATTCTTGTGGAGGATACCACAAGCAATATGTTGTGCTGAAGAATGAAGACGAGTGAGGACCCAGACATTAGGATTCCATCATATCCAAATACGACCATTGTAGTGGTCCTCATAATTGAACATCCAATTCCAATTTGGGCGAATTTTCCTGGCAATAGCCAAGGAATTGCAATGTTTGACCTTGGTTTCCAAGATTGTAACCATATCAAGTTTATTATTCTGGATGAACATTTTCAGCTCCTCTTGATGTGAGGATTTATTCAATCCTCTTATATTGAGAATTGTAAAAAATATGGCATACCACATTATTTTTTGGTGGCTGACCTTAAGGTCACTCGGGCCCTACCATGGGTCTCCTCTTTTATCTATTCCCCTTTGTCTACCGGTTGGACTGTCATTTCCTCAGTATTCGAGCACGTGTCTGAATTTGAAATTTCTCCTTCCTCCAAGACCTTAAATGAGTTGCTAACAGTGGCCTCAATACCAGACATAGGTAGCAGGTGTGATATGTCATCTGTAGTCTTGATTACATCACTTGCTACCATGGAGGGGACTGTATCAAAGTATTCAACCATAGGGAGAGTTTCTATAGAAGTGCAGACATCAATTGAATCAGTCACAGGTTCAACAGCTTCCTTGGCAATAGTGTCTTGGTTTGGAGTATTCGTAACAGTCGCTGCCATTGCCTATATTTATTGAACTCATAAATCTCTTATATATAATTTTATATAATTATAATTATGAACAATTTTATTAGTGTACAAATTCTTCTCTTTAATTAAAATTTTATATAATTATTATAGTCAATTATTTTAATCAATCATTTTATATATTATTAGTGGAGATACTCTAAAATGTCACGAAGGTCGTAAAGTCGAAATCTCAAGTTGACAAGTACAATTACGATATTCACAAATCACACTCATGATCGGAAAACGAAATTAAATTACTAGTTGACAAGTGTAATAAAGTCAACGTACCCAACTTACGTGCATGCATAGTTGCACAAGTTGAAGCGTCTTTATGTGAAATTCCAGGAGATGTAGATGTGTGTACATCAAAACATGTATGATGAAATTCGATCAATCTTGTTTTCGTGGTCATTGTTTCATGAGGATGTTGAAATGAGAATCTAAAATTATGCGATTGCCAGCCACAGATTATATTTTCATAGCACTTTCTTATTCACATTTTTATCATTTTTGTTATGGCAAAAAAAATTCACGGAACTTATAAATTGGGCTCTTATTTGATCATTTTCTCTGTTTTTTCTAACAAAAAAAAAAATACTCAATGTTAATTTTAAATTACCTACAAATTTTCTTTTTTAAAAAAAATCTTACATATAACAAAGTTATATAATTAGAATAAGGGAGTTGGTGTGTTTTGGTCGTCAGTGATAAAATTGTAAATGCATAAATATTATTAATTATTTAGTAATCGACTAAGTTTCAATTCTTTATGAGTAAAAAAATTAATTTAATATTATTTCTAAATATTGTTTTTAAATAAAATAATTAAGGTTCGATCATCAATCAATAACAAAAATTAATTTAGTATTATTTTGGAAGAAACTATATATATTAAAATTGAATAAATATAATTTTTTTAAATTAAAAATTAAAATTATTATAAATTATTATTAAAAAGAAAACTCAGACATTGCATGTGATATAACTGTGATATAAGCTAGTATAACAAAGTTATGATAAGGTGTTCATCAATATAAACTATTTTAACTTACAAAGTTTACAAAATAAATGTTTCAGATCAATCTCCCAGAAAAGAAATAAATTCAGTGTCACAGCTTGACACTGACTAATAAGTAATGGGAGTTGATCTCGGACAACCATTTGCTGGAAAGTTTTCCGGCAAATGGTTTCCTAGCCCTTGGATCATCCCACAGAGATGACTATTGAGATTTTAAAAAAATCGAGGATGGACCGCTGTTATTAACCGCGGCTCGTATACGGGCCGCTATTAACAATCGTGGTTCACCTATACGTATACCTAACAGCCCCACATTAAACCCAGTTCATACATACCCTCCTGGTAGGTTGCATTACTTTCACCTTTCACGGTTTCACCCGGTTCACCGGCATCGTTATATATCCAACAAATATGTCTACATCAAGCTATCTGCCTTTTTGATCCAATCTATTTTTTTTTGTAGAGTGAAAACAAGAGTGTTATCAGGAGACAAAATCAGTGTCTTCTTCTTGTAGCTAGATTAGTAGGAGCTGAGTTGGGGCCATCTTCTTTTATTCATGTTCATCACTTGACCTATCTGGTACGAATCGGGGGTAATTGGGGTAGGGTTCGAATTTGGGGCTATACAATCTTGGGTTCTTGGTGTATGTATGTATTGTATGTGTATGGTATGTATATTTGTGATGTCGTTTTTGTTCAAAATTGGCGAGCCACGCTTAAAAAACTTGGCATGTCGACTCGTAATGAGCTGCCCGCCCCCGGACTATGATCGAGGCAGCACTACTTTAACACAAGCGGCCTGTCTCTTTTTTTTTCAAATCATGATTGTCCCAGTCCTGATCCAACGACTGGAACATCATTTGCTGGATATAAGTAATAACCTTCTTTCGTGTACAGTTGCTAATAACCTCACTGATCTTATTTGCATTCTCTCTTACTCCTTCTCCGTTTTCCTTTTAACTCTTTTTTACTTATTTTAATACGTATATTATAGTAAATTATTTTTTAAATAAAAATTAAATACCTATAATTTTATTTATGAAAGATATCTTCGAACAATTTAATAACAAAATTATTTCTAAAATTTCAAATATATAATATTTAACACTCGAGGCATCTCACTAGTAAAATACTCATCTTACATTAATTTTAAATAATAAATTTAAATATTTCAATCCAGTTCATTCATGGGTCATGGCCTTTTTCCTCTCCATATTTGAATTTGAATCAATCTGCAAGGTCTTTTCACTTTTTTTTTCTGGGCTTTCGATTCTTAAAATTTATTTATCTTATTGTTTAAAGAGTTTCTCTAATATTTAGCATGATTGGATTTGAATATTACGAAGTGTTTTGGGGCACTCTAAAATTTCTTAGAATAGATACATTTATGCAAAAAGTATAAGCATACATATTCGGAAGAAAAAGAAAAAGTTCCTCCAATATTTTCTATACATACACATGTCACTAATAAAATACTTACTGATAACACCTAACTTTTAACATTTGTATATATGTACAACCAAGTAAATACAATTCGACAGAATTTTAGCAGGGTAACAAAGAATTAACTGGAACTGGTAAGCAGTGGCGGACTGACAGCCAGGCCAGGGTATGCCTTGGCATGTGCTGAAATTTTTGGGGCTTTAATTTTTTTTTTTTAATAAGCTGTTCAAATTATAAATGTTTATATTTGGCCCATGCTGAAATTTAGCCCAGCCCATATTGTAAACTAAAAACAAATTAGAACAGATAGTAGACATGGCAGAAGTTATACACACGCATATATAGCACAGGAGCAAAAAAATAAAAAACAGAGCAAATTACTGGAAGTCTAGAAAAATAAAGCAAAGTCACTGGATTGGGATTTAGGATTGAGGAGAGACAAACAATAGTGGCTGAGCAAAGCAAAGCAAAGTAAAAACAAGTTTGTCTTTCACTCTCTCTTTTAGATATATGTTTATTTTCATGTTAGTAATCTAATTTTTAAATTAGGTTATCAAAATTTTGGGAATCTTTGTATACTATTTGTTTGCACTCTTAATTTTTGGGGTAATATCTATGAACTACCAATAAACTACTCTTAAACTCTTGTATCTTTTATTTACTTAATTGTTACATTATCTAATTAGGGTTCTTTATATTTGGAGAATTGGGTTTTTTAAAGTATTTTGATATACATTGAAAATTAAGAATTTAATTATGTGCTATTTGCTTGTATTTCTTTAGTTATGGAAAGATTTTTCCCTAAAAGAAAGATCGATGACGTAGTTACTCAAGAACCCCAACCAATGAGTCAAGCTAGTCCAAGTGTCCGTCAACGTGTTGAGGTTAATTTAGATGAGTTGCCGATTGATCCGGCTAAACGAAAAGGTATCTATGACTTTGATGCTAATGATAGAGAAACAATTAGAAGATTTTACTTGTAAAAATGTCCATTTCAACCCAAAATGAGTTTTCCATGGAGACAATTTGGGGATCGAAAACGTAGATTTGTTTCTAGTTGGTTCAACGACCATCCAAGTTGGCTTGAATATAGTGTCTCAACGGATTCAAGCTATTGTTTGTATTGTTATCTATTCAAATCGTTACATGATGGTCAAAGTGGTGGGGAAGTTTTTGTTACTAAGGGATTTACAAATTGGAAAGAGGCCATGAAAAAATTTAAGGATCATGTTGGAGACATCAATAGTGTTCATAATAAATGTATGAAAGGTTGTCAAGATTTAATGCAAGAAAAACAACACATAGAAGTTGCTCTATCAAATCAATCGGAACAAACACGAGTTGATTATCGCACTCGTTTAATTGCAAGTATTGATGTTGCTAGATTGTGTTTAAGTCAAGCATTAGCATTTCGTGGACATGATGAGTCAGAAAATTCTATAAAGAAAGGCAACTTTGTCACATTTTTACAATTTTTTGCGGATAATAATGAAGAAATTATGAAAGTTGTGTTGGATAAAGCACCCGAAAATAATCAACTAACTTCTCCAAGGATTCAAAAAGATATTGTTAGGGTAATGGCCCTTGAGACAACAAAAATAATCCTTGGTGAGTTTGGAGATGATTTGTTTTCGATTTTAGTTGATGAATCTCGTGACATATCAATTAAAGAGAAAATGGTGGTTTTTTTGCGTTATGTTGACAAACATGGGTGTATTGTTGAACGTTTTCTTGGGGTAGTACATGTCAGTGATACAACTTCTCTTTCACTTAAAGCCGGTATAGAGGAACTTCTTGGAAAGCATAACTTGAGCATAATCAATATAAGAGGTCAAGGATATGATGGAGCTAGTAATATGCAAGGAAAGTTAAATGGTTTAAAAAGTTTGATTTTAAAAGAAAATCCATGTACTTTTTATGTTCATTGTTTTGCTCATCAATTACAACTAGCACTCATTGGTGGTGTAAAGAAAGATAGAAAGATATCAATGTTCTTTACACAAATATCTACCATTACAAATGTTGTTGCCGGGTCTTGTAAACGTCAAGACTTGCTTCGTGACAAACAAACTGAAGAAATTATTGAAGGGCTTTGTAGTGGTGAGATTGTTAGTGGAAAAGGCTTGAATCAAGAATGAACTTTAAAAAGAGCGGGTGATACACGGTGGGATTCTCATTATTCAAGTTTGTTGAGCTTAATTAGATTATTTAATCCGGTTATTTGTGTACTTGAACATATTGTGCAACATACGGATGACCATGGTCTTCGGGGTAATACGGAATTAATGTTGTTAACAATGAACAACTTTGATTTTGTATTTTTCTTGCACTTGATGAAAAATATTTTAGGCATAAGTGATGGGTTGTCACGTTCGTTGCAAAGAAAAGATCAAGATATTGTTAATGCAATGAAACTTTTTAATGTCACTAAAACTATGCTTGAAACTATGAGGAGAGATGGATGGGGGGATTTTATTAAAGAAGTTACTTTGTTTTGTGAAAAACATGAGATTAATGTTGTTGACATGAATGCAAGTTTTGCGGATCCAAGAAGAGTCTTACGAAACAAGGAGGTGTTGACAAATTATCATGTATATCACAATGACAAGTTTGTGGATATCTTAGAAAAATAAGTTGAAGAATTGAATGATCGATTTACTGAAATTGGCACCGACTTACTCTTAGGCATGTCATGCCTTGATCCAAAAAATTCTTTTTGTGCTTTTGATAAAGAGAAGTTGATCAACTATGCCAAATTTTATCCTGCCGAATTTTCTCCAACACATATTATGGAACTTGAATGGGCACTTCCGGTTTACTTTGAAGATGTAAGGCATGATGATAGGTTTTCTACATTAAATGGAATTGCCGGACTTGGAAAAAAAATGGTTGAAACCGGAAAGCATTTGAATCATCCTTTGGTCTATTTGCTCATTAAATTGGCTATGCTTTTACCCGTGGCAACCGCCGGAGTTGAAAGATCATTTTCGGCTATGAATATTGTCAAGACTAGACTTCGTAATAGAATTGGAGATGAGTGGTTAAATGATATTTTAGTGACTTATGTTGAGCGTGATATTTTCTTAACCGTTAAGACCGAAGATGTAATTCAAAGGTTTCAAAATATCAAATCTCGTATAATAGCGTTGTAATTTATAAGTATGACTATGTAAAACTTTATTATTTATGCAATATATTTGATCATGTATTATGTATTCGTAAAAAAAATATTATAGTGTATTTTAGCATACCCTCGGTAAATATCCTGCGTCCGCCACTGCTGGTAAGAGGTTACTTTCATATCTAGTCCTTGTCAAACCTATAATAAATTACACAACTTAATATCATTAAAATAAGCTAAAAGGTAACAATAAATTATTAGACAAAAATAAAATGTTCGACCAAACTTTATGAAATTGCAAAATTAATTGATGGGTGATAATTAAACCAGATTAAATTAAGATTAAGAACCCGTGTTATTAAAGGGGATTCATGCATCCTTCATTACTCTACGTAATCTAATCACTTTTCATTCCTAATTAGTTTGACATTATCGCAATTTTGGAGTCGTTTAGTTCGCGGAAGGGTATGGGGTTGGAACAAGAAATCGGTCTAGGGTGGTATGGGGTTCAAGTATCATTACTCATACCATATGTTTGGTTAAGTGTTGGAATGAATTTATTTCACTTAAAAATGAATGATTCCTGATACCTATGTTTCATACCCATGGGTATCGATATGGGTTTTAAATTTTAATTTTTTCAACCAAACACCCGATTGGAAAGACAGAAACTCATACCTGATACCTAAATATCATAAACCAAACCATCCCTTAATTGGTTTTGCAACTAAGGAAACTAATTGCCCATCTCATTTTTCTCAAACCATCAACAAGATAGGACAAGTGAGATAACTTATAATTTGGCTTAAATATATAAAAGAGAAAAAAGCCTTGATTTCAGTAAATTGTCTAAATCAACAAAATATTTATATTATATAATTAATATATTTTTTTTAAAAATACCATATAAAACTTTTGTTAATCTAGTATTTAAAGTAATTTATAAATATATTAGTGATTTGAAGAAGATAATTTTTAGTGATTTATTGACTTGAATCTTAGTTCTGAGGAGGGAGGGTTTCATAAATTAGAATAATTTTTATATATCAACTTTTTAACCTACCAACACTGTGATTCAAGGAGATTTTGTAACAACCCGACTTTTCGGACTATTATTCTCAACCAAATATCCAAAATAAACTGAAATTTCATAAATCTCTAGAACAAAATTCCAATGTATCATCAAAATTAAAACCAATGTATTTTAAAATTTATAGAGACGCAGCTCCAAAGAAAAATATCTAGTAACTAAATATTACTCCAATTTATTTGTCCATCTCCAAGAAGAGTCCAAAGTTAAGCCAACGCTAACACCTGAAATTTTGTAAGTAATGAGCTACACAGCCCAGTAAGAAAACTAACTACACACCAGCAGGATCAAGTAAGTTTCAATTAACATCTATATTTTTCAGATTCATATTCAAAGAGATAGATCGAATTTCAAATTCAAAATAATTAAGTCATACTCTTTAGACAAATTATCCCATTACGCTTGGTCACATTAGCCGGTGACACGACCCAAAAATTCAAATGCTAATAAACGCGTTACCCTTACTAAGGTCCAAAATAATGCACAATCCCCGAAGGGCCCAAAAGAAGTGCTCCATAGTAAGGTCCAAAGTCTAGTTCCGCAACTATACGCAATTTACTAACGGTTCAATACGAAGCGAAGGGTTCTAAAATACTCTTTCTTATTTCAAAATTCGAAGTTCAAATAACTCTTTTGTTCATAATTTAATCCAATAAATTAGCATACATGATCCAATTTAATAACCAAATTACATACGTATAAATATAAAATTTACGAAATAAACTAATGTTTAGAAAGTTTACTTACCTTACGAGTAATAGCCACCGATAACACTTTCAAATTAAGCCTAAATACAAATAATACCAATTATTAAACATGAGTATTACACACGTCAAGTCACTGCTCAGATATCGAAATCAAACATTATCACAAACAATTTAAAACACCACATAATATATGTCTGGTACATAGCTTTATAACAATAATTAATCTAAGCAACAGTTAGACAAAATAGTCATAAACAATTGAACAAAATAAAGATGACAACATACGACCATTACTTGCATATACATATGTATCAAAATATGGCCAACTATAATAAGTTTTATTTACAGATTCAATTTTGAAAGCAGCTTTTGTAACTTAATATATATACACGCGACTTTGTAAAACACTACAAATTAGCACATGCATATAACCTATACAAGTAAAGGACACTAGTAAATTTGAATAACATACATAAACATAATTTATAAAATCAACGGGACCAAGTTTTGTCATAAAAAATAATAGAAAATTCAAGGGTTAAATCTCACTAGCATGATCATACTATATATTTTTATAATCACTCACCACAGTATATTATATATCATGTATAATAAAGCACAGACTTTTAAAAGAAATCATGAATATTTGACTCAAACAAATTAACCGGATGCCAATTATACGATTCATGGTAGTACGAGACCAAAACAAACACATATGTATACTCTAGCGGTCTATCATGCACCAATAATAAACATACATTGAAGAAAAGAGTTTTTTTTTCCGGTGCTTCCTTTTCTTGTAAACACATAGATATATAAATATAAGTTTAAGTCAATTACATAACTATTAAGTTACCTAAGTAATTTAATATCAATCTTTTTCGATAATGCATATCTTAACTTGTATTCTATCTCCAACTAACTAGTTTCAAGATATGCTACTTTAAATAAATGAAATATTTTTAATAAATATCCATATTAATAAATCACCTTATATACATATATCAAGAATTTAACATACTAGTACTTAAAATCAAAAAAAAAAATTGCCTATAATTTGTTTATATAAAAAAATATCGGATATTACATTCTACCCTCCTTAAAAAAATTTGGTCCCCAAATTTTACATAGCATAAAAAACTAAGAGCAGCAAGTACATGTATAACATTCAATTAAAATAATAGAAATTCCATACCTTAATTTTTCTTTGGTGAAAGCCGAAAAACTCGTCCGTAATTAGGCCCAAGTGTAGCTAGAGTACCTTCAACAGTATTTTTCCCTCCTTCTGTTGCGTCACGCTTCAGGCACTCAGCAATTCTATGTCCAATTTCACCACAATGAAAGCAAGTACCTGTCATCCACCTACAGTCCTTGGTCAAATGATTTCGACCATACCTGGAACATTGAGTCTTGTTCCCTAGACCTCCTTTGTTTATATTCCCCACAACTCCTTTGTTATTGAACTTCTTTGTTTGACCACTTTCATCAAACCCATTTGTCGGCTCATTTTTCTTTTTATTTTCTCCACCTTTCTTATCCATGGCTGCTACTAAGCCCCTTTCAACCACTAGTGCCTTGTTAAGTACGTCCTCGTATGTACCCAACTCAAAGTGGGATACTGATTGCCTTATGTTGGCCCTAAGACCTTCTTCTAGCCTCCTAGCTCGACTAGCCTCATCTGCCACCAAAGTAGGAGCATATTTAGCGAGTTTTGCAAACTCCGCTTCATACTCCACTACAGATTTTTCTCCTTGCTCGAGTTTGATGAAATCTCTCTCTTTTTGAACACGTGCGGTCCTAGGAAAATACTTGTCTATCAAAGCTGTCTTAAATTTGTCCCAAGTTATTGCCTCCGGATTTCCCTCGTTCTTCCTTTGTTCCATTAGCCACCAATCATATGCACTGCCCTGCAACTGGTACACAGCTAACGTAACCTTCTGTTCATCATTACTACCAAGTAATTCGAATGCCTTTTCCATTTCCTATACCTACGTTTCCATAACTGCAGGATCAGTTGCTCCATTGAAAGTCGGAGGATTTAACCGCTTAAATTCTGAAACTATGCTCGGCTGCCTTGGTTGTTGATTTCCCACCAACGTTGCAAGAGTGTGAGCTAACTGGTTCATAGCATTTTCTCCTTCATTATTGTTGTTGTTGTTTCCAGTATTGTTCATATTATTGTTTCCGTGCCTTCCCCCTCGACCTCGACCACGACCTCTAGTGCTCATTTTTTCCTTACTTTCTTTTATCACATAACAAAGTTAAAATCATGTTCACGTAAGACTAAAAATCGCAAATCATATAATGATCACATAAAGATCACATAACACAAAAATCATATATCACGTAAAACAAATATATTCAGTTTACTTACTACCCCACAGGTCAAGTCTAAACGAAATTCTACAGGAACGCATCCTAGGAAATGTATTAGTCCCATACCTAACACACCCCGAAGGAAACCTTGCTTTGATACCAACTGTAACAACCCGACTTTTCGGACTATTATTCTCAATCAAATATCCAAAATAAACTGAAATTTCATAAATCTCTAGAACAAAACTCCAATGTATCATCAAAATTAAAACCAATGTATTTTAAAATTTATAGAGACGCAGCTCCAAAGATAAATATCTAGTAACTAAATATTACTCCAATTTATTTGTCCATTTCCAAGAAGAGTCCAAAGTTAAGCCAACGCTAACACCTGAAATTTTGTAAGTAATGAGCTACACAGCCCAGTAAGAAAACTAACTACACACTAGCACGATCAAGTAGGTTTCGTATAACATATATATTTTTCAGAATCATATTCAAAGAGATAGATCGAATTTCAAATTCAAAATAATTAAGTCATACTCTTTAGACAAATTATCCCATTACGCTTGGTCACATTAGCCGGTGACACGACCCAAAAGTTCAAATGCTAATAAACGCGTTACCCTTACTAAGGCCCAAAATAATGCACAATCCCCGAAGGGCCCAAAAGAAGTGCTCCATAGTAAGGTCCAAAGTCTAGTTCCGGAACTATACGCAATTTACTAACGGTTCAATACGAAGCGAAGGGTTCTAAAATACTCTTTCTTATTTCAAAATTCGAAGTTCAAATAACTCTTTTGTTCATAATTTAATCCAATAAATTAGCATACATGATCCAATTTAATAACCAAATTACATATGTATAAATATAAAATTTACGAAATAAACTAATGTTTAGAAAGTTTACTTACCTTACGAGTAATAGCCACCGATAACACTTTCAAATTAAGCCTAAATACAAATAATACCAATTATTAAACATGAGTATTACACACGTCAAGTCACTGCTCAGATATCGAAATCAAACATTATCACAAACAATTTAAAACACCACATAATATATGTCTAGTACATAGCTTTATAACAATAATTAATCTAAGCAACAGTTAGACAAAATAGTCATAAACAATTGAACAAAATAAAGATGACAACATACGACCATTACTTGCATATACATATGTATCAAAATCTGGCCAACTATAATAAGTTTTATTTACAGATTCAATTTTGAAAGCAGCTTTTGTAACTTAATATATATACACGCGACTTTGTAAAACACTACAAATTAGCACATGCATATAACCTATACAAGTAAAGGACACTAGTAAATTTGAATAACATACATAAACATAATTTATAAAATCAACGGGACCAAGTTTTGTCATAAAAAAATAATAGAAAATTCAAGGGTTAAATCTCACTAGCATGATCATACTATATATTTTTATAATCACTCACCACAGTATATTATATATCATGTATAATAAAGCACAGACTTTTAAAAGAAATCATGAATATTTGACTCAAACAAATTAACCGGATGCCAATTATACGATTCATGGTAGTACGAGACCAAAACAAACACATATGTATACTCTAGCGGTCTATCATGCACCAATAATAAACATACCTTGAAGAAAAGAGTTTTTTTTTTCCGGTGCTTCCTTTTCTTGTAAACACATAGATATATAAATATAAGTTTAAGCTGATTACATAACTATTAAGTTACCTAAGTAATTTAATATCAATCTTTTTCGATAATACATATCTTAACTTGTATTCTATCTCCAACTAACTAGTTTCAAGATATGCTACTTTAAATAAATGAAATATTTTTAATAAATATCCATATTAATAAATCACCTTATATACATATATCAAGAATTTAACATACTAGTACTTAAAATCAAAAAAATATATTTGCCTATAATTTGTTTATATAAAAAAATATCGGATATTACAGATTTAAATTGATATATATATATATATATATATAGATATAATGTTTTCCGTTAAACTTTACCCCGCGCATATATATATATATATATATATATATATATATATATATATATATATATATATATATATATATATATATATATATATATATATATTATATATATATATTAGTTTTCAAAATTTTTTATTACGATTTTTGTTTAAAAGAATTTTTTCATTATAATTGTATTACATATTTTTTGGCCGAATTGAAACTAAGATTTTGGTAAAAACACACGACACACTTTTAAAATCTAAACCAAGCGAGCATATATATATTTTACTAGTATTTGCAAATCAATACATCTTTTATTCGCACACAGGTTTGTGCTTATAGAGTGTAGAGATATGAATTAGATAGGACCCAGAAATTATTCACGGGGCCAAATATGCGTGTCTGCTTAAAACGGATAACCCCGTTCAAATAGACGACCATGTATAATCAAATAAATACATACACACTTTGCAAGTAGGATCCGTAATTAGTACACTAATAGACTCAAACTTTGTATTTGGATGTCACCTGATTTCTTCCATTTAATGACTAATTGGCCATTTTAATATCCTTTCCAAGTTCAACGAACTTGCCATTTTCCAGATATATATATGTGTGTGTATAATCTCGATTATGATCGTCTTAATCTACAAATTAAGAATAATATATTTATATATTTTGTTATATTTTAATAATTAATTTTATTAATTATTAGTGATTTTATATTAAAAAAATTAGTAAATATAGTATAGTTATATGATGCTTTTTTTTAAGTTTATATTTAAAAATATTTGTGAACATACATCGTCGCTCAACATAACAAATTTAGAACAAATGTTTTTAGATATAAAGTATATAACATACCAACTCGAGAACCATCATTCTTCAAAATATATGTAACGAACAACATTAATTAAAACTTAGCAACCAAAAAAAGAGAATAAGATTAATTAAAATATGTTTGGTGATTGAAGGTTAACAATGCTAGAGACACTTAGTTATATATAATATTTATTTAAAATGAAGAGAAAGTTGGTCATGTTAATATAAGTTAGTTTTCTTCAATATCTCTCGATTATGTCCCCTGTTTTGACATTTCTTATAAGGAATTGTAAATATATACAAATTTTAATTTATAAATTATTTATAAGATAAATTAAACGGATTTTATGTTATATAAATATGTATCCTTTCATATACGAACTCATAAGTTTGTAGTTTAAGGTTTTCTAATCATAGTGGTCAGTTTAATGATAAAAATCATTGAGAGAGTGCGCAATTTGTACATGTGTTTATCACATGACGATTTATAATTTGACTCTCGAAATGAACAAATGATGATATTAGTAGTTAGGGGCGGGGGGTCCCGGGGCGAGTGTGGTTCACCTGAAGTCAAATCTCCAAAATTATTTTAAATTTTTTATATTGATTTCATTTTTTATATAATTTCTTTTAAAATAATATTTCAAATATTCAAGAGGTATATTTACAGGATATAGTCATGTAAAATTTTCATTTTTATTGAAAGGGAGTATAAGTTCAATTAATCCGTCCAATTTAGTAAAATCCCCAAGACCTATGCTGAGTGCTGAGTCCTAGTTAGTGATAGCATACGCTATAATATATATATATATATACTTAAATATAATTTTTTTTAATAAAAAAAATAACAAATATTCTGAAAGCCTCAAGACTCGAGAGCTTAGAGTTTGTGTCGATCAAATAATCGGTAGAATTTTATAATTTAAACATCTAATTAGTAATTATGAACCTACTCCAATTTCTTTATAAAAAAAGGCATCAAATAATTAAAACGGCCGTAAAGCTAAAATGTCAAACATTGTCATAAGTCGGTTAACTTAAGCGAGATCAGCTACTGAAAGCCTAAAAGGTGACGAATTATCTTAAAGCGAAAACTCAAGTTGATGAGCACGATTACAAATTTACAATACTCACACTCATAATTATCCAATCTTCTTCCTATCAGAACGAAATTAAATTATTTGTTGACAAATAAAATAAAGCCAAAGTCCACAATTTTCAATTTGCATGCATGCATGCATGTTTCATAACTTGAAACGATGTCTTATTCGAATAGTATGCATCTGGAATAATTCCAGAAGATGTAGATGTGTGTGTCTCTATATCAAGGCGGTATGTATGATAATTGAGAATCTAAAATCATGCCATTCCGTCCACATATTAGGTTTTTTTGTTAGTTCTCCCGCCCAAAGATATTTTCTGGATTTTTAAAATTGAGTTCGATTCTAAATAAATTCAATTTTTTTAACAAAAAATTCTCAGATTTAATTAATTTCCTAAAAGTATATATGTCTAAAGTTTGATCGACGCGTTTTTTTATTTATTCATAAGAATTTTATATTAAAATAAGCCGTCACTGAGATATTTTATATCAAAATTAATCAGTCACTGAGATATTTTATATCAAAATAATTGTATTTGGTGATAATAAAAACATTTATATAGATTAAAAATGCAGTTTATATTTAACTTTTTTTCACCGAATCCTTTCTAATCTTATTTATATAATGACCTCGTTTGATTTATCTTTTAAAAAAAAAGACTCTTCCTTACTTAGAAGTAACTTTTGTCACTTATGTGTATAAAAATATTTTAACTTATAAATTAATATCAATTTTGATAAATTTATTAACAATTTATAATATATAAAAAATTAATAAAATAATAATAAAGTATTATAAGTTACTTTAAAAAGAATAGAATTCGTTTTCATAAAGCTAAATCATAAAAAGTTAAACTAAACAATTAAAATAAATATATATTTTATACTTTTTAAATTTAATTTACGTATAGTACTTGTATATAAACTAATTTAAATCCATTTATAATTTTATACTAACTAAAACGGGACCTAGCCCTCTTTACTTGCTTTATTGCGACAAATTCAGAGGAACCCAGCTCTCAAGTTAGTTGACCAAATAAATAACAGAAAATAAAAATAAAATTAGAATGTTCGATTTACTAGAAGCCAACGCGGCGTGTATATTGTGGCCCGTATATAAACCCTACGGGTTTGATCTCACTAGCCCACATTATAAATGCCTATTTTGTTGTCTTACCCAAACACAAGCTACTTCTCTCCATGTTTATGGTTATATAATTTTAATAATAAAACCTATTTTTAATATTCACAAACCCTCCTTTTATTTCTTTTTAGGCAGCTTGTTTTGTTCTCAACGATTGTTCACAATAATCTCTCCGCATTTTTTTCTCATGCATAGTAAAAAATCTTTGAAGTTAGCGTAGAAAGATGACATAACTCACCAAGATTCACAAAAATTTCTTATGTTAATGATATTCGTGGAAAAAAACTCCAATAAATGATTGTGAGATCCTTTTTTTACAAGACATCGTGTGTAATTTTAAGTTTTAAAAAAGCAAGTTTTTATTAAAGTTTTTTAATAATACTTTTAATAGGAAATTTTAAAATGATTGTTATTTAGAGAAATAGAGTTAAAAAAATATTAAATAATTTTTTTATTAAAATTTTTAGTTCATGATCGATGAGAAATTGCGATTTAATAACTAGTTAGTTAGTGTGCCCGAATAATAAAAAAGATGCTAACATCCTAATCCTATAAAAGGATTGGATGGAGTAGGAAGAAATAATGACAACTTTTGCGTCTCAGGAAATGGAGAGTAGGAAGAAATAATGACAACTTTTGCGTCTGAGTAAATGGAGTTCACATGGCATCTGTATCTATCTCTTCCGACTTTTGTCACTGGAAAGACAGGTACAAGGTGCTTTAATATCACATGTAAAATGAATTTTATTTATTTTTGATAAGCAGAGCTATTATATATTCGAAATGAATTTATTTTAATTAATTAACTTTTTTAGAGTAATAATATTTTTTCAATACCAAATCAGAATGAGTATTATTTTTTTGGGACGAGAAATCAGAATGAGTATTAAAATTTTATTAATTTTTACGAAAATCATAGTACTAAATTACAGTTTCAATTTTCTACATAATAATAACAATTATATATATAATTGCTAAAATATAGGTGTTTGAGCATAATCCATGAGACATTTATAACTTTATATAGTATTAAAGTTTTAACCTGAATAGTTAGAAAAACATATAAATTTCTCACCTGAATCTAAAGATGTCGAGAACATTCATTGGAATTGCGTGCACTCTAATTTGAATAGCATTAAGAAAAAGTAAAATTTTAATAATAAAATAAAAAATAAAAAATTGCATGAAATTAAAATATGCCTAAAATTTGATATTTAAGTTAGTATTTCTTTTCAAATGCTTTGCTAAATTCTTTGTTACAAATACAATTACAGAATAGATTAAATTCCGTTTATTTTATCTAATAAATAATTTAAAATTTAAAAAAATATATTTACTTTTAAATTTATAAATAATTTATAATATTTTTTAACTTGTAAATAAAATTGTTGATGTATATGCGTGCAAGTCTATCTTGACAGTAGGTTGCAATTCGTGAATAAGTACTTAACCTTTTTTTTCCTACAACGAATACATAAACAGGATAAGAGTGAAATATCGAATACATTTCGTAGTATATAAAGCTGCTGACGTGGACGATACCTATCCAATCAAATCAAAGAATCTGGGGTAGTAAAAGTAAAAACAAACCGAAACAGACAAATTACCTATACATCTACTTTAAAGTTTTAACACAACAAGATTTGTGTCAGCAGAAAATCGGAAATTGTCAAATCAGTGTTTTTATTTTTTTGCAGATTAATTCGATTTTTAAGTTGCTTGACTCGGCAAAATTTCAAAATATGAAAAAACAAAAATTATTCCAAGTTAATTATTTTCATATTAGTTTGTTCGGATTGCAAACTACACGTTTTCTAAAATTATTTAAAACTAACTTAGGTAAACTATATATTCTATGATTATTTTATTTATTTAACTCACATTATTCTTATTTAGTGTCTTCGGTTTATTTGACCAAAACTTACGTTTTTAACAAGTTTTCACATAAAAACAAAATTTACTTTTGCCAAGAAATTATCATTTACTACAAATTATAATTTGTAAGCTGATATTATTAGACGTAGTTAGTAATTATCATATAATTTGACAGAAGTCAAAGAAACAATACAATTATAAGCTTCCTAAACAAAAATTCCAATTTTTTTAACTTGTTAATATGCGTAACTAAATAAAAATCAATATACAACTCCCGATTATCTAGGTCCTAAACGATATGAAGCTGATTTTTGCTTAAACCAACAAATATTTATTAGAAAATAAGTTAACCTCGACATACTTTTTCTAAAATCACGATAAATATGTGTAAACTAATAAATTTAGTTAGTTATTTTTATTTATCATTTATTTAAATTTATTTATAGATTAGGAAAATAAATAATTATGTAGTTAATATAATGCACTCAAATTCATCGTTGTCTCAGAAAGCTTTGCAGAATTTTATTACTCTCTCCGTCCATATTTAGATATTCACTTTATTTTTAGTGCAATTAAATTGATTCATTTTTTACTGTAATATATAATTAAAGAATATTAATAATTTATGTCATTGAAAAGTATATACAATCTACTTTAAAATGTAATTTTTAATTTTTTCAAATTATAAAAAAATAATTTTTAATTTTCAGTTAAATATTAGTCAATTTGACTAAAAAAAATAAAAATGAACATATAAATAGTGACGGAATGAGTAAAATAATTTTTTTTCCAAACTCGAAATAAATAATTTTTAAATTTAAACCGAGTCGAACTAAAGAATTTACGGACCCAACCATTGCAACTACCCAATAAAAAAACCAAATAGCTACGGCAAAATAAATTCCATAAAAGAGAATATTGTAATATTGTTATTTTGTTGGTATATACTACACACAAAGACTATATATGTAAGCGTTTTATAAACGCTTGTAGACCGAGCATATCATCTCATCTCATCTCTTTCTATCAATCAAAAATTGACTCGTTATTTTCATTTTCTCTCTCTATATATACATACATACCTACACACATTTTCTCTCTCTATAACAGAGAACACACACGAACAACACACCCCCTTTCCTCTTTCGATTTCTCCATCACATCTTCAATTATAGACACAAATATACATACAAATATACATACATATATATAGGTGATCGTCATGTTCTGATATTGTACGGAGAGCGAAAATGAAGTGCCACAAACATTTCGCCACCGATCTCACGAGCATCGACGGCGTGTGCTCGACGTGTTTACGAGAGCGTTTGATTGTTGTGATTGAAGCTCAGACTAAAGTGAATTTGGAATTGAAGCTCGCCGGAAAGATTCACCGGAATGGTGCGGTGTACGACGGTAGTTCGCCGGAGCAAATATGCGTGTCGCCGTCGAGTAATTGTAAAAAGGTCGAAAACGGCGTCGTAGCGGATCAGAGATTTTATAGTACGCCGCAAGTAGTGTGTAAGAAGAAGGTGAAGAAGTTTTCGATTGTTTCCAACTTTTTTAGATCTAAAGCGAGTGACTTGAATTCGGATCCTGTGTCGGATCCGGATCCGAGTTCATCGCCGTGGAGGATTAAGAGTATTTTACCGAACAAGCCGAAGAAGAAATCGTGTATTTTTAACTCGGATGCGAGCCGAGTGATGCAACGGCCGTGTAAAGGAATGTCACCGGCGGATGACTCCGACGGCGAGCTGAACTCGCCGGAATGGACGCCGCAGTGGAAGGAAACGCCGTCGAGAATGACGACGCCGATGCATATCCGGTGTAAGAAGATGCATCAGGCGCGGAACTTGACAGGATTCGCGTTCTGTTTGAGTCCGTTAGTTCGGCCGAGTCCGAATCGGAAAGCGTCGGAGGTTGTGAGTTCCGGCGATACGCGAGGTCCGGTGAAGCCGCATATAGGAGCTGCGGCGGCGTTTTGTGCGAACAGGTCAAAGAAGTTGGCTAATTGTGGGAGGTTTCATCCTAATTACTAATCTAAACGACTTTTTGTGTTTTGAAATTACGAATTCAGCCTTGTTTACATCATAGGTGTTTTTATTTTCATGTAAGTTTGTAAAAATAAGGTAATTTACGAAATGATTGTTAGTACAAATATTGGTTTCGATTTGTTTTTCTTCATAAATTATTAAAAAATGTATTATTCGATAAAAAATATATATCATGTGGGTGATTTTGTGTGGGATTATTGAATGGGAGGTGTGTAGGAAGCTTACAATTGTAGGACAAGTCAATGGAAAAAAGTGGAGATGTAGATGTATGTATAGGTGAGTCATGTGTAGTGGCTCTTGTGGATAATGGTGCTCCCCATTAAAATTTACAAAGTGGTTTGAATTGAGGGATAATCATGAGTAGGTTGACCTATTGAAAAGGGTGCCCTTTGTGCTTTTTTTTTTTCTCTTTCAAATATTTTATTTTTTGTTAGGGATTGATTTTCTGAAGCAAGAATATATTACTATAAAACAAGGAAAAATCTTACCTTGGAAAAATAAATTTATTTAAATAAATCTCAAATTTATTTAATTTTGAATTTTGAATTTTATTTCGATAATTCTGAGTTTAGAAGATTCAAAGTCGGGTGTTTTACTACATGTAATTTTTTTCCGGAATTTTTTGTGCATATTTTTTTTCGCAGGAAAATTTTCCGATGGCTTTAAAACTGAAATGAGTCAAATTGTATAATCAGTCACTAAAATGAGTCAAATATACAATCAGTCGCTTACTTGATACATGTGGACGCAATCAATCAACTGATTGATATTTAATCCATTGTTTATTTTGTTACTTGCTCCTTCAAACAGAGCGATAGAAGAGAGATTCCAGGGAATACAGTCTACAGGACTAGCAATTAACAAAACAATTATGCTGCTGGGTGATTTATTTTGACTAGATCCGCCTCTGATTACAATCATATATTATTGTGTTCTAATTCCCCCTCGTGAAATTTTAATTCAAATTACTTTGCTTTGTGTCGTTTATTTCTAGGACAAGGCATCTTCCCTTCCTGGGGAAAAACATTAAAAAAGAAGAAGCATAGACTAGGTTTCGATGAAGTTCTGTCTGGTTTGAACAAGCTCAAAATGGAGTTCATAGAACAATAATTATACGTTAAACTCGTCACTCCTGTCTGGCTTAGACTGGTGAATACAAATTCAATAGCTGAGGAAAGGTCCGTCAAAATATTTAACCTTAGCGATGCAACATGTAAATTGTTGTTCAACTCAATATCGACTTCTTCGTTTTACTACTACTCGTTTTAAATGTGTCTATATAGGGACTTGTAGATTGATAATCGGTCACCTTTTCTGTAAAATTACTGCACGTCACATTTTCAAAAAGGTAAATTGAGCATATACAAGGACAATTAAAATTTTAAATATATATCAGAGTTGAATATAAATTATTTTAAAGTTAAACTAGGCTCTTAAAGATAATTTGAAATTTAAATACAACTTGATAAATATTTGAATACTTCCAACTCGAATCTGATATAATAACTACGTTATATGTTCTATTACACTCCATTTATTTGAATACAAGCTCAAACTCGTTTTATTACACTCGATTCGAGCCGAGTATATGCGTCAAAAACTAGGCCCGGATTTGATAATTCGACTCGTTTTCTGAATTGGAACCCAAACTCGTTTAAAATTACAAACTAAAATTATAAATTAATTTAACTTATTCCACTTAACTCCAATTACACAACGAACACTTATAATTTTTACAAAACTTAAATTATACTGTACTGTGTATATAAATTAGTTGGAAATGCCATAAATTAGAAGAATGACATGAGCAGAGAAATTAAATGAAATGGTGAGGAAGGTAGGTTACGAAATCTAGTCCTCTGCAGCATCAAGTACGTTAGAATATAGTAGCAGCCTGGTTATACTTTCAACGCATGTCAATACGATAGGGTCATTTATAGATATTTTATAATTTTATGTACGAAATTTTGTTGGCGACTGAAGTTTTCTCGTATGTCCAAGTCTCTTCTCACGTTGGTGACACACTACTAGCAGTCGGCTATTTTGATTTTTAACTGGATTGATGAGCAAATAAATGAGTGAAAGTTTCATTTTTACTTCCAAAGTAAAATAATACTCCCCTCCCCACACGACACATCCATCTCGTTGTATTAGTTCAGTGCCTCTTGATATGTAAAAATTAAAATAATACTCCTTTTGGCCCACAATGTAAGTCGTTTGATTTTTTACGCGTCATTTTCGTAATTAGAAATAATGTTTTTAAATTTTTTCCTGAATAAATATTTAATATTTATATTTTTATTCAAAAAAAATTTAATAAATATAATTTTTAACTATACAGTCAAAGCAACTAAAATTGCATTAAAAAAAATCAACCCGACTTGTATTGTGGACTAGAGGGAGTATAATTTTACCCTAAATTTAATATCTAATATTCACTTAATATAAGTAATTAGAATCGATTAAATGAATAGTGTAATTTTTAAACTAAAATAATATAATTTTTATATAAATTATGTATTAAAAATTATTTAATTAACAAAGGATTATTCAATAATTACCGCAAACTGCTTCCAATCCCAAATCTTACGGGAAGTATATAGTACGTTCGTTGCACCAAATTTTGGTGGTGAATACTTGTGGGAGTGAGACTAATTGCATAGTCATGGTCATGGATCCTCATTTTCTCTCTTTTTCGTACTTTAATATATTAATTAAAAATTAAAAATAATTGATTCGAAATACACCTAATATTTTTCTACATTTTTTTTACTAAGCTTCATTTTTAATTTACCGAAATAGTAAATAAGCAAAACTTGAACAAGTCATGTAAGGTTGCTGTGCAAGACTGCAAGCACAGGTTACATATATAACAAAATGTTTTTACATAATGCTGAGAAGACTGTTTGACTAAGCATGATTAGAGTTCCTATGAAGACTTCGTAAAGTTTATTAGTAGCAGATATAATCATTCATGTTATTATATTATGTCATGTTTCTGAAATTTTTAAGGGTTGGAAAATAGAGTAATATATATATATAATGAAAAGAAGTATAATAAAATTTCATTTATTTACTTCTAAATTAAAAAATAAAATAATAAAATATTTTTTATTTATGTACTCTCAAATCGGAAGGAAAATATATAATTAATTATTAAATTATAATTAAATT
This sequence comes from Oenanthe sinensis, assembly GCA_028671895.1. Classification (NCBI taxonomy): domain Eukaryota; kingdom Viridiplantae; phylum Streptophyta; class Magnoliopsida; order Apiales; family Apiaceae; genus Oenanthe; species Oenanthe sinensis. The sequence continues at coordinate 1,996,181 of CM053808.1, forward strand.
ATTTTATTTAAAATTATAAAATAAGTAGCAAGGGAATATTTGTTCCTTTACTTGTTTTTCTATCTATTTAAAAATGGGAAGAGTACTCTGATTCTTAGAAACATAGATTTGAATTTTTAAACAAAATAGGCCAATTAGTATGATAAATGATACATTAATTAGCACACAAATATATTTCTTCTAAAACTTTTACAACTAATTACCAGTTTACAAAGCAGCATGATTAGTTCACCTAAGCATATTTAAATTCCATAATAATTAAATACTAAGAGTACCGTTACAAGTGTTGAAAAGCTGAAGATGCTTGCAAAGGTTTATACATTTTCAAGAATAAATTGACGTTGAAATAAATTATTAACAACCTTTAGTGATGAAATACCTTTAAATATTCCAGTAGTTTGAAAGGAAAAATACCAAACAACACAAATTAAAGTGACTAATTAATCTTTGATAGTTTGATTAATCTAAGCACCTCGTAATTTGATGGACAAGAAAAAAAAAACGCCACTTGTTAGTTCAACAGCTTCAACCCAACTTATACTAATGCTTTGATTAATGTTTAGTATATATTTAACCAGGCAGGCAACCCCCCATTCAACGATGGCAACAGCAATACAGCATCAAATGAGCTAATCACTCCCTATTTGGCAATTGAGACGAATTTTAGGGAGAAAGAACAGTCTGTACCAATTGAGTCGAATTCTACAGAGAACTGTCGGTACTTACAAATCTAAGAACTAATAACGATTACTGGATATGATTAAACTAGTGACTAAAACTAAACGAGTTTAATAGCTAGAATTTCAGAATAAAATGTAGCATCTAAGAAATTTAATATGAACTCAAACGAATTTATCGGTTTGCATCAGAGCAACATGATGGAACATGATTTCCAAATAATAGGCATAAAGTCGACCATTATACTTTTACAACACAAAACTGATATTTTTATTTACGAAAAAAGGGAGAAACACAGTACAACTAGATTTAAGTATATGGGAATGCTTACGTATTGCCTCTGTATTAGCAGTACTAGCAGTTTGACGATTCTTAATGTCTATCAGAATGCTCAGTGTGAAGTTTCCTTGCCTTGAGATCGTCGAGGTAGTTCTGATAGATATAAGTTGCAAATCCCCAGATAGCCATTAGCATCGCAATTATCTTTACGCCATTCATTTTATCATGCAAGATTATCACAGAAGCGATAGGGGTGAGTGCCAATGAAAGCGTACTGATAACATTAGAGAACAACGATGAGACCACAAAAATCAACCCTACTACACCAACAGAGCAAACCTGCCATGAAACCGCTGTACCAATCAAAGTCATAATATAAGATGTTCTTCCTGTAGTGAAACCATTCATTTCTCTATGCAAAGTCCTCCATTCACCACTTGCAAAAAGCCCGATAACTGCAACACATGTAGCAACAACCGATGTATAAATTTGCATTTCCAAAACTACTGTGAATGTTTCTTTCTTTAGAACCTTCTGGAATGTAAGCTGCATAACGGATAGCAAAAGAGAGTAAAGTGCTGAGGCAGCTAAAGTGGTAAGAAATCCAAGGGCGTACTTCCATTTAGAGAGGCCTGACGGTCCACTAGAATCATCGTTGATAGCAATCAGAGAAGCGGATAAAGAAAGAACCACGACGGAATTAAAGATTAGGGCAGTAAATTTCTGAGAATTTATAAAGTAAGAGAAGATAGCATTGAAGGCTAATTGGGTAGCACAAATTAACGAATAAGTAGAAGCAGACAGGTATAACAGTCCGACAGAATACAGCATGTTGTCTCCCGCAATCACCACACCTAGGATGACATATATAAATGATATAACAGCAATGGAAGATGATGCAGATTCAGTTGAAGGCCTCTGAGGGAAATGAAGAAAAAGTAACGGGACAAGTATAGGAAAGGCAGCAGTTTGAACAAATGTGGCCAACCACTTACTATTTCCCCCTTTATCGTAGTAGTATCTCCCCAGAAGAACAGCAGCGCATTGACCAGCCAGAAGAAGGAAAATGTTGATCGATACCAAAACCCACCAGTGCCAGCGTTTAAATTTGCGTAGAGGCAATTGATCAGATGAATTTCCATGGTGCACCAATATTGGAGCTTCATTACCTGCCATTTTAAGATGATGCAAGATAAATGAAGGAAAGGAATATATAAAAATAGTAATAGACTAAAAGAATCTGCCACAATTCTTAGAGAAAACCATGTCATAATCAATTGGTTTAGTAGGTTCTGCAATACTCTACGTTTTCCACATACTTCCTAAACCATACTCTTTTCTCTTATGATTTATTGATACGTCATTGAATTTGTAATCAAAAGCAGTTGTAAGTACAGTAATGTATATGTTTAATATAACATACAGTTATTGTCCCTAAAATATAAATTTATCAATGCAACCCTGCAGTAAAGTTTACAAATCTTGTAACAACAAATCTCATCCTTCAAGATGGTCAGCCCTTAGCAGACTAAATTATCAGAAGAAAAATAAAAATAATTCCACTACTTCATAGAAATTCAAGTACATGGACCACTATGTCCATTCTACTTGCACCAAGAAACTCAGCACTTCTGAGATGCTATGATAATATCCTAGAAAAATGCATAATAATTATTACGAAAACTCAAAAACAGAAACTTCTCTGCATGGACATATATACTAAAATACCAAAAGATACTGAATGTACAACTATAGCCACAGACATCACAGATTCACAGCCCATCCTAGGGTAGTGCTATTCATATCAGATCCATATATAGCAGACATTTATTCATTATATTTATATTTTGCAAAGTTACATATGTCAACCGCTAACCTTTTTAAGTACACTGTGAACCACCAGGAAGCATCACATTTAATTATTCGAATCAAGCATTACAGAATTTTTATTCAAAAATTAACCACCTTGTACAGTAAATAATATAAATGGGGAATACAAATGGTCCTGCCACTGGCTTTTTCGAGATTACCTTAATGGATGGAAGAACTATAGAACAGCTTAGGCAGATAGTTAGGCAATGCAAAAACTGCAGGCCCCATATAGATTTACTGTCAGCGAGACATACTGATATGTGAGGGAAATGTCTATGTCAGGTCATTGGAGAAGAATTTGATTAATAAATTGCAGTCTAGAAGTATGTGAGAGCTGTCAAAGAAATAAAGGGAAATTATCCTCGCAATTCGACTCTAGGAGCCCTATAAAAATACATGAGAAGTTTGAAATAGTGTATCAAAAAATCACAGAGGTCTCGCAGATCAGGGGAGTGAAATCACTATTAGGGTGGTGGTTGACAGGTTGCGTTGGTGTGGCCCGTTTATCACTCTAAATCATGCATATACAACTAGAGATGTTTCTAGATCGTTCGTTTATTATGCTGTTGAGTTTCATTGACCACCATACATTTTGGAAGGAACTATTCGCAATATGGGTACTACATTAGTCATGACTAGATCATGCCACATCAGGCTAATGGACATATGGAGAGAGCAATCCTCGAAACCTACTTGAATGTACCTCAAGTGTAAGGCTTACTTTATAGTGCCAATGGCTCTTATTACCTGAATGGTGGTAGTGGTAAATTACTACCAAGAATAGATTCACTAAAATGATTCATTGTATCTTTAAACGGTTATGCACCCAATGCCACAATGCCATCTCTATACCTCTTTATTAGATATGCAAAGTAGCTGTGTTCATATATTTTATGAAGCAGCACTAGGTTCTTCAAATGATTACTGATGATTTTGTCAGAGCTTAAGACAAAATTAAATGACATTTAAATAAGAGTGAGAAGAGACTTTGAGTGAGGAAATGGCTCTTCTTATAGCTACAAGCTTACACTTACACGCAAGCTGCTAAAAAAACATGAAGCTTCTATTCAAGTACTAAAGGGCTTCTTTTTTTGCTGATTATAGGCACACGACAAACAGCCTAGCTACTAGTTACAGTTGCCACCTCTTCAAAGCTTCCTCAAAGCTCTTTTAAGTATTGATGCATGTAGGGCAAGGATTGTACAGAAAGATTCATGGAATAAAAACAATTAAAAGCTACAATGAAGTGAGTCAATAATTTTTCATTGGAAAATAACCACTAATACAGTTTCTCAATCGCAAAACAGAGAAAAGATGATAGATCACAACCTATAAAATGCTCAATATAATAATTTTCAAGTCTAAATATCAACAAGCCGGGGATTGCATTACCTATACTGAGAATATAATCCTAATAATATAAACACAAAAAAAATGGGCTCATTATGAATAGCTTAAAAAACATTTGATAAAATACTTAGTCCCGCATATAAAACATATAAATACATGCATTAATTTCTTTACACTAGATATGATTAACATATTTAATCATAGATATAAAAGATCTTTTTCATCTTAACTTGTGTCCACCATCAAGTATTACTCATATACTTAGAAGAAAAAACAACTTGAAAAACGGGTTATACCATCAGAGTGCTACCTCATTTACAGAGGAGAGTGGTTTTCAATTCAAACAGTTGCAGCAAATTCAGTTACAATTAAGATAAAAATATACCATTGGTGCGGTAAAGGCTTACAGCAGTCAAATTCTCCTAGTTTTGATACCACTTGGAATATTTAGGAACCATGAAATCCAGGATACTTGATTGTTTTCTCAGAATTTCAGAAAGTGGGGGAATATAACCAACCGAATTATTATCGTCTGCAACTTTAGATAAGTGAGGAATAGGTTGAGGAAGAAAAAGGAACAAAGATCAGGTGGGTAGAAATTTAAGAAAGTCTTAAACAGAACGGAACTCCCAATTGTTTAAAAGGACCGTGTCGCACCTGGAAAACACATTGTTTCAATACGATAATTTATTCACATTATTTTCTTGCTTTTAGATTGTCATGCTACTTAACTATAGGTCCAGACATTGGTCAGTTCAATAAATTGGTCGGAGTGCGAGAGGCCTCTAGTAAAATAACAATACAATGTGCCTTTAAATTGAACTACAACAGACCTCGATCAAACTTCTACCTTAATTACCATGTGTTTTTATTGTATAATAATCCATGTTACATATAACTAGAAATGATACACCTGACACACCCATCAATCCCAAAAAAGAGAGCAAAAAATCTGTACCATAAACTCCATGTGAAATCCACATTTCTCAACTCAATTCCTAACAGGTACAAAAATTTGGGGGAAGTCCAAAATTTTCACTATATAGCAAATTTGTTCAATTTATTATATGCACTCCCATTCAAATTGCTTAAAATACCACAAAATGATAATACTTGTCCTTCATAATTGTCATTTACAATATCATGTTAAGTTGCTAACTCTTCTTCTAAAATTGAAAGTAGCGAGCTACAAACAACCTAAACGAAACCTCTATGTCAATTACTATGCCTTTTACCGCGTGATTCCTCTTACATAAAAAATAAATGATAAACCATTTACACCGAAAATCCTAGAAATTCCACAATAACCTAAACACCTAATTCTTGACTTGATTCCAAATAGTCAATAGGTACAAAAAATAGTACAGTTTCAGTTACAAACATGGACTTCCAAGTTCCACCATTTAGTTACCTTGTCATGTTGCTTAACATACCAACAAAACAAATTAATTAGCGAATCATAATTATCATAAAACAAAAACAAACTACACAATAATACATCAAAAATTTTAAAACCCTCGATTTATGGTTGTCATGGCACTTGTATAGGTAATATAAAAACACACATATAGTCATACCAATACATAGATATATATATAGAGAGAGATATACAAGAACCTGACATATTTAGAGGGATTGATGAGAGAGTGAGATTGAATTGCGGCGAGTCTTGGTGCACGGCGTGGTATAATTTGTACACAAAATATATTCAAGTAAAAGTATGCACAACTTAAAAAGTGAAACTTTACCCAAAATGCTATGGTGAGTAAATCTAAGATGACACTATCTTGGTACTTTACTGTACTCTGTGTACTGTACCATAAATCTTTACTAACAAACGTCACAGGTCACATCACAAAAAGTTGAAATTATGTTGAAGGTTAAGCTTTTCTTGGACTAAAAAAACAATTATTTAAATATTTCCAAATAAATTAATTAAAATTGTACACATATTTCAGAGAAAAAGATTCAAATAGTACATAATAAAATCAAATGGCTTCAAAGAGCACAAAATAAAAATATGGTCCTAAATGATATAAATAACGATATATGATACTGCTTTTATATATTTTGATTTTAACTCTTTTATTTCTTCATTTGAATAGAGTCCATTGTCTAAGACTCAATTATTGTTGGTAATTACAACATGAAAGTATGAAACACATAATTAAAGTACAAAATTAGTACTCCTTCCGTCATTTTTTAAATATCCACTTTATTTTTTTGCAGTCAAATATACTTATCTTTGACCATAATTTAATAATAATATGTAATTAAAAAAATTTAAAATTTTATATTGTTAAAAAGTATATATAATTAAAAAGTATATATGATCTACTTTAAATTGTATTTTTTAGTTTTCTAAAATTAAAAATAGAAGCAAGTGAAACAAAGTTATAATGAACTTAAATGTAATATAAATATTAAATTTAAATATATTATAAATATAATTTGAATCCTAAAATTTCATCAAGATTCTTGAAACTAATGATCCATGTATTAAATTTTAATCTTAAACACCGTAGTAATACTTAAAAAAAAGTATTTCTAGAAAAAAACATATAGTTTGTGCATCTGCAGGTCAATTATTTCATTGCATACCCCCCAATTTCGACCTAACATTTTACAGTAAAGAGCATTTTTGAGTACATTATTGTATGGGTCGGAAGTAAAAGCATATTTGCAAGCTTGGCATTTAGTTGTGATAAATTCAAGGAGATGCATGTAATATTGTAACGTACAGATTGCTAAATGAGATAAAAAAAAATCGAAAACAAATCGAATCAGCTGATTTTCTTGATACATGTATAGAACTGGAAAGCCATAAAGTACTAGAATTCCTTTGCCACACGGTATAACTTTCATATATAAAGGGAATTCCTTGAAAAAGATGCTTACATCAAATGTGAAAACTTACAAACTTTAGTTCTTCTTTTCACTTTAATGAAACACACTAAATTTATGTAATAACATGAGCGGAGAAAGCTTATAAAAGGTCTACAGTGAACAAAGGCATCTTCGGACTATCACTATCATATATCAACCTTGCAAAAAATGAAAATTATAAACCTCAAACTTTGGATACTACGGAGATAAACAAAAACTTTGGATACTACGGAGATGAACAAAGAATTTTACAACCATGTCCCACGATAACAGCAGCACTGTCTAAGACTATCAACATGCACATCCTCCCGACTCTGTTTGAGACTTTGATGCACTCGATGACCTTGGCTTGAGATTAACATCAACCATGTCTTCCTGCTTTGTGGAAGACAAGGATTCCATTCCTGGTAAAGCTGCAGCAATCTTCCGGAACAGTGGCTGATAGATCATCCAGCAATTAGGTGCAAATTTGGAGGAAGAGAAGTAATTAAAGTATTAATAACGAGTCAATGACTAGCTCATTAAGTTGAGCTTTAGCCAACCAATATACATGCATAAGACTTAGTTACAAGTTATTGTTTCTTCTTGGAACGTCCTTGATAATACTAATTGCAATCAAATTTGTGATGTAAATAGAAGAAAACATCATCTTATAATCAAATACTTCCTCCGTCACAAGACAAAATTTACTAATAGAAAGCATCTTGTAGATAACAAAATAAATGTCAGTTCCGCCTAAGAGTATTAGATGATGTTGTATCAATACCGAGATTTTGCTTTGAAGAGACGAATATTTGTTTTTCAAAAAACAAGGAATAATCAGGTAGGAATCTAGGAACACTTGAATGTACCAATCCCTAGTCCAACCATGTTAGCTAAGACAAGGGATTTAGGGACCTGATCACGAGAAAAGCTGGGAAATTTGAATGTACTCACCCCCCGCTTTGGCACAAGTTTCAATAAACATGACGTTCTTTTCATGAGCTTTTGCTTCCTCCATAGACACTTGCCTGTAGAGAATCACACCAACAATTGAGTTTAATATGATGGAAATATCATCACAGGCAGCTACTGATCTCCCCCCCACCCCCGCTTTGGCACAAGTTTCAATAAACATGACGTTCTTTTCATGAGCTTTTGCTTCTTCCATAGACACTTGCCTGTAGAGAATCACACCAACAATTGAGTTTAATATGATAGAAATATCATCACAGGCAGTTACTGATAATACGATAGTTTAGAAAATCCCCCCCCCCCCCCCCCGAGAGCAGAACTCTTTGCTACAAAGTAGCTTTAACGTCCTCTTTTTCTTCTGAGAAAGCACAAATATGCTTACTGGCACCTAAATTTGTACATCTGTGGGTCTGTATAATGCCTCCCTTGTTACAGATTTACTTCGTCAAGCCAAAATTACTAGTCACTTACTTTCCCGTATTTATTTCCAGGAAAAAGACAAATTATAGGTTCAATTTACAGATGTGTAACTAGAGCTTTTATAGCTAATTTTGGTAGGTTCACTTTCAATATTCCTGAAAGTTGGTATAAAATGAATGCTATCCTGCTCATATTGAAAGATACAATTTTAAGAAGAGTTAATTGCAAAATGCATCCCTTTGATTTGGGTAAATGCATTTTAAAACACTTGGCGAACCATGGAAAAGATCCTAACCGTCCAATTTTAGATGAATCATAGAAACGATCCTAACCATCGAATTTTAATAAAATCTAATTTTAGAAAAGATATATCATACATACAAATCTATCCCGACAGTCCTCCTTTTTTGTACAACTGCTCACAGATAATATTATATTATATTTAAATTATATTCTATATTTCTATTTTAAGAATCCTACTTATCTTATAATTTTTATTTAATATAGTTTATACGCATTCAACTCAATTTCATCACTATTCAAACTCTTTTATTTATTTAAAATTATGACTTATTATTAAATTTTATGAATATTAATATATAAACATCATTGTACAGAAAAATGTAAAAAGAAATTAATAATAAAATAAATTATCATATTAAATAAAATATTTAAATTATATAAAATAATTAATATATAATTTATTAATAGTATTCGTGCTTTGCACGGGTTATAAGCTAGTATTTAATTATAATCAGAACTTTCTTTAAGCTTTTAGCCCTCTAAACGATATTTTCTGGAAAAAATTAAAGAACCTAGAGAACGAAAAGATCTTTCCAAAACAATAAGGCTTAAAACTTTCGAGATTATAACAAAATTGCAATTAAATAAAACCTACGCTTAATGAATTTGTAAATTCTTTTTGACCCTCTAAACAATATTTTCTGAAAAAGTTAAAAAAACGAAAGTTGTAGAGAACGAAAAGGTCTTTTCAAAACAATAAAGTTCAAAATTTTCGGGGGAATAAAAGAAAACAACGCTTAATGAATTTGGAAATTAAAAAACATAATATGAGGAAACATAATGAATGAAAGTTATAAACAATTAAAAATGATTTCCGAATAATAAAAAATCATCAAAATCCGAACTGAATTGAATTTATGATGAATTTTACAAGATTACTTATTTTGTAATTTATTTAAAAAACTATAAAAAAAGATTCAGAAAATTTTGAAGCTTATTGTTTTGAAAAGATCTTTTCGTCTTCTACAACTTTTGTCCTTTAAATTTTTCCAAAAAATATGGTTTATAGGATCAAAAGCTTAAATAAAGGTTTGATGATGAATTTTACAAGATTACTAATTTTGTAATTTATTTAAAAAACTATAAAAAAGATTCAGAAAATTTTGAAGCTTATTGTTTTGAAAAGATCTTTTCATCCTCTACAACTTTCGTCCTTTAAATTTTTCCAAAAAATATGGTTTATACGATCAAAAGCTTAAATAAAGTCCGATTATAATTAAATATTTTTAATTTCCTAAACTACCCCTAGCATTTTAACGGAAACGGTCAAAGTGCAGCGCCCAAAATAATTATGGAATGCACATTGCAATTATCTAAATATTGTACTAAAAATGTATTTGGCCCAAACCAAAGGGATGCATTTTGCAATTAACTCTTTTAAAAATAGTTTAACAAATATGCTATACCTTGTATTTACAAAAATACCCTAGTATTTCATACTAGATTATGTCTTAACCTCGCTAAATCCCCCCAAGGTGGACAAACAAACCGTATATATATAACAAATGCTTATATATAAAGGTAAACTTACAAGTAACAAAAGAAAAAGGTAAACTTTTATTTGATCCAAGTAGTAAAAATTGAAACCTTATTTTCCACAAAGCAGGAAGACATGGTTGATGATTTATTGAAACTATTTATCCTCAACTAATGGCAGCTTACCAAACTAATAGACAAACAGTGTTAACTCTTATTAACTAACAAGAACAATGATAACATCACTGCCCCTTTCAGTGTGAACCTCAATCCATTTAGAAGTGTTCAAAAATGATTGCCTGCCTATAAATATTGATAAACCAAAGTATTTAGCACACATAAGTATCATTCACAATAATTGCAAGAAATAATAGCATAAAAAGTTGCTTGAACAAGTAATTTTTTACTCTGACAAAAGATGCGAATTCAGCTACAATATTTACTGCAAAAAAGTTTAGTAGATGAGTCATGTGACCTTGGACATAAGTCACGGCATACGTACATGAAACTACAAAGCTCGAGTAATAGTACAATTACAATGTAGGAAAGTAAGAAATTTTACTTGCAGCGTCATATACAATGACAACAACAGAGGAGTCTCTTACATAGCTTGGAATTAAACTTCTGAACCTTTCTTGTCCAGCTGCATCCCTACAAGTAACCAAAAACGAAGGGGAAAAAAGCGCATTCTATCAAAATATTATATACAAAACTTTCCATCAAGAAAAAAGTAGTAGGTAAAGAGCATAAATAAAAAAATTCAGTACATCACTGTAAATGTAGAATGAATATTTAATGACCATAAATCATGTTCGCTTGAACAGACTTCTCAGTCTCATAAGAAATATATCAGCAAATGACTTTTAACAGTGAAGGGGCCATACTCAACATTCAACAAAAGAGGTATGGCAGGATACACAGGCACATCCTTCTTTATACAATGTGTGTAATGTCAACAAAATAACGTTTTATCCATGGTTTACAGGTCGAGCCATGGAGCCAGTGACAAATTCAGATATAATCTTGCACAATTTGTTTGCACTTAAACTTCAGATACTATATATTGGGGTATTAGTCATTTACTTTCAATGCTTAAACCGAAGTTTAAGTTACAAGTTTTTTAACTTAACATAAAATCTAAACTTTTATAATCAAGTTCTTGCTGCAACATATTTTCAGCAAGAAATAACAACTAAGTGTTAATTAACAAAGATCATATGCCATTGCTATGCATGATCAAGTACAAAAGAAAGAGACATTTCAGCGTCAAAGGATGCTAACTCTAGAAAATAAGTCCCATATACTTCCAGCAAGCTTTGACGAGATTTTTGCAAGATCATTCCACTAAATGATCCAAGAGTTGTGGTTCTGAAATCCAGCACAGCACAGCAAGATAAAATCCGTCAGCGAAACATCCAGCTTAATGAGATTTGCTTACTACACATGAGAATATATATATAAGCGGGATTAATCCACCTAAATTCACAGAACAACTTATTAGTTGAGTTAAATAAGTTCAATAAAGGTTTTTTAACTCCTCAATTTCTATCTTAGCAGACTAAATCAGGCGTAGGAAAAAGAAATAATAATTTTACTTTACAGCAGAGCTTTTAGTCCACATCACATCTGGCATGCTCTGCTATATGTTACAGTTGCATATGATTAATATATCATATACACATACAAACACACGTGGGCAAATGGATCAATTTTTTAGTTTCTATAGGACCCATTAATATTAATATATTGAGCTAGCAGCTTAAATTAATTGCATGCTGTGTAGTACCAATATGAAGTTCTATATATAAAATAAAATGTTCCTTATCAAGAAGTAAGTCAAGAAGAAAGGATCTTAATTATCTTGTAAGGCTTACCAATCACCACTCACTTGGCTTTGTAATTTTTAGATTTTCATATTTGTATACTAATTAATTTCATATTTGCATTAGGAAGTAGAAGTATCCATTTTTTATGATTTTTAAATGGATAAGATGGGCCGAGTTGGCTCAACAAATCAATTGCAACGTTAATGGATTGAATGAGGATATCACGCTAAATACTTGAATTCGAAAGCAAAATAGAACTAGCTTCAATTATGAGAATATATATTGTACAGAAGTATACATTAGAAACATAAAAAACGATACAATATAAGTTCCATCTGTTTACAAGAAGTATTAAGAAATGGACTTCCGAAAACGTTATGATATTTTAGCATTTTGCATTCTATAAACAACTCGAAATAGTTTTTTAGTTTTTAACATGAAATTTTAGGAAAGTCTTCATAGGTCTCAGATAACCATTCAGTATACATCTGCATCTATTTACGAATACTTATATATGACCTGCGTCCAATGGGGAAAAGATTCTAGTAGTAAACTGATCCCATTATCTTCCTCGATTAATTCGTGAAATATTATCTTGTTTCTCTCTATCTCTCTCTTATTCAAAGTTTTCAACCCTGTTTGTGTACCCGTTGAGTGTTAGAAAAAAGGTACATCATACAGCTGCATAGGCAAACAAACCCTTGCTTCTGAGATCTGAACATATGTACTACATTTTGGAAGGCTAAAGAGTATGTGTGTTCCGTATCTTATACTCCCTTTGGTTCTTCATAATTTGATGATTATGAGAAAAATTGATGATTGATAATGTGTTGTTATCTTCTTTCAAGGTTCATTTAGCAATTTATGTCCTATATTACCATCAATTATTGTTTTTATTCTCTATTGACTATGTTTCATGGGATCTAGTAAGCGACTGTAATACTTTAAACTATTTAATCCTATACTTGTTTTGTTACTAAAATTGGAAAGGGGGATAATTCAAATATTCAATAATTAACACAGATTAAGAAAATGAACTTTAGGAGGGGATAATAAAATATTTGAGTGATGGGATTACAATGTTGTCTATCCCATCATAGTCATTGTGTTCTAAATGATAAATGTATCAAAATTTGCTATAATAATGATACCTTTTTATAAATTTAGTACACATCTTATTTTAAGTTCCCAAACTTAGTAACTCTGTTAAGATATACACATAAACTTTCAAAAAGACAAATTAACTTAATACTATGATCCTAAGACGAAGTACTCAACTATGCCTCATCATGCACTCAGAGTGTTAAATTAGAACTCGAAAGAAATAATAATTAAACATTGTTGAATTTTTTTATTTCTATTTTAAAAATTGATGAAAATAATTAATATAATATTGTATAGCTAACAACCTGTATTACATTATTATTATCATTTATTGTATAAAGCTAGGTGATTGATGCATTCCATCCATCTGAAGTATGTTCCAATTCTCTTTTTATATGTATATACTGTACACACATATTTATCACTACAAGTAATTTTTTATAAGAGTAGCACCTGGTATCTGTCTAGTAATATTTGAATAATAAGATTGTGTCTGTGTGGATATATAAAATCACTACAATCTCATGTAGTACTTGGTTTTATTTAGCGAGTTAAATGAAAATCGGTTGCACACATAAAGATTTTTGATGCTAGAAGATATCTATAAATTTATATTTCAAAGTGAATATATACATTTTCTTTGAATAAGTAGGTTTGTAGTCCATTTTCTAATAATCTCGGGATAAGCAAGAGTCGAACCCAAAACATGGGACGACAAATGATAAGCCTTACCACTCAAGCTATCCAATCCACATAATCAAATCAATTTACAAAATGATGTATTTATTGCTCACAATCTAGAATATCCAAAACGTATCTCTAAGCATATTATAAAACAAACACCTAATTTGCAGTTATCATCATGGCAGCTCTCAATGCTCAGTATAAAAGTAAAGATTAGTGCGTCAGTGTAAACTATTTATGATTATTGCAAGTTGAATTATTTCTTGTTCTACTATCGTAGTATTTGCATTTACACCTAGAGGTACCCTCAATGGGTGTCCGACCGCGCTATTGTGTACATATACATATATTTCTTTCTTTTTCACAAATGTTTTAATTATTCATTAATCCAATAAAGAATTCTACTCCTTTCTACTTTATCCCGGTAAAGATTATCAACTAATATTTTTATTATAAGATCGTGTCATGTGGATATATCAAATCAGTTACAGATAGATATTTCCAGAGAATATCTATAAATTATATTTTAAAGTAAAAATTGATATCTACATAAAATCTACATAATTAAAGCAATCTACAATATGATGAATGAATTGATTGCTCACAATCTAGAATATCCAAAGTATATCTCTAATCCTATTATAAAATCAACACCTCAGTTATCATCATCGCATCATTGCAGCTCTCTGTGCTCACTACACATTTAATTACTCATTTAGCCAAAAGAAGTTCTACTCCTTTTTACTCTTTTTTTTCTATAGATTATCATCGTCTCTTATATTTATTTGTTTCCGCTGAATTCTTTTGCTAACAGATCATAAGTATGGCTTTTGAAGTCGGAGGTTCTTCACAGGAAGCACCGCTTCCTGTGCTTATTGTTGATGATGACTCACTTGTTAGACGAATCCACACAGTTATTGCAAGTCGGCTTGGTTTCAATTGTGTCACGGCTGAAAACGGACAACAAGCCGTTGAGTATTTTCAATCCGGGGCGCATGCTAATTTCATAATTATTGATTTCCAAATGCCAATAATGGATGGTATTGAGGTTAGTTTTATATTAAATTTATAATCTCCTTTTCCAAAAAACATTTGCAGATTTGGATAAATATGAATTATCTACAATTGAAACTTTTGATGTTTCAATTTCAGGCGACTACAATATTAAGAGAGATGGGAGTGGATTGTAAGATACTTGCTGTGACGGCTAGTGGAGATGCTATGGTTAAGGAAAGGATTCCAGAAGCTAGCGCAGATCATTTCCTTACTAAGCCTTTGAATGCTGATAAACTTGCTATCGCCCTCAGAAACATATGATCGATAAATCAACAAAGCATCAACCACCACCACCACCCGTTATGAATATATAAGTTATCCGCTATCACAAAGTGTTTTATTATATATTAAATCATTAAGCTTGTGTAATTTTGATGGACTCGTTGATAGGGATCAGATTTATTCTGATTAATTATTATTATTATTATTATTATTATTATATAATATATATTAGACGGTTATATTATTGGATTTTATGTTAGCCCACATGTTAAGGGCTTTGGTTTATTATGTTTAGGGCCTGATTTGTTAGCCTGTAAGTTTTATATATTAGGGTTATAGTCATTTACTTTCATTGCTTAAACCGAAGTTTAAGTTACAAGTTTTTTAACTTAACATAAAATCTAATCTTTTATAATCAAGTTCTTGGCGCAACATATTTTCAGCAAGAAATAACTAGGTGTTAATTAACAAAGATCATATGCCATTGATATGCATGATCAAGTACAAAGAAAGAGACATTTCAGCGTCAAGGGATGCTATGTAGTACCAATATGAAGTTTCTATATATAAAATACAATGTTCCTTATCAAGAAGAAAGGATCTTGATTATCTTGTAAGGCTTACCAATCACCACTCACTTGGCTTTGTAATTTTTAAATTTTCATATTTGTATACTAATGTATTAGAAAGTAGAAGTATAAATTTTCTATAATTTTTAAATGGATAAGATGGGCCGAGTTGGCTCAAAAAATCAATTGCAATGTTAATGGATTGAATGAGGATATCAAGCTAAATAGTTGAATTTGAAAGCAAAATAGAACTAGCTTCGATTATGAGAATATATACTGTACAGAAGTATACATTAGAAACATAGAAAACGATACAATATAAGTTCCATCTGTTTATAAGAAGTATTAAGAAATGGACTTCCGAAAACGTTATGATATTTTTGCATTTTGCATTCTATAAACAACTCAAAATAGTTTTTTAGTTTTTAACATGAAATTTTAGGAAACAGAGAGATATAGCACAGATTAGAGATAGAAATCAGAGAGATTAGAGCATAAATGTAGAGAGGGAGAGAGAGAGCTTGAAAAGAAAGTTAGTTCACACAGAGACACACTAGAAAGAGAGTGGTGGAAAAATAATTCAATGCATATTCTGAATTTACACCCATTATAACTATTTTGTATACTCTGAATATACAGGCATTACAACTACATGTAGTACTATGGTGAGTAACTAACTCAGAAATGACTCAGCTGCCCACTTACCCTTACAAGTTACTACCAAGTATCAGTACTTGCACCCTGCCACTACACAATTACTGCATTAGTGTAATCCATACTTCTACTTGGCATTTATCAATCCTACTAGAGTACAGTCCCGACAATCTTTCTTCAAAACAACCATGCCCTAATGGTGGACTTTCTCTTAGTATACAACCGTTTACCATTGAGAACATCTCGCAATAACAGCTGAACACAGATGCATCACCATTAAGTTTGGCATCACAGAAACAAATTATATATCCTCCTGGATCACAGATGTTGTTGAAACGCTTTCCTTGAGGCCTCATGATCTTTAAGTCTCACTGCATTTATCTATTGCAATATGATCAACATATTGTGGATCAATCTCACTAACGCTTCACCCAGCCTCACCACCAACTTTTTGAATATCTTGGCCTTGTTTCAAGCTGAATTCACAATTTAAACAATAAAAACTTCATCCTCAATTGAGAATGCTACTTTTCCATATCCACAGACTTCAAAATAACATCCTTTAAATGCCTAAGTTGACCACCAGCTGAGATTATCAATACAGCTTTTAGTTTCTCCAGATCATCTCTTTGAACTTCTTAATAACACATTTTGACCGGTAATTGTGTACATAACCACCAAGATCAAAGATAAGCACATTTTTCTAACCAAAATTGCTAGACTTCTTACCCAAACCATAAGAATTATTGGCTGTTGGAAATTCTTAACCAAAATTGCTAGACTTCTTACCCAAACAATAAGAATTATTGGCTGTTGGAAAATCTTGTACAGATATATATGCTAAAGAAAGCTTCAACAATCTCTTTCATGTTGGTAGGAATTAATGAAGATACACATTGTTTCTCTTCATCTTTGTAAGTACCACCAATATTGGGTGTGTCACCATGTCTAGAGGACCAAAACTTCATGCCACTCTTCATTTCACTTTCCTCCTTCGTAAGACTAAAACAATTATTTAATCCATCTCCACTCTCAGTCAGTTTGGTCTCGAGTGGGGAAAGAGGAGTATCACTAGTTGCAGAGCTTTGTAACATGTTAGATGTGGTAAATTGTGGTGTGTCTGCAAGAGTTATATGTTGGTAAGTGAGAAAATTCACATGATTTGACGGTGTGTATCACAAGTTCACTACATATTTCTATATGGAAACTTGTGAATTGAAAATTCACATGATTTTCATAGGATGTACAAGGTAAATGATTAGTTACAAGGCTCACCGGAGGTCCAGCTTCAGGGGTTAACCAATCTTTAACTCCATACCACTAGTTTGAACATATTTCCAACCATTTGTCGTACCTCCTTCCCATTTATTGTCATATAGAAACTCAAGCTCCCAAATTCCAAATCTGGCAGAAATCTCAATAGAAAAATCCAACCAATTTAAATGAGTTTTTCTTGGTTATACTGACCTCGCTACTCCTTCCAAATGCATGCCTGCTTTGGCAGCTTGCTTATCGTCACTTGCACCAAACACGTCAATACATTGTTCACAATCCTTTAACCAATCAGTCACTCCTGCTGTTCCTTCAAACTTAGGAGTATGAAGGCTGCAATCATACAAAGACTCTTTAAGAGCATTCCGTTTCTGCTTGGACTCCTAGTTTTCTTCCAATCAATAGGATGAACAAATCCGTCCTCCTGATGTTTGACCTTACTTCTTATTACACTCATTTTCTGCTTAACTACTTCTATTAACTCTTCCAATCACTTCATTCTAACAGTAGTACCTTGTGCACTAAATTTTGTTGTTGCACATCACGATGCACTAAAATTTGTTGTTGCATGTCGTGCATCAAATAATTAAAGGCTCTATCACCAATTCACCATTCTCTTATTGTATGCTACATTCTCAATAATTTTTGATTCAGTCTCCTTATTCTTATCTATACTTCTACTTAACTTATCGTAATATGGTAATACTACTAGAATGCAGTCCACACACAAACCTAGTGATTTCGATAGTAAATTTTGTGCTAATTAGGGGTCAAATAAAATTGTATACACATATATTAACACAATATATCTAACTGTATAAATTCAACTTTAATGATAACAAATATAATTATTGTTTTTCGTTTCCACTTGAGTTCCCATTAACTCTAACCTTGTCTTTTTGTTTTTACTTCAAGTAGTCAACCTTTACTAGAGTATATAATCCCAGGATCCTTGTATCAGTGAATTCCTTTATGTACTCATTTTCCACAATTTCGTTCCGGTTAATTTCTTCTTCTTTATTGAAAATATGGTACCAAATTCACTTTCAGTTTTTAAGACCATAGAACCAAGAACTATAATCATATATGTTATTCTCTTCTTATAAAAATTGTGCATCACAAAGGGTTGAAACTTTTAATTAACACACGCACCCACACATATATGAAGCTTGAGCTGAGATCTAGTACGAGTCCATAAAAATCACACCAGCTTAATGATTTAATATGTAACAAAGCACTTTGCGATTGCACATAACTCATTTATTTTATAACTGGTGGTGGTTTCTACATTATTGATTCTTCGGCCACATATTTCCTAGGGCGCTAGCAAGTTTAGCAACAATCAAAAGCTTACTAAGCAAGTGATCAATACCGACTTCTATAAATCATTCCTTAAGCGTAACATCTTCACTGCAAGTATCTTACAATCCACTCCCATCTCTTTTAATATATGTATATGTATACAATAATCCAGCCTCTAACACTATGTACAATTGAATATAATCATACCACAGTGATGAAACAAGGAAAAACTTAACGTGCAATAATCATAAATAGTATACACAAATAATCTTATACGTGTAATGAGCACTGAGTGTAGAGCTCCGATGATGCGATGATGATAATCGAGGTGTTGATTTTATAACAGAATTAGAGATATATTTTTGATATTCTAAATTATGAGCAAGAAATGCAATTTTTTGTAGATTCTTTAATTAGGTAAAATTAATGAATATATCAGTTTTTACTTAAAAAATAAAAAAATTAGATATCTTCTCGAGAAATCTTTACCTATAACTGACTTTTGCCTTTAACTCATTTTAGAAAACCAAATACTAGAAAAGATTACAGTGTATCTCTCACAAATTTTATATATCCATAATTGGTTATAACTCAAAATTTGGTTTTTAAAAAAAAACCAAACTTTTGGAAATGGTTTGATTGGTTTTAGATCACATATTTCTAATTAAATATGGACATGAAAGTATGATAACCACAAAAACCAAAAAATTGTTGACATCTGTGAGTTGATATCACTGTAGTTCATTTGTTGGCTACTATATAAAATATATATGACTTCTGGTTTTAAGGAAGGTGTTGATACACTGAATTGTGATCTCCAACTTCTAGTCACCAGTATTTGTATTCAAACTCGAAGAAGATATATACAACTGTATGTTTATATATAACCATCACAAACACTCAGTAAATATATATAAGAGCACTGTGTGTTCCTGGACTCCTAATTAGTTGAGTGGATCAATTTATTTTGGGTAGCCCAATTTGTTTTGCGAACCTTCCTCTTCACTTGTCATTTAGGCAATTTGTTTCAAAATTTAAATTATATTATTAAAATGTAAAAACAAAAGTCATAGTTTCATACAGGTTATAAACATGTAAATCATAATTTTATATTTGTTTAATTTGTTTATAAATTTTATATTTACCCATGCCGTTTGTAAGACTTGATTTCTAACACTTAGAAGCATTGACGATGAACGCATCTGTTTTATAAGATCACTTTAACTTATATTTAAATGATGATATCACTAAATCTAGGAAATAAAATGTTTAATTTTACATTACTAAATTTCATATAAGGAGCTCGTGGATACATTACACTAAACTAGCCACTTGAGAGTGAAGGTCTAAAATAAAAGCGTTCTACTCAAAATGAGTAGAGTTTCAACAAAACAATTCAGCTCGAATAGGGCTTAAAATTGAGGTCTAACTTGTGTACCTTTTCGATAGTTCAATTTGATTACATATTTACATCCATGATTTGAGGGTTTGACTAGATTGCATCCATGATTTTCAATCGCACGGTGTCAATTTCAACCTCAACCGGACCAGTTATGTAATCGATCAACCCAAAAGTAACCCGTTTTCACTCGAAAATTATTTCAAATTAAGTATTTTAATTATATACAATAATGTATATATGCAATATATATAATAGTAACCTTAATTGATGATAGGTGAATTAAAAATATTTAAATAATATGTCAATATATCACACATATATACTTTTGTAGTGTAAATGTATATTTTATATATAATATATTATAAAATTATGGGCATGGGCGTTTGAGTATCTTGGCTCATCCCGAAACTGACCTAATTTTCTTGGGTAAGTTTTTACCCAACCCAAATTCGTATTTTTCCGTGTCAGATTCGTGTCTTACTCAATTTCCTTATTGCTCAACCTCTTTAATTTATTTAAAATCATAATTTATTAATTAAATTTCATAAATATTAAAATAATAATATTATTTTATTTATATTAATTAAATTTTATTACTATACTATATCTACATTATCTATACTTTCATATTATATTATTAAAATATCTATACTATATAATTGTAACCAAATAAGAGAACTTTTTCCCATCTTACTTAGGAGAATCATAAAAAAGATCCTAACCATCCAATGTTAATAAAATCTAATTTTAGAAAAGATATATATCATACATACAAATTTATCCCTAATAGTTCTCCATTTATATGACTACTCATGAATAATATTATATTCTATTTAAATTATATTCTATATTTACTATTTTAAGAATCCTACTTATCCTATAATTTTTATTTAATATAATTTACTCACATTCCACTCAATTTCATCACCATTCAAACTCTTTTATTTATTTAAAATTATGATTTATCATTAAATTTTATGAACATTAATATATAAACATCATTGTATAGAAGAATGTAAAACAATTAATAATAAAATAAATTATCATATTAAATGAAATATTTAACTTATATAAAATAATTAATATATAATACTACCTCCGTCCCACCCAATTGTTAACGTTTCGGAGAAAAGGTCCGACACGCATTTTAATTAAATTTTTATTCAGAAAAAAAAATTAAAAATAAGTTATGGAACTATAATTAAATTTTTATTCAGAAAAAAAAATTAAAAATAAGTTATGGAACTATACTTTATATGCACCTTAAAATGCGTGCCAGACCTTCTCTCCGAAACGTTAACAATTGGGTGGGACTGAGCGAATATATTAATATCATCCGTGCTTTGCACGAATTATCACGGATTATAAGCTAGTATTTTATTAATATTTCAACCTCATTTATGATAAAATAGTGAAGAAATTAGAGGGGAGTTATTATTTTAATAATAAAAAAAGATAAGACCGCCTAGTGCTTCTTTAAAAGAGAGGAGAGAGAGAGGGCTCTTAAATTTTTAAAGAGCCTCTAGTAGTCTTTTGGATCACTAATTTAAGCCACATTCTTTATATTTCAACTTAAGAGCTTGTTCAAAGAGGCATTTGGAGATGCTCTAAGTAAATAAATTTATATAGGTGAATACTAATATTTACATTGAATTTTGAACCTTCAACCAATTATTTTTGGGGTTTAAACATTACTCCCTCCGTCTCATTTGATTCTTAACATTTCTGAGAGAGTGTCAAACACACATTTTAAGGTGCATATAAAATATAGTTCCATAATTTATTTTTAAATTTTTTTTTTCTGAATATAAATTTAAACATTCAATTTTTATTCAAAAATAAAAAATTGTAAAAATAAGTTATGCAACTATACTTTATATGCACTTTAAAAGGCGTGTTGGAAACTCTCTCAGAAATGTTAAGAATCAAATGGAACGAAGGGAGTACTATATAATTTTTAGTAGAAAGTTTTACATATTATTACAAATTGAGACTGTATTTAGTATAATATTATATAACTATGAATTATTATTACTGTAGTTTATTATATCAGGTTTTCATATATGTATATACATATTTATTATAAAAGGTAAAAATAGAGTACCACCTAATATTTATACAACTAATATTTTTATTATAAGATCGTGTCATGTGAATATATCATATCCGTGAGAGAGACACTGCAATCTCATCTAATTTTTGGTCTTCTCAAACGAGCTAAGGACAAAAATCAGTTACAGATAGAGATTTCTCGAGAATATCTAAAAGATTTATTTTAAAGAAAAAATTGATATATATACATAAAATCTACATAATTAAAGCAATCTCCAAAATGATGAATTTATTTTTCACAATCTAGAATATCCAAAGTATATCTCTACTCCTATTATAAAATCAACACATCAGTTATCATCATCACATCTATCATTGCAGCTCTCTGTGCTCACGACATATTTAAGATTACTTGTGTGTACTATTTATGATTATTGCAAGTTAAATTCTTTCTTGTTTTATCACTGTTGTAATCATATTCAATTACACATTGGGTCGGAGGCATGCAGAGTACCCTCAATGGGTGCCCGACTACACTATTGTTTACATATATTGTTTTCTTTTTCATAAATATTTTAATTACTCATTTAGCCAATAAAAATTTCTACTCCTTTCGACTCTTTTTTTGCTGCAGATTATCATTGTCTATTATATTTATTTGTTGTCCCTGAATTCTTTTGCTAACAGATCATAAGTATGGCTTTTGAAGTTGGAGGCTCTTCGCAGGAAGCACCTGTTCTTATTGTTGACGATGAATCACTTATTAGGCGAATCCACACAGCTATTGCAAGTCGGCTTGGTTTCAATTATGTCACGGCTGAAAACGGACAACAAGCCGTTGAGTATTTTCAATCTGGGGCGCATGCTAATTTCATAATTATTGATTTCGAAATGCCAATAATGGATGGTATTGAGGTTAGTTTTAGATTAAATTTAGAATCTCCTTTTCCAAAAAACATTTGCAGATTTGGATAAATATGAATTATCTACAATTGAAAGTTTTGATGTTTCAATTTCAGGCGACTACAATATTAAGAGAGATGGGAGTGGATTGTAAGATACTTGCTGTGACGGCCAGTAGAGATGCTACGGTTAAGGAAAGGTTTCTAGAAGCTGGCGCAGATTACTTCCTTACTAAGCCTTTGAATGCTGATAAACTTGCCAACGCCCTCAGCAACATGTGATCGATAAATCAACAAAGCATCAACAACCACCACCACCCGTTATGAATATATAAGTTATCTGCTATCACAAAGTGTTTTATTATATATTAAATCATTAAGCTTGTGTAATTTTTATGGACTCGTTGAGGGGGAGCGGATTTATTCTGATTTATTAATATTATTATTATATTATATATATTAGACGGTTATATTATTGGATTTTATGTTAGCCCACATGTTTAGGGCTTTGGTTTATTATGTTTCGGGCCTGATTTGTTAGCCTGTAAGTTTTATATTGACTATGATACACATATTGCTTATGCTTGGATTATATAACTTTTATTGGGACTAATATTGATTGATTATTCTTAGGTTATCGTATAATCTTTGCGCTTTGTTACTCTTTATCTTTGCTTTAATTTACCATCCTGCTTCACTTGTAATATCTCTGAGCTCAAGCTTTATATATATGTTTGTGTGTACACGTATGTGTGTATTCCTTAAAAGTTTCAACCCCGTGGGATAGACAATTTTTTTAAAGAAGAGACTAACACACACACACACAGAGATATATATATTGGTTATGTGATGTTAAAAACTGAAACCAAATCTCATAACCATTTTTATGAAAAAGAACAAACTAACCGGAACGAAAATGTGGAAAATAAGTACATACATTAATTCAATTAATACAAGTATCTTCGAATTATTTACTCTGGTAAACGTTCACAACTTGACATAGAAATAGAAAGACAAATTCAAACTTAACAGGGAACTCAAATGGAAATGAAAAACAATAGTTATATTTGTTATCCCTAAAGTTGGATTATCCTAATTTATTATGTATATTCTCTTTCTTTCCTTTCTCCTCCATTTCTCTTTATAAGATCATGTCTGCGTTGATATATAAAATCTAAGAGATGGACATACAGCAATCCCATAAGCATTTAGTTCTTTTTGGTGAGTTAAAGGCCAAATCAGATTTTTGCCACTAAAAGATGTCTGCAAGATTTATATTTCCAAACAAATACACAAACACACATTAAATCAACATAACCATGTCAACTTATGAAATGATGTATTTATTGAAGGATTGCTTCAACTCAAAATTTGGAATATTCAATACTTATCTGTCAGCCTATTATAAAATTAACTATTGATTAGCTATTATCATTATCGCAGCTCTATTAACTATTTATATTTTGTATTTTATTATTGTGTAAATCTTTATTTCTAATTTTCTCCTGCATCATGATTACTAGCATTGATTTTATTTAGTCTAATATGGACCTATCCCAAGTGCAAAAATATTGAAACACTTAGATTTTGTTCAATATAAAATACATACAAGGAATCTTACCAAAGTTGCAATCGAACAGTTCGATCTTCAAGGAAAATAGTTTTAGACAAAAAATCCATGCAATCGTTGCCTGTATAGCAATTCAAGAACATTTCTAAGCAAACAATAGAAAAAGAAGAGGAGTGGGTAAGGGTGGGATATAGGACACACTGATCTGTTCTCTATCTTGGATACCAAAATAAACATATATATAAAATGACAAACCCATTAGAGTATATTTGGTTCCAGAAGAAAAATGAAGTAAAAAAATTTATGCTATAGGAAGAAAGAAAACCAATTTAATATAACCTTTTAACCACATAATTTGAATTATAAATTATACATAATAATCTTCAAAATTAATATGTTACCTACAAAGGAAAGACAGTATATGCTTTGCGAAAGAAATGGATAAAAAATGACTAAAAAGTTTTCTTTATGCACAAGCACACTGCAAAACTATTCACATTAACAATGACAGGAACTAGTAAATGCAAATTGATGCCATTATATTTCTCTTTATCAACTAAATTTTTTGTACTAAGTACTATATTCCTCTATGGATATGTAAACATACAAGTAAACACTGAGCTATGTATAGCGGGGCAGGGCTTTCCACTGAATTGGAAAAGCACCCTGCTTTTCCATCTTATGATAAACTTTCAAATTGCCAGGAACTCTATGTTTTTAAGTTGAATATTTGAATGTTTTTGTTATTCTGTCTTTATGTAATAGAATTTGCAGTAGACAGTTAAGAAACAGAGAGATATAGCACATTAGAGATAGAAACCAGAGAGATTAGAGCATAAATGTAGAGAGAGAGAGCTTGAAGAGAAAGTTAGTTCACAGAGAGACACACTAGAAAGAGAGTGGTGGAAAACTAATTCCATTTCATATCATAAATGCATATTCTGAATATACACCCATTACAACTATTTTGCATACTCTGAATATACAGGCATTGCAACTACTTATAGTACCCTGGTGAGTAACTAACTCAGAAATGACTCAGCTACCCACTTGCCCTTACAAGTTACTACCAAGTATTAGTACTTGCTTGCACCCTGCCATTATACAATTACTGCATTAGTGTAATCCATACTTCTTCTTGGCATTTCTCAATACTACTAGAAACAACCATGCCCTAATGGTGGACTTTCTCTTAATATACAACTCTTCACTGTTGAGAACATCTCGCAATAACAGCTGTACACAGATGTACCACCATTAAGTTTGGCATCACAAAAATAAATTATATATCCTCCTGGATCAAAGATGGTTATTGAAATGCTTTCCTTGAGGCCTCATGATCTTTAAGTCTCATTGTGTTTATCTATTGCAATATGATCAACATATTGTGGATCAATCTCACTAACAATTCACCCAGCCTCACCACCAACTTTTTGAATCTCTTGGCCTTTTTTAAGCTGAATTCGCAATTTAAACAATAGAAACTTCCTCCTCAATTGAGAATGCTACATTTCCATATCCACGGACTTCAAAATAATATCCTTTAAATGCCTAAGTTGACCACCAGCTGAGATTATCAATACAGCTTTTAGTTTCTCCAGATCATCTCTTTGAACTTCTTAATAACACATTTTGACCGGTAATTTTGTATATAACCACCAAGATGAAAGATAAGCACATTTTTCTAACCAAAATTGCTAGACTTCTTACCCATACCATAAGAATTATTGGCTGTTGGAAAATCTTTGACAGATATATATGCTAAAGAAAGCTTCAACAATCTCTTTCATGTTGGTAGGAATTAATGAAGATACACATTGTTTCTCTTCATCTTTGTAAGTACCACCAATATTGGGTGTGTCACCATGTCCAGAGGACCATAACTTCATGCCACTCTTCATTTCACTTTCCTCCTTCGTAAGACTAAAACAATTATTTAATCCATCTCCACTCTCAGTCAGTTTGGTCTTGAGTGGGGAAAGAGGAGTATCACTAGTTGCAGAGCTTTGTAACATGTTAGATGTGGTAAATTGTGGTGTGTCTGCAAGAGTTATATGTTGGTAAGTGAGAAAATTCACATGATTTGAAGGTGTGTATCACAAGTTCACTACATATTTCTATATGGAAACTTATGAATTGAAAATTCACATGATTTTCATAGGATGTATAAGGTAAATGATTAGTTATTTAGTTACAAGGCTCACTGGAGGTCCAGCTTCAGGGGTTAACCAATCTTTAACTCCATACCACTAGTTTGAACATATTTCCAACCATTTGTCGTACCTCCTTCCCATTTATTGTCATATAGAAACTCGAGCTACCAAATTCCAAATCTGGCAGAAATCTCAATAGAAAAATCCAACCAATTTAAATGAGTTTTTCTTGGTTATACCGACCTCGCTACTCCTTCCAAATGCATGCCTGCTTTGGCAGCTTGCTTATTGTCACTTGCACCAAACACGTCAATACATTGTTCACAATCCTTTAACCAATCAGTCACTCCTGCTGCTCCTTCAAACTTAGGAGTATGAAGGATGCAATCATACAAAGACTCTTTGGGAGCATTCCGTTTCTGCTTGGACTCCTAGCTTCTTCCAATCAATAGGATGAATAAATCCGTCCTCCTGATGTTTGACCTTACTTCTTATTACACTCATTTTCTGCTTAACTACTTCTATTAACTTTTCCAATCACTTCATTCTAACAGTAGTACCTTGTGCACTAAAATTTGTTGTTGCACATCACGATGCACTAAAATTTGTTGTTGCATGTCGTGCATCAAATAATTAAAGGCTCTATCACCATTCTCTTATTGTATGCTACATTCTCAATATTTTTTGATTCAGTCTCCATATTCTTATATATACTTCTACTTAACTTGTCGTAATATGGTAATACTACTAGAATGCTACTGCAGTCCACACACAAACCTAGTGATTTCGATAGTAAATTTTGTGCTAATTAGGGGTCAAATAAAATTGTATACACATATATTAACACAATATATCTAACTGTATAAATTCAACTTTAGTGATAACTAATATAATTATTGTTTTTCATTTCCACTTGAGTTCCCATTAACTCTAACCTTGTCTTTATGTTTTTACCTCAAGTAGTCAACCTTTACTAGAGTATATAATCCCAGGATCCTTGTATCAGTGAATTCCTGGATGTACTCATTTTCCACAATTTCGTTTCGGTTAATTTCTTCTTCTTTATTGAAAATATGGTACCAAATTCACTTTCAGTTTGTAAGACCATAGAACCAAGAACTATAATTATATATGTTAGTCTCTTCTTATAAAAATTGTGCATCACAAAGGGTTGAAACTTTTAATTAATACACGCACCCACACATATATGAAGCTTGAGCTGAGATCTAGTACAACGAGTCCATAAAAATTACACCACCAGCTTAATGATTTAATATGTAACAAAGCACTTTGCGATTGCACATAACTCATTTATGTTATAACTGGTGGTGGTTTCTACATTGTTGATTCTTCGACCACATATTTCCTAGGGCGCTAGCAAGTTTAGCAACAATCAAAAGCTTACTAAGCAAGTGATCAATATCGACTTCTATAAACCTTTCCTTAAGCGTAACATCTTCACTGCAAGTACCTTACAATTAACTCCCATCTCTTTTAATATAAGTATATGTATATAATAATGCAGACACCCACTAATGGGTATTCCGCCAGCCTCTAACACTATATACAATTGAATATGAACATACCACAGTGATGAAACAAGAAAAAATTTAACATGCAATAATCATAAATAGTATACACAAATAATCTTATATATGTGTAATGAGCACCGAATGTAGAGCTTCGATGATGCGATAATGATAATCGAGGTGTTGATTTTATAACAGAATTAGAGATATATTTTTGATATTCTAAATTATGAGCAAGAAATGCAATTTTTTGTAGATTGCTTTAATTATGTAAAATTAATGTATATATCAGTTTTTACTTAAAAAATAAAAAAATTAGATATCTTCTTGAGAAATCTTTACCTTGATTGACTTCTGCCTTTTAACTCATTTAAGAAAACCAAATATTAGATAAGATTACAGTGTATCTCTCACAGATTTTATATATTCATAATTAGTTATAATTCAAAATTTGGTTTTAAAAAAAAACTAAACTTTCGGAAATGGTTTGATTGGTTTAGATCACATATTTCAAATTAAATATGGACATGAAAGTATGATAACCACAAAAACCAAAAAATTGTTCACATCTGTAAGTTGATATCACTGTAGTTCATTTATTGGCTACTATAGAAAATATATATGACTTCTGGTTTTAAGGAAGGTGTTGATACACTGAATTGTGATCTCCAACTTCTAGTCACCAGTATTTGTATACAAACTCGAAGAAGATATATACAACTGTATGTTTATATATAACCATCACAAACACTCAGCAAATATATATAAGAGCACTGTGTGTTCCTGGACTCCTAATTAGTTGAGTGGATCAATTTATTTTGGGTAGCCCAATTTGTTTTGTGAACCTTCCTCTTCACTTGTCATTTAGGCAATCTGTTTCAAAATTTAAATTATAATATTAAAATGTAAAAACAATAGTCATAGTTTCATACAGGTTATAAACATGTAAATCATAATTTTATATTTGTTTAATTTGTTTATAAATTTTATATTTACACATGCCGTTTGTAAGACTTGATTTCTAACACTTAGAAGCATCGACGATGAACGCATCTGTTTTATAAGATCACTTTAACTTATATTTAAATGATGATATCACTAAAGCTAGGAAATAAAATGTTTAATTTTACATTATTAAATTTCATATAAGGAGCTCGTGGATACATTACATGAGCAACTTTCAAACACACTAAACAAGTGACTTATGAACAACCTAAACGAGCCACTTGAGAGTGAAGGTCTAAAATAAAAGCGTTCTACTCATAATGAGTAGAGTTTCAACAAAACAATTCAGCTCGAATAGGGCTTAAAATTGAGGTCTAACTTGTGTACCTTTTCGATAGTTCAATTTGATTACATATTTACATCCATGATTTGAGGGTTTGACTAGATTGCATCCATGATTTTCAATCGCACGGTGTCAATTTCAACCTCAACCGGACCAGTTATGTAATCGATCAACCCAAAAGTAATCCGTTTTCACTCGAAAATTATTTCAAATTAAGTATTTTAATTATATACAATAATGTATATATGCAATATATATAATAGTAACCTTAATTGATGATAGGTGAATTAAAAATATTTAAATAATTTATTAATTAAATTCCATAAGTATTAAAATAATATTATTATTTTATTTATATTAATTAAATTTTATTACTATACTATATCTATATTATCTATACTTTCATATTATATTATTAAAATATCTATACTATATAATTGTAACCAAACAAGAGAATTTTTTTTCATCTTACTTAGGTGAATCATAAAAAAGACCCTAACCATCAAATGTTAATAAAATCTAATTTTAGAAAAGATATATCATACATACAACTCTATCCCTAATAGTACTCTTTTATACAACTGCTCATGAATAATATCATATTATATTTAAATTAAATTCTATATTTACTATTTTAAGAATCCTACTTATCCTATAATTTTTATTTAATATAATTTACTCACATTCCACTCAATTTCATCTACATTCAAATTCTTTTATTTATTTAAAATTATGATTTATCATTAAATTTTATGAATATTAATATATAAACATCATTGTATAGAAAAATGTAAAAAAAAAATAATAAAACAAATTATCATATTAAATGAAATATTTAACTTATATAAAATAATTAATATATAATTTATTAATATCATCTGTTCTTTGCACAGATTATAAGCTAGTATTTAATTAATATTTCAACCTCATTTATGACAAAATAGTGGAGAAATTAGAGGAAAGTTATTATTTTAATAATAAAAAAGGATAAGACCACCTACCTAGTGCTTCTTTAAAAGAGAGGGGAGAGAGAGAGGGCTCTTAAATTTTTAAAGAGCCTCTAGTAGTCTTTTGGATCACTAATTTAACCTACGTTCTTTATATTTCAACGTAAGAGCTTGTTCAAATAGGCTTTTGGAGATGCTCTAAGTAAATACATTTATATAGGTGAATACTAATATTTACATTGAATTTTGAACCTTCAACCAATTATTTTTAGGGTTTAAACAGTACTCCCTCCGTCCCATTTGATTCTTATCATTTCTGAGAGAGTGTCCGACACGCATTTGAAAGTGCATATAAAGTATAGCTCTATAATATTTTTTAAATTATTTTTTTCTGAATATAAATTTAAACATTAAATTTTTATTAAAAAACAAAAAATTGTAAAAATAAGTTATGTAACTATACTTTATATGCATTTTAAAAAGCACGTTGGAAACTCTCTCGGAAATGTTGAGAAAAATAGAACAGAGGGAGTACTATATAATTTTTACTAGAAAGTTTTTCATATTATTACAAATTGAGACTGTATTTAGTATAATATTATATAACTCTGAATTATTATTACTGTATTTTATTATATCAGGTTTTCATATATGCATATACATATTTATTATAAAAGGTAAAAATAGAGTACCACCTAATATTTATACAACTAATATTTTTATTATAAGATCGTGTACTGTCATGTGAATATATCATATCCGTGAGAGAGACATGGCAATCTCATCTAATTTTTGGTCTTCTTAAACGAGCTAATGACAAAAATAAGTTACAGATAGAGATTTCACGAGAATATCTAAAAGATTTATTTTAAAGAAAAAATTGATATATATACATAAAATCTACATGATTAAAGCAATCTCCAAAATGATGAATTTATTGTTCACGATCTAGAATATCCAAAGTATATCTCTAATCCTATTATAAAATCAACACATCAGTTATCATCATCACATCTATCATTGCAGCTCTCTGTGCTCTGTGCTCACAACATATTTAAGATTACTTGTGTGTACTATTTATGATTATTGCAAGTTAAATTCTTTCTTGTTTTATCACTGTTGTAATCATATTCAATTACACATTGGGTCGGAGGCATGCAGAGTACCCTCAATGGGTGCCCGACTACACTATTGTTTACATATATTGTTTTCTTTTTCATAAATATTTTAATTACTCATTTAGCCAATAAAAAGTTCTACTCCTTTCGACTCTTTTTTTGCTACAGATTATCATTGTCTATTATATTTATTTGTTGTCGCTGAATTCTTTTGCTAACAGATCATAAGTATGGCTTTTGAAATTGGAGGCTCTTCGCAGGAAGCACCTGTGCTTATTGTTGACGATGAATCACTTATTAGACGAATCCACACAGCTATTGCAAGTCGGCTTGGTTTCAATTATGTCACGGCTGAAAATGGACAACAAGCCGTTGAGTATTTTCAATCTGGGGCGCATGCTAATTTCATAATTATTGATTTCGAAATGCCAATAATGGATGGTATTGAGGTTAGTTTTAGATTAAATTTAGAATCTCCTTTTCCAAAAAACATTTGCAGATTTGGATAAATATGAATTATCTACAATTGAAAGTTTTGATGTTTCAATTTCAGGCGACTACAATATTAAGAGAGATGGGAGTGGATTGTAAGATACTTGCTGTGACGGCCAGTAGAGATGCTACGGTTAAGGAAAGGTTTCTAGAAGCTGGCGCAGATTACTTCCTTACTAAGCCTTTGAATGCTGATAAACTTGCCAACGCCCTCAGCAACATGTGATCGATAAATCAACAAAGCATCAACCACCACCACCACCCGTTATGAATATATAAGTTATCTGCTATCACAAAGTGTTTTATTATATATTAAATCATTAAGCTTGTGTAATTTTTATGGACTCGTTGAGAGGGATCGGATTTATTCTGATTTATTATTATTATATTATATATATTGGACGGTCATATTATTGAATTTTATGTTAGCCCACATGTTTAGGGCTTTGGTTTATTATGTTTCGGGCCTGATTTGTTAGCCTGTAAGTTTTATATTTAGTACTTATATTGACTATGATACACATTTTGTTTATGCTTGGATTATATAACTATATTGATTGATTATTTTTAGGATATCGTATAATCTTTGCGCTTTGGTACTCTTTATCTTTGCTTTATTTTACCGTCCTGCTTCACTTGTACTATCTCTGAGCTCAAGCTTTATATATATGTTTGTGTGTACACGTATGTGTGTATTCCTTCAAAGTTTCAACCCCGTGGGATAGACAATTTTTTTAAAGAAGAGACTAACACACACACAAACAGATATATATATATCTTGGTTATGTGATGTTAAAAACTGAAACCAAATCTCAGAACCGTTTTTATGAAAAAGAAGAACAAACTAACCGGAACGAAAATGTGGAAAATAAGTACATACATTAATTCAATTAATACAAGTATCTTCGAATTATTTACTCTAGTAAACGTTCACAACTTGACATAGAAACAGAAAGATAAGGTCAAACTTTGATTTTGTTCAATATAAAATACATACAAGGAATCTTACCAAAGTTGCAATCGAACAGTTCGATCTTCAAGGTAAATAGTCTTAGACAAAAAATCCATGACAATCGTTGCATGTATAGCAATTCAAGAACATTTCTAAGCAAACAATAGATAAAGAAAAGGAGTGAGTAAGGGTGGGATATAGGACACACTGATCTGTTCTCTATCTTGGATACCAAAATAAACATATATATAAAATGACAAACCCATAAGAGTATATTTGGTTCCAGAAGAAAAATTAAGTAAAAAAGTTTTATGCTATAGGAAGAAAGCAAACCAATTTAATATAACCTTTTAACCACATAATTTGAATTATAAATTATAAATAATAATCTTCAAAATTAATATGTTACCTACCAAGGAAAGACAGTATATGCTTTTCTAAAGAAATTGATAACAAAGGACTAAAAAGTTTTCTTTATGCACAAGCACACTGCAAAACTATTCACTTTAACAATGACAGGAACTAGTAAATGCAAATTGATGCCATTATATTTCTCTTTATCAACTAAATTTTTTGTACGAAAAGAAGTACTATATTCCTCTATGGATATGTAAACATACAAGTAAACACAGGGCTTTCTACTGAATTGGAAAAATATCCCGCTTTCCCATCTTATGATAAACTTTCAAATTGCCAGGAACTCTCTGTTTTTAAGTTGAATATTTGAATGTTTTTGTGATTCTGTCTTTATGTAATAGAATTTGCAGTAGACATTTAAGAAACAGAGTGATATAGCACATTAGAGATAGAAACCAGAGAGATTAGAGCATAAATGTAGAGAGAGAGAGAGCTAGAAGAGAGTTAATTCACAGAGAGACACAGTAGAAAGAGAGTGGTGGAAAACTAATTCCAATTTCATATCATAAATGCATATTCTGAATATACACCCATTACAACTATTTTGCATACTCTGAATATACAGGCATTACAACTACTTATAGTACCCTGGTGAGTAACTAACTCAGAAATGACTCAGCTACCCACTTGCCCTTGCAAGTTACTACCAAGTATTAGTACTTGCTTGCACCCTGCCATTACACAATTACTGCATTAGTGTAATCCATATTTCTACTTGGCATTTCTCAATACTGCTAGAAACAGCCATGCCCTAATGGTGGACTTTCTATTAATAAACAACTCTTCACCGTTGAGAACATCTCGCAACAACAGCTGAACACAGATGTACCATCATTAAGTTTGGCATCACAGAAATAAATTATATATCCTCCTGGATCAAAGATGGTTATTGAAACGCTTTCCTTGCGGCCTCATGATCTTTAAGTCTCATTGTGTTAATATATTGCAATATGATCAACATATTGTGGATCAATCTCACTACCAATTCACCCGGCCTCACCACCAAATTTTTGAATATCTTGGCCTTGTTTCAAGCTGAATTCGCAATTTAAACAATAAAAACTTCCTCCTCTATTGAGAATGCTACATTTCCATATCCACAGACTTCAAAATAATATCCTTTAAATGCCTAAGTTGACCACCAGCTGAGATTATCAATACAGCTTTTAGTTTCTCTAGATCATCTCTTTCAACTTCTTAATAATAACACATTTTGACCGGTAATTTTGTACATAACCACCAAGATCAAAGATAAGCACATTTTTCTAACCAAAATTGCTAGACTTCTTACCTAAACCAAAAGAATTATTGGCTGTTGGAAAATCTTTGACAGATAAATATGCTAAAGAAAGCTTCAACAATCTCTGTCATGTTGGTAGGAATCAATGAAGATACACATTGTTGCTCTTCATCTTTGTAACTACCAACAATATTGGGTGTGTCACCATGTCCAGAGAACCATAATTTAATGTCACTCTTCATTTCACTTTCCTCCTTCGTAAGACTAATACAATCACTTAATCCATCTCCACTCTCAGTTTCAGCAACTAAGACTATTCTTTTGGGTATTTTTGTCAAACAGTTTGGTCTCGAGTGGGGAAAGAGGAGTATCACTAGTTGCAGAGCTTTGTAACATGGTAGATGTGGTATATTGTGGTGTGTCTGCAAGAGTTATTTGTTGGCAAGTGAGAAAATTCACATGATTTGAAGGTGTGTATCACTAGTTCACTACATATGAATGCTGAAGAATTCAAAAATTAGTTTATATTTCTGTATGGAAACTTATGAATTGGATTTTCAGATACAATATTTTCATGGGATAAATAAGGTTAATGATCAGTTACAAAGCTCACTGGAGGTCCATCTTCAGGGGTTAACCAATCTTTAACTCCATAACACTAGCTAGTTTGAACATATTTCCAACCATTTGTCGTCCCTCCTTCCCATGTATTGTCATATAGAAACTCGAGCTCCCAAATTCCAAATCTGGCAGAAAGCTCAATAGAAAAATCCAACCAATTTAAATGAGTTTTTCTTGGTCTATACACTTGATACCTTCTCCTGGCTACTCCTTCCAAATGCATGCCTGCTTTGGCAGCTTGCTTATTGTCACTTGCACCAAACACGTCAATACATTGTTCACAATCCTTTAACCAATCAGTCACTCCTGCTGCTCCTTCAAACTTAGGAGTATGAAGACTGTAATCATACAAAGACTCTTTGGGAGCATTCCGTTTCTGCTTGGACTCCTAGCTTCTTCCAATCAATAGGATGAACAAATCCGTCCTCCTGATGTTTGACCTTACTTCTTATTACACTCATTTTCTGCTTAACTACTTCTATTAACTCTTCCAATCACTTCATTCTAACAGTAGTACCTTGTGCACTAAATTTTGTTGTTGCACATCACGATGCACTAATATTTGTTGTTGCATGTCGTGCATCAAATAATTAAAGGCTCTATGACCATTCTCTTCAATTTGAACTGTATGTTACATTTGTAATATTTTTCGATTCAGTCTCCTTATTCTTATCTATACTTCTACTTAACTTGTCATAATAGGGTAATACTACTAGAATGCTACTGCAGTCCACACACAAACCTAGGGATTTCGATAGTAAATTTTGTGCTAATTAGGGGTCAAATAAATTGTATTCACATATATTAATACAATATATCTAACTAGTATAACTTCAACTTTAGTGACAACAGATATAATTATTGTTTTTCATTTCCACTTGAGTTCCCTATCAAGTCTGACATTGTCTTTTTGTTTCTATTTCAAGTTTTGAACCTTTACTAGAGTATATAATCCCAAGATCCTTGTATCAGTTGAATTCCTATAGGTACTTATTTTCCACAATTTCGTTTCGTTTAATTTCTTCTTCTTTTTTGAAATATTAGTACCAAAGTTCCCTTTCAGTTTTAACACCACAAAACCAAGAACTATAATTATATATATTAGTCTCTTCTTATAAAAATTGTGCATCACAAAGGGTTGAAACTTTTAATTAATACACGCAGCTTGAGCTAAGATCTAGTACAACGAGTCCATAAAAATCACACCAGCTTAATGATTTAATATGTAACAAAACACTTTGTGATTGCACATAACTCATTTATTTTATAACTAGTGGTGGTTACAACATTGTTGATTCTTCGGTCACATATTTCAATAGACAAGGTTTTTAGAAAGTTTTGGGTTTTTTCAAATTTTGAGAACCTTATTCAATAGACAAGTTTTTTAGAAAGTTTTTTTTACGTGATAACAATAATGGATATTTCTATAGCAAATTATATAAACAAATGGGCTTAAGGTGGTTGAATGTGTGTAAGATCCAATTTGAATGACTTCCGGACACACTAATGGTTCTTCAGAATACAAAAATCTTCTATCATATACCAACTCTATCCTAAACAAATCTTATGTGATTCTCAAGTATTAAGTTTGCTTTTGCAACGATCAAGTCATTACTATATTACATATCTTCAACGATTTGGTAGCAGTTGACTAGTGTCTAGTGTTCGACTAGATAGCTTGTCAGATTAAGAAATCACCATATATATCTATTACTTAATTTCGTGATTGACTTTTTTCAAAATTTGTAAATATAGATTTTAAAAACTATATAAATGATTAAAATTCATCGAATTAGTTTGACGAAAAGAGGTTGTATAATAATACCATACGTTTACGTGTAAAGAAAGTGTTAAAATTAGAAAATGAAAAAAGTAATTAAAGGTTCGTCTTTTTTAATAACTAAGAGCATCCTCAAGAGACTCTCAGGAAACTTTTAAATATAATATAAAAAATTACTCCTGATAAGTTAACACATTTCAACCTCATTTATAATAAAATAGTGGAGAAATTGGAGGGAAGTTATTATTTTATTAATAAAAACAAGTTAAGACCACCTAGTGCTTCTTTAAAAGAGAGGAGAGGGAGAGGGCTCTTAAATTTTTAAAGAGCCTCTAGGAGTCTTTTGGAGCACTAATTTAAGCCACGTTCTTTGTATTTCAACTTAAGAGCTTATTTAAAGAGGCTCTTGGAGATGCTCTAAGTGAATAAATTTATATAGGTGAACACTAATATTTACATTGAATTTTGAACCTTCAACCATTTATTTTTTGGGGTTTAAACATTACTATATAATTTTTACTAGAAAGGTTTTTATATAATTACAAGTTCAGACTCTATTCAACATAATATTATATAACTACGAATTATTATTACTATAATTTATTATATCAGGTTCACATATATGTATATACATATTTATTACAAAATATAAAAATAGAGTAGCGCCTAATATTTGTACAACAAATATTTTTATTATAAGATCGTGTCATGTGGATATATCAAATCCGTGAGAGAGACGTTGCAATCTCATCTAATTTTTGGTCTTCTTAAATGAGTTAATGACAAAAATCAGTTACAGATAGAGATTTCTTGAGAATAGCCATAAGTTTTATTTTAAAGTAAAAACTGATATATATACATATATATATATATATAATCTACATAATTAAAACAATCTACAATATGATGAATTTATTGCTCAGAATCTAGAATATCCAAAGTATCTCTAATCCTATTATAAAATCAACACCTCAGTTATCATCATCAATCATTGCAGCTCTATGTGCTCACTACACATTTAAGATTACTTGTGTGTACTATTTATGATTATTGCAAGTTAAATTTTTTCTTGTTTTATCACTGTGGTATAATTAATTTGAATTACACATTGGGTTCAGGCAAGCAGAGTACCCTCAATGGGTGCCCGGCTACACTATTGTTTACATATACATATATTGTTTTCTTTTTCACAAATATTTTATTTACTCATTTAGCCAATAAAAAGTTCTACTCCTTTCTACTCTTTTTTTGCTATAGATTATCTTTGTCTCTTATATTTATTTGTTTTCGCTGAATTCTTTTGCTAACAGATCATAAGTATAGCTTTTGAAGTTGGAGGTTCTTCACAAGAAGAAGCACCTGTGCTTATTGTTGATGATGACAAACTTGTTAGACGAACCCACATAGCTATTGCAAGTCGGCTTGGTTTCAATTCTGTCACGGTTGAAAACGGACAACAAGCCGTTGAGTATTTTCAATCTGGCGCGCATACTAATTTCATAATTATTGATTTTCAAATGCCAATAATGGATGGTATTGAGGTTAGTTTTAGATTAAATTAATAATCTCCTTTTCCAAAAAATATTTGCGGATTTGGATAAATAAGAATTATCTACAAGTGAAAGTTTTGATGTTTCAATTTCACGCGACTACAATATTAAGAGAGATGGGAGTGGATTGTAAGATACTTGTTGTGAGTGGAGATGCTACGGTTAAGGAAAGGTTTCTGAAGCCGGCGCAAATCACTTCCTTACTAAGCCTTTGAATGCTGATAAACTTGCCCTCAGCAACATTTGATCGATAAATCAAAAAAGCATCAACAACCACCACCACCCGTTATAAATATATAAGTTATCTGCTATCACAAAGTGTTTTATTATATATTAAATCATTAAATTTGTGTAATTTTTATGGACTCGTTGATAGGGATCGGATTTATTCTGATTTATTATTATTATTATTATTATTATTATTATTATTATTATTATTATTATATTATATATATTAGACGGTTATATTATTGCATTTTATGTTAGCCCACATGTTTAGGGCTTTGGTTTATTATGTTTCGGGTCTGATTTGCTAGCCTGTAAGTTTTATATTTAGTACTTAGATTGACTATGATACACATATTGCTTATTCTTGGATTATATAACTTTAATTGGGAATAATATTGATTGATTATTCTTAGGATATCGTATAATCTTTGCGCTTTGTTACTCTTTATCTTTGCTTTAATTTACCGTCCTGCTTCACTTGTAATATCTCTGAGCTCAAGCTTTATATATATGTTTGTGTGTACACGTATGTGTGTATTCCTTAAAAGTTTCAACCCCGTGGAATAGACAATTTTTTTAAAGAAGAGACTAACACACACACAGAGGTGTATATATATATATATATATATATATATATATATATATATATATATCTTGGTTATGTGATGTTAAAAACTGAAACCAAATCTCATAACCATTTTTATGAAAAAGAACAAACTAACCGGAACGAAAATGTGGAAAATAAGTACATACATTAATTCAATTAATACAAGTATCTTCGAATTATTTACTCTGGTAAACGTTCACAACTTGACATAGAAATAGAAAGACAAATTCAAACTTAACAGGGAACTCAAATGGAAATGAAAAACAATAGTTATATTTGTTATCCCTAAAGTTGGATTATCCTAATTTATTATGTATATTCTCTTTCTTTTCTTTCTCCTCCATTTCTCTTTATAAGATCGTGTCTGCGTTGATATATAAAATCTAAGAGATGGACACACTGCAATCCCATAAGCATTTAGTTCTCTTTGGCGAGTTAAAGGCCAAATCAGATTTTTGCCACTAAAAGATGTCTGCAAGATTTATATTTCCAAACAAATACACACACACACATTAAATCAATATAACCATGTCAACTTATGAAATGATGTATTTATTGAAGGATTGCTTCAAGTCACAATTTGGAATATCCAATACTTATCTATCAGCCTATTATAAAATTAACTATTGATTAGTTGTTACCATTATCGCAGCTCTATTAACTATTTATATTTTGTATTTTATTATTATGTAAATCTTTATTTCTAATTTCTCCTGCATCATGATTACTAGGATTGATTTTATTTAATCTAATATGGACCTATCCCAAGTGCAAAAATATTGAAACACTTAGATTTTGTTCAATATAAAATACATACAAGGAATCTTACCAAAGTTGCAATCGAACAGTTCAATCTTCAAGGTAAACAGTCTTAAGACAAAAAATCCATGCAATCGTTGCCTGTATAGCAATTCAAGAACATTTCTAAGCAAACAATAGATAAAGAAGAGGAGTGGGTAAGGGTGGGATATAGGACACATTGATCTGTTCTCTATCTTGGATACCAAAATAAACATATATATAAAATGACAAACCCATAACTCCATAAGAGTATATTTGGTTCCAGAAGAAAAATGAAGTAAAAAAAATTTATGCTATAGGAAGAAATCAAACCAATTTAATATAACCTTTTAACCACATAATTTGAATTATAAATTATAAATAATAATCTTCAAAATTAATATGTTACCTACCAAGGAAAGACAGTATATGCTTTGCTAAAGAAATGGATAACAAATGACTAAAAAGTTTTCTTATGCAGAAGCACACTGCAAAACTATTCACATTAACAATGACAGGAACTAGTAAATTCCAATACTTGTGCATCAAGAAGATCATTTAAATCAAATACCCTGCCAAACCCTGCAGTAAATTCCAATACTTGTGCATCAATTGCTGCACGAAACTCCGGATCATCTTTGATTTCCATACCCTCATACAAATCATCCATTACTAACCTCCTTATCTTCTTCTCAACCTTTACCTAAACCAACACAAAATCATCAATCACCGCAACAAATTAACATAATTCAACCTCAAAAACACCACCTATACATCAAGATCTCGCACACTTCGCCCCAAAATTCAGCAAATTCAAGAACTGAAACCCTAAATTAACAAATTTTCAGAAACAAAATCCTAACAACAAAAGGGACAATCAAAATCATACGCAGAAACTTAAAAGATTGAATCTTTAAGCATAAATTATAACAAAATTGTACATATCAATCAAACACACATTCATACATTAAAAAAACAAAAAAACATACATGTAGAGAGAGAAACAAACACGAGAATCGTAGAGAGAGAGACATACCGAGGATAAATCAGTTCTGATGTTCAATTACAGATAATCAACGTTCTCTGCGTTCGTTCGAATGGAGATAATCAACATTCTCTGCGTTCGTCTGTGAAAAAGATCGGCGGTAATGACGATAAATGTATAGGGAGAAAAATGGGCATGGTTGTCCTCACGCATTTCCCACGAGGTTACGTGGTTTTTAATAGTAATATTAGAAGGGCAAATTTATAAATTTAACATCTCATCCCATATATTTATAAAAATATCGCTACGCACTCTGAGCTCATCTTCACGGTCAACAATCATATATATGTATACTAGAAATCTTTAATTTCCACCATTGATTATAAATAATATTTATATAATTATTAATACAGTATATAATGACATTTATATAAATAAATCAGATAATAAATGGTATATAACATACGGTTTAAATACATATACGGTCCCAGCAAATCAAATACGCTAATTAGCATCCAGGATATTTATTAACAATATTTTATATATGGTAAGAATATAATATAATTATATAGTAGGTTATATACGATACATACAGCCATTATTATAGTTTTACACTTAAGGAAATCTTAATATTTAATATTAATATTAATAAAAATAAATTGCATGGAATTTCATTAGTAAGAGAATCTTAATATTAATATTTAATACAAATAAATTGCATAAAATTTTATTAAGAGAATACTTGCTAAATTTTAATATTATTAAATTTTCTTAAGTATTTTAATAATTATTTTAGAATCAGTTTTCAATAATACTTTGTAGAACACTTAAAAGAATCTTACTATTAATATTTAATAAAAATAAATTGCATGGGATTTTATTTTCATATAATTAATGAAATATATTAAAAATCATTCAGTAGAACACTTAAGAGAATCTTAATCTTAATATTTAATAAAAATAAATAATACTTCGTATACTACTACAGAGAATCTTAATATTAATATTTAATACAAATAAATTGCATGTAATTTTATTTTCATATAATTACTGAAATATATTGAAATGATTAATTAATTACCTAGTAGAGCATTTACTAAAATTTTAATATTAATATATTTTCTTAAGTAATATATAAATAAAATTTTATTTTCATATAATTACTGAAATATATTGAAATGATTAATTAATTACCTAGTAGAGCACTTACTAAAATTTTAATATTAATATATTAGTAGAATAAGTTTCAATAATACTTTACATGGAATTTATTTTTATATAATTAATGAATTTATCTTTTAATCTTATTAGCTTCTAATGGTTGACTATTAAAATAAGAACGCTAATTATTTTATTAATTATTTTAAAATAAGAATCAAGAATTCTTAGTAAATCACATAAAAGAATCTTAATATTTTTATTTAAAGATTTAAAGTATATGAACATTGATCTAAATATAATCAATGAATTATTTTAGAATAAATTTCAATAATACTTTGTATAACACTTAAAGAGAATCTAAGATTAATATTTAATAAAAATAAATTGCATGGAATTTATTTTCATATAATTAATGAAACATATTGAAGAACACTTAGTAGAATTTTAATCTTATTAGCATCTAATGGTTGGCTATTAAAATAAGAACGCCAATTATTTTATTAATCATTTTAAAATAAGAATCAAGAATACTTAGTAAATCATATAAAAGAATCTTAATATTAATATTTAAAGATTTAAATTATATGAACATTAATCTAAATATAATCGATAAATTATTTTGAAGAACCTACTAAAATTTTATTATTACTATATTATCTCAAATGTTTTACCGAGTATTGTCATGTTTTACATTTTTTATCTTTAAGAGTAATATTGTGTAATAACACTTAATAAAATTTGAGTATTAATAAATTCTCTTATTTGTATTCAAGGAAAATATTAATAAAAAAGATTTATCAGAATTTTAATATTATCAAATTCTCTTAATACTAAGTGATTATGTAAAGGATTTTTCTTCGATTCTAGTTTTCTTAAATTCTAGTTATCTTAATAATATTCTCTTAAATATTTTTTAATATAAGATTCTTTTCCATACAAGATTTTTTTAAGTGTTTTTTTTATACAAGATTATGTTAAGTATTTTTTAATATAAGATATTGTTAAGTGTTCACTATTATTAAATTTAAGATTCTTTTAAA
This sequence comes from Oenanthe sinensis, assembly GCA_028671895.1. NCBI lineage: Eukaryota > Viridiplantae > Streptophyta > Magnoliopsida > Apiales > Apiaceae > Oenanthe > Oenanthe sinensis. The sequence continues at coordinate 2,039,902 of CM053808.1, forward strand.
ATGTTTATCAATTTAAAATTTTCTTCGGTTTTGTACTAGATTCTTTAAGTTATACTAGATTTTTTAAATAATCCTTCAAATTACATTATCAAATTCTTAATATTTAGGTTCTTTTAAGTGTTGACATGTTTTAAATGAGATTTTTAAGGTGTTTTATTTAAATTATATTTCTCCAATCATGAATTAATATTATTTTATTTATTTATCTTAATTTTAAATATTCTCAAAAGTGTGTACATAATATAATTTTAGACAACCTTAAAAAATATTTAAGATTCTATAAGGTGATTGTTAATAAAAATATAATAACTTTTTTAATAGAGGACATGAATGTTCTGGACTGTCTTGTAAAAAAATTATTTGTTTCGCATCCCCAATATGTTTTCTTAATTTATAATAATTATTATTAATTTATAAAAAGGAAATATTATATGCTAGTCTTTAATGTGATGTTTGGTTAATTTATCAATTATTTTTAAAAAATATTATTATTTATAACAAAATCAAGATACATTATATCCATTTATTTTATTCAAATTAATATTTAAACTTAGTCATAATTAATTTTAGTTTTTTCAAAAAAGTTAAAGAATTATAAATTCTTTGATCTATATAAAAATATTTATTAATATTTTAAAAAATATATATTCCTGGATTCTTTAAAATTTGATTGTTTACTTTTTTTATTAAGAATCTTCAAAAATAATTCAGAAAACTCTCTCACCAAAAATCAAAAATATAAAATATAGGTAGACTTTATAATAAAAAAATATTAAGTACTCATAAAAAAATCTTTTATATAATCTAACATGATATGTTTTTTCAAATAAAAAATATTTCTAATTAGTCATAAAAAAATACTACATTATTAAGAGAATCTTATTAATATTAATATTAATAAGATATCTATTTTTATATTATTAAAAAAATACTACATTAAACGAACACATAAAAGAATCTTATTAATATTAATATTAACAAGACATCTATTTTTATAAGGGATACTTACCACATGTGGCATTTCTGGCTGAACGGTTAAGTAGTAGACATTAAAGTGTTATAGCATGTTGAGGACTCGTGTTCGATTCTAGCCTACAACACTTTAAAAAAAATTAGCATCTTAATATTCTTTAATATTATAACATTAATATCATAATATTTTAATATTATTATTACTTAATATTATTAGAAAAAATACTACATTAAACGAACACATAATTTTTTTATTAATATTAATAAGATAACTTGTAGAACACATAAAAGAATTTTATTAATGTTATTAAAAAAATAATACATTAAACGAATACATAAAAAATAAATAACTAGTAGAACATCTAGTAGAATCTTATTAAATATTATTAAAAAAAATACTATATTAAACGAACACATAAAATAATTTTATTGATATTATTAATATTAATAAGATATCTTTTTTTATATAAAGGAGACTTACCAGATGTGGCGTTCTTGGCTGAGCAGTTAAGCAGTAGACATTAAAGTGTTACAGAATGTTGAGGACTTGAGTTCGATTCTAGCTTACACTAATTACCTATTTTTTAATATTAAATATTAAAGAATACTTTAAAGTTTTCAATATTACTTTATTAATATTTGTTGGTGAGATTACGAAGCTGTATGAATAGTAATCGTGATAACTCAAATCAAGACATTAGAAGAAGTTTTGAAGTCTACTACAGGTCACTGAAAGAAGTTCATTAATATGTTCATGCCTCAGTGAAGAATAATGTGTAAAGACTTTCAGGGTTTCAGAAGTGTTGAAGATTCAGTATAGAAGTGCCACAAGAAGATTTCAGTGTGTTAGCATTGATTGAAGATAGACAGTGTTTGAAGCATAGGAATCTAGAAGGGTAAAGACAAAGGTTAAAGAAGACAGTTGCAGTCTTGGAGTTATACTCACTGAAAGAAGTTCATTTGTATGTTCAAGCGTCAGTGAAGAACATAGAATGAAGTATTCAAGATTGTGTTAGTAATGGAGACGTTGTCTAAGCACCATAAAAGATTCCAGTGAAAGTACTATGTTTATTGACAGTCAGTGTTCGAAGCAATGAAGTTGCTGCAAATTTAACAATGTGAGTAAGGCTATAATACGAAGACCTGGATCGAAGTTAGTCGTCTGTGAACCAGACCAGTTGCACTAGGCGTCAGCAGTTTGTGAAAGGAATCTGAGTATTAACGATAGAAGAATTGTTAAGTTGAAGAACGTACTTGGAAAGAATAGTTATTTATTAAGGTACAAAAAGTGATTTGTAAAGGCTACAGTCAAACAGCTCAAAGGGTGCAGGGTGCAAAGTGTCACAACTTTGGTATGAAAAGTGAAAGTTTCTGAACTACAGTCGAAGAACGGAAACAGCTCAGGGTACAGGGTGTCAAGTGACAAGACTTTGATACAAGAAATGGAAGTTGGAGAACTTCAATCAAGGAATGAATAGAGAGTCAAAGTGCAGTGACTAAACAGCACTTTGACTATGAAAATCATTCAGGCGCAACATGTCAGCGCAACTAAACTTGTCAGGCGCAACTTGTCAGGCGCAACATGTCAGCGCAACTCAATATTCAGGCGCAACAAAGAAAATATTTCTTGGCCCCACATCCCTCAGCCAATCAAATTCAAGCAGTTAACTTTATTGATTTAAAAAGACTACACCAATTAAAGAAGGGAGTCGTCTTCTCCAATAAAAAATATGTAGAGAGCAACTGCCATGGCCGGAGCAAGAGATACAATTTATACACACCTATACCTTGCTCCTGGTCAGATATTAGGATCCGGTTCTTTAACAAAAAATGCTCAGGGCTCCTAGATATCACTCCCTACGGACTCAGTTTTTCCTTGTACTAATTTAGATTTATTTGTATAGGAACTGAGCCATATATTTTTGTGTTAGTAGCAAAGAATTAATTTATTCTTTGGAAGCCAGTTAATTTTAACTGGGTGTAGCAAAACCCTCTGGGATTAATACGAGAGTAATATTCCTGGAAACTTGTCTCCATAATTTACCTGCTAATTTTCTTGAACCTAATTGATTTATCCGGGCACACAGAAAATTAGTAGGCAACTCACATAAACACTATAAATGGTCAAACCCACTCTGAAGCAATAATTTATTTATCCGCAAATTTCGAAAAGAATTTAAATTATTGTGAGTATCGTATTCAACCCCCCTTCTACGATACTTCGGGACCTAACAATATTACAATATTAAATATTAAAGAATAATTTACAGTAAAATATATTATAGAACACTTAAAAAAATAGCATTTTAATATTCTTTAATATTATAATATTAATATCGTAATATTATAATATTAGTGTTACTTAATGTTATTAGAAAAAATACCACATTAAACGAACACATAAAAGAATCTTATTAATATTATTAATATTAATAAGATAACTAGTAGAACACATAAAAGAATCTTATTAATATTATTAAAAAATTACTACATTAAACGAATTTTATAAAAAATCACTAGTAGAACATCTATTATAATCTTATTAATATTATTAAATGACCACATAAAAAAATCTCGTATAATATTTTAAGTACTGATAAAATTTAGGTGGACATTACAATAAACAATTTTAAGTACTGATAAAAAATCTTTTATAAAATCTTACATGATCTTTTTTTTGTGAATTAAAAAATATTTCAAAGTAGTCATGAAAAAAATTTAAAATATATCAAATAAACAATAATAATATTATATTTTAGATAAAAAAAGTGATTTTCATTATAAAAGTTAATATAAATTTAAATTTTAAAGTAAAAAGATAATAGAAAAATTGATTCACGTTAATATTGAAAGGTGTAATAATTATAAAATTAACATATAAAAATATGGTAAGTGTATTAACCGTACCTATATTAGTTCTCATGAAATAGATTAAATAGAAAAAATATATGGAATAAATTAAATAGAAGATTTCACCTAACGAAAAAATTAAATGGAAGATATCAACGCATATATGCCAACTTAAATTTGAAAAAAATACACAATCTTTACATACATGGTAATATTATGTATACCATGTGTCTTTAATGTACATATATAATGTATTGATAAACGCATATATGGTAACTTAAATTTAAAAAATATACGCAATCTTTTTATATATGAAAACAATTTAATTGACAATGTATATAGATTGTATACATATTTTATATTTTCAGTATACCAATATTATCCTTATAATATTAAATTAGTATAAATATTAGTATATTTGTATGGAATCTTAGTCACACGATTATTCAGTAATCAATAGTTAAGATCATGAGTTTCTCAGTCTCTCACTAAATAGGGGTCTCCCTTGATCCTACTTCTCTCTCTCTCTCTCTCTCTCTATATATATATATTAATTTAATCTCTACTATATTATTAGTTTGTTTTTCAGTAAGTTCTTAAACATAAATTATTTAGAAGATATTACAAAGAATGTGTCTAAATTGTGTCACTCTAAGGGTTCAATTTTTTTGCTAAATTTATAGCCAACCTCATCACATTGGTCATATATACGGTGAATCTCATAAAAATTGTAGCAAAGTCCTAAATCATTGTAGCTAACTCCATGAGACTATAATACCTTACGAATTCGATAAATTTTATCTAATCATTAATTTATATTATTATAACCAACAGTTAACCGACCCACGTAAAGCTTACCCCCTACATGGCAATATTTGAAAAGAAAAGAAGCATTAACCAGGACATAATTAACAAAGAAAAAATAAGCCATTTTCGGGTTTATTGGCATGACATTGTCAGTGGTCCTGCCCCAACTTGAAACCTTAGAGGAATAATTCATCTACCGCATTTGGTTTAATACGGATGATAGATAATACGGTCGTGAAGTCAAAATTAATTGGAAGAGCTCAAGGGTTCTACGGATCAGCTGGACAAGAAAATATTAGTTTGTTAATGAGTATGAATTTTGCATTTTTTTGAGGGAAAATATAATGGAAGCACCATTAGTGATAGGAGGCAGTGGGCTTTTCCGGTTTGCAAAAGGTTATGTTCAGGCCTCAACTCATACTTAATTTTCATCTCAAAACTAATGATGTTGTTGTTATGTATAATGTGTATGTTGAAACCCTTTTAGATTTTGATGATCACTGTTAACAAGCTGAAAGTTTGGTATTGATATAAAATAGCAAGCTGTTATACATGTACTAACATGATTTTGCAGGTATTAGCTTACTGATATGTTTTATCAGTATAAATTTGTTTAAGTTCTTTGACAGCAAGCTGAAAGCAGGAAAACAGAGTGTTTCAGCAAGCTGACAGCATGTTAACAGGTTGTATCAGCGAGCTGGCACTGGGAACGCAGAAACTGTTTGGATAAGCAAGGAAGTCCGAATTTCTTGGAGATTTTGTAGGAACTTACTTGTACGAGTTTATCTAATATATATATATATATATATATATATATATATATATATATATATATATATATATATGGTTATATATTATATTAGAGTTCAGTTTTATATTATCCAAATTTATTTTATTATTCAAATTAGTTTTCCTATTTAATAGGAGTTGGGTTTTGACTAAACTTTATCTTTTAACTAACCAACTCTTATCTATATATATTTAAACTTATTTGAGGCTGATTTCAAACATTTTTGTTATCTTCTTATCCTCAATATACGTAGTTTTAAATATCTATATTTGACTTATCTCAACTAATTCGAACGTTGTAATTTCAACGTTAGTTTTGGCCTTGATAAATCGAATATATATATGTGTGTGTGTATTGCTTATTAGAATAAGCAAGTGAATATACTAATTTGCAAAACATATACACACATCTTCCCAAACTCAAATCGTTCTTAGATAATATCTTGAGCTCTAGTATTTTATATACTTATATATATACGTGAGAGAGCTTATAGTTTGAGTTGTATCTTTATTCACTTGTTTTGTTCAAGGTGTAATTGTTTGTGGCTGGATATTGAGCTTGTGAAACAGGGTTCGGGAACTAGAGAGCTAGAGAAGGTTGTACTAGGGTAGTATAGTGCTTAGAGAGCTAGAGAGTTCAAAAGAACAGAGGTTTCAGCAAGCTAGTATCAGTTGCAAGGGAATATGGGAGGAATATTATTGTAATCTTGTAATCGGTTGTTCATTGATTAATAATATTCTCTCTTACTAGTTCGTAGGGGACCAGGACGTAGACCATAGGGGATTAGGGGTCGAACCTGGCTAAAAGATTTGGTGTTATTTACTTTTTATGTACTGCATTGCATATAGCAGCTAGCTGATAGTGTCTGTTAATCAATCTTAGCTAGCTGACAGGTTTAATAACTCGGTAAAATTAAAATCGGTCATTGTTAGCCATAACACCTATTCACCCCCCTCTAGGTGTGCATTTTCATTTGGTATCAGAGCAGGCTATACTAATATCTTCTGTAACAGGAAAGTATAGAACAGATGGCTGACAAATATCCAATGGGAAGTTCAGGCTCGAGGGCACCTCTTTTACTTGGCACAGAAAACTACAACTGGTGGGAAGGTAGAATGAAGCAGCACCTGGACAGAGAACCCATGGAGTGGAGAGTTACAGAAAAAGGTCCTTTCAAGTTTCTCACTACAGATGGTAAAGAAAAAGATATAGATGAACTCACTGTTGATGAGCTGATCAAGCTTGCTTATAACAACCGAGCTATCAACACTATCATGACTGGTTTATGTCCTGAAGAGAGTGACAAAGTTTTTTCATGTACTTCTGCAAAGGAGATGTGGGACACTCTTGAATTGTGTCATGAAGGTTCGAAAGCCTTAAAGAAGGTTAAACTCAGCAAGCTGATGAACGAGTATGGTAATTTCAAGCTCAATGAAGGTGAATCTATTAAGGATGCTCAAGCTAGGTTCCAAGTCACTATGAATGGTCTCACTTTACTTGGCAAGAAAATTCCACAAGAAGATATCAACATGAAAATCATTAGTGTTGTTCCGTGGATCTATGAACCAAAGGTCACTGCCTTAGAATCTTCTCCAACAATTGATACAATGGACATTCTAAGTGTTTTTGTTGAATTGGAGCAGTTTGAAGGCAAGATAAATGCTAGCCATGCAAATTCTACTTCTGATCTCACATCAAAGATGAAGAATTTGGCACTTCATGGTGATGACAGCAAGCTGGAATCTGATGATGAATCAGATGAGGAAATAGCTCTCATGTCCAGAAAAATCAGAAAGATGATCGAACAGAAAAACAAGATGAAAAGAGAAAGGAGGAGTTCAGGCTTCTCTAAAAAGAAGTTCTCCAAAGATTCCAAAGGAGATTCAACATGTTTTTAATGTGGCAAACCTGACCATTTTAAGAAGGACTGTTACAAGCTAAAAGGGAAACAACAAGCTGGATACAAAGACAAGAAGAAATCTAAAGCTTTGCTAACCTGGAGTGATGATGAAAAAGACATCTCACCAAGTGACAGTGACAACAATGATGACATGGTCAACCTTGCACTAGTTGGAATGGAGGATGATATTGTTCGAGGCTTAACTGAGGAGATCATTGCTGAAAATGATTCTGATGATGATAAAAGTGAGGTAAACTCATTTAGATTTGATATTTCTTTTGATAATATTATTCTAGATGAACTAACCATGCAGGATCAAGATAGTGTTCCTATAAAGGAATATAACTCAGTAAGGACAGAAAATAACAAGTTGTCAGAGAAGAATGCTTACCTTAGACAGATGGTTCAAGATCTAATGGCAAAGGTGGAATCATTAATTGAAAGTAAGGAACCTGTTCAAACAACAAATGAAGTCAAAATCAAAGAACTTGAATCAAAAATTGAAGATCTAGAAGGGTTCAACAAGATTCTGTTAAAAAGGAACAATGCTCTAGCTGATGAGATTTCTGATCTAAATGCTGATATAGAGGCAAGAGATGCATGTCTTGAAACATTCAAACTCAGAGAATCTGCCAAGAAAGAAACATCTCAGCCTGCTGAAACTACATTTCAGCCTACTAAAACATCATCTCAGCGTGCTGACAGTACATCTCAACCTGCTGTCACTTCTTCAAAGCAAGCAGAAAGAATTATTTCCTTGGAAAATGAAGTCATTAAGCTCAGAAAAGGAATGGGTACTTTTTTTCAAGGTGAAGAAGGTCTCAAATCAATGATGAAAAGCAACAAGGTACCTTTGGACAAGGAAGGAGTTGGTTTGAACTTCAACAAGAGGGCTACTGCACTAAAACATGAAGGCCGACAAGGAAAGCCATACAACTATGCTATGCCCTGGACAAGTTGCAAGAAATGTGGTGGTAAAGGTCATCTAGCTCAAAATTGCAGATCTCAGCGAGCTACCAGAATTAATCAGAAAGAAGCTGACAGGAAGCCAGCTTACTGGAACAAATAGACAGCTAGCCGAAATGGTTCCGGCAGGAAGCAAAGAACACAGAATTCCTCTCCCAAAGTGGTTCAAATGTGGATCAAGAAATCTGAATTAAATGTTCTTTATATACTTGCTACTAACCAATCAGGACCCAAGCCAATATGGGTACCAAAAGGTTAAGTGTTGTTTTTATTTGTTTTGTAGATATGTCTTGCTGCTAAGATCAAATCGAAATCATGGATTATTGATAGTGGATGTACAAGACATATGTGTGGAGACAAAGCTCAATTTATTAATCTCAAATTCAAGAAAGGTGGAGGCGTCACAATTGGTGATAGTAAGACTCTTCCTATTCTGGGTAAATGTAAAGTAGGTAATGACACAACTTTTATTGACAATGTTCGTTATGTTAAAGGCTTAAAATATAATTTGCTTAGTGTAAGTCAGTTGCATGATGATGGTCATTCAGTTGTTTTTGACAAAGATAAATGTGTTATTACTGTTGCTACTAACCAAATTTCTCTAGTTGCTAGAAGGGAAGGCAATGTGTATGTTTTAGACTTTGAATTGAGGAAACAGCTTGCTGCTTTGCTGCTGTTGACAATGATCCAACAATCTGGCATAGAAGATTGGGTCATGCTCACATAGACTTGCTCAACAGACTATCTAGCAAGAAGTTAGTGAGGGGTTTGCCAAAATTGAAGTATGTCAAGACACAAGTGTGTGATGCATGTCAATTGGGCAAACAGATTCAAAGTTCTCATAAGGCCAAAAAGGTGGTATCTACTACAAAACCCTTAGAATTATTCCATCTAGATTTGTTTGGTCCAGAATCTTATAAAAGTATCGGAGGTAAACAATATGGTTTTGTTATTGTTGATGATTATACACGTTTTACTTGGGTTTTATTCCTTCGTACTAAAGATTCTGCTTTTGAGGAATTTGAGAAACTAATCAAGGTACTTGAGAACAAGCTGGACACAAGGCTTGTAGGTATAAGAAGTGATCGAGGTGGTGAATTCAAGAAAGATTTTGTCACTTACTGTGAAGCAAGGGGCATCACTCATGAATTCTCTGCACCTAGAACTCCGCAACAGAATGGAGTAGTGGAAAGAAAGAACAGGTCATTGGAGGAAACTGCTAGAACTTTATTGCAGGAAAGCAAGCTACCAAGGAGCTTTTGGGCAGAAGCAGTGAACACAGCCTGCTATGTTCTTAACAGAGTGGTGATCAGGCCTATTCTTGAGAAAACTCCATACGAGCTGTTGAGCAACAAAAAGCCTAACATCAGTTACTTCAAGGTGTTTGGCTCAAAGTGTTTTGTCCTCAAGAAAATCGACATTGATGGTAAATTCGATGCTAAATCTTATGAGGCAATTTTTCTTGGTTATTCTTTAACTAGTAGAGCTTATAGAGTCTTTAATTTAAAGAAACACATTGTTGAGGAGTCTATTGATGTTATATTTCATGAACCTAACAATGATCTGCCAAGAGATGAGGAAGATGATGCAGGTGATGATAATGGAAGCAATAAAGCTACTACTGGAAGTACTAAAGATACTGCAACATCAGGTAGTCAGCAAGCTGACAAGACACAGGAACAACCTGCTACAACATCTACTGTTCAACAAACAGACAGTCATCAAGCTGGAACATCCTATCAGCCAGCTGACACTGCAATCTCAGTAGATGATACTATTGAACAGTTGTCTAAACTCAATCTAGGAGGGCCACAAACTCCTATAGCAAGGACAACAACTTCTGCTAGAACTATTCATGAAGAGATATTCCAACATTCTCTCCCCAAAGCTACAAGAACTGTGAAGAATCATCCACCAACACAAATCATTGGTGATGCTTCTGAGGGTGTTAAAACTAGAAGAGGGAAAGCAAACTTCTGTGCTTTTGCAGCTTTCCTAGCTCAAGAGGAACCCAAAAATGTTCAAGATGCTTTAGAAGATGAGAATTGGATCATTGCTATGCAAAAGGAGCTGAATCAATTCAAAAGATGTGATGTATGGGAACTTGTGGAAAAGCCTAAAGATGTCTCAATCATTGGTACTAAATGGGTCTTCAAGAACAAAGTTGATGAATTTGGTATAGTTACAAGGAACAAGGAAGGACTAGTTACACAAGGCTACAATCAACAAGAAGGGATTGATTTTGATCAAACTTATGCACCTGTTGCAAGGCTGGAGTCTATAAGAATGCTACTTTCATTTGCATGTTACAAGAAATTCAAGATTCATCAAATGGATGTCAAAAGTGCATTTCTTAATGGCTATCTCAAAGAGAAAGTTTATGTCAAGCAACCTCCGGGCTTCGAGCATGAAAAGTATCCAAACCATGTATACAAACTAAAGAAAGCATTGTATGGACTAAGGCAAGCACCTAGGTCTTGGTATGAACGGTTAAGTGAATTTTTACTTAAAAATGGCTTTATTCGAGGTAAAATTGATCCAACTTTATTCCTTAAATTTGATGGTAAGGATATACTTGTTGTTCAAATTTATGTGGATGATATCATATTTGGATCTACTAATGCTGCCATGTGTAAGTGGTTTTCCAAGTGTATGCACAGTGAGTTTGACATGAGCATGATGGGTGAACTCAATTACTTTTTGGGGTTTCAAGTCAAACAAACAAAAGATGGAATCTTTGTGCATCAATCCAAATACATCAAGAATCTACTCAAGAGATTTGGATTTGAAAATGTCAAGGCGAAATCAACACCAATGTGTCAAGCTAGCAAGCTGACAACAGATGAAAAAGGTGTAGATGTTGATATCCGTAAGTATAGAGGTATGATTGGTAGTTTACTGTAACTTACTGCTTCTAAACCTGATATAATGTATGCAGTTTGTGTATGTGCTAGATTTCAATGCAAGCCTAAAGAGTCTCATTATAATGTTGTTAAGAGAATCTTTAAGTATTTGAGTGTTACTATAAACTTGGCTTTATTTTATCCTATCACAAATGCATTTGATCTTGTTGGGTATAGTGATGCAGATTATGCAGGTTATCACACTGATCGAAAGAGTACAAGTGGTGTTTGTGCATTCTTAGGCCATAGTTTGGTGACTTGGCAATGTAAGAAACAAAACTCTGTGGCTTTATCAACAGCTGAGGGGGAGTACTTGGCAGCTGATAGCTGTTGCTCTCAAATGCTGTGGATTATACAAACACTAAGGGATTTTGGAATCAAATGTGGAAGGATTCCAATATATTGTGACAATACAAGTACTATCAACATTTCAGAAAATCCTGTCAATCACTCAAGAACAAAACATATCGATGTGAGACATCATTTCTTGAGAGAAAATGTGGCAAAAGGGAAGATTAAGCTGATTTTTGTGCCTACAGAGTATCAGCTAACTGATATCTTTACAAAGCCATTGACAGAAGAGAGATTTTCTATTATTAGAAGGGAACTTGGCATGTGTAACATCTAGTCAGCAAGCTGACACCAGGTTTATCTAAATCTCAGCTTACTAATTGAATAAGTGCATATATGTTTTTATTGATCGATTGAACTTATTTGATTTTTTTTTTAATTGTTACGTGTTCCGTGAAAAGTTTAGTAAACTCCACTATCTTGTTATATGTGTATGTCTTTTCGATTCTCTAGGCAAGTAATAAGTGCTAATTTCAAATTTAAATTATTTGCTATTTCATGATATATAATGCTTATCTGTTTAACATGTTAATTATCTGTTTAATTAATAAGTGTTTGGTGTTTATTTAATAAAATGTTTAATATTGTAAGGGGTAAGGTTTTAACTAGTTTTTATCCTAAAAATACTCCTTTTCAGTCAATTAAAATAGGAATAGTTGAGGTTTTTCATACACGGCTCTTCACATTCCTATATCCAAGGCAACAAATCAGATCTACTCTATTCAAGCTAGCTATCAACCGATATTCTCTCTCATTTGGGGTTTTTCTCTCAATCATCAAAATAATGCGTCAAACAAGGAAAATGAAAGCTGCTTCAGCTGGTCAGAGTTCCAAAGTGAACAAGCTCAAGCGAAAGTTAATCGATGAGGATGATGATCATGTGGAACAAGTGTTTCTTGACAGTGAGGAGGAAGGTTCAGGTATTGGTCGTTCTAGTGATCGAGAAGGATCTGAAGCAAAGAAGGTCAAGCGATGTTTAAGGTTCAGTTCAGATGAGATGGAAATCAGGTTCAAAGCTCTCGATCTTTCAAACCGAAAGATTGTGTATGGGCGTCCGATATCTGGTAAGGCGTTTCAAAACTGTGGCTCTGTTAAGTTATTTACTGATATAGGGTTTGAGTCTTTCTTGGTTGATTTACCCAAAGACTGTTATCCTGAGTTTGTCCAAGAATTTTATGCTAACTTAACAACCGATAAGTTTGGAAATTATGTGTCTTATGTTCAAGAGAAGAAAATTACATTAAATGTGCCTGTTTTGAATTCAATTTTGAGGATTGATAACCCGTCTAGTGTGTTTGTGTTTACCAAAAAGGGTCCTGTTATGTTAGAGGATTTTGGCCCTTTAGAGCAATTAAACATAGTTAGGGGTTTGCATGGTGTTTTGGAATTCACTACACCTACTACTGCTTTAGTTATGCACATGGCTCATTTACTGTTCAAGGTGTGCATAGCTAATATTTGTCCTCGATTGGGAAGTAGGTCAAATTTTAACAGTCAGGATGTTTGTGTGGTTGCTATGATTTTGGCTGGGAAAAAGTTTGATTTGTCAGATTTAATTTTGAAAAACATGATGGAAGTTTTTGAAGGTAATCAATCAACTGGATTGCCTTATGGTCTGTTGTTAACCAGGATTTTTGTCTCGTATGGAGTTGTTTTTACTGATTCTGAGAAAGTAACAGCTAAAGAGTTTCTTGATGCTAAGAGTTTAGCACAGTCTCATTTGAAGGTTGAGAAGGATGGAAAATTGGTTCAAGTTGAATTTTCTACACCTCCTGCTCCAAGTGCTGAACAGCTACCAAATGATGGTTTAGTTACTAAGTTTGAGTTTTTGGTTAAGGAATTGAAGTATGACAATGCTAATATGAGTATTGACATTGCTCATCTTACTTCAAAAATTGAAAGCTTGGCAGATGAAGTAAAGTTTTTAAGAGAATTTGTGGTCAGCAAGTTGTTGGCAAATTATCAGAAGGAGCTGGATCCTGCAGCTGGTGGTGAATCTTCTGAGGGAAATTTAGCTGATCTAACAAATGCAGTTGTGAAGTCTACTGAACAGGCAGGGAAAAAGTTGCAGACTGCAGGTTCTACTACTCCAGAAGACAAAGTTGTTGGAGCTAATGCTAAAGATGACAAGTGTGCAGATCTTGAAGATGATGCAGCCCAGGATGAATCCTGATTATTCCTTTTTAATGATTAAGGGGGAGTATTTTAGGAGAATTGGGATGGGTTGGGCAGTTTTTGCAAGCATGCTAAAGATTTGTTTAAGTATGTTACTGGTTTATGTGTTTTGCTGGTATTTCTGAATATTTCTGAATATTTGGTAATTGGTATGTTGGATAATTTTGTTGGTTGCATGCAAGTAAGCATGTGTTATTGTGATATGCTATGATTTTAGCTTAAATTTATCTGTTAAATGCTTAGCATATTATATTTGCAATTTTATATCATGTGTTTACAGGATTGCAGGAATTTAGGAGGAGTTGAGATTCTCCTAAATGTATTTGTTTGAGTAATCATCAAAAAGGGGGAGATTGAAACCCTTTTGGATTTTGATGATCACTGTTAGCAAGCTGAAAGCTTGATATTGATATAAAATAGCAAGCTGTTATACATGTACTAACATGGTTTTGCAGGTATTAGCTTACTGATATGTTTTATCAGTATAAATTTGTTTAAGTTCTTTGACAGCAAGCTGAAAGTAGGAAAACAGAGCGTTTCAGCAAGCTGACAGCATGTTAACAGGTTGTATCAGCGAGCTGGCACTGGGAACGCAGAAACTGTTTGGATAAGCAAGGAAGTCCGAATTTCTTGGAGATTTTGTAGGAACCTACTTGTACGAGTTTATCTTATATATATATATATATATATATATATATATATATATATATATATATATATATATATATATATATATATATATATATATATATATATAGTTATATATTATATTAGAGCTCAGTTTTATATTATCCAAATTTATTTTATTATTCAAATTAGTTTTCCTATTTAATAGGAGTTGGGTTTTGACTAAACTTTATCTTTTAACTAACCAACTCTTATCTATATATATTTAAACCTATTTGAGGCTGATTTCAAACGTTTTTGTTATCTTCTTATCCTCAATATACGTAGTTTTAAATATCTATATTTGACTTATCTCAACTAATTCGAACGTTGTAATTTCAACGTTAGTTTTGGCCTTGATAAATCGAATATATATATGTATGTGTGTATTGCTTATTAGAAGAAACAAGTGAAGATACTAATTTGCAAAACATATACACACATCTTCTCAAACTCAAATCGTTCTTAGATAATATCTTGAGCTCTAGTATTTTATATACTTATATATATACGTGAGAGAGCTTATAGTTTGAGTTGTATCTTTATTCACTTGTTTTGTTCAAGGTGTAATTGTTTGTGGCTGGATATTGAGCTTGTGAAACAGGGTTCGGGAACTAGAGAGCTAGAGAAGGCTGTACTAGGGTAGTATAGTGCTTAGAGAGCTAGAGAGTTCAAAAGAACATGGGTTTCAGCAAGCTAGTATCAGTTGCAAGGGAATATGGGAGGAATATTATTGTAATCTTGTAATCGGTTGTTCATTGATTAATAATATTCTCTCTTACTAGTTGGTAGAGGACCAGGACCTAGACCATAGGAGATTAGGGGTCGAACCTGGCTAAAAGATTTGGTGTTATTTATTTTTTCTATACTACATTGCATATAGCAGCTAGCTGACAGTGTCTGTTAATCAATCTTAGCTAGCTGACAGGTTTAATAACTCGGTAAAATTAAAATCGGTCATTGTTAGCCATAACACCTATTCACCCCCTCTAGGTGTGCATTTACATATGTCATGCATTACCAAGTGTTTGTCACACAATCTTATTTATGAATTTGTAATGCACTAATCCATAAAATATGCATACATTTGATTATTTAATTACCGGACCCGGTTTAATAATTTAATGTAAATAATCGAATATTTTTTAACCAAATACTTAGACATGGGTTTTGAATGTATGAAATTCATACCTGGTTCGAGGATAACTTGAACCAAACCACCCTGTAATTAATTGATAAATTTAAATTTTTATACATTTTATTTTAAATATTCAAAATAAGGGTTATCATCTATATTGAGAAATTGTTAACTTTTTAATAAATAATTAATACATGTGAATTTATAGTTTTTGATAATTAATATTATCTCTGTTCCAAAATAAGTGGTGATTTATAAAATATAAAAATCAAACTGATTCAACTTTTACCACTAATTAATAATTATTGTTAAAAGTAAAAATATTAAAATATATATTATTAAAAATATATTTCATTAACTATTAGATTTAATTTTTATTTTTGTCAAAATATAAATTAATAATATTTAATTTACAATTAAATATAAATAAATTTATATTTTGTAATATGATATTAAAAATGTGAGGTATTATTAAAAAAACTTAATATATCTTTAATAAATAATTGGCGCATGTCGATTTGATCATACTATATTTATAAATATATTGTAATTCTTTTATTGGTTAAAATGTGTATTCATTTTTCATATTAAGAGTTATTTTTTATTGTAGATTGTTTATTATTAGATATTTATGATACTTATATATTTTATTGATTTTTAAATAATATTATTGTAATAATTTTATAAATTTTAAAATAGTTTCTCGCAAATTTTTAAATAAAAATAAAAAATTATATTAATTGATTGAAATTAGTGTTCATCCAAATTCATGCATGAATTAATATTAATAAAATATTGTTAATATTAAAAATAAGTTATTAATAATTAAATATATTTCTTTCCGTATGTGAAGTACGGGCAAATTACCTAATATTAACGAATATATGATACGGAGGGAATATTGAACATATATTCATTTAAAATATATATATATATATATATAGTAAAAATTATATATATTAGAATAAGGATTTTGAGGTAGACTACAAAAAAGTTTCTTAAAATAGTGATCGACTTGAGTGTAATTACTTATTTCTTAATTTATAAATAAAGTAAAATAAATAATAAGTAAATATTTAATAACTAACTAGATTTATTTGTTTACATGTATCTGTTGTGATCTCAGAAAAAATATATCGAAATTAATGTCGGAGTACTTATTCTCTACATTGTATTAATACAGTATAAAATACAGGGAAAATAAATTCATTCGTCACTAAACTATTGGTGTTTTATTGTTTTAGTCCTTGAACTAAATATTCTAATATGTGAGTCCTTCAACTTTTAAATTTTATGATTGAAGTCCTTCCGTCCAAAAAAAATTAACGGATGTTAATAGTTTGCTTATGTGGCAGCTCATTTAACATGTCACTTGCTTATTTGGCGAATACCTGGCAAAAAAAGGCACAAGACTATCACGTGACATATTATGCCCGTTATTATATAGATATATCTTATAATAACAGTGCTGATGAGAGTGAACAGAGTGATAATGATTATGATATTGAGGAGAGTAATAATGAAGATGAGAGTGGTGATGACAGTGAGGAGAGTGGTAAGGAAGATTATTATGAGAATATTAGTGATTATGATGATGAGTTTGATGAAGTAATGAAAAGTAAGAAGCAAGTATATAAGAATAAAAGTAATACAATTGAACGAAATGATGATGACCTTGAAATGCCCCCAAGTAGTTTAATAAACAATCCAATTGAACTCTAATTGTATTCTTTAAACCTTAATTTCATTTTTAAGTCTGACCCATATATATATATATATATATATATATATATATATATATATAAGATATATCTATATAATAACGGGTATAATATGTTATGTGATAATCTTGTACTTTTTTTTTTGTCAGGTATTCGCCAAATAAATAGGTGACATGTTAAATGAGCTGCCACATAAGCTTTAAAATCCCGAAATTGCTCACTTAAATGAAATGCTCCAAAAATTCAATAAACGATACAAGTTCTCAATATCCAACAACTTACAATCCAAAAATATAAGTTACAACTTAACTATACAAATTCAAATCTAAATATAAATTTTACAACTCCTCAAAGTCAGCAACTCGCACTCTTCCCATTAATTAGCTCACCTAACACGCCGGGGGAAACAAAGAAATATAGACCGGCAGTGAGCGAAAGGCTCATATACGGATATAAAATTATGGAAATAGTACAAGGGTTATAACGATGACAATATGAACAAATAAAATATCTGAATAAAGAATGTTGAAACAAACTGAAAGAGACAAAAGATACATGAACAAATAAAATATCTGAATAAAGAATGTTGAAACAAACTGAAAGAGACAAAAGATATTGGTCATACTTAACTCACAATATAAACAAATAACAAAAAAGTAAAAAGACACTATTGATATCTTACAATATTAACTTACATATATATTTTTAAATCACAAATATTCTTACTCTTACACAATATACTCTAACCACTTACTAGTAATAATATCAAATAGATCAAAAGTGAACTTACTTACAGATATGAGAGATAATCTTACACTTACAAGATGTCCTACATTTCGGTTCTCCAGAATATGTAGTCATCAAAACTTACAGGGGCTTGCATAGAACAAATCAAATGCTACCCAAAATCTTACAGGGGCTTGCAAGACACTAAGCACAATGCTATCCAAATGGCCAAACATAAAAAATTAGTCATGACTCAACGTGTCCCATAACTCCGGCGACACGCCCATACAATTTAAATACACCGTATAGCTGGTGCCAAAGCATGAGATTATTCACTCATGACGGATTCTTACAATATCTCCTAAACCATACATATATCACAAAAGACCTGAAAATATCCTACTAAAAATATCACACACCAAATATCATACAATATAAACTATTACAAATAAAATCAGAATTGACCAGTCTGAAAAACTATTAATTTACTCTATCAAGATGACCTCAAATGAAAGAGTGCAGAACACGAAACTTGTAGACGATTCAAAGATCTTTCTAGAATGATAAAGTTCGTCAAAAATGGATAAATAACGAATGCAGAAACAATTAAAATGAGGACTGCCATAACAGAATCAGGCTATGATCACAGTAGTATTTTGAGATTTACGACACCAATATCACAAAACTTGACAGCGGAATGTAAACAAAGAACGAAGATCTCGGAAAGACCTTTTCAGAATGACATTACACATAATTTTTGGATGAATTCTCAATTTATTATGAATTTCTGAAGTTACAGCAGAACAACTCCGAATAACCAATCAGATTACACAAACGGCAGATTTCAACATCTTTGTAGGCAGAATTTCAGAAAACACAAAGAACGAAAGTTGTAGATAATTGAAATACCTTTCTAGGTAGCATAAAATCAGAATAATCAGATAAAGAACGAATAAGATACGAATTTTACAAGAATCTGAATGAATACAAACTATACACAATATACATACGAATTGAATAACAAAACAAGAACAAAGAGAGTGTTACGAATACAAAGAGAGTGTAACGAAAATATCCGTACACTAACAATATGAGAACAAAGAGAGAGTGTAGAATGTATCAGTACCTTAATAGTCAAAGATTATGAATGATTATCAAGAAATCCATATGACCCCATCACATGAACCCTAATTCAAACATTTAACCATTCTCTTGAGTCTTTTCTTATTCTCCTCTTCTCTTTCTTCCTCTTTTTCTCCTTCTTTTTTCACTTCCACATGGCTACCCAACTCTTCTTACGTATCTCTTCTTTTCCAGATCCCTAACCCTTTTCCTTTTCTATTTTATTTTATTCCCTTTTCTTTTTTTTCTTTTCCTTTTCTATTCTTTTAACTAAAAATATCATATAATAATATCCTAATATAAAATATATATATTCATATTAAAATAATAATATTAGTAATAATTCACTAATATTATTCTTAATATTAAATTAAATAGATTAATATATTATTAAAAAAATACGGGATGTTACATAAGCAAACTATTAACGTCCGTTAGTTTTTTTGGACGAAAGGACTTCAATCAAAAAAATTCAAAAATTGAAGGACTCGCATATTGAAACATTTAGTTTCAGGATTAAATGAATAAAACACCAATAGTTTACTAATAAATGAATTTATTTTTCCAAAAATATATAAAAATACGTGTACATTGCATGTGTTATCATGAGTTAGCAAAATTCGTCTAGTAACCG
Source organism: Oenanthe sinensis (assembly GCA_028671895.1). Lineage (NCBI taxonomy): Eukaryota > Viridiplantae > Streptophyta > Magnoliopsida > Apiales > Apiaceae > Oenanthe > Oenanthe sinensis. The sequence continues at coordinate 2,059,623 of CM053808.1, forward strand.
AGATTACCGAGGTTTTTACCAATTCCCTTCACAATATTAAACTTTAAACATAGCTTTGAAATGATAAAATAACTATGTATATAACTAATTAATTGTTCCGTTTCCGATGATTATCAAGTTGTAAGTTTAACTTTTTACGTAATACATTTGTTACTGTCATGCTCTGGCACTTAACGATAAAAGTAGTTAATTTTTTAGTATCAACCAACTATATTGTGTCCTTGGTACTTTTAATTAGTCAGAATATTGAGACACAAAGCAGCCAAGGGAATATGATTTTCTTTGGATTCACAGTTCTGTTTTTAACTACTTGTTTTGCAATCCCTTTACATTAACTAGAAGACAACCCCATTGTATATATATTTATCCACAGACACCATCTCTAACTCAATCCCAATATACATTGCAGAGCAGTTTAATTTTGTTCGTAGTACCTATAGCTTCTATTTATTCATTTACGTAAGGAAGATAAATATACATTCATCATGGGAATCCAGTTTCCAGGATTCAAGAGTAGAAATGTACTAAAAAAAGGACACTTTGCGGTTTACGTGGGAGAAAATGAAATGAAGAGATTCATAGTTCCGTTATCATATTTGAAGCATTATGCGTTCCAGAAATTGTTAAGGCGAGCTGAAGAAGAGTTTGCCTATGATCATCCGATGGGGTGCCTTACAATTCCGTGCAATGAGGAAACCTTCATCAATGTGACTCGCAGTTTGAGTTCCTACAAATCATGAAGCTTCGAGATAGAGTGTAAACCCTTAGATTAGTCTTCAGAAATTTTTGGTTCATGTGTAATTAATCGTAGTAAGTTTAGTGCATAAATCTGCTGTTTAATCGTATTATTTGCTTTTTGCATTACCCATAACCACATACTAAATATATATGCAACTTTTCTGAATGAAAATGTGCCTAAACAGTTGTGTCCAGTAAGTCATTTTTCAATGCATTGATATGTAAGAATGAAGATGATCGGGCCAGATTAGTTTTTTTTATATTTTTTAACCTTCAGACAAAATTACATTTGTTTGAGGATCTGTCAAAGTAATCATCGGTCTGTATATATATATTTAACAGTTCTGAAATTTGTAGTTGTCACAATATTGTCACAGTGGCTAGAGGTTTTTTCTACAAGGCGACTTCTTGCTTCTTAACAAGGTAGGTACAATGATGTGGATCCAGTTGATCAAATTGCAGTAGATTATATGTAAGTTCATGGTATGGATTGCAAATCACCTCGTTCAAGGCCTGCAATTGGGACTTTTGATTTCTCAATATTCTTTAGCTAGATATTTCCCATTCAGTTTATTATATTTCTAGTAATTAAATTTAGCAAAATAAAGTCAAGTAGATGGGGATTTGTTGGCTTTTTATATAAGTTATTCTTCAACTGTGCCTGGAGAAGTTTTTCTAGCATTTCAAAATTCAGTATTACTAATAATCATAAATCAATGAATTTGGAAGACTAATCCTTGAAATTCATTTAAATCAACAAGAATTGGTGATATATTGTTTGGTATTCGCAAGTGAATCAACAGATAATATCGTTTATACAATTATACGTTTGTTGGCATTAGAGCCAAAAGAATCGTGAATCATTCCTCCTCACAGAAATCAACAACCATTACAATTAGAGCAGTAACTTGAGCAAAGTTTTAATCAACTTTTGGAACATCTTGAGGCTGGAAATAATTCACGTCAACACCATCAACAGAAACAAGGCCCAAACCTTGAGGCTGGAAATCTGTTTGATGAGAACCCTTTCCATGATGAAGACAATGAGATTTATGCAGAGATTGTCCCACCTTAACAGAAAAGGAATGTTAATGATGATCATAGCACTGATAATAGGTGATGGGAGACAGGTTTATGCACGGAGGCCGAATTCACTGATAGTTTACAACCCGAAGAATTTTTGGATTGTTTAGCCACATTTGAAGAGATTTTGGAGTTCAAATGTGTCCCTGAAATTAAACAGGCCCTTGGTGGCGATCAAACTCGCAATAAAGCAATGACTTGATGGCAATAATTCCAACTCATGCGCACCATGATGGGTAAACAAAAATTGTTGATGGGAAAAGATGAAGTAACTTATGCACAAAGAATTTTTGCCTTTACAAATTCTATTGGTTTTGGACCTACCAGAACTCATAATTTTGCGGCTCCTTGTAACAATTCTAAAAGCAATTCTTTTAAATGTTGTTAATATGGCGAGGTTGGACATTGACAATCTGAATGCCAAGGTACTTTTGCGAAAAAAGGATTGTTTGTGGATAATGATGAGTCTACAGATGAAGTATTTTAGAATGATGATGAACCTGAATTTTTTTAATTATGAAACCTGATACAGACGAAAAACTGTCATGTCAAATTCAATTTTGGTGACTCTGTGTGGGTTGTTCTTACCAAGGATAGATTCTCTGTTGTGGACTACAACAAATCATCTGTTCGCTAGAAACTGTGGAAAATATTAATCCAACTGCTTATTCTATAAAGTTATGACGTCATATCAGTATTAAATTCTCTTGAAACATGTTTGTAAGAAAAATATGTTACCTATCGTTTAAACTCGTTTAAGTGGGTTAGTTAATTTGATATAAACAATACAAATTCGTTTACTAACCGAGTCTACCAAGGTTTATATAATTATATACTACTAACTAATTAACAGAGTTCCTTTCACTATATTAAACCTTGAATGTAGCTTTGCCATTGTCCTTGTAAAATAACTAACTAATAATTCCTTGAATATAACTAACTAATAATTCCTTTTAACGATGATTATCAAGTTGTAAGTTTAACATTTTGAAGTCATCTTCTGGCACTTAACGATACAATTAGTTAAATTTTAGTTTCAACCAACAATATAATCGTGTCGAGCAGCCTTGGGAATATGATTTTCTTTGGATCCACCGTTCTGTTTTTAACTAACCCTTTTGTTGTCCATTATATATACACACGCACACACCCCCTCCCATGACACATCTCTAACTCAATCCCAATATCACATTGCAGAGTAGTTTAATTTCTGGGTAGTACCTATAGCTTCTGTTTATTCATACTTAAAGAGGATATTTATACATACATCATGGGAATCTACTTTACAGGATCCAAGAGTAGAAATGTACCAAAAGGCCACTTTGTTGTTTATGTGGGAGAAAATGAAATGAAAAGGTTCATAATTCCGTTGTCATATTTGAGGCATCATGCGTTCCAGAAATTGTTAAGGAGAGCCGAAGAAGAGTTTGGATATGATGATCCGATGGAGTGCCTTACAATTCCTTGCAATGAGGAAACCTTCATCAATGTGACTTGCAGTTTGAGTTCCTACAAATCTTCAAAATAGATTATAAACCCTTAGATTTAGTTTGTAAGATGAAAAAACCTTCATTAATGTGACCTGCAGTTTGAGTTCCTATAAATCATGAAGCTTCAAGATACAATGTAAATCCTTAGATTTAGTCTGTGAAATCAAATTTGGTTCATATTTAATTACTCAGAGTAAGTTCAGTGTATAAATCTGTTGCTTATTCGGATTATTTAACTTGCTGCAGTAGCCATGACAGGATACAATAATTGCAACTTTTTATGAATGAGAATGTGCCTAAAGAATTAAGTCCAATGAGTCATTCTTCAGTTCATGGGTATGTGAGAATGAAGATGATTGGGGGATTAGTTCAAAGAAATTAAAACGATATAATAATAACCTGCAGACAAAAGTACATCTATTTGAAGATCTGTCAAATTAGTAATCATCGATCCATATATATATATATATATATATATATATAACGGTTTTGAAATTTGCAGTAGCATGAATATCATCAGTGGCTCGAGGCGCAGTTGAAACTAGATTTTTGTACAATGCGGGTCCTTATGTGCCTTTGCCTATTCTATATCAGGCTCTCAGCCTTTGGTGGCGGGTGCTAATATGCACTCTGTCTTGAGTTTTCCAGGAACTCAACTTAGAATTGATTACATTTTTGTAATTGTAGACAGGTTCTCTAAAATGGTTCAATTTATCCAATGCAAAACGACTACTGATGCTGTTGATGACGCACAATTCTTCTTCCGGGATATTTATCGTCTCCATTAAGTACCTACTTATATTGTTTGAGATCGTGATCCAAGATTTTTGAGCCATTTTTGGGGAGTTTGAAAGATGACAAGTACACAATTTTTCCATTTTCTAACAATATCATCACAGTAGCTCATGGCGCAGTTAAAATAGATTTTTTCTACAAAGCAGGTCTTATATGCTTTTGCCTATTCCATCTCAGCCTTGGGTGCATATTAGCATGCACTTTATGTTGGGTTTACAAGGAACTCAACGTGGAAATGATTCCATCTTCGTAATTGTAAACAAATTATTTAAAATGGTTCACTTTATCCAATGCAAAAAGATTACTGATGCCGTTAATGTTGCACAATTCGATCTTCTTCCGGGACATTTATTGTCCATAAATTACCTACTTATATTGTTTGAGATCCGATACAAGATTTTTGTGCCATTTTTGGCGGAGTTTGAAAGACGACAAGTACACATTTATAGTTTAGTCGTGGGAAGGCTGTTGCCTTTGTAAACAATCTACAGATAACCCACCAAAAGGTTCATGATAACCTTGAGAAGGCAGTGGTTAAGTAAAAGAAACTTGATGCAGATTCTCTGTTGGGGACTACGATAAGTTATTTGTTTGAAAGATTGGCACGCTGGAAATTGTATAGAAAATTAATCCAAAAGCTTATGGTATCTTACCAAGTCATATATTCGTAAAATTCTCTTCAAACGTGTTTGTAAGAAAAAAAATATTAATTCATATTCAAATTTAGGTTTGGTTTAATACGAACTAAAGGCATCCCCTTGGTGGCTTGTGGCGGTTTACTAAGTTCATCCCTCAATATATTACTCAAATCAATATATTAAGAATTGGGTCGATCGATCAATTGGTTGTTAGTCTTGATTGTATCAGAATAATAACTATAAATGAACAATGCAAAATTCGTTTATAATACCAAAGATTTTTAATATTCTACTAACTAATTAACACAACCTTTCACTATATAACTTTGGGGTCCTGTACTTGACAATCGATTGTCAGGAATCATTTACATAACAATCAACTTTTTAACTATTGAATCAATGAATCAATGATTCAACAGGATTATAATAAAAAAAATTGCATATCTCTCTTGAACCGTCGCCCCAAATATTTTCTAAAAGGCTTCCATCAGTTTTTATCGGTAGAAAACTCAAATCCTTTTTTGTTTTTCATTTTTCTTGGTTAAACTCTTGTTTTCTTTCAATAAGTTCCTAATTTATTTGAGTTTTGTTTAATCTCTCCTTGTGAGAGTTTGGCTTGTTTTGTTTTGTTTTGGTGTTCTTCATGTCGGGATTATAGATCTGCAGGATTTTCATGGTTTTGATTTTGTGATAAAGGTTCTTATAGGGTCGCATCTACGATCGATTGCTCAAAATAATTGGATTACAGTACGTATATATGTTCATAACATATTCAAAAAATCGTTTGGTTGTCTCTTTAAGAAAAAAGGATTCAAGAATAATATGTTTAAGCATTTGTTCAATTTTGATTGTATTTATAGATGTCATATGGTTTTTCATTATTGAATTGATTCCCTTTTTTAAAAAAATTAGCGCTCCTCTAAAAAAAATCACGGATAGACTACTATCCTATAATATTTTCCGCGGAACGGTGAATTTGTAATACTCACTCCTCGAAAAAAAGAGCGGATAGTATAAAATCATAAAACTCATTTCCTTACCTTTTCTTCTCTCTTCTGAAGAATGAGAAGAAGATGATCAAGTCAAAGGCCGGAAAGAAGAAGATCTCGAATATGTTCATATCTACCCAAAACACATTCTCATAGACATAAACTAATCTCTCATCTATGCACACAATACATACAATTTCATTACACACAAAAAAGTTCATTAAAAAACCGTTGGTTCCCATATTAATCTTACCCATCTCATCCAACACTCAGGTTTATTTTTACTATAACTCAATGTTCTATTTCCTTGTATAATCAATCATTTAGAATTTCCCATGCCTTTTTGTTATCCACAACGAATGCTCTAACTTGACCATTTTATCTTGGATAGGAGGGTCTGGTATCGAGAGTTGACCCCGCCACACACAACAAGAGGAAAGAAAGAAATTGAGAAGAAAAAAAAGTGAAGTGAGTTTTTAGATCTTCCGCGCTCCGTGAAAAATATTAGAGGATAGTAGCCTATCCGTGTTTTTTTCCGAGGAGTGATAAAAAATTTTGTTATAATCCTGATCGTTGAATTATTAATCCAATGGTTAAAAAACTGATTGTTATGCAAATGGTCCCTGACAATCGATTGTTAGGAACCAGGACTCATAACTTTTGGCATTGTAAAATAACAATGTGACTAAGGACTGATTTCCTTTTACGTTGATTATTAAGTTGTAAGTTTAACTTTTAGTTTAGTGAATTATGTACCAAAGTTTAAAGTAGCCTAGATTGTCCAACACATTTGCTGTTTTGTCATCTCCTGGCACTTGACGATAAAATTAGTTAATTTTTAGTTTCAACCAACGATTTTGTGTCCTTGGTACTTTCGTGTAGTGGTAATATTGAGACAAGCAGCAGAGGGAATATGATTTTCCATGGATCCACAGTTTTATTTTAACTACTCTTGTACTCCCTCTACATTACATATGCACACAGACATGAGACACCCCTGACACGACACATCTTTAACTCAATCCCAATATTACATTGCAGAGTAGCTTAATTTATGGGCACTAAGCTTCTGCATACACCTAACGAATATATTCATACATACATCATGGGAATCCGCTTTCCAGGATTCAAGAGTAGAAATGTATCAAAAGGCCACTTCGCTGTTTATGTGGGAGAAAATGAAATGAAGAGGTTCATAGTTCCATTATCATATTTGAGGCATCATGCATTCCAGAAATTGTTAAGGCAATCTGAAGAAGAGTTTGGCTATGATCATCCGATGGGGTGCCTCACAATTCCTTGAAATGAGGAAACTTTCATCAACGTGACTTGCAGTTTGAGTTCCTACAAATCATGAAGCTTCAAAATAGATTATTAGCCCTTAGATTTAGTTTGTAAGATGAAGAAACCGTCATTTATGTGACCTGCAGTTTGAGTTCCTATAAATCATGAAGCTTCAAGATACAATGTAAATCCTTAGATTTACTCTGTAAAGTCAAATTCGGTTCATATTTAATTATTTAGAGCAAGTATAGTGTATAAATATGTTGCTTAATCGGATTATTTAACTTGCTGCACTAGCCATGACCGGATATTATAAATGCAACTGTTTATGAATGAGAATGTGCCTAAAGAATTAAGTCCAATGAGTCATTTGATCTTCAGTTCATGGGTATGTAAGAACAAAGATGGTTGGGGGACTAGTTCAAAGAAATTAAAACAATATAATAATAACCTTCGAACAAAAGTACATCTATTTGAGGATCTGTCTAATTAGTAATCATCGATCCATATATAAATTTAACGGTTCCAAAATTTGCAGTAGCAGGAATATCATCACAGTGGCTCAAGGCACAGTTAAAATAGATTTTTTCTACAAAGCAGGTCATATGCTTTTGCCTATTCCATCTCAGCCTTGGGTGCATATTAGCATGCACTTTATGTTGGGTTTACAAGGAACTCAACGTGGAAATGAGGAAACCTTCATCAATGTGACCTGCAGTTTGAGTTCCTACAAATCATGATGCATCAAAATAGATTGTAAACCCTTAGATTTAGTTTGTCAAATGAGGAAAGTTTTATCTCTGTGACCTGAACTTTGAGTTCCAAAATACAGAGTATAGTTTCTTAGATTTAGTCTTCAAAATCAATTTCGGTTCATGTGTAATTAATCATAGTGACTTTAGTGATTAAATCTGTTGTTTAATCGTATTGTTTAACTTGCTGCACTAGCCATGACCACATGCTTCATATACAACTTTTTGTGAAGGAGAAGAATTAACTGTCCAATAAGTCATTCTTCAGTGTGTAGGTACATAAGTATGAAGATGATTGGGCCAGATTAGTTTTTCAAAAAAAAAAAAAAAAAATCCTTCAGACATAAGTACATCTGTTTGAGGGTCTCTTAATGTTATCATCGGTCCATATATATGTTAATTAAAGTTATCAACTAGGGACAACTACAGCTATCATTTAGAATTACATGGTAAGAGTTATTTGTTGCAATTAAAGACATCTGTTGCAAGGAATTGTAAGGCAGATAAGTGAATTAACAAATGTATCTCAAATCCAATTCATATATTAGTTTCAAAAAGATATGCTAGAAATTTGCAATATTTTCAACATCCCCTAGCTGGGAAAAATCTAAAGCTGCCTCCGGTAATATTCTTGAACCCCCCTGTCACCCGGAGTGTACTCTAGACTCACAATTTTTAGTCGGAGGTTGAAGAATTTTATTTGTGGGGAAGCTGTTCAGAATTTCACATATACAAGAATAAAAAAACACTTGAATACATGTCTCTACATGCCAATGTAAGAACTTTGTTGCTCATAGTTTCCTTGTCTATTCAAATAAATTATACTCCCAACTCTTTTTATTTCCCTTCTCTTAGCCCAATAACTTAAAGTATAAACTGGTTCATAAAACTCCAGCAACTTAAACCCATTCCAACTTCCTTGTCCTCATTTTCTCTAAAACCAACATAGCCTTACCAAATTCTTCAATCAGAAAGAAATGGCTAGCTAGATTGGTAACACATACATTTTTAAATGTGTGCATAACTGTGCGAGAGAGATATGAATTTGAGAAAGTGGTAAATAAATAGATTAACAGTACAAGTTTTTGTTCTTTATTGTTGGGCAAAGTGCATCTTAATTTAGATGCAATGACAGATAAATACTTAGGCTCATAATAACAAAACATATCTCAAACACAAAACAAAAGAAAATTTTCAAAACAATTCAAAACTTGTTTACTAACCGAGATTACCTAGGTTTATATACTATACTATATCTAATTAACAGTTTCTTTCAATATATTAAACTTTAAATTTAGCTTTGGCATTGTTAAATAACTATGTAGCTATATAACTAACTAATAGTTCCTTTTTACGACGATTATCAAGTTGAGAGTTTAACTTTTTTTTAGTAGAATAACTATGTACAAGAGATTTGCAATAGATCATACCTCTGAAGTAGTTTTACGTACCCTAGCTTGTACTTTTGGCCACAGATAAGACATTTGTTCTTGTGTCATCTTATGGCAGATGACGATAAAATTAGTTAATTTCTAGTTTCAACCAGCGATTTTGTGTCGTTGGTACTTAGTGTAGTGGAAATATTGAGACATGAGCAGCTGAGGGAATATGATTTTCCTTGGATCCACCGTTCTATTTTAAATTTTTAACTACTCCTGGGATCCCTCTACATTATATATATGTACACAGACACCCCTCACATGACACATCTCTAACTCAATCCCAATATTACATTGCAGTGTAGCTTAATTTATGGGTAGTACCTAGCTTCTTTTTATTCATAGCCCCAAGGAAGATATTTATACATACATCATGGGAATCCACTTTCCAGGATTCAAGAGTAGAAATGTACCAAAAGGCCACTTTGCTGTTTACGTGGGAGAAAATGAAATGAAGAGATTCATAGTTCCATTGTCATATTTGAGGCATCATGCGTTCCAGAAATTGTTAAGGCGGGCTGAAGAAGAGTTTGGCTATGATCATCTGACGGGGTGCCTTACAATTCCTTGCAATGAGGAAACCTTCATTAATGTGACCTGCAGTTTGAGTTCCTACAAATCATGATGCTTCAAAGTAGATTGTAAACCCCTAGGTTTAGTTTGTCAAATGAGGAAACCATCATTAATATGACCTGCACTTTGAGTTCCTAAATACAGTGTAGTTCCTTAGATTTAGTCTTCAAAATCAATTCCGTTTCATGTGTAATTAATCATAGTGAGTTTGGTGAATAAATCTGTTGTTTAATCGTACTATTTAACTTGCTGCACTAGCCATGACAAAGGAGAAGAATTAACGGTCCAATAAGTCAATTTTCACTGCGTCTACAGACGCAAGTACATCTGTTTGCGGATCTCTCAAAGTTATCGTCAGTTCATATATTATGTTAAATGGTTCTAAAATTTGCAGTAGCGGCAATATTATGATACTGGCTTTAAGGCAATTGCAATAGGTTTGTTTTTTCTACAAGGCGACATCTTACTTCTTAGCAAACTTGCTTCTCAACTAGGGACAACTACAGTTATAATTTAGAATTCTATGGTTAAAGTTGTCTGTTGCCATAGGTAAAGACGTCTGTTGCCAGTTATTGACATCTAGAAGATAATTTATATATACTTGTATTCCATTTTTTGGCAAGTCGAACTGTTTGATGAGAAACTTGGACTATGGTATAATATAAATGTAGAGAAAAATATTATTCTAGCACATAACTACGTTTGGATTGTGTCTACTTGGATGGAATGAAATTTATATTATTATTTGGGATAATTCGAGAGAAATGTTTATAGTTTTTATTTCTTCCTTCATTCCTATCTTTATAATTTAAACTAAAAGTCTAACCCACCAAATTTGTAAGGATTGCTCCATTCTCCTTGTTCTTTATTTCCCCTCCAATCTTTATGAGATAAAATTGCAGGGAGCCCAGCTTTATGGATGAAACAACTCTGCAAAAACCAATCAAAACTTTAACATTTTTTCGCATCATTTAGGGAACCGGGGAAGAAAGAAATGTGTTTCTAGCGACAGCCGATCAATCTCAGTTTCTCCGATAGGTCAACACCATTTCCTTCTCTCTTTTCTGCAAGTTAAAATGTTTCACTTGTTAATGAAGAAAACTGAAAGGGTTTAAGTTTAAACCCGCCTTGTTTAAAAGTACAGAGGCATTCCGCAAATAAAATTGTCACCCTGTTGAAATATCCTTTCAGTATTAAGTTTGGTAACACATACATTTTTCAATGTGTGCATACCTATGTGAGAGAGTGAGAGAGATATGAATTTTGAAAAAGCGGTAAACAAATAGATTAACGGTACAAGTTCTTGATTTTTATTGTGAAAAATTAAATAATAGGCCCTGAATTATTCGTGTTATATTGTCTAGGTCCCTGAACAAAAGATTTCGTATTTTAGGTCCCTCGATTATTTTATTTTCTGGTTCAAATCCCTCTGTTAAAAAGATTCTAACGGACGTTATAATCTTGATGACGTGTCACTGATGTGACATAAAAATTTCTAGTTTAGATCCCTGAACTTTTCTATTTCCTGGTTTGTATCCGGCTCGAACATATGATACACATATCAGATTTGTTTTATTCTTAGATTAAATGGTTATTTATATAGTTCAAATAAAAAATAATACTTAATGTTAGTGGATTATATTTGACTCGTATTCGATGGAACACAATATACACATGATAAATGTAAAATGATCTGATACATGAGTAAAAGGGATATTCGTAAAATCTCAAAACCAGAGCTACACCCAGAATAAACTTACGCTCGTACATTTTGACATGCTAATTGTAATTGGCATTAAAAGCAGCTTGACAACGGTAAATTTAGATGTTTAGAGTTTTGTACGGTTTTAAAATTTTATTTTTAAAATAAACGATAAACATAAAAAAAATTATGTTCGGATTTTTATGTTTAAAATTTATAAATATTCAATTATTTTTAAAAAAAATTATGTTTAAGGACATAAACCAGGAAATGGAAAAATCCAGGGACCTAAACCAAAAAATTTTATGTCATATCAGTGACATTATATCAAGATTCTAACGTCCGTTAGAATCTTTTTAACGGAGGGATTTGAACTAGAAAATAAAATAGTTGAAGGATCTAAAATACAGAATCTTTTGTTCAGAGACCTAGACAATAAAACACGAATAATTTATGGACCTAATATTTAATTTTTCCTTTTTTATTGTAATGACCGATAAATCATAACGCTAGTGCTTTCATTGAAACCAATGCTTAGACTCGTATTGACAAACATATCTCAAATCCAAAACAAAAGACAAGTTGAAAATAATTCAAAACTTCTTTAATAACCGAGATTACCTAGGTTTATATACTACGAAGTACGAACTAATTAACAGTTCCTTCCACTATATTAAACTTTAAATTTAGCTTTTGCGTTGTTAAATAACTATGTAACTATATAACTAACTAATAGTTCCTTTTTACGATGATTATCAAGTTTAAGTTTAACTTTTTGTTTAGTAGAATAACTAGGCACAAGAGAGATTTTCAATGGGTCACACCTCTGATTCTGAATTAGTTTTACGTACCCTAGCTTGTACTTTCGTCCCCAGAAAAAACATTAGTTCTTGTGTCATCTTACGGCACTTCACGATAAAATTAGTTAATTTCTAGATTCAACCAACTATTTGTATCCTTGGAACTTTAGTGTAGCGGAAATATTGAGACACGAACAGCATAGGGTCCTTGGATGCACCGTTCTATTTTAACTACTCCTGTAATCCCTCTACATTATATATGCACACAGACACCCCTCACATGACACATCTCTAACTCAATCCCAATACTACATTGCAGAGTAGTTTGATTTCTGGGTAGTACCTATAGCTTCTGTTTATTCATATACCTGAGGAGGATATATATACATACATCATGGGAATCCACTTTCCAGGATTTAAGAGTAGGAATGTACCAAAAGGCCACTTTGCTGTTTACGTGGGAGAAATTGAAAGGAAGAGATTCATAGTTCCCTTATCATATTTGAGGCATCATGCATTCCAGAAATTGTTAAGGCGAGCCGAAGAAGAGTTTGGTTATGATCATCCTTTTGGGTGCCTTACAATTCCTTGCAATGAGGAAACCTTCATCAAAGTGACCTGCAGTTTGAGTTCCTACAAATCATGATGCTTCAAAATACAGTGTAAATCCTTAGACTTGGTCATTAATCAGTTTTGGTTCATGTATAATTAATCATATATAGCAAGTTTAGTGAATATCTCTGTTTAATCATATAATATTGATAGAACAATGTCATGGCTAAAATGTCTATAGCCATTGCCATATTTTGGCACCAAAAAGTGACATTTGGGGTTAGAATGGAGGTTGTGCTCCATATGCCAGTACTAAAATGACTATAGCTATTGTTATATCCAAGTTAAAATTCATTCACCAAAGAAATTTCGACTATGGATAGGCATTGGAGTTGCGTTTTTTTGATTTAGTAGTACTATAGAACCATATATATTGCCATAATCTGGCATTCAGACAAACTTTTCTATGACAGATGAATCATAATCACTACTTCCTTCATTAAAAACCAATGCTTAGGCTCATACGATTCTTGAGAAAGACATCTCAAACCCAAACATAAGACAACTTTAAAATATGATTATCTGAATTCCCAAAATTTTAAGGTATGTACCTTCAGGTGAGCATCCTTGGTAACCTGCCTCAATCGTTCTTAACTAACAATATGTTGCCTCTAATATCTCAAACTTGCATAAACTTATCAGCAACTTGTACTTTCACATACGTATGAACAGAACTACTTAAAACTAATTATAAAGTAACTGATCGTTACAGCTGGTCGAACGAGCAACAAAAAATTTTATATGCTGCTAAGCCTTTCTGAATAGCCAGCCAAACCAATCCACGGAAAGACCAAATTCATAAACTTAAACCAACTCAAACGATTTACAACTTCAAATTTTATATCTCAATCACCTCCTCCAATTTTACTCCAATTTCTAAACTCCTGCTCTTCATTTCCTATAAAACTTAGCCTCGCCAAACTTCTCCAAACTAATCAAATCAAAGGCCTTGCCAAAACACCGAAACACTCATTATCTAAAGCCTCATCCCTCCCCGCTTAAATCAACACAAACATGTGTTAAATACAATGCTGATATTCCATCAACCACAAATCACAATCATTGTCAACAACACTTAAACCCCATCCATTCTTTTCGCCTTATAGGCGCCCAACACAAGGGCCTCAATATCTCATATGTTTTCGAATCATAGGCAATCCCGTTCTCATCCATTTCATTGAACAATTCAACTGCCTCCTCCAAATTACCATCACAACAGTAATTTGCCAATATAGTTAGACGCCTGTCACAATGGGTGAAAGAGGTACTTTGAAAGACATCATAAAGGGCAAGAATTGACAAAGAGTAATAGTAATTACAAAATTTTACTTCCTAAGCCTACTTGCATGATATATGTATGCAAGTCACTATATTGCATGAGAGTAGATGATGCAAATTTTGTGAAGAGCTCCGATAAATTTATATTTTTTGTCCATCATCAAAAGTGAAAGAAAAAATGATTAATAATATATTTCAATTGAGAAATTGCAGAAAACAAAATTTATTTTTACATAAACAACTCTCACTACAACAGTTGCGTCTATTACGAGGAATTAATTTTCAGAAGATAGATTCAGAAGACAAAGTCTTATGCAATGTACTTTGTGCGGGTGGAATTCAATTATTAAATTTTTATTTATAAAAGAAATTAAAAAAAAATTAGTAGAAATATGCGCAAAAAAATTGCAATTGATCACACCTTTCGAGCTTGTACTTTCTGCCCAACATGAGACATCTGTTATTATGGCATCTCCAGGCAGTCGACAAAAATAGTTCATTTTTAGATTGAACCAACGATATAATTGTGTCGGCTCATGCTTTTGTTTAGTGGCAACACGAGCATCCCAGAGAATATGATTTTCCTTGGATCCACCGTTCCGTTTATAATTACTCCTGGAATCACTTTAAGTAGACGTAAGGATCACCCCATTATTTATACAGACAGACACCCTGATCCCACAACTCATCTCTAACTCAATCACCCTATTACATTGCAGAGTAGTTTAATTTCTGGGTAGTAACTAGCTAGCTTCTGCATATACTTAAGGAATATATTTATACAGACATCATGGGAATCCGCTTTCCAGGATTCAAGAGACGAAATATACAAAAAGGCCACTTTGCTGTTTACGTGGGTGAATATGAAAGGAAGAGATGCATAATTCCGTTATCATATTTGAGGCATCATGCGTTCCAGAAATTGTTAAGGCGAGCTGAAGAAGAATTTGGCTATGATCATCCTATGGGATGCCTTACAATCCCTTGCAATGAGGAAACCTTCATTAATGTGACCTGCAGTTTAAGTTCCTACAAATCATGAAGCTTCTAAATACAGTGTCAATCGTTAGATAAGAGATAGTCTTTAAAATCAATTTTGATTCATGTGTAATTAATTATAGTAAGTTTAGTGAAATAACTCTGTTGTTTGATCGTATAATTTAATTGCTGCACTAGTCATGACCGCATACTATGAATGCAACTTTTTATGAATGAGAATGTGCCTAAAGAATTAAGTGTCCAATAAGTCATTCTTCAGTGTCGTAGTTTTTGAAAAAAACTTAACCTACAGATATAGTACATCTGTTTGAGGATCTCTCAAAGTTATCATCGGTCCATAAATTTATTAAACGGTTCCAAATTTTGCAGTAGCCAGTACCCGCTATATTATGACGACGACTCATGGCAATTGCAATAGGTTTTTCTACAAAGCGACTTCTTCTTAGCAAACTTGCTTCTTAACTAGGTACAACTACAGCTATCACATCATAATCATATAGGGAAGAAAGAAGCGTGTTTCTAGCGACAGCCGATCACTCTCAATTCCTCTGATCGGCCTCTTCTCTCCAAGGTTCAAGACCATTTTCGTCTCTCTTTTTCACAAGCTAAAGTGTTTCACTCGTGTTAATGAAGAAAAGTGGAAGGTCTAGACCCCCCCCCCCCCCTTCCCTCTTAAGAGTACATAGGCATTCCGGAAATAAACTTATCACCCTGATGAAATAAGAAAACTCAATATGAAAAGCAACCAAAGATCCTGGTCCGTAGCACTTTACTATTATATTCTTAGATAGACTTCTGAATACGGTGACATATCGAACATATACACTGGTTCACTCACTAAAAATCTTGTTCAGGCACATAAGTGAATTAACAAATGTATCTCAAATCCAATTCATATATTAATTTCAAAAAGATGAGCTAGAATTTGCAATGTTCTTAACATCCCCTAGCTGGGCAAAAACTAAAAGCTGCCTCCGGTGATATTGTCCCAGTCTACTCAACACTCACAATTTTTTATCGGAGGTTGAAAAACTTTATTTGTCGGGAAGCTGTTTAGAATTTCGCCTGTGCAAGAATAAAAATACCTTGAATACATGTCTCTACAAGCCCACGTGTTACATATATCTCGATCCCACGTCGAGACAGTGGGCATTTTGTTCGGTCTATAAAGAACAAGTAATATTACGAACTGGTCTTGTAGATTTCTCTAAAAATAACAATTTTGTTGCTCAAAATTTCCTTGTCTAATATACACTCCCAATTCTTCTAGTAACCTTCTCTTCGTCCAATATCTTAAAGACTTAAAGTATGTTAAATCTATTTTCAATTCCAATGTCCTCATCTTCCCTAAAACAGACTTAGCATCACAAAATTCTTCAATCAGAAATAAATGGCTAGCTAGATCTATAGTGCAAGTTCTTGTTTTTTGTTGTTGGGAAAAAAATTGCATTTTAATTTACATGTAATGACAGATAAATCATAACCCTAGCACTTTCTTGAAACCAGTGCTTAGGCTCATACTGACAAACATATCTCAAATCCGACACATAACACAAGTTCAAAATAACTCAAAACTTGTTTAGTAACCGAGATAACCTAGGTTTACATACTACAAACTAATTAACGGTTCCTTTCGATATATTAAACTTTAAATTTAGCTGTGGCATTGTTAAATAACTATGCTACTATATAACTAACTAATAGTTCCTTTTTACGATGATTATCAAGTTGAAAGTTTAACTTTTTGTGTTTAGTAAAATAACTGTGTACGAGATTTGCAATAGGTCACATACCTCTGAATTAGTTTTACGTACCCTAGCTTGTACATTCGGCCCCAGATAAGACATTTCTTCTTGTGTCATCTTATGGCACTTGACGATATAATTAGTTAATTTCTAGTTTCAAACAACGATATTATGCAATTCATAATTTTGTTTGGTGGCAATATTGAGACACGAGCAGCCGAGGGAATATGATGATCCTTGGATCCACCGCTCTGTTTTTACTTCTACTGTAATCCCTTCAAGACCACCCCATTATATATATACAGACACCGGTACCCCTCCCATGACTCCTCTAAGACTCTAACTCAATCCCTATATTACATACATTGCAGAGTATTTTCAGGGTAGTACCTAGCTTCCGTTTATTCATATACCAAAGAAAGATATATACATATATAATGGGAATTCACTTTCCAGGATTTAAGAGTAGAAATGTACCAAAAGGCCACTTTGCTGTTTACGTGGGAGAAATTGAAAGGAAGAGATTCATAGTTCCATTATCATATTTGAGGCATCATGCGTTCCAGAAATTGTTAAGGAGAGCCGAAGAAGAGTTTGGCTATGATCATCCGATGGGGTGCCTTACAATCCCTTGCAACGAGGAAACCTTCATCAATGTGACTTGCAGCTTGAGTTCCTACAAATCATGAATCTTTAATATACAGTGTAAATTTTTAGATTTATTCTTTAAAATCAATTACGGTTCATGTGTAATTAATCATAGTAAGTTTAGTGGATAAATCTGTTGCTTAATATCGTACTATTTAACTTGCTATACATAGTCATGACCGCATAGCAACTTTTTATGAACAAGAATGTTCCTAGAGAATTAGTATCCCGCAAGTCATTCTTCAGTGCATGGGTACGCAAGTATGCAGAGGATTGGATCATTGGACCAGATTAGTTTTTAAATATTTTTTAACCTTCTGACAGAAGTACATCTGTTTGAGGATCTGCCAAAGTTAACATCGGTCCATATATATTAAATGGTTCCGCAATTTGCAGTAGCCGCAACTTCAAATTGTTATAACAATGGCTCAAGGCAGGTGCAATGGGTTTTTACTACAAGGCGACTAGACTTTGTAGCAAACTTGTTTCATAACTAGCTAGGTACAACTACAGCTATCATTTAGCATCGTCGCAAAAGGAGAACTGCAGGAAACACAGCTTTACGGATGAAACAACTCTGCAGAAACCCCTAGTCCTCTGTTCTGAAAACGTAGCCTCATTAAACTTCTTTAAGCCAGTCAACCACCTCTCCAAAACCTTGAAACGCTCATTATCGAAAGCATATGTCGCCCCGTATAAATCAACACAAACTCCTCCGCTTGCCCATAAAACCCCATTTTCAACAATGCATATGTAAATACAATGTTGGCATTCCATCATCCACCATTCTTCTCAACAACACTAAACCTCATTCCACTTTTTCCGCATTACAAGCACTCTATGTCCACCAATCATAAACAATCCCATTCTCATTTATCTCTCATTGTACATATTGGACAGGTTTTTTGTAAAGTTATTCTTCTCAAGTCATATTTATAGACAAAAATATCAAATAAAAATTGTATATAAGTATCAATTACAAAAAATTGTTAAGTTAATCACAAAATATAATATAAGTTGTTAGAAGTTTATTCATAATTTATTGTTTAACGTCATACAACACTCTAGATGCATGCTATAGAGTGTATATCATCTTTTTGACATACATGTGAATGCGATGATAGTATATTGTGTTATCAAAAACTCCTATAAATAATCTTTATATCTATATCATAATTCACAATTATTACCAGAATTGTAAACATTTCAGAATTAGACTGAGAAATTGGAGAAAACAATGCTGGAAAACGAAAAAAACGCCCAGAGAATCGATAGTGAACGACACAAGGAAATTATTTTACACTCTTTTGTACAAATCATATTTTCTTATATACTTTATATTGAAAAGTGGTTACATCAGGGACCTAAATTGTACAGAATTTACCATCAGCTATAAGCATAAAACATGATTGGTGAAACGTTAACAGCTATACCCATATCTAAGTGATATGGAATCAACTTCCGGAACATGGATTTTTGAGAATTATGGAAATACTTATTTACTCGTGAACAAAGTCCTACTTATATATTGACAACTGAAACAAGTTCGTTACATAGATATACCTCGGTCTAAGATATAATTAATTTGAGCTAAAATCAGGCAGAAGTTGCAATAGCTTTCAAACAATTCATGGAATAGCAACAAATTATATACTAGACTAAATTTCTCCTTTTAACTCATCAGTCCCGTGATTTCTCCTTTGGTGTGCCAAGTACACAAATTAATTGGTCCAGTTGATTTCTTGCATTTTCTTCTTTCTCGCCTTTTACAAGATTATAGCATCCGACTCTTCTTATACTCTTCGTTTCCTTCTATTTCATCAAATTATATATGAGATTCATTTAAAGCTGTTCACAAATATCAACTGAATCCAAAACTAACTAGAATTCCAGAACTCTCAATCGGTATCCAGTCCCTTATGCTGACCTGTATAAGACTATAACATAAAACAAAGTTTAGTATTCATACTTAAAACACAGAAGCATACATAACATAATTGATGATGTTGTGTATAGATGGAAAAATGCAACTTCGTGATCTAGTAATTACCTACTAGGTTATAATATTAGCAAAGAACCTCTACATGATTATAAGAGATGTTCTCAAAAATAATATTAATATATCATCTAGAAAAATATAACAAATAGACCTTCTATATAACTTTAATATAATACATTGCTCAAAATGCAGAGCCAGAGATCCTGGTCCATGACTCTTTATTGCTATTTGCTACGGTTTTGTTCTTGGCACTTGCGCATGAATAAACATTACACTTCAATACGTTATATGTATATCACCACTATTCCAGATAACAACTTCATGGCTTCATTATAATAAACACATCATAAGTTCTCAATCATAAACCATTCATTCTCATCGATTTCATGCATCATATTCACAGACAAAATAATCATATAAAATTGCATAATTGAGACGGAAACAAAAGATTGTAAAGTTCATTAATAACATTATAAAATTATAAATTGTTACTATTTTTTAAAAAAATTATAAGCATATAATTTAACTTTATACTTAATTATTTAATGTCCACTTGAGATGCTACTATCTTGTTAACATACATGAATGGTATGATAGTACAATATGCAAATTGTGTGAGTAGCTACTAGCCTACTATAAATAATCATCATTACTTTATCATAATCCAAAATTATTACAAGAGTTGTAAATATTATATTATGACAATCAAATAAATTAGAATGAGAAATGGGAGAAAACAAAAAAAAGAAGCTATATATTTATATAAAGCCAATCAAAAGTCAAACTCCAGACGACGTATTTTATAAGAGTATATGGAAATATGTTCTACCCAAGTTTAAGGGATACAATAATGATTATTTATGTGTACAAAAATCTGTTTTTTTCTAATAGGCGGATCGATCAAGATTCAGAGTATTTATTCACTTGGAGAGCAAGTCCATATGGCATATGTGTGCTTTTTATACCCAAGAACTAGTTTAAGTGCTTATATAAGATTGAAAACTATTCATCAAATCCAATATATATAACTAGTTTAAGCATCAAAATTTACAATAACTTTAAACTAACTGCAGATGACTACCCAATATACCTTACTCCTCTATCTTCCCGTCAAGATAATCAAAAACATAATTTCTTTTTTCTTCTCTCCTTTTACAACATCAGGCTCCTCTCACACCTTTCTTTTCCCCTTTTATTTGTTTAAATAAAAATAATTGAGATTCATTTGAAGTTCAAAAATATGCAATAATTTGTGAACCATCAAAAGGCCACTTTTGCATCTCCTATAGAAACAAAAGTAGTATCACCAAATTTCTTCAGTACCAAGTTCCTTATCCCGACATCTATAACATAGAACGAAGCTCAGTATTCACCCTTGCATCACACAAAATGATGATCTTTTATATAGATAGAGGAATCCAAGTTTCCAATATTCATATATATAAATCTATAGCAAATACTTTTGTTGATGTGTGTTTGTGTGTGTGCTGGAAGAAGAGAGTTAAATTTTAATAATCTGAAATACTATTAGAACAGTAGAACTTCATGTCATGTCATATACTGTGAGCCTACTAAAATATAATGTTAGCAATTGGTGGTTGAGTACTTTTCATGATCACAACCGTTGCTACCAAAATCCAAATGTAAATATTATGGTGCAAAATATTAAACTTAGATTAGTTCTACAACTTCAAGATGGTAATACACTGCCTTGAAGAGATTTAATCTGGATTTAATGGACATAAAGACATTCGATGTACTAGCTCATCACACATAAGAACTCAAAAGAGGATATATATTACTCCCTCCATCCCAATTCAAGTGTCTTGTTTGACTTTTTGAGGTCAAATTGACTAAGTTTTGACTGAAAATTACATATATTATATAATTATAAAAAAATTAAAAAATTATATCATTAGAAAATATATTTAATCTAATTTAGATTGTAACTTTTAATTTTAAAAATTATAAAAGAATAATCTCTAATATTTGGTCAAAGTTTAGTCAAATTGACCGCAAAAAGTCAAATAAGTCACTTGAATTGGGACGGAGGGAGTAAAATTTATGTTCCATGATTTTTGTTCTTTATTGTTAGACAAAATTCTCTACATGTAATGACAGATTAATCATATTCACTACCTCCTTCATTGAAAACTAATGCTTATATGATCATTGGCAAACATATCTTAAATCCATTACATAGGACAAGTTCGAA
This sequence comes from Oenanthe sinensis, assembly GCA_028671895.1. Classification (NCBI taxonomy): domain Eukaryota; kingdom Viridiplantae; phylum Streptophyta; class Magnoliopsida; order Apiales; family Apiaceae; genus Oenanthe; species Oenanthe sinensis. The sequence goes on from CM053808.1 coordinate 2,081,402, forward strand.
ATATGATAATTTAAAATCCGCAAAACTTAACGATACCCTTTAGGTGGCCCTCACTTATAACCTGCTTCATCCAAAGTTCTTAACAAAATGTTACCCCAGCATCTCAAACTTTCATAAACTTCTCAGCAGCTTGTACATTCACCTACTTATAAACCAAGTAACAAACACTTTGATACCAACAACTTAATTGGTTCCCAAATTACCATCCCATATCTCAATGGCCTTCGTCAATTTGCCCCCAATTTCCAAACACCTATTCCTCATTTCCTCCAAAACCAACTTAGCCTCATCAAACCTCTTCAAACTAATCAACCGTCTCGCTAAAACCCCGAAACACTCATGATCCAATGCCTTATCTCTCCCCGCATAAATCAACACAAACTCCACCGCTTGTCCATAATACTCCTGTTTCAACAATGCATTTATCACATGTATATGTGTAGAATACAATGCTGATACTCCCTCATCCGCCATTCTTCTCAACAACACTAAACCCCCATCTACCTTTCTCGCCTTACACGCGCCCAACACAAGCGCGTCGTAAGTTCTCAAATCATAAACAATGCCATTTTCATCCATTTCATCAACCACTTTAACTGCCTCCTCCAATTTCCCATCACAACAATAAGCTGTCAACACATAATTATACGCCGTCGCGTCCGGCAAAACCTTCATTCCTCTCATCATTTCTAACACACCCACAGCCTCATCAGTGTTCTTCCTGGATAGAAACTTGAGAATGGGGTGAAACGACACAGCATTGGCTCCTACATTTTCGGAGACCATGATTTCCGCCACGCGCAGGGCGTGGCGCGTGCGGTCCAACCTCGACAACCGGGCTATCAAAGAATCATACGCGCCTTTCTTGGCGAACCCTCTTTCGAGATATTTGAGGGTTTGTACGGTCTCCTCGAGTTGTGTGAGATCGGAGGTGATGAAGTTGAAAGTGAACTTGGTGTTGAAGAAGCCGTCGCGCCAGCGGTTTGTGAGGAGGCGGCGGACGGCGGAGAAGTCGCCGGATCGGCCGGCGGCGTTGATAAGCTCGTCGTAGTGGTGGGAGGTGGTGGGGATTTGAGTGGAGAAGGCGAGAGTGAGAGTTTGGCGGAGGAGTGATGGGAATGTGAGGGTTTTGTGCGGGTTTAACATTGCGAAAATGTCAATGTTTGCGTTAAAGAAGAGGCACTCTATTTAGCCACAAAAAAAGTAAACACAATCAAGACCCAAAGGAGTTTTGATGATATTTAGAATTTTATATCAAATTGGAAAAAAAAAATCTTTAAAATGATGATTTTTGTAAAATATTAAAAGCATTTCGGTGATTGTTAAACGAATAAAGTCGCATTGAGTTTTTTTTAATTCATATAAATATAAGAAAATACAATTGAATAGGTTCTTAAAATTTTATTATAAAATATTTATTTTTGAAATTTACTAGTAAAACAACAAATTTACAGCCCACTACAACTAAATTAAATTTTGTTAGAAAGACTAAAAAGAAGCAACATGTTGCAAAAATATATACTATATTATTAAAATCTAAACATTAAACGTTTGGGCAGGATAATTATTAGACCTTAAGTTTTTAACATTAATCTTCTAATTACTAAACAAAATACACAAACATATATTATCCTATTAAAATACAAATACTCTTAACTAAAATACATCTCAAATTAATCACTTAATTAAAAGAGATTTTTAAATAAAACATATAAATATTATCTTATTAAAATACAGATACAAATAAAGTATATGTAAAATTATATAAATACATACGTAAACATTAAATAAAATTTAAATCGTTATAAAAAAAATTAAAATTAAAATAATAAAATACTAAAAAAATTCGATCCGCCACGGGATATAACCTAGTTTTATTTATAAGAAATAAAATTGATTTCAGTTGCACTTATTCACATAATCACATTGTATATTTATAAATATTTTCACAAAATTAAAAGATTATAAATAAGCTTGCACAAAATAATACTTTTACTTGTTTCTCAACTATTAAATAAAACAAAATTAACTTACACTCTACCTTTATTTTCTCTTTTCATTTCATACGAAATTTTTTCAATACATATACACTTATACTTTATTTTATATATATATATATATAAAGGCACACGCAGACAGAAAGCAAAGGGAGACAGAGATGGCGCGAGTAAACAAAGAAGTGTAACACCCCCTTTCCAAAATGAGACGAGTGGTTACTTATCAAACCACAAACCTGTATATGAAGTACTAAAATCAACCAACTTACTAATTAAATAGGTCCAACAAATCTCCAAACTAATATTAAAACCTCCAAAATAATTCAAAAACTCTAATAATAAATGATGTCTAAATATTACAGAAAGCTCAAACGCCCTAATAAGTGGAATAATGGTAGCTCTTCATCACACAGCCCGAGATCCCCCTAAGTACCTGCCAGAAGAAAAATACGGCATGAGCCAAATGCCCAGTACGGATTGGAATACAGTTTATAAAACAAGAAGCAAGATATATAATTTGATAATAATAAATAAACTTTAATTTTTTAAAACAAGGCTGAAGTAAGGAGGAGTTAAGATATTTCATACCGATACAAAACAGATAACAGATACACACATCATAGGGTACCTAATGCGTGCAATAAACCGAACAACGTGTACGGCATATACAACGTCACCGTCAAATATCAAATCACAAATCAAATCAAATCCTGGGTGCACTCACGTATCCTCAAACAAATATCAAATGCGCAAACCTCACCACCTAAGCTATCAGAATGATACGCCGTGACTAATCACACTGTCACGGAAGTGTCATGTCACTGGTGCCGCAATAACATGACTGTAGTACCCCTACAGTTGGTTAACTCGGTATACCCTATATCACTCTAAGGGTTCAAATAAAATAATTTTCACAATTTTAAAATCACCTGAACAGATATTTCAAATATTCTACGCATATATATAACATACATAATTTTCAAAAATCGTAGAGACAAATATTTAAATATTTCGAAACAGACTTTAAAATAATTTTCGGAGAATCAAAACAGTTAAAACGAATAATAACGGAAGGAACAGATTTACGAACAGAACGAATTAAATATAATTAATCCTAAAAAGAGTAGCGCTGAAGAGAAAGGGGACGAAATCCGTACCTCGAAATAGCAATCTCAGACACTAACGAAAACTCGAACTAGCAATTTCAGACACTAACGAAAACTGCATAGACCCACAAATTTCTGGTTCACGATCTGTTCTTCTTGATCAAGACAATTCAATGCGTCCAATGTATCAAATAGCGCCTCTGTATTTCTTTCTTACGAAGACTTCACTTTAAGTTTTAATAAAACTCACGGTTGTGTATACATGGGTCTTGTATATATACTGAATAAAATAATCCTTAACACCCAATCGAAAATATCACATCTCAAACGTCTCAAACGTCGAACTTATTCATAACTCCAATTCTGCCCAGATCTGTATTTTACCTTTTTGACCCTCTAAACGATGTTTTCTGGAAAAACTTAAAACACAACAATCGTAGAGAACGAAAAGATCTTTCTAAAAAGTCCAGAATCAATGAATTCCGACTTATGATGAATTTATTACGAATTTTACAAGACAGCTGATTTGTGTATAAATAATCCTACGAATTTTACAAACAAAGATAAAGAAAAAGAATAAAGATTTGTGTATCAAGAGAGATTTACATCTGTTTAGTCTTGGTGGCTAGAAAAGAATATGAAAGAATGAGGAGATCTTAATATAGAGTTTTAAAATCTTACAACAAAACCTACTACGATTTAAATACTAATATTCGAAAACTCGTTATTCTACTCCAATTTTAATTCATAATCTTTATCTAATTTTAATCCTTTTTTTATTATTATTAATTTATTTTAGTACAAATTCTGTTTCTAATCAAATTCAATATAATAAATATTATGGTTAAAGAAAATAATCTTTACAAACTTTAATCTAATTCTAATTATTATTACTAATATCTAAAAAATAAATTACAAATATTACAAGAAGAGGGGAAGGCGCGTGAGAGTAAACGGAGAAAGACTCGGCAGGCTGAGAGAAAAAAACAGGGGCTGGTGCTGGGTTAAAATAGGAGAGGGGACGGTTACGGGTAGGTTAGGAATATACATATAAATTTTCTTTAAACATTTATAATTTATAAAATACATTTCTAAAAATTATTTTAGTAATATGTTTAATCTCTAAATAATTCCAATAAATTTATAAAATGTTTTTGGGTAAAAATATAAATTTTATTATTTTTAAAATGACATGAAAATAATAACTTTTCATAATATTTAAATATTTTAAATATTCAAAAATACAAAAATACTAAATTTTGAATATTCAAATAATTTACTCAAATAAAATTTTCACACGAATAAAATACCTACTCAAGATACTGTACATATCAGTAAAATAATATAAAAATTTTAAACCGAACTTAACACCACTGAACTGAAATAATTACTAAAATAATAATAAAAATATGGAAATGCATCCAACTGGGATAAAATATAAAAAAATTATTCCTCCTCTTTTGAGAAAACCAATAAAATATTTAAATAGTAATAATAAATTTTAAAAAAATATCCGGGTTGTCACATATTAGATATTAATATAATAGTAATTATATATTTAAAATTTTAAATATTTATTACATTAGTTATAAATTTTACTATTTATGAACATATTTCGTTAATGTTGTTTTAATTTTGTTGTCATTTATGTTAAGATAGTAAATTATATTATCGCAATTTATGTTGAGATACGCGGAAATATAAAATTTTAATATTAGTTATAAATCGATCAAACCGAACCAACATGACCCAGACCGATTTAAATTGGTTCGGGCTAGGTTGTATAATATTTTTTAATATAACAGGTTGAAATTTTTAAAACCGAACTAATCGGATTGGGTTAAAAAATGATTAAAACCCGGCGAACCTGACCCATGAACACCCCTAATTACCATATTTACTTTTTAAGCTGTAGTTTACACTAATAATTTTATATTAATGTGGGGTGATAAATTTTTAGTTTATAAATTTTTCTAAGATATTATATAATATGTTAATTTTAGGTATCTAAATAAAGGGATTCCCTTTGATTATATTTTATTTTTTATTATTCAAATAATATTATATTGTATATTTTGTAATTATGTTTTTGTCATTTCTTTTTCTTTCAAATTTAGTATTAATTACTTTTTCGGATTTTTATTGCAGGTGTTTAATTTTCAGATATTAAAATTTATTATCTAAATTTCCAGAAATATCATGCATGTCTTTTGGTTAGATAATAAATTTTTTGATTGAAAGAACTCCGTTTTTATAGTATTGTATTTAGGTACAACTCAATAACATGAAAGTTTCTATGGACAAAAGAAAGAGTATTCTCAAAACTATTATAATTGATAATGATGACAATTACCTCGCGAATAATGAAGAAGATTCAGAATTTTGACAAAAAAACAATTTTATAAAAAAACAAGAACAATTCTGAACTTTTATAAGTCATTTTAGACAATTAAACTATCAAATGAGTATAATTGAGAATCAGAGAGAATATTATAATTTTTCTAGATTCATATCATGAGTAATATTTCGACATATGATTTATTGTAAATTTTAGAATATTTAAAAAGGTGTTCACGATCTAAAACTGAAGGATAAATAAAATGCAATTTTGGACATAACTAAACTCCAATTCCACAGAATATGTGTAAGACAAGAGTTGTAAATATAAATAAAAGTTTTCCAGAATGTCAAGAATCAACGAAATCCAACCACAACCGAATCAATTATAAATTTTATAAATTGCACATTTTATTACATACGAATTTCAGTATAAATAAATAAGAACATGAGTATAGAAAGAAGTCAAAATCCATCCACCTTGATCAAATTGAGAACACAAAATACCTATTCTAAAATTTCGTGTCTTCTCAAACCTTAGTTTCAAGTAATACTATTATAATAAAAATTGCGAAAAATAAATTGAAGATAATATATAACTTGTACATATATTTTTTTGTAATTTTTAAACAACTATAGAAATAGAATAATATTTAAATATTTTATATTATCCATACTCTTATTTCAATTATTATTAGAATAAAACTATATATATATTATATAATTAATAATAATTACTCTCTGCATCCCATAAATTTTGTCTCTATTTCACTATTCAGAGTCAAACTAATCAAATTTGTCCAACAAATAAAATATATAAGATAATAATATATATTTTAAAGAAAATATCTTAGTCAAACATTAATTTTCTATTTTATAAATCAATTTGTAAATTTATAAATAATAGATTATTATTTTGTAATTGTTAGTCAAACTTAAATTAATTTGAATTTAAAAAATAAAACTGAGACAAAATTTATGAGACGGAAAGAATATATAATTAATATACATATATACCAGATATTACATAATATTTAAATGTTATTGTTAATATGTTAGTATCCAATATTTATATTATTAGTTATAAAATTATTAACAAAAAGTAGAAATTTTAATTGTATTAACAATGTATTAAAACTCAATATTTATATTATATATATATATATATATATTAAATTAATAAATACATTAATTTGACTTAAAATTTAAAGATAACTTATAAATCATAAAATGTACTAATCTAACTCTCACCTATTTAACAAAACAAACCATCCCCTCATCCCCATTTCACACACACACACACACCAAAAAAAACACACATTTAGCATTCGCCAAGCAACCCCAATCACCCTATCTATTCCAACCATGTTCCGCTACGCCACCACTCGTCTCCTGGCTCGATCCGCGCCCTCCGGAGCTCGCCGATTCGCCACCGATCTGGAAGCATCGGCGCCCACAGATGCAGCTTTTATAGAAGCATGGAAGAAAGTGGTTCCTAACATTGACCCACCTAAGACCCCTTCTGCTTTCATGAAGCCCAGACCTGCTACACCCACTTCCATTCCTTCTAAGCTCACTGTTAATTTCGTGCTTCCTTATGCTTCTGAATTAGCCAACAAAGAGGTACAATTTATTTATTCATATGTGTACTCGTTTGTGTGAGTTTGAGGGGTTCTTTTGGGTTTTTTTTATTTGGGTTTTGTGAATTTGTGGTTTTTCGGGCTGACCCGTTTGGGTTTTTGATGACCCATTTTTTGGTTTGTGATTTTTATGATTTGTACAAGTGTATATGAATAAAAAGATGTAATTTTTGGATATTGGATGGACTAGACATGTCTTGTTATGTTAAAATGAAAGCTGAATTTGAGATTTGTGTTTTTATGTTTTTTTAATTTAGGTTATGTGAATTTGTGATTATTAGGGCTGACCGGTTTATGTATTTGATGACCCATTTTTCGGTTTGTTATATTTTGATTGATTTTTGGTAGTTTTATGATTTATACAAGTGTATGTGAATAAAAAGACTGAATTTTTGGATATTGTATGGACTAGATAGGTCTTGTTATGTTGAAATGCAAGCTGAATTTTAGATTCGTGTCTTTATGTTTTTTTGACATGGGTTGTATGAATTTTTGATTATTCAGGTTGACCCGTTTCCTGGTTTGTTATTTTTATGGTTGGTTGTTAAAGTAGTATGTAGATTTTATATTGGCAGTGATTAATGCAAGTACCTGTGAATAGACCGCACAAGTCACACAATGTTTGAATTTAGAGTAGACTAAATAGTTTTTATTGTGGTGAAACAAAAGCTGAATGTACATTTGGGTTTTTAATTTAAATATCTAGGTTTCACCAGTAGTATGCAGCTTTCTATCCTACGTGTTTGTAGAAGGCTTGTTTTTTGTTTTGTCTTTTGAAGTATGATTTTTCTTCTCTATATAAAACACGTTCTTATATTATCTAGGGTCATCGCAGGGTTTAACTCTTTCAATTATCTTAAATTTCATCTTTGGTATTACTAAAGGTTTGCAGTTTTCGGTTTCTATGTAAAGTAGGTAGTGATAGATCAGTAACTTGGCTAGAAAACTATTTTCTTCCAACTTCCAAGCAACTTCTTTATATGTGGTACATGTGTTAATTATCGGTTGTGAATGGTTCTGTATAGTTTTATAACATCATTTGACGCCGTTTAGTTTTTTTTTCTTTAAACCCATCCCCTGTTTATCAGTAAGGTTTTACTTTCGATTTTGTGGTTTCATGTGTAGATTAAAGAGTGGATAATTGATGCATTAATTTAGAAGAAACTCATCACTCTCACTCTTGCAGCATATCAGCACTTGTCTGCATATAATTCTATGGAATTCATCGTTGAGATGCTTGTTTGTACATATGGGCATAAAATCATGTGTCTGCATATAATTGAATGGAATTCGTCATATAAATGCTTATTCGTATATATGTTCTATCACTGCGTGCGTAAGAGATTTGATTCCCATTTTAATGTATATATATATATATATATAAGTCTGTCATATGATGGAAATGACTAGATGTCTCATTGGTGTGAACAGAAATGTTTTATTGTTCCCCAAAAAAATATTAGTAGCACACACACAAGTAGACCTCCCGCAGACACACATACACCCCAAGTAAAGTACATCACGAGTCACTTCTTGTCCAATTTACAAAAGACAAGTTTAAAGCATTGGCATCAGACGTCTGTCTTTCTATTTTATAATAATTTTATACAGGGAGCATTCTACTGAAAGATGTATAAGCCAGACTTGCTGGGGTGCGCAATTTCTTGTGTATTAATGAATTTAATCGCTGTGTGATGCATATAATTATTGCTATGTATGTGTCTTGTTATCATACTCCTTTGACATAGGCACATCGGTTGTCTGGACATTTGGCATTCTTTGATGCTAGCTGTATAGTTCCTTCAAATAGGGTGAACACTAGTTATAGATGCAGTAAGACATCATGCTTATTGACATTTCCATTTTTGGCTGGGAAGGGAAAAACTTGCATGCTTGTAAATTCCTCTAATTGTTGATGTATGACTTAACAGGTTGATATGGTCATAGTGCCGGCAACCACTGGACAGATGGGTATTCTTCCTGGACATGTACCAACAATTGCAGAGCTCAAACCTGGTGTCATGTCAGTGCATGAAGGAAGTGATGTGAAAAAGTATTTTGTAAGCAGTGGCTTTGCATTCATCCACGCAAACTCTTATGCAGATATAATTGCTGTTGAGGCAGTCCCAGTTGATCGAATTGATGCAAATTTGGTACAGAAAGGGTTGGCAGAGTTCACACAGAAAGTGAGTTCAGCGACAACTGATTTGGAGAAAGCTGAAGCTCAAATTGGAGTGGATGTGCATAGTGCTCTCAATGCTGCTCTTTCAGGCTAGTGTGCTACGCTTCTATGATTCTTGATCCAATAATTGTCTCACTTTTGTTGCTTCAGACATGTCCTGATGGCAATTAGATATTTAAATGAGAGCACTTGTTTTAAAAGTTTTTATCCTGGCTTCTGTCTTTTGAATGTGAAATTAACAAGTCGAGACTTTAAATGTTGGTTCATTCTCTTAAAGCTTAATCTGTTTTTTAATTTTTTTGAGCTTAAGAGCTTGGACCAAATTATGAAGCATTGCACTGACACCCCGCATGTGCATCAGGTTTTATTGCTCATTATTATTTCTCATGCTGTTATAGTTACTGAACTCAATGGAAATCAAATTTTATCTCTTCTGAATGGTTTATCTTTTCACAGAACAAGTGTATTAATCAACATACTTCATGTTCTAGTTGGTGGATTGAGTATAAAAACAGCGGTGAATCCCTTTAGCTACTCGTGTATAATAGACCAACTTTTATTTCTTATGGAAACTTATAGAGAAAACCCAGGAGATTCAAGGCAGGTCTAGGTCTGTCGAACATAGTAGCATATCAAGAATACGAGTTCTTTGTTGGAAATAGATAGAACTTACCTAGATAGCCATGATGATCTAACTATTAAGTAAATTAAAGATGAAAAATCTGTGTATACTGTGCACCTAAAAAACTCAATGTTTTTTCGGCTGATGAGTTGGCTTGTTGAAACTTGAATGTATGCAAATTACTTGTGAAACAGTTTCTGAGCCAACAAGGTAAATGCCATCTTTTGGCTCAAATCTGGTTGATCTCTATTTAGGTTTACGGATTTAGTCCCAATTACACTTCCAATTTGGCTGCCTATTCAACATTTAACATGGTTGAGAAATAACTGGAGCAATGTGAGAATCATTAGTGTTATGCAAATTGAAAGTTACATGTGAATCCATTTTTCCCCCCTATGCAACATTTACACATACATGGAGACTGTAGTACGTACTATCTTCACCACATACAGAAAACAAACGCACAAGGCATGACTTCGTGTATAGTGTTTGTCTGTGTATAAACATTAATAATGCAGTACGTGGGGTGCAAAATAATTATATTCCTACACATTCGAGACTTCGAAAAACAAGAAATAGAAAAAGGAAAAAAATAAATAGATGAGCACATTGTGAAGATAACAAAGTTGATTCTTCTTCATGCTATTTCTAATTTATGTATGCACTTTTTAACATTTTCTCAATCGCTTGTCAAATCTGCTACAGAAGGTATATTTCTTCATAGATGAAGATTAAAGGAGTAAAATTTGCAGTTATATATAATCTTATCTGGATAATTATATGCCGAAAATACAAGAAATGATAGAGAACACGAAAATAGAGCTGAAAATGACTTGACATTATAACAATAATCATATGTTATCTGTCTCTACTTGATCTCTAGAAAAAAATAAATTATTAAACAAATATAGTAATAACTTTGGGACAAGACTGATACCCAATTACTATAAATGAAAATCTGTTTTATCTGTAAAATCTTTTTCGGGTGAAAATAATTAGAAAGCCATGGGGAATATTTTACCCTAGGGTTTTTAGTAATTTTGAAAAAAAATTATTATATTCTACTTCCTTTGTCCCTAATAATAGTTTCTTAACTTTTTGGCATGCATGTCTAAGAATAAAAAACACATACATATATTTAATAAAAATTAAAAAAAAAAACTATATTAAATATAAATTTAGAATATAAATTTTTATATGATGTAAAAATTAATATCAGTTAGAGTTATGTGTTTTTTACTTCTAAATATGTGTGCCACAAAGTCAAAAAACTATTATTTAGGGATATGGGGTATTATTTTAGTTTCATTTTGGCAGACATTTCTTTTTCTTTTTTTTAAATATCGATGGTTCCAATTACCGAGAAGAATTTGAAAACGGCGGTGCAAAAATATTCGATACATTTTTTTGAATTGAGAAGAGTGAAAGTAAATGAGAAAAAATATTAAACCGGTATAACCAACATGCCGACGGAGGAATTTGATAAACTATAAATAAAATATGGAGTTCGTAGTATGATTCGAAGTTAAATCTGAGAGGGTGTTACGATGAAAATCATCGCGACAGTGGTTGTAAATTTGGGGTGACTGAGTTGGTTCTTCAATCAAGAGTTTACATGATGTTCCTAGGGAATAAGTTATATGCAATTTTTGAAGAGTAAGAAATATAAATGGTTTAGAGTTTTTGTATTAAGAGCCCATCCGAGAGTGACCACTACTATATTTAATTACAAATATTCAAGGTTTAAATAAAATTTAACAAGTATGGATGATTGATGATATTGGAATGGAGGTTATGAAAATGGGGATAAATAGAAATGGAAATGATATGAAATTTCAAGGAATTTGAAAAATTTATAGTTTAATCATTTAAATGAAATGGAGTTCTCATTAGATGTAATTAAATTATTAATTCAAATAATAATATATGAAATTAAAATTCCGGTTTCTGTTAATCGAATTCATTAATTATAAATCAAACTAGGATTTTTTGTCCGCTATGTTGGGGATTAAAATTTTTCTTTATTATTTTATATGTATTTTTACTATTTAATATAAAAAATTATTAATTTTACTTATATTAATATGCTATATATTTATAAAAATTTAATGCTAACTAAAATTACTTATACATTCATTGTTTATAATAATTTAAAATTTTGTTATTATATACTATAAATATTATGATGGCGACATTTTTCAATAATATGATAATGTCAATCTTTAGTTTTGTATTCGATTTACAAATATTTAGTATTTTACTTATTATCAGCCTAGAAGAACTTCTCGTCTCTCTAAACTCCACACTCCATAAAAAAACTCTAATTCATATATTAATTTGTGAATGTCATCGTCCGTTTAGAAAATGATGAACCCCTCCTTTCTTATTTTCTCTTAAATTTATTTTTAGTTAATAAGTCTTTCTCATTGTTGAGAGTTTTTCAATCTATTTATTGGGTAGTTTTTGACTTCTATTCTCTCATGTCGTGGGAGTTTGAGTGTGATTTTATGTTCTTATCAAATATTAAATGTAACATATTGTTGTATTGTAACTCGAAAAAGTCAATATGTTCCAACAAAATGAAGGAGAGGTTTGTGCTAGTAAAGGATCAATTATACTTTTAAATACATCTTATTCTTTTAAGAATTTTGTTACCTTATGACTATTATAGTTACAGTTGCATTTTATGGGGCTTTGGTAGGTCGTCAGCTCCCCTATCATCATCAGATCACCGTTGACACTAGGCAGACACCAGTCCCCGTACATGCTCTTACAACTTTGCAGAGACTTGTATTTTTGGTAAATAACCGTCTGAGCGTAGACCTAGTCACTGTTACTTTCATTGTGAGGAGGCATCCATTTTTCCAAAATTAGAGGGATAGTTTTTTACGCTTATATATATATAATTATATTTTTTTATAAATTTTTTATTTATGTTTATACGTATGAGGTATTTGTTGAAATCTATAATCAATTGTAATATCATACATATCAATTTTATTACTTTTATTATTCTTTTTTATCTAAGAATATGTTTTTTGTATATATATTAATACAAGGGACGTTTGGTCCATATAGTTTATAATGTTAAAATAATTACATTCTTTAACGTATTTTACATAATCTTTTCAAATACACGGTTGGATATGCGAAAAAAATTATTTAAAAAATAATTTTAAGGTGTTTGGATTGTTTCTCTTTATTCATATATACTTCTTATTATATATTTTGTTTCAATTTTTATATATGTATTTTTTATCAGCTAAAATCTAAATTTTATTCGTTTTATATGTTACCTCCTGTTAATGTATAGTTTTTTTTGTCTGGCGTATATATAAACTCCAGCATATTTTAAAAAATTGTGAGCATAGAGTTAACACTTTTTTTAATCAAATAATTAGGCTTATAGCCTTATGAAATGAGTATCTGTTCTAATAAATCTCGAGGATGAGTCAAACCGAGGACCTGGAATAGAGAATAAACCCTTTATCACTTAGGTTATCCAGTCGTGCTCCATAACACTTTTGAATATATTTTTTATTTTTAAAATTTTATATATTATTTGTTTATATATATTTATTGAAATTGTGAACTATAATATTATTTCCATTTAAAAAAAATTGTTTTAATTTGACTATAATATATTTCGCACAAATGTCACATTTTTTAAAAATCAAAATAATATAGATTTATTAATTCTAAAAAAACAAATACACATATTTGTTATCTTATTGTTCTTGATTTGAAATATATATTAATTTATATCCCTTATATGTGTAAAACTCTCGCATATAAATTATTTAAGGAGTGTTAGCTCTTTTACTCATATTATATATAATTTTTTATCCCATATGTTTAAAAAAAATTGTTGACAAAATGTTTATACTTTTTGAGATATCTTAATTAATTTTTCACTTTTTATACATATATTTGTATCATTTTAATTATAAATAAATGTGAAATATATTGGAAAAATGATTAATTTTAATTTTTTAAAGGAGATTAAGAAGAAAAATTTAAAAAGAATAAATTTGATATGTATATTATATATATATTTTTTGAAAACGAAGAATCATTTTATTGATAAATAATATCCGATAATATATCAGAAAGATAATAAAAGCTTATTATCTAACCAAAATGCATGTTTAACCAATTCATGGGTCGAATGACCTATAAGAAAAGATTCCTCGAGAGTTTATATAATAAAAACCTTTATATTCGACAAAACGGGTCTCGTTAAAATCCCATAAGAGTAAAATCCTATGGAGAAAAATCTCAAAAGGGAAAAAGAGTGCCCTAAAACGATGATAAAAAACAATATACATAGTGGTTCCTAACACAAAAACCGGAATTTTTTGAAACTTTTTGAGTCTTCTTGAAACTTTTTGAGTCTCCGGTGCTAAAAAACTAAACTAGTCACGTCGTCTTGCTGCTTCTGCTATTAAATCCAAGTTCACATCTCCATCCACCTTCTCTTTACTCTTCTTCTCATCCAAGCGAGTATCAAAATCATGATTCTATTCATCTTCCATCTACACGCAATAACATATCCAATTAAATCGGGAGAAAAGAAAACCAACAAAAACAAATAAGTCGATGAACGTGTAACAAAATATATAGTATAAAATTGTAGCGTAAAACTTTCAATTCATAATAAAAGTTATCTAATATGACATGGAATCGTCATAAACGATAACAACTACAGATATGGTCAAAACGACATCATAAAAAATGGTCATACCCTATATAGGTACAAAAAGTCATCACATATGACACTAAAATCGATAAAAAAATTCAGATCTGAAAGATGTTAAAACAGATACAGATGATATGAATCAAATCCGAACGAAACGAAAACAAATTTGAAAATTTAGAAGTTTAAAATTTTCAGATTTGAAAAAAGAATATATGTATTATATAATGAATTGTTATTTAAATCAAAATATTGATATAGAAATAAAGAGTTTAATTAAAATTAAGATTTAAAGAAAAGAATGGGAAAAAAGGAGAGTGAGAGAGGAGAGGAGGAGAGGAGGAGAGGGGAGATATTTTTTTTGGAGAGATGACAATTAGAACCATCAACGGAGAGTTTTGATATGATGTCAATTAAGAGATTTACGACACCCCTCTCAACACTGCAACTCCCGTATTGAACGTGCTAGTATAATATATCAAGACGGCGACTCATAAGATGTATATTATATTTATACATATCAAGTACTGTTAAAATTTTAATTTTGAGATCACATTACATAGTGGAAGGACTCATATAATTAGTTAATTAGATTGGGCACTACAATTGAGATAAGTGGTGAATTAGAAAATTATTTAAATAACTTTAATAAATTTGAATAAGTTATTTAATTGAGAGTATAATTGGAAAATGGAAAGTTGAGATTAGTGGGATTAATAGTATAAATAGATATACCTAGATACTTCACATAAACGGAACTGATCTCACTAAAGTTAAAATGTTATTGGTTACCGATTTTGAAGTAACTGAGTTAAAATAATGCTGATCTAATGTCGAAATAGAGTATTTAAATAATTAAAACAATGTACGAGTTATAGTATTGTATACAGTGCACACGCACGAGAGATATTTTGGAGTCGCAAGATACCAATCGGACACATGCGTGCGTCACTCAAATCCACACACATATATATGGACAGTTTCAACCACTAATAATTGAGCCAATGTCCTACATTATTTTCTAATTTTTTAAATTACTAATAGAAATATTCACACAAATAAACTACTATGGTCTGAGTCATAAAATACCAATCCGACACACGAGAACATGCATGACTCAAATCCACATGTATACACACTTCTCTGATACCTATAAATATCTCAATAATTGTTAATAATCATGTATTAGAACCATTATTCCCTCCATTTCAAAATAAGTGTCACTTTAATTTTGTACACATAATTTGAGATTAAAAAAAAATCTTGTTAGGGATTGTGTTGTTAACAATGTAATCAACTAATATTTTACTTAGATTAGTTAGAAATTAACTAAGTAAAATATACTGTCATATACATATTGACAATATGTTTTAATGTCACTTGTAATAGTATGTATCAAAATCAAGTAGGTGACAGTAAGTATCAATAGTTACTGTATTATACAAATGTAATAAATGATCTATGAAGTAGAAGTTCACAAAATGTTCATGCACAACATGAATCAAATCATTAACAGTAACATTCTACAAACTGAAGCCTACGACAACATATTCAAGTGACAGCACCTTTTGAAACAACTGACAACAACTATTCCTCTGCATTGAATTTGGCGGAGAATGAAGATTCTAAAACAACAAGTTTTATTGACAGCAACTATTCCTCGATAGTAAACTTGGTGGAGATTGACAGCAAATTTCTCTGACAGTAACTTTGGCGGGGATAGTTGACAGCATGTTTGGCGGGATAGTTGACAGTACATTTGGACGACAACATGTTTTAGAAGACTGATAAGCTTGACAGTAAAGTATGCGGAGTCGAAGATGTTGTCACCAAAGAGAAGCTAAAGGTAGACAGTAACCTTTTGGTGAAGCTGACAGTCTGTTTCAAGTAACAGACTAGGTAATGTTAATTTACATATTGATCTTGAACATTCTACCTAGTCTGTCAAGTCTACTACTGCAACTTGAGAAAAAGTAAGCAAAAAGATAAAGCGTGCTCAAGGAGTCAAGAATGTCAAATCTTCTCAGAACAACTTTATCTACAAATGGAATGAAGACAAATTTGAATAGGAAAAGTGAAGTTTCTATTTCAAGCATTGTTCTAGGAACAAGAGAAAGTACATTTGTAAGTGGGATATGTGTTTTAGCATAAATACACATATCTCACAAACACTTTCCCTTATGCAACTGAGCTTAATTTTTCTCAAGCATAGAAACACTAGCAATATCTTGTCATTGTATCTATTGAAGTTGAAAATTTCTTCCACTCAGTTGTAGCAAAAACAAAAATTAATAAAATTAATTTTTGAAGTAAAACACCTTTCTTCATTTAATTGCTTACTGTTGTTTGTATTTGTCACTTGATATTATTACTTATTGTTTGTTGTTAGAAAGATAAGTGATATATTATCAAGTTACATTCAACCTCCCCTTCTGCAACACTCATACTGTTTAACAAACATACTTGCGCATATTATTTTTTTTAATTTTTTTTGAATAAAAATAAAATACTTAAATTATTATTAGAATTTTGAGGGAGTATTATTTTTTGAATGTCAATCTATATAAAATTTGTTGGCATTATTAGATTATTGCTTTCGAAATTTAAAATTTTAATAACTGATAGAATCATTATTATTGAACTAAATTATTTTTTCAGTACAACTGAACATACCGCTGAATCAAAAATCTCGGATCAATATTTTAATATTTAATTATATTAATATTTGACTATATTGTCTGAGGTCATATAGACTCTTTAAAAGCTTGTAGACTAGTCTCGTAGGTGATTTAGAAACCTTGTCTGTAGAGGTGTTACTATGAATCCTGCTGCCCCAACCTGAATAACCTTGTGGCAACTCCATATATACTTCTTCCTGGAGATCACCATGCAAAAAAGCATTGGTGACATCCATTTGCAAGGTGAACCAATTCTGAATAACTGCAACTGCTAGCATTATCCTTATTGTAGCCATTTTGGCAACAAAAGCAAATGTCCTTATTATACTTTTTTTTGTACAACCATTTACAACCTATGGCTTGTTTGTCAGATTGCAGATCAGTAATAGCCCAAGTCCCATTTCTTTTTAAGGCTTCCAATTCACAATCATAGCCTGAATCTAGTGTGAATACTGAACAACTTGTTTGAAAGATGTGGGATCTATGCCTTATGTTACAGAAGTAAGAAAGAACTGGAAATGAGAGTCAATAGTCTGATCTATGACTGTGACAGCAGATTGAGGTTCACATTCAGCCAAATTGGTACTCTATGTCTGAAGCCAAGCAGGTGGTTTTCTATTTCTTGAAGACCTCCACGTCCGAGTGTCTGTAGACTGAGTGTTTGTAGGTTCATGAAAGTCATGATGTTTTTGTTCTAACTCAGAACTGCCTTCACATGGTAGTTCAAAAGCAAAATCAAAATGCAGAGGCCTTGTCTGTGATTGTGGTATTGAAACTGGAAGGGGATTCAAG
This sequence comes from Oenanthe sinensis, assembly GCA_028671895.1. NCBI lineage: Eukaryota > Viridiplantae > Streptophyta > Magnoliopsida > Apiales > Apiaceae > Oenanthe > Oenanthe sinensis. The sequence goes on from CM053808.1 coordinate 2,099,452, forward strand.
TATGCTGTAGTAGAATTTTTATTGTATGGAAAAACATCATATTTGAAGAGAACATCTCTGCTTATAAACACCGATTTAGTACCAATATTCAGCAGCCTATATCCGTTCTGAGTTGGTGGATATCCCAAAAAAATACAAAGCAGACCTCTACCTTCAAATTTGTCATCAGTAATACTTGGGTTAGCTGCAAAAACTAAACACCCAAATGCCTTGAGCTCATCATAATTTGGTTTTTTCTTGTACATGACTTCATATGGACACTGATTTGCCAATACTGAAGAGGGCAATCGATTCATACTATATACTGAGGTTAATACACATTCCCCTCAGAATTCTACATCCAACCCTGACTGGAATTTAAGTGCTATAGCCATCTCTAGTATGTATCTATGCATCTTCTCTACTCTAGCATTTTGTTGTGGCTTATAAGGACATGATGTCTGATGTATCATTCCCTTGTCAGCATAGAACTTGAGACACAGATTATCTTTGAATACCAAGGCATTATCAGTTCTCAGAATTTTTATAGTCTTGTTGAAGTGTGTGACAACATAATTGCAGAAACTTTGAAAACTTTGACAAAACTCAGACTTGTATTGAAGCAGGTACACCCAAACCATTTGAGAAAAATCATCTAAAAGAGTGAGAAAATACATGTATTTGCGTCTAGTTGGGACTCTATAAGGTCCTCAAATGTCTGCATGCACCAGGTCTAAGGCTTGTTCAGCACGTGAATCACTTGTTGGAAATGACAGTTTAGTAAACCTTGCCATGGGACATCTAACACAGACTGTCAGTTTACCAACCTTGGCATTGTCTTTGATATCAGGAATTGCCAATATTTTTGGCAAAGGAGCATGACCTAATCTGTTATGCCAAGTAGCACAATCTGGAGACTGAGAATGTGTCTGGGAGATACTGATATTTGCTGAAACATTAGTTGAGCTACTACTGCTGTTGGCAGCTGCATCTGAGATGTAGTATAGACCATTCATCATGTGGCCTACCCATGTGATCTCTTTGGTGTGATTCTGATTGATTAAACATTTTTCAGGATGAAACATGATTTGACAGTCAATTGTCATGTGCCAATTTGTGAATAGAAATAAGGTTGTGATTGAATTTTGGAACATATAAAATACTTGGCAATTTCAATCCATTCCTCAACTGAGCATCATCTACGTGTGATATGACTGCAGTATCACCTGTGAGAAGCTTTATAGTGAGATGTAGATGTGCAAGCTTGACATTTGAAAGTAATTCCAACATTGATGTCAAATGATCAGTTGCTCATGAGTCTACTATCCATTCATCCTTGTTTTGTTGGACAACATTACAGACAGCCATGCCTGAGAAAGGGCTATCCAACTCATCCTTGTCTTCAATCTGTAATTGAAACATTCTGAGTAACTGTTCCAATTGTTTAGCTGTTAGCACCACATTTTCACCATTGCTGACATCTCTTTGATCTTTATCAGATAATGTCATTGCAGTAGCCATTCTTTGCCCTGTATTTCTAGTCCATCTGCCAGACCTTTGAGAGTTTACACCTTTCAGAGTCTACTATACAGACCTTTTGTGTTTACTGTGCCACTTTGGATATCCAATGATACTCCAACAATTATCTTTTGTATGACCTTTTCCCCTACACTCAGCACAAACTTTATCAGAATGACTATGATTGCGTGTGCTTTTGCTGTACATAGCTGTTATTTCAACTATATTCGATTTTAGTGTGTCTCTATGTGATCCTTCTTGCTGAATCACAGAGCAAGCCATTTCAACATTAGGCAAAGGACACATCATTAATATTTAACTCCTTTGAGGATTATACTCATCATCTAAGCCATTCAAGAACTGAAATAACCTAGCTTCTTGTTTCTGAACATCTAAGGCCTTAGTAAAAACTCTAATCTCATCAGTCACAACAACAATTACAGGTAAAATGTTCATATCTTCAAGTTCTTCCCAGATTGTGCTCGTAGAAGTGAAATATTCAACTAGTGTCAATCCGTTTTGCTTTAGACTAAACAATCCTCCATTCAATTTATACTTTCTTTAACCATTTGTTACTTAAAAACGTCTTTCTAACAGTTTCCAAATCTCAGTTGCAGAGTTAACAAATAGTATAGATTTCTTTATCGAATCAGAAATGTTGTTATGAATCCAAGAGATTACCATATTGTTACACGTATTCCATTGAATATCATATGTTGCATCAGTTATACATCTCGTTTCCGATCCATTGACGAATCTTGGCTTTCTCTTCGACGCTAATTGAATCTCCATCGACCATTTCCACGAACGATAATCTGCTGCACCTTGTAGTTTTCACACATTGTTTGATGTTGGTCCATCACTTAAATGCAAAAACAGATAATTTTACATATCTGCAAACGAGAATCTGCTCCCAAACGCTATTGTTATGAACTTGAGAACTTGAAATCAACGATTTTCAATAGACACGATGATGAACTGTAATCTTACTGCAAGATATGATACACACAACACACACCTTCAATCATCGCTATAATATCATGAAGAAATTAACAGCAATTGAACAATGTCATTGAAAATGAATCATATCTCAAGATTACACATCTGTGTATTGTGTTCTAGTGTGTGCATCTAACTAGTTATATATCATCATCTGTAACTAACTTCTAACAAACTCTGATATAGTGAAATGACTATTCTAGCCTTGTCTGTTACATATGTTACTAATTTGCCCTTGGCCTCATATCTGTTATTTTCTCATTATATATACAATAGATTAATCAATTTTTTCTGAGAATTTTGAGGTATTGAATATTTGTTTGAGCATTGATCGTGTTTTAAAGCATACAAAAAGAGAGGAACTGAACGGTAAGAGAGAACGGTAACAAAATTTATATACATCTCATTTTCATCAATAAGGCTGATTACTTACAAAACAAATGATTCCAATTTTTTTCCAGCATTGAGAATATATTTATCATTTCTCGTTACCATAATATTTTTCAAAATAAAATACTTTATTGTTAGTAATTACTCTCTCCATCCATTTTCTACAAATCGTTTATAAAAAAATCACATATTAAAGAAAAAATTAGTTCGATAATTTTTTCCCTACATACTCTTAAGTCTTAACTATTAGTCTATTATATTAAAAAAATATGAATGCAGTTATATTTAAAAGTGATTAAATTTGAAAAACAATAAATATAGAGATAGTTTAATAAACATATATTAAATAATAAATTTTGGGTCTGAATCTATAACAATAGTTTATCATATTAATCACTTCATAATTTTTTTATCATGAATAAAATTAATAATTTAATACATAAATTTTTATATAAATTGAAAAAATCACATTAATTATCCCCATAAATTTAATTTCAGAATAATATGTAAAAAACTGGACAAAATAATTTACAATATTTGTTATATTATAAAAATATAATTCACATACTCCAAGAAACTGAGACTATTTTGTTCAGTTGATTCACTCGTGGGATTTATGTAAATATCGGGGGAGCACCGTTCGGTTCAGGACAGTTTTTGTCTCGAAACCGCATGTATTCGGTTTTAAAATTAAAACTTCTATTAGAATTGAATTATCGGTTTTTATTTTAAAAAACTCGGTTTGGTTTTTAATGGTTCAGTTTCGGTTATAAAATGAATGAAAAAATCATAAAAATATTATAAGATTTTAAATTTATAAATAGTAATGTTCTCGATTTTTGGATTTTTTTTTATAACTTGCTATTAGTTAGTTTTATATTAAACTTGACTGAAATTTTATATGAGTTATATAATTGATTCTAATTGTCTCGATTATATAAATATTAATTTCATTACTTAATAATCAATCAATCCTATTATTTTCATGTCTCAATTTTCTCTCTCTTAAAATTATTATTTGAAATTCTTAATATGAATATATATATATATATATATATATATATATATATATATATGTATTTATTATTTTTTTAAAAATTATATAAATTATTTATTTATTTTAATAATCGGTTCAGTTTGGTTTTTTACGGTTCGATTTTAGCCTATAATTGGAACCGAAACCGATCTATCAATTTAGTTTTTAATTTTCGATTTCGGTTTCGGTTTTATGCGGATCAGTTTTTATTAGTTTTAACATGTTTCAGTTTGAGTTCAGTTTTATTTCGATTTTTTCTCACCCCTAGTAAATACTGCAACTTTTTGGGAATAACTGACGTTTGAATTTTTGACACATATTTTTAGGAGTTTTGACTACATAGTTAAAATTATCATTTTTAAAATTTTTTTTGTGAATAAAAATATTAAACTAAAACTTTTATTTGAAGAAAGAAAAATTTAAAAATAATAATTTAACTATGTAATCAAAACTCTTTAAAATGTGTGTAAAAAAATCAAACTATTATTCGGCGGAAGAGTACTGTATAAAGCGCACCAGCTGTATACAAATCCGGACCCTCCATTTTAATGAAACAGATCAGACAACTCCGAAACGTAGATCTAGAAACTTCAGGCATCAATCGGTTGTCAGATGCCACGTATTACCTACCATACACAATCACTAATCACTACTACCCTTGTCTTCATCATACACGTGTAAGTATCATACTGTATTGTTTTTAACCTTTTGTCCCTGTTTTCAAGGCCACTTTATTTTACACGTGTCATGAATTTAGTTGAGATTCTTTTTTTTACTCCGAATTTTATTTTATGAGGTGCTTAACTTAAGAATAAGTAGCTTTTGGAAATTAATTTTATTTTAAGAAATATTACAGATTTTAAATTGCCTTTTCAAAATTTTAAATATTATGTGATACTTACTGTTTATAGAATAATTAATAAAGATGAAGTTTTCCTAAATTTATATAAATATAAGAATTAAGATTGTTCGTAATAAAATGTCATATTTAATTCAATATTTTTAACATATCTCATCATTTTTAAAAAAAAATATTCAAAGAATGATAAATAATTTCCTAGCCCTCATAGCTTACTACTTGTTTTTCAACTGAAAACAAAAGGTGTGAGTATTTAATTTTGGAGCAGAAATATATACAGATCATTCAAAAAATTTATATTTGAGTTTTATTCATAAATATTAATTCATTTAATTTTAAAATTTGTATTAGAATATTTTTTACTTAATAAGTATCACATTGACTTTCTACATGTAATTCGAACCGTAAAAAAATTATTTGTACATATTATTTTTCTAATAATAATTTAAGAATTATATTTTTATTCAAAAAAATTGAAATAATATATATATATATATATAAATAACTTTTTTTCCACCTAAAAATGTATAAAAGTTAAAACTACACTTATTTTAACGAAAATTTTAATATCAGGAAAAATATTATATTTTGAAGAGTAAGAGAGATGATGAGGGCTACCCGATATCAACGGGCAAGCATTTCGGGCAGGGGAGACAATGACAACCCAGATGGGGACGCTTGGACCAGTTAACAAAAGTTGGGCCCCACAACTTTGATTATTCGTGTTTTTATTATGGGGGACGCCTGGGCCCACACAAGTGAATTATATGGCCTTGTGGGACCTACGTCTACTAGACTCCTGATGGGATGAGAGAGACTTGTACAATAACATAACATGAAGTTGAGTGATGGAGTTGTTGATAAGTCGATTAAATAAATGTAAAAAATGAATGATAATTGCGCCTACTTGACCATTTTTTTTGTTAGTCTAGCTTATACCCTTACAAAATAAATGTGTATTTGTTTTAAGAAATTCTCGGAGACGAGAGATAATCTAACTAGAAATCTAGAATCTTAGATAACAGATGATAAGCCCTTTATTACTTAGGTTTCACCATATTTAAAAGTTATTTTTGGCTTATTTTGGGATTGGCTATAAATTTTCTTTTTTTTCCTTGCTGATAAGCACCCAATATTATAGAAAATTGATAATTCTTTCCCCAGACTGTCATCTTACTAATTAGCTACTCCAACATTTTTTAAAGCCTTATTAAGAGCGAGATTAGAGTGGTAAAGTTGTTTTCAATAATTTTTAAAATCAATTGGACTTAAAAAACGGGAAAAAATCACAATTATGCATACAAAAAAATGGAAGGATTTGAAAAAAAGATAAAATTATTAATTTTGTTATAATATTAAAGTTATTTTATTTTCTACCGTAACAACTTATGTTAACTAAGTAAAACATATATTTGATCACATTTGATAAATACTTTATAATTTTTAATATTAGTTCAATTTTGTGCACGTCTTCTTTGTGTATTTGTTTTTTAATGAATATATAGGGTTGGTAAGTAGATGTGTGTAGTGTAGTTATTCATTAGTGTGATTTTTAAAATTTTGGTATGTCTTTGTTAGAGATACTTATGTAGGGAACGTGTGGTTAATAAATTAATGTTTGGATTAATAATTTAAATGCTCCCTCCATAAGTGTATGTAGGAATCGGAACTTTATTTTCATAAATGAATGTTGAGATTAATAATTTAATGTCATGGAATGAGAATTTCATTTCTTAGAGGTGTGTAAATCATACTCTCCCCATTCCTTCTCATTTTATTTCATTCCCATTTTCGTGAATCACTATTCCCATACCCTCTCTTCTCATTCCCGATTTCAATGATTAAGTTGTCTTTTATAAATTTTGTATATATTTTATTTTCGTATGAGTTACGAACACAAATTCCTTTTTATTGTAGTTTTTATAAAAAAGAATCTAGTTAAAAACTTAACAAATCAATAAAAACTAATTTACGACTTTTTGTTTAGTTAAAAACATCTCTAACATTCGTATTTATGAGTATAAACAACCACGTATACATTACATAACAACAAATTTAAAAAGCTACAAATATTCTTTGTAAAGAGTTTCCATCAAACTATCTAACCCCACAAATTTATAGAAAAAAAAGGTTTGTTACGACTATTTTATGCTTTGTCAAGGGTCCAAGTGATTGGAATTCTAACAAAGCAAGCTAACTTTAATATACATCACAAGTTAATGGACACATCAATTACATCTTTAACACGAGGGAGAGGGACCAAATGCTAGAGAAAAAAAAAAGTACATTAAAATTTTAAAGTGTATATGAAATACTACAACTATACAAGGTAACACTTCATTGGAATCATCAGCCCCTAGGTTTGTGGAACCCTCGTAAATGGTATTGCTTGATAGAAAAAGTAGTTGCAGTGTCAAGGGACCATCATGGATGGTTCCACTTGAGAAAATTAAGTTTATGTTGTTTTGTTTGACAAATAGTATATATATTGTTAATAGTTGATATTTTGCATATTTAAATTGCTCACAATGAAAATTATGTCAAGTACATATATGGTATGACTCTTGAAAATGAAATTTATAAATTTTATTGTACTTGTGAAAAATACTAGTCTCAAGCAAGATTGAATATTTGAATTGACTTGAACTATTACAAATTAGTGATAATTATATTATATCACTCTAATTAGTATTTTGTATTTTATATTATTTTAACTATGATTTATATCAGTGTAACTAATTTAATATATAATTTTATAATCATAATTGACAACTATATTATGCTTGGTCGGAATTATTGAGATTATAATAAATGAAATGAAATTCGAGTCATGATGAAAATAATTCTAATTTTTTTTTAATCTTTTTCCTTCATTTCATTCTTAATAATTAAAATTAATTCTCTAATCTAAAAAAATTTGAGTAAGAATGCTCCATTTCTCATCATACCTATTTCATTCACAATTTTAATTATTAAAAAAATTATATTTACTCAAATTTTAAATCCCCTCTAATTAATTTCTACTATTTACTTGTAATTATCTGCCTAATAAAGTAAAATGTATTAATAAAAATATCTAATAATATTAAACCAGCTACTTTCGTCCAATGATATAATTTTAAAAAGTATACAACTAGCAATCAGTATATATCTTATTAGCAAAGAATTTACGGTGTACTATATTGACTTCTCTATGTCATTTGTGTAAATTTTCCCATGGTTTTGCATACAATAATTGGAGCCCTAGCAGTTTTAATTAAAAAATAAAAAAGGTATCAAAATGCTGCAGCCCACAGATCATAAACTGGTCTATCAACACTTGATTATCATCTCACTCTTCTAGTCTTCTCACTTTTGTGTATATATAATTAGCACCACCCTAGCTAAACTACTTCTCACAATCACCAAATCACCTTCTCTTGCTTCCCTCACCCTATACACCAGGCTTATTTTAGCAGCAATGAAATCCTCTAGGCTATCTTACACTGGTTTTGAAGATTCCCATTTTCTTGAATCTTGTTTTCTTTGCAGAAAATCTCTTCATAACTGTGACATCTTCATGTACAGGTAACTATTTTATCATACCCTAACCCCTATGTTTCATTTTACCATTCCTTTTTATTAAAAAACAATAATTCCAACGAATGCAATAAGATGGTCTGGTTTATCTTCTAGGTCGTTTCAGGTCTTGCGTTCGACTTGAAAATGAATATAATCTTGATTTTAATAGGTATTATTAATTATATATATATATGTGTGTGTACTAATATTTGTCATGATATTATTGCAGAGGGAACACACCATTTTGTAGCCAAGAGTGCAGGCAAGAACAGATAGAAATAGATGAAGGGAGTGAAAGGAAGTGGAAAGTGTCATCTTCTACCAAGAGATCATCAACAAACTCAACCAAGAAACCATCAAGCAAAACTGTGCAAACAGGAACCATAGCTGTGTCCTGATACACACACAAAACAAATATATCAACACACCTATATAAATATATCTTTCTGTTTTTTGGTACAAATGTAGAAAAATGAACATTCCTCTCTTCTGATATGTTGAAGATCGATCTAGTAAGCAAGGACAAGAAAATCTTGGTTTTGATGAGCTAGAGGACATACAAAAGTTGTCCCAACAAGATTCACAAGAGAAAATTAAAGTATGGGAATCATGAAATTGAGAGAGGAGATTTGGCACCATACAATTTTGGTTGTCCTTTAGATATCTTGTTTATTATGTATCTATATCTCTATATATAGATCTGGTTTTGGTTCATGGATTAGTTTCTGTTCTTTGTGTGTCTCGAAAAATGAATGAACATCATTGTATAAATTTATGAACAAGACAAAAAGAGATTTCATCAAAATTTAAGCTACACCAAGTTATTGAATTTACATGAATATATTACAGATTCGATGTTTTGAATTATTACCACAGAAATTTAAAATTACATCAAACAAAAAATAAACGAGGGTTGCAATTAAAAAAGAATTAAAGAATCAGATTTAATACTATTTCAACTCTATTATTTTTCCAATTATTGGAACCTGTTGAAATATTTAATAATTTTATTATTACAGTGCATGTTTACATAGTCTATTATATACAAAAATTGAAATCATTTGTTCAAAGCTCACAACACTAATTCTGCACTTTTCCATCACTTGGCAGAACCAAAGCTTCCTCTTGACACAGTAAAGTTAAATCTTTATGGCAAAGCCGAGGCTTCTTTTAACATACTCCTCGCTCCCACCCATTTGTTTATATTTAAGAGTCTCACCCATTTGTTTACATTTAAGAAAGAGGGTGTCTGACACGCATTTTAAAATGTATATAAAGTACAGTTTCATAATTTTTTTTTTATTTTTTTTTTCTGAATAAAAATTTAATGTTTAAATTTTTATTCAGGTTTTTTTTAAAAAACATGTTATAAAATTATATTTTATATGCACCTTAAAATATATGCCGGACACCCTTTTTAAAATGTAAATAAATGGATGAGATATATATACTATGTTGTTAAAAAGCAATTCTCTTCTTAAGCCAGTTGAGTATAGAAAAATATATTTGAGTAGGTGAATATACATAATTATGTTCTGCAATAACGTATGTTTTTATAGAATAATGTTATGTGGAGCAGTTCTCCTCTTTTTAAAAACAACTTTATTATTCTTTCACATCTTATCGTTCCTCAATAATCGAGATACATTGAAAAAATCTGATTGATCATATTTTTTTCCTGATCAAAAACTATTACACACTTATTTTATTTTTATCCGATATTATATTTACAAAGATTTAAAAATAATTTTATATAATAATTATATTAAGAGTAATACTAAAGATACACAATTATTTTTCAAATTTAGGTTCCAAACGACATATGATCAATAATTATGAAATGTTTAAGTCATTCATAACATAACACGTGTGACATTTGAAAAATATTTTGAGAATAAATTTGACACCCCTAACAACGTTACTTTCCTATAAAAACACATGTTCTCCTAAAAATGTATATTAATTTTTAATACTTAAATAAACTAGTAAATCATCACTCTCAAATAATGAAAAAAAATGCTAAATTATCACCTTGGGCCTTTACGAATATGTATATATGTATAAATAATCGGCCCAATCCAATAACATCAAAATGACGAGCTCACTCTAATATAATTTCAATTCATCATTTCCCTCCGTAACAGAACCACCGCTCACTTCACAAAACGCCGTCGTTTCGCCGCCGTTTGCCGGAAAATTCGCCGCCGTTCTATATGTCTGCTATCGTGCGCCGTGCGCATACTATTAATCAGGTTCTCAATTTCTCAATCTCAATCTCTCGCTCATTACAAACCCTAACTTCTCAATTTCTCTCACTAGAATACACACATTATACATACACATCAATTGCATATATATCGACTCATTCATCGTCAATTAATCAAACATTTGATGTGATTTCACAATTTGTGCCGCTTAAAAACTTGTCGAACACTTCGAATACTGTGATTAACTCCAACGAAAGGCGAAAAATCATGTTAGGGTTAGCGAGAATGATTAAAAGAGAGGAATGTGAGTTTTTGAAGTTGTTTTCGATGAGTTTTTGTCCGTATTTGCTCATAAAGATATTGAGATTGTTTGGTGATCGAGAGACCGGGTTTTCATTTTTTAAGTTTTCGTTTTGTGATGATTCGGAGGAGAGTGTGTTTTCTTGTTGTTTAGTGTGTCATGTTTTGGCTAGGCAAGGGTGTAGGTACTTGGCGCAAGATATGATCTCATGGATTATTTTGAAAATTGGCGGTAGTAGGAGTGGGGAGTTGGTTGAGTGTTTGTGGAGAGGGCATTGGAAATATGAGTCGGATTTTTCGGTTCTTGATTCACTTATGCGTGGTTTTTTGAATGTTGGAATGGCGGAACAAGCATCGGAGATTGTAGGAAAGATGAGGGAGGTTGGATTGGTGCCGAGTGTGTCTGCTATTTCTAGTTTGTTTAGATTGTTGCTTAGAGTAGGTGGATATTGTAGTGTGTGGAAGTTATTTAGGGACATGATTAGGAGAGGTCCTCGGCCTTCTCATTATGTATTTAATACGATGATACTTGGGTTTTGTAGAAAAGGATTTTTGAGTACGGGACAGAGTTTGTTACATGTTATGATAAAGTTTGGATGTGAACCGGATGCTGTTAGTTATAATACCGTGATTAATGCATATTGCATTAGGTGTAGAATTCCGGAGGCATGGAATTGGGTGGATTTGATGGTTAAAATGCAATGTCCTCCGAGCATGGTTACGTTTAGCACAATAATTAACGCCCTCTGCAAGGAGGGAAATATTGTGGATGCAAGAAACCTTTTTGATGGAATGCTTGAGATTGGTCTTGTTCCAAATACTACTATATACAATGCTTTAATGGATGGTTATGTCAAGGCTAGAGAAATTCGTCATGCAAATGTGCTGTATGTCGATATGAGAAACAAGGGTGTAGCCCCTGATGGTGTGACTTTTAATACTTTGGTTGGAGGTCAGTACAAATATGGGAATAAAGAGGATGGGGACCGTTTGTTTAGGGAGTTTTCAGAATCAGGAGTGGTTCCAGATCACTCTTCTACAGATGTCTTGGTTGCAGGGTTATGTTGGGCGGGAAGATTACATGAGGCCACCGATTTCTTAAAGAATATGCTTGAGAAGGGTTTACCTCTTAGTGTGATAGCTTTTAACTCAATTATTACTGCTTATGGCAAAGCAGGTTTGGAAGACAAAGCTTTTGAAGTCTATGGTATAATGTTAAAATTTGGCATACCTCCTTCGTCTTCCACATGCAATTCTCTACTCACTGGTTTTTCAAAATGGGGTAGGCTAAAAGAAGCCGAAGATATAATGGATAAGATGATACAGAATGATTTCCCTGTCAATAAAGTGGCGTTCACTCTTCTTTTAGATGGTTATTTCAAAAGAGGGGACATGCTGAGTGCTCAAAGTTTGTGGGAGGAGATGGTTAGGATAGAGGTGGCACCTGATGCTGTAGCTTTTTCTGCCTATATCGACGGACTAGCAAAAGCTGGTTTCGTTGATGAGGCATATAATGAGTTTCTAGAGATGTCTAGGAGAGGGCTGATACCTAATAACTTCACTTATAACTCTTTGATTGATGGGTTCTGTAAATGTGGTAAATTAAACGAGGCACTAAAATTGATAAGGCAGATGAGGCAAAGAGGTCTCCTCCCTGATATATTTTCTATCAATATTATAATTAATGGGTTTTGCAAGCAAGGAAGAATGAAGGCTGCCATTGACACTTACATGGATATGTACCGGTGGGGGCTAGAACCAGATATTGTTACTTATAACACGTTGCTCAGTGGATACTGCAAGCCATTTGACAGGGTCAATGCAGATAATCTTCTGGATAAATTGTACACTAGCAAGTGGGACCCCGATATTTTCACCTATAATATACGACTCCATGGTTTCTGTGTTAGTAGACGGATGAATCAAGCTGTGATGTTGTTAGATGAACTTGTCATCTGTGGCGTAGTGCCAAATACAGTAACATACAACACTATGATGAAAGGTGTTTGTAATGATATTCTAGACCGTGCCATGATCTTGATTGCGAAATTGCTTAAGATGGCTTTTGTACCGAACATTGTTACCACAAACTTGTTATTATCTCAACTTCGTAAGCAAGGTCAACCAGTGAAGGCATTGATGTGGGGGGAGAAACTGATGGAGGTTTGCATTGAATTTGATGATATAACATATAATATACTGGAGAAAGCATATTGTGACTCGCAAGAAAATGCTGAATATATAGAAGTGGCACCAGAAAATAGTCTCTTGTTAGACGTTCTTATGTACATTACATATGATTATCTCTGTAGAAATAGACCTCGTAATGAATCAACCAACTATTCTTTGAAACTGATCGAGAACCATTCTGCTGGATCCTTGAAAATACATAAAATGACAAGCTAAAAGCTTCCATTTAACTTTGTAGAGCAGTGGTTTTTTGTTGTTGAAATTGACCAGTACTTGAGACCTGAAGATGTTGAAAGAATGGCCAAAATATTGATCCCATTACAATCAGGGTTTCATCTTTTGCCAGTTTGAAAATTGTTTTCATCTGAATATCAGATAAAATGATGCATCAAGTTGGTCCTTGGTGGAATCTGGCATGCTTCAGGTAGGTATTTGTTTTTCTCTTCGTTACTAAGAATTTTTTTGGGGGTGAATTTATTATATCTGGTGTTCTTTTTAATCCATTTAGGATGTATAAAAAGGCATTTTGCACTGTTTATGATTCCATATATAATATGATTCCAGTCAGCCAAAATTTACCATGTTCTAATAACATCTTTACACTATTTTCCTTGCAGGAACTTGGGGACATAAAGCGAAAGTAGTATTATAATTCAGATGAGGAGTCAGAACAAAAGATTGCAGGCATGGAAAGAGGGTGAAGATATTGTACCCATGGAAAACAGAATTCTTCTTCCCCTGCAGATAGGAGTGATGGACGATACTCTGTACTACTGACAAATGCTGAATTCTAAATGAACGAATTAGTCCTGGTGCTGAAAATTTGTATGCTTCAGTAAGTTAGCTGCTATATGACTGAGAAGTTCTCTGGATTATTATAGAATTTTATCGTCTGTTGAGTCATGGGTGCTGTCTAAGTCATTTGGCATACGGTTCTAAATCAGTGATTTAATATACTATATAAATTGGATATGTGATGCTTCAATGATTTTATTTTTCAGACAAAATTGTTGAACGTGTACTGGACTACAAGTCTTGGAAGCTCTTACTTCATACTCTTCAGGTTTGATTTGTATGCCTTCTTTTAGAAAAAAATGATTAATCATTTGCCATCAAATTTTTTATGGTAGCGGAGTTTGGTATAAGATACACACAAGTTTCGAGCTGGATCATGTCCAGCCATCAATAAGACTGAAAGTCTGATATATTAGGTAATTTGTAGTTTTCCAAATCTGAAGAGTTATTTTCCTTCTGGTAGGACTAACCGTTTAAATGTAATTTTATAAAGTACTATGTTATCTTCCTAATTGATAAATATATTATATATATTGTGTCAAGACTCATAGCCTAATTGCATCATACTGACAGTCTTCCCCTCCAATCAACATATCACAGCTGCTGTCTCTATCAAGCTTGCGAAAGAAGTTGATCAAGCAGGTACTGCTAAATTATCTTTCCTAGTTGGTTCTTGATTCTTCGAAGGGAACGAAAGGGGTTTATTGTTTAAATTTCCTTATTGACTTGTATGACGAGTTGAAAATGTAATTTGGCGAAGCAGAATTTAGAGTGTTGATAAAGGCATAAAGCTCTATTGGATGGATAAAGGAGTTAATGTGTTAGATGTACTAACTCTTTCATGTGAAAATAATTACCTTTTTAATTGAATAAAATTCATGTCTTAGATCTCTTTCTTAAAGATGTACATTGTTAGTTTTCTGCCTTGCGCTTCTGAACATTTTTCCATTTTCCGTAAGGTTCTTGAGGGAAGAGTTTTACCTCTGCAAGGTTTATAAACCACTGACAAGCTGATTTATATAAAATAGCTGACATGATGTCTTCAAGGAGGAGATAACGAAAATACTTTGCTAGAAGTCCTGAATATGACAGTTGGCCAGTAAAATGGGTTCTGAATTTTCAGATGAATTTCCTTTATGGTAAATTTATTTTTTAATCAACTTATTTCGCAACAGAGTTCTTCTAAAGTTGTTCTGTAATTGGTACAACAATATTATTTCAAAATGGGTTGGTTCCTTTATTTAATATATTATTAGCGAGCAAAAGGAAACTATGCTTAAATTTTTAATAGTTTTTCAAATTTTCAGTTGTTTCATCTTTCAAATAAAATAATCACTATTAGTTACTGATTTTTAGGAAGTTGATCATGGGAATTTGTTTCATGTAGTGCCTTATAATTAGTTTCTTTGGTCATTGTTACTAATGTTTTTATACCCATAATTAGTTCAATAAAATATGAAACTTTGCAGAACAAATATTTAGCCTTTCATTTTCCTTTGAAATTCGAATCAGATGGTATTCACAGCTCTCTTCTTGTGGAACCCGTAATTGAGTGTTTTTCTGCACTGGTACCACCAGTCTCTGATGGTGAAGATTATTATGTCTGAGTAGCAAGGATGGAGGCTCATATGAAGGCAAATCCATAGATGAAGAATTACTATGAGAAGTCAAGAAAATCCAAGGCAAGAGGTATGTTATTTGCTGCTGTCTTTTCTAAAATGTTTTCCAGAGTCATGACAATGAAATTAGCTTTGGAAGTCGGGGATTTCCTGAATCAGGAGTATGAAGAGGATTAATGGCCTGTTCTTGAGTTTTTAGAAAATATTACTAGTTGAAGAAAGAGAATAGATGGGAATCTAAAAATGTTTTTTTTCCTTTACTCAAGGAGGAGGGAACTGAATTAGAGTATAAACTTGTTTAATGACTCCCCTTCCAAATTATCCCACTTATGGAAGACGTTGGACCAAATATTCCATCCTTTTTTTTCCTCTTCTTTTTTTGAAATAAGAACTCGAGGAATGCTATAAGCTCACTTTTGGGAAGAGATCTAGAGAGAAGTTGGATTAAAACTTCCATTATTTTCTTTACACGTCTCTTCTAATTAAATTCAGAAATGCAATTATGAGAGATCTTCCTTCATCCTCTCTTACTGTTCGGAATTAAAACTTTTGAAACTAGTCGGAGACTTTGAGCTACAAAAGATTAAGGATTCTGAGATGGTGAATAGTGTTCCTACAGATTGCTAGGTGTCGCAAACAACTGTGTTTTAAAAATCCCGATTCCAGATTATATTAATTTTTTATTGAACTTTTTGTGGAAGATTTAAGTTTGCAAGTCAGAAAGATCTGATTTTTTTTTTTGTCAAAGTTTAGTTTGGTAGAGTTGGTAAATGCTTTGCAGGCACAAGTACAGGGAAGGCTTATGAAGTCTGAAGGTGCATTAGCTGCGAAAGCTTAGTCGATTCGGAGAATAATGGAAGAAACAGGAGAAGAAACTGGTTGTACAAATCTTATGACTGAGAGTACATTGCAGCCAAAGGAAAAGGCAGAGTAGCAATTAAAAGCATTTTAGGTACAATGCTTATCAGAGGTGTGTCATTTGTACTGTATCATATAGTCAAAAGTCATATTGGTCAGTTAAAGCTAAATGTTTTGAACAAATCAAATGTTTAATCAAAGATGCAGATGGTAACTAAGTATATTTCCATGCATAAACATGGCACAAGCGGTCTGGACATGTCAATCATACAGCCATGGTGAATTTGCAGAGAAAATATATTGAGGGATGGTCCATTATTTTTTTTTTCCTGAACTATTTAACACAAATTTTATTATTCAAACCATGCTGTTAAATCGAGTAGATGTTGAAGAGATTTGTACTTCTATTAAATCTTCAGCACCTATTAGTGGTGGGAAGAAAAAATTCCTAGCCGGACCAAATAGACGCGGAAAGGAAACTTCTGTCTGTACTTAATGTGCGGACAAGCACAAGACATCTTCTTGCATGCCTAATAATCACGGGTAGGGATGGCAAAAAAATCCGATCCGACGGATACCCGATCTGAAACCCGAAATTTTGGATTTACTGAACCAGATTTTTCGGATTTGGATTTGGATTTAGATTTAATTTTTAGACCCGAATTTTTTGGATTTGGATTTGAGGTATACCGATCCGAAATCCGATCCAAATCTGATCCGAACCTGAAATCCGAAACCCCCCCGAATAATATATATATATGTGTTATTTTATAATATATATATATATTATACGTTATATATTATTTTATAAGTATATATATATAATATAATATAAATTTATGTACATTATATATTTGTATGTATATATATTATACATTATTTATAAGATATTATAATATAATATTATCATATATTTTATATATAAAAAATAATTTTTTAGTTAATTTTCGGATTTGAATTTCGGGTTCGGGTTTTCGGATTTCGGATTTTATCTTTGAATTTCGGGTTTCGGGTAAATCCGAATCCGATCCGAAATCCGTCGGATCAGGTTCGGGTTTTTTCGGATTCAGGTTTGGATAAAATTTTCGGGTTTTGGATTTGGATTTTGCCAAACCAGACCAGACCCGATCCGACCCGATTGAAATCCATAATCACGGGAGGTTTAATGAACTTGTAGATTCTAGTCTTCGATATTTGTATTGAAAAACTGACCAAGAGATCAATTTGTGGAATTGGGGGGGGGGGCAAAAGTTTTGTGTGAACCAGTTCCCACACACTTGAGCAATATATATATACCAATGATGGAAACATTGAATGTTCTCTTCTCTAGAGAACTAAAGGTCACTGGTAGTCACTTAAAACCAGAAAGTACTGAACTTATATGGAGTATTTCAAACAAATTAGTAAGATTTATTTTCCAATAAGTAGTAACAAGGTACGCTTTTGAACTCCAGGATTTTGACGAAGGAAATAGCAGGAGAGGAATTTGAGAAATAGCAATCTACTTCAGCAAAACCAAGTAGTGTCCAAATGAAAGTTTTTGCAGAACTTTAAAGGCTCTACACCTTGTATAAGACACTTTCTGCTAAAAACAGCATTAAGAACTATAGCATGGGGAAACATGATAAATGCAAACCCGAAATCCCGAATCATATTTTTGGCTCTACTGTGGTATATGATTTGAAGTAGCTTTAGAACTTATTCGACCCTTATTTGGAAGCTCTCTCATCTCTTAATAAATTTTCTTTTCCTGAATAGGGACGTAGAAGTTAGAACTCCTTGAAAATAAAATACCGGGAACTATTCTTGGCCGTAATTTTAGGCAGGTTATAATAATACTGAGGATGAAACATAGATTCTTAGTGATTGTACTGCAACTTTGTATGTAATTGAATTGGTGTGGATTTAAAAATGAGACTGGTTTGACTCAGTAATCTTTACCTCTTGCTTCAATTATTCTATAATTTTGGTGCCTTATCTTCAGTTATGCCTTTCGGTTTGACAATAGGGTGTCTTAGGATCTGGGTGGATTGTGTATACCAACTGACCGTAACATGCAAACAGTTTGAACCTTCAACTGATGGGAGCTTTAAAGTAAGCAATGGGAATGTGGAGGCAGCAAGTATTTGAAGTAGCATTTATCAGAAAAGATGATAGTATATTGTAATGTGGTGGAGATTTCGGTGCTTTAGTTTCACATACATTCACGAGGCCCATTTTTAGTTTTAAGTGTTTGTAGTTTCTGGTTATAGATTTGTGAGATTTTTCTGTTTTAATATACGGATTGTTCATAAGTGTGGTTGACTTATAGGCTGAAAGTGAATTGCCAAATTTTGAATGGTTGGCATTTTAGATATTGGGGGTGTTTGGGGGAACTTTTTTTCCAGAATAAGTCAACTTATTTTAAGACAAAGTTAGGATTCCTAACTTTTTTCTGAAATAAGTTAACTTTTTTTTGCAACTTATAGAATCTCAAATATACATTAAATACTTGTATAAAATTTTTTTATCAAAATATGAAATTTTTACCCGAAAATAAGTCTAAAAGGACTTATTTTTAAGCTCAGCCAAACAGGCCAATTTTCACCTGTTTACTTCTTTCCCTTGTTGATCTGTTGATTTTTGGCATGTTTCTCACTGGAATGAATGATTCCATGTTTTTCTTATCCTGGTGCTTGTTCTTGTTTTTTGTTTGACTAAATTATACAGATCTGTAGGATGCATTCAAATATAAATGGAAAATTAATGATAGAAACCTTAGTGAACTTAATCTCGTTAACAGTTCTAGAATGTGGTTATTTGTACGATATTGAGTAGAACACAGGCCTTTGACTCAGCTTTCTTGATATTACCTGTACATATGAATAAGAAGACCATAGTTTTATTTGTCAACTTCAGCACAGAACTGCTTATGAAAGTCTAACTTTCACCTCTATAGAACGTTTCAGCTATTCCAAAGATTTATGCTTTTTACTTCGTGGTCGATACTGCAATCATTTACCATAGGTGGAGATAGCTAGCCCCTTGATGAAACAACTTCCTAGGTTACTTTCGCTCTCTGCATGAGCATAAACCCCCTTTTACTGATTCCGCCAACATGTTCACTTAATTTAGCCAAGTGTGCTATTCGCCTTTTCGCTGATTCGGATACTCCCAAATTTTTTTGTTTATCAGTCTGTTCTATTTCTTCATAATCAGTGAAATCAGTTTTTTTATTAGAGGGGCTTCCTTCGCCTGAAACTTGAATAATTTGTTTTAAACTTTCAACTACCTGACTCATCATTGGACGATTCTTTGCACTCTTCACCAAGCAACTGTCAGCCAACTTGGCAATTTTCTGAGCTGCAGTGAGGGAGTACTTACTTTCAAGTCTCGGGTCCATTATCATACTAAATTTCTTACTGTCTGCTGGATAATGTTTGATCCATTCTAGAAGCTGTTGTTCTGATTTAGGTCTGTTTCTCTCTAATGACCGCCTTCCGGTTAACATTTCATACAACACCACGCCGAAACTCCAGACATCGCTCTTACTGGTAAGATGTCCTGTTTCAATGTAATCTGGAGCAGCATAACCAAATGTTCCCATAACCTATTTACATTAAACAAGATAACGTAAGGCATCAACAACATTTAGCCATCCTGTTGGCAAAACAAGTTTACTTACCTCTGTTGAGACATGAGTATGCTCCCCAGTTGGCCCTTCCCTGGCCAACCCAAAATCTGAAAGCTTCGGCTTGAAATCGTCGTCTAATAGCACATTTGAAGCCTTGAAATCTCGAAATATCACCTGAACCATTGTGAAGAGACAACAGGTTACTAAAACTTCCTACGTTTATTTTGAAGCAAAAGATGATTTTTTTTTCCAAGTCTCATGATTAACATTAGAATAAGAAACTTGAAAGTTTGTTCAAGGTAAAAACAAACCTGTACTTCCAACTCTTCATGCAAATAAGCTAAGCCTTGAGCTGCACCCAGCACTATCTGCAATCTCTTTGGCCAGGACAGTGTGGTATATGCCTTGCTGAATAGATGATCTTCCAGGCTTTTGTTAGGCATAAATTCGTATACAAGTAGTCGCTGGATCCCTCTTTCTCCATCTACAGCACAATATCCAATGAGTTTGACAAGATTCGGGTGCTCCACAACACCGAGAAATTGTACTTCTGCAACCCATTGTTTATGACCCTGTAGAAATTATTCAACAGAAAACAAAAATGAATCTAGAGGAAGTTAGTAGTCAAATAGTCAAACCCTACATGCATCCTGTGGAGATTTACTAATCTCACTTTAAAAACCTAATGTTTTTGCTTCTGACTGAGAATTACGAGTAAGAGTGTAGAGATGCATAGGAAGCCTGAGTTTTATTTTTCATAATGAGTCGGATCGAAGAGTCCAACACAAATGCAACAATTGAAATCGAAGAGTCCAAGTAACATAAATCTCAATTTTCAAGACATTAAGCTTGTAAATCCTGGGTATATTTCTCATAACTGTTAACATTTTAGATGTGAAGCAAGTTGTGCATGTGTATATGTACCAGAACTACTTATATTGCGCCTAATTGTGGCCCAGAAATTATGATCTGAACTGATAACTATCAGGAGTTTTCAATTAGGCAATTTATAAGTAGAGATACCTGAAAGCCATCCCTGTTGAGCTGTTTAATCGCAACTGCAATCCCCTGACCCTTGCCCGAAACAGGTTTGATTGTACCTTTATAAACGCTTCCAAATCCACCTTCTCCAATCTTAAGCAACCTACTAAAATCATTAGTTGCTTGCTTCAACTCCGAGTACGTAAACACCCTCAAATTCATAGCCTTTTCCTCGTACATTTCTGGTATACCACGGGGTGAAGCGGTTGAACCAGAAGATTTTATCACCCTCTCAGCAGCTGAAACACTTGAGTTGGTTAAACTGCTTATATTTTTCAGTATAGGCTCTGATCTTTGTCCTCTACTACTTCTATCCTTGAAGTAATGAAAACACTTCATTTCTTTCTCTTCTCCTGATAAAATGATGAAGCCCAGATATATAGGATCAGTTAAAGAAGTATATAGCAAAGTTGAAAATGTAGGAATGTAAAAGAAAAACACACACACACACACACACACTTGCCAAAAATATGGCAGCAGGAAGAAAAGGTGACAGATGAAAAAAGGGGGCTCTTCAAATGACTTTGATTGCCCTGCTTTTATTAGTTCAACAGATTAGATTTTTACAGGATTTTTGACGCGGTAGACCAAAATCTTAATCAATTTTAAGGTTCACGGGAGAAAACCAACCCAATACATCATAGTTTGGTCAATCTTCCTATCTTACTGTCAAGTATGCATGTATATATAACAATGTTGTAAAAAGGGTAATCGAATTTATTCGGGGAAAACACAGAATAAAGATTAATCGAATAAATTGGGATTAATCGAAATGATTAATTATATAATCAGAAATTCAATCAGTTCGATGAGTTATCGAATAATGATATATATGCGGTTTTTTTACTCTTAAAATTATAATTTCAAATTATATTTAAAAAATATTATTATATATTTTTTAATAATAAGTGTAATGACCCCGCTACTTTTAATTTTTTTTTTCAAAATTCAAGAGCTTTCATGGTTAATGATTTTAAAAGATTTTTTTTAAAACTTATTGTTTTCCATTTTAAAATTTTATAATCTTAGTTTTTATAAAATTCGAAAATTATTTTATTTATAGTTATTATTTTAAAATCCATGAAAGTGCATTTTGATATATTTCAAATTTATAAAAATTAGTCTCAACCAAACTTGAGACTAATTTGAGTTGATCATCCAAACTTGAGTTGATCATCCATGCAATTATATATTTGGAATCTACACAAAGAGCTCGTCGCAACCATATAAAGATTGTTGAATTTCGAGGTGTTGGAAAATTTGGATTTTGTGAAAATTAGAAGATCAAAACTTGGTTTTTTGTATCTTGGTTACCAAAAGTGGTAAGCAGACTATTTTTAGTAATTTTAAGTCCAAAATTCATTTTATTTAAAGGATGGATTTTGTTAGTTTGTAATTAGGGTTTGTTGACTTTTGGGATTTTTATGAGAATAATTACTTTGATTTGATATTGGGAGGTTTGAATATTGATTTAATTGGAATTGTAAAGTTAGGGTTTGATAATAAAATTTGGGGCTTTTTAGTTTATAATTGAATAAAGTTGTAATTAATTGAATGGAAGTTGGGGATTTGATTTTGGGATTTGTATTGTGGTTTGGAGGCTGTGAAACGGAGGTGGAGGCCGGATGGCTGTGGGTGCAGGAAAATGAGGGCGAGAAGGTGGGTTTGTGATGGTTTGGGTTGTTAGTGATGGTGGAGTGAGAGAAAGAGAGAGATTGTGGGAGGAAGAAGATGAAGTGGGTGAGACTCACTTTGATTTAATTAATTTAGATTTTTTATTAATTGTTGTAATTGTTTTTGGAGGAATAAAATGAGATTAAATATTGAGACTAAAATAATAGAATGGTTATTTAATTTCGGATTACAATACATGGACTTGAGAATTATTTTTGGGGACTAGATTTAAGTACCCAATTTATTTAATTTATTAAATTCAGTTAGTAGATTAAATTTGAAATAGAGGTTCTGGATAATTGTATTATTTAATGTTATTGATTAGAAACCGGAACAAGTGGATTATAGAAGGAAATTAATTTAAATTTCCTATTATTGGTTATTAAATATTTATTCTACTTTATTATAGAGTATCAGAATATAGTGGATCCCGGTCTAGTTGGAAGAGCCGAAGGATAACGATTAAATCAATACTTATTATAGCTGTTGTTTGCCTCCTGCTTCAGGCAAGTATATTTCAACTTTCTTTTCTCAAGCTGGATATTTGTTCCGTGGTATGATTTACTTGGAGACCTGTGATATTATTGTGATAAAAAATATTAATTGGTTGAGACGTAGTCTCTGGATTGTTATTATTTGAAGCATTTATTTGCTGTGATCCTGAGTTAGAATTTATATTCTAACTCTATTCTTGAGTTGATCTTGTTTCAAAACTCTATCCTTGACATTTATTTCCAAATTAAAAATCTAAAATTGTGTATCTAGTTTCTATATTTCAGAGACTCAATTTCCTTTAAAACTGTTGTCCTGTTTTTAAATATTAAATATTTATTTTTACCTCAATTCCAACTATATTTTCTCTCAATGGTTTTAAAGAATCAAAGTATGGATTTTATAACTTGATTTTATAATATAAAAATATTTCCTTTTAAATATTTTAAACTCTCGTTACTCTGATATTTTAGAAAAGTGTTCTTATTTTATTTCTAAAATGATTTTCAAAACTCTTGTGTGAGATAGTAAATCTCCAATTATTTTTATTCATGAAATATTATTTTTAAAAAAATTCTGAGAACCTTCAATACCTATAATTAAGGAGGTGTTTTCCCTTTTTTATAGGAATATTATTTTATTTCTAAAGTTATTCATTTCGAGATAAAGTGTATGGATTAATTTGACTTCCTATATTATTAAGTTGACTTGATGTGTAAAGTCAACTAGTTATTTATGAAAGTGGATTTTGAAATGCATTATGATACACGTGAAATATTTTGAGATATATTAAAAAGTATATTTTGAGATGATTATTGAAAACTCTAGTCAGTTATCGCCTTGAGACATTTGATTTATTGGTACTTAATTGTACCAGGGCTGTAAGGAGCCCAGTGATGAAATAATTTTCCCTTGTGGTGAAAGATTCCCCCAAAGCTAGCTAATATTTAGTGGTAACTGTAGTTCTGATCAAGCTGCAGGTTATCACCGGTAGCGGTATCTGAATAGGGGCTGATCTCCCTGTTCGGTATCGTGAGTTTATGGAAGACCAGTTAAATTTGAAATAATATATTTTGAAGCATTGAAATGCTAAAGCATGTTTTGAACAGTGACTTATTATTTTTGAGATAATTTATATTATTAAAGATTCCATCTTAGTTGTTGTCACTGTTACTTTATAAAATGATGAGTATTGAGAAGATACTCGTGGTATTTTGTTAAAGGCGAATTACTACCTATTTTGAGATGAAAAAATATATTTTGTACAGTGATATGATTATGATATATTCTTATTGTTAAAATTCCATCTCAGCCAGTTTCACTGTTGTTTGTACCTGTTGAGATATTTCCTTGTGATGAAGTTCCTTGTCATTTATAGTTCCCGGCCCTAGCTAAAATGTTGATTTTGATATTTATTGTTTTGTCGTGATACCCTATTATCTATTCCTGGATTTATACTAGCTGAGTTTTGTTCCCTCACTCCCCTAAGTTTACATCCCTACAGAGAAATGCGAGATAGTTAAGGGCAATGGGAAGCTTTAGAGTTGCTGGGAACTATCTATTATATTTTTATGTGGATCTGACTTATTATGTTTGGATAGCCAGTTGTGATTGGATATGTATTCAGAGATTGTTTATGAGTTTATATTATTATTATTGTAATCGTGGAGATGTAATGACTTAAAGGCCAATATATAGAGATGTTATGTTTTACGGTGCGATCGTGGTACTGAATTCGCTAATCACCGGATTTCGGGTCATCACAGTAAGTTATTTTAAATTCTGATTTTGCCATTAATTGTAATATTCTCCGTATATCTTAAGTTAATTTGTTCATATATGGAACTTCAGGCATACATTTTGGGCCTGTTTGGCAAAACAGACCTTATGGAAATAAGAGCTTATTTCCAGAAAAAAGTAGGGATGTATGTACTTTCCAGAAATAAGGCCTTATTTCCGGAAATAATTAAGTTCATATTTGGTTTTAAAATTCTAAAACAAATATTTATCTTTAAAAAAATATATGAAAATATGTAAAAAAAATAAAAAATAAATTACTTATTTTAAATTTAAGGAACCCCAAACACCCACTTTCTTTCTTCGGGTCTTGTTCTTCTGGAAGAAATATTAACAAAATATTTATGTTTGCAATTTGCATATACTGGGCCATGTGAACGAGAGAGACCCAAGTCTCCCAACTACTATAATTTAAAATATAAGTCAACTTGGTTTAATTCTGAATAATTGTTTGTCCCTACCTTTTATGTAAGAGAAATGATGTTTTCGAGCAGTTTGACCACAATTTTATAACAAAAATTATTTAAATTATAAAATTTTCATTTTGGTATTAACATTTTGTTCTATGTAACTTAGCAACAATAATCCAAGTATTTTTTTTAAAAAATAATTTTATATCTTTAGGTCGAGGGTATTCAAATTTTTTTATTTATAAAACAATACAAAATTTTGAATATTCACTCACACGTCAATTTATGTACTCCCTCCGTCCCGGCCAAATGTTTACATTTGGTCCGGGCACGGAGACCAAGGATAGTGGGTGTAATAGTGATTTTATTGTTAAAATAAATGAAGTAGTGGGTGTAATAGTGTAAAGTGTTGAAAAAGTGGAGTGAAGTAGTGGATGTAATAATATATTTATTGTTAAAAGTTACTATTTTTAGTAATGTAAAGAATTGGATGGGACGTCCCAAAAAGGAAAGTGTAAAGAATTGGTTGGGACGGAGGGAGTAGTATTTATAAAATACTACAACGATCAGAAATATTGGTGTTGTTGGAAGTTGACATGACAAGTTAGTCAATTTAAATCAGCTGAAGCATATATATATAGTATTGTTTTTATCTTGGATCAGGATTGGAGGCTACCGACGGTGAAGTGAAAAGTCAACAAAATCGGATATTTTATTTATTTTATCTATTTTCCTCCTTGCATGTCCAGTGTACTTTAATTTGTCAGGGCCCGTGAATTTGATGTTAGGGTTGCCAATTTTCCCGTGACTCTCCTACCTTATTAGGAAAGAACCTGACAAAAGTAGAAGGTCCCGAGCATGGTCAAAATAAAAAGAATTGAGGGAGCCAAATCATCTAAGGCACTAGGCCTTGTGAATGAGCAGGTGAGGGTTGATGAGATCATTCAAGAAAAATAAGAGAGTGTGAGAATCGATAAAGCCCTAAAATCTTCTAAACAAGCTGATGAAAGGTTGAAATCCTTTTGTCATAAAGTGTCTAAACTCTCCAATAATCTGGATATTGTTGGGAGAAACCAGGTGAAACTGAAAAATAAAATGTCAAGTCTGGAGCAAATCTTGAATGATGGATTCAAGGCTGTGTTTGACAAGCTTCAGAAGTTCAATTCTAAATTCTCCATCCCTGCAATTGTTACCTCAACTAAGGGGGAGAAGAGCCCAGAAGTGTTTTTTGATGATAAGGCTGAGGACGTGGTTGTTGATGATGGTAAAAAGGTTGATGAAGAGACACAAATTGTATCTCAGAGGGAGAGTCAATTAGCATTGTTGTCTAATGTGGCTGCTGAGATTGCTAAAAAACTTGGAGGTGATAAAGAGAAGAAGAAGAAGGTGGAGAGGCATAATGAGAAATGTATTGTGATCAAGGAGGTTGCTGTAGTGAAGGCCCCTATAACTTTTGTTTCTGGAAAAGGGAAGGATAAGTTATTTCCTGTCAACCTTGATGACACAATTCTTAAAGAAAAGGAAGACTTGACTGAGGAGGAGGCCACTATGTTAATGATAGATGAAAATGAAAACAATATTGCCTTTCAAGATGCAAGCTTTAACAAAAGAATTATGGATTTGAGAAGTCATCAAATAGAGACCCAAAGAAATTCTCTGAGCTTATGAGGCAATCAACAGTTGGTACAACTGTCTTAATGTCTAAAAGAAATAAGTGGGTGATCACAGTGAGGGTTGAAGGAGGACTGAGTTGGTATGTAAGTCTGGGGTACTCGAGCAGGTAATAAATTGCAGTGATTGAGGCCATAAGACTCGAGATTAAAATTGGAAGATCATTCTTGAATGAAAATCTCAAGAAAAATTTGATGAACATGATTAAGGAGAAGCTTCTAGAAATTACTCATGACCCTTTCAATACCAAATACAGCTTCTCTACAGATGAAAAGTTTAGATCAATGAATCAAGAAAGAGTCAACCAGTATCAACCAAGACTAGTAAGAGATGCTTGTGAATATTTCTCAAAGCTAGATCAAACTGATGAGGTAAAGATGGTGGTGAAAATCTTGAAGGATGAAGTTGATAGATTTGAAAGAAAGAAGGCTG
Source organism: Oenanthe sinensis (assembly GCA_028671895.1). Taxonomy (NCBI): domain Eukaryota; kingdom Viridiplantae; phylum Streptophyta; class Magnoliopsida; order Apiales; family Apiaceae; genus Oenanthe; species Oenanthe sinensis. The sequence continues at coordinate 2,126,893 of CM053808.1, forward strand.
AAATGATGGGGAAAAAAATTTGATGGTGGAAATAATGATAATGATGAGGATGGAAATCCTGATGGAGGTGCATGTAGCTCAAGCCAAACCAACAAAAATGGTAAAGGTTATTCTAGAGATGGTAATAAGGTGGATGAAAATGATGAGGATGATAAGAAGTACACAGACGGTGTAGAAGGAAGGGTAATGAAGCAGGTGGTTCTTGGTTTTAAAGCTGACAAGAAAGATGTTGTCATGCAAAATACTGTCAGGAGTGATAAGGTGTAACTTACTGTCACAAAACCAGAACCTGCTGTCAAGGATCTTGAACCTACTATCATGACCAATGTGACAAAAACTTCCAAAGATGCTGTTAGGAGTAATAGGTAGAAGGTACTATCAGAAGGTTGAAGGTTAAGGCAAATGCAAACAGACTAATTGGAGATGAAACATTTGGAACTGGATTAACCAAGTCCATGGCTAGCAGAGCATGCTTGAAGAGTATGCCTAACATATCTAAATGGAACCTGCTTACTGAGAGAGTTGAAGATGAATGTCTGGATGTCAGGAGACCAACAATTAACAACTTAGCAGAAACCAAGGCAGACTTAATTGCCAAAGTTACTGTTGAGTGGTCTGAGTATAACACTCTAAGCAAGGTAAACATTATCTACTCATATGGTCAAATTGAAGAAATGGTTTATGAATTGAAGGAGGCAAACTATTTTATGATCAAGAAGATGTTGTTACTCATTCAAGGATCAGACATTAAGACACAAGTCTTCAGGGGGATTCTAATCAGAAAATTCTTGGAGTTAATGGACTCATTCAAGCCCCATCCTCTAGATGGTGTTGAAGCTGAAAAACCTGAGCCAGTCATCTACTCTGATGGACTGATGTTTGAAAATGAGGAAGAGATCAAAGAATTCTGGATATGGATTCTTTGCAGGACAAGAATTCTGATTTACTAATCAAATTGGGGGAACAATTGTCTAAGTATCCCTATCATGAATAACATAAATTCATTCCTACTATCTAAAGAATAATCATTTCAAAGAAGAAGCAGAAATATGAAAGGAAAGTTAATTATGAAAGAACTTGGAAATGTCTTTTCAGAAATCCTGACAGAATCATTTTCTACAACACATGGGGAACTGCTGAGACAATCACTTTTGAAGAGCTTAAAGTGTTGGTAAAGAAAGAACTAAATATTGCAGAGTTGTTCAAAGTGAAATTATTAAATGTAACAAACTTTGAAGTCTTTGACCTCAAAATAAAAGCTCTAAGTTTATTTGATGAAGAAAAGAAGATGATAAAGCTGAGAAACAAAGGAGGGATAAAGAGGAAAAGGAAAGAATAGAAAATATTGCTAAAGCTCAAAGGGATGTGGACAATATCAAGAAGAAAATAGTAGAAGCCACAAAGGACTTTGAGACTGCTAAATTCAATGAAAAAAACCCAATGAGCCTTTCATACAAATCTCTAGTCTCATCAAATCCTCTAAGAATCTTGATTGATAATGTTGAAGTCAGATTGGAGGATTTTAAAATCCATAATACTGAAATTCTTAGGAGAATCAAGAGACTAACAATAAACTCAACAATTGTATATGAATTCAATCTAAGTAAAGCTGCAGAGAAAATCATTGATTCTAGAGATGATGAAGAAGCTTTGGTAGATAAAAAAAAGGCTAAACAAGGTGTTCTTTTCACCCCTGCCAGGATTCCAGAAAGACATATTTGGATCAAAATTTTTATGCATTACCAGAGGCCTAGTAGAAACCTATTACACTATGAAGGACTTGAAAGATTTCACAACATTGAAAGTGAAACAGGTTTTGAAGTGTGTAGCTGATTATGCAAATTCAGATGAAGAAAAAGTTGGTGTCAGGGATTCGAAATTCCTATATAAAGAACTGAAGGTGAAGAAGTCAAAAAGTTAGGAAAGCTCAAGCAAAATTTGAAGATCTGCTCAAACTAAAGGAGCATGTAGTTTGGGAATCTGTTGAATTTGTACTTGTAAATTTTTGAATATTTTCTGTACAAACACTTCAATTATTTTAGTTGAGTTAGCATCTGCAATTCACTTTAAATTTGTATTTATTTTACATAAAAATAAATTGGGGGAGATTGTTGGGGATTGTGGTGTAATTAACTAATTACTTAGTCTTAACATGCAAATAATCTAAGTAAAACATATTGTCATATGTATATTGACAGTATATTCAGTAGTCACTTGTAGACAGTACATTTAAGTATATGAGATACTGACAGTATGAATGATAATTATTGTCTTGTATAAAAGAATAAAATTAAGTCATGTAGTGGAAGTTCACTAAGTGTTCATGCACACCATGATTCAAAACTCAGAGAGCAACATTCAAGTACTCAAGCCTATGACAGTTCAATTCACGTGACAACACTTTGGAACAGATGACAAAAACTATTCCTTCGACAATAAACTTGGCGGAGAATGAAGACAACAAATTTTACTGATAACATCATTGGCGGGGATAGTTGACAGTAGCATTGAAGACAATATGTTTTGGATGGACTTCAAAACTTGACAACAAAGTATGTGGAGAAATAGATAATGTCATTAGTGTGAAGCTAAAAGTTGACAGTACACTTTTAATGAAGCTGACAGTCTGTTCCAGGTAGCAGACTAAGATAGTGAAAACACAAGTAATGATTTGGACATGTCTATCTAGTTTGTCAAGTCTACTACTGCAACTTGGGGGAAGACAAACAAAAGATAAAGTGTGCTCAAGGAGTCAAAGATTTCTGCATATCTCAGAGCTGCTTTATCTACAAATGGAATGAAGACAAATTTGAACGAGAAAAACACAATTTCTATTTCAAGTTTTGTTCTAGGACCAAGGAAAAGTGCACATGTAAGTGGGATATGTGTTTCAGTATAAATACACATATGTCACAAGTACTTTTTCTTATGCAACTAAGCTAGATTTTCTCTCAAGTATAGAAACACTATCAAATTCATTGTTATTGTTTTTATTGAAGTTGAAATTCATTTCCAGTCAATTGTAGCAAACCAAAAATAATAAAATTATTTTTGAAGTTTAAAAACACTGTCTTCTTTCTCTGCTTTTATTTTTCGCATCCTAAACTTGTTAATTATAATTCTTGTTTAATTTGGGAATACAAAGTAGTAACTCTGGTACTTGCAATGGAATGGAGTGCGAAGCAGCTGACCGAGTGGAAAGAGGCAAGGGTAAACTCTCAACTGAGTCCAACCAATATAGCTCAGGATAAACAAAAAGAGAATGCTAGATGGATAGCCCCGAGTGTTGGGAGTTTAAAGTTGAATGTTGATGCGTCAATTATACCCAATTCTGGTTTCTTTTCTATTGGTATGGTCCTCCACGATTATAGTGGCTCGTTTACTAGGGAAGGGTAATGAAATTTAGCACATAAGTATCTATGTTAGAAGCTGAGGTCATTGGTATATATGAAGCTCTTGAATGGGTCAGTGAACGGTCTGATAGTGTATGCATTGAGACAGACTCTCTCCTCGCAGCCACGACGCTTAACAAGAATATAGACTACCAGCATGAGGGGGGAAGCATCTTGGAAGGTTGCCATCTTCATCTTGCAGCTTAGAGTAATGTTACAGTCAGGCATGTTAGAAAGCTAACAAACAGGGCGGCCCATCTTATGGCTCGCGTCCCTTGTGAGTTTGATAGCTACAATGATTTTATGTCTCCTCTCGATTCTGTGTTGGAGTCTTTTGTTGGGAATAATTCATAACTAAACACAACAATGGGGCAGTTATATAAATAATTTAACAAGAACAGGCAGATTAAACCAATTAACAAAACAAAGCACGAAGGTAGAAACAAGATATATAAATCAGTAACTATAAAGACAAGAGAAAATATTGAATTCTTAACTCTAACAGAATCTTTTTTGCATACACTGATATAACCAATTTAACAGCTGAGTCGCCAAGCCTTGCAAGAAGTCTTGACTGTTCTTGAAGAGATTATTGCCTCACTATGATGTGTTGGGTTGCAGCAATATCACTTTCATGATAAAACAGCACAAAGTACTTCGTCCACAGATACATAGCACTCAACAACGACCTGCACCTCAGTTCACCCAGAAAACCTATGTATAATATGTATAATATGAATATGGAAGATACAGAGTATGGCTGCTAGGGTTTTCTCAAACTTGTATCCAAATTCCTCTTCTCTATCTCCAATGTTTTTATGTATATATAATACAATAAAATATAATAACAGATAAAATATTAATTAAAATAATTATTCTGACTTAAAAAGTATTTAATAGAATATATATTAGAATCAGTAACAATTATCAGAATTTACTGCCAAACACTGACAACAACTTTGCATACTCTGATTCTGACAGTAACTTAGCATACTCTAATGCTGACAGTAACTTTCGATACCCTAATCCTGACAACAAATTTGTATATACTTATCCTGACAACAACTTTGTAGACACTTATGCTGACAGTAACTTTGTAGACACTTATGCTGACAGTAACTTTTATCCTGACAGCAACTTTGTAGACACTTATGCTGACAGTAACTTTGTATACACTTATCATGACAGTAACTTTATAGACACTTATCCTGACAGTAACTTTGCATTCTCTGACAGTAACTTTGATTCAATATTCATATTAAAATAATATTTAAAATCATAATTAAATTAATTAATCATGTAATAAAACTCCTCGCCCAGGTCGCCTCGCATACGCGAGACGCCGAGACATTCGCCCAAATCGCCCTTCGACCCGACCCGACCCGACCCGACCCAAGTCGAAGCGATGCGTGACGATGCGGCGGCGGCGTGTGTGCGCGCGTGAGGACACACTAGTATACCATGCACACTCACATGCCTTAGTAGTTGATACTACTCTAACACATATATGCATATAAAGCACCTACACCCATATTACATTCTCTATGTGGGACAAACACTTTTAACCCATTCCAGGCTAACAACTTCTACTCAATTTATTTATGGATTACACTAAAAAAATGTCTTAGATCCAAACATGAAAGTTTAAGTCCTCATAACAAGGAACAACTTCCAATAGTTAGTTTTCGAAAATTACATCAAGAACATATATAAAATATGTCTTAAACTTTCCATTTTCTAACAATCCCCCATAAATCCATACAGAAATGCATATCAGGTTCTACTCATGACTTTCTTTTCAGAGTTGGTACCGGTCAAGGTTTGAACCCTCCTACGTCCTCTATTTCGATGGCTATCAGATATAGATGGAATGTTTCACCTTGAATCTTTATCCGTTTGTGTGTAACCACACTCCATAGACGACAACAAGTCAAAGACTATGGTGCCGATCTACGGCTTTGAGACGTTAATGGTCATGTCTCGATCCTGTTCGTCGAATGTTTCAAGGAATAACCCTATCCTCTAATTGCAACCACACAATAACATTCGCTTAGCTGGGCATCTCCATAGATGTACTACCAACATCTCGTCTCACGAATTGACCCCATTCAGAGTTCTTAAAACTCTTGCTAACTAGCAGTTACAGTACCTCTTGAGATTTACAGGGGAAAGACTTAGATACGTAAGTATCTAGATATATGTAGTAGAGGTACTACTGAATAAGCCTTACAACTTGTTATTACCACATTGAATACACTTCGAGGGATCTCCTCTCAGGTGTATTGGGTTCCCACTGTTGATGACTCAAACTGAGTTGTCAGTCTCATCCGCAACCTTGACTTAAGGACAATAACATGCTCAAGTCCCTTAGTCAAAGGATTAGCCAGGTTGTCTTGAGTTCCAATAAACTCAATAGTAATGATCCTGTCAAACACCAAACCCCTTATAAACTTTAGTCTAACTTGGACGTGTCTCTTTGTTTTCACATTATACTTCTTACTGTTTATCTTGTCGATAGTTGTACGACTATCACATTAAACAATAAAAGTCGGAAGCTGTTAGCTTACTATAGGAATCATAGACATAAGTCCATGCAACCATTTAGTCTCGGTTCCCGTGGCATCTAATATACACAACTCAGCCTCAAAGGTAGACCGAGTTACAATAGCTGTCTAGCAGACTTCCAGGATATAGTTCCACCCGCAAGGGTAAATACGTATCCAGTCACTCCATTGGAACCAGATTTCTTAGCTATCCAACTTGCATCACTATATCCCTCTAGCACTCCAGGAAACCTCCTGTAATGCAAACCAAGGTAGATGGTGCCTTTTAGATATCTAAGCACTCTATCAAGAGCATCATAATGAGTCTTGTTTGGACAGCTTGTATATCTAGCTAACTTAGACACAGAATATGAAATATCTTGTCTAGTACCATTAGCAAGATATTGCAAATTCCCAATAATCTGAGAATATCTCAACTGAGACACATGAACTCCTGACTTATTCTTCACAAGCACAACTTTTGAATCATATGGTGTGCTTGCGATTCTACAATTTGAATAACAATACTTCTCAAGTATAGATTTCTCTATATAATGAGATTATGACAAGGTTATTCTATCAGCTGACTGAGTCAGCTTGATACCAAGAATCACGTTAGCTTCACCCATATCCTTCATTTCAAAGTGCCTTTTCTAAAACTTTTTGTCTCGTTAATAATCTCAATATTAGTTCCAAACAACAGTATGTCATCCACATACAGGCACAAAATTACTTTATCATTTCCTTTAACCTTATAGTAGACACACTTGTCACTTTCATTAACCAAAAAATACGAAGTCAAAACAGTCTTATCAAACTTTTTGTGCCAGTCTCTAGGAGCTTGTTTCAAGACATATATTGACTTGACTAACTTACAAACTTTCCTTTCATTTCCAGAAACAATAAATCCCTCAGCCTGATCCATATAAACCTCTTTTTCAAGATCACGATGAAGAAAAGCTGTCTTTACATCCATCTGATGAATGATAAGATCATGTAAGGAAGCCAATGCTATAAGCATTCAAATTGTTTTCATTCTTGCAATAGGAGAGTATGTATCAAAATAGTCAATGCCTTCAATTTGTATAAAACCCTTAGCTACCAGCCTAGCCTTATACTTATCTATTGAGCCATCCGAGTTCATCTTTCTTTTGAAAATCCACTTACATCCTATAGTAGTACACTAAGGAGGGATATCAACTAACTCCCATGTTCCATTAGAAATAATAGAGTCGATCTCACTTTTTACAGCGCCTTTCCAGTGCCTTGACTCTGAAGAGTCCATGGCCTGCCAAAAAGATAAAGTTTCATCCTCGACATTGTAAGTGATAAAATCACTTCCAAAGTCCTTGACCATCTTTGCACGCTTACTCATTCTAGGTTCCTCTACTTCGTTAGAAGTAGAGCTATTAACATGATCCGCCCCTACATTTGTCATCCTTTTCACATGATCAGGAATGGAACTCGATGTGTGAGTGAGATCATCATCAGAAATACCCTGAGGTATACCAGTCTTCATAGGGAACACATTCTCAAAGAATGTTGCATCACGAAACTCAACTATAGTGTTTTCCACTATACCATCTATGTCAGATTTTAACACTAAAAATCTCATAGCGGTAGTGGTTTCAATATAGCCCAGAAAGACGCAATCAATAGTTTTCGGTCCCAGTTTCTTTCTCTTGTGTTCAGGGACAAGTACTTTTGCAAGGCATCCCCACACACGAAGATACTTTAAATTAGTCTTCTTGCCTTTCCATAATTCATAAGGTGTCTTGTCCATATGTTTCAGAGGGACTCTGTTCAGAATATGGCAAGCCGTTTTCAGAGCCTCTCCCCACATGTACTTAGGCAACCCATAATTAATAAGCATATTGTTAATCATATCTTTAAAAGTTCTGTTCTTTCGTTCTGCCACCCCATTAGACTCAGGAGTGTATGGTGGAGTCACTTCATGAACTATACCATTGCTTTTGCAAAATTCATTAAATGACGTACCCATATACTCTCCACCTCTATCGGATCTCAAACGTTTAAGTACTTTACCAGTTTTTGTTTCAGCTTCATTTTTATACATAATGAATTTATCAAGTGCTTTATCTTTATGTTTAATCAGATAAACATGGAAATATCTACTACAATCGTCTATAAAGGTAATGAAATATCTTTTATTATCTTTAGTCAAAACACTACCGAATTCACATATATCTGTGCCAACTAATTCTAAAACTTCTGAATCCCTAACAACATTATGAAAGGGTTTCCTAGTTAATTTAGCAGTCACACATATTTGACATTTAGTTTTCTTTTCAATGGCATACTTTAAAATCAACTCTAAATTCATCATATTATTTAGAGTACCAAAATTTAGATGACCAAGACGTGAGTGCCATAAATTGGTTGATTCAACACAATTTACAGAAGGAACAACATTATTATTAATAAAAATGTCCAAAACAGGCTCCACATTTATTAAAAATAATCCATCAGACAAGTAACTTTTGCCAAAAAATACACAAATATGTGTAATAACTACTTTATTACACTTCAAAGAAAGTGCAAACTCAATGAACTCTAGTTTATACATGGGATCAACAACAACCTCCACATAGATGAGTTTGTTCATTTTGTTTACATCACCCCAATACTTATCATATTTATCTTTCATTTTTTCACCCATTGATCTCATATCAACATCATCACTCTTCATCCCTTCTTTCAATAAATAATTAACCGTACTAATCTCATGATAAAAAATATTAGAAGTAACATACAAAGAACCCGAAGTTCTCAAAGTTAGTTCATAAAAATGAACCAACATATCAACCAACCTTCTAACATTACCCCAATCCCAAGATGTAGGAACCCCATTAGCCTCATTAAGCTCATGTACAAAGTATGGATCCATTTTTTTAAATAATTCAAATGCTTTTTGAAGTTTTTGAGCAACATTTAGCATTAATTAAGTTGAATTCCATCTTGTACTTACATCCAAGCATAACATAGATTTACACTCAATATTTTGTAACTCTTTGACCCGACATCATAAAGTATGTAGTCTACTTTTTCTTTTCATCCAAAAAAATTTGATAACAATCTCGTACTACGGTAAAACGTGATGACATCTTAAAAAGTGGTTGAGTAGTTTGCATGAAGTCATTAAACCCTTGACCCTCAACAAATCTAAAAGGTGAAAATGCACACCTAGAGGGGGGTGTGTGAATAAGTGTTATGGCTAACAATGACCGATTTTAATTTTACCAAGTTGTTAAAACTGTCAGCTAGCTAAGTTTAATTATAAGTTTAATTACAATTCATTGTCATCTAGCTACTATATGTAATGCAATATAGAAAAAGTAAATAACACAAGATCTTTTAGTCAGGTTCGAACCCTAATCCCCTATAGTCTACGTCCTGGTCCCCTACTAACTGATAAGAGAAAATATTATTAATCAATGAATAACCAATTACAAGATTACAATAATATTCCTCTTTTGATCCCTTGCAGCTGATTCTAGCTTACTGAAATACATGTTCCCTGAACTAATCTGTCCTCTAAGCACTATACTACCCTAGTATAGCCTTCTCTAACCTCTAGTTCCCTTGAACCCTGTTTCACAAGCCTAGCAATCCAACCACAACTTGATTACAACCAAATGATTATGAGTGAATAAAATTTACGACTCAAACTACGAACTCTTCACGTATAGATATATGATATATAATACTAGAGCTCAAATAGATATAGATATGAAATCTTTGAGTTGAAAAATGTGTGTATAAATTTTTCAAATCAATGTATTCTTCACTTGTTTAAGATAAAAGAGTATACACGCTAATATATATACGAATAATATTATCCAAATTAGCCTAATAATTTGCAACGTTCATGTAACAACACAACGCTTAAGTTTGTTTTAGATAATTAAAATAAGATATTCAAATATACGAATATTGAGGATAAAATAAAAGATAATACATTTAAAATTTAAACCCAAATATAAGTTTGAAATAAAGAAAAGGATTTGTTAAAGAAATGAACTTTAAGATAAGAAACAAATCCCTATAAAGTAGGAAAACATTTTGACATAGATAAAATAGATTTAAATAATATTTCTGAGCTCTAATAAATATATTCATATATTTATATTAGATAAGTTCCAACAAATAAAGATCCTAAAGGTTCTCCTATTAATTCGAAATCCAGAAATCCAATGTGCACAAAACTCCTTCCAGTAACAACTTGCTGGAATACCCCATTTTCCTGCTTTTAGCTTACTGTCATAACATTAGTTGTTATACTGATATTTTATATCAGTACACTAACACCTGCAAAACAATGTTAGTACACAGCTTGCTATTTTATATCATGTACAAGCTTTCATCTTGCTAACAGTGTTATCATCAAAATCAAAAGGGTTTCAAACGGAAGTTCATCAATGATAATCATTGAAGCTAATTTACGTCTAGAAGCTTTTTGATCAAAATGTCATTTCTTAAACATACTCTCACTTTCTCCTACTGATTGTAAGACAATTACGTTTGTTTTGAATCACCACTAAGTGAATGTTATTTGCACATAACCATATGTTAAAAATATATTCATTTGATGATGTATAAAATACTAGAACAGAGTCTAACATAGATGTATCTGTAATAAAATAAGTCTTTCTAGTCTTTGATCAAAATAAATATAAATCAGAGTCTAGTTAGTCCCTGTACAGGTATCAAGAGTATTTGTACTTAGAAGATTTTCAGGAGAAATAAAGCCAGAGTCTAGAGTTCAATCGGAGTCTAGAGTTCAATCAGAGTCTGTATATAATCAAAGTCTATAGTCTGTCAGATACTGAAGATCATTAGAGTCTGAAGGTTTTCAGAGTCTATAAAGCCAAAGCTGAATTTGGAAGATGATCACAGTAATGGAAAGTCTTCGATGATAAAGGAAAATATATTGCAGATATGCTATGGAAAGGAAGAAGAATCACAAAAGAAAACTGGTAGCTAATAATTAGGAATTCTATTCCTATTATAATTTGATTTTCTGTTATTAGTTGATATGCAACTCTCTATATAAACACTCTATGTAACTTAATTTAAAAGGTCAAAGTTTTTGAGAGCATAGAGATAGAGAAAGTTGTTGTGAGAAACACAGAGAATCTATTAGGGTTTGTGTACACCCTAGGAGAGTTTTTATTCATATATCAATAATACAAATAGTATTCATTCACAGCTTTGTGTTTGTTCTTTGTTCTTAATTCAAAACTTTAATTTATATTAAGTTGATTTTAATCAGGCAAAAGAGTATACACGTATTCAACCCTCCTTCTACTTGTGTAATTGGGGAAACACCATATGCTTGTTAAGTGAAGTTGTACCATTCCTTCTAGAATGACAACAATATACCTTTTCACAGTAATTGCATTTAGCTTTTTTGGTGCCATCTGCATCCACAAAAGGGGTGAAATGATCCCACGCTTCTGCCCTCGTTTCCATAGACTTCCTTTTCTTCGACACAAAACTCGTTGTTTGATTATTAGGATCATTAGAACCCTCAATCTCTGGTTGTGAAGACATAAACTGAAAAAAGATATAACAGTGCAGACATAAGTCACACATAACACAGACAATCAACACGAATAAAACATAATAGTAAAAATCAGGAGATAAGTACTACTGTACTACTACCTTAAACCCTTTAAAATATGTGTCAGCATACGACATATCGGATATATATGATACATACGAACTATGAAACTAATTAGGAAAAAGAAGAACTAAAGAAGAAAATAAATACTTAATTGAAATTAGATTCTTGATTCATGAAGTCAAAAAAGATCCTTGAATCTGGAACTTGTCGATCAGGGATTTAGGTGTTTTCAGTCGCTTAGATCTAGGTTAAGAGTTAAAAAGGAAAGAGCTGCGGAGAGTTTAGACTAAAGAATATATACGATATGTATATAAGTATAGTAATATATTATATATAAAATATTAAAATTTTAATTATATATAGAATTTGATTGGGTCGGTTCTACCCGAATTAGTTTTCTAAACAACCTAACCGGACAGTTTTATTTCGATTTGCATAAAAAAACTGAACCGACCAAAATTTTAAAAAATTTAAACCAAACCGAATCAAAATTCTACAGTTCGGTTCTAATTCGTTTTGCTCGGCCCTAATTATTAGCCAAATTAAATAATTTAATTATGAAAATATTAAAATGAACAATTAAGAACCGAAGAAATATTAATTAAGCAGAATATTTTATTGATTTCGTATCTAATTGATACAGTTGGAAACAATTTACGACGAGATTCGCTATCAATGGCGTTTGGTGGCGCACCTATGGGAACGAAGATGCACTACATTTCAAGTATCTTGGGATCCCATTCGTGTATACGTGCATGTCTGTGTATAGCCAAGTTGATATAGGCATGTATTTGTATGTAAAATCTTGCGTTTAACTAGGCAAGATATACGGGAATATTCTACCACATGCAATGCAAGCACTGCTCGACTCAATTAACAAGTACATCTCCAATAATCTTGGCCTCCCAATCTAGATTTTCGTATCTTTTTTCATGTAATTAACCGATGTCACACAATGACACAAGTACCTAGCTAGTACTATTTCTAATTTTACATTTATCAATCAACTTCAAATTCCAACAAAGATGGCAACGCTCAATTCTTTTTAAATTTTCATAGAATTAATTTTAGATATCTTATCTTAATTTTCATAATATAGTCGAATGAGATACAATAAAATATTTTATAAAAATATTGTACTCCCTCGGTCCTTTTTTACGTGAATTTTTAAAAAAAATAAAATTTAAGCAATCTTTAATTATATAATTTATTTATGTGTTTATACTTAATAAATGCCTTCAATAACAAAATAAAATTAAAAATATATAAATTGTAATGTCAAACATGAAAAATAGAAATAAGAGATAATCTTGAAAAAATATATAAAAAATGTATTAAAAGAAAAGTGATATGAACAAATAATATTTTTTTTTTTTGAAAAAGAGACAAACAAAAGGAGATGGAGAGAATATTTCATTCAACTATGTTACACAATATTTTATGACAATCATAATGGCATTAATACTAGGCTACTAGCTATATCCGTTGTTTATATATATGCACGGGGTGAAATGCAAGTTTTTTCAAAATTTATCCTATAAATGTATTGAATTCGCCAAGGTATATGATACTAATGTTTATAAAAAATTATGAAAATGAAAATTTGCTTGCAATACGTATAAAATATCGATTTAAATATATATGGATAAAATTGTTAAAAATAAAATACTATATATTCATCCCGTTTGTAATTTATAGGAGGTTAAGATAGCTTGTAATTTGTAGATTAAGATTCTGATATTTTGTAATTGATCATACCGAATCATAATTTTTGAAAACTATACAAATCACTCAGATTAGATTAGTACATTTAGGGGTGTATTTAACTGTGTTGAATTTTTTTAGATTAATGATAATTCATGAATTTTGTTTGATTTTATAAATCTGTTGATTATTTTAAATTTATATAGAATTGATATGGACATTTTTGGATTCTACGAAAATTCTATAAGATTTTATTTGATTGATTTATGAGAATTTGTGTGCGTTCCACATAATTTAAAGAATTTTATTGAATTAATTTTACATTACTTTTTAAACTTCATAATATTCTAATATTAATTAATAACATAAATATTTAAATTATAATTAATAAAATTGTGAATTGATATAAAATAATTTTTAAAAGTTCATTTGCATAAAGTAAATTAATATGATCCAAAATAAAAATAATAATATTTAAATTAAAAAAATAGAAAACACATACACTAATAGGTTGGAAGAAGGCACTATTCTCGGGTCAGCAACAGTACTGACCTTCATGTTGGCCGGTGACTCTACTTTGTGAAGGGTAGGAATCTCACCCATTATATATGAGTAAAATTTATGAATAATTTTTTGGATGAATAATTAATCTGAACATTTGAATAAATAATATCATTTATTAATAAAAAAATTCAAATTTATTGGATGATAATAATATACTATAATATCCTATTAAATAATTAATAGAGCTTGACAAACAAAATAAAAGTTAATAATGAAAGTCAAAACTAAAAAAATAAAAATAAAAATAAAATTATTATAAAGGAATAGACAACTATTAAAAAATAATACTACAATTGTTTTATACATATACAACCATTTTAAAATAGAATTATAAGCAATGGATTGTATAATTTATAATAAAAAATATTGAACATATAAATTTGAATAAAATTAAAAATATTATAACATGATATAAAATGTAAATGAAAACTTATAAATATTCTAAAATAATTATATATTGTATAACTTATAATTTAGTATAAATAAATAAATAAAATTAAAAATATTATAACATACGAGTAATATAAAATGTAAATGAAAATTTATAAATATTATAAAATACTTATATATCATACAAGTTATAATTTATTATAAATAAATAATGTATTATGATTAATAATCTTGCATAAATTAAAATTCTATTAATTTATATGTCATAACAGAAGTCTAAATAAATTATTGTCACAATCTCAAAATGAATAATCACTTTATTTGAGAGAATTTTAACTTAGAATATTTACACTTTGTCAACCATTCTTCACATCCATTGATGAGATATCAATCGAAGCAAATAAAAATCAGTTGATTAGATGATCACATCTATCGATATATTACAATCAATTGATAATACAAGGAATTCTAAATCACTATTACAATTCATTTTATCAGTTGATTAAAAACAATTTCAACTGATAAATGGTTCTCTAGTCAATGGATATTTATAGATCACATATCCATTGATCAGTTATAAAATTAAGATCAAAATTAAAATTCTAGGTCATTTGTTATCATCATACAACATGATTCCTAACAATCTCTCCCTTTTTATAAATATGAATAATAATCATAAATCTAGGTTGATGATAACAAAACCCTAAATATTTATCAATACAGTAAGAATCATAATTTGACAAATTAAAAGATATGAGACATTTAAGTACCAGTAGCATATAATTTTTTAGAAGAATTCTAATGGTCTTGATTTGTCTAGTTTCTTGTATTCCTTATGCTAGACTCAGCCATCTCTCTTTTCTCATTCTCCATTTGTCTGAACAATGATCCCTTCAGTATCTTCTCATCTTCAAAACTATAGTCCAATTGACTTGCCAAGTAGTTTAGCTCCTGGTTTGGCTGTTTCCTGATTTCCTTGCAAATATCAATGCATCTTCCCTTGTCATCCCTGTCAGTGTAGAGCATCATGTAGAAAGGCTCATGGAGAACTTTCCTCTCTTCATGATTCTAGATTTTTATTATTTCCTCCTTTTCTTCCTGAATTGGGGTCTCTCTCATGGTGGTCATCCTCTGTAAGATATCCTTGACTAGTCCTTGTATCAAATATTAATTTCTGTTGAGAAGAGTATAAATTTTCTTTAGAGTAGCATAGTCTTATTCCATCACTTGTGAAAAGGTAAAAGTGAGATGTGAACCATCTTCATATTCAAGATGAAGAAGATCGACACCCCTCTTCCTTTGGCCTTTTATAACAATCAATCATTTTGATCTAATTGGGATGTAATTGCATGCCTTTGACCGAAACAATTTTACTTCTCTTGGTTGATCACTGTCAGCTTTTTGAATTTTAGTCTCCTTTGGCTGTTTCTCCTCAGCCACTTCACCTTCATCAATATTCAATTTCCACTTTACTCATACAGCTTTGAGGATCTATTTGCTCTTTTCTTTGTCCTTGATTTCTTCTCAGTCTGCTTCCTTCTAGCTTCAAGAATCTTTTCATTCTCTTCATAAAATTGCTATTGAAGAATCATGGCTAGTTCTTCTCCTGCCTGCTCATGCTTTATCATGTCCTTAACACCAACAACTATTTCATTGTGTAATAATTTCTCACCACCACCTGAGATAGTTTTCTTCTTCTTTTCTTCTTCAATCATTATACCTTTCCCTTTCCTATCTCCAGGCTGAGAGCTTCCTTCATCCATTCTTATTCCTCCAGCCTTATGAGATTCAACAACCACAGTTTCAGATATTGACCTTGTTGGCAATGAAGTAGTTGTTGTGATCTCAATTGGCTTTTCTGTATTTTCCCAGTCGTACAAGTAGAAGGGGGGGGGGTTGAATACTTGTATGTCTTTCCTGCCCAATTTAAAATCAAATTAAGAACAAACTCAAACACAAAAATATGAATAAGTACTGTTTTGTATTATTGATTTGTGAATACAAAACTCTCCTAGGGTGTACACAAACCCTAGCAGCTTCTCTGTGTTTATCACAGCAACTCTCTCTATTTCTATGCTCTCACAAAATTTCACTCAGATGATTATTGTTTCGACTTTCACACTTTTACAATTAGGTTACATAGAGTTTATATAGAGAGCTGCCTATCAACTAATAACAGAAAGATAAATTACAATAGGAATAGAATTCCTAATTATTAGTTGACAGTTTCCTTCTAGAATTCTCTTTCTTTCCCACAGCATATCTGCAATATATTTATCCTGATCTTCGAAGACTTTCCATTCCTGTGATCTTCTTCCAAATTTATCCTCAACTGTATAGACTCTGAAATCTTCAGACTCTGATGATCTTCAGACTCTGATCACATGTAGACTCTGATAGATCACAGACTCTGATAGTCTATAGACTCTGATCACCTTCCAGACTCTGATCTTCATGCAGACTCTGGTTTCACTTTCTACAGAAATTCTTCTAAGTACAAGTAACATGAATGTTGACCATCTAGACTCTGATTATTCATTTCAGAGACTAGAAAGACTTATTACAGATAAACTAATCTAGACCCTGTTCTAGTATTTTGTACATCATCAAATGAATATATCCCTAACAATCTCCCCCTATTTATGCTTTATAAAATGTAAGCATAAATCAAGGTTTGATGATGTCAAAACTAAAGAATAAAACTAATAATCTAGAACAGTATAAAAGAATTAAAAAAGAAAAAGAATTACTTCTCATTTAATCTTCTCAAAGGCTGGATTGTTCTTCAAAAATGAATTTAGCATATTTTCTTCCACAATTGCAAGAGCTTCACCAACAAACTTCTTTAATTTCTTCATTTCTTCATTTGAACATTTAATTTGACAGTAAGCTGCTCTCAGATCATTTGCACTACTTTCTTGATCTTTTAAGTCCTTCAACATCAGAACACTAACTTTCCCACTCATAGGCTGAAACCCAAAGTAATGACCCACACCTTCTTGAAATTTAATCTGTTTTTCCTCCAATGGCATGACTTGATCATTTCCCTCAGTATCAACATATTTTAAAGAAAATTTGCTCATTTGTCGATTTGCCTGTCTGTGCAAAATCAGCTTCCTATCAATCTCCTTGAACCATTTGTGTGTGACAGCTTCTTTGCTCTTGTTAACTTCATAAGCAATTTGAAGTAGAAATCTAATATACTGTAGTTCCTCAGCCTGTTTGAAAAAGATAAAATTTGACTGACTAATCCATCTTACACTTCCACCTTCTAAGAAGTAAACCAGCATCTCATTCTTCACCTTTTCTGTACCTCCCTGACCTCCTTGTATCTTCTTTTCAAAAACATTATACACAATTTGAGCAGACACCACTTTATTTAAGTGCTTCTGAGTGATCTTCTCAAACTGCCTATCTGTCAAGGATTGAGGATCCCTGGTTAGAGTAGATGTTCTGTCAATGTCAGATTCTTCAAATCCTCCAAGACCTATCTTCTTTTTAGCTCTAGGTTGCAGATTTGATTGACTGCACTTCCAGTATGAAGGTTCTTGAGTTTGATCAGAGTCTGACTTCTTTCTTTGCTTATCAGAGTCTGACTTAGACTCTGATTTCCCATGTCTAGTCCCTGACTGATGTGTTGGAGTTCTTACTACTCCAGATTGCTTTTGTTGCACACCATCAGGACCCTTAGAACCATGAGAACTATCTCCATCATCACCATCTCTCCTCCTTTTAACTCCCCTTGATTGATTCTTGCATCCCTCATCCTTATGTCTCCTGGAGGACTCACCTTGCTTCACCTTCTCCCCCTTTTTGACATCATCATTACTAGTTACAGCCAAAAGAATCTGTTCAAGAACAGTGGAGATATTTGCCTGGGCTGCAATAACTGAATCAACCTTAGTGGTCAAATCAGAAACTGTAGTTTGAAGAGAGGCTTGAGTGGTAGTGATAGCAGCCAGAGCATCTTTAAAAGCGACCTCTTTGGATAATTGAAGAGAGTGAATTCTGTCAAATCTTGTATTGAGCAGAGAAGTTATATTATCAACACCAGTGAGCTTTGTTTGAATATGAGAAATGTCCTGAACCACACTGGATAACTGAGCAGCAACATCAGGCAGCTTAGCTTTAACAGCTCCATCTAAGACTTGATCCTCTTCACCAGGATAGTAACCATGTTCCTGTTGAAAAGATTTTTTCTGAAAAGCCTTAAGTCTCTCAGAAAGATGAATATCCAAAATACACTCAAAAGAATCTTTATCATTGATGCCTCTTTGCTGTGCAGACTCCCAAGACTGAGGAAACACCTGATCAAAATAGATAAAAGAAGGAGTAACAAGATCATCATCTGTAGAATGGCATTCCTCAGCAACAGGCTCTGGCTTTGTGAATGGAGGTGTAGACTCTGGTGGTGTAGACTCCGAAACTGCAAACGGAACTACAGACCCTGACTCCTCCTGAGAGTGATCAGAGACTGTAGACTCTGGAAGTCTAGCCCTTATAGGCATTATTAAAAGAGGTTCTTCTGACTTCAATGTTGCAGCCTCAGTGAAAATGACAGGGTTATCCACCAAAGCCTCCATGACTCTATCTGCTCTCCTTGCTAGAGAATCCACCAGGTGAAGTTGGGGTCTCTGTGTAAATGATTTCTGAGCAGCAAGAGCCTCCTCCTGTTTGCCAATCTGCACAATCAAACATAGTGAATTGTCATCCATCCCCTGCTCCAACTCATTGGACCAACTCTTTGGAAAATCTTGATCCCAATAAGTAAAGCTAGGTTTAGGATACCCTATTCTCTCATGCTCACAGTGGGGTTGGACACCCACTTTCTCAATCTCACTCAGGCTCTCTACAGCCTTATCTACCTCTCCTTTTACCTGGTCCAGTGCCAGCCTCTCAGAATTTTTGTCACTCAATTTGGAGGGTGCACTCAGTAAACCTACAGAAGAGGGGTTGAGAGAGAAAAATGGTGCTTCAATACCTGAACCACCTTGATGGAGGGGAACCCCTTCAAATGTCTGAAGGCTAGGGGTTGCCACCAAGGGGTGAGCATCAACAGATTCTGAACCCTTACTAGCATCTTCTCTCTTTTCAGAGTCTGTTGGCTCCAGTATTCCAGTCTCAGGGTCTACTCTAGACTCTGACTGCTTCAGCATGACTTCATTAGAAGCCAGAGTCTGAGTGTCACCATCTTTGACTGTTTGTGCATGAGACTCCCCCTCAAGGTGGATAGACTCTGATAGAATAGATTGGGAAATTTCTGCATGAGCAACCATCAGAGTCTGTCCTCCCATATCACTGGGGTTCTCATCAGCTCTTTGGTGAGTTGTCAAGGAGGGCTCAACAGCATACTCCCCTGCCCCACTATCACCCAACCTCTGACTAGGTGGTTCTTGTGTGGGTGAGGCAGACTGAGCATCTCTATCACTAGTCACCACTGGTGCACTAGTCCCATCCTTCAACTGCCTTGCACCACCTGCTACCTCCTGTTGTTCTTCAAAAATAAATGCATCCAACTTGTGATGAAAGGCCCTGAGATGGATTGCATTGATTGCCTGGGCATCTGTGAGATTGAAGAGGTCCTGCAGTTCCCTTCTTACTCTTTGAAAATATGTGCCCTTAAATTGGTCCAGTCTACTTTGGTAGGTTGGATAGATGTATTTGTTGGCAATTGTACCTATATTATGGACAAGATAGTCAGCCACCTGTCTTGACAGAGGTTGAATTTGAGAGATCCATTGAATGGCTATCCTGTAGGTAACTCCATTATCCCAAATTGCTTCATAGTTAAAAACTGGTTGCTCAATCTCAGTTTCCAACTCAACAACAGACTCTGAGGCTCTCCTTTTGTGGACCTTAAGCTTTTTAGGCTTCTTTGTAATTTGCTGTTCAGAGTCTGGCACACCTAGTGCTTTGAGAACTGCATTTGTTCTGCCTTCTATGAGCCCAGCTGCTTGTTCTTGGAATGAAGATTTGAATAGGTAGCTATAAAGATTTTTGACCACATCCTGTGCAGACATTTGTAGCTCCTGTTCCATTCTCTTCCTTAGGGCTTCATAGGTTGAAAGAAAATCCAAGACTTGAGATTTAGTCTGATATTGCTCTGGATCTTCAACTGATTCCACCAAAGGATATAAGAATATCAGTGCCTCATCACTTGGAGTAATGATCTCATCAATTAGGCACGAGGCTGCATCCAATGGCATTCCTTCCCAAAATGTGTCATGATCAGAGTCTAAAGGCAGTCTAGACTCTGACTCAACATTAGACTCTGGTTCAGGTATTTTCTTGATTTCAGAGTCTGGCTCTGCAGGAGCCCTGGGAGCATCTGTTTCCTGCAAAACAGGGTTAGTACTAATAACAGGCTTGTGTGTGTGTGCAGAATAAGCCTTCCTTAACCTTCTGTACTTCTTAGCAAAAGATTTCTCAGGAGACTCAATGTGAGAATCCTGAGGTGCTCCCCTAGGTTTTTCAGAGTCTGTAGCCTTTTGAGAGTCTACAGACTTGGCTTGAAGGTTAGAATCAAGTGTATCATGACCTTCCTTTAGCAAAGAAAGTCCTTCAACAACTTGCTTCTCTAGTGGATTGAGCTCCTCATCACTGTGCTCATCTATAAGCCTAGATTGAATCAATTTTCTTCTCTTTACAACTGGTGCCTGTTGAGAGACACCAGAGGTTGGTTTCTTTTTGGATTTTGGTTTGGAAGATTGTATAATTGAAGGGGATTGGGTGACTAGGGTAGGTGCAGGGGGACTCTCCATTACTTGTTCCTGCACCATTTCACCACCAAAAAATGAAGCATTGTAGATAGAGGGTTTGTAGGATGAGAGTTTTACCTGTATTACCTGTGGATATGTCATTGCAGGTAGACTCTTCTTTTTGTCATCAATTCTCTTAATGTCAGAGAATATCCTCCTTTGTTGTTTGTATGCCTGCACACAGCAATCATCTGCCAACTTGGTTGACATGTCAGGAATGAAGTGATTGAGGAGAATCATAAGAAATATATGATAGTAGACTTTCTTTCTCCCCTCATGCACATTATTTAATTTTGCTCCCATTTGAGTGAGCAACATATCACCAATGTTGATTATTCTATCAAATAGGAGACTATGACCAATTTGATAAGTAATAGCAGTAATAGCATCAAATCCACTACACTTACCAGTAAAACACTTAGCAATTTGATCGAAGAAAAATGACCATTCTTTCCTTAAGTAAGGCCTAGTTATCTTGCTCATGTTATCTAAGCTAGCAGAATAACCTATTGCCTTAAACATGCTTTTAATGTCATCATCAGATACAATTTCATCAAAAGTAGACTTAACAGGCAGTTTAAACACAGAATTAAGCACATCTGCAGTGACATCAAATGTAGTCGAACCAAAGGTAAACATTATTTTACCTGGTTGATCCTGAGAAGGATCAACTACCTTTGCAGTGCTCCATGCTTGTGATACAACATCCATGTGAATGACTGGTGATGCCTTGAGAATGTAGTGTAGCTCGGATTGCTCCAAGAAATCCATCACAGGGTAGTAGTCAGCGTCTACCCCTTTCCTATCTCCAAGAGCAGCAACATGATTTGTGGTCATGAACTCGAAATCCCCAAATGTGAACGCAATCGCCTTGGGTCCTCTCATGACAGTAGAAACGGCAGCCATTAAAGTTGTTAAGTTAAAAGTGATGGAGAAGCTTGAAGAATTTAGCTAGGGTTCGTAAAAAGCTCTGTGAATATTTTTGCCTTAGAAATCAATTGCAATAAACAAGTGAGTAAATTGTATGAAAAATTCTATTTTGTTTAAGTTGCATACAATACACACGAGTCTACAGCCTGTATCCGGTCAAAAAAATAACTGTTACCGCCTATTTCAAGTCATTTGAACATTTTAAATGCAATCAGAGTCTGCAGGCGCGAATTTTAACCGTTTCAGAGTCTAGGTGATAATTTTCTTAGAGTCTACTGACTTTCAGAGTCTACAGACTCGTCAGAGTCTAGACTCTGTCAAGGTAAAATACCAAACAAAATGTTGCACTAACAATTAATCACAGTGTGTTAAGACAGGGACTATAATTAAAGTACATACCTTGCTTCTGTAATTTTGATCACTTACATATTTAACATACCTAATTCACCTACCAGTTTGAGAAAGGTAGATTCATCAAGTGGTTTTGTCAAAATGTCTGCAATCTTTCTGTCAGTTGGAACATAGTGAAGTGTCACAGTACCATTTTCAACATGTTCTCTAATAAAGTGATACCTGACATCAATGTGCTTTGTTCTGGAGTGTTGGACTGGATTCTCTGCAATTTTAATAGCACTAGTATTATCACAATACATAGGAATATTTGAGAATGTTAGTCCATAATCAAGTAATTGATTTCTCATCCACAGGATTTGAGCACAGCAACTTCCAGCTGCAATGTATTCAGCCTCAGCTGTTGAGGTTGATACAGTCTGTTGTTTCTTGCTAAACCAAGAAATTAATCTGTTGCCAAGAAACTGGCATTGTCCTGTTATGCTTTTCCTGTCTACTTTGCATCCTGCATAGTCAGAATCTGAATAACCAATTAGTGAAAAATCTGACTCTCTAGGATACCAAAGTCCAAGAGTTTGTGCCCCCTTGAGATATCTAAAAATTCTTTTCACAGCTATTAAATGTGATTCTCTAGGGTCAGCTTGAAATCTAGCACATAGACAAGTTGCAAACATTATGTCTGGTCTACTAGCAGTTAAATATAACAATGAGCCAATCATACCTCTGTAGCTAGTGTTGTTAACTTTCTTACCCTTTGGGTCAGAGTCTAGCTTTGTGGCAGTTGACATGGGAGTTTTAGCAGTTGCAGAGTCTTGCATATCAAACTTCTTCAACAGTTCTCTTACATACTTTGTTTGATTGATGAAAATTCCATCATCATTCTGTTTGACTTGAAGCCCCAAAAAGAAGTTTAATTCTCCCATCATACTCATTTCATAATTTGACTGCATTAGTTGACTAAACTTTTCACAGAGTTTATCATTAGTAGATCCAAATATAATATCATCAACATAAATTTGGACAAGCAAAATATCACTTTTACATTTTCTAATAAAGAGAGTTTTGTCAATGGTACCTCTTGTGAAATCATTTTCTAGAAAAAATTTTGAAAGAGTTTCATACCATGCTCTAGGTGCTTGCTTCAATCCATATAGTGCCTTGTCTAACCTGTAAACATGATCAGGAAACTTTGGATCAACAAATCCTGGTGGTTGCTCCACATAGACTTCTTCTTCCAATTCTCCATTTAAGAAGGCACTTTTCACATCCATCTGATACACATTGAATTTTGAATGAGCTGCAAAGGCAAGAAACATTCTGATAGCTTCCAATCTTGCTACTGGTGCAAAAGTTTCATCATAGTCAATTCCTTCCTCCTGTGAGTATCCTTTTGCAACTAGCCTTGCTTTATTTCTTACTACAGTTCCATTCTCATCAAGTTTATTTCTATACACCCATTTTGCACCAACCACTGATCTATTTCTAGGTCTTGGTACAAGTTTCCACACTTTATTTCTCTCAAATTCATTCAATTCTTCTTGCATTGCAATAATCCAATCAGGGTCTTGCAAGGCTTCCTCAATTTTCTTGGGTTCATTCTTTGAGAGAAAACAGCTATAAAGACATTTATTTTGAGTGGTTGTTCTTGTTTGTACACCACTCTCAGGATCACCAATTATTAAATCAGGAGTGTGATTCCTTGTCCATTTTCTAGCAGGTGGAAGATTGGTTCTTGAACTTGAAGCTCCCCCTAAGTCATTTGCATCTTCTGTATTTGAGTGAAATTCAAATGAAGAGACTCCCCCTAAATTGCTTGACTCTGACAAGGCTTCAGAGTTGCTTGACCCATACCCTGATGAGTTAGACTCTGTCTGTCTAGACTCTGTCTGGGTAGACCCTGACCTGTTAGACTCTGAATTATTTGGAGTTGAATTTTCTGACTCCCCCTCAGAGTGTGCAGATTCCTGTGTTGGTTCAGGAGTTGTTTGAGGGTCTTCATCCTCTTCTTCTTCATTTATCTCAGAACTTTTTAGATTTTCAAATTCCAGTGTAGTAGACTCTGACTCATCCTGTAATCCTGTAAACTTTTTATCATCAAATGCAACATGAATAGATTCCATAACAATTTTGGTTCTGAGATTAAACACTCTGAATGCTTTTGTGTTTGATGCATATCCAAGAAAGATTGATTCATCTGCCTTGGCTTCGAATTTGCTTAGATTTTCAGGATGTACTTTCAGTACATAACACTTGCATCCAAATATGTGAAAGTGTTTTACACTTGGCTTCTTGTCCTTTATCATTTCATAGGGAGTCTTTCCATGCATGTTTATTAGAGTGCAGTTTTGAGTGGAACATGCTGTATTGACTGCCTCAGCCCAAAAATATACTGGCAGCTTAGACTCTGCCAACATTGTTCTGGCAGCTTCTATGAGTGTCCTATTCTTTCTTTCCACAACTCCATTTTGTTGAGGAGTTCCTGGCGCAGAAAATTGTTGAGTAATTCCTTTTGATGCACAGTGGTTCTCCATAATTGAATTCTTGAATTCAGTACCATTGTCACTCCTCAGAATTCTTACTATTTTCTTTGATTTTCTTTCCAGAAAAGTGATATGATCTATTATGTGTTGAGAAGCTTTATCCTTTGAATGTAGAAAGAAAACCCATGTGAATCTTGTAAAATCATCTACAATAACAAGAGTATATTTATTTTTGTTAATTGACATAACATTTACTGGACCAAATAAATCAAGATGTAGTAAATAAAAGGGTTCAGAAATGGTATTTATTGTCTTGCTCTTGAAGGATGATTTCCTTTGTTTTCCAAGTTGACATGCTTCACAAAGTCCATCTTGTACAAAATCAACATGTGGTAATCCTCTTACAAGATTCTGTTTAACCAACTTGTTGAGTGTTTTGAAGTTGATGTGTGACAGTTTCTTGTGCCATTTCCAGCTTTCTTCAGTTGAGGCCTTGCTGTATAGACATGTGACTTCATTGTTTATGCAATCCTCCAAGCTGGCTTCATAAATGTTACCATGTCTGTTTCCTTTGAAAACCACAATGCCTGTTTCTTTATGAGTTACAAGACACTCTTTGTTGTCAAAGCCAGTATGGTAACCTTTGTCTCCAAGTTGACTTATGCTTATTAAATTATGCCTTAAGCCATCAACTAGAGCTACTTGTTCAATGATGACATTCCCAAGTACAATCTTGCCATATCCAAGTGTTTGTCCTTTGTTGCCATCTCCAAATGATACTTCTGGGCCAGCCATTTCCTCAAAGTCTGTAAGCAGGGATTTCTTTCCAGTCATATGTCCTGAGCATCCACTGTCCAGGATTAGGGTTACTTTCTTTACCCTAGCTCCCTGCATACATAAAGCAACTAGTTAGATGTTTTGAGGACCCAAACAGTTTTGGATCCTTTTCTACTATTTTTAGGAGAAACAGGCTTAATAATTTTCACCTTTGGCTTACCTGTCTCTTTTGTTGCTCTAGACTGTGGTGGAGTCTTATCAGTGTCATACCAACTCTTATCAATAGAAGATTTTAGCTCATAAAAATTGTAATACAAATCATGATAGTCCCTACACATATATATAGAATGAAATATGCTACCACAGTGATAACAAGGTTTCTGTGGTATGTAGTGACTTTTCAGAGTCTGAGAAGGACTAGACTCTGATTTCTTCTCAATCTTTGCTTTACAATCTATAGCCAAATGGTTGTGGTTGCCACATCTATAACACTTCTTTCTAGGAGCATTAGGATCCTTTTGGTAATTGTTTGCCTTTTAATTCCTTCCTTACCATTCCTATTTCTCCTAGTTTTGGTAGACTCTGATAAGTTCTCTAGCCTTTCTTTTAATTTTGACTTAGACAAGTACCCTATATTAATATTTTTCTTAGAGTTATTTGCTCCTGTTTCATCTGTCTTTTTGTTATCAATAGGGGGACTAATGACAGATGAGTTTGTGGTTTCAGAATTTTCTTTAGGTGTCACAAACTTAACAGGAATAAATGTACTTTTGTCTTTAGTCTTATTAACTTGGCTAGCTTCTTCACTGTTATCATTCTCAACAATAGGTCTTTTGTCTTGACTCTTGTCATAGCCTAGACCAACAGTTTGACACACGTTTTGATTATTGAGAATTTCTTGAACTTTTCTACCAGAGTCTGTCCAAACTTTAAACTTAAGCCTTTCTTCTTCTAGTTCTTTCCTAACATAGTCATAGGCTTTCAAAATTTCAGTGTAGTTATGACTATATTTCTAAGAATCCTTTTTGTATTGCTCCATTAATAATAACTCAGATTCTACATGACAATTCCTTTTAGTTAAGGCTAAATTTTCTTCTCTCAACCTTTCACTTTCACTAGTGAGAGACCTACATGTTGTCATAATTTTATTAACCTCACTTTTCACAATCTCTATGCCATCAGAGTCTAAATTAATTAAGGATTCAGGAGTAAAGATTGATACCTGAGTTTTAGGAGATGAGGGTTCTTTGGGAGACTGTGATTTTCTTGAGGAGGATGCCATTAGTGCTAGATTTTCATAATCAATTTCATCCTCTGAGCTTGAGTCTGCCCAGTCCTTTCCTGTTGATAGAAGTGCTTTTCCTTGATTTTTTGATTTTCTGCATTCACTGGCAAAGTGCCCCAATATTCCACAGTTGAAACATTTGACCTTTGCTTTGTCAAGTTTGATAATTGTACTCTTGCTCTTCTCAACCTTTTCATCTTCCTTCTTGAATGATGGCCTTTTGCTAAATTTGCCAGTTCTTTTGTTGAATTTCATTCTTTTGAAATTTTTAGCAAACATAGCCATTATTTGACTAAGATCAACCTCTTCATTAGAATCAGAGTCTGTGTCAGTAGACTCTGACTCCACAGCAGTTTTACCCTTCTTCCTTGAATCCTTGATTCTAGCTTCTGTGGGTTGTTCCTGTTGTTCTTTCTCAGACTCCAGTAAGAGTGCCACAGATTTTGTCTTCACAGACTTCTTATTCTTCCTCTGTTGCATCTCCAAATCATATGTCTTGAGTCTGCCATACAATTCTTCTAGAGTTAGTTCATCCAAATCTCTAGCTTCTCTTATGGCTGTAGTCTTATTGTCCCACTCTTCAGGAAGTGCTCTCAGAAACTTGGTATTCGTATCTTCAGAATCATAAACCTTACCAAGCATAGCCATCTCATTCAAGAGTTTTGTAAACCTATCATACATCTCAGTGATAGATTCTCCAGATTTTGCTTCAAAGTACTCATACTCTTGAATGAGCAAAGACCTAGCATTCTTCTTGACATCTTTAGTCCCTTGACAGTGCACCTCAAGTTTTGTCCACATCTCCTTAGCAGTCTTGCATGATATGACACAGTTAGTTAGAACAGAATCTAAACTGTTAAAGAGAATGTTCTTTACTTTTGCCTCCTTAAGGACATTTTCTTTGTCCTCTTTTGTCCATTCAGCCTTTGGTTTCTCAACGAGGTGTTCTTCAGTTATTTTGCCTTCCTCATTGATTTGAGGCACAATTTTTAAGGGCACAAAGGGTCCTTCATTAATCCTGTCAAGATAGTCAGGGTCTGTTGCTTCCAGATGGTGCAGCATCTTAACCTTCCAGTGGGTGAACTCGTTTCTCTTAAGCATAGGAATCTTAGAATTGCCATCTTTGTTTCCAGACATCTTTGATCGATTTTAAACGTTAGGCTCTGATACCAATTGTTTTCCCAGTCGTACAAGTAGAAGGGGGGGTTGAATACTTGTATGTCTTTCCTGCCCAATTTAAAATCAAATTAAGAACAAACTCAAACACAAAAATATGAATAAGTACTGTTTTGTATTATTGATTTGTGAATACAAAACTCTCCTAGGGTGTACACAAACCCTAGCAGCTTCTCTGTGTTTATCACAACAACTCTCTCTATTTCTATGCTCTCACAAAATTTCACTCAGATGATTATTGTTTCGACTTTCACACTTTTACAATTAGGTTACATAGAGTTTATATAGAGAGCTGCCTATCAACTAATAACAGAAAGATAAATTACAATAGGAATAGAATTCCTAATTATTAGTTGACAGTTTCCTTCTAGAATTCTCTTTCTTTCCCACAGCATATCTGCAATATATTTATCCTGATCTTCGAAGACTTTCCATTCCTGTGATCTTCTTCCAAATTTATCCTCAACTGTATAGACTCTGAAATCTTCAGACTCTGATGATCTTCAGACTCTGATCACATGTAGACTCTGATAGATCACAGACTCTGATAGTCTATAGACTCTGATCACCTTCCAGACTCTGATCTTCATGCAGACTCTGGTTTCACTTTCTACAGAAATTCTTCTAAGTACAAGTAACATGAATGTTGACCATCTAGACTCTGATTATTCATTTCAGAGACTAGAAAGACTTATTACAGATAAACTAATCTAGACCCTGTTCTAGTATTTTGTACATCATCAAATGAATATATCCCTAACATTCTGCATTGATGGCCTTGTTCTTCTTTTCAAGCGCTTCAAATTTCTGAACAATTTGTTTAGCCATTTATCTTTTCTTAGCCAATGGTTCCTGCTTGGATATAACATCCTCAGAAGCTTGAATTTGATTCTCCACCTCCCTCCTTAATTCATCATTTTCCTTCTCTCCCTTTTTGTTATCAGCAACATGTGACAAAGGTTGAGATGATGAAGGTGTTTCTAATAATCTGTTTAGAAGCCTGACCTGTGTAACCTGGTTGGCAAGAATTTGAATCATGTTGAGTTTCATAGCAATAACTCTTTTTTCCAATTCTACAACCTTATCTTTGGTTGTAAACTCTGTGTCAAGTCTTTGCTTGATTCTGCCCATGAGAGTGAAACTAAGTCTGTAATCCATTATTGAATCAAAATGAGTCCTTGCACTCTCAATGGCATGTTTAACCTATCTCAATTTATTCTTGGTGCTTGTGACTTGAATTTTTTGAATTTTGAAATTATCTCTGTAGAAGTTCAATATTCTCCTTTGAACAGGGTCCTCTACATTCACTTCATCCATGGACCTCCTGTACTGAGTCATAATTTCCTTCTCAATGTCAACTAGAGTGGCTTCATCATCTCTCATTAAAGGCTCTAATGTGTCATCATCACCTTCAGACTCAAAGTCCTCAGGATTCATGTGAGAGACATCATCAGGCATTCTTGATAGAGTTTCCTTCCTACTCCTGAACTCCTCCTCAGTCTGCACTAATCCCACCAAATCCTAATAATGAGAATCTTCATGTTGAAAAGTGTCAGCATTTAGATTGACATCTATCTCATCCTCCTCTATCATGAGGGCATCTGCAACTCTTGCAGGGACTCCAATCTCTCCATCTCCCCCTAACTCCAATCCCAACTCCTGGGTGAGTTTTGCTGCAAATTCCTCAATTTTAGAAGATGAAGCTTCATATATTGGTGACAAAGATTTCTCTCTTTTCTTTTCTCTCTCACTCTCTTCTCTCTTTTCGTTCATCATGATCTCATCCTGGAATCTCACATTTCCCTTACTTTATTTACTCATATATTGCATCACCTACTAAGGTGGAACTCTTAATCCTCACACCCTCTCCTTTTGCCACCTTAGAAGAAGTTGAGGGCCTCTCAATCACACATTCTTCTTTTTCCAGGATTTGCAAATCCTGTCTCTCACTCACCTCACCCACTCCACTCAATCCTATTAAAGTTTGGGCAAATTCAATAGTAAAATCATCATTTGAAATATCAGTTGAAGTAGTAATCGATGGATATGAGGTAGTGATCGATGGATAAGAAATATCCATCGATTGATGAATATCATTCGAAATAAGCTCATCGATGGATGTAAGGATATCCATCGATGGATGAGTGGAATTCAATGGATGTTGGATATTATCAATTGATTGAGAAATATCCATTGACTTAAAAGAATTGTGAATTTTATCCTACTCAACCAAGTTGTTACCCTTTTGTGGTGAGTCAGGTGAGAGTGTTGGCTCCACCCTAAGTTTCAAGGAATGTGAATTTGAAACATTGATGTTTTCAATCATCAAGGTTTCTGAAGAAAGAGATTTAGAATAAAATTGAGGAGAAGGAATAGATAAAGAGTAGGGTTATGTCTTAGCATTTATCTGAGGCACATCAAAAGAAGAAGATGAAGGCTCCACCAAATTCTCATTTGGCTTTGCAATTGTGTGTGCCCCTTGTGCATTTACATTCCCCTTATTTCTCCATTTGAAGGATTTGATAACTTTGTGTCCCTTATTCCCAATAGATAGTCCTGGTTGAGACCTCTTTTCAATAACTACACCTTGTTGAGAAGGTATAACTAGGGATGTGTTCAATTCCTTGAACATAGTCTC
Organism: Oenanthe sinensis; assembly: GCA_028671895.1. Lineage (NCBI taxonomy): Eukaryota > Viridiplantae > Streptophyta > Magnoliopsida > Apiales > Apiaceae > Oenanthe > Oenanthe sinensis. The sequence goes on from CM053808.1 coordinate 2,157,528, forward strand.
AATCTTTTGAGAGATTAGACTGAAGGCTGGTTGTACATTCTCACCCTTTCCAACCTTATTCTTCTGGCTTTCTTGATGTTGGCCAGTTCCCTCACCCTCAACAACTACCTTCACACTCCCTTCAGTTGTTTTTCTTTTCTTGGATTTTACAACAACAGTTTGTTAAGAAACTGTTGAGGTGATTTTCTTTGATTTGGATTTGAAGGGTTTTGCAACTTGGGTATGAGGGATGAGGGCATTTTCAACTCCCTCCATTGTTGAAGAAGGCAAAGAAAGAGGTATCTCTACCTTTAGAAAATAAAGATTGTGAGATTTGAGAAATATCTGTACAAAAGGGGGATATGTGAGACACAAATTAGGGTGTAAGTTGATCCTCACTAGGTCCTTGAAGACCCTTTTGTTTTGAGTCCATGCTTCCATTATTTTCATGGCCTCTGTAATCTTATATTCTCTAATGGCATGGTTAATGAACAAAATAATAAATCTAGCAAAGTATATCTTTTTCTTCCTAGACTCTTTATTACCTAATTTGGAAATTAACTCATTTAGGAGCAATGTGCCAAGATCAAAGTACTTATCGAATAGGATACTATAAGCAATTTGCTGCATACTTGTAGTAATATCATCAAAATTGCTTATCTTTCCAGAAATTACTTTAATGATGGCATTAAAGAAATAACTCCACTCCTTTCTCAGATTCTTCCTAACTATCTCACCTAGGTTACATTCATTATCAGCATAATTAACATACGCTAATATGTTTCTAATGTCCTCATCCCTAGGCATGACATCACAATTTTCTACATGAATTTCTAAGCATGTAGAGACAATAGTACTAGTGAGAGTATAGTCCTTACCTCTACAGGAGTATGAAATTAACTTCCCATCTTTGGAGACCTCTACAGACTTCCAAAACTCCTCCACTATTTCGCATACGATTGTTGGTGCTTCATTGAATACTTTGGAGAGTTTGCAGTCGCTCAAGAACTTCATTAGAGGATGAAAATCAGCAGGGGCATCCTCCACAATCATGAAGGCCATAAAATTATTCTGCTCATAAATGAAACTTATCGACGATTGAATCTTCTTTTGTGGTGCCATTACTATTATTAAATAGATTAGAGAAAGAGACTTGGAGAAGATGAGTGAAAATTGTCTTATGGTTCTTAGAGAGAAAAAATAAATAGATTGTTAAGCAAAAATGACAGGTAAAATGAAATAAGAAATGAACCTGCTATTTATATTTTTCAAGAATAAACTGACTTAAAAATAAGTCACAACCATTAATTTTACTATTTTAGTGAAAAGAAATGAATGTTTGAAAATAAGGTAAATGGACATGCTCTAAATAACAATCGACTTTATACATACATGACTGCATATATTTATCGATGGATAAAATAGAGCATCAAACAATAATATTTCTTCATGTCTTTGGCTGCAAATGTTTTTTCTTAAGGAATCAAGGTAAAAATTTAGGAAAGTTTGAAGCCAATACTGATGATGCAATATTTGTTGGATATGGAATAACAACCAAGGCTTACAGAGTCTACAATCTTAGATTACACATTGTTATGGAATCTATGCATGTAGTCTTTGATGACAAGAAAATTCAAGGGTTGTTTGATAAAGGATACTATGACTCCTTGCATTTTGAGAATGAATCAACTGGTAATGGTGAAGAAAGTGATGATGATGTGGAAACTTCAAGAAATCAAGTACCCAGAAATTTCCCATCAATTGATGTCAATGCATCGATAGATAAATTATCAGTTGATGATCATCAATTGACTGATAATACATCAATTGATAACCCATCGATGAATAATAATTCAGCTCAACTATCCTCAAGTAGAGTGTCCATCTTAGGGGGAGGTTTTTCAACCACTTAATCACATCATAATGATCATAACAATGCTAATGATCATGAAACATCTTCTTCAAGGACAAATTTAACATCACAAGGAAAAATATGTAGGAAGATGTGCTTTTTCTAACATAGTTCTAGCAACTTCAATTAAGGTTATGTTTTTCCTTTCGACAAATCCATTTTATTGGGGAGTGTTAGGAGCAGAGAAGTGATAAGTGATACCTTTTCCTTCACATAATTATGTCATTGTTGCATTCTTAAATTCAGTACCATTATCACTCCTTATTTTCTTGACTTTCCATTCAGTACCATTTTCAATATTCTTTACATGATTGATAATCAATTTGTTTGCCTCATCCTTGGAATGTAATAAATGTACCCATGTGTATCTTGTGAAGTCATCCACAATTAGTAAGGCATATTTGTTTTTGGCAATAGACATGATGTTGACAGGACCAAATAAATCCATGTGCAATAACTCCAAAGGCTTGCCAATTGATGATTCTGACTTTGACTTGAATGATACATTCCTTTGTTTTCCTTTTTGACAAGCAGCACACAAACCATCCTTGGTAAATTCCATTTGTGGAATGCCTCTAACCAAATTATTTCTAACCAATTGATTCATGACTTTGAAATTTAGATAGGCTAGTTTCTTGTGCCAAATCCAGCTTTCATATGTGTTGGCCTTGCTTAGTAGACATGTCATTGAATTTTCCTTCACAGAATTGAAATCAGCCACATAGACATTTCCTTTTCTTCATCCAGTTAAGAGAATTTCACAAAATTCTTTGTTGGCTATGATGCATGATCCAGTTGAAAACCACACACCATTTCCATTATCACACATTTGACTAATATTTATCAAATTATGCTTCAATCCATCAACTAGTGCTACAGGTTCAATGATAACATTTTCACTTGTAATAGAGCCATATCCTAGAGTTATCTCCAAAAGTAACTCCTGGGCCAGCCTTTTCCACAAACTTTATGAGCAAGGACATACCTCTAGTCATGTTCCTAGAATGTCCACTGTCTAGATACCAGAGATTTTTCATCATGTTTCCCTGCATATAATTAAAAATAATCAAGTTATTTTTGGTACCCAAGTTGCCTTGTGTCCTCTTTTATTAGTTGTAGTCTGGGCCTTGGTTGTAAAATTTAGTTCTTTTTATTTTGGTGGGTTTAAATCCACTTTAACTTTGGGAATTGACTTTTGTGGCTCAGACACCTTGGAACTCATGATAGAATTTTCATACATATCATTGTCAACTTTAGGCATGTTCCATGACATTCCAGACATTTTCATATTTGTATATGCGAAGAATAGAATGAACATGTATGGAAATTGTGCATATGACATGTGAGCATGTGGTGCAACTAATTTAGAAGACATGACATTCATGAGCATATGATTGGTAAGCATGACATTTGTAGACATGGTATGTGCTCTTAAATCATTTACAGGTATGGAATTCTTTTCTTTCTTGCAATGCATAGACATGTGATTTAGACTACCACATTTAGCACACACCTTTCTAGGTGCATACATATCAGGAGTGTAATTATTGTGCTTATTTATGCCCACTTTGTCAAACCTATTCTTTTTCTTTTTCTCAGACTTAGGGTGAATAATTTCAACAGGTTCTATCTTTTCCAATTTAACTTTTAACTGCTTCTTAGATAAGCTACCAATATTGATCTTTTTAACCTTAGTCTCAACTTGATTTATGAGATCCTTTTCCTTAAAAGTTTTTATAGGGGTGCTAAATTTGTTCTTCTTGTTAACCATTGATGATTTACCTGTCGATGGATGCTTATCAGTTGATTCAGCATCAATCGATTGATAATCTTCATCGATCGATAAAGGATTAACAGTCGATTGATCTTCATCCATTGAGGTGTTAACTAATGACTTGCCTATGGATTTAGGGGATTCTCCTAAAATATCAAAACCCTGTACATCAATGATTTGTTTGGCAGTTTTAGCATACCTATTCCATTTGTTAATGGTTTCAATTTCTCCAGCCAGTTGCTCTTTTAACAATTCTTCTCTTCTTAAACTATTCACTAGCTCATCTCTAGCATCCTTACTTTCCTGCTTGAATCTATCTAAACAAACAAGTTTATTTTCAAGAAATGCATTCCTCTCAGTTAAGCCATCAATAGTATTCTTTAACTTGAGGTTTTCTTTATTTACAGATTTCAGAATGACATGCAAATTATACAGTTCATTTGATATTTCATTGATGGTACTATTGCATTCATCTTTTGAAAGTTCAGAAAAGTTAGTAGTTAATACCTGATTTTATGATGAAATAGCTTTTTCATCTTCATGGTTGACCATAAGTGCTAGATTGATGAATTCTTCAGAATCACTGTCCTCAGCAGCCCAGTCTTTCTCCTCAGTAACAAAAGCTTTTTGTTTTTGTTTAAGAAGGTCAAAATATTTCTTTTTATAGTCAATTCCATCATATGGATTTGCCTTCTTTTCTTATTTTGGCTTTCTGCACTCATTTGAGAAACAACCATCCAATCCACAGTTAAAACATTTGAATTTCGACCTATCAACCAAATTTTTATTTTGATTGTGATTTTTGAACTGGGATCCTGGCCTTTGAGCATTTGAATTCCTTTTGAATTTTAGTTTTGAGAACTTCCTTGATAGAAATGCAAGATGCTCATCAATCTCATCCAAATTATCTTAAGAACATGCTTCATTTTCTTCACATTTGCCCTTTCCTTTTCCTATGAATGATTCATCAACAAAATTACTAGGCACCATGACAGAACCTTCTACACAGCCACTTTCATTATTGTCTTCCTTATCTTCATTTCCCTTTACCATCAAAGCCACAATCTTTTCCTTTTTTTGATTCTTCCCAATATCTTCATCTTGTTGAATTTCTAAATCATATGTCTTGAGAATACCATAAATTTTCTCAAGATTGTAATCCTTGAAACCATGAGATTGTCGAATGGAGACGGTCATTATCTTCCATTCTTTTGGAAGAGATCTAAGAAATTTTAGATTTGTATCCTCGGTTATATAAACCCTATCATATAGCTTTAATCCATTTAATAACTTTTGGAATCTACTATAGGTGTCATTAATGGCCTCAACACTCTTGAAATGAAAAGATTCATACTTTTAAATCATGAATTGCATTTTATTCTTCCTAACTTGCTCAATTCTTTCACAAAGAGTTTGAAGAGTATCTCATACTTCTTTAGATGTAGTACAGTTGATTACAGTGTCAAATATGTGTTTGTCTAGACCATTGAACAGAATATTCATGGCCTTTTTATCCTTGAGCACCTCCTTTTCATCTTCTTCAGTAAACTCAGTGGTGAGTTTTAGAATGCGTTTATCAAAAGCAGGAGTTCCATCTGGGTTCACACCCGTGACTAATTTCATAGGAACATGAAGACCTATCTCTATGCAATTAACATAAGAAGGGTCAAGAGAGAGTAGATGTAGATGTATTTTTACTTTTCATGCAAAGTATTCATCTTTTTCTAACACTGGAATTTTCACACCTGAATCCTTTTGGCCCATATTGAGTTTTCTCTTGATCTTAAACTTTCTGTATGTCGAAAGCCCGCTCTGATCAACTAATGTACTTAGTTTAAGATTAATAGGCCAAGTAAAACATACTATCATATGTATATTGACAGTATAGTTAGTAGTCACTTGTAGACAGTAACTTAACAAGTGTTAGTTATGTGATAGTACATTTGAAAGTCATTATCTTGTACAAAAGAATAAATGTGAGTCATGTAGTAGAAGTTCACTAAGTGTTCAAGCACAACATGATTCAAAACTCAAACATCAGCATTTCAAGTACCCAAGTCTATGACAGTATATTATAAGTGGCAGCACAATTGAAATAGACGACAACAACTATTCCATTAACAGTAAACTTGGCGGATAATGAAGATTTGAAGATAACAAGTATTACTGACAGCAACTATTCCATTGACGGTAAACTTGGCGGAGAATGAAGATTTGAAGATGACAAGTTTTACTGATAGTAACTTTGACAGAGTAATGGACAACAACATTGGCGGGGATAGTTGACAGCAGCTTTTGAGACAGTATGTTTTATGGATAATCTAGCTTGACAGAAAAGTATGCGGAGCCAAATATACTATCACTATAGAGGAGATAAAAGTTGACAGTACACTTTTAAGTAAAGCTGACAGTCTATTTCAGGTAGCAGACTAGATAGTGAAAATACAAGGGATGATTTTGATATTACTAGCTAGTCTGTCATGTCTACTACTGCAACTTGGGAGAATTCAAGAAAAAGGTAAAGCAAGCTTAAAGATTCAAAGATTTCTGCATATCTCGAAGCTGATTTATCTACAAATGGAATGAAGACAACTTTGAATAGAAAAAGTAAATTTTATATTTCAAGTTTTGTTCTAGGAACAAGGGAAAGTACACTTGTAAGTGGGATATGTGTTTCAGTATAAATACACATATCTCACAAGTACTTTCATGTATGCAACCGAGCTAGAATTTCTCAAGTATAGAAATATTAGCAAACTAATTGTTATTATATCTATCGAAGCTGGAATTATTTTCCAGACAGTTATAGCAAAACAAAAATTAATAAAATTAATTTTTGAAGTTTAAATACTGTGTCATTTTATCTGCTTAGTTTGTTTGCATCATTTACTTGTTAATTATCATTCTTATTTGTTGTTAGCGATAATCCTTCATAATTAATGAAGTTGCATTCAACCTCCCCTTCTGTAACACTTATCTTAACTAATAACTAGTATCAGAGTGGGAGGTTTAACATATCTAACCTGAAAAGATCCAAGATGAGTGCATAGAAAGTAAGCATTATAAAAATATCCACCTTTGATAAAGAACATTAAAATCTTTGAAAAAGAAAAATGATGTTGTTCATAAAAACAGTCAACTCACTTTATCCAAGTATTTTAGAAAATGGTCCTTTTATCCCTCAATCATATGTACCTGAAACCACGGTGAAACCCACTGGGTTCCTAAAAAGGTTTCAGAGTACAATGATACAGAAAAAGAAAAAGTATCTTTGGATGATTTTTTATAGTTCATAATCATTGAAGCACTTGACAATGTTATGTATAACAACATTGTCAACTGTCAAGTGCCAAATAAATATGGGAAACCATTGAGATACTGTGTGAAAGAATAGAAGAGGTGAAAGACAACCAAAGATAAATCTCGGTGTCTTAATATGAGGCTTTTATGTCCAAGTCAAATGAAGTTTTGACTGAGATGTTTTAGAGGTTCAACAGATTGATAAATGACATGCAGATACATAGAAAGTTTTATGACAAGAAGGAAGAAAATATAAAATTGATGTTGACACTTCATGACCATCTGGAGCACAAGGTTACTACTATAAGAGGAGGAATGGATATATCAAAAGTTTCTCTTGAAACTTTATATGGCATTCTCAAAACTTATAAGCTAGAGCTGTTACAAAAGAGAGCTATTCAATCTGGCCAAAGAGAGAAGATGACAAACACCTCAAATGCTCTAGTGGCTCTGGATTAAAAAATGTTGTAGTTTCAAGAGTCCCAATATCAACAACAAATCAAAATTGAAGAGGTTACTGATGAAGATGAAAGTGTTACTCTTGAACTCAAGGATGGTGATGAAGATGAGTTCTACACCTTGGAGGAACTTGACAACATGGAAATAAAACCATGGCCTACATAGCAAGGAAGTTCTCAAACCTGAGATTCTAAAAGAACATGATTTTCAAATCCAAAGCTCAAAGCTCCGAGTTCAACAAAGGGAACATATCAAAATTTGGAGGAAGTAGCAAATGTAAATACAAGAGAGGTATGGTGGACAGATCAAAGATAAGATGCTACAACTGTAATGAGATGGGGAATTTTGCAACTGAATGCAAAAAGCCAAAGTAAGTGAGAAGAAATGGCAATGGCTATGAAGAACTCAAGGCAGTTCCATCTTAACTTACTGTCAACACTAGTAAGACAGTAACTGTTCGCACTTTATTCACGCAAGAGAACGTGGTCACAAGTAATACAGAAATAAGTAGGATTCGTTCCCACAGAGACTCGACTTGCTTACGTTTAGCTCACTTATACACCAGAGTATGATTAACTACCACTGCTAAGGAAATAACAATTGGAGTTTAATTAAATTAATGATTAAAACTTAAAGAATTACTTATATTAAATAAACATGGAATTTTAACTTCATTAACTATCTCATCTAGAATCTTATGCCTTTTCAACCTAGCATGTGAAAGTGATGATAACTGATCAGACCCTCTAAACTGATAAACGCCAACTTTCGTTGCACGCATACCATCCTAATGAACATCCACAAAAGATAGAAGTCAAATAGTCAACCACTATACTTAGTCCCTGTATGTCTATAGAGATTGAAAACATAATGGCTTAAGCACAAGAATCCATAAAATCACATAGTCAGTGCAAGACGGTTAGAATTACACCACAAATTAATACATGCTCTTAACATGCAAAAACCTATGCTAGCATGGCATGTTCTAAACCCTAGATCCACTTTCGCATTCACGAGGATTTAACAAACAATCATAAATGTTCGCGACGCATTTACAACGAATAAGCTTAACCATACTAGGATATCCATAACAATCACACACTTAGGCATAAAAACAATCAATATCTAGATTCGATAGAAAAATCCATTAAAATCCCATGACAACGATTAGCCCATAATTGGACTAGCCGACATCATGGGTTCATATGAAAACATAGTAGATAAACAATTAAACATAAAAGACTGATATTAATTGCAAGAGTAAAAGAAACAACCGATAATCCACGTGTAGAAAATTACAAAAGAAAAATAGCTTGACGGCTCACAAAGTACTCTGCCTCTTGACTGATAATAAAACCCTACTTGCTTTTTTAATTTTCTAGATTATGACAATAATAATAATCCTTATGTTTTTATACTAGGTTACATAAAAACAATGATTCATGGGCTTGCTGCATTCTGGGCTTCGAAACGGACCAACTGCAGAAAAATCAGCAGCTGGACTCGACTAGAGGGGCGGGCGCGCCTCAAGGAGCGCGGGCGCGCCTCATTAATGGAGCGCGGGGGCGCCTGTAAAGGAGTGGGCGTGCCTTCCTGTTCTGTCCAGAAAAGCTTTTCTTTGCTCGTTGCTTCTTCAGCGCGTCGCCTTGCTTTCTCTTGGCCTCTTCTCAAGTCCTGATCTTCCTCCTATGAAATCCTAGCTCATGCACCACCAATTTATGCAATTAATCAACAACTCTGCTACGAACGGCGATCTGCACACCAAAGACACAAAACACATCAAAAGACACTACATACTTGGGCACAAGCGATCAATTTAAGTCAAAATGGAACGTATAAAGTGGACTAAAAAGTCCACTAACACACCCCCAAACTTAAACCGATGCTTGCCCCCAAGCATAAACAGACTCTAAACAATCTAAGACAATGCAATGCATGAATGCAACTACTATGAAAATGCACGGACCCCCTCGAACTCACCAAATCCAATCGATAATCCAAAGTCTCAAAGAAATGCAATACATCCAAACAGAGCTCGACCAAGTCCCCTTATACTGATAATACATGAACAGAACGTGTGTGTGTGCGATGCTCATCAAATATACTCTGACACTAGATCAAAATCATACCTATTTTTCGCCAAGACAATCACCTGCTTATAAACAGAATGAGTGGTAAACACTCCATAACATACAAACACCGCCGTCATTCAATTGAGTTAGACAGGGAATCACACTTTATTGCTAAACCACCACTACGACACATAACACAATACATAGGCTTATTTAACCGTGCAATGGATGAGACCCCTAAAGGCTTATACAATAATACCCATGTAGCGAGCGTTAGGTTAGTGGATCCCAGACTATAAAAAGCCTTAGGTCACTAGGCACAAAGTCCCCTAGAACTTAATTGCCCGAGTATTAAAGAGCTCACCCTGGTTAATTTTACCTCGAATTATTCACATGACTCTTTTTTTTTCTTTTTTTCTTTTTTTTTTTAAACAGAATCTGGAATGAGAATTCTCAATTCCAACCCTAGACTACTCATAAAAATATGAGCCGGCTACTAGCCATTTGACGCCTAGCCATACTTGACAAACATTAACAATCAGCATGAATCTTTGTTTTCCCCCAAACTTATACTTTGGTATTCGTACATTATCAAGGGAATAACAAACATTCTAGATATAAACATGCGATTAAATCTAAAACAACTAAATAGGCATGACTCAACCTAGCCCAAAAGCAACCGACGAGACTGTGTAAATAATGTGCTTCTGAAACATGCAAATCAATTTCATAAGGACTGTAAATCATCCCTCTGCTCATCAATACCACACTCAAATTGACATCGACTTATCAAACAGAATTAGTTCGTCCTAAGAGATCATGAAATATGCATGCTATGAAATGCAACTAACACGGATTCATATGATAACCAGAATAAAAATTTTCAAACAAAATGCTCTATATGGACAATTAAAACAAAATGCATGACAAACACTACAACTACATGTCCTATATGCATCTAACTACAATCTCCATTTCCTACCCCCAAACTTTAAAATATTCAATGTCCCCATTGAAGGCAAGAAACGAAGAAAGTGTGCAGAAATACCTCAATCCTCAACAGAGTCACCCTCCTCGGGTGAATCCGGTGGTGGATACACGGTGCCAGCCCCATAAACAGGCCAATCGACCTGTATACCTGTAGCCAGAAAAGCTGCACCAAGAGCCTGAGTCAGGTCAGCCGCAAACCGGCTCTGCCGATCATCAACTGCGTCCATCCGCCGTGCTAACCTCTGAAAATGAGCCTCACCCATACCAGCACTAGCCACAGCTGGCGGTGCCCTAGAAGATCCAGCCCTAGCCTCCCTCTGCTGTCGTGGTGGCACTTCACCCCCACAATATACCCCAAGCCACGGGGATGCGGTACACCACCGTCCCATTCAGGGAGTCGAGCTATCGCCGCCGTGTCAATGGCACTCGCAGGAAGTTGCAACTGTTCCTCCGCCGGCCAGTGAATACCCACATCAACACACAGACGAACAACCACTGAGCCATACGGAATCGCGCCAGTGGTACTGCCCTGCAAGAATCGGATCATGTGCCTGTGGATAAGGGAGCCTAGGTCGATGTATCGCCCACTGAGAATACCCCACAACAAAATAGCCCGATCCACTGTCACCTCATGAGTGTGTGACGATGGCACAATGTTAGCACACAGAAACAGGTTCCAGGCCTTAGCATACGGGTTCAAGGCCATGGCAGAGAAGGTAACCGGCTCAGTAGAGCCTGCCCTGCGCTTCCAAGTAGTGCCGGGAACTGTCATATCCCGCAGGATGGCCTCAAGGTCAACCTCCCCACGGGTCTTCAACCCAAAATCTTCCACTCCCTCCTGCGGTGCTGGCAAATTCAAAACCCTAGTGATGGCGGCAGGAGTATAATCCACAACATACCCTCGAACTGCAGAATACCCATTCTTCTCCTGCTTGGCATTGGCATAGAACTCCCTAACGATACTCAATGGTATCGCCTCCACAGCCTCACACACGGTCTCCCAACCGCGCTCACTAACCATCGCGATTAGAGACCCATCAAGAACACCCGGAATAAATCCCCTTTCCTTGACCACAGATTTGGTCATCAATCGTGCAAACTCAACTTGGGCCTCCGGTGAATTGAATTGGGGCACAACTCCCCCACTCGAAGAAGAACTTGATGTCCCTGAGCGCCTAGATCTCTTGGGTGCCATTGATTGAGTTGTAGAAGTGTGAAGAGATGAGATGCAGTGCGTGTATATTTGTATATATATGTGTGAATGAGAGATGAAAAGTAAAAATTAGGTTAGGGTTAGGGTATGTTAAGGCTTTTAACAAGTTAGAGTGGCTGGGCTTGGGCTCAAAACTGATTTAAAACATAAAATTGCTGATTTCTTTTGTTTTTATACTTTTTTATTTTTTTTTCGGTTTTTTAACAGCCGCACTCAGGGCGCCCGCGCCTCTCGGAGCGCACCCGCGCCTGAGGCTACTGCAATTTTTCAAATTTTTTAATTTTTTTTTTTGTTTAAATATATTTTTTATAAGAATAAAAATTACCATTCAAGCCGTAGGTTGCCTCCCACGAGCGCTGTCGTTAACGTCATTTAGCCGGACGTTACTTCAGGTCCTCAATCCGAGGTTGACAGAATCGCGACTTCAGCTTCGCGATTTACTTGTTCTCCCAAATACGGTTTCAATCTCTGACCATTGACTTTAAACGCTTGATCTGGGGTCTTTTCATAAATTTCCACAGCTCCGTGTGGATACACAGTTTTCACAACAAAGGGTCCTGACCACCTTGACTTAAGTTTTCCTGGAAACAATCGCAGACGAGAGTTAAATAATAAAACTAATTGACCAGGAACCAATACCTTTGTTGTCAACCGACGATCATGCCATCTTTTCACTTTTTCCTTGTAGAGCTTGTTATTCTCATAAGCTTGTAGACGAAACTCATCCATTTCATTGATTTGTACCATCCTCCTTTCCCTTGCGGCTTTACAATCATAATTCAGCTTCTGCAATGCCCAATAAGCCTTATGTTCCAGTTCTGCTGGCAGATGACAAGCCTTTCCATAGACAAGTTGATATGGTGACATACCCAAAGGTGTTTTGAACGCAGTTCGGTAAGCCCACACAGCTTCATCCAGTTTTAAAGACCAATCTTTACGAGAAGGACTTACCACTTTTTCCAGAATGCGTTTGATCTCTCGGTTTGATACTTCAGCTTGGCCATTGGTTTGAGGGTGGTATGCTGTCGCCACCCGATGGTTGATGTTGAATCTTGCCATCAGATTAGTGAACTTCCGATTGCAAAAGTGAGAACCCTCATCGCTGATAATGACCCTTGGAGTCCCAAATCTGGTGAAAATGTTCTTGTGAAGGAAGTTGAGCACTACATTGGCATCATTAGTTGGAAGTGCCTTGACCTCAACCCATTTGGAGACATAATCCACAGCTAGCAAGATGTATTGGTTATTGCAAGATGGAATGAACGGGCCCATGAAGTCGATCCCCCACACATCAAAAATTTCTACCTCTAGCATTACATTAAGGGGCATCTCATCCCTTTTTGAAATGTTGCCTACTCGCTGGCAACGATCACATCTGGTTACAAACTGATGAGCATCCTTGAATAGTGATGGCCAATAAAATCCTGCCTGCAGAATACGAGTAGCTGTCTTTTCACCTCCATAATGGCCTCCATAAGCTGTGGCATGATAATCCCTTAGAATGGCTTCAGTCTCACTATATGGTACACACCTTCTGATAATCTGATCAGCCCCTTGTTTAAACAGATATGGTTCATCCCAACGGAACCACTTGACGTCGTGCATGAATTTCTTCCGTTGAGCTGGCGACAACTCAGGTGGAACAATTTGACTTACCAGATAATTCACAATATCAGCATACCATGGTTCTTCTTCTTGTATTCCAAATAGCTGTTCATCTGGAAATGATTCATTGATGATGGTATTGTCTTGAGATGATTTACCAAGATCTTCCAATCGTGAGAGGTGATCAGCTACTTGATTGTCTGTCCCTTTTCTATCTTTGATCTCAATATCAAATTCTTGTAATAAAAGAACCCATCGAATCAGGCGGGGTTTAGAATCCTTCTTAGAGAGCAGATATCTAATAGCTGCATGGTCAGTATACACCGTTACTTTCGTACCAAGCAAGTATGATCTGATTTTTTCAAAGCCATATACAATGGCTAACAGCTCCTTCTCCGTGGTTGTGTAATTCAACTGCGCATCATTGAGTGTCTTGCTTGCATAGTAGATAACATGAAAAATCTTGTCTTTCTTTTACCCAAGAACAGCCCCTACTGCAAAATCGCTAGCATCACACATCATAGCAAAAGGTTTATTCCAATCTGGGGCGATGATCACAGGTGCTGAAATCAACTTCTTCTTCAATGTCTCAAAGGCTGTCATACAATCATCATCGAATTTGAAGGGAACATCCTTCCCCAACAGCTTACACAAAGGTTTGGAAATTTTGGAGAAGTCCTTGATGAATCTTCTGTAGAAACCTGCATGACCGAGGAAACTACGAATTCCTCTCACCGAAGTAGGCGGTGGAAGATTTTCAATTGTCTCAATTTTTGCTTTATCCACTTCCAGGCCTCGCCGTGATACCTTGTGTCCAAGAATAGTTCCTTCTTGTACCATGAAATGGCATTTCTCCCAGTTGAGAACCAGATTAGTCTCCACGCATCTTTTCAGAACCATGCTAAGATTGTGTAGACATTCGTCAAAAGAAACCCCAAATACTGAAAAATCATCCATGAAGACTTCCACTGTCTTACCAATCATGTCTGAAAAAATTGCCATCATGCACCTCTGAAAAGTGCCAGGTGCACCACATAACCCGAATGAAACCCTTCGAAAAGCGAAGGTACCAAACGAACATGTAAATGTTGTCTTCTCCTGATCCTCTGGAGCAATGCAGATCTGATTGTAACCCGAATATCCATCCAGAAGGCAAAAGTACTCATGGCCGGCCAGTCGGTCTAGCATTTGATCAATGAAAGGAAGAGGGAAATGATCCTTCCTAGTAGCTTTGTTCAGCTTCCTGTAATCCATGCAGATTCTCCAGCCAGTTACTGTCCGCGTAGGAATGAGCTCGTTCTTTTCGTTAGTTACCACCGTCATGCCTCCTTTCTTTGGCACACATTGAACTGGACTCACCCAAGCACTGTCAGAAATAGGATAGATAATCCCTGCATCCAACCACTTAATAATTTCCTTCTTCACCACTTCCTTCATGAGTGGATTGAGCCTTCTCTGATGTTCCACTGTTGGCTTACTACCTTCTTCCAGCGGGATCTTATGCTGGCAATAGGCAGGGCTGATTCCTTTAATGTCTGCAATAGTCCACCCAATGGCTGATTTGAATTTCCTGAGAACCCTTAACAGCTTTTCTTCTTCAGGACCTGTAAGGTTAGCAGCAATAATCACAGGTAAAGTAGATGATTCCCCAAGAGAAGCATACCTTAAGTGATCAGGCAATGGTTTGAGCTCTAGCTTTGGTGCTTCCTCGATAGATGGTTTCAACCGCTGATGTGATTCTCTCAATTCAGATAAACCCAACGATTCTGGTTTCTCAAACTTTTGTTGCCAAGGCGAAGCATTCAGAGACTGTACCTGTTCTTCAACCTCTTCCTCTTCAATTGTAAAGTCCCCACGTAGAGCCTTTTCCAGTGTATCATCCATAAGCATGTGTTCAATTTTTACTTGCACAGCAGATTCCACTACATCTACTTTAAAGCATTGCTCTTCTTCTGTTGGAAATTGCATTGCTTTGAACACATTGAATGTGACATTCTGAGCGTGCACTCTCATGGTGAGTTCTCCCTTCTGTACGTCAATCAATGTCTTTCCCGTTGCCAAGAATGGTCTCCCAAGAATGATATGGATTTTCTTGTCTTCTTCAAAATCAAGGATGACAAAATCTGCTGGAAAGATTAGTTTGTCGACTTTTACCAACACATCTTCGACAATTCCTCGCGGATAAGTGATTGAACGATCCGCCAACTGCAGTGACATGTTAGTTGGCTTCGACTCAGGAAGACCAAGTTGTAAGAATATAGAGTATGGCATGAGGTTGATGCTTGCTCCCAAATCGCACAAACATTTGTCGAACGCCAAATTCCCAATTATGCATGGTATAGTGAAACTACCAGGATCCTTCAACTTTGGTGGTAACTTCTGCTGCAATACTGCACTACACTCTTCCGTCAAGGCAACAGTGTTTAACTCTTCTAGCTTCAGTTTCCTAGATAGAATGCCTTTCATGAATTTGGCGTAGCTTGGCATTTGCTCCAGCGCTTCAGCAAAAGGTAAGTTGATGTGTAGTTTCTTAAAAACTTCCAAGAATTTAGCAAACTGTTTATCTGATTTTTGCTTCTGAAGCCTTTTAGGGAATGGTGGAGGAGGAAATACTTCCTTGTGAACACTGTCTGTCTCTGAACTGCTTTTCTCTTCTGAATCATTTCTTTTTTCCTTAATCGGCTCCTCCTGCGCAACTTTTTCTGCAGAAATTCCCCTCCCGGCAGTAAGGTGAGGCGCGCCCGCGCCTGAGGAAGCGCGCCCGCCCTGCACCTCCTGCCCAGAATGCTGACGTTCTTCGTTTTGTGGAATTTCGACCTCCTGATTGTTCGTAACCCTTCCAGAACGCAATGTAATAGCGTGTATTTGTTCCTTGCTTTCTTTCTTGCCTGGGTTAGCCTCTGTGTCACTTGGTAATTGTCCTTGAGGTCTGTGTAGAAGAGCACTTGCTAGTTGACCAATTTGATTTTCCAATGTCTTCAGCGTTACAGCTTGACTCTTATACATCATTCTCAGTTCCTCCATCTCTGACTTTTCATTTGAGTGCCCTTGTCCTCCCTGAGATTGTTGATGAAAACCAGGAGGGTTGTATGATTGTCTTGGTGCATAAGATTGTTGAGGAACAGAATTGTTTAAAGGCCTTGTTCCAAATTGTTGACCCTGCGATGGTTGTGGACTGGCATTCTGATTGTTGCTCCAACTGAAGTTAGGATGATTCCTGTTGTTGGGGTGATATGTATTAGGTGCCGGTTATGTAGGTTTCAGAAAGTTGCCGACAAAATACGCTGAATCGCTAGAAATAGCACACTGAGTTGTATCATGAGCACCTGCACATAAATCACAAACCATAGCGACTTGCTGAATTCCTGCCTTGAATAATGCGTCCACCTTTATAGATAAAGCCTATAGTTGAGCTGTTATAGCAGTGGCAGCGTCCACTTCAAAAACACCTGCAGTTTCACTCTGCGGCAATCGCTGAGTAGGATTCTGATACTCGTTGGCAGCCATCATTTCAATCAAGTCATAAGCTTCTTCATAGCTCTTGGCCCAAAGAGCTCCTCCAGATGCTGCATCAAGCATAGGTCGTGAATGATTCAATCCATTATAGAAACCATTAATGACCATCCAATCTGGCATCCCATGATGGGGACACTTTCGAAGCATCTCTTTATACCTTTCCCAAGCTTCACACAACGTTTCTCCAGAATGTTGATTGAACTGTGTAAGAGCATTCCTCATGGCTGCCGTCTTAGCCATAGGAAAGAATTTAGTCAGAAACTTTTGTGCGAGATCCTCCCAAGTAGTTATAGAACCTGCTGGCAGCGAATGCAACCAGCTCTTTGCCTTGTCTCGTAGAGAGAATGGAAACAGCCTCAGTTTTATAGCATCTTCAGAAACCCCGTTGGTTTTAAAGGTATCACAGATCTCGATGAAGTCTCTGATATGCATATTAGGATCCTCAGCAGGTGAACCCCCAAACTGTACAGAATTCTGAACCATTTGAATTGTGCCCGGCTTGATTTCGAAATTATTAGCTGCAATAGCTGGCCTAACAATGCTTGACTGAATGTCATTGATCTTCGGTTGAGAGTAATCCTTAAGAGCTTTCACTGGATCCCCCATTACTATTTCTGGTTCAATTTCTGGAACTGCAATTCCCTCTTCTTCGTCTAAGTGTTCTTCCAGTTTTTCCTTACTCGATTGAGAACGAGTACGCATACACGATCAATTACCTGAATTCACGTAGCAAACAAGAACGATTAATAACAAATCTCAGTCAGTGATATCGAACGACCACTGATGATAAGCACATTAACTAAATAAAACAATGAACCGAGTCCCCGGCAGCGGCGCCAAAAACTTGTTCGCACTTTATTCACGCAAGAGAACGTGGTCACAAGTAATACAGAAATAAGTAGGATTCGTTCCCATAGAGACTCGACTTGCTTACGTTTAGCTCACTTATACACCAGAGTATGATTAACTACCACTGCTAAGGAAATAACAATTGGAGTTTAATTAAATTAATGATTAAAACTTAAAGAATTACTTATATTAAATAAACATGGAATTTTAACTTCATTAACTATCTCATCTAGAATCTTATGCCTTTTCAACCTAGCATGTGAAAGTGATGATAACTGATCAGACCCTCTAAACTGATAAACGCCAACTTTCGTTGCACGCATACCATCCTAATGAACATCCACAAAAGATAGAAGTCAAATAGTCGACCACTATACTTAGTCCCTGTATGTCTATAGAGATTGAAAACATAATGGCTTAAGAACAAGAATCCATAAAATCACATAGTCAGTGCAAGACGGTTAGAATTACACCACAAATTAATACATGCTCTTAACATGCAAAAACCTATGCTAGCATGGCATGTTCTAAACCCTAGATCCACTTTCGCATTCACGAGGATTTAACAAACAATCATAAATGTTCGCGACGCATTTACAACGAATAAGCTTAACCATACTAGGATATCCATAACAATCACACACTTAGGCATAAAAACAATCAATATCTAGATTCGATAGAAAAATCCATTAAAATCCCATGACAACGATTAGCCCATAATTGGACTAGCCGACATCATGGGTTCATATGAAAACATAGTAGATAAACAATTAAACATAAAAGACTGATATTAATTGCAAGAGTAAAAGAAATAACCGATAATCCACGTGTAGAAAATTACAAAAGAAAAATAGCTTGACGGCTCACAAAGTACTCTACCTCTTGACTGATAATAAAACCCTACTTGCTTTTTTAATTTTCTAGATTATGACAATAATAATAATCCTTATGTTTTTATACTAGGTTACATAAAAACAATGATTCATGGGCTTGCTGCATTCTGGGCTTCGAAACGGACCAACTGCAGAAAAATCAGCAGTTGGACTCGACTAGAGGGGCGGGCGCGCCTCAAGGAGCGCGGGCGCGCCTCATTAATGGAGCGCGGGGGCGCCTGTAAAGGAGTGGGCGCGCCTTCCTGTTCTGTCCAGAAAAGCTTTTCTTTGCTCGTTGCTTCTTCAGCGCGTCGCCTTGCTTTCTCTTGGCCTCTTCTCAAGTCCTGATCTTCCTCCTATGAAATCCTAGCTCATGCACCACCAATTTATGCAATTAATCAACAACTCTACTACGAACGGCGATCTGCACACCAAAGACACAGAACACATCAAAAGACACTACATACTTGGGCACAAGCGATCAATTTAAGTCAAAATGGAACGTATAAAGTGGACTAAAAAGTCCACTAATAGTAACTTCTAAACCTGTTATCATGAAGACCAAGGAGAACAGAAATGGAAAGTTAGGACTAAACAAGAAGAATAATTATGGTTACATTCTTAATGCTACTAGAAAATTGTGTAATAACTGTGGGTCTTCTAGTCATTAACTCATACTTGTACTAAAAGTAAGTCTGAAGTGAAATATGTTACATTTGTTAATGGAAATTTTCATAGTACTCCCTTGATAGACAGACAAGTATCTCATTGTAGAAATTTTGATTGCATGCCTTGTAAATTAAATATGTTAAACATCTGCTTTAACATGCCTATTACTTCCAACAATGTATGCCTGAATAATTCTATCAAAACTGAAAAGGGAAAGACTTCAAGTCCTCCTAAAGATAGGATGGGCAAGTCACCCAGAAACAAGAATCCAAAACCAAATATTAAATCTTAATGGGTGGCCACAGGATTCATGCTAAAAGCTAATGAAAGAAAACCAACTAATCTTACCTTACAATGTGATTTGGCTAAGCCAGATGGACCCAATGAGAATTGGGTACCAAAAGCAACTTAAAAATCTTACTTTGCAGGGAAATAGAAAAAATAAAAGAATCATGTGGATCATTGATAATGGATGCTCAGGACACATGACAGGTAATAAAGCCATGATATCACAGTTTAAAGAAATGGATGACCCTTATGTAACCTTTAGTGACAACAGCATTGGTTTCACAATGGGATATGGCATATTGGAAGTTGGTAACCTGAAGATTGAGAAAATTGCTCTAGTGAATGGATTGAAGCACAATTTATTGAGTGTTACTCAATTTTGTGAAAAAGGTTTCAAAGTTAGATTTGATCAAGACAGATACTCAATTGTCAACAAAAAGACATGAGAAGAAGCTCTTCAAGGAGTAAGGAAAGGAAGCCTATTCATTGTTAACCTTGATTCAGTAAGAAAAGACAAAATCTATTATTTCTACAGCAAAGCTACATCTTCTGAGAGTTGGTTATGGCACAAGTAGCTCTCTCACTTGAATTTCAAAGCTATGATTTATCTTATGAATAGAGAATTGCTGAAAGGCCTTCCTTAACTTGAATTCTGTTAAGAAGGATTGTGTGAGGATTTTCAAAAAGGAAAACTAAGGAGAGCTACTCACAAAAGCACTCCTAGTGGTTCAATAAATGAAAATTTTCAACTTCTTCATTTGGACTTATTTGGTCCTGTGAATGTGCAGTCACTAGCAAATAAAAGATATGTCATTGTGATGGTTGATGATTTTTAAAGATACACTTGGGTGAGGTTCCTGGGAACTAAGGATGAAGCTGCACAAGAAATTATTGATATAGTAAGAGTCCTTGACAAGAATACCAAGTTCAAAGTCCAAACCTTGAGAAGTGATAATGGTACTGAATTCAAAAACAGTATCATGAATGATTTCTGCAAAGACAATGGCATTACTAAACAATTCTCCGCACCACGGACACCTCAACAAAATGGTGTTGTTGTGGAAAGGAAAAATAAAACTCTCATTGAGGCTGCAAGAACCATGTTGAGTCAAGAAAAACTTTCTACTCATTTCTGGGGCGAAGCTATTAATACAACCTATTATACTCAAAACAGGGCTGTAATTAACAAGGCTTTTGGAAAAACATCATATGAGTTGTTGACAGGAAAAAAACCTACTATCAAGTACTTTCATGTGTTTGGAAGCAAATGTTATATCATGAAAGACTCAACAGAGGTCGAAGGGAAGTTTGATACTAAAGCATATGAAAGAATATTCATGGGCTATGGAATATGTCATTGATCATAAGGTTGTGGATGAAAGTGTAAATGTCACCTTTGATGAAATCAAGTTTCCTAGTGTTGAAGAAATCAAGAATCAGAGTCCTTAGCATTTGAGAATCAAGGCCATTTGGAAGATGTTGATGATGAAGAATCACCAAGAGTTGAACACACAATTTCTGGTCCAACTAAGGTTACTAATCAATCTGTAGAGAATAAAGGAACTGCTCAAACAACATATTTCTCTGAGAATGTTCCCACGGATAGTGGACTTGAAGAAATTGATGTTGTTAACAGTACAAGAGAAAGAGATGTTTTCAATCTACAAAGCACAGAAGATTCTGGTGATTTACTTAGAGAAATAAAGTGGAACAGAGATCACACAAATGATTTAATTATTGGTGATCCAGGAACAGGAGTCAAGACAACAAGAAATGTGGCAAATGCATGCATGTACTCATATTTCCTATCTTAAGTTGAGTCTAAAACTCTAGATGAAGCACTACTTGATCTAGATTGGATAAATGCTATGCAAGAAGAACTCAATCAATTTGAAAGAAGTGGTGTATGGGAATTGGTGCCTAGACCAAAGAACAATTTTGTAATTGGTACTAAGTGGATCTTCAGAAATAAGATGGATGACAGTGGAGTTGTCACAAGAAACAAAACAAGGCTGATAACAAAAGGTTACTGTCAACAGAAAGGAATTGATTATGATGAAACATTTCCCCCGGTTGCCAGACTTGAAGCCGTAAGAATTTTCTTGGCTTTTGTTGCATTCAACAACTTCAAGGTATTTCAAATGGATGTAAAAAGTGTTTTTCTAAATGGGGAACTAGAAGAAGAAGTTTATGTTGAACAACCCCCAGGCTTTGAAGATCCAAAGATGTAAAAATTTGTGTACAGGCTACTCAAAGCATTGTATAGTTTAAAGCAAGTCCCAAGGGTATAGTATGACACATTTTCCAAGTTTCTCCTTGAGAACAATTTCACAAGAGGGATTGTGGATAAGACTCTATTCTAAAAAAATCATGGAAAATATATCATTCTAGTCCAAATCTATATGGATGATATCATCTTTGGCTCAACAAATGGAGAACTGTGAAAAGAATTCTTTGAGTTAATGTAAAACAAATATGAGATGAGTATGATGGGTGTTTTCCCAGTCGTACAAGTAGAAGGGGGGATTGAATACTTGTATGTCTTTTCTGCCCGATTTAAAATCAAATTAAAAACAAACTCAAACACAAGAATATGAATAAGTACTGTTTTGTATTATTGATTTGTGAATACAAAACTCTCATAGGGTGTACACAAACCCTAGCAGCTTCTCTGTGTTTATCACAGCAACTCTCTCTATTTCTATGCTCTCACAAAATTTCACTCAGATAATTATGTTTCGACTTCCACACCTTTACAATTAGGTTTCATAGAGTTTATATAGAGAGCTGCCTATCAACTAATAACAGAAAGATAAATTACAATAGGAATAGAATTCCTAATTATTAGTTGACAGTTTCCTTCTAGAATTCTCTTTCTTTCCCATAGCATATCTGTAATATATTTATCTTGATCTTCGAAGACTTTCCATTCCTGTGATCTTCTTCCAAATTTATCCTCAACTGTATAGACTCTGAAATCTTCAGACTCTGATGATCTTCAGACTCTGATCACATGTAGACTCTGATAGATCACAGACTCTGATAGTCTATAGACTCTGATCACCTGTTAGACTCTGGTTTCATTTTCTACAGAAATTCTTCCAAGTACAAATAACATGAATATTGACTATCTAGACTCTGATTATACATTTCAGAGACTAGAAAGACTTATTACAGATAAACTAAACTAGACCCTGTTCTAGTATTTTGTACATCATCAAATGAATATATCCCTAACAATCTCCCCCTATTTATGCTTTATAAAATGTAAGCATAAATCAAGGTTTGATGATGTCAAAACTAAAGAATAAAACTATTAATCTAGAACAGTATAAAAGAATTATAAAGGAAAAAGAATTACTTTTTATTTAATCTTTTCAAAGGCTGGATTGTTCTTCAAAAATGAGTTTAGCATATTTTCTTCCACAATTGCAAGAGCTTCACCAACAAACTTCTTTAATTTCTTCATTTCTTCATTTGAACATTTGATTTGACAGTAAGCTGCTCTCAGATCATTTGCACTGCTTTCTTGATCTTTTAAGTCCTTCAATATCAGAACACTAACTTTCCCACTCATAGTCTGAAACCCAAAGTAATGACCCACACCTTCTTGAAATTTAATCTGTTTTTCTTCCAATGGCATGACTTGATCATTTCCCTCAGTATCAACATATTTTAAAGAAAATTTGCCCATTTGTCGATTTGCCTGTCTGTGCAAAGTCAACTTCCTGTCAATTTCCTTGAACCATTTGTGAGTGATAGCCTCTTTGCTTTTGTTTACTTCATAAGCAATTTGCAGTAGGAATCTAATATACTGTAGTTCCTCAGCCTGTTTGAAAAAGATAAAATTTGACTGACTAATCCATCTTACACTTCCACCTTCTAAGAAGTAAACCAACATCTCATTCTTCACCTTTTCTGTACCTCCCTGACCTCCTTGTATCTTCGTTTCAAAAACATTATAAACAATTTGAGCAGACACCACTTTATTTAAGTGCTTCTGAGTGATCTTCTCAAACTGCCTATCTGTCAAGGATTGAGGATCCCTGGTTAGAGTAGATGTTCTGTCAATGTCAGATTCTTCAAATCCTCCAAGACCTATCTTCTTTTTAGCTCTAAGTTACAGATTTGATTGACTGCACTTCCAGTATGAAGGTTCTTGAGTTTGATCAGAGTCTGACTTCTTTCTTTGCTTATCAGAGTCTGACTTAGACTCTGATTTCCCATGTCTAGTCCCTGACTGATGTGTTTGAGTTCTTGCTACTCCAGATTGCTTTTGTTGCACACCATCAGGACCCTTAGAACCATGAGAACTATCTCCATCATCACCATCTCTCCTCCTTTTAACTCCCCTTGATTTATCCTTGCATCCCTCATCCTTATGTCTCCTGGAGGACTCACCTTGCTTCACCTTCTCCCCCTTTTTGACATCATCATTACTGGTGACAGCCAAAAGAATCTGCTCAAGAACAGTGGAGATATTTGCCTGGGCTGCAATAACTGAATCAACCTTAGTGGTCAAATTAGAAACTGTAGTTTGAAGAGAGGCTTGAGTGGTAGTGATAACAGCTAGAGCATCTTTAAAAGCGACCTCTTTGGATAATTGAAGGGAGTGAATTCTGTCAAATCTTGTATTGAGCAGAGAAGTTGTGTTATCAACACCAGTGAGCTTTGTTTTAATATGAGAAATGTCCTGGACCACACTGGATAATTGAGCAGCAACATCAGGTAGCTTAGCTTTAACAACTCCATCTAAGACTTGATTTTCTTCACCGGGATAGTAACCATGTTCCTGTTGAAAAGATTTTTTCTGAAAAGCCTTAAGTCTCTCAGAAAGATGAATATCCAAAATACACTCAAAAGAATCTTTATCATTGATGCCTCTTTGCTGTGCAGACTCCCAAGACTGAGGAAACACCTGATCAAAATACATAAAAGAAGGAGTAACATGATCATCATCTGCAGAAGTGCATTTCTCAGCAACAGGCTCTAGCTTTGTGAATGGAGGGGTAGACTCTGGTGGTGGTGTAGACTCCGAAACTGCAAACGGGACTATAGACCCTGACTCCTCCTGAGAGTGATCAGAGACTGTAGACTCTGGAAGTCTAGCCCTTATAGGCATTATTAAAAGAGGTTCTTCTGACTTCAATGTTGCAGCCTCAGTGAAAATGACAGGGTTATCCACCAAAGCCTCCATGACTCTATCTGCTCTCCTTTCTAGAGAATCCACCAGGTGAAGTTGGGGTCTCTGTGTAAATGATTTCTGAGCAGCAAGAGCCTCCTCCTGTTTGCCAATCTGCACAATCAGACATAGTGAATTGTCATCCATCCCCTGCTCCAACTCATTGGACATACTCTTTGGAAAATCTTGATCCCAATAAGTAAAGCTAGGTTCAGGATACCCTAATCGCTCATGCTCACAGTGGGGTTGGGCACTCACTTTCTCAATCTCACTCAGGCTCTCTACAGCCTTATCTACCACTCCTTTTGCCTGGTCCAGTGCCAGCCTCTCATATATTTTGTCACTCAATTTGGAGGGTGCACTCAATAAACCTACAGAAGAGGGGTTGAGAGATAAAAATGGTGCTTCAAAACCTGAACCACCTTGATGGAGGGGGACCCCTTCAAATGTCTGAAGGCTAGGGGTTTCCACCAAGGGGTGAGCATCAACAGATTCTGAACCCTTACTAACATCTTCTCTCTTTTCAGAGTCTGTTGGCTCCAGTATTCCAGTCTCAGGGTCTACTCTAGACTCTGACTACTTCAGTATGACTTCATTAGAAGCCAGAGTCTGAGTGTTACCATCTTTGACTGTTGGTGCATGAGACTCCCCCTCAAGGTGGATAGACTCTGATAGAATAGATTGGGAAATCACTTCATGAGCATCCATCAGAGTCTGTCCTCCCAAATCACTGGGGTTCTCATCAGCTCTTTGATGAGTTGGCAAGGAGGGCCCAACAGCATACTCCCCTGCCCCACTATCACCCAACCTCTAACTAGGTGGTTCTTGTGTGGGTGAGGCAGACTGAGCATCTTTATCACTAGTCACCACTGGTGCACTAGTCCCATCCTCCAACTGCCTTGCACCACCTGCTACCTCCTGTTGTTCTTCAAGAATAAATGCATCCAACTTGTGATGAAAGGCCCTGAGATGGATTGCATTGATTGCCTGGGCATCTGTGAGATTGAAGAGGTCCTGCAGTTCCCTTCTTACTCTTTGAAAATAAGTGCCCTTGAATTGATCCAGTCTACTTTGGTAGGTTGGATAGATGTATTTGTTGGCAATTGTACCTATATTATGGACAAGATAGTCAGCCACCTGTCTTGACAGAGGTTGAATTTGAGAGATCCATTGAATGGTTGTCCTGTAGGTAACTCCATTATCCCAAATTGCTTCATAGTTAAAAACTGGTTGCTCAATCTCAGTTTCCAACTCAGCAACAGACTCTGATGCTCTCCTTTTGTGGACCTTAAGCTTTTTAGGCTTCTTTGTAATTTTCTGTTCAGAGTCTGGCACACCTAGTGCTTTGAGAACTTTATTAGTTCTGCCTTCTATGAGCCCAGCTGCTTGCACTTGGAATGAAGAGTTGAATAGGTAGCTGTAGAGATTTTTGACCACATCCTGTGCAGACATTTGTAGCACTTGTTCCATTCTCTTCCTTAGGGCTTCATAGGTTAAAAGAAAACCCAAGACTTGAGATTTAGTCTGATATTTCTCTGGATTTTCAACTGATTCCACCAAAGGATATAAGAGTAGCAGTGCCTCATCACTTGGAGTAATGATCTCATCAATTAGGGATGAGGCTGCATCCAATGGCATTCCTTCCCAAAATGTGTCATGATCAGAGTCTAAAGGCAGTCTAGACTCTGACTCAACATTAGACTCTGGTTCAGGTGTTTTCTTGATTTCAGAGTCTGGCTCTGCAGGAGCCTTGGGAGCATCTGTTTCTTGCAAAACAGGGTTACTAATAATAACAGGATTGTGTGTGTGTGCAGAATAAGCCTTCATTAACCTTCTGTACTTCTTAGCAAAAGATTTCTCAGGAGACTCAATGTGAGAATCCTGAGGTGCTTCCCTAGGTTTTTCAGAGTCTGTATCCTTTTGAGAGTCTACAGACTTGGCTTGAAGGTTAGAATCAAGTGTATCATGACCTTCCTTTAGCAAAGAAAGTCCTTCAACAACTTGCTTCTCTAGTGGATTGAGCTCCTCATCACTGTGCTCATCTATAAGCCTAGATTGAATCAAATTTCTTCTCTTTACAACTGGTGCCTGTTGAGAGACACCAGAGGTTGGTTTCTTTTTGGATTTTGGTTTGTAAGATTGTATAAGTGAAGGGGATTGGGTGACTTGGGTAGGTGCAGGGGGACTCTCCATTACTTGGTCCTGCACCATTTTACCACCAAAAAATGAAGCATTGTAGATAGAAGGTTTGTAGGATGAGAGTTTTACCTGCATTACCTTTGGATATGTCACTGTAGGTAGACTATTCTTCTTGTCATCAATTCTCTTAATGTCAGAGAATATCCTCCTTTGCTGTTTGTATGCCTGCACACAGCAATCATCTGCCAACTTGGTTGACATGTCAGGAATGAAGTGATTGAGGAGAATCATAAGAAATCTATAATAGTAGACTTTCTTTCTCCCCTCATGCACATTATTTAATTTTGCTCCCATTTGAGTGAGCAACATATCACCAATGTTGATTATTCTATCAAATAGGAGACTATGACCAATTTGATAAGTAATAGCAGTAATAGCATCAAATCCACTACACTTACCAGTAAAACACTTAGCAATTTGATCGAAGAAAAATGACCATTCTTTCCTTAAGTAAGGCCTAGTTATCTTGCTCATGTTATGTAAGCTAGCAGAATAACCTATTGCCTTAAACATGCTTTTAATGTCATCATCAGATACAATTTCATCAAAAGAAGATTTAACAGGCAGTTTAAACACAGAATTAAGCACATCTGCAGTGACATCAAATGTAGTCGAACCAAAGGTAAACATTATTTTACCTGGTTGATCCTAAGAAGGATCAACTACCTTTGCAGTGCTCCATGCTTGTGATACAGCATCCATGTGAATGACTGGTGATGCCTTGAGAATGTAGTGTAGCTCGGATTGTTCCAAGAAATCCATCACAGGGTAGTAGTCAGCGTCTACCCCTTTCTTATCTCCAAGAGCAGCAACATGATTTGTGGTCATGAACTCGAAATCCCCAAATGTGAACGCAATCTCCTTGGGTCCTCTCATGACAGTAGAAACGGCAGCCATTAAAGTTGTTGAGTTGAAAGTGATGGAGAAGCTTGAAGAATTTAGCTAGGGTTCGTAAAAAGCTCTGTGAATATTTTTGCCTTAGAAATCAATTACAATAAACAAGTGAGTAAATTGTATGAAAAATTCTATTTTGTTCAAGTTGCATACAATACACACGAGTCTACAGCCTATCTCCGGTAAAAAAAAATAACTGTTACCGCCTATTTCAAGTCATTTGAACATTTTAAATGCAATCAGAGTCTGCAGGCGCGAATTTTAACCGTTTCAGAGTCTAGGCGATAATTTTCTCAGAGTCTACTGACTTTCAGAGTCTACAGACTCGTCAGAGTCTAGACTCTGTCAAGGTAAAATACCAAACAAAATGTTGCACTAACAATTAATCACAGTGTGTTAAGACAGGGACTATAATTAAAGTACATACCTCGCTTCTTATAATTTTTGATCATTTATATATTTAACATACCTAATTCACCTACCAGTCTGAGAAAGGTAGACTCATCAAGTGGTTTTGTTAAAATGTCTGCAATCTGTCTGTCAGTTGGAACATAGTGAAGTGTCACAATACCATTTTCAACATGTTCTCTAATAAAGTGATACCTGACATCAATGTGCTTTGTTCTGGAGTGTTGGACTGGATTCTCTGCAATTTTAATAGCACTAGTATTATCACAATACATAGGAATATTTGAGAATGTTAGTCCATAATCAAGTAATTGATTTCTCATCCACAGGATTTGAGCACAGCAACTTCCAGCTGCAATGTATTCAGCCTCAGCTGTTGAGGTTGATATAGTCTGTTGTTTCTTGCTAAACCAAGAAATTAATCTGTTGCCAAGAAACTGGCATTGTCCTGTTGTGCTTTTCCTATCTACTTTGCATCCTGCATAGTAAGAATCTGAATAGCCAATTAGTAAAAAATCTGACTCTCTAGGATACCAAAGTCCAAGAGTTTGTGCCCCCTTGAGATATCTAAAAATTCTTTTCACAGCTATTAAGTGTGATTCTCTAGGGTCAGCTTGAAATCTGGCACACAGACAAGTTGCAAACATTATATCTGGTCTACTAGCAGTTAAATATAACAATGAGTCAATCATACCTCTGTAACTAGTGTTGTCAACTTTCTTACCCTTTGGGTCAGAGTCTAGCTTAGTAGCTGTTGACATGGGAGTTTTAGCAGATGCAGAATCTTGCATATCAAACTTCTTCAATAGTTCTTTTACATACTTTGTTTGATTGATGAAAATTCCATCATCATTCTGTTTGACTTGAAGCCCCAAAAAGAAGTTTAATTCTCCCATCATGCTCATTTCATAATTTGACTGCATTAGTTGACTAAACTTTTCACAGAGATTATCATTAGTAGATCCAAATATAATATTATCAACATAAATTTGGACAAGCAAAATATCACCTTTATATTTTCTAATAAAGAGAGTTTTGTCAATGGTACCTCTTGTGAATCCATTTTCAAGAAGGAATTTTGAAAGAGTTTTATACCATGCTCTAGGTGCTTGCTTCAATCCATATAGTGCCTTGTCTAACCTGTAAACATGATCAGGAAACTTTGGATCAACAAATCCTGGTGGTTGCTCCACATAGACTTATTCTTCCAATTCTCCATTTAAGAAAGCACTTTTCACATCCATCTGATACACCTTGAATTTTGAATGAGCTGCAAAGGCTAGAAACATTCTAATAGCTTTCAATCTTGCTACTGGTGCAAAAGTTTCATCATAGTCAATTCCTTCCTCCTGTGAGTATCCTTTTGCAACTAGCCTTGCTTTATTTCTTACTACAGTTCCATTCTCATCAAGTTTATTTTTATACACCCATTTTGCACCAACCACTGATCTATCTCTAGGTCTTGGTACAAGTTTCCACACTTTATTTCTCTCAAATTCATTCAATTCTTCTTGCATTGCAATAATCCAATCAGGGTCTTGCAAGGCTTCCTCAATTTTCTTGGGTTCATTCTTTGAGAGAAAACAGCTATAAAGACATTCATTTTGAGTGGTTGTTCTAGTTTGTACACCACTCTCAGGATCACCAATTATCAAGTCAGGAGTGTGATTCCTTGTCCATTTTCTAGCAGGTGGAAGATTGGTTCTTGAACTTGAAACTCCCTCTAAGTCATTTGCATCTTCTGTATTTGAGTGAAATTCAAATGAAGAGGCTCCCCCTAAATTGCTTGACTCTGACAAGAGTTTAGAGTTGCTTGATCCAGACCCTGATGAGTTAGACTCTGTCTGTCTAGACTCTGTCTGGATAGACTCTGTCTGGGTAGACCCTGACTTGTTAGACTCTGAATTATTTGGAGTTGAATTTTCTGGCTCCCCCTCAGAATTTGCAGGTTCCTGTGTTAGTTCAGGATTTATTCTAGGGTCTTCATCCTCTTCTTCTTCATTTATCTCAGAACTTTTTAGATTTTCAAATTCCAGTGTTGTAGACTCTGACTCATCCTGCAATTCTGTAAACTTTTTATCATAAAATGCAACATGAATAGATTCCATAACAATTTTGGTTCTGAGATTAAACACTCTGAATGCTTTTGTGTTCGATGCATATCCAAGAAAGATTGATTCATCTGCCTTGGCTTCGAATTTGCTTAGATTTTCAAGATGTACTTTCAGTACATAACACTTGCATCCAAATATGTGAAAGTGTTTCACACTTGGCTTCTTGTCCTTTATCATTTCATAGGGAGTTTTTCCATGCATGTTTATTAGAGTGCAGTTTTGAGTGAAACATGCTATATTGACTGCCTCAGCCCAAAAATATACTGGCAGCTTAGAATCTGCCAACATTGTTCTGGCAGCTTCTATGAGTGTCATATTCTTTCTTTCCACAACTCCATTGTGTTGAGGAGTTCCTGGCGCAGAAAATTGTTGAGTAATTCCCTTTGATGCACAGTGGTTCTCCATGATTGAATTCTTGAATTCAGTACCATTGTCACTCCTCAGAATTCTTACTATTTTCTTTGATTTTCTTTCCAGAAAAGTGATATGATCTATTATGTGTTGTGAAGTTTCATCCTTTGAATGTAGAAAGAAAACCCATATGAATCTTGTAAAATCGTCTACAATAACAAGAGTATATTTATTTTTATTAATTGACATAACATTTACTGGACCAAATAAATCAAGATGCAGTAAATAAAAGGGTTCAGAAATGGTATTTATTGTCTTGCTCTTGAAGGATGATTTCCTTTATTTTCCAAGTTGACATGCTTCACAAAGTCCATCTTGTACAAAATCAACCTGTGGTAATCCTCTTACAAGATTCTGTTTAACCAACTTGTTGAGTGTTTTGAAGTTGATGTGTGACAGTTTCTTGTGCCATTTCCAGCTTTCTTCAGTTGAGGCCTTGCTGTATAGACATGTGACTTCACTGTTTATGCAATCCTCCAAGCTGGCTTCATAAATGTTACCATGTCTGTGTCCTTTGAAAACCACAATGCCTGTTTCTTTGTTAGTCACAAGACACTCTTTGTTGTCAAAGCCAGTATGGTAACCTTTGTCTCCAAGTTGACTTATGCTTATTAAATTATGCCTTAAGCCATCAACTAGAGCTACTTGTTCAATGATGACATTCCCAAGTACAATCTTGCCATATCCCAGTGTTTGTCCTTTGTTGCCATCTCCAAATAATACTTCTGGGCCAGCCATTTCCTCAAAGTCTGTAAGCAGGGATTTCTTTCCAGTCATATGTCCTGAGCATCCACTGTCCAGGATTAGGGTTACTTTCTTTACCCTAGTTCCCTGCATACATACAGCAACTAGTTAGATGTTTTGAGGATCCAAATAGTTTTGGATCCTTTTCTACTAATTTTAGGAGAAACAGGCTTAACAATTTTCACATTTGGCTTACCTGTCTCTTTTGTTGCTCTAGGCTGTGGTGGAGTTTTAACAGTGTCATACCAACTCTTATCAATAGAAGATTTTAGCTCATAAAAATTGTAATACAAATCATGATAGTCCCTACACATATATATAGAATGAAATATGCTACCACAGTGATAACAAGGTT
The DNA here is from genome assembly GCA_028671895.1 of Oenanthe sinensis. NCBI lineage: Eukaryota > Viridiplantae > Streptophyta > Magnoliopsida > Apiales > Apiaceae > Oenanthe > Oenanthe sinensis. The sequence goes on from CM053808.1 coordinate 2,189,333, forward strand.
TCTGTGGTATGTAGTGACTTTTCAGAGTCTGAGAAGGACTAGACTCTGATTTCTTCTCAATTTTTGTTTTACAATCTATAGCTAAATGGTTTTGGTTGCCACATCTATAACACTTCTTTCTAGGAGCATTAGGATCTTTTTGATAATTATTAGCCTTATTGATGCCTTCCTTACCATTCCTATTTCTCCTAGTTTTGGTGGACTCTGATAAGTTCTCTAGCCTTTCTTTCAACGTAGACTTAGACAAGTACCCTATGTTTATAATTTTCTTAGAGTTATTTGCCCTTGTTTCATCTGTCTTTTTGTCAACAACAGGGGGACTATTGACAGATGAGTTTGTGGCTTCAGTTTTTTCTTTAGGGATCACAAACTTAACAGGAACAAATGTACTTTTGTCTTTAGTCTTATTAATTTTGCTAGCTTCTTCATTGTTATCATTCTCAACAATAGGTCTTTTGTCTTGACTCTTGTCATAGCCTAGACCAGCAGTTTGACACACGTTTTGATTATTGAGAATTTCTTGAACTTTTCTTCCAGAGTCTGTCCAAACTTTAAACTTAAGCCTTTCTTCTTCTAGTTCTTTCCTAACATAGTCATAGGCTTTCAAAATTTCAGTGTAGTTATGACTATATTTCTCATAATCCTTTTTGTATTGTTCCATTAATAATAACTCAGATTCTACATGACAATTCCTTTTAGTTAAAGTTAAATTTTCTTCTCTCAACCTTTCACTTTCACTAGTGAGAGACCTACATGTTGTCATTATTTTATTAACCTCACTTTTCACAATCTCTATGCCATCAGAGTCTAAATTAATTAAGGATTCAGGAGTAAAGATTGATACCTGAGTTTTAGGAGATGAGGGTTCTTTGGGAGACTGTGATTTTCTTGAGGAGGATGCCATCAGTGCTAGATTTTCATAATCAATTTCATCCTCTGAGCTTGAGTCTGCCCAGTCCTTTCCTGTTGATAGAAGTGCTTTTCCTTTTCCTTGACTTTTTGACTTTCTGCATTCACTGGCAAAGTGCCCCAATATTCCACAGTTGAAACATTTGACCTTTGCTTTGTCAAGTTTGATAATTGTACTCTTGCTCTTCTCAACCTTTTCATCTTCCTTCTTGAATGATGGCCTTTTGCTAAATTTGCCAGTTCTTTTGTTGAATTTCATTCTTTTGAAATTTTTAGCAAACATAGCCATCATTTGACTTAGATCAAACTCTTCATCAGAATCAGAGTCTGTGTCAGTAGACTCTGACTCCACAGCAGCTTTACCCTTCTTTCTTGAATCCTTGATTCTTGCTTCTGTGGATGGTTCATGTTGTTCTTTCTCAGACTCCATCAAGAGTGCCACAGATTTTGTCTTTACAGACTTCTTATTCTTTCTCTGTTGCATCTCCAAATCATATGTCTTGAGTCTGCCATACAATTCTTCTAGAGTTAGTTCATCCAAATCTCTAGCTTTTCTTATGGCTGTTGTCTTATTGTCCCACTCTTCAGGAAGTGCTCTCAGAAACTTGGTGTTCGTATCTTCAGAATCATAAACCTTACCAAGCATAGCCATCTCATTCAAGAGTTTTGTAAACCTATCATACATCTCAGTGATAGATTCTCCAGATTTTGCTTCAAAGTACTCATACTCTTGAATAAGCAAAGACCTAGCATTCTTCTTGACATCTTTAGTCCCTTGATAGTGCACCTCAAGTTTTGTCCACATCTCCTTAGCAGTCTTGCATGATATGACACAGTTAGTTAGAACAGAATCTAAACTATTAAAGAGAATGTTCTTTACTTTTGCCTCCTTATGTATATTTTCTTTGTCCTCTTTTGTCCATTCAGCCTTTGGTTTCTCAACGAGGTGTTCTTCAGTTATTTTGCCTTCCTCATTGATTTGAGGCACAATTTTTAAGGGCACAAAGGGTCCTTCATTAATCCTGTCAAGATAGTCAGGGTCTGTTGCTTCCAGATGGTGCAGCATCTTAACCTTCCAGTGGGTGAACTCGTTTCTCTTAAGCATAGGAATCTTAGAATTGTCATCTTTGTTTCCAGACATCTTTGATCGATTTTAAACGTTAGGCTCTGATACCAATTGTTTTCCCAGTCGTAAAAGTAGAAGGGGGGGTTGAATACTTGTATGTCTTTTCTGCCCGATTTAAAATCAAATTAAAAACAAACTCAAACACAAGAATATGAATAAGTACTGTTTTGTATTATTGATTTGTGAATACAAAACTCTCCTAGGGTGTACACAAACCCTAGCAGCTTCTCTGTGTTTATCACAGCAACTCTCTCTATTTCTATGCTCTCACAAAATTTCACTCAGATAATTATGTTTCGACTTCCACACCTTTACAATTAGGTTTCATAGAGTTTATATAGAGAGTTACCTATCAACTAATAACAGAAAGATAAATTACAATAGGAATAGAATTTCTAATTATTAGTTGACAGTTTCCTTCTAGAATTCTCTTTCTTTCCCTAGCTTATCTGCAATATATTTATCTTGATCTTCGAAGACTTTCCATTCCTGTGATCTTCTTCCAAATTTATCCTCAACTGTATAGACTCTGAAATCTTCAGACTCTGATGATCTTCAGACTCTGATCACATGTAGACTCTGATAGATCACAGACTCTGATAGTCTATAGACTCTGATCACCTGTCAGACTCTGGTTTCATTTTCTACAGAAATTCTTCCAAGTACAAGTAACATGAATATTGACTATCTAGACTCTGATTATACATTTCAGAGACTAGAAAGACTTATTACAGATAAACTAAACTAGACCCTGTTCTAGTATTTTGTACATCATCAAATGAATATATCCCTAACAATGGGTGAATTAGAATTATTTCTTGGACTTCAAGTCTATCAAAAGAAAGATGGAATATTCATTTACCAAACTAAATATGTCAAAGATCTTTTGAAGAGATTTGATATGGAAGACTCATCACCTGCAAAGACTCCAATCTCAACAGCAACTCAACTAGACAAGGATTCAAAAGAAAAGAAGGTGGATAACAAGATGTATAGAGGAATGATTATATCTCTCCTCTATTTAACTGCTAGCAGGCAATTAAAATATAAATATGTAATATAATTCATAACTTGTTAATTTGTTATTATTTTAAGATTTTTTTTACCATTCGCCGCTAATTATTTCAGTCAATACTTCCAACTACTTTTAAAATTTTACCCTTTTTATCACTAAAAAATGCAACTTTCTCTTGTGTTTTCTAAAAATGCATTTTAATATTACGTTTTTTTTTCTAGAAACGTAAGTTTAATTTACGTGTAAAAAAACGTATTTTAAATATGCGTTATCAAACAAAAATATCAGCATAACATGAGTTCTCTAGGTCTCTATCTCCTATTTCCAGTTTCTCCTTATCTCCTTATCTGTATGTGTTGAGTAGCATCTAATTGAGCCTCCTCTTTCAATTCCCTCCCGAATATCCACATCAATCTCTCTCTCTCCCCCTCCTTCCTTGTTCATCTCACTTTATACATACATACACATGTCTATAATTATTCTCAATTATTGATCCTTACACATCTACCAAATAAATAAGGTATATATGTATACATACATAATTCAATCACACCATGTACATATATATTGATGTTATCATTTCAATTCAACTAGTTTATGATACAATTTGTCTCTTTTTTATATATACTTCTGTTTTTTTTATTGTATTACAGATGTGTGTGCGCATGTGTCTGATAAACGCAACTATAGGTCATGTTTTTTTGTGATAGTAGGGGTCAATTTATTAAAAAGTGATATTTTAGATATTTTATTATCAAATTGTGATTGAAATGGCCATTTCTCGAATGTGATTATATTAACTATAATGTGTATTTATTTAAGTTTGATATTGAATATAATTTTTTATGTTGATAAAAAATATAATACTACTTGCCCATACAATAACAGAAAAATGATCACAAACATTGGAAAGACAAATTGAAAAATATACTAGGAGTACTAAATCGATTTAATAAAAGGTTAAATGCCACATGTCTTATATTTATTGACTGAAAAGATAATGAATCTGATAAATATCTATATTCAGATTAATATAATCATTAAAACATAATATACTCATTTACGAATTATTTTTTATACTTATTTTTGTACATCTAACACTATTCTGCAAAAGGAAAAAAACCTTAAAAGTACAAACTTTTAATATTCATTGTGAAATAAGTCGCATTTCGCGGTGACATTATAATATATTTTCAAATTATTTTTTTAATTTAAAAATAGTTAAAATATAAATAATTATAATATATTATGCTCCATAAATTAGTTAAAAAATTATTTATTATTCTAAATCAAGTAATCACTTCAAAATATAAATATGTAATATAATTCATAACTTGTTAATATGTTATGATTTTAAGATTTATTTTTTACCATTCGCCGCTAATTATATCGGCCAATACTTTCAACTACTTTTAAAATTTTAAATATTATAATTGTGATTAACTAATAAATAAAAAAATAACCATCAATTAAAATCATATCAAAAATAAATTAAAATCATTCACTCCTTCAGCCATTTATGATGCAATTCATGAAGCAGCCAAGGTGCAACTTCAATCAAATCACTATTTGGCAAGGGGACTTCAGGCTGAAATTGCTGATCACAGAAGAAAACTATAGTCAAGAATGGAGAGTGTGTACAACTCTTTGACAAACAACTTGTCATATGTGTCAAAACTCCAACAAGAAACTTTCACCTATAGATCCAAGGTCAATGAAATAAAATAAAAATGGAGAAGATTACGAAGGCATTTTTTCTATGACTGATAGCAATGCTGCACAGAAACAAGAAAATATCAAAATAAACTCCATGGTGGAAGTTCTCTTCAAAAATAGGCATGCTGACATGCTGCCTAAAGATGTGAAGCTACATGAGTTGACACCCTTCCAGGTTGATCTCTACTACTCATCAAAGGCCAAAGATGATCAAGCACAATCCTTCAAAATTGACAGGCTGGATGAAAAGATTGAGAAATTGACTGAAATCAGATTCTTCTCTCCATCACTGTGGATAAAGTGGTTGTAGACTTTGGTTCTTTAGAAAGAGAAGTAAATACTTCTATGACTTCCCAGTCAGGCGTCCTCACACAAGTGCCCAATCAACTCACCTCAATTCAGATCTTGCTCTCAACTCTCAATTCTTTAAATCCAGCGCCTCAAGTGCAAATGCCACCATTAACTGAACCTGCTCACTCCTCTTTCCTACTAAAACAAGATATCAATCCTAAGGGGGAGAAGGAGAACAGAGATGAAATAGAGTCATTGAGGCAAAAGGTTGTGATGGATATTCTAAGAGCAAAAACTAAGAAACCACTAGAAGCCATCAAGGCAGCAGTGAAGGACCATCACTGGAACTACAGAAAGCTTCTTCAAAATAACATCATTATAGCGAGGGGAGTAAAAATCATGATGGATGGAAAGGAGTACAAAGAACCAATAATGTAGATAGAATCTGGCTATTTTAGGATATATATTGACATTCTCAAATATCTCTCATACACAGAGTTGGAATGTCTCTACAACATAGTAGAAACCGTGACCAATGTTTGTTGGAAAGTCCCTTAAACAATGTCAATATTTATAGAAGGGGGGTTGAATACAAATATTAAAATTTTTTGATTCACTTAAAGTTTAATATTTTTTCCTGATATTAAGTGTTTGAGAAGTACTATTTTAAAACAAGGAACAAAAAATGAAAGTTAGAAAATTAGAATTTGAATAAACTAAATCATAAGATTTAAAAATTACTGGTGGGTTGTTTTATCCGCCACTGAATTGATTTGCTCAAATGATCTAGGTCCAAAGACCCAGCTACTTTTTACAAAGATAAAACTATGAATCAACTATTCTTTATAAGTGCTTGAAAGCTAGAGCAGTTGGTCCCTGAAAAGTATTCTATCTGTGTGTTTTTCTTTGTTACTACTCTTGTTTATATATTACAACAGTATTTTCAACATTTTAGAATTAACATAAGACAATAACACCTATTGTAGGAATGTTGTTCCTACTATCTTTCTAGTTTGTCTGAACAAATTTGAGTAAGTCCATTATCCTAAAAATGACAGCTTCCATTGAGTCTTCACAATCAGAGTTAATTGTCTTTCATAGTTGTACTCTAGTCTGCAAGATTCCTAAAATTTTGTCCTTTATTGATTTCCATATCAATTGATAACTTTGTTATTAAGCATATCAATTGATTTCTTCATGCATCCTTCAACTAATGTCTTCCTTTGATTGATCTTGTTATCCATCGATTGATAATAGCAATTAAATTATCGATTAATAGATGTTATCAATAGATATATCAATCGATGGGTCTTCACATTATTTGATGGTCTTTAATCCTTGAAGTTGACTCGATAGCAATCAATCATTTCTTCATTGATTCCTCAACTTCAATTGATCATCATTCACTTGTACATTTTACATGTCTTCAAAGTATTTATAATTCAACAGTCTAATACATACATCAATTGATGATCTATATCAATCAACTTTAGTATTAATCGATGAATAGAGAACTGTCGATTGATCTAGCCTTATCGATTAATAAAGACTAAGTACAACTCTATTTCATTACCAAATGTCCATATTATCAGTTGATTACCATAGACACTTCAACTGATAAATGGTTTCCTAATCAACTAATATTTATAGAACACATATCAATTAATCAGTTACAATAATAAATTTCTATGATTCTAAGGCTAAGTTATCATCAAGACTAAGTAATTCCTAATAATCTCCCATTATTTATGTCTATGAGACTAACATGCATAAATCTACTTGATGATAACAAAACCAAACATATAATAAAAAAGAATGCTAAAATCATAAAATTATTAGCACATTAAAGTACTGATAGAATTTTAAGCTTCAGAAATACCAGTTGATGGAATTATCTTTTTGTGGATGAACACTTTGTGAAATATGCAATCAGCTTCATTCTTTGTCCAATTCCTTTGATAGTCCTCTTTATTCTCCATTCACCTCTTCTTCTTTTTCTTCTTGGCCTCATTTTCCTTTAATTACCTCAAGAAGGTTCCTCTTAGAATTCTTTCATCTTTATCACTGTCTCCAAACTGCCTCAATAGATATTGAATATTACTATCAGGAACTTTGTCCAAGTATTTGCAGATCTTAAAATACTTTTGGTTCTCTTCAAGATCAGTGTAGATCATCATATAGAAGGGTTCCAGTATCACCTTCTTCAATTTTGACTTCCAAATCCCAACAGGTGGATCTTGATCTACTTTTGCAGTCACTCTCCTTAGCTTGGTCAGTTGATGCATGATTTCCTGAGTAATTGTCATGTTGAGATTAAATCTCTTATTGAGTAGAGGGTAGATTGTCTTCAGAGTGTTGTAGTTTTTCTTCATGATTGTCCTCATTGGGAATACAGATTTTGTACCATCTTCATACTTCAGTCTCATTGCCTCCTCATGCTTAACAGTTGCAGGAAGTGTCTTACAAGCTATCAACCCCTTTTCACTAATGAATGGTACTCCTTTCATCTTGAATCCCTCCAATTGTACTTCTTCTTATTTTTCTTGAGTTCAACCTTGTGACTCCTGAGCACCACCTTGTGACTCCTTAGACTTCTTGCGAGCCACAACAATCAATCTTTTTGGCTTAGCCATGCTAGTAGATTCTTCTTTTTCCTGTTCAAGATTGTATTCCTTGACATTCTCTATGTTCCATTGTTGTTCAAGTTGCCTTGCTATCTCTTCGTCATTCTTCATCCATCTGGAAACTTCTTTGACTCCAGAAATAATTGCATTACTCATTATTCTCTCACCTGTTCCAAAGCTTTGGCTTGGCAAATTTTTCTTTTTCTTTCCATCTTCAATCAAAATGCCCTTGCCATTATTTTTCTCTTCAAGTGAGCTACCTTGAAGAAATTTGTCAATGTTTTCATTGTTTCCTTTGGTAGCTTCTTGTGCACTTTGGTTAACAACCTTGACTTGAGTAATATACTCATCCAAGTTTCCAGATTTAGCTGATTTTATCACCTATTTTATGCTCTTCTTTAAGTCTTCAAGTTTCATCCTTTCTCCTTCAATCAATCTTTGAGTGTCTTGTTCCCTTGTCATTCTTCTAGACTCCAAATCATCTTCAAATCTTTTGGCTTCCACGTTTATTTTCTCCATTTCATCAATGGTGTGTTTTGGCAAAGGAATTTGCTTCTTGTCTTTCTTTGTTTTATCAACTTTCTTTTCTTTCTTTTTATCATCAACAATATGTCCATATCCCTTGTTCTCCGGAAGTTTATGATAAAATAAGAATCAAGCAAATGATTGCAGACAGAATCTCTAAAGTTGTACTCATGAAGAGAAATATGTTTGTTATAAATGTTGATGGAGAAGAAAGAGAATTCTACCATAATAACTCTGCAGTCACTACTCATCAAATTAAGAAAGTGATCAGTCTATATGACAAGAAGTGTATGGTGAACAAACTCAAAATGGTGGAGGTAGCTGAGTATTTGGCTAGAAAATATCAAAAGAAGATTGACAAAATCATTTCAAGAAGAGAAAAGGCTGAGAAAAAGATACTTGAAGATGAAGAGATTGAAAGGAAGTCAGAAGAATTAAGAAAAGCAGGAAAGTGCAGAGTCTTCTCAGATCCTAACAGAATTGAGATCAAAACTTACAGTGGAAGAACAATAAAAGTGAGACTCAAGTTTATCATCGACTATCCTCCTGAAACTCTAAAAATTGTTGATGATATGCTCAAAGGTTCCATTCTTAATAATGCTTATGACATCTTCCTAAACAAAATGCAAATTTGTCAAAATGTCTTTTCCCAAATTAGGAGAGATTGTTGGATCTAGAAAAGCCTACTTTGTTTAAATGTATTTACTTGTAATGTAGTTGCAACATGTTAGTACCTCTTATAATAGGGTTGTGACTTTGAATGTTATTATGTATATTTTCATATAGAAGTTTTCTCTTTGCTACAATTCAAGTTATAAATAGTGAGTCATATCAATAATACTCTGGTAGAAGATTTAAGTCAAAATGGATCATGCATCAGAATGAACAAGGGCTCATCAAATAAAAAATTCAAGCTGAAAATTATTCTAAGGCAATATACTAGTCGAGAAGTCAAGCCATTCGAGAAGTCTAATATGAACTGGTCGAGAAGTCTCAAATTCTTGAATAGAGAAGTCTAAATGTCCATTTGAGAAGTAAACTATTCAAGTATTCGAGAAGTCCAGAATTATCATATCGAGAAGTTAGGCATTGAAGTGTTCGAGAAGTCTATAAATGTGGTTGATCGAGAGGTAAGGAAATGTGATCAATCGAGAAGTCAAGAAAAGTAATTGATCGAGAAGTCAAGAATTGAGTTTGATCGAGAAGTAAGCAAAAGCAATCTCATCGAGAAGTCTCAGACAACAGGCTGATTAAGCAGTGTCAAAGGAAACTGATCGAAAAGTCTCAGAAGTATTCGATCATGAAGCCAAACATCATGTCTTATCGAATATACAATAATTAAGTATTCGACTACTTCAACCAAGCTAATTTCAAGGAAATGTACAGAAGCTACAGACAAGTAATCCAAGCATTGTCATGATCAAGGTTAGTCAAACCTAAGATTGATAATGACAAGTCTACAATGAACCTTGAAGAGAGAACAAGACAAAAAAAGAAGGAAGAAAGTAGAATATTACAGACTGTCAAATCAAAGAACTTAGCTAGAAATAGATTGTGCACAATGTAAAGAAGTTTTGTCTATTTCTAATTATAGTAACTAGTCTGTGAAAGCATGTGCAAACAAGACAAGTTGTCTATTTATTAATTGCACAGCTTCACTAGTCTAGTGTGTTGAATAGTTTTTCATACTTTATTTTTTCTCTACAAGAACAAGAAGCTGAAATTCAAGTTTGAATTTCAGATTGTAGCAATTTCTTTCTAATAACAATTAGATTGAAAGTTAATTTGTATGTGTGTTCTAACAGTTTCCTTTTCCACATTTTTACTTAGAAATTACACACTTACAAGTTAAGCTACAAAGCCATCAAGAATATTCTCATTCATTTAATCAAAAACAAAAAGAGTTCAACATATACACTCATCCCCCCCTGTATAAGTTTCATAGAACTCATATTTGTTAGGAATCATGTAATTTGATGATAATATTATATTTAGAATCATAGATCTAATGTCATCATTTGTAATTAATCGATGGATATAAGTCATATAAATATCCATTGATTAGGTAGCCATTTATTAGTTGAATGTAATTGTAGTCAACTGATAAATTGATTTGTAGCAGTTGATCTAGTGTTTTTTTAAGTTATCAGTTGGTTGTAATAATCGATGGGTATGTAATAACTAGTCAACTGATATTTATTGACTTCGATTGATAGCGCTTTAACGGATATGAAGGATGGCTGACAAATTGTAAATATTCTTAAGTCAAAAATCTCATAAATGAAGTGATCAACGGATAAAAAAGTCAATGAATGTCAATCAACGGATCCCCATCAACGGATGAATCTATCAAAGGCAATCAACGGATAAAGAAGCAATCGATAGATAGGGATCGATGGATATGAAATATCCATTAATACATCAAATTGATTAATGGATAATCTATCTATCGATGGATAAGAAAAGAGGCATCAATTGATAAGTTTCACATACTTTATCAATTGATCAAGGTTTCTGAAAATAGCTAAAAATAAGATGGATGTAATCTTTGCAAGAGTCTAGATCAATGAAACACAGTTTGTGTCAGAACTGTGACGTCTTTCAAGAAACACAGTCTTCAAGGAAAAGAACAGGACAAGAACTTTTCCAGTAAAAGGCCAAGACCTATGAAGACTTTGGAAGAAGTTACGTTCTATTTTAGTGCAAACATTGTAAAATATAATTTGTACTCTTATGAGTCGATAAAAATAGATGTGTATGTAGTGAACTACTATATATCAAGTAGTAGTACATTGTAACAAGTAAGATAGACAGATAAAACATACAAGCAAGAAAAGCACCTTAGAACATAGAAATATTTGTAATGATTTTTGTGTGTTCTTTTAAATACTTGTAAGCAGCTTGGTTTTTAGACCAAGATCAATTGAAAGCAAATCAATTCACTAGTGAAAAAACCAACCCACTAGTAATTTTTAAACACTGATTTTCAATTGCTTAACTTGTAATATTTTAATGTTCTATTTCAGTTCAAGTTTCAAACACTCAATAACATAAGTACAAACTCTTTTAATCCGCAAGAATTTTCTAAAAGTTCTTGAAATTGTATTCACCCCCTACGAACTCATTGTTAGTTTAAGGGTAAAATAACAATATCTAACATTTGTCCTTTTATCAAATACAAATTAACTGATAAAAACCTACCTAATCAATGAATATTTATAAAATACATTTTCATCATCAGTTACATAAAAATAAATAAATTTATATTGATATTAATGGTGCCTGTTTTAGTAATAATAATACAGATAGATATGTCTTTCAAAACAATTGGGATTAAAATAATAAATTATTAAATTTTGATAATTAGCCAGGATACAAAATTTAATTTTTACTAATTTCTAATTAAAAATTCATGATTTAAAAACAATTTTTTATTAATTTTAGCTATAGTCAAACTTGTTCGAGCGTTTTGTCTTACACCAAGTAGAGCGGTTTGTGCTTAGAATTGCTCTGCCTTCTTTTATTTCAATGGCGGGCTAAGCTTCCTCGTAACCTGGTAGTTACCTGTGGGGTATGCCCCTTATCTTTGTTCTTTGATTTTTGATGAAATACATATTTAATTAGAAGAAAAAAATTAGACTAATTATCCTTTGTTCCACCCCTTGCCTACACCCTCACCTTTTATTGAGGAGCATATAGGTCTATCTGGAGGAACAAACAAACAGTTATAAAATGTAAAAAAATGGAATTTTGCATTGGAGTAAAGTTGTCTTTTCTCTTTTACATGAAAAAAGAGCATAAAGAAAAAGGGTTAAATATCAATCAGGTGACTGATTGCGTCCAGATGTATCAAGTAGGTGACTGATTGCAAATTTGACTCATTTTGGTCATTAATTTCGATTTTTTTATCAAACTCATTTTACGGCCACCTGAAAATTTTATGACCAAAAAAAATGTGCACAAAAAAATCTGAAAAAAAATATATGTAGTAAAACATCCCGACTTTAAATCTCCTAAACTCAGATTTATCAAAATAAAATTCAAAACTCAAAATCGAAATTAAATAAATTTGGGTCAAGATTTATTTAATTTTGATTTTAAGTTTTGAATTTCCTTTCGATAATTCTGAGTTTAGGAGATTCAAAGTCGGAGTGTTTTACTACATATAATTTTTTTTCGGATTTTTTTGTGCATATTTTTTTTCATCGGAAAATTTTCAGGTGGCCTTAAAACTGAAATGAGTCAAATTGTGCAATCAGACACCAAAATGAGTCAAATTTGCAATCAGTCACCTACTTGATACATCTGGACGTAATTAGTCACCTGATTGATATTTAACCCTAAAGAAAAACGAAAATATCGAATTCGAATTTCAACCTTAAAACGCAACTTTGTGCGGAAAAACCTAAAGCTTAAAATTTGAGGGGAACTAGGGTTAAATATTAAATTAATCCTTATATAACTAGCAAACTCTCAAAATTACTATTGATAAATTCTTTATCACAAATTTAACATTTTTAAATTGAAATTTATCAATTGATCACTGATCGAAATTTTTGAATTTTCAGCTGTCATTCGATTCCTTTGCACCAATTATTTCACTAATAAATTTCAATTATTTTTGTTTTTAGCATACTCATACCTTCTCTTATCAAAACCCCCATATCAACTAAAATTAATTGTAGCTACATGATGAGTAATAGAGCCACTATATACAGGCAACTGGAAAATTTGAAATTTTGAAAAGCTCCCCTCTTTCTTTCACCAAATCGATGAAGACAATTAAAGCATCTTCAAACAATAAAGGAAAATCATTCAACTTTGAAAACCACATAATACCACAAACCTAAAAAGATTTAGAGAAAGTTCATAATTACTTGGCCTACTTTGGAAGAGGGATGCAATTATCATCTTTGGTTTGACATGCCAATTTACCGCGACTCGAAAATGTTGATTTCTAGGTTGATCAGATTTATTGAACTCGAAGAGCAGGAAACCGGAGAAGATCTCATAGTTATTCCTGATCAATTTTAGATTAGCCTGTAGGGCCGTATCATACCTTCAATGAAAAGAGTAGGAAATTTTACATTGGCTTGAAAGGTCACTTGCATTTTATCGAGGACCCCCCTGTCTACACACAGATGTGCACCCAAAACTCTATAAAACGAGTCAGTGACTCAATTTATTCTGACAGTCTCCAAAGGATAAATAACAATTTCATGTTCGCTTTTGATGAATCTTGAAGACGCAGAATTTCCAATAACACGTGTAGAAAAAAATAGATAAAAATTTATTAAAAAATAAAAAGAGATTAAACAAAAGTACATGTTTGCCACATATATGACAAATTAAAATGCAAGTCTTGGCCTGACAGAGGCCCGGAATGAATTCTACATCAAAGCATGATTTTGAAAATTTAATAACTACAATGTCGCTCCTTCCATTTCATCCCCACCACATGCAACTTCGCGGTGTCTGCATAACTCAAGAACTACAACTTTGTGCCTGCAATGCGCATCACCCAGTTGCAGCACACAGATCTCTACACACATTTTAATAGGAGTCTTATCATGATTTGTGCAGCTTGAATCCGAAAACTCTTGGGACATAGCTTTGTGTTGCCTTCTGTGGTTTGAGGTGGCCATAAGTCATCAAAAACAGATGAGGAAATGTGGTTCCAAAATAAGCCCCGTCAATATCTTCGAAAGTTAAGAAATTGATAATTGAGATTAAGTTACAGAAAATCATAACAAGGAAACAAGATCTACTTGAAAAGAGAAGAGGATGAAAAAAGCATGCACATGGAACTTTAAAAAAGCCCCAATGCATTTAATATTTTTCTAAATAAACAGGAATACCAATTATTCACCTTTCACATGTGCATGGAGCATCAATGACACACCAGCAACTAGGGTAAAGGAAACTAGCAAAAGAAGCTGGCTGCATTTTCTAGGTAAATACAGTATACATATAAATAAACAGGATAATTCTGGAGCAGTATACTTGGGGCAACTGTTTTTCCTAACCTATCGTCCCTATATGATCATGTATAATTGCCAACTTCGACTTAGGATAACATACTTTCTCATATGATACGTTTTTCTGTGAGCCATCATATCAGCATATGAAACGAACACACTACGCAAAGTATGACAAATTATATGTATGTGTATCTGTAAACAAGATCATGACAAACAAAGAAAAACAAACACAGAAAATCTAGGTAATTAGATTATAAATACACCACGTAAAGTTGGTTCTGTTCTGATATAAGGATACTGCCTTGGTACTTCGACCGTGGGTAGTAAATATCTTCACACTTCGGACAGTATATTTTTACTGTACTTGAACGTGGAATGTCTGACTGACCAACTGGAAGACACTGTTGTCCACAGCAATAGACTCTTGGGCACCGCCCGAAATCATAGGTTTTGTATTTTTCCAACTGCATAATTGACAGAAATGATTTCAAACATTTACATTATAATAATATTTATAGACCATACTGCTACGAGGGAGATGATAATCCAGCTTATAATCTCACCATTGCAGCCATTCCCCTGCTGGTCAAAACGTATCGGACATGAATCAGACCATACAACATTTCAGCTGCCGACTCGATCAATTCATTCTGTTCTTCAGTAAATGTGTCTGCTTTGTAAAAGCACAACAGGAGATTATTAACTGTTAAGACAAATATATGGCAGCCGGAAGGGCCAAACTACAACATATAGCATAGAGGATAATTATTAAGGCCACCTAGAAGGCTAGAACACATACAAGATGTAAAGAATTCAGAAACTCGCAATTCTTTTCCTTAAGCATGCTACACTTACCTAGCATATTAAGTTTCCTATCCTTTCTAAAAATATCAGTTCACCGCCTTGAAATGTCAAACCTATAGATTTTAATAAACGGAAGAGTTAACCTAATCCTGTTGGTACAAAAGGGAAATGGCCCATTTGGCTAACATTATTAATACTTGTTATTTCAAGTTATTTTCACAACTTACAAGTCAGAAGTAATATTTTCATTTATAAGTTACTACTTACTATATATTTGGATAGTGCGATTGATAAAATAAAACTATAAGGTTACTAAAAATAAAAATGAACAGAGACAAGAATATATTAGAGGTTACATGCGATGAGGATAATATTAATTTATGTTCAGTAAAATTACAAACTTAAAATAATTCACCGAAGTACCTATATCCTACTTCCTAAAATTCAAATAATAATTCAGTTTTAACTCACAAGTGAATTTAATAAATGGACAAAAAATTACTTTTGGCTTATTTTAAGTTAAGTTACTTTTTTAGGAATACAAGCACCCCATATATATATGTACTTGCCTTGCCATTACAAATTATACTTGGTGTGGAAACTAGCTATAATAAGAAAGATGAGATTATGATAAACTAAAAAAGTTGGCCAGCTTAACACTGACATCTTTATGATAACTTTTATAACCTTCAAACTTTCTTCTCATGATTTCTTACACAAAAATGTCACTGAAACTCAACACTTGTCAACTATCTACTATATATCCTCTTACTGGAAAGTACCTTACTAATTAAGAAATGTAAATTTGGTTTAAAGCTTAGGATTCAGACAGGGTTTTATATTAATAAATTTTCTGTTTCTTATTTTTTATTTAAAGGAGCAAAACACACTTTTTGTACCCTAACTATAACTCGTATTGCTATAGCAATTCTCTTCTGCCACTTCTTGCTCTTGCAACATCAACTTTCAAACTTGATCACTTCCATTGGGGTCCAAGGCCGTGAAGGTGTTTTTTGTCAAATTGAAAAAAAATGTGATTGTGTTCTTCCATTTCCACCCCACACTTCCCAAGTTTACAGTAGTATGCGTTTTTACAGGGATGAATTAGAATTAAAAGTATTAAAATTAATTAACTTTCCTTCTTTTCTCAGTTTATACCCTTGTAATTTCCAATACTTTACTGTGAACATCTAGAGGAAGCAGCAATGTCATATATTACAGTCCAGGATGATGATGTGTTTTAAACATACATGTTCCACAATAAGCTATAAGCTATCACTGCAGAAAACACTAGCATTCAAAATAAATATTATGAAATACTTTATCCTTAGTTTCTTACCATGAGAGGACTCAACATCCAGTATCAGATCAAGTGCATAATCATAGTACGGAACTTGACTGCTTAAACCGCAAAGGTTAAAATCATCTTGAATATAATCTTCATCAACTTCACAAAAAAACTCATTTCCTCTCAAATTGCAAAACCATGAGATCCAAGATGTGTCTTCCTCATCAGATCCACTGACATCAGACTCTTCGCTGTCTGTTTCAGAATCTTCTACAAGATGGCAGCAACGAAAACATTAATCTCAAAGTTCCTGAAACCACCACACTTACAACATGCGTTTTGAATATTGTAGTATACAATAAATCTATTCTATGTTAACAAGTAGACAATTCATATAGCAAGTATTATGAAATAGGATTTCAGACTAAAGCTTCAGCATAATAATCATCAAGTAGAACCAGCAGTGCCCCCTGTATCCATTGTCCCCGATGCAGAATTTTGCCACCAAAAACTCACTGTGACATATACCGAGTTCCCCAACAGTAGCTTATATTAGTATTTTACTATTTTCTATTATATAAGATTGGGATTTTTGTATAATCTAGTGATTACTAATTTAGTAAAGATGTTATTTATTATCTAGCAGTTTCTTATTTCCCATGTCAAAAAATTGTTCAAATCTATATACAAAGATATCCATTCGGTTAGGATCACCAGATTTCCAGTATGTTGGTTATTATCATAATTCCATATCTTCTGCAATAAGGAAATACTTATTATCAATTTAGGTGATGTGGATAGATTAATTCATATATTTAGTGCTATTATGAAGTAGATAGTTTATATTTTAATTAGTGTTTTTCTCGCACCACGCAAGGCCCGTACATGCATTGTATACTAAAACCTTTGGTCAAGAGAGGAACAGACTCGAAAAAACTATTCATTTGATAAAAGACAGCATTGCTACCGCATTCCAATTTCAATTAAATGAAAATATAGAAGCAAAGGAGACACAGAAGAAAGATGGCATGAGTAAATATAGTTATAAGGGACCACTAGAAATAAGATCTAAGAGGAGGTGTTGCCTGTAGCTCTTCAACTGTAATTGTGTAATATGGACTATATAAACCTAAATAGTTAGGTGCACCATTGACACAAACAAAAAACATGATCAAACAGGTAACCCCGATCAGATGCACCAGAGTGAGATTTCTAACCATATAACGATAACTAGATAGCAAAAAAGTAATCATATCTGAGAATTTGTCCTTATTAATAATAGAAACGAGTGACAAACATACATAAAGTGATGCATGACGAATAGAGTAATGATTAGTGAATACCGATGTCATGATAAGAATTACACAAAAAAACTTAAAATGCGCTGGAACCTGTCAACAAGTCTGATAACGATGCATTACGTGATAACAAAATGTTATAATTATTAGACGACAACTAAGTTGTCACACCTTGCTACATATTCAACTGTTATCTTAAAAATAAAACAATTAACATATTCTCCTTTTACCCACTTTCAAGCACTGCCTTCTCTTTTTGCAGAATCCCACTTGATATTTGATCCAACAATGCATAATGTCTTTCATCATTTAATAAAATTCGCAACTACCAAGATTCCTTATTTATTCCACAATTTAACCATTATTCCGCAAAAAAACACATACATTAGGCTTTTCGGTTACCTTTTTAACACCACTCTAAATTCGATATAATAAACAGCTAGCTAGTACAAATAATGATCACAATTAGTAATTATCGAGTACAATTAAATTAATTATCTTATCCAATTAGGCTATCACTAATCATAACAATCCAAAAGCAGACAAATTAACATTGATTTCGATGAAATAAAACTAACCATCAGAACCCTTATTTTTGGAGCTAAGAATGGACGAGGAGGTCCTCGTATCACGATGCTCCTGCTTTGAGTTTCCACCGCCAATCGAAACCGATAACACCTCTTTCTCTTTATTACTCAAAAACCTGGAAGATGATTTCTCCAAATGCTTATCCAACGCATCGTTGATTCGCTTTCGATCAATCGATCCTCCTACTACCTCCGACCTCGACGATCCACCGCCTCGATCTCTCATCATCTCTCTCGCTATCTCTATATATAGATTCTGTGTGAAAATGAAAATTTGTGAAAAAGAGGTGTGTTTTATTGTAAAGATGGGAACTTTATATAGAATTACATGAATAAAACCCTAGAAATTGGGGAAAGTGATGAGATTGAGGAGTAAATGAAGCGATAAAAACAAGAAAAGCATGAAATTGATGAAGAATTTGGGGGAGACAACTAGGGTTTCACGATTAAAAACACGCACTTTGGTTAATTTTACCACAAAATTTTCCGTTTTGAATGTATCCAAGATAACTATAATCGAAAAATATATATTATTAAGAGTATTATTTTTTTGCAAAAAAAACAAAAATTATATTAGGAGTACTAATACTTATTTTTAGTTTTTGTTTTAGAATTTAATTCTATTATTTATTTATTTTTATAAATTATATTATTTTTACTATTATTTAATATAATTTATAAAATATTATGACAAAAAACTAATTTAATTTTATGAGAGTTTTTTATGATTAAATCATATGTATCGGATCAAATAACATTTTTTTTAAATTACAGTTTTATAAACATTTTACTATGTCTTAATCATCATTTATATAAAGGATTTTTGATAAAAATAATTTAAAAAACATCATTATTTTAAAAGAAAAACATACATAAATTATTCGTACTTCAATACACGGGATTCAACGTCATGTACTAAACAATAATTATTATTCTATTAAAAAATTATATTTATATTTCAATTATTTTTCTAGATTCTTTAATACACGATTATAGAATAGATATATGAAATATTGATTGTATAATAAATTTATCTTAATTATATTATTGTAAAACAAATTTATATACTTATCCAATATAAGTTAATCGTTGTTGGTATTGTCCTTTATATCACAATTCAAAATAAAATATTCTAAAATATCACATCTCAAAAAAAGGCCATTTTTATATTTTTTTTAAACGTAACTTTAAATTGTCCTGGTTTAAAACGTAAATTTTAAATGAGTTTTTAATTAGATAATTTTTATTTTTTAAAAATAATAATAATTTTTAAAAACGTAACCTAAATATGCGTTATACGGACATCAATGTAAATGAGAAATGCGTTTCTCTCTCGCGGTCTGCAACCCCGCTCTACAACGCCCGCAGGATACGGAAACAATTTAGTGACACACCGGCACACTTCCCGGAAATTTATAGGGTCCCACATTTTCATCATCAGTTTAAAAACTTTACATGAGATTCGATTAATATATTATATTATACAAACTACAGTATATATACACACATGAATCATGATTAAAGTTATGCAACCTGAAGTAACAACACGAATTTAAAACTCGTTTAGGAGTGACACTGGGGCCTTATTTTCCGTATTGTGATTTTTATTATATCATATTTCCTATTAAAAGTATTATTTTACATATGTTATACACATTCACATATAAATTGGGGGATTTTGTGAAAATAATCTCTTTATTCATTAAATAAGGGTAAGGTTGTGTACATCATATCCTTCACAGATCCTGTGATAAGCCGGATATACTAGTAAATTTGATTTAGTTTGGTTTATGATATAAAAAGCCTTTATTCACATTTGTTCAAATGTTCAATAGACGATATTGAAGTTATATATGTGTTGAACACTCATCATAAAAAAAAAATCAATTATTCATGAAAAAATTTGTGTTTCAAATGTATCTGAAATACTCTCTACGTCTCACTTATTTCTTAACACTTTATTTTTTAGATATTCCACACATTTGTTAACATTTCCTTAAATAGTATAATTATTTCTTTATAAAATTTAGTAGGCCCCACTATTTTACTTTTACTTTTTTCTCTTTCCTTCTCTTTTCATTAGTATCCTTAATCTTCGTGCTTAGGTGTATCAATAGATCAGAGATCTGACCCAATTTGAGCTTATATAAGACATGTCTAAAAATGATCCTATCCGATTAAAATAATTCAATTATTATCGCATATAGATTTAGATCAATCCGGTCCGTTAATAATTCGATCTGATTATTATATACATATATAAATATATATTATATATAATAATTAATAATATACTTGGTATATTCATTCAAATTTTAAATTACACATATACATTTATTGTGCTACAAATGAATATTAAAAGAAAATATTCACTAATTCAAATAAGTCCATTATTTCATGTTTTTTTTATTTTTAAACTTATGCAGGTTCGATTATTATATTTTCTAATCTACATCAAAGTTTTATAACTTAGTTTCTTTGAATTATAACGTAATAAATTTGCCAAATTCAATAATATATAATTATAAGTTTAGTAATTTGATTTTGATATCATGTATACGCATTTAAAATTATTATTTTATTTTTGATATTTTTAAAAATATATATCATTACTAAATGGATATAATCCGATCTGATTATCCGATAATATAAACAGATCAGATATGAATTGACCTTTCAAAAATTCTAAGCCGATCCGATCCAAATCTGAATCCGACAAACTGAACGAATTCAGATAGGGATTTAAATCGATCCAATCCGAATCCGATTCGTTTACAAAATTGTGCCCTACTCAAATGTTAACAATCGGGTTGGACGGAAGGAGTAGCTAACTATAATCGAAAAATATATATTATTAGGAGGATTATTTTTGTAGCAAAAAAACAAAATGGTATTATTGAAGTATCAATACTTAGTTTTTGTTTTTGTTTTAGAAGGTGATCGGAGTCTATAGACTATCAGAGTCTATGATCTATCAGAGTCTATATATGATCAGAGTCTGAAGATCATCAGAGTCTGAAGGTTTCAGAGTCTATAAAGTTAAAGTTAAATTTGGAAGAAGATCACAGGAATGGAAAGTCTTCGAAGATCGGGATAAATATATTGCAGATATGATATGGGAAGAAAAGAGAATTCCAGAAGGAAACTGTCAACTAATAATTAGGAATTATGTTCCTATTGTAATTTATCTTTCTGTTATTAGTTGATAGGCAGCTCTCTATATAAACTCTATGTAACCTAATTGTAAAAGAATGGAAGTCGAAGCATAATTTGTCTGTGTGATATTTTGTGAGAGCATAGAGATAGAGAGAGTTGCTGTGATAAACACAGAGAAGCTGCTAGGGTTTGTGTACACCCTAGGAGAGTTTTGTATTTACAAATCAATAATACAAACAGTACTTATTCATATATTTGTGTTTGAGCTTTGTTTTTAATTTGATTTTAAATCAGGCAGAAAAGACACACAAGTATTCAACCCCCTCCTTCTACTTGTGCAACTGGGAAAACATTCATAACACCATCTTAACCTTTGCATCCCCTTTTGCCATTTCTTTCTCAGAATCATCTTCAAGTAAATATCCTGGTCTATACTCCTCAGAGTTTATCATTAGCAGCCCTTCATTCTTTTTCTTCTCATTAATTACTCCTTCCAGAATCTTTACCCGTCTAGATGTAGCTTCATTCTCATCATTTAGGAGATAAATAACATATTCAAGTTCTTTAGATGACTTGTGAATTAAATCTTCTTCAACAATCTTCATAACTCTCTCATTCTCCAAGAAATACAGAAGCTTCTCTTTAGCTTGAGCACCATCAAAAATGTCCTTTACTATGTTAACAGATATCAACTTGTCCAAATATTCTTGTGTCAAATCTTCCTCAGACTTGTCTTTTAAGGAAAAAGGATCTCTGAAAGTATTTGTTTCACCCCTGTAGACTTTGGCTTGAGAATCACCAATACCACCCTTGTTTTTACCAAGTCTAGCATTGAGAGTTAAAGTTTCAGAATTAGTCCACAGAAGATTAGGATTTTTATTTCTGATCAGAGTTTGTTGTTCCTTTTCCTTATCTTCAAAACTTAATCCACCTGGGAGAAATGTTGTACCAAACATAGTAAGAGGATTTTTTGACGTAGTTGGAGCTTTCTTCTGAATTGAATGAGTTGGCTTTGTTTGAACAGCTTTGAGTACATATGACTTTTCTTGAGTTTCAACAGGTTTTTGTACTTCAACAGGTTTAAGTATAATTTCTTTGTTTGAGTAGGTGCCTTCCTTTGAATTGGATTTTTCTTCACATATTTTCTTTTCTTCTGGACTTGATCATTGTCAGTACTAGATTTCTTCAATTCTTTTCCACGGTAACTAGATCCATTCCAGGATTTTCTTCTTCAAAGAATTTCCTTGTCAGTTCTGCATCCTTCATATTTTGTTCTTCTATTTAATCAATCTTCTCTTCTTCTTCAAGCCTCTTTGCTAACTCCATATCAGCATCTATCAGATTTTCTTGTTGTCAGAGTTTACGCCAGAGTTTGATGGAATCAAAGTTTGAGTAGTAGTTAGAGTTTGTCTAGTCAGAGTTTTTTTCCATCCTTATGACTCCCTTGACCTTTATCATTACCACCATCATCAGGTTTATCAGATTTTTGCACAGAATCCTCCTTGCATTTGTCCTTTGAAATCTTTTCCCCCTTTCTGACATCATTCCCCTTTCGAATGGTTAAGATGTCCATAATTGTATGCAACATTGTTTGCATGGAGGTGACAGCAGTAGCAATATTATCAACTTTGACTTCCAAATCATCCTATTTTGCAAAAACATTTTTGAGTTTTAATTCCAATGCATGTTGAGAAGTGGTTACAGAAGTCTGAACAAAGGCACTGGTTTTGCTAACAGAATCCTTCAAATCACAAACTTCATTATGAAGACCCTTGGTTAACACAGTAGTGGCCTTTAAAATAGTCTTCATTTCTTCAGAATTTAATTCAGAATCAGCCTTTTGAATCAGTTCATGTACATGTGGCCATGAAATATCTTCATTAGGAAATCTCCAAAACATATCCCAGATGGATTGTCTGTGAGAGTTGAGAAGATTTTCATGAGATGGTTCTCCATTGGAACAAAAATCCCTCCTGACTCCTTCTTCATCCAAAGATGCTTCAATTTCACCCTTGAGGGTTTCAACAACCATATAGTTAGGATATGTCATCCTTAATCTCTCATGTGCATCAAAGTCATCAACAGGCCACTTCTTGGAGATATACATTTGAGTGTAGGGAATTGAAATATCAGTCACTTCTTCATCCTTAAAAATCGGTTCATCATAGAATGCATCATCACTATCAGAGTTTGCAGCAAGATCAGAGTTTGGCAAGTCATAGTTTAAAGATTGAGAATCAGTCATACTCTGAGTACCTACAAAAGTAATAGAACATCATAAATCACTCTGATTTTTTAAAGTAATCTCATTACTTCTCACATCACACATATCATAACTTCAGAGTTTGCTCACTAGAAGTAACTAACTTCTTTCTCAATTCTAACTCTCATTTTGCCAGATCCAGTGTCTGTCTCTCATTATTAGTCCTGTTTTTCACACATTTTACCTCACGCTCACTAGAAAGGCTCAAAGCACAATGTCCTACAAAAATAAGAGGTGGCTGAGAAAGAAGTTTTGTGGTCACATGAATAGAGGTACCCTTTTCAGGGATATCCATGGTCATCCCAGCAGTAAAAGTAGGAAATATAAATTCTAAGCTTATACTATTAGAGAATAGAAATTCTGAAGAAAAGTTAGAGTTTATACCTTGAGTAGTTGTTGAAGTTGATGGAGTTTCCATAGGCTATGCAGAAAGAGGTTGCACCAAAATAGCATCAGAGATTGCTAATGGAACTGTATCAGAGTTTGACTTCTCAGCATCAGCAATAACAAGATCTTCTATCAGTATTTGATTGCCTTCATCCAAACTTTGATTGGATGGTTCTTGTGTGGCAGGGCCTTAACAACTGCTTCAACTCTTTGAGATGAAGGTGCTTGTGGGTTGTACCCCTGATCCTTGCTGGCTTCATCTGTTTCTTGTGTGGCTGCTGTTGCACTTTGAGCAATAGGTTCTTGTGTGCCTGACCATGTAGAGATTGCTATCTCACTTTGAGAGGTAGGTTCTTGTGTATCTTGGCCAAATGAGACTGTCTTCTTCTTCTTCGTCCTTGAAAAGAGCTTTGAACTTGGAAAAACTGTAGATAATTTAGATTTCTTTTTATCCATCTCCTCTCTGACTTCTTCAGCTAGCTCATTCACTCTTTCATAAGAAATCTCCTTAATGATCTATTTTGGAAAGTGAACAGGAGAATCAGATATTGTTACAGGAGCAGCTTCACTTGCAGCATGTGCATCAACATTTGCATCATTACTAACTAACTCAGACTTGATCAACACTTTATCGGATTTTATCACATCATCAGAGTTTAACATATTGTTAGAGTTTATTGCTACATCAGAGTTTAAGGCTGGAAGTTGATCAGAGTATACTTGATCAGAGTTTATTACTTCAGAGGTTGCAGCCTTGACCAATCTTCTTATCTTCTTTGTGGGTTCATGCATGGGATTGATATTGAATGGCTTCATGAATGGAGCTGGAGAAATCTCAGAAGCCTTCTTTACTGACTTCTTCAATGGAAATACCATGCCTTCATTACTTTTATCAGAATCAGTGTGTTCATCAATCATCCTCCTTTTTCTTTGGAGTTGACTCTTTTACTGATTTTCCCTTTCTCTTGTTGTTTGGCCCTTGTTAAGAGGTTTTTGTTACAACTGTAGTCTTTTGGGAGATAACAGAGGTTGGCATCAGTGTTTATGGATCGGTATTTAGATGACGGCTTGG
The DNA here is from genome assembly GCA_028671895.1 of Oenanthe sinensis. Classification (NCBI taxonomy): domain Eukaryota; kingdom Viridiplantae; phylum Streptophyta; class Magnoliopsida; order Apiales; family Apiaceae; genus Oenanthe; species Oenanthe sinensis. The sequence continues at coordinate 2,214,375 of CM053808.1, forward strand.
GTTAGAATCAGAGGGTGCTAAACTCTTATCCATAGCCACAGAAAGAAAATCTCTCTTATACACAGTAGGCATTCTCTGATTTAAGAGAAGCCTGACCCATGTGGGATAAAAGAGATTAGATAATTTACCTTCAGCTTCTTTCTTGGCATCTTTTCTAATTAAATCGGCAAAAATTCTCATATTCATAAAGAAACTAGCTAAATTATGATCATTCTCAAAACTAACATTAGGCAAAAGATAGCTAAAAATTAACTGTAAAAATCTAGAAAAATATACAGTATGAGTATCATCACTAATCTTGCTAGCTAACTGCTTAATTATCAAACATGAAAAATTAAAGTTCAAGTTATGGATCAGAGAATACCCAATCTGTCGTGAGAGCTGTGGAATGGCATCAAAATTGGTGCATTTGACAGTGAAAACCCTTATGATGCAGTCAAAGAAGAAGCTCCACTCTCTTCGAAGTTTTGGCCTTGTAAGGCTCCCCATCTTGGACAGACTACCTCCATAGCCTATTTATTAGAAAAATGCCTTGATTTACTCATCATTCACAAGGTCATCATACATAGCCACTTCAGAAAGGTGAAGGGCTTGATGAACAATTGCAAGAGTGATTGAGTATTTGTCATTGCATTAGAACATTATAATTGGCTCTTCATCATCACCAGCATTGTTAAACTTTGTAGTTGACCAGACTTTAATAAGAGATTGAACAGAGATGTTATTGGGTTCCTGAAGAGCATACCAATATAGCTTTGCTATAAAAAATCCTGAACCACATGAAAATCTTGAGGAACATCAGTGTTAGTCAAGAGTGATATGTAATTTGTAGTAGTAAATGTATAATTTTGGAAAGAGAGTCTCTTGGATGCCATTGAGGTACAAAGATTTATAGATGTGAGAAATTAGGGTTTTTAGAAAACGATAGAGAAACAAGATGCAGATAGATAATTCAAAGTGAAAATATGAATTAAACTATTCCCTCTCATTTTTATATACTCTGTAGTGGGACACGTGGCATTTTTTAAGTGGCAGAGTAATGAGTAGTGCAATTCTCAAAATACAGCAAGTGTGTGTGTATCTGTGTATAGATATGAATCATTTTTCGTGAAATACACTCACCTTAATGATTACTCCAATAATAGATTAACAAATATGATGTCATAAAATAAGATATGATGTCGTAAATAATATCTCAGAGTTTAGCATGTAGACTTAGATCAGAGTTTATAGTAATCAGAGTTTAGCATTCACTGTCAGAGTTTACCACATACTCTGACATAGTTTACCATAAACACTGATAGCTAGTGATCAGAGATTAGATATTCCAATGATCAGAATTTACTTCATTTTCTATCAGAGTTTACCACATATAGAGTTTATCATAAACACTGATAGTCTGCTACTTGCTATCGCCACTAGTCACCATTCTTAATTTAGAAACCAATCTTGTAAAAGTTGCTTCACATAGAGGCTTGGTGAATATGTCTGCTAACTGTTGATCTATGGGAACAAAATGCAATTCAATTGTTCTTTCCATGACATGTTCCCTTATGAAGTGATATCTAATACTGATGTGCTTTGTCAGAGAATGTTGAACTAGATTTCCTGTCATTGCAATAACAATTTGATTATCACAATAAATAGGAATTTTTGAAAAGTTCAAACCATAGTCCAACAGTTGATTTCTCATCCATAAAATCTATGCACAACAGCTTCCTGCAGCTATATATTCAGCTTCTGATGTTGATGTTGAGATAGATTTCTGTTTCTTACTAAACCATGAGACAATTCTTCCACCTAGAAATTGACAACTTCCACTAGTACTTTTCCTGTCAATTTTGCATCATGTAAAATTAGCATCTGAATAGCCTATTAATTTAAAGTCAGACTCTCTAGGATACCATAAGCCAAGATTGATAGTGCCCTTGAGATATCTAAAAATTTTCTTAACATCAATCAAATGAGGTTCCCATGGATTTGCCTGAAATCTAGTACATAGACAAGTGACAAACATGATATCTGGTCTACTTGCAGTCAAATCGAGAAGTGATCCAATCATTCCTCTATATGATGTAATATCTACAGTCTCAACAGTGTCTTGATCAAGCTTAGTTGCAGTAGCCATTGGAGTTGTAGCAGATGCAAAGTCTTGCATTTGAAACTTTGTAAGTAGATTCTTTGTGTATTTGGACTAATCTATGAAAATATCTTCATTAGTCTATTTCAATTGCAACCCTAGAAAATCTTTCACAGAGTTTCTCATTAATGGAACCAAATATAATATCATCAACATATATTTGAACCAATATTAAATCTTTACCTTGAGTTCTGTAAAATAAGGTTTTATCAATTGTACCTCTTGTGAAATCACTTTCAAGTAGAAATCGAGCCAGAGTTTCATAACAGGCTCTTGGTGCTTTTTTGAGTCCATATAAAGCTTTATCCAATATGTAGACATGATTTAGATATTTTGGATTGACAAAGCTAGGGGTTGTTCAACATATATATCTTTTTCAAGTTCTCCATTTAAAAATGCACTTTCAACATCCATCTGGTAGACCTTGAATTTCTTGTGTGCAGCATAAGCAAGAAAGATTATGATTGCTTCAAGTCTAGCTATAGGTGCAAAGGTTTCATTTACCTTCCTGTTGAGAGTAGCCTTTGACAACTAGTCTTGCTTTATTCATTGTTATAATTCTATCAGAGTCTGTCTTGTTCCTAAACACCCACTTTGTACCAATAATTGATCTATTCTTTGGCCTTGGTACAAGGGTCCAAACATCATTTTTTTCAAACTCATTTAATTCTTCCTGCATTGTAGTAACCCAATATGCATCCTTCAAAGCATCTTCAACTTTCTTTGGTTCTGTTTGAGAAAGAAAACTATGAAATAGACATTCTTTCTGAGTAGCTTTCCTTGTCTGCACTCCACTTTCAAGATCACCAATAATCAAATCAGGTGTGTGATCTTTGGTCCATTTCCTTGGATGTGGAAAATTTCTTGAACTAGATGCTCCCTCATTATTTGTGTCTTCATAGTATGATTCCTCAATAAATGTTGATCATCCCCCTGAAGTTGTGCTTCCATCAGTGTTTGATGACTCAGAGTTTAAATGCTCAGAGTTTGAATGATCAGAGTTAGAGTGATAAGTGTTTGTGGTTTCAGAGTTTGATTGATCAGAGTTTAGGGTTTCAGAGTTTATATTTATCAGAGTTTGGTCAAACTCTGAAATTTCAATAATTGAGATTGGTTCTCCAATTTCAGTAAGTGATTGATGTTGCTCCCCCTCAACATGTGCAGATTCTTCAATTTCTGTTTCAATTATGTCTAAATCAGAGTTTAAGAAATCAGTGTTTATCTCATGAGAGTTTAGCTCATCAGAGTTTGTGTTCTGCAATTCATTTTCAAAACTCAGAGATTCTTGAGCATCTTTATCATGTAGCCCTATTATTTTTCCTTCATCAAAAGAGACATTAATAGATTCCATGACTGCACTGGTCCTTAGATTAAACACTTTGAATGCCCTTGAAGAGGTTTTAGAAGTTGTTGCATAACCAACAAAAATACCTTCATCTGTTTTGAGTTTAAATTTTTTCAATTGTTCAGGATGTGTTTTGAGAATAAAACATTTGCTTCCAAATATGTGAAAGTTTTGGCTTCCTTCCCTTCATTGTTTCTGTTAGTATTGGTGTCCTAGAGACAATATTTTTAATATTTTATTGAAAACAGTTAAGAATTATGTTTTATGTGATTTTTTATTTATATTTATTATGTCTTTATTTACTGCGACATAAATTGAAAGAATAATAAATGTCCTTGGAATATTAATACGTAATATATATCTTTAAGTATATGACTTAAAAATGAGATTATATGAATAGTATTTTATTCCTAAAAGTCCCTAGTCGAGTATTATTATTTAAGGACAATAATAATGCAATAAGACTAGCATGTTTGTTGACTGATGAACACATCTCATTGGTCATAGGTATGGTGATACTAAAGTCAAGAACATAAGTGCATGTCTCAATGCATGGCACTGGACAGACCCGCTGTGAGAATCTACATGTTGATAAGTGTCATAAGAAATTCTTACTGTGATAATGATATAATGATCCTTAGACTTGAAATCATTATATTTCTATACGAGAATTAATATACTTTGATTACACTCAAAGTTATCTTTAACCGGGTAATGATAAAGGTGGACATTGGATATGCTATGATTCGTATGAGAAATATGAATGATAGATATAAGATTTAACCCTCCTATTTTAGGAGCGATATTATTGGCCTCTTGATTGAGTGAGACTATAAAATGCATGGCCATCTCAAATGTTGATTTGATTAATAGTCTACTCATTGATCAAGGAAACCCGGATTAAACATTGAAGAGGATGACACATTACATGCCTCGAGTTTGATCTATAATATAAGGTTAAAGGGATTATATTACATTGTACATTATTCACAAAAGGTTTAATTGAATCACCAATTATTATTATTACTTGGGTAGCAATGATGTATTACTAGATGCCGCTCATTGTTTATAATTTTATTATTAGAAAATAAAATTATTGCCAACGTAATAATAACCTAAAGGGTCACACACAAAGAACGTTTAAACAGAGTGTTATTTAAATTATGAATTTAAATACTGTTATTATTATTAATTCGAATTTATTTATTTAATTAATTAAGTGAGACTTGATTAATTATATACATATTAGAATTCGAATTTAATAATAATATAAATCCAAAATCTGAATGGGTTTTAAGAAGTCCAATCAGAATAGGGTTTTGGCCCAAGTCCCTCTCTCCCTATATATACATAAAGATGTATAGTTTAGGGTTAACAGTTTTATAATTTCGTTTTTGATAAAACCCTAGCAGCTCTACGTTTTGAGAGGCTAGAGAAAGAGAGAGACAAAGAGGCAGAAACAGGCTAGTACCTAACTCCGGTGATCGTTAGACGATACGACGTTCGTGTGGATACCGATAGAGAGCAGATCTTCACGAAGGGCTGCTGTGATTCATCGCTTCTGGACCTCTATAATCATCATAAGGAAAGCTTTAATAAGGTACATATCTGATTCTCCATAATCATCCGCTTATTATACACGGATCCTGCGTTTGGGATTCGTTTTTTTTTTGTATTTATTTTTCACGTTTTTCCGCTGCGTGTGTGCCCGAATCCCAACAGTTTCATATGGAATCATTCCATGTTTATTTATCAAAGTGCAATTCTGAGTAATGCATGCAGTATTTACAGCTTCTGCCAAAAAATAAGTAGGTAGCTTTGCTCCTTCTAACATTGTTCTGGCAGCTTCAATAAGAGTTCTGTTCTTTCTCTCAACTAGGGCTGAGCAAAAAATAACCAAACCGACCGGACCGGACCGGACCGAACCGACCAAACCGTTTTTTACGGTTTTTTAAGCGGTTTGGTTTGATTTAGGTTTGATTTAAATATAAACCGTTATTTTCCGGTCCGGTCCGGTTTTAATTTCTAAACCGACCATTAAGACCGAACCGGACCGCTACAAATATATATTATTATATTTATATAATTTTATATATATCGTTAAATAAAAGAATTTTTTTATGCCTAAAATTATCATATTTTAGGAAATATTGTTAAATAGAAGGGTTTCCTGACATTTGTTTTCCCCCGTAAATATACAAACATTTGTTTTACAAATTGTGGTATATTTTAAACCAAGACCCAATACTACCAATAAAGATTGCACAGAAAGATAAAAAGGGACCATAATAAAGAAGTGTATGTAACAGAAAAATACTTGAGATAATAGTTGACAAAACTGACAACTATCAAGCAAAATAATAATATATATATATATAAAAAGAAACCAATAATTCACACAAACCTTCCAAAAAATGTATACACATGCATTTGTTTTTGTTAAAATAAATATGTGAGCAACCACAACAATACAGTCTGGTGAAACCCCCACAACTTTTACTATACTCCAAAACTTGACTAACATCATTGGGTCACTTCCAATCTTCTATTCTTATTTCTAAGAGCTAACTGACAAATAGGGTTGCTTCACAATCAAAATTTTCAGCGAAATGTTTAGGAAATATTGTTATATATATACTCTAAATAGAAATATATTTTAGGAAATATTGTTAAATAGAAGGGTTTTTTTATGCCTAAAATTATTATATTAAATATTTTGGTTTAAAACCGTAACCGACCGAATCGGACCGTTTAATTGCGGTCTGGTTCGGTCTGGTCCAATATCCAAACGGTCTGGTCCAGGTTTGAGATATGAAAAAACCGCTACTAGTGGTCTGGTCCGGTTTGGTCGTTAAAAACCGACCGAACCGACTGTTACTCACCCCTACTCTCAACTACACCATTTTGTTGAGGTGTACCAGGTGCTGAGAATTGTTGAATGATTCCTTTTGTTTAGCAGAATAGCTCCATTGCAGAATTCTTAAACTCTGTTTCATTGTCACTCCTTAAATTCTTTACTTTATGTGGTGATCCTTTTTCAATCATTTCAATATAATAAAAAATTATCTCAGTTGTTTCATCCTTTTTATGCAAAAAATACACACAGGTAAATCTTGTGTAATCATTCACTATCACCAGAGTATATTTCTTCTTTCCAATGGATATAATGTTGACAGGACCAAATAAATCAAGATGCAATAGATGAAGAGGTTGATCAATAGAATTTTCAGTTTTGCTCTTGAAAGATGTCTTCTTTTGTTTGGCCTTTTGACATGAATCACAGAGTCCATCAGGATAAAATTGAACTTTTGGAAGACCTCTTCCTAGATCCTTTTTCACCAATTCATTTATATTTCCAAAGTTCAAGTGACACAGCTTTTTGTGCCAATTCCAACTTTCCAAATGTGATGCTTTTCCAAGTAAACAAGTTAAGGGACCATCAGAGTTTACCTACAAGCTTGCTTCAAATAAATTGTTATGTCTGTGACCAATGAGAACCACTTTGCCAGCCTTTTTGCTTTTGACTTCACAATGTATTTCATGAAATTCCACAGAATAACCTATGTTTGTCATTTGACTTACACTTAACAGATTATGCTTGAGTCTTTCAACCAGAGCTACATTTTCAATGATGACATTTCCAATAACAATATTGCATATCCCAGTGTTCTTCCTATGTTGCCATCTCCATAAGATACTGCTGGGTCAGTCTTCTCCTCAAACTCTGATAGTAGGGATTTATTTTCAGTAATATGTGCAGAACTTCCACTATCAATCACTAGGATATTTTTCCTGTTTTCCTGTAATCATTTAATGCAAATTAGTTAGTAGATATGGGGACCCAAACAAGTTTGGATCCTTTCTTTGGAAACTTGTTAACTTTTGCAGCGGAAGTATTTTTATCAAAGTCTATGTTAACAGAGTTTGCATTATCAGATTTTATACTGTCAGAGTTTATATTTTTTTATCAGCTTTTATCACATATCTTTGTTTGATAGTATGATTAGAAAAGACATGAGTTTTATTCAAATGAGGAAATAGTTCATAATAGTTGAAATACAAACTATGATATTATTTACATGTGTAAATTGAATGCTGTAAACTACCACAATAAAAACAAGGATTTTGTGGTCTATATCTAGTTTGTTTTCTAGCCTCTAAACTACGTCTCTCAGGTTCCTTCTTTTTGTTTTGTTTGCAGTCAATAGCAAGGTGATTTGAATTACCACATGTAAAACAAGTTTTTCTAGGAGCATCAGGGATATACTTATAGTTATTCTCCTTAGAAATTCCTACTTTGCCATTTCTATTTCTTTTCACCTTTAAGGTTTATTTTTATTTGTGACTGCCTTCAACTTTTCTTTAAGTTGCTTTTGTGAAAGTAATCCTATATTTACTATTTTATTCTCTGACACACTATTTTCTTTACCTTTGTTTTTATCAAAGCATTTACTAGAGGTATTCTTCTTTTCATTACTAGCTCTAACAAAACTTACAGATTCACTCAACTTCTGTTGGGAATATATTCATTTGATGATGTACAAAATTCTAGAATAGGAGTTAGCTTAATTTATTTGCAATATATCTTTCTAATCTCTTAAATGTATAATCAGAGTCTAGATAGTCAACATTCATGTTATTTGTACTTAGAAGAATTTCTTCAGAAAGTAAAACCAGAGTCTGCATAAAGATCAGAGTCTGAAAAGTGATCAGAGTCTATAGACTATCGGAGTCTACGATCTGTCAGAGTCTACAAATGATCAAAGTCTATAGTCTGGCAGAGTCTGAAGCATTCAGAGTCTATAAAGTTAAAGCTAAATTTGGAAGATGATCACAGATAAGGGAAGTCTTCGAAGATAAAGCCAAAGATATTGCAGATATGCTATAAAAACAAGGAAGGAGAATTGCAGAATGAAACTGTCAGCTAATAATTAGGAATTCTATTCCTATTATAATTTATCTTTCTGTTATTAGCCGATAGGCAGCTCTCTATATAAACTCTATGTAACCTAATTGTAAAAGTGTGGAAGTCGAAGCATAATTTGTCAGAGTGAAACTTTGTGAGTGCATAGAAATAGAGAGAGTTGCTGTGATAAATACAGAGAAACTGCTAGGGTTTATATACACCTTGGGAGAGTTTTGTATTTACAAATCAATAATACAAATAGTACTTATTCATATCTTTGTGTTTGATCTTTGTTCTTAATTCATATCTGTTTATTGCTACTGAGTTGATTTTAAATCAGGCAGAAAAGACACACAAGTATTCAACCCCCCTTCTACTTGTGCAACTGGGAAAACAACTTCCCTTTTGTTTGTCAGATTCATAACCTAAGGCAGATGTCTAATTCTTGTTAGAAAGCATTTGTTGGGCTTTCTTACCAGAGTTTGTCCAAACTCTGAAAGTCTTTTTTTTAGCTATCTCAGATTTCAAATATTCAACTTGTATTTCTAACTGAGTTTGCATGTGTATGGCATTCTCATAGTCTTTCTTAGTTCTAAACATGTGTAAATATTCATATTCAAGAAAGTCATTCCTAGAAGTCAGAGTTTGTATTTCAAATTTTAATCTTCATTCTCAAGTGACTGTAATTTAAAGCTAACATGCAGAGTTCTAAGGAAAGACTTTAATTCATAGATATTTTCAGTATTAAAATTGAAGACAGAGTCTGGTACCTTTTCAGAGTTTAGGATGGGAGAATCAGTGTTTGCCATGAGGGCATAATTTGTTTCCTCTTCAGAGTCTGAGGAATCCATCCAATCTTTCTTTGATGTGATGAGTGATTTCCCAGATTCCTTTCTTTTGCACTTAATAGCAAAGTTCCCCATCTTGTTACACTTGTAACACTTGACCTTTGATTTGTCAAGAATTTTTGATTTGCTATCTCTATCTTCTCTTCTTCTAAGTATATCTTTATTCTCTAATTCTCCATGCTTCTTCTGGAAGTTTTCTTTCTTTCTGTACTTCCTATATTTCATCTTCTTGAAGCCTTTGATAATCATAGCAACCATATCCATCATGTCAGAGTCTGTGGAGTCATCATAGTTTGTCTCAGGTTCTGATTCACTACTTTCCTTGATCATTACAACTTTTCCTTTTCTTGTTGAGGCTTTTAGGACTTTTTCTTTTGGTTCTTCAACCTTGGTCTCAACATTCAAGGCAACAAACTTTGCCTTGCTACTTTTCCTATTCTTTCTTTGCTGTAATTCTAAGTAATGAGTCTTTAGTCTTCCATAGACTTCATCTAGAGACATCTCATCCAAATCAGCCCTATATCTTATTAAGGATATTTGTAAATCCCATTCTTCAGGAAGAACCCTTAGAAACTTGGTGTTAGAATCCTCATTATCATACACCTTATCTACCAAAGCTAAGTTATTCAACAGAGTAAGAAATCTGTCATAGATATCAGTGAGAGACTCATTCTGTTTTGCCTCAAAGTATTCATATTCTTGAATTAGCACAGATCTTCTATTCTTCTTTATCTCCTTGGTTCCTTGGCATTGAACCTCTAGTGGATCCCATATTTCCTTTACAGTTTTGCAAGCTATTACTCTGTTAGACGTCACAGAGTCAAGAGTATTATGCAGTATATTCCTTACCTTATCATCTTTGAGGACTTCTTATTTTTCTTCATTGGTCCACTCCTTTTTGTCCTTTAGAGTATAATATTCAGGAACTTGTCTGCCTTCCACAATTATTGATAGCACTATCTTGGTTGGTAGATATTGTCCTTCATTGATTCTGTCTAAATAATCAGGATTAGTTGCTTCCAAGAACATCATCATCTTTACCCTCCATGTAGGGTATTCAACCTACTTCAGGATTGAGATTCTGATACTTTCATACTTGTTTTCAGACATGTTTATATTATCTTTTAGTTATAATTAACAGCCTATTCTGATACCAATTGTTGCTCAGATAAATAGACTATTATAGAAGGGGGTTGAATATAATAATACCAAATAATCGATTAAGAACACAAATATATAAATGATGAATTGTCTTGTATTAACTTTAATGAACTGAATACAAAACTCTATCAAGAAAATCAATATTCTTAAGAGTTGTTAGTGTTAGTAATTGTGCCCTAGAGACAATTACTTTTATATTTTAAAGAAAATATATTATTATTAAGGATTATGTTTTATTGATTATATTTTATTTACTGCGTAATAAATTGAAAGCATAATAAATGTCCTTGAAATTTTGATATGTATTATATATCTTTAAGTATGTGACTTAAAAATGAGATTATATGAATAGTATCTTATTCCTAAAATTCCCTAGATGAGTATTATTATTTAAGGACAATAATAATGCACAAAGACTAGTATGTTTGTTGACAGATGACCACATCTCATTGCTCATAGGTATGGTGATACTAAAAGTCAAGAACATAATTGCATGTCTCAATGCATAGCACTGGAATGACCCGCCGTGAGATTCTACATGTTAATAAGTATCATAAGAAATTCTCACTGTGATAATGATGTAATGATCCTCTGAATTGAAATCATTATATTTCTATACGAGAATTAATATACTTTGATTATACCAAAGTTACCTTTAACCGGGTGATGATAAATGTGGATATTGAGTATACTATGAATCATATGAGAAATATGAATGATAGATAAAGGATTTAACCCTCCTATTTAGGAGTGATATTATTGGCCTCTTGATTGCGTGAGACTATAAAATGCATGGTCGTGCTCAAATGTTGATTTGTTTAATAGTCAACTCATTGATCAAGGAAACCCGGATTAAACGTTGAAGAGGTTGACACGATACATGCCTCGAGTTTAATCTATAATATAAGGTTAAATGGATTATATTACATGGAACATTATTCATGAAAGGCTTAATCAAATCACTGATTTTATTATTATTACTTGGGTAGCAATGATGTATTACTAGATGCCGCTCATTGTTTACAATTTTAATTAGATATTAAAATTGTTGCCAACGTAATAATAACCTACAGGGTCACACACAAAGAATGCTTGAAGGAGAAATAATTTAAATTATGAATTTAAATTATATAAGTGATTTATTTTATTTATGATATTAATTAAGTATGACTTAATTAATTATATAAATAGAATAAATGAATTATTTAAACTAATTCCAAAATTAGTAATTAATTAATTAAGTGAGACTTAATTAAATAATTTGGAATTTTGGATTAGTATTAATTATAATTAGATTATAATTAAAAAACTTAATCCTCTCTCTATATAGTCTCTTTATGGGCTGATTTAATTAAAGAGATACACATATAGTTTTCTAAAACCCTAGCCGTTTTAAGAAAATAGGAAGTTAAAGAGAGAGAAATAGTTTTCGGGTGCTAGTACACATCAATCCTTCACGAAAAGTGTTCGTGTGGATACCGTAGAGCGTAGATCGCGTGAGCAGGATACGTGGTGATTAAACAAGCTTTAGACCTCCATTAATCTTCCATTGATGAACTGTTAAAGCTTTTTAAGGTAATTGTTCTTAATCTCTGAATTAAATATCATGTTTCGCATGGATCATGTGGAGGGTTTCGATTTATATTACGTTTTGTATTTAATATTCGCTTTTTTCCGCTGCATTTGTGCCTCGAAATCCTTCAGCTAGGTTATGAGAATGATAATTCTATGTATATTACAATAATGCTAACCTACTTCTGTGTTTATATAGTACACATTTATAAATTCAATTACAAAATAGATAATGATAAGAATAACTTCCATAATGTAATATAACTGTATTTGAATTCCTCCTTCACTATCCAAATCAAATTCTGATTTGTATGTTTCCTTCTTTGACAAACTCTGATCATAAACTCTGTCGGTTTATAATCTCTGATAGAGTATTTTCTGTTAGAGTAAACTCTGATTGAGTATTCTCTGATAGAGTAAACTCTGTTCGACAGCTACTTAAACTCTGATGACTTCAACATAAACTTTGTTATTGATATTCTCTGACAACATCAGTGTTTTCTTTTCTAACATGACTCATTGGCGAAAAATGTGTTTAAGGAGAAAGTGGCTCAGTAAAGAAAATCATGATAATTGTTTAAATTTAATACTTATGTTATGATTTTTATTTATAAATGATAAAATTTATTTAGTATGTTGTCAATTTAATTCCACGTGAGATCTAAAACAAATAATGATAAAATAGCTCATTCATCAGAAAATGTTTAAAAAAAGGGCGGCTAAATTAGAAGAAGCGTATTAAATGTTAAAATTTAACAATCTATATTATGATTTTTAAAAAAGTAAGCTCACTTGAATTTTGAAGAAAATCAACAATAATTATATTTATATAATAGCATTTACGATAATCAAGTCCATTTTTATTTTCTATTGGGGTGGATAATCAAATCAAAAATAACAACGAAAAATATGTAAGAAACTTATAAATAAGGTGTTAAATGATATTATTTATTTTATGGTACTCATGATAGAACATATTAATTTTCAGCCCACTTTAGTTCAGTAATATTTAAATATTTCACATTTTTAATTTTTATATATAAATGATTAATTATTGATTAACAATCAATTTACCAAATATTGTTTTCAAGTAATTTATATATTATTATAAGAGTAACATGTATATACTTAAAGTTATTTTAGATAAATTCATTTTATAATTATTTTTCTAAATTATAAAGTAAATTCCATATAATTTTAATAAATTTATAAAAATATTATAATCCCGCTATGAAATGCGGTTTAGTCGACTAGTATATATGTAAGAAAGAATACGGGGTGGTGATATGGCATCCTTACATCGCTTGAAAGTATTATTCTAATTTTTTTAGAATTTTGTAAATTTAAATACCGATAATTAAAACTTCCTTCTCTCTATCCTGGAAATGGTAGAGAAAACATTATTTAATAAAAGGTAATTGTTTTTTTCTGTTCTGAGTTTTAGGAAATGAAATAATTGTATAAGATAAGTACGTATATAATATATGTAAGTAAATATTGTTCAAAATAATTATAAATTATTATCTAGACTGAATATATTTTCCTCTAAAATATATATTTTACCACCACCTATATAAATTAAAGGCCAAGTATTAGAAAATTAAATCACAATAAATTTATTTACACCGGACATGTAATAAATCATGGATTACATTCATTTATATACTTTGAATAATAATAATATAGACAACTAAATGATAAAAGTAAGAGTATGCGGGATGCAGGTGTCGGGAGTCAGTCAAAACACAGAATCATAAATTACATTCAGTTGAATGATTTGAATAATAATAAAAATAATTGAATGATATGAGTAAGAATATGCAGGATACAAGAGTCAAGAGTCAGTTAATACACAAACAGTTGATCAATTTAGTCTTTGCCATTATTTTAAATGATAAAAAGGTTAATAAATCAGTGTTACTTTATCACAATCATATCACTAAGAATTTAAAAGTAGTTACAAGCTGTTAGGAATTAGAGTTAACAGAAGTTTACAGGGGGATGAATGTATAACTTCAAATTCTTCAACCCTTTGATTTTTATGAACTATTTGATAGTGTTTGTAGCTCTAGCAATTTAAGTGTTTATAAAAACATAATGAGGAAAATAAAGTAAACACGGAATTTAACTTTCAATCTAATTTGTATTAGACTTGAACTTTGCTACAATCTGAAATTCAAAGTGAATTTCATCTTCTTGTTCTTGAAGATAACAAGGTGTGTGTTTTTAAATATCTTCAGTATTCCTCCTTTAACTAATGAGGCTATGCAGTACTATATATATAGACAATATGTCCTATGTCACATGCACTCACTAATCAATTAAGCTAAAACTAGAAATAGACAAAAACAACTTTACATTTGACTACTATCTATTTCTAGCTAACACATACTGTGACAGTCATTTGCTTCCAGCCTTATCCCTTCTATCATTTGTCTTGTTTATTTTCTGAGCTTCATTGTATACTTGTCTCTATCATCACAAGTTTGACTGATCCTGTAATGACAGAGCTTCAGAATCACTTGTCTTATTCTTCTGTAAATCTCCTTGAATTTAGCCTTTTGAATCATTCGAATACTCAGCTTCATTGCACTTTGAGAAGTATGATATTGACTTCTCGATCGAGTACTTCCGAGACTTCTCGACTGTACAACATTTTCATACTATTCGATTGGCTTTAATTCATTGAATTCTTGAATGAGCACTTTTCAATCAAATACTGAGCCAATGAGTGTTTTGAGACTTCTCTACCAGTTACACATTTCTGACTTCTCGACTATAGTGACTTCTCGAACAACTATTTGCCTTAGAAGAATTCTCAGACTGCATTCCTTATTCTTGAAGAAGTCTTATTTGTCTAGATGCATGATTTAACTTGAATCTTCTATTAGACTTTATTCTTTGACTTTAATTACAACTTGGAGTTATAATTTAATCATACTTCTATCTGCAATATTACATTAAAGTATCTAAGTCACCAATCTACTACAAAAGTTCTAAATATGTTACAACAAGACAAATGATTACATAGAGTAGGCTTGATTTGGTCCAACAATCTCCCCCAATTTGGGAAAAGACAATTTTACAAATTAATACAAGATATCAAGCCTACATATTTTGTTTTTGTTGTTGTCTGAACTAATCTTATCTTTCTTTCTTTTCTTTCTCTTCCCTTGAGTTGATCCCTGCAATAGCATGAAGGATTTGTTGTCTGACCATAACTTCTTCAATGAGAATTGCACCATTTAGCATGCCAGCAAAAAATTTTGAGAGTTTGCAGGGGATAATCAAGGATAAACTTGAGTCTGATCTTGGTTGTTAATCCATTCCTCAGCTTGAACTCAACTCTATCAGGTTCTTTGAATACTCTGCACTTTCTCTATCTTCTCAGTTCTTCAGACAATCTTTCTATTTCCTCATCTTCCTTCTTTTTCTTTTTCACCATCTCCTCTAAGTAATTGACTTTATCAATTTTCTTTTGGTACTTCCTGGCCAAGTACTCAGCCACTTCCATCATTTTCAATTTATCTATCATGAACCTCTTGTTAAAAAGACTGATCACTCTTTTAATGTCATGGGTGGTTGAAGTTGAGTTGTCATGATGGAAGGCTCTTTCTTCCCCCATCAACAGTGGTCACAAACATTCTCTTCTCCCCGATTTTAACCTTGTTAATTCTATCTGTCTTCCATTGTTCGATCTTTACTTTATCAACTTCAACAATTTCTTGGATATGTTTAACTTGTAGACCTTTGTCAGGAACAATGAGTTTTTTTTCTCCATTTAGGATATCTAACTAGCAATGAACTAGTAGATTTCTTGAATCTTGTTCTTGTAGCAGAGTTGATCTTAATATGTTGACATGACTTCAATTTCTTGAGTTGATTCTTTTTCACTTCCTTCCTTATCACTCCATTGGCAGTCACCTTGACAAAATGTCTTCTTGGTGATTTGGATTTTGGAATCGTAGCAGTTTTAGAAACTGTTGGAGTCATATTAGAACCCTGAATTTTGGTAGGTGTACTAGCATGAACACCAACAGCTTGCTGCATGGATGGTTTATTCCTTTCATATTTCTTTTCTTTGATAGAATCCTCTATCTTTTTCTTGTCCTCACTCATCTTTTTCTTGTCATCTTTCTTTCCTCCCTTATCACTCCTGAACTCAGGCTTCTTATCATTCTTGCCATGATCCTTGTCTTCATCATCTTTCTTCTTTTTCTTCAATTCCTCATTTGCAAAATCAGAGATCTGATCATTCATAAACTTCTTCGTCTTTTCTAAGATCATCTTATCCTCTTCTTGCTTAACCTTTTTCTTTTCAATTAGGTCAATAAGATTTATAATTTGACTTCTATTTCCAGAATTGAGGTGTTGAGGAATTTTGAAGTGATCAAGTTTTTTCCCTCTTGTCATGTACATCATACCATCTAGATTGTAATATGTCTCAGGAAATGCATTGGGTAGAAGAGGGACCAATATTTGATTCTTCAATTTTTCATCCTTTTGAGTGACTAGGTCAATTGCTTTGTGTAGACAATCCAGTTCAGTATATGACAGATTTTTAAAGAGCCCAACAAATACTTTAAAATAGTTAGACTCCATCTGCACTATTGGTTCTTTGAACATTTTGCCATATTTTTTAAACTTGACTCCCTTTACTGTGATAATGGCATTATCAAGCATCTTTTTGTAGCTCCAATGATTTCCTTTGACTTGCCTTTTGATATGTCTCAGAAGCTCCAAGAAGTCTTTATCAGCATTGGGTTTGAGAATCTCTCCCCTTAGCTTCCTCATCACTATCTTATGCCTTTCAGCCACTATCGCATCCCTCTTTGGTTCCACAGGTGATTCATCAATTTCTTCTACATTTTTTACTATTGCATCCAAAATTCTTTTCTTACCAGCTAGTTTCTTCCTTTTCTTCTTTTCAACAACAGTCTATTGAGAGGATGTGGGGGTTGGTTCACTATCATCTATTGATTTTGAAGAAGGGGATTCAGTTGGGTTAAAGGTCCTTGGGTTAGGTGCATTTGGTTCTTCTGCAGCATTAGGACCTCCTACTGTTTCAAGATAACCATATGTAGGCTGCACTAGTGGGTACCCTCCAAATACACTTCTCAAGTGAGGTGTGATTAAAAGAGGTACATTCACTGTGCTCCTCCTGTCCAATGTAGCAAAAATGATCTTTGACATGGACTTGGAGTAGCCAATTCTCTTTTTGTTCATCCCAAGCATTTAAATCAAATTAGCATTTTTATAGTTAAGAATTGATTGAATAAAGTGATGAAAGAAAATTTCTTTACCTCTTTTGGGAATCCTGGTTATGAGTTCCGCAATAATAAGCCTGCCTACATTTAGCTTTTAATTGTATGCCAATGAGTAAGCCAGCTTTAAGGCAATTGAACTGATTTGGTCGAACCCTGTCTTCCTGCATGTGAAGACCCTTAGCAATTTGTAGAAGAGAAATGACCATTCCTTTCTAAAAAACTTCTTGTTCAGCTTCCCCAACTTGATTTCATCAGAGTATCTAATGAATTCCATGAAGTCAGCCAGCTCTACTTCAGTTGGTATCCTGTCATATTTGTTATTGGAAGCCTTAAACTCGCATTTACATCATCTTCATCAAACATAATGTTTTCTTATTGGATTTTACAGGTGAAAAGAATCTTAGAGCTTCCATCTTTTAAAGCAATCTCCTCCCAGTTTACACTGTTCCAGAACTGCTCCAATATGTCTAAGTACAGTGGAGGATTGGCCAATAGAGCTTCCTTTGGATATGATTCAATAAGAAATTTGTTGAAGCATTTATACTGAGGCTTTGCATCTGCATCTCTTGCAATGGCTAGAAAATTTGTTTCAGGGATGACATACACCTCAGCAGCAAGGGTGGAACTTGAAGATGCCATTGAATTAGTGTATAGAAAGAGAGAAAAGAAGAAGCGAAGGTCTTAGAGAAAATAGAAACAAGAGTTCAAATGTAACTATTGAAAGCAAAGGGTTCTTTGAGTTTGTGATTAAGTGTAGAAATGAAATGTTAGATATATTTTGCTATTTATATGACTTAGACAACTTGACTAGAATTGTAATCGATTTTAGTGATCGAGAACTCAGAAAAAGAAATAAAGTTGCCTTAGTAGAGAACTGTCAGAAGTTGATTGAGAACTCTTATTTGTATATTTGTTTGAGAAGTGTATCAACCGAGAACTCAGTAAAGCGAATTTAAGCCATTTGAGAACTATATCATTCGAGAACTCAAACCAATTGAGAACTCTAGTGATCGAGAACTCAACTATCGCATTGATCAAGAACTCACTAAATTATGATTCGAGAACTCTATTTACCATTAACCGAGAACTCAAAAATCATACCTAGTCAAGAAGTCAGAAAAAGGTGGCAACTTAATCACAAACTCCAGTTTTGAAAGATTATTCTATTTTCACTTGAAAAACAAAATAATAATTTACAAACCTTATTTATTAGATAAATAAAATTTATTTATTCATCTTAAAATAAGAAATGTGTTTGATCAATATTCCTGATATTTTAATTATCACACTTGTTATTTAATAAAACACAGGTATAATAGTTCTTTTCAGGCATCCTCAGAACAAAGAAATAGTCCCAAGTTAATTTTTTTAAAAAAATATTTTTAGGCAAAATAATGTACAACAATATAACTGATATATTTATAAATATACACTAATTTTGTTTCACTTAGATAACTAATTTAGCTTCATGTTTGTGAAACAATTGTTGTAACAGTTAAGAAGATATATTTATTTGGCCACTTATCCTGAAGAATTTAGAATTCCAATTTCACTAACCAACCTGTTAAAGGTGGCTTCATCAAGTGGTTTAGTAAATATATCAGTCAACTGTTTTTGTGTAGGAATATAGAATAATTCAATCACTTCATTTTCTGCATGTTCCCTTATGAAATGGTACCTTACATCAATATGCTTTGTCTTGGAATGGTTGACTGGATTGGCAACAATTGAGATGGCACTAGTGTTGTCACACATGATATGAATTCTTTATAACACTAGTCCATAGTCCCTTAGTTGATTCCTTATCCAAAGCATTTGAGCACAACAGCTTCCAACAACTATGTATTTAGCCTCAGCTGTGGAAGTAGAAACTGATTGTTGCTTCTTGCTGAACCAAGACACCAGTCTCTGTCCAAGAAATTGACAGCTTCCTGAGGTGCTTTTCTTATCCACTCTGCATCCAGCAAAATCAGCATCTGAATATCCAACTAAGTTGAATCTTGTTTCTTTAGGGTACCATAAACCCATGAAAGATGTTCCTTTGAAATATCTCAAAATCCTTTTGACAACAATGAGATGAGATTCCTTGGGATTTGTCTGAAATCTTGCACATAAACAGGTAAAAAACATAATATCAGGTCTGCTAGCTATGAGATAGAGAAGAGATTCAATCATTTCTCTGTAGGTCTTCATGTCTACATTTTTTTCTTTCTTATCTTCATCAAGTTTTGTAGTTGTAGACATTGGAGTTTTGGCAGGTGAGCAATCTTGCATGTCAAACCTTTTGAGTAAATCATTGAGGTATTTAGTTTGACTTATGAAAATGCCATCTATTTTTTGACTTATTTGAAGGCCTAGAAAATAATTGAGCTCTCTCATCATGCTCGTCTCATATTCACTTTGCATTAGCTTAGAGAACCTTTGACATACTTTTTCATTTGTAGACCCAAAAATGATATCATCCACATAAATTTGAACCAGTATGATATACTCACTATGCTTCTTGTAGAAAAGAGTTTTGTCAGTTGTTCCTCTAGTGAATTGATTCTCTAGAAGAAATTTTGAGTCCATTAAATGCCTTGATGAGTTTGTAAATAAAATCTGGAGAACTCGGATCCTCAAAACTAGGTGGTTACTGCACATACATTTCTTCTTCTAATTCACCATTAAGAAATGCACTTTTGACATCCATTTGATAGACCTTGAAGTTTGAGTGTGCTGCAAATGCTAGAAAAATTCTAATGATTTCCAGTCTTGCAACATGAGCAAAAGTCTCATCATATTCAATGCCTTCTTCTTATGAGTAGCCTTTTGCAACCAACCTTGCCTTGTTTCTTATCACAATTCCATGTTCATCTATTTTGTTCATCTAAACCCACTTAGTGCCAATTACCGATCTATCTTTTGGAGGTGACACTAATTCCCAAACATTATTTCTCACAAATTGATTCAATTCCTTTGGCATGACAATTATCCAGTCTGGATCCAACATGGCTTCTTCAACTCTTTTTGGCTCAATTTGAGACAGAAAACAAGCAAATAAGCATTCATTCATAGTTGTTCTCCTTGTCCTCACATCTTTATCAGGATTTCCAATGATTTGATCAGCTGTATGAGCTCTATTCTATTTAGTTTGATGAGCTGCATCTCTATCACTTGAACATATTTCCTCCTGATTAAAGTTGGTGCCATTTGTTACTGACCCTTGAGAAGCTCCCCATGTGTTGATGCTAGGGTTTTGTGGAGAATTCTCAAGCTGAATATGACTGAAATCATCATTTTCTCTTTCCTCATTTGTTCCATGTGAGATGTCTACATGCGAGTCTTTATGAGTATTGATAACCTTTTCAGTTGCAAATGTTTCAGGCTCCATTTCATTTTCAAATCTCAATGTGTCACAGTTTTCACCTTCCAAGTTCATTGCAGGAAACTTGAAGTCATCAAATGCTACATTTGTACTTTCCATTATCTTATGTTGATCAATCACATATACTCTGTAGACAATTTTATCTAAAGAGTATCCCACAAATATTCCTTCATATGCCTTGGCTTCAAACTTTCTAAGATGGTCAACATCATCCTTAAGAACAAAGCACTTTGTTCCAAACATATGCATGTACTTCATAGATGGTCTTCTATTTGTCATGATGTGGTAATGAGTCTTTCCATCTGGTTTTGTGATGAATGTTCTATTTTGAGTATAACAAGCAGTCCTAACAGCTTCAGCCCAAAAACTAGTTGGAAGATTTGCTTCTGTTAACATGGTTCTTGCAGCTTCAATAAGAGTCATGTTCTTTTTCTCAACAATTCCATTTTATTGTGGAGTTCTTGGAGCTGAGAATTGTTGAGTGATTCTATTTTATTTGCAGAATTCATTTAGTGTAGCATTTTTTAATTATGTTCCATTGTCACTTCTTATGGCTACAACAGGTGTAGGGCCTTTGTACAATCTCCTCAAATTTTCAATAATAACTTCAGGAGCTTCATCTTTTGAATGTAAGAATTCCACCCAAGCGTATTTGGAGAAGTCATCAATTATAATAAGTGCATATCATTTCTTGGACATGGACATGACATTTACTGGTCCAAACAGGTCCATGTGAATCAATTGCAGTGGTTTGGTGATCGATGTGAGTTCTTTACTTCTGTGACTTGACCTCTTCATCTTTCCCTTTTGACATGCTTCACACAATCCTTCTATGCAGAATTCAAGTGAGGGCAGGTCCTTTACTAATTCTCTTTTACTAGAGAATTAATGTTCTTGAAATTTAAATAAGACAGACTCTTGTGCCAAAGCCAACTTTCATTTTCTGAGGCCTTGGTGTAGAAACAACAAATTTTCTCCTTGTTTGCAGAGTCCAAATCTGCTACAAACAGGCTTCCTTTCCTTACTCCTTATGTAGCATCCTCTTTGATCTTTCTGT
Organism: Oenanthe sinensis; assembly: GCA_028671895.1. Lineage (NCBI taxonomy): Eukaryota > Viridiplantae > Streptophyta > Magnoliopsida > Apiales > Apiaceae > Oenanthe > Oenanthe sinensis. The sequence continues at coordinate 2,236,038 of CM053808.1, forward strand.
GTGATATTAGGCATAATTCCTTGTCAAACTCCACATTTAAATCTTTTTTGCAGAATTGAGTGATGCTGAGTAGATTATACTTCAAACCACTAACCAAAGCTACATCTTCAATGGCAACATTTTCTTGAATCAATTTGTCATATTCCATGATAAAACCAATGTTGTTGTCTCCAAAGGTTACCATTGGGCCAACCTCATCTTTGAATCGTGACATCAAGGCTTTGTCACCATTCACATGTCTTGAACATCCACTGTCCAAGATCCACATGACCTTCTTTTTACCTGTGTCCTGCAAACACAAACAAATCAAGTTTTCTTTGGTACCCAAATTTGTTTGGGTCCTTTTTGCTTAGTAACATGGGTGTCATTTTTCTTCTTTATAGTCCTAGTCATAGAATTTTGCAAAGTTTCATTTTTCATATTTTGAGTCTTTGCTTGATTTTTACTTCCTGAGCTAGAAGCATTTCTAGGTGACATGGAGTGTTTTCTACTCTTGATGGGATTGGATGATTTAGGCCTTGCAGTTTTATTGCTTTAATTTCTACTTGTGCATCCCCTCAACAAACTGTTTTCTCAGCCTAAAGTAAGTATTCATGACATTCATGTTACATGGCATGCAATCAAATTTATCACAAAATTTATGATCATCATGCATCAAAGGTTTGACATATCCACAAGCATAATCAGAATTATTGACAACATGCTTTTTGCACAAATGAGTGAGGTGATTAGTTGATCCACAATTTTTGCAAACTTTTCTAGGTGCATTGTGAACAGATGCATAATTATTATGCTTGTTTATGCAAATTTCACCATTTCTGTTTGGCCTTTTCTTTTTAGGATGCATAGTCTCAATTTTCTGTGTTTTGTGTTCTATTCCACCCTGAACAGGTGTAGGCTTAATTTTGATTGTTGACATTTCTGGTTCAACACTAGGTCTATCAACTTCAACTATTTTGGCATCCTCATCATTTAACTGTTATTTGATGACCAAGCTCGTTTCATCAAACTCAACTGTTGACTTTTTAAAATTAGGATCCTTGACATTTTTCAAAATTTGAGGATTTCCAAGAATTTCATTTTCCTTGACTTTTGTTGAAACAAAATTCTTTTTCTTAAGAGTGTCATAATCAAAACCAATCTCAATCCTAGAATTTTCCTGATGCTTCTCATGGAATTCTTGAACAACAATGGATGAGTTTTGGTAAGATCTTATTTGCAATTCATTCTTAGAAATTTGTTCTTTAAGAAATTTTTCAATTTGCTCAGAGCAAATAACTTTGTTTTTGAGATACTCATTCTCTTGTTTCAAGTTTTCCAGAGTTATCAAGGACAATTCTAAGGTTTCATTCTTAGCAGTCAGTTCATCATTAGCTTTTAGCAATCTAGCAATTTCCTCATATGCAGCAGTCATACTAGTATGAATATTAAACATTTCAATGCTCAATTCTTCAACAGTTTTCTTATACTGAGAGTTTGACATATTAATTGAGACTAATGAGGGTACCTGAGTGTTTGAGGATGATGCTCCATCATGTGAGTTATCCATGAGTGCCAAATTTCCATATTCCTCCTCCTCATCTTCATCTGTGTCATCCTAGCATTTTCCTTCAACTATGTAAGCCTTTCCTGTCTACTTTTTGAGAAGTGCTTCATACTTGGCTTCCAGTTCCAAGTACTCTTTGTCCTTCTTGATTGCTTTAGGTTTTCTACATTCTGTTACAAAGTATCCAAACTCATTACAGTTATAGCATCTTTTTTAGATCTATCAAATGTTCTAGTTTTATACCCTCCATTGGTGTTGCTTCTTGTTGGAGCCTTTCATTTGCTTGAAGAGTTGAAATTTGGTCTTGGTTTGAAACTTTTATTTTTCTTGAATCATAAGTTTCCAAATTTCTTTGCCATGAAGGCCATGGTTTTGTTGTCCATTCCTTCAAGCTCTTCAATAGAGTAGAACTCTTCTTCACCTGATTCACTCTTGTAGAGTCTTTTTCTTCTTGTTCCTATTCTTCAAGTTCTTCAATCTTCAATTTCTTACTTGTACCAGTCTTCTCATTTGCAACCAAGGCATTTGAGACATTGGCCATCTTTCCTTTATTTGCTAAAATGGACTTCTTTTGGTAGAACTCCAGTTCATATGTCTTTAAAATTCCATAGAGGGTTTCAAGTAAAAGTTTTGTTAGATCTCTCCCTTCTCTAATTGCAGAGATTTTGTGCTCCAAATGTTTTGGGAGAGTCAACAAAAACTCCATGTTCTTCTCCTTTGTTTCATAGTATTTTCCATGCAGTTGAAAGTCATTGATGAGTTTGTTGAATCTTTCAAACACCTCAGTTATGTCTTCATTTTGTTTTGACATGAAAGCTTCATACTGTGAGACAAGAAGTTGCCTCTTACCTCTTCAGTTCCTTCACGCAGAATCTTTATGGTTTCCTATATGTGTTTTGCAGAAGTGTAGTTGGCAATGTTGTTGTACATGACAATGTCTAGAGATTCTATGATTATAAGAATTAGACTATTGTCAAGTGACACCTTCTCTTTCTCTGTGTTTGTGTACTGAGATGGATCTTTAGGTATTCATGTTACATGTATCACTTCAGAGCCACTGGTAATTTCAGGAACCAATGTTACTGGCATAAAGGGACCATTCTTCAAGATTTCTGGATACATGGAGTTGGCTGCCCTTATAAACATTAACATCTTCTTTTTCCATAGGTTATAGTTCTCTTTGTCAAAAGGAGGTATCTTTATACTGCTCAGCTTCGGAGAACTCATTTTGATCTTCAATGTGACGCCCTACAAACCCGGGGTCTAGATTTGGGGGTAAGAAATTTTCTATTTATTAAAAAATCCAAACACAAATAATTGAATTAAAAATAAACTAAAACACAATAAATTATAATAAAAACATATTTAAATATTATAAATATATGTAATTTTCCCGGTCATTACATTCAAACTGTATGTATGTTAACAACCTAGCTGTGATACCACTTGTCAGGAATTAGAGTTAACAGAAGTTTACAGGGGGTGAATGTATAACAACAAATTCTTCTGCTCTTTGATTTTTATGAACTGTTTGATAGTGTTTGTAGCTTTAGCATTTCAAGTGTTTATAAAAATATAATGCGGAAAATAAAGTAAACACAGAATTTAACTTTCAATCTAATTTGTATTAGACTTGAACTTTGCTACAATCTGAAATTCAAAGTAAATTTCAGGTTCTTATTCTTGAAGATAACAAGGTGTTTGTTTTTAAAGATCTTCAGTATTTCTCCTTTAACTAATGAGGCTATGCAGTACTATATAGACAACATACCCTATGTCACATGCACTCACTAATCAATTAAGCTAAAACTAGAAATAAACAAAAATAACTTTACATTTGACTACTATCTATTTCTAGCTAACACACATTGTGACGTCCTTTACTTCCAGCCTTATCCCTTCTATCATTTGTCTTGTTTATCTTCTGAACTTCATTGAAGACTTGTCTCTATCATCATAGGTTTGACTGATCCTGTAATGACAGAGCTTCAGAATCACTTGTCTTATTCTTCTGTAAATCTCCTTGAATTTAGTCTTTTGAATCATTCGAATACTCAGCTTCATTGCACTTCGAGAAGTCATGATATTGATTTTTCGATCGAGTACTTCTAAGACTTCTCGATTAGTCTTGTCTTAATACTTCTCGAATGTCTTAGACTTCTCGATTAGATATGGCTTTGATGACTTCTCTACTGTACTAGGCTTCTCAAATGAACTAAATTCTCGAATGAACTAGACTTCTTGAATGAACTAGACTTCTCGAATGGTCTATCATCACAGACTTCTCGATTGATCCAATTCCTCATACTTCTTGAATGGTTCAATGGCTTACTTCTCGATTTATTTTCTAGACTTCTCGACTGTACAACATTTTCATACTACTCGATTGGATTTAATTCCTTGACTTCTCTAATGAGCACTTCTCGATCGAATACTGAGTCAATGAGTGTTTTAAGACTTCTCTACCAGTTACGCATTTCTGACTTCTCGACTGTAGTGACTTCTCGGACAGCTATTTGTCTTAGAAGAGTTCTCAAACTGTATTCCTTATTCTTGAAGAAGTCTTCTTTGTCTAGATGCATGATTCAACTTAAATCTTCTATCAGACTTTATTCTTTGACTTTAATTACAACTTGGAGTTACAATTTGATCATACTTCTATCTGCAATACTGCATTAAAGTATCTAAGTCACCAATCTATTACAGAAGTTCTAAATGTGTTACAACAAGACAAATGATTACATAGAGTAGGCTTGATTTGGTCCAACACAAGCAATGACCGATATAAAGCACTATCTTATGAGTTTAACGTGTTGTTTTCATGTCTAACTACCTTGAAAAAGTTGAAAGAATGAATTATCAATGTACAACTATTTGATTTTGAGTTATATATTCTCATATAATTGAAATCTTAAAACATATATCAATGACACAAATATACTCTCAGGTATTTTGTTAAACAAAGACACTCGGTATTATAATTCTACATATTCTAAATTTTAAACTATATGCTTTAATTTTCACATAATTTTATTGATGTTTATTTAGATGTTATGCGATACTTGACCTACATATGATGACATTGATGTTGTTAGTTGCAGAATGTAACAAAGATATATTAAAATCATAATAAATTAATAATTTGTTATTGCACATTTATATTTTGAAATTATTATTTGATTTAGAATCATCAATATTTTTTGACTAATTTATGGTGTAAAACATATTACAATTATTTATTGTATTTTTTAATTCAAAAAATAATTTAAAAATATATTATGAGACCGCCACAAAACGCGGCTTATTAGACTGGTCATTGGAATTAAATGTGTTATTCGGTTCTTTATATACGAGGAGTATTTCTAAAATAATAGCATATATATATATATATATATATATATATATATATATATATATATATATATATATATATATATATATAGGCAAATGCTCAAAATAAAAACCAAATCAAACCTAAAAATTAGAAACTAATCTAAGCCAACTATTTAATCTAATCTAATGGACCCTATAAGTACCACACACAGTTAAAAAACACCATCTCATACATAATATCATCTAAATCCTTTCGTTTTTAATTTGATTTTTCCCGCCAATTGGTGCATCTTTTTTTCAAATTTAACTTCACCACATTCTTTTCAATCTACCAACGATCAATTCGCACACCATATGTGCATACAAATGGTTATTTTTAAAATATTAACTTTTGTTTTAAAAAATAAAATATTAAGTTAAGGTACACTTTGCCAAAATTTTAAAATTACGGGGTGCATTTTATCATAAACCATACTTGAATAAATCATTTCCTATTTTACCCCTACTAATTTGGTCAAAAGGGTGTAAAATGAAGCGAATTTGAAACATAGATGTGCAATATGCCAAGAAATATATTTTGAGACCAAATTAAAAAAAAAAGCCCAAAGATGATCAGTGTAAAATGCTAATTACTCTTTATTTAATTTCAATTCCAATTTTATTTGTCTTAAAAAAAGAAGTTCCTAATTAAGAAACGCATTCTCTTAAACTGGTTCTAATGAGAGTCGACAATCAACCCTGACTTATCGCCACAAAAAATATACAGATCTATTATTTTCTTCATCAATTAAGCCTTCTCACAAATTCACTTCCGTTTTCATTTCTCTCATCTAATCACGTAATTCTTATTTTTCCTTCAATAATCATCCTTCTTTTATAAGAATTGTTGCTGTACCCAATTTTTTAGGTGTTTGTTTGTCCTCCTTTTGGAGTGGTCGATGTGTTTTGACATTTTTTGATTTGTTGTTTTGTCTCTTTGAGAATGATTCAATCGGTGTTTTGGGAGATCCGGAAAGCCCGTATTGATCGGTGGTGGAAATAGCAAAAACTCACATTTCATAACGGAAAATTGTTAATATTACGAAGGTATTAGTTCCTCCCGTTTCAATTGGTGTAACTGAAATTTATGAACATTGGACTACAATTAGAATTAATTATATGAATGTCAACTGTAATACTGCTGGTTTCAGATATGGTTCCAACTGTGTCCCCGGATAATATTCTTCTAAGAAAAAGAAGTAGAAAAAAGAAAAAGCTCTTCGATCCGACTAGAACCTCACACGTCACACTACATAACCCAATCACAAACTTAACTTGGATAAATGAATAAATATATTTAAATATAAAACATAATTTGTACTTGGGAATATAATTCTAGGGTTTCACTTTATTAGATCCCCAATTTTCGAACCCCCAACACAACCCTTTATTATACATATATACAACACAACTTAATAATTACATACATCAAACCCACATAACACACATACACAGCGAGAGAGAGAGAGAGAGACAGAGATAGAGAGAGAGAGGAGAGAGATTGATTAACATGCCGCCCAAGGCAACGAAGAGAACGCCGGGACCGAGAGGCAAGCGCGGTGGAAGAGGCGGGCGTGTCTCGAAAAGCGTGCCCAAAGAGATTGAGATTGAGGAGCCCAAGGAGATTGAGACTCCTGTTGAGATCAAAGAAGATGTTAAAGTTGAATTGGTGAGTAAAGGAGATGTGAGGATGGAGGAGAATGATGAAGAAGATGATGATCCTGAGGAGATTTTTGAGGATAAAGTTGATGAGATTGATGATAACGTTGCTGCTTTTACAAGTAAGTGCCTTCAATTTTGTTAAAGCTTGGGTTTTTATTGTGTTTGTGGGGTGAATTGGGGTTTTGTGTTAGATTTATGTGTATGTTTGTTGATGGGTTGGGGTCAAAATTGGATATTTTTATGGGTTTCAAGAAAATTTGATTATTTGTGATGAGTTTTGTTGGATGATTGCATATGTGTGTGTTTAATGTTTGAGATAATAATTGGATCTTTTTGCGGGGTTTAAAGAAATTTTATGTATATGTGATGGGCTGTGTTGGAAGGTATATTGCCTTACATGAAAACTGGATCGTTTTCATGGTTTGTTGAAAATTTGATATATTTGTGATGCGTTTTCTTGGAAGGCATACATTTGTTGGTTTACATGTGTTGAATTAATGTTATATATTTTTTGGTTTCCAACTTTCTTTGTGTTAATAATTGCTCTTTACTTGAAGTTTGGAATTGTTTTGTGGAAAGAAAGGGGATCTCGTTGTGGTTAATTCATGGAGATATGGTATGTTAGTGGTAACCAAAAATTTGGTGATCACCTGGCCTAAGGGTGTTTGTTTTGTTATGTTGGAAATAGTTAACTGAATGCTCTAGATTTAAATTTTGGACCTGCTTAAGGTTCTTAAAGGATTTAGTGTATATGTTATTAGTTCTATTGGAAATTATATATTTTTTGGTTCTGACGTGTTAAAAAAATCAGTTCATTCTCGCATAATAGGTAATAAATGTTTCAGGTCTAGGTAATATATATTTGAAGTTTGTGTCAAATTGTTATTTTTTGTATAGTTGTGTTGTAGAGTTGGGAAGAGAAATAGAATATATATGTTTTGGAAAATAGGATTACACCGAATGTGTCAATTTATGGAGATACGGGATGATTATTACTAAAACCTTGTGGCTACCTGGTATAAGATGATGAAGACGAAAAGAAAATTGTTGAAGTAAAACAACCTTGCAAGAGTAAGTGTGTAACATTCTGATGGTGGAAGACTATCAGATGATAATGTTCCGAAGATACCGTTGCTGCCATAATATATATTTTTCTGAATTATTTTCTAAATTAAACAGATAAAAGGACGGTTCACAGTAAGTAGACTGGTTATCCCAATTTGTGCTAAATAGGCTTGAGATTTTTTCTAGGCCATGCATATTTAATGGTCCTTGCACCTACGGATGGAAATTTTAACCACAACTTCTCATGGTGCTACTGGTTTTAGTTCAAGTTTTACTTTATTCCAGGTGATGTTACCAGTGGTTACAGATTCTCGTCATGATAAGACAAGAATAGAGAACCAAAAGGAATTCTATGTGCACACAGCCATACATGCAAGTGCATGCTACATGGTTTTTTTGTACCCTTCTCCAATATTCTATGGACAGATTTTGCATATTTTTTACCTTGTTACAAAAAGTGATCCATCATCGTAGACCATTGGTTGACGGCAGAAGGTCGTCTTTCTAATTCTTTATGATATATTTATTATGATAAGCTGGACTTCAAAGAATTAAGAACTTTTTGTGGATTTCTTTTAAGTTTCAATTCTTTTATGTTGGTACTATTATGGTTGTTGCAATAAACTATCTGTTGATCGCATCGGACATATCTTATTATTGCCTGGCAGACCAAGAGGAGGTAAAAGAGTCTGTTGAGGAGTATGAGAGAGGTGAACGGTTGGATTTAGAGGACAATGAGCCAGAAGACGAAGCTGAAGAATATGGTGGGGTGGACTATGATGAGAAGGAACCTGAACAGGATGATTTTCAAGAGGTTGAGGAAATAGAAGAAGACTCTGAAGGGGCTATTGTTGGCGAGGAAGAGGGGGAAGAAGTTGAAGAAATGAATGACGATCACGAGGAACTTGGAGAGGAGGATTTAGAGCATGGCGGCGAGGGGGCTACTGATTTGGCCGATGCTGAGGAACAGGAGCATCATGACGTATTCAAAGAGAGGCAAAAAAGGAAAGAGTTTGAAATATTTGTTGGTGGCTTGGACAAGGATGCTTCTGAGGCTGATCTGAGGAAAGTCTTCAGTGAAGTTGGAGAAGTAACTGAGGTCAGACTTATGATGAATCCTCAGACCAACAAGAATAAGGGGTTTGCATTCCTGCGTTTTGCGACTGTAGAACAAGCTAAACGAGCATGTTCTGAACTTAAAAACCCAGTGGTATTTTCTGTGATCCTGTCATAGCTGTCATGGAAATTGATTTCTTTTATCCTGAATCATAATTTCTACCAAAATTCCAGGTTAATGGGAAAAAATGTGGTGTTACTCAGAGTCAAGACAGCGACACCCTTTTCTTAGGTAACATATGCAAGGCATGGACGAAGGAAGCTGTAAGTAGACTAGGATATTTTTATGTCTTCATTAAATTTTCTATCTATCTATCTATCTATATTCAAGCGGCTGTAGGGGGTTATGCATTTTCCCTTTAATTTGATGTTTAATTTAATCAAAATCATATAGATTATGCGGGTGAAGGACAAAATATTATCTATATATTTCACACTTGTTGTCCTTTTTCTTGTGTGTGTCATGACAACTATCTTTCTATATATATATATATATATATATATATTTATAAGATTTCTTAGAGTTGCTATGCTATCTGATATTGCTATGCTACTGACTAGTTAAATTGTAAATCCAGCTGAAAGAGAAGTTGAAGCATTACGGAGTTGATAACATTGAAGATTTGACTTTGGTTGAAGATAGTAATAATGATGGTATGAATCGTGGATTTGCTTTCTTGGAGTTCTCTTCCCGGTCAGATGCAATGGATTCTTTTAGGCGATTACAGAAAAGAGATGTTGTGTTTGGGGTTGATAGACCTGCTAAGGTCTCTTTTGCAGATTCCTTCATCGATCCTGGTGATGAAATAATGGCTCAGGTAAGCATCTGGATAGCTTTGCATTAATTCAAGAGCCATGGATTGTTACTCGTATTGTAGTTTATGTGGTCCTTGTGATATTACAAATGGCTTGAGGCATGAATTTTATTTTAAGTGGAATGCTTTTTGTTATTCTTGCGTTGATTAATTCACTTCCTTTCTTTTTAACTTCAAAATTAGGCCTTAGGTTTTCAAATTTCTTTTGTACTTTGATTTGTTGGAGTAAACCTTCTGTGCTAATCAGTAACTTCCTTTAAAAAAATTTTGAAAATCCAATGGACCGAAAGATTGCAGGAATTGCTTACAATTTTCTGTGGTGACACCTTAAAATTTGTGCTCTATTATATGCATTTCTATTGCATTTAAGATATTTATTAATCACATCTTCATGAGTTCATTTAAGATATTTACTTATACATGTCATATCTTTATGATTTCAGGTCAAAAAAGTTTTTGTTGATGGTCTACCAGCTTCATGGGACGAGGATCGCGTAAGGGACCTTCTCAAGAAGTATGGGAAGATTGAAAAGATTGAGCTTGCTCGTAACATGCCATCAGCTAAGAGGAAGGACTTTGGGTTTATTACCTTTGATACCCATGAAGCTGCTGTGACATGTGCTAAAAACATTAACAACACTGAGTTAGGTGAAGGTGAAAGCAAGGTCAGCAAAATAAATTTGGCAGTTTTTTATTTGGATATCTGTTACAGGATTTCATTAATCGTAGGTTTGGTTCAAATTTCAATGCAGGCCAAAGTTCGAGCCAGATTATCGAGACCAGTTCCAAGGGGAAGAGGCAAGCATAATTCTCGAGGTGACTTTCATCCTGGGCATGGGGCTACTCATGGCTTTAAGGCTCCTTGGGGACGTTCAATTCCACCGCGCAGTTTACCTGTCCGTGAAACAAGGGGTGTTAGAGGGCACCTGCCACCTATCAACCGTAGTCTTAGGAGGCCTCCTGCATTTAGGGACAGACGAGAAGTTATAGCAAAGCCACCAAGGGGAAGGACAATGTTAGCTCCCATTTCAAGGTCTTATGATAGGAGACCTCCGCCGGGTATGTATAGTTCCTTTTAAGCTTTTCTACTTAAATGTGGTATGATTGTTACATAATCTGCATATAGTTCCTTCTTATTAATTTACATAATCTGCATGTAGTTCCTTCATACCCAAAGAGTAGCTCGAGGAAAGATTATGGAAGGCGGGAGGAGCTGCCTGCTAGGAGTAGGGTTGCTGTAGATTATAGCCCTCGGGTTGCTCCACCAGAAAGACGTTCATCATATAGGGATGAATACCCCCCTCGTGGATCTGGATACGCTGATTTACCGCGAAGTGCAGCTCGTCCTTCATCAAGGAGAGCTTATGTTGATGATGGCTATGGTCAAAGATTTGAAAGGCCACCTCCAAGTTACCGTGAAGGACGGCCTCGTGATTATGACTCAATTTCTGGGTCAAAACGCCCTTATGGTTCACTGGTTAGTGAACTTTGTAATTTACCACACATTCCCCATTTTATTTGCAGTGTTATCCTTGGTCAAGTCATAACTTTTTTTGTGTACCTTGTACATTTTAGGATGATGTTCCTCCCCATTATGCTGAACCAGTGTTGCGCCAATCACGCCCTCGTTTGGAGTATGAATCACGTGGTAGCGCTTCCCAATACGGGGATAGTTATAGTGAGAGGTACAAAATTTTGAATTAGTTTATCTGATTTCTGAATGTACATTCTCAACCCTAACACTTCCTGCCTGAATTTTAGTTCCAGAATTGGAAGATCTGATATCGGATACAGTAGCAGAAGTTCAATTTCCAGTCAGGACTCTCGTGCTCTTTATAGTCGTCGTCAAATCATGGATTATGGCGGAGGTATGTTTTTGTCAAATATGTTCGAGCTCTGATGAATAATATATATATATATATATATTTGATTCAAATTTCATGTTAAAATAATTGCTGTTTTACCAAATTTTAATTGCAGGCTCTTACAGTGGTAGTGATGTTGGGGATGGAATGTATTCTTCAAGCTATAGTGATTATATGTCTCGTGGGGGTGATGTATGTTTTCTCAATAATGCTCATGTGAGGCTTTTTGATTCCGGTAAATGTTTTTTTTAATCATGTGTTTGTAACTTTTATTGAAGGTTGCTGGTAGATCCTATTCATCGCTGTATCCTGGTTCTGGTCGTGGCATGGGAGGAAGCAGTTACATGGGAAGCAGCGGTAGTTCTGGATCATACTATTGAGGTAGACCATTTTGTCATTCATATTTTTGTTTTATCACGAGTAATGGTGTTTCTACTATTAAGTAGTAGTTTGCGTTGTTTGCACAAATAGAGTGTCATTATAATTATGGTTTGTTCCCTGCCACAGATCTTATATGCAGATGATGGAGAGCTCTAGGATGTGGACGCTAGTCTACCAGCAAAGAGTTCCTATGTCTTGCAGTTTGGTCGAGCGGAGAAGTTTTTTCTGAATCTGAGTAGTTATGTAGTAGAATTTGGCATATTAGGATCTTTTATTCGAGTACATACATATTTTAGCACAACATCTGTGTTTAAATCCTTTGTGTTTATGGATGTTTTCTTTTCCAAATTTATTTTTCATAATAGAAAGAATCAATTTGAACCTAGAAATTGAGAAGAGTTATGTTAACATTTATCTGTACTTGTTTTGGGAAGAAATAGTTGTGAATTTGTGATGTATTGGAACCTTCACATTGGTTCAAAATACTACAGATGAATCAGGGCAATGCTAAAGATGACCTTAATTGTTTCAAAACATAATCAAGACAAGTCGGAAATTGCACAATGCTACGTATCATATTATATGCAGTCGTTATGTAGACTAGACCACACAAACACAATCACAAATATATGTCCATTCATTTTTTCTTTGTGTGCAGTAATTAACGGGACAAGTTTAGTAGGTCTGACAGAAATTAGCCGGACAAAAGGTTTATCCTCTGTCGTCCGTGTTTTTTGACTATCGAGAATTTCTTACAACAAATGCCAGTCTAATTATATTTTTAAAAGAAGTTAATATATTTATCATCGAATACTTTATATAAAAAAATATGTGACTAGTTCAAATATGGTTAAACAAAGTTGATACACTCGTCATCAAATTAAATTCATTACATATTAATCATTGTAATCAAGTTAATACACTTGTCGTCGAATCAAACACATTACTTAGAGAAATATATGCATCCGAATGACCTCAAATGACAGGGAGACCGTACATTTTATTATTATTACTATATATTACCTACCGTATATATATCCATGCATCTGTTTCATCGAACACCTTTGTCACCTGTCACTGCAGTTAGCCCATGAAATTGCACTTCACAAAAAAGAAAACTCTGCCTGCTTCCAAAACAAAATCAACACAATTCCCTCGTGGGTTTTTCAATTCGGGTCTCAAACTCAAATGGGTCGGAGGCAAATCAGCTCTGAACTCACCGGACGTTCTCATCGCTATTTTCTCATAATAGGCCTTGTTTCTTGTTCAATTATATATTTGTATCTATCTTCTGGTGAGAAAGGTGAAAAATTGGTGAGAAATATTGAGTGTTGTAAAGGGATTGAGCATTTGGAACTTTGGGGTGATGCTGCGAAATGGGGTGCAGATTTTAAGGTAAATTCTGCAGAGGAATGTTGTAAGGCTTGTAAGGAGATGTGTAATGGTGAGACAGGGGAGTGTTTGTGTGATTCTTGGGTGTATTGTGGTGATAAAGATGCTTGTGGGATTAGGTTTGGTGAGGTATGATCTCTTTTCCTGTTTTTTGATTTGGTGTTTTTTTTTACATTTTTGAGTTTTTTTATATGATCAGTAAAATGCAGTGACATTTTAAATGTATGTGGTAATCTGGGAATGGGAAATGTTAGGGTAATGCGAAAGCCGAAAAGGTTGCAGTCTGCAGATATGGAAACTGGATCAATCCTGTATTATAGTACTAGGTTTTTTCCATTTAGGTTAGGTCTTAATAATACGTAAATGCGGTTAGATATAGATTTATTACCACTAGGTTTTGAAAGGTAAAGTCGGGGATACGACCCCCTGGACCTTACTGAGTCCGCGTATGCCCTACTGTAATCCGGGTGATTTCAACAGCTTTGTAGGCTTTTACCTTACATTACCAGGTGAGTTATTATATTTGGCCATTTTGATTAGTTTGTAATTGACTCCTTTTCTGTATGGCACAATGTATTTAACCTTAGTACTAATTTGTATTGTCCTGCCAGTACTAAAGTACTAGTAAACTCTATATTCATTGATAGTAGTTATAACTATATGGTACGATATGACCGTAATATTTGCAGAGGGGTGACATATTCCGGGGAACATAAGGAGTATTAACTTTTACCTTGCATGGATTTTATTCTGTTGTCGAATATGCATGAGGCTATAAAGGACCAACTGTCAAACTCAATTATTGTAATGAATAACAATGGTACCTTTTTATCGACATATAAAGAACCATATTCAGTGATAAAGATGTCTATACCACCCTATTTCTTGGCCAACTAGAGTATAGTGATTGCCTTAGGTACATAGTTACAGCCTAAAGGCCAAAACTAAGTACTTATATTATATGCAGCTTATGCATGAAATTGGTACTGATGATGTTTCTTGCCGTCTAAGGTTCTTTTAGCTGTATTCTCTATCCCAGGATGAATTGGGGTGCCAAGTGTGCGATGCATTGACAAACCATATGTCAATGCCCAACATTTGAAGTTTTCTTAGTGTATCGTGTTTGTAGCAACATATTTAGTGCATCGTGCAATTAATTATTCCCTTACTGAAAGTATAGTCGATTGTAAATAGTGCATCAGAGCATTTTGGATGTAGGAAACTTTTCAAAAGAGGAATACTGTAAAAGTATATTTTGGTTTCATTTATCAGGTAAAAGGTATGTGCATTTAAAACATGATTACGTAATTCTGTTCTGCCTGTTGTTGCTTCTGTGTATTTTAGTGTTGGCTGAAGAAACAGAAAGATACCTTAGATCCTGAACAACGTGAGTCAGGAGATCAGGTTATGTGGACTTCCGGAATCATTTTTGGGAAAGGAGAGGTACATATTTTACCAATACAAGGGTTAGTTTCAGCTTTTTAACTTAAAATATTGTTAGGCGTGTTATATGGTAAATGATCCATCATGATATGTTGTGGTTCTAATAAGAATTTGCAAGGCACATGTATGCCACAAGATTTAAAAAGTTAAGACTAAGTTCTACTTATATATTGAAAATACGCCAAAGACAGGACGTGCATATTCTACAAAATTTTGACATACGACTACTCAAGGGTTCGTCTATCACTTTTCTCAGAAGTTCTAATAATGATAACGTAATACATCTACCTCTTAAGTTGCACTTATAATGAGTGATCATAGATTATGATCACCTTAGTCCATGATTCAAGAAAATAATTTACATTATAAATGTATCTACCATTGGTTGATAAAATGACATGAAGATCAACTGGAGTTGCAGAAATATTGTAGAAGAAGTGGTACTTACTGATGGTGCATTGATAGAGAGCATCTATACCTAAATATATCCTCAAGTCACTTACTGATGGTGCATTGTAAGGCATGTTTACCACTATGGTTGTAAAGTTTGTAATTCCGTTATCCTTATTATTGGAAATACGACAAAGCCAGAACAGAATTATTCTAAATGTTCAACTATTGAAGGCTTCCTCTATCATTGCCTTTTCCATAATTAATAATGATAAAAAAGTAATCCATTTATACCCTTTTTTGTACACCTCACCGATGATAAAAAATTTAGAATATTACAACCTAAGTCCAAAATTCAACAAGCAATCTTACAATAAAAATCTATCTGTATCCAATGGTTGTTAATGAAGTAGAATAAATGGGGCATGAAACTTAAATGAGATGTAGCTTAAACTCCACCTACAGTTTTATTATATCATATATTCATGAAACCTTTCTTTACTGGAAATTCCTAATGTCACAAGATCTCATCTATCTTATTTTGTGATGCAATGTTTTCTCTTCTCCACTTTATTTTGATGCTTCCGAAAAAGACAAAAAACTTGGACTTTATAGTTTTCATGTCTAATACATATTCTCCTTGCAGGGTATTGTTGCCTTGGAAACCCCTGGTTATGGGATTATCTATATAAAAGTAAGCACTTACAGAGTTATGGTACCTGCTTGATAGATACCAATTAACATGGAATGACTGTAATCACAAGCTGGGCTAGTGACTTTCTTTGTGTCTCCTATTTTATGCACAACCAGTGATCCTCTAGGCCTCTATTATTACTCCATCTTTTTTTAAGCACTAGTTGGATTCAGTTTAAACCAATATTGGTCTGCAGATGATTAGATTCGATTCTTACTTGCAGATGTTTTTTAGGGCTACATATTTAGCACTAAATATATAGGCATTTAAGTGTTGCTTAATGTTGCGGTCCTCCATAAGACCTGATGTCATAAAATTATTATATATATGTATATATATATCATTTATTCATATACACTACCTTATACCCGTACCTTGCACCGGATCGTTTACTAAATTGTATTATTTTAAATTTATAAAATCTTTAATTAAAACATGTTAACTGGATCTCCTCTATTTTCTCTGTATGTGTTGACAACCTTCTTATTAGATTCAGATTCCTACTGTTCTGATTTTTTTATTGGTTAAAACGTATATAATATTATTTTATAATTAAAATCTATCAGTATTATAAATCTATATCTTTTATATTAATTGGTGAAAATCTCGTTAATAGATTTAGTTCTTAAATTTTTAATTGACTAAGAAATAAATTTAATTATATGTTATAATTAATAGATAAGAATAGATTTATAAGCATTTCATACTAACAATGATCGACGATAAACTTTTGGATAATATCCCTCATAATCTTATTATCTATATGATATTAATATATATGATTACTATGAGTGTAGTATATGTTACATTTCATTTTTTCTGCAGCTCCTTCCTGAATGTGCTCCACATTCTGTTTCTTATATCCTTGAGCTGTTGGCTACACGTCAATGTCCTGGTTGCCACTTATATCGAGCAGAAAGCCGGGGAAGTGTGTGGGATATAGAAGGAAACCACATACGGGATGTAAGAATTACTTTTGACATACCTATTTTTAGGAAAGATGTCTGCAAACAAAAATTTCCAATTTCTAGTTAGAAAACTGTATATCTTACATTAGTTTCTATATTCATGAATAATAGATCTTACAAACCTTCTATTTACCTTCTTCATAAAGTTTCATTCCACACAGTGCATGTACTATAAAACTTTTGCATGTAATAGAAGATCTCGTTTTAATTTATTGATCTATGTAGCCGAGTCTGGGGGAATCATCCTCCTTTCTTATAGTTCTTCACTTTAAGTACTTGTTAACCTTCCTGAGTTCAACTTATTTGTAGGCTCCGTTTGGCCCTCCTTTCGCATTGATCCAAGGAACACTAGAAGCACATGGGACCATATTTAAAAAAATTGCGAAAGAGGTCTCTTCCCAGATAAATAGAGGATCGGTTGCATGGATCGGTTCTGGACCAGAATTCTTTATCAGCTTAGCGAATCACAATGAATGGAAAAATGAATACAGTGTTTTTGGCTTTGTTCTCCCAGAATACATGAACGTTGTAGAGAAGATTGCTCAACTGCCTACGACGCCAAACTTGTGGAGTAATATTAATGTTTCTGTCTTGAGAAAAACTGTTCCTCTGAGGTTCCGAAGGTTAAGTAGCAAGGACCTCATCCCACAATATTAGTGTGAAAATGTATGCATCTGGCTTCTAACTTGTACTCTGTGTATAGTATTCTAGTTTTTAGAATTATTTGAAGTTATACTTTTAAATATGGAAGACAAATCTTTTTTTTTTGTCAGGGAAGACAAATCTTTTTAAATACTTTGATCATTACGATTTATGAAGCTTTAATTATTTGGCCTCTTGCATGCTTACTAGCTAGTTTGCTACTGTATACTCACAGCTATACATTAATTGACATGTAAATCCGTAGAAATAATCGATATCATCTTTGGAGGAGAACTATGCATTTTTGGGATTTACATGCCCCTTGGTTAGATTATACCCTTACAAAAGGATAGGATTGATCTCGTATGATTACTTTATTAAATGCATTTGTCATTCTATCTAAAGGTTGCTTGATGTTCTTCTGAAGTAGCTAATTTCATTCCAATGGTTGGGCCGATATCCCACGATAAGGCTAATATCCCACTATAAGGCCCTGGAAGAATCTCTGCCCCATGTGTGGGATATAGGCTATCAAAGTTGGCCTTTCACTCGATACTCTGGAAATCAGCTTGGTCTCTTAAACCTGATCGGTAGATATCGATCGAGCACATGCTCTGATGCATAGCTTGATAAAAATCACCATCTTTCTGTGCGGAAATAGGGATTGTTGTACAGTTCTTGTGATTTTCTGGCTAGACTAGATGTTCCTGACCTTTTGATTGCAGATTCGAGAACAACCGATGCCACTTGGTAAAGATTTTCGTGGCACCTGTAGCATGCCACGTGGATTGGTTTAGGTCTTCTTGGCCTAACGAGGCCTCCATCCCAAAGCCTTCGGAGAACAGTAACACTGTCCCATTTTAGCAAGATGCTTTACGGAAAAAGACAGGAGGAGAAAGCTAAACCTTGTTGATAGTAGTTTATGGCCTTCCTGGTAAATAAGAAGTGAAAAGTAGCCAATGCACTCAAGGGAGCTAATGAGCTCGGATAAGAAGATGGCCTATTCAAGAACGAATGGGTTTGAGTGTACCCATTCGTGTAACACAGATAACACCAATTGACAAAATGGTGTTAAGCATTCGCGATGATATCATTATCATCTACTTATGCGTCTACCCATACTAGCTAACTCTCTTTTCTCCCAAACATTTGAAGGGTCAAAAATTGGCAAGGAATAGTTCTCTATACGAGAGAGCGAAGAAGGGAGGGATGCGGGCCCCACCTTTCCTCCGAAAGCTGCAGAGCTAACTGGCAAGGGTTTGTTCACTTCACTTATCTATTACTAATATATTAAATGACAACAACGCAAAGGTAAAAAGTGTCACTTTAATAGTTATAAATTTATTATTATACCCTTATTTATAAGAAAATAACAAGAATACTTTAATGACAAAAAAATTACTGGTATGCCCATATATTTAATAATAATATAACAAAAATTCCTTTATTTGTTATTAATGTTAAAAATACATTCATTAGTTTTTGTTATATTATCTATAATTACATATTCAACATCATTTATAACGTTTATTAATAATATCACGCATGATAAATATTTATCTTTCTTTCAATTTTTTTTTATTAATTATGATGTTAACTATTGTATGAACATACAAGGGTAAGATTATCGTTAGGTCTCGTAACCTTGTGTTAAATAGTCATTATTGTAACCATTTGATCTATTTGAACTTTTGTTTTTATTTTAAAAGTCTTAATACACAAATCAACAATTTTTTTATCATATATTAATTTTTCATGCTATAAGTATAATATATGAGTTATTTATTAATATTTTTTAAATATTAGAAATGAAATTCATATAGTTGAGTTCAAATTTTTTTGTTAGTACAAATTAAATTAATTTTTAAAAAGTTATAACAAATTTAGATTTTAAATATGTTAAGTATTTAAATAAAATATTAAATTGAGCTATAATTGTGATATTAACACTAAAATAATAATATTATATAAAATGATATGATTTCAATGTATATTTATTTTAGAAATAAATAAACAAATTTAAAATAAGGGAATAAATATTATATAAAAATACAAAATATTATAATTTATTATGAAAATACTTGAATTTTAGATGATATATTTTAAAAATAAACTATTACAGTGTATAAATATATTGATTAAATTATTAGTTAAAAGAATATTAATTTACTTGAGTATGTTTAAATTAAAAGAATAAATTTTAAATAAATATTTAAATTCATTATTCACCTGTTATATCCCGTTATTTGGACCCTTGTATTTTGTATAATTACATATGTACCATTATTTTAAAATTTTGTTTAAAAAAGATGGAATTTATATCATTATTGAATATCTAAACAGTAATCTCATGATATATAATAATAGTCAGTAAATTTATAATCTCCTGTTGTGAAAGAAGTTAATAAATTTGGGTAAAAAATTAGAAAATTTGTAAAACATAACTTTTTATAATATATACATAAAATTGTTTAAAAACATTTAGTCACGACAGAAAATTATTCCATAATATATTATAAAACAATCTCTAAACATTTGTAAAACAGAACTTTTTATAATATATACATAGATCTGAAAATAAAAGTAAGTCAAAAAATACTTACCTTAAAGTCTACTAAACACAAAAAATTATGCACGACAGACATGTTAATAAAGTAGTGCGGACTTCTAAACTTACTCTAAAAATTATAACAATCTCTCCGAGTAATTCATAAAATAAAATTATTCTAATAAACAAAAATTCCTTTAATAAAAAGATATCAAAATCCTAAAATATTTCTACACTTTTTTCCCATACTAACGAATCATATCCTTATTCGAAAATATCTTGCACAAAAGTTTCTATAAACTTCTAAAAAATAATTCACATCTAATATTTAATATTAATAATTAATAAATTAAATAAATAAAAATAATAAAATACTGGGATATTACAACTAATTTTTAATTGAGTCTCGCCTTATATACCTATACTATATTGTTTTAACTAAGAGAACTTTTTTACTATATATATTAGTGTTTTTTTTGTTAAATACAGGAAGTAAATTACCATTGTCTTCCTTTCTATAAATAAAGTATGTGAAGTGTAATAAATTTGTTTCGTACTTTGGTTGATAATTTTGTACTTTCTGGATAGTTACTTCCCTTATATTATTTGATTGATTTTATTTTTTATTTATAGGTTAGATTTTGTGTGATACCGAAATTGTGAATTACCAAGAAGAGGGTAGAAGGGGGTGGGTAAGTGACTTCCTTACGTAAGTATTTGTACTTCCTAGCTAAATTTACTATCCATGATTTTAGGCAACCAAACAACTGTCAACCAAACGAACTCTTAGTTACCCCATATTTTTGTTATCACATATTCTAATAAATGAACTCTTAATTACATGAATTTAGTTTAGTTTTAGAAAAATGAGTATTCGGAAATCGGAGAATACTTGTCAAAATATTTAATATTCACATGTCATAATTTAGTGTATTAATGTTAAAAGTTAGTTTTAAAAAATGTTAAAAGTTATATATTTTTATTATTTATTAATAGTTTAATATAAATATTAAACTTATACTTAGTAATATTTTTTAATAATGTACCAATAATAGTAATGTTCAAATACTAATATTCCTATCAGTGCTTGAAAAATTTAACTTGATTAATGATTACCATTCTTATTCAATCAATATTCTTAAGTCCAAAATATGAGATAATATGGTCTCTGACCAGCTTTTCTTCAGCAGCTTCGTGAGTCATTTGATTCATTTGTTTGAAAAATATTAGCCCTCAGATTATAAATTGAATTTCTACTCATTCTTTCTCCTATTTTCTTTTCATTAGAATTGAAGGATATATGAGTGACTCCAAAAGATGTGTTCAATGAAGCAAAGTTTGTCACCATCTCTTTTTCAGTGTCGTCTGCCAATACGTACCTAGGTTTGTATGCCCCATCAGAGTTTACCTTTGTTAGAAATTAGAGTTACAGAAGTTTACAAGAGGGGGGTGAATGTATAACTTCAAATTCTTTTGCCCTTTGATTTTGATGAACTATTTGATAATGTTTGTAGCTTTGTCAATTCACAGAAGTTTAATTAAATACAAATGCGGAAATGTAAGAATATAGTTAATTAAATTTCAATCTAATTATATATTAGAATGAATTTGCTACAATCTGAAATTCAAGGTGAATTTCATCTTCTTGTTCTTGGAAGATACAAGGTATGAATACACTTGATAATATTAAAAAAGGATCTCTCACTAATGAGATAGTACATAAGCTATATAGACAACATGTCTTTTGGCACATGCTCTCACCAGTCAGTTAAGCTAAAACTGGAAATAGATAAGAAACACTTTACATTTGACTACTATCTATTTCTAGGTAACACAATCTATTGACAGTATGTTGCTTTCAGCCTTATCTCTTCTGTCTTTTGTCTTGTTCATCTTCCAAGCTACATTGTAGACTTGTTTCCATCTTCATAGGTTTGACTGATCCTCTAATGACAGAGCTGCAAATTATTTGTCTTGTTCTTCTGCAATTTTCCTTGAATTTAGCCTCTTGAATCATTCGAATACTCAGCTTCATTGCACTTCGAGAAGTCATGATATTGACTTCTCGATCAAGTACTTATGAGACTTCTCGATTGGTCTTTGTCTTGATACTTCTCAAATGCCTTAGAATTCTCTGTTAGGAATCTACATGTAATTTGATGATACCATTAATCTTACAATAATAGAAATTTTATTTGATGTAACTGATCAATTGATATGAAAATTATAAATATCAATTGATCAGGAAACCATTTATCAGTTGAAATGTTTATATGAATCAATTGATAATTTGGACTATAGCATAGGTGTACTTAGTCTATTTCAATCGATAAGGTGTAAATCAATTGATATTATTATTATAAATTGATGTTAGAGTCGATTGATATAGATCATCAATTGATGTGTAAATTAAACTGTCAAATTGTAATTATTTGAAGACAGGAAATTACACAAGTGAAGGATGATCGATTGATATTAAAGCATCGATGGATGAGAGATCAATCAAAAAAGCCTAGTCAAGAATTGAAGACTATCAACTGATGTGAAGACCCATCGATTGATAGATCGATTGATAACATCTATCAATCGATAATTCATTCCTTATCAATCGATGGATATAAAGATCAATCGAAGAAGAACATCAGTTGATGGATTAAAGGATGGATCAATTGATATGCTTAATAGCAAATTATCAATTGATTATGATAACACAAAATGACTATCTGTTGTAGATCCAGAGGATAAAAGTAAACCTATGGAAGACAGTCAATGATGACTGTGAAGACTCAATCTGTAGCTGTCTTTCAAGCCTGTTTTCCTAAAAAGGAAAAATATAAAAGAAAGGTAGAAAGAAACAATCCTAGAATAGGAATTGTAAAGACACACTTGTAGTATATAAACAAGTGTAGTAGCATTGTTAGAAAAAGAGACAAGTTAGACAATATTTCTTAATCAACTGTTCAAGCTTTAGAGCACATTGTAAGAGCAGTTGATTTATTCTTCTAACTTTATAAGAACGCATCTAGGTTTCTTTTAACCTAGGAACATTGAGCAAAAATATAAACTGATGGAAAAACCAATCCATCAGTAATTTTTAAATCTCTTTGTTCAGTTTAATTTTCAGTTATTATTTGTTCAAACATATTCTCTCAAACTCTCAAATATCAAGAACAAATATTAAAAGAAGTAAAAAGTTTTAATATTTGTATTCAACCCCCCCCCCTTCTACAAATATTGACATTGTTCTAAGGAATAACAATTGGTATCAGAGCAGACTTTCTAACATACAGAAAGTTTAAAGATCAAGAACAGTCAATATGGGCCAAAAAGATTCAGGTGTAAAGATTCCAGTATTAGAAAAGGATGAATACTTTACATGGAAGGTAAAAATGCATCTGCATCTTCTTTCTCTCGACCCTTCTTATGTTCATTGCATAGAGAAAGGTCCTCATATTTCTATGAAGCTAGTCACAGGTGTGAACCCTGATGGAACTCCTGCACTTGACAAACATATTCCTAAACTCATCTCTGAGTTCACAGAAGAGGATGAAAAAGAAGTACTCAAAGATAATAAGGCCATGAACATTCTGTTTAATGGTCTAGATAAAGATATGTTTGACAATGTGATAAAATGTACTTCATCAAAAGAGGTATGAGACACTCTTCAAACTCTATGTGAAGGAACTGAACAAGTAAGGAAAAACAAGATACAACTCTTGATTCAAAAGTATTAATCATTTCATTTCAAGAGTGGAGAATCTATCAATGACACCTATAGCAGATTTTAGAAGTTGTTAAATGGACTGAAGCTATATGGTAGGGTTTATGCAACTGAGTATACAAATCTAAAATTTCTTAGATCTCTTCCAAAAGAATGGAAACCAGTGATTGTTTCCATTAGACAATCTCAGGACTTCAAAGATTATACTCTTGAGAAACTTTATGGTATTCTCAAGACATATGAGTTGGAAATCCAACAAGATGAGGAGATTGAGAAGAATCAAAGAAAGGAGAAAACTGTGGCTTTGATAGTCAAAGGAAATGAAGAAAAGAAGGAAAGTGGCTGTGTAGAAGAGTCGGTCATGATGGATGGTGATGCTGTTGAAGAATCATTCAAAAGAGGAAAGGGCAAGTGTGAAGAAAATGAAACATGATCTCAGGATGATTTGGATGAGATTGATGAGCACATTACATTTCTGTCAAGAAAGTTTTCAAAGCTAAAATTCAAGAGGAATCCAAATGCTCAAAGGCCTGGATCCCAGTTTAGAAGTAACAATCAAAACAAAAATTTAGTTGATAGATCTAAATTCAAATGTTTTAACTGTGAATTGGCTGGTCATTTTTCAAATGAGTGTAGGAAGCCAAAATAAGAAAAGGCAAAGTCTTATGATGGTATTGATTATAAAAAGAAATACTTTGACCTTTTGAAACAGAAAGAAAAGGCTTTTGTCACTGAAGAGAAGGACTGGGCTGCTGAGGACAGTGATTCTGAGGAATTCATCAATCTAGCACTAATGGTCAAACATGAAGATGAAGAAGCTAGTTCATCATCAAATCAGGTACTAGCTACAAACTTTTATGAGCTTACAACTGATGAATGCAATAGTACTATTAATGAAATGTCCAATGAATTGTACAATTTGCATGTCACTCTAAAATCTCTAAACAAAGAAAATCTCAAGTTGAAGAACACCATCGATGTCTTAACTGAGAGAAATATTTTTCTTGAAAATGAACTTGTTTGTTTAAATAGATTTAAGCAGGAGAGTAAGGATCCTAGAGATGAACTAGTGAATAGTTTGAAAAGAGAAGAATTGTTAAAAGAACAATTGGCTGAAGAAATTGAAACCATTAACAAATGGAATAGGTCTGCTAAAACTGCCAAACAAATTATTGATGTTCAAGGTATAGATGCTCTAGGAGAACTCCCCAAATCAATAGGAAGGCCATTGATCGATACTTCAATGGATAAAGATTAATCGACTGCTAATCATTCATCAACTGATAAGGATTATCAATCGATTGATGCTGAATCAACTGATAAGAATCCATCGACAAGTAAATCATCAATGGCTAATAAAAAGAATAAATTTATCACTCCTATCAAGTTTGTTAAGGAAACTAAAAATCAAGTTGAGACTGAAGCTGAGAAAATCAACATAGGTAACTTATCCAAGAAATAATTAAAAGAGAATTTAGAAAAGATAGCACCTGTAGAAATTACTCAACCTAAGTCTGAGAAAAAGAAAAAGAATAGGAATGGTAAATTAGGCATTAATAAGCACAAAAACTACACTCTTGACATGTATGCTCCCAGAAAGGTATGTGCTAAACGTGGCAGTGTAAATCATTTGTCTATGCAATGCAAGAATGAAAAGAAATCTATATCTTCAAATGATTTAAATGTACATGCCATGACTGCTAATGCCATGTTTACCAATCCTATGCTCATGAATGCTATATCTTCTAATTTAGCTGCACCTAATGTTCATATGCCTTATGCATAAGTTCCATACATGTATAATCCTTTATTTGCATATCCAAATATGAACATGCCTGATATGCCATGGAACATGCCTAATGTAGAAAATGAAATGCATGCAAATTCTGCCATGAGTTCCAAGGTGTCAAATCCCCAAAAGCCAACTCCCAAAGTTAAGTGAATTTAAACCCACCAAAACAAAAGGAACCAAAGATGACAACCGGGGCTCAGACTATAACTAATAAAAGAGGACCCAAGGTAACTTGGGTACCAAAAATAACTTGATTGTTTTATGTGTGTGCAGGGAAACAGGAAGAAAAATCTCTGGTATTTGGATAGTGGATGTTCAAGGCACATGACTGGAGATTTGTCCCTGCTCACAAGGTTTGTGGAAAAGGCTGGCCCAAGAGTTACTTTTGGATATAACAGCAAAGGGTTTACCCTGAGATATGGCTCAATTGCAAAAGAAAATATTATCATTGAACTTGTAGCACTAGTTGATGGATTGAAGCACAACCTGCTCAGTGTTAGTCAACTGTGTGATAATGGTAATGGTGTGTGGTTTACAACTAGATCATGCATCATAGCCAACAAGGAATCTGGTGAAATTCTCTTAACTGAAGAAAGAAAAGGAAATATCTATGTGGCTGATTTTCACTCTGTAAAGGCAAATTCAATGACATGACTACTTAGCAAAGCCAATACAGATGAAAGTTGGATTTGGCACAAGAAACTAGCCCATTTGAATTTTAAAGCCATGAATCTATTGGTTAGAAAGAATCTGGTTAGAGGCATTCCATAGATGGAATTCACCGAGGATGGACTTTGTGATGCATGTCAAAAGGAAAAAAAGGAAAAGCATCATTTAAGTCAAAGTCTGAATCATCAATTGATAAGCCTTTAGAATTATTGGAATTATTGCACATGGATTTATTTGGTCCAGTCAACATCATGTCAATTGCCAAAAAGAAATATGCCTTAGTCATTGTGGATGACTTCACAAGATTTTCATGGGTATATTTCTTACACTCTAAGGATGAGGCAAGTAAATTAATTATCAATCATGTGAAGAATGTTGACAATGCACTGAATGGAAGGTTAAGAAAATTAGAAGTGATAATGGTACTGAATTCAAGAATGCAACAATGAAAGAATTTTGTGAAGAAAAAGGTATCACTCATCATTTCTCTGCATCAAGAACTCCACAACAAAATGGAGTAGTTGAAAGGAAAAATAGGACATTGATTGAATTTGCTAGAACTATATTAGAAGAAGTAAAACTACCTACATACTTCTGGGCAGAAGCAATTAATATTGCTTGCTACATTCGGAATATTTCCATGTTCAATCAAATTCAAGGCAAAACTCCATATCAGTTGATGAAGAAAGACAAGAAGCCAACAATTAACTTTCTTCATGTATTTGGCTGCAAATGCTTTGTACTGAGAAATCAAGGTGAAAATCTAGGAAAATTTGAAGTCAAGGCTGATGAAGCTATATTTGTTGGATATGGGATAATAACCAAAGCATACAGAGTCTACAATCTTAGATTACACATTGTTATGGAATCTATGCATGTAGTCTTTGATGACAAGAAAATTCAAGGGTTGTTTGATGAAGGATTTCATGACCTATTGCATTTTGAAAATGAATCAACAAGCAATATTGAAGATAGTGATGATGATGTGGAAATTTCAAGAAATCAAGTACCTAGAATCCTCCCATCAATTGATGTCAATGCATCAACAGATAACTTATCAGTTGACAATTATCAATCGACTGATAATACATCAATTGATAATCATTCGATGGATAACAACTCTGCTCAATAATATTCAAGTAGAGTGTCCATCTCAGGGGGAAGGTTCTCAAATAGTCAATCACATCACAATGATCAAAACACTTTCAATGATCATGAAGCATCATCTTCAAGGACAAATTTACCATTTCAAAGGAAATGGACAAGAAACCATCCCTTTGAATTAATTATTGGAGATGAAAATGATGGAGTCAAAACAAGAAGTGTAACTCAAAATGAATGCTTGTATAGCAGCTTCCTATTTCAAGAAGAACAAAAAAGGATTGAAGAAGCCTTGTATGATCCTGATTGGATAATTGCTATGCAAGAAGAGTTGAATCAGTTTGAAAGAAACAAGGTATAGAAGCACTAAACTCATAAAGAAGAAACTGCTCAATATCACAAACTTTGATATATTTGATGAATAGAGCACTGGATATTTGTGACTCTAAGAGGAAAGAAGAAAGGGAAAAGAGGAAGAAGTTTGAAAGTGAAGTTGAAGCTGCCAAGAAAAAGGTGGAGAAAATCACTAAAAGGATAAATGAGGCTGAGATTGACATGAAGCATGCCAAGCTGAATGATCAATTCTCAAGAAGGCCCAACTATGTTTCTCCAATTTTATTTGGACCCCTGAGAATCATCATTGACAACATGGAAGTGGAGGCTGCAAATTTCAGGGTGCTCAATAATGAAAATCTGAAAGAATCTTCAGACTCACTAGAGGTTCATTCCTAGAATTTGAAAGAGATATAAGCAAAATTGTTTGGGAAATCATTGAGTCAAGGGAAGAAGAAGATGAAGCCATAGACAAACTTAGAGTGAAGCAGGTTTTCTCATTTACAAAAGACAGATTTATCAAAGACATGTTTGGGATGAAGTATCTATGCATCTCCAAAGGACCAGCTGAGAACTACTACACCTATCGAGATTTGAAGGATCTATCTTACAGTATGGTAAAGCTAGTCTTAGATTGTGTCCCTGATCATGCCAAGACAGGTGAAGAAAAACAGGCTCTAAAAATTCTTGAAGGTCTTTATGACATAATGATTACAGAAAAGAAATGAAAATGAAGCTCAAACTGAAATTGAAGATTTGCTCAGTCTAGAGGAGCTTAGTTTGAGATAAATTTGTACTTGTAATTTTTCTTGAATACTTTTTTGTATAAACACTTCAATTATGTAGTGAGTTAACATCTGCAATTTACTTTGAATTTGTCTTTATTTTACATAAAAATAAATTGGGGGAGATTGTTAGGGATTGTCGTGTTAACATTGTAATCAACTAGAAGTTACTTAGATTAATTAGAAATTAACTAAGTAAAATGTACTGTCATATGTATATTGACAGTATGTTTAGTTGTCACTTGTAACAATATGTTTAAAAGCCAAGTAGGTGACAGTAAGTCTCAATAGTTACTATCTTTTAAAAATGTAATAACATGATCTATGAAGTAGAAGTTCACAAAGTGTTCATGCACAACATGGATCAAGACATTGATAGTAACATTCTGCAACTGAAGTTTATGACAACATATTCAAGTGACAACATATTTGAAAGTCGACAACAACTATTCTATTGAAAGTAAACTTGGCGGAGAATGAAGATTTGAAGACAACAAGTATTACTGACAGCAACTATTCCATTAACAGTAAACTTGGCGGAGAATGAAGATTTGAAGACAACAAGTTTTACTGACAGCAACTTTGGCAGGGATAGTTGACAACAACATTAGTGAGGATAGTTGATAGCATCTTTGAAAGACATCATGTTTTAGAAGATTATCAAGTTTGACAGTAAAATATGCGGAGCAAAGATACTGTCACCAAAGAGAAGCTAAAGGTTGACAATAACCTTTTAGTGAAGCTGACAATCTGTTTCAGGTAGCAGACTAGGTAGTGAAAATTCAAGGATTGATTTTGACATTACTATCTAGTCTGTCAAGCCTACTACTGCAACTTGGGAGAAGACAAGTAAAAAGATAAAGCATGCTCAAAGAGTCAAGGATATTTGTACATCTCAGAACAAATTTATCTATAAATGGAATGAAAATAAATTTGAATAAAAAAAGTGAAGTTTCTATTTCAAATTTTGTTCTAGGAACAAGGGAAAGTACACTTGTAAGTGGTATATATGTTTCAGTATAAATACACATATCTCACAAACACATTCCCTACTGTAACCGAGCTTAACTTTTCTCAAGCATAGAAACATTAGCAAACTCATTGTTATTGTATCTATCGAGGCTGAAATTATTTTTCAGTCAGTTGTAGCAAACACAAATTAATAAAATTAATTTTTGAAGTTAAATACTTGTCTTCAATTGCTTGCTTATTGTTGTCTGCATTTCTTACTTGATATTATTACTTCTTGTTTGTTGTTAGCAAGATTAATGATAAATTATCAGGTTGCATTCAACTCCCCCCTTCTGCAACACTCATACTGTTTAACAAAATTTAAAAAATGTATTAATATTTATTATATTATATTATTTTAATTTGATTTATTTTATTTATCAAATAACATGATTTAAAGTATGTGATAACGTGTTTTTGATATAATATTATATATAATATAGTAAAAAATAGAATATGTATTTAATATCTTAGGCTAAGGTTGAGCTCTTAGCCGAGGAACTCAAATAATTATTTTAAAAAAAACTAATTTCTTCAATTCGATCCAAACCAATGAATTAGTAAGGTTTCTAAGTTGTCAATATAATAGTTTCTTAATTTCTCTTGTAAGTGTAACCGGTTCTCCGTATAAAGTTACCATAATATCTTATATAATATATTAAATATTTTTATAGAAAAGATTTGGATAAGAAAAACTTTAATCATTCATCTCACAAGGAAAATTCACGGCCTCACTCCATCTATTTTGCATGTAAAACCCTAATACTATCTCTATTTTAATCTAATAGTAATACATAATAATTTCTGATATCAATCTAATAAAAAAAGTATTTTAATGTTTTAAATAAATTATAAAAATATTTTCTAAACGGAATAAAATTTTTCAACTAAAATTCATAACTGTCTTTTCTGTCTAGATTACGGACTGCTCCAGCTGTCTATTTTAATTATTTATTTAAATAAAATACATAATATAACTCATATTTTAGAAATTACTCGTATCTTGTACCGGTGTAAGAGCCGGTTATTATAATACTTATTGATCAACCGAATATGTACAAAATATTACCTTACCTTTATTAGCAATCCCAAAAGCAAACACTAAAAGATGTTATAGGTATTTGTAGGATAAACAAATATAGATAATAAAAAAATAATAATCGAAGTACATGTACACCTAATTATTAAGACCTTAAGGCCCAGTATAAGAGTATGTTGTAATGGATGGGCCCAATATATGATTAAGTTGCTCTTTCATTTGTTTTTATGTATTATAATGTAACATACTAACAGTATATACTTATTCATATTTATTTATATTAAAATATTGTTTATTATTTATATAATATATTTTATTATATATAATAATAATAATTATAAATATTATTACGGTTTGATTCGGTTTTTATTCGGTATCTAAAATTTTAGAAACCAAACCGTAAGTAAAGTATCAATGCGGTTTTTATTCGGTTTGATTTTTAATCAATTTGATATTTTTGGGTTTAATTTTGTAAGGCGGTTTTTGTTTCGGTTTCCATTTTTGCTAATCCCTACTACCGATTACTTCATTTTGGTTGGGTGCAGAAGCCAGAGTGGAATTAGTTCATAAAATAAAAATGAAAACATATTATTAATACCATAATCCCAAAAATTTATAACAATAACTTATATAAATTATTAAAGTCAATTTTATATTATAAATAAATTAATATGTCTAATAATATAATAATTTTTTAGCCTTTCAAAATATATATAATAATTTTATACATTAAATAATTTTAAAATAACTATTGAAAACATAAAAATAAAAATACAATAATATTATTGAAACATAAATAATATAATAATACATTATAAATGAAATAATATTTTTATATATTAAATATAAAATAAAAAAACTATAAAAACAAATTCAAAAAATATTTTATCATTAAATTTTTTTATGTTATCTAATTAAATAAATATACATATATGAACCAAAATTATGAAATATAAATAATATAAATCACTTTTTTAATATTATTATTATAAAATGTTTTCTTATACATGCATAATTATTATTATTTTCACATATTTTTTAGTATCTTAGTATTCAAATTGTATGTTGATGGGTTAATTATTGAAAAAATAAAAAAAATATTATACATTTATTATAATATTAATAAAATATTAATAAAATATTACGCATCGGTGCACATATTATAAATTATTATATGTAATAATAAATATATGTGAGATTTTTCAATTCGTAGTTTAAATTTAATACAAAATTTCTTAACTATTTTAAACAATAAGTAAACAAAACATAAAATTTAACATCAAGTATATAATATATTGAATTCAAATATATAACTTCGATTATTTATCATAGATTTAAGATTGTAGAAGATATTATAAATTATATATATTGAAAAAGAAGGATTAAAAAAAAAAAAGAACCCATAGGCCATAGCCACCAGCCACCCAACGAAACCTGGCTAAGGCGGCGGTGGTCAGAGTCCAGCAATGACCAAACCCACCCACGTGCGCAGTTTAACACCTCCAACACTCCCGGCTCACATTAGCACTCCTCCCCACCCTAATCCGTTACCTCTTCTTTTTCTAGATCTCCAAATCAGCCGCACACCTCTCCCCCACCACCACCCACCCCCTCCTTATAACCCCCTACCCCCCCTCCCCTCTTAATTATGTCCGCAACCCCTCACACTTTCACAACAATACCCTTATCCTACGCCGCCCTACCCTTATCCTACGCCGCCCTACCCTTAACCTACGCCAATGACAACCTCTTCACTTTCTCCCCAAGATCTTCAAAACCCACCTCCGGTCCCACCACCACAACCCTCCGGGACCACCAACTCCCGGCGCCTCCCACCACCATGCTGGTCACACGATGAAACTATAGCACTGATTGACTCGTATCGGGAAAAATGGTATTCGTTACGTAGGGGGAATTTAAGTGCTTGTCATTGGCAAGAAGTTGCTAATAATGTTGCTTTACGCATCCCCAATAACCCCGGGAAAACGTCGGTTCAGTGTAGGCATAAGATGGAGAAGTTGAGGAAAAGGTACAGGAATGAAATTCAGAGATTGGCCTCTGCGGTGGGGAGGAATCGGTATAATTCGTCTTGGGTGCATTTTGGTAGGATGGATTCTATGGAAAAAGGGCCTACTGCTGTTGCGTTGCCCGTAAATAGGAATTCAATTGAGGAGGATGAGGATGGTGAGGAGGACGAGGATGATGATGATGTGGGATTTTATCCGAAAAATGTTAGGAATGGTTATGGTTTGAGTGGTAGTGGTAATGGAAATGGTGGGAATGCTGGGAATGTTTGTTCTTGGAATAGGATTGCAGATTCGGGGAATATGGTTGCCCCCACTCCGTTGACAATGTATAATAAATTTGATGGGTATAGTACTTCGAAGAATAGTGATGTTCCAAATTTTGGAGGTTTTAAGGATGAGTATGTGGGAAAGTTTGGAATGGGGAGGAATGGGAATGAGGAGAGGATGGAAAGAAAGAACGGAAGTAATGATCCTGCGATGGAGTTGGTGGGGGCGATTAAGGCGTTGGGAGAAGGGTTTGTGAGAATGGAGAGGATGAAGATGGATATGGTGAGGGAAGTAGAGGCGATGCGAATGGATATGGAGGTGAAGAAGACGGAGATGATTCTCGAATCACAGCAGCGGATTTTGGAGTCTTTTGTGAATGTTGTTTCGGAGGGGAAAAATAAAAATGTTAAGAGGCTGCAGTCGCCCCCATCTTAGATAAGTTTATGTAAATGATCTTTTGGTACTATGAATACTATGTTTAGTTTATGTTTTGACTGCTAATTATTATATTTATTGTGGAATCGGTTTATTGGCAATGAGTAATTAAGAAACTTGAAATTTTATTTAGACTAGCATTTTTCTAGGAATGTTGAACTTTCTTTTAAATATATAGTGGTTACTTTTGATTGTTTTGGGAATGTTGTGTTATAGATTACAAGTATTTACTTGGTGATTTCTTTTTGTTGGTTTGATTATTTGGTTCCTTTTATTTTTTTCATGAATGAAAGGTATGAATTTATCCATGAGATGGCTGGTTTTAGTTACGTTGAGCTGGGTTGTAAGTCCTGAATGGTTATCAAGATCTGTATAAAGTAGAAAGGAACTTACTTGGAGATATTTTACATGTAGAACACTATATATATTCTATATATTTTTACTAAAGCACAATTAGCTTGGAAAAGAATTTTTAGCTTTTGAGTGGAAGTATGAAGCTGAAAACTATATATATTCTATATAGCTTTAGGTATGTATTTCATAATTTTGTTTCCCGGTGTTTAGGTTCCTTAACTAGACTGATCTGAAACACGTCTCATATGATCAAGCACAGTAGATCCTAAGTGATTTGCAGTAGACTAAACCTCCTTCGCAAATTGTTTGTAGAGGATGAGGCATTATGAATTCTGATGATGTAGATGGTGCAGGGATTCCAATGTAGTCAGAATCTAATTTGTAGTTGAGAAATTTTTTTGTTTTGTTACATAGTTATCACTGTCTGGAGATAATAATTCACGAGTAATGTAGTGAAGAATTGTGTCATGATTATATGTTTCCATTAGCCAAAAAGATTTGTAACAGCATAGGAGGAGATTTAAGTCACAAGATTTCTCCTGACAAAAAAAAGTCACAAGATTTCTCTCTGTAAAATTTCAAGCTGTTTAGGAGACTCAGGACAGATTGTGACAAACCTTCTTTCTCGTCATAATCATAAATTGCTCCTCTGATAAACTTTTTCAGGTGATATCGGACAGGCTTGTTAATGTTTTAAATAAAATATTGGTTTGTTTACTCTGATGATGTTGCATGTTACCTAGGAAGCAGGGATATTGGTTTACCCAACGCACTCCTGTATCCCGACACACACCCCTGTATCAGATACTCGAATGCTTGGGAATACTTGGATACTTGCTTGAATTTTTATTTTTGTAGAAGCAAGATACTTGGATATTTGGTTATGTAACCTACCTAAGGAGGAATACTTGGTTTATGCATATGATTCAATTTGCATAAATTTTTTAGTTTTGTTAATTTTTTTATCATTGATATCATCAAATATATGTTTTGAATATTATTATATATATGCTGTATCCCCTCACCCCAAATACATATATTATCATATTTGTATAATTTATGTATTCCCGCATCCCCAAACCCATATCCTTGCTTCTTAGCATGTTACTGACGCGTGTTTGCAATTTTACTGAAACAATTCAAAGACTCAAGTACAGGAAAGAAGAAAAATTAAATTAAAAGACTAGAGCTGTGTGATCTTTTAACACCCTAGCATGTTTAGTATGATTTTTTTTAGAATTTAAGGCTATCTTGTTGTTGAGTTGTGAGTCAAGTTTAAAAATGCGTTTACCTCATTAGTTACAATATGAACATTTTTGTTCCTTTTCACATAATTACAATCTAGGTGGCTTTCAACTTTTGAGTGCATATATCTTGATATAGATAATAAGAACATGATTAAGAGCTAAGACTAAAGTAGCCAAGTAGGGAATGGAACATTGCCACTTTCTAGTCTGTGAATTTATATGTTTTGTAGTTTCCATGTTGGGCCAGACTGTGATTCAGTGCATATATTTAAATTGGACTTCTTTGACTATGAATGGTACAAGTTTAGGTATTTCTGGAAATGTCCTAAAGGTGCTGCAGGCTGCAAGGTTGTTTCTGGGGCTTTGATAGGGGGGCAGTAGCTTCACTGAGGTTTTTTTTTCTGGAGAAACTTTCACGTGGATAATTTGTACCGAAATACAATCCCGTAAAAATGGAGTTTTTCATCCGAGAAAGTTTATTATCTAACCAAAGGATACGCAAGATGTCTCTGAACATTTAGTAATAAAATTTTAATGTCCGAATGTAGAACACATTTAATGAAATTCAAAAAAAAACAATTAATACTGCAGCAAAGTTCAAAAAAAATAATTAATACCGCAGCAAACAAAGAAAATATAATTAAAAATATATTATAAAAGATATATATAAAATAATATTATTTAAAAATAACATTAAAAATAACATATAATAATATACATATTTTAGGCAAATTTATAAAATAAATATTTATTATCGAACAATAATCAAAGATTATTGGTATAAATTATATCTGAAAAGAAATATAAAAATAAAAAATAAATAAATAATAGTCATTTATTGTGTGATATTCGTCCAAAAATCATTCTAAATCTTGTTAAAATTAAAATAATAAACTCAAAAAGAAACTCTTTAATTAGACACATAAATCATAATAATATATTAAAATAAAATGAATACTTATAAATTAATATGCTAATTAACTACCAATATTAATATAAATTATAAAAGCGTAGTTAATGCTCATTAAAAATATTAGAAAATATTGATAACAAAATTAAATCAATACTAAAAAATAACTAATAAATTTAAAATCAATAAACGGTAACCTTCGCTCATTATTATTAACTCATATAAAAAATTAAAAATGTAAGTGAAAATTTAAAAATCAGGTCTTCTTAGACAACTATAAATTTTGAAAATTAATAAACAGTATCAAATCAGAGTAAATTAAAGAATCAATATATAATGTCATTTGTTAAATAATAAATGTCATTTAATTAGAGTTATTATTAATATATTTAAAATATTAAAACATAACTGAAAATTAAATATAAACTTAAATATAATGAATTATAACATCAAAAATTCGTAATTATTAACATAAAATATATTAAACTCTCTCTCTCACACACACACACTAACTTATAACTCGTGCAAAGTATGGGTTATACTAATAAATTATATATTAATTATTTTATATGATTTAAATATTTAATTTAATATAGTAATTTGTTTTATTATTAATTTTTTATATATTATTATGATATATTAGTTTGTTTTATTTTAATATTCATGAGATATGATTAATAGGTTGTAATTTTAAATAAATTAAAAAGTGGTGATAAAATTGAGTTAAATGTTAATACAAATATATTAGATAAAACTTATATTATAATATTATTCCTAAAATTAAATATAAAATAATATTACTCGTGAACAGTTGTACAAAATAGAATTACACCGTTGATAGAATTGTATGTATAATATATAGTATATAATATAGATAAATTATTTTATATGATTTAAATATTTAATTTAATGTGGTGATTTATTTATTTTATTTTTAAGGAGGAGAATTGTAACATTATTCTTAATAAAGAAATATATGCTATTATTTAAATATAATATTACGCGTGAACAATTGTATAAAAAGAGCACTACACCGGTGATAGAGTTGTATAATATATATAGTAAAAAATAATTATTTTATATGGTTTAAATATTTAATTTAATATGATAATTTATTTCATTTTATTATTAAGAAAAAGAACTTCACTGATGATAAAGTTGCATGTATAATATATCTGTTATAAATAGAGTTTTATGTATAATATATTTGTTTGATAGAATATATTCTAATTAAAATTTAATTAGAAAAGTGTTTTTGAAATTGAGTAGGAGAAATATAGTATATATATTATTTTAATATTTAAAAAAATTAATTATAAAATTATAATTTTAAATAAATTAAAGTGTTTGAACGATGATGAAATTGAATTTTTTTAATTAAATTGAAACATGTCAATTAGTAGGTTATGAGTACAACTCTATATTTTAATTAAAAGAGTGTATTCGCAGTTGAGTAGGACACAAACAGACTATAGTAGGCGGACAACCAACCGACCAAACATTTTAATTAAAGAAAAAAAAATTAATATAAAATTATAATTTTAAATAAATTAAAGTGTTTGAGCGATGAGAAAATTGAAACATGTTAGTAGATTATGAGTACAACTCTATATTCTAATTAAAAGAAAAGCTAGTTTAAAATAATATAATATAAAAGTATAGATAATATAGATATATCATAGTAATAAAATTTAATTAATGTAAATAAAATAATATTATTATTTTAATATTCATAAAATTTAATCAATAAGTTATGAGTTTAAATAAATTAAAAAGATTGAGTAATGAGGAAATTTAGTAGGAGACAGATATGTGTATTTGAAGTTGGGGGGAGAAAAAATGATCGGACGACAGACCAAACATTTGTCCTTACGGTTTTAATAATATAGTACATATATATATATATATATATATATATATATATATATATATATATATATATATATATATATATATATATATATATATATATATATATATATATGCATCCACTTATGTGTCTCAAAATTGGTACTAGATTACCTCTTAAAAGGCACAAATATGTCACCACTTATGATCTTCAAAATTGGTATTAGGTTACCTTTTAAAAGACACAAATATGCCACCACTTGCAACCCCCAAAATTGGTACTAGATTGATTAACAACACAAAATAAGTCACAAGATTTTAGTCCCCGTTTAGTCACGATACAATAAATCAAATAATATTAATCTTTTATATCTGTAACTAAATTTACTCAAATTAACAAGTAATTTGAATTTGTAAAGATGAAAATGAGGAAAGTTTATCATTCCATAATTGGTGTATAATTTTAATTGATATCTTTAATATGCATTAATAATAGTTTGAATTTGAGCAAGCTTCTAAAATTATTATTATCAGAGAAGCTTGATTAGACTAAAACATGACATTCAAAGGAGTACATAAAACCTTAAAGTAAATCAAACATGGGCTTTTGTTCTAATCAATTATTTTCACTCGAAACTAAAATCAGCCAAAATTATACTCCCTCCGTCCCAACCAATTGTTATCACTTTTTTTTCACTTTCTGGCACGCATTTTAAGGTGAATTTTAAGAATAGTTCCATAACTTATTTTTAAAAATTTCTTTTTTTGTATAAAAATAGGATTGTTCTATATTTATACAAAAAAGGAAAATTTCAAAAATAAATTATGGAACTATCCTTAAAATTCACCTTAAAATGCGTGCCAGACACCCCATTTTGAAATGATAACAAATCAAAGGGACGGAGGGAGTATTAAATAATCCATAAAAATGTCATTTTATAATATCAAAATAACGTTGACATTGTATACCAGCTAATTCACATAAAATATTAACAAGAAAAAGTTCAATCTCTATATCAATTTCTCAAAATAATCAAATTCAGATTAGAAAATAACAAACAGATTATATCATCCACACAAAAAAAGAGTGTGTGTCCTAGGCAAATGTGAAAAGCAAAGATTGTGGCAAACAACTAAGAAGTCCCTTGCTCGATACATTAATTTATTTTCCCATGATATAAATATATCATTCCGTATATATACTTTTCATTTTCTTCCATTTTTTGTACACCGAGTAAATTTTTTTTATCATCATCTTGTTGTTTCCCGACTTACATTTATATTTTAAATATACCAATATTTGTATATAAATTTAAGTATACAATATATGAAAAGATAAGGGCTAGTTAGCAATGATGAGATATGTGAGGTGGTTATTGTTTGCTTCTTTTCTTTTGTCTGGAGTCAAAAATGGGGGACTTCTACTGATGTGTGTGATCAATCATGAAAACTCTTTCGGCGCATAGTGGCACACATATCAATCTTTATTTTTTCCCCCCGAATGTTTATCTTTTTATATAAACAATAAAATATTTGAATTTCATTTTAAAGATGAAATGTGCGTGTTAAAAAATTGTGGAAAAATATAAAATAATAATTCTAATTATATGATTATAAATTTATAAATTTTTTGAAAAAAAGTAAATGATAATAATTTAAAAATAGAGCGACTAGTCAAATAATTTTGAAGGGCTATATTGTTTTTGGGCGAGTGATTGTTTTTTTAGGGTTCTGATTGTTGACAAGTGATTGATGTAATAATTTGTGTGAAGTTTTCTCTGGTTTTTATTTATCCGCCATAAAAAAAATGTGAATAAATTATTGTTAACCGTTGATTTTTTTTAATCTTAAAAACAATAGTTATAATATTTTATTCTTTTCTATCATTATTTTCAAGAATACATCACAGATAATTATGCACAACATTTATAATATAAAAGCACCACCCAAGCTACAAAGCGCAGGGGGAGGAGATTAACATTCTATACATGGAAGGTTCAAGCACAACTCAGAGGTTCACTTATTTATTAGTTACTTTCTTAATCATCTTGTCATTTATTTATTTTATCAAATCTATTTTGCTTCATCACCATCATTTGTTTTTAATTTTGCACTTCTC
Organism: Oenanthe sinensis; assembly: GCA_028671895.1. Classification (NCBI taxonomy): domain Eukaryota; kingdom Viridiplantae; phylum Streptophyta; class Magnoliopsida; order Apiales; family Apiaceae; genus Oenanthe; species Oenanthe sinensis. The sequence continues at coordinate 2,275,595 of CM053808.1, forward strand.
CTGTTTGGATCAATACTTGTTTTTTTTTATACATGACTTAGAACTGCTATGAGCTTAAGACTATGAAGTATGAACATGTTATTGTCATATATATGTACATGTTCGTCAGTTCATGTAACATGTACTCATGTATACACAAGGAGTTTGGTTCATGGTTAATGAGTTCGGTTAACAGAAATCGAATCTTCAGTCCCATGTGTTGATGTTTGGATTAGTAATTTAGTTGCATGGAATGAGAATTTCATTACTTTCAAATGGTTAAATGAGATGTTGGGTGTAATTAAAAACTAAACACAGTAATAGGATAGTTATATAAACAATTTAACAAGAACATGCAGATTAAATCAATTAACAAAACAAAGCACGAAGGTAGAAACAAGATATATCATTCAGTAACTGCAAAGACAAGAGAAAAAATACAAAAACTTAGCTTTAACAGAAACTTTATGCATACTCTGATAGAACCAATAAACTGTTGAGTAGTGTCATTGTTACAAGAAGTCTTGACTGTTCTTGAAGAGATTATTGTCCCACTACGCTGTGTTGGGTTGCAGCAATATCACTTTCAGGATAAAAATAGCACAGAGTGCTTCGTCCACAGATACATAGCACTCAACAACGACCTGCACCTCAGTTCGCCCAGAAAACCTATGTGTATAATCTATAAGAGTGTAGGAGATACAGAGTATGGTTGCTAGGGTTTTCTAAAAATTGTAACTCGTCTCTTTCTTTTATCTTCAACGTTTTTCTGTATATATAATACAGTAAAACGTAACAGCAGATGAAACCTTAATTAAAATAATTATTCTGACTTTAATAGAATATATTTCAAAATCAGCGAAGTTTGTAACTACAATCAGAGTTTAGCTAAATTGGCCCATCAGAGTTTATAAACTCTGTCAGTTCCATCAGAGTTTACTGTTAAACTCTGATACAACCTTCCATCAGAGTTTACTGTTAAACTCTAATGAGCTGGTCAATCAGAAATGTTAAACTCTGACACAACCTTCCATCAGAGTTTATTGTTAAACTCTGAGCTGGTCCATCAGAGTTTAAAATTTCTCGCTCTCTTTTTGGTAAACTCTGATAAGTTACACTGACTCAATATTTATATTAAAATAATAATTAAAGTTGTTAAACTCTGAGCTGGTCCATCAGAGTTTAAAATTTCTCGTTCTCTCTTTGGTAAACTCTGATAAGTTACACTGACTCAATATTTATATTAAAATAATAATTAAAGTCATAATTAAATTAATTAAATCGTCCTTCGACCAGCGGCGGCGCGCGTGTGCGCGCGCGAGGGCACACAATTACACCATGCACATTCACAAGTTGACACTACTCTTGCACATATATGCATATAAAACACCCATAATCATATTACATTCTCTATGTGGGACAATCACATTTAACTCATTTCAAGCTAGCAACTTCTACTCAATTTATCTATAGATTACACTAAGAAAATGTCTTAGATCCAAACATGAAAGTTTAAGTCCTCATAGTAAGGAACAACTTTCATTAGTTAATTTCCGGAAATTACATCAAGAATATATATAAAATATGTCTTAAACTTTCCATTTTCTAACATGAGACACCCCTTAGTCCTTGAGATTTCATATTATTCTCATTCTCATTTACCCTCCATTCTCATTCCCTTCTTCAATCCTAATGCTCCCCATGTAACTTTCTTTATTTGTCATGTATCTATCATAATTTTTTAGAATTAATCTTATTTGGATCTTGAAAAGTGAATTTAAGCAGGCTAATCTTACATTATTTCAGACCTTCATGCAACTATCATTTCCAGAATTATTAATATTAGCCTAGATGTTCAATAAAATCACTCTTTTTTTCTATTTCCCCTGTTAATTGTGATGCCTAATCAGGAGAATGCTCGTTTTAGTCCCCAAAATAGATCAATAAATTATTCCATGAGATTATGCACATTAATGAGGGGTGATAAAATGATCACCGATATAAATAATACAAAGATTATAGTTCTTGCAACCTGTAAACAATTGTAGTCTATGCAATTACAGAAGTCGATTGTTTTGATCAGTATCCAGACAGAATAGGTTCTTAGACTGCATAATCGTTTGTTGTATAATTGATCATTGCCTAAGGATCCGTGGTAAAGCATAGCATTAGCGTGTTATATATATGAAATATTAGTAATTCCAAAAATTAAATTTTAATTTTGTTAGTTACTATTATATTCTCCGGTAATTATCTATATAAGTAATTTAGCTAGCCCTTTACTATTTGTATCTTATTTGTTGCGCAGGAGCGTGACCATGGATGATGGCCAATTCTGCAAATGCGAAGAAGGTTGGACATGTAACATCACTCAAACTGAGGCATCCAAAGTTGGAACCCCTTTTTCCAAATGTGGTTCAAGCTGCATTTGTATAACGTATGTTCCCAAATTACTATTTAATAGAACTATTATATTGCGGGGGCAGAATAAACCAAACAAGAAAATTCAATTTTGAAATCTTGTAGTATTAGCTATAACTGACACTGAAGACTTGCCCTCTGGTATCGAATTTCTGAAAAGCGGTTCCAGTGATGTTTGCATAGGTGTAGTTCCCAAATCTACACAAATAAGAGAGAATCCAAAAAACTAAAATGTTGCACATTTGCCCTTGTTAAAGATGTAATATAATCCTACTACATCATCCCCCTGAGTCGAAATTTTAGGATATTTGGTAAGTTAACATGGTACTAGATCCCATCGTAGAGGGGGATTCCTTGATTATTAAGGTGTCAAGGGGTCGAAGAAGGAGTTTGATTCACATTCATATTTCCAAAATGCGTAATTTTGTTTACTTGCACAGTATGCACTGCAGAGTCCTTTATCTTCCATATAATAAAAAGTAGTATAGTTTTCAATTAAATTACATATATAGTTAAGTTATTTTTTCTATTTCAGTGATGCCGCCACTGGCCATCAGTTCTCCGACTTACAGAAGACTTTGGAGAATTCTGCTACAGGCAAGGTGTTCTGCAAGTGTGATGAAGGGTGGACTTGTGTTATTTCTAAGGCCAATGGCCCCCTAGCTGGAAAAGCGTTCTTTGAATGTGGTGAGGGGTGCATTTGTGTAATCGACGAAACAAACAAACTTCAAGTTACCTGTGCTTGATATGTATGCTATGTCGTAATGGGGATCTGTAAGGCCACTTGTGAATGAGAGTGTGACAGCGGTGGCCAAATGTGTTGCGATAAATGAGCTGCCTAAAGAATGTAATATATATGCGTGTGAAAAAATAAAAGATCGAGGCTATAGAATGCCTCTGCTGTGCAGGCCTGTAAGGTTTGTAATGCTTATGACTTATAAGTAGTGTCATTGTTATGTTTTCCTGTATTTAGTTACAATATGTTGCGGTGTGATGATTTGTGATGATTTTTGCTGTTAGTTATATGAGACTTTGTATCTTTTGTGCATGTTTTCATTTTTCCTCCGTAACAAATTGACAAATCTTTAATGTGTAGATACTTAACAAATGCTAGTAAAAGGAATTTGCAACCAGAGTGAAACTGGCATACTACCATAAACATGAGTGCTAGACTTTACAATATACCACTCTGTGTCCTCTTTGATTACTGGAACAAGATTAATTTCGGCAAGAAAACGATGATAGTATTTGGTTGAGATTTCAAGCATTCCTCTATCAACGGGGTGTTTGGATGTTTGTTGGGAATGAGAATCGCGAATCCGAATCGGAATGAAGGGTATGAGAACTGGGTTAATGAGAATGATAGGGAATCCTAAAGAGTTGGGAGGATATGATTTTTCTCATTAAATACTAATCCAAACACTAATATATGGGAATGGAGTTCCGATTCCCGTTAACCGGACTCATTAACCACGATCCAAATGCCCCCAATATGTCAAATGATGCCTACTCGAGATATTAAGAATTGAACTATCAACATCCAATTACTTTCACGTTTAAGACAAAAAACATTCAACCTGACAGTCTCAAAGGCACAACTTGGAAAAGTAGTCACAAAAACAACAGACTCTCAAAGGCACAAGTCACCAAGGCAACAAGCGCATAGACAACAAACTCACAAATTTATCCCCCTTCTTTTCTGGCTAGGGTTTTTATCTGTTTCCTTTGTTTGTTTCAAAATATGGCTGGTGATATAATTAAGAAAAAAAATGCAAAACATGAATTTATATGATTTAATTGGTTTGATAATTAATAATAAAAATTATTATTATTACTTATTTGAAAATAAGATCGCCAACATTGTTTCATCTTATTCTTCTTTCGTTCTTATCCTTTCATGCATTAATTGAAGAATATTTAAGACAATACATTTTTAGAAGTTATAATTTTAGAATATATTATAAATTAAGTTCATGAATAATAATACTCCTTCCGTCTCATTTTGTATGACCCTTATTCTTTTTTAGGACGTTCAAAAAAGAATCAACATACTATACTTACTATTTTTGAACACTATTTTTCACTATTGTATCCACTACTTCTCCATTTTATACTCTTTTTTTATTAAATAAATACTATTACACCCACTACTTTCCTCCACTATCTCAAATTTATTATTAAATATTGATAGGTCCCACTACTTTGCCCACTTTTAACTAACTATACTCATTTTTTACTATTTTTCTTAATTTCCGTGAAAGTCAAACAAGCTCATACATTTCGGGACAGAGGGAGTATTTATATGCGGGATATGAAAATATGATTATTGGAATTTGAATAAAAATAACAAAAATATTAACTTTTAATTATAAATAATCATTATACAGAATATCATTAGAACAAAACATATTTTTGATTATTTATAACTAACAAAATCATTATTCTATATTATTTTAACCAATTATAATTAAAAGTATAATTGAAGATATTTTTAGCGGACAACATATCCAAAATTTTAATGAATTTCTTCTATGTATTAAAGCTTCCCCGTTGTCAAGACTTAGGTGCAACAAATCCAAATTTTTACAAATTTCCTCTCCCAAATTTTACCTTGTACAAGAGGGCAACAAATTCGAAAGTTTTTAAACTTTGTTCTACCTTTCGATTGTTGCTGGCTGGCTATCACCTTTTATCTAATTTGTTACATCTTCTTAACTTCTTTGTTAGAGTTGCATACCTTCAAATGAGAGTCACCAAACTCAATTTTTATAATTACCTCAATCTCCATTTATCAAACTTCTTCCATCTTCTCAATTAAATTTTTTTAGACAACCGCCTAAAGTTCCAACTAAAAAGTAAAGTGTTTGGTTGAGATGAATGAATATAAATGAAATGAAATGAGAATTGAACTATATTATGGGTAAAATTTCAAAATTTGCATTCACCAATCTCAAGTTCTTGAGGTCCTTACCTAAGGAATGGAAATCAATGACTATGTCCATTAGACAGTCTCTTGACTTCAAAAAGTACACTCTTGATAAGTTATATGGAATTATGAAAACCTATGAGTTAGAACTATAATAAGATGAAGAGATTGAGAAGAGTCAGAAAAAGTATTAGGGATTGTGGTGTAATCAACTAATGTACTTAGTTTTAAGTTTAATTAAACTAAGTAAAATATACTGTCATATGTATATTGACAGCATGGTCAGTAGTCACTTGTAGACAATAAATTTAAAAAGTAACAGTTAGGTGACAGTATATTTAAAAATTAATATCTTGCATAAAAGAATAAAAATGATTCATGAAGTAGAAGTTCACTAAGTGTTCATGCACATCATGATTAAAAACTCAGGCAACAACATTTCAAGTACTCAAGTCTATGACAGTACATTACAAGTGACAACACAATTGGAATAGACGAAAATAACTATTCCTTTGACAGTATACTTGACGGAGAATAAAAAATTGAGGACAACAAGTATTACTGACAGCAACTTTGGCGGGGATAGTTGATAGCAGCTTTGGAGACAGTATGTTTTAATAGACTATCGAAGCTTGACAGTAAAGTACGTGGAGCCGAAGATACTGTCACCATAGAGGAACTAAAAGTTGACAATAAACTTTTAGTGAAACTGACAGTCTGTTCCAGATAGCAGATTAAGATAATGAAATTACAATGAATGATTTGGCCATGTCTATCTAGTTTGTCAAGTCTACTACTGCAACTTGAGAGAAGATAAGTAAAAGTTAAAGTATACTCAAGAAGTCAAAGATTTCTGCATATCTCAGAGTTGATTTATCTACAAATGGAATGAAAAAAAAGTTGAATGAGAAAAACACAGTTTCTATTCCAAGTTTTGTTTTAGGACCAAGGGAAAATACACTTATAAGTGAGATATGTATTTCAGTATAAATACACACATCTCACAAGTACTTTCTCTTATGCAACTGAGGTAGATTTTCTCTCAAGAATAGAAACATTAACAAATTCATTGTTATTGTATCTATCGAAGTTGAAACTTATTTCCAATCAATTGTAGCAAAAAAAATAATTAAATTATTTTTGAAGTTTAAAAATATTGTCTTGTTTATCTGTTTTTATTATTTGCATCATAAAACTTATTAACTGTTATTCTTGTTTATTGTTAGCAAGAATTAGATATAATTAATCAAGTTGCATTCAACTCCCCCTTTTACAACACTTATCTTATCTAATAACTGTTATTAGGGTAGCAGGTTTAACATATCTAACTTGAAAAGACCAAGATGAGTGCACAAAAAGTAAGCAGTATAAAAATACGCACATTTGACAAAAAACATTACAATCTTTGGAAAAGAAAAATGATGTTGTTCATAAAAATAGTCAACCCACTTTATTCCGGTATTCTGAAAAATGGTTCTTTTATTCCTCAATCATATGTACATGCCATTTGTCGATTATGGACAAATTAGCTGTACTCACGGGCATTTGGCCAGAAGAAATTTAATTCCAAGATATGTATTTTAGCTAGTGTTGTTTTGCTTGCATTTTGCAGGTTTTAAAAGCTCAAGCCAATGCAAAGAACAGAGGATTCTCAGATGTTTTGTACCTTGACTCAAATAGTAAAAGAAATATTGAGGAGGCCAGTTCTTCTAACGTTTTCATCGTTAAGGTATATTTACTAATTTCTGTTGTCTGTGTGTGTCTTGTTTTGTTGGGGATGAAAATAAGTAATGACAAATGATTTGGAAAAAGTAAAAGATTAGGAAACTTTGACTGTGCACAGAGCTAGACGGATACATACACTAAATGCCAATGAAGTCCTATATTACTAAACATATAAGAATCAGTACTTAAAGACCCCTGTTATTGTATAACACTTGATTAAATTTAATTATTTAAAACCTAATAAAAGCAAAATTGTTGGGCAAACAACATACCTTTGTCTTCTCAATTGATTCTTAGAATATGGCTAGAAATTAGAAATGCATTAACAACTTTGTTCTCAGTCAGCAGTGCTGCTTAAATCCATGTAAGCCGTTTTAAGTATCAGAAAGTTCTTTATGTTAAAAGAAAGAAACCAACCGAAAGGGTATAAATTTAATTTTTTTTGTATCTGTGCCCATAGAAAAACAGACACATGGAACTATATAATGTTCATCTTCACTATAAAATAAGATACACGGAGAGTAATGTGAATGAAGGATATTTAAACTTTGATATAAATTCCAAAATAACTAATTGTTCATCTTATTGATTGGTTTTTTTCCCATTCATATAGCTCTTCAACTTTCTCTTGATTAAAAATCTGAAGCACGCTAGTAAAAGTCATTTTGGTTTACTTTCTTTATTCTCTACTTTAAAAAACTTCGGAATGGGTCATGGGAGGAAGGCATTGATGTTTAAACATTTAGGGGTTGTTTGATCGGCGGTAAGGAGGGAAGGGAAAGGGAAACAATCATGTTTATTCCCTTTGTTGTTTGTTTTATAAAAATAATCATTCTATTTGACCTTTTTAAGTTTTGGATTTACCCAAAACTCTTTCACTCTCATTTTCCACTTCTCACAAGGTAATTTTCCCCCCTTTCCTTTATCTTTTTTTCTCTCTCATATATTCACCAACTTCCATCCTCTATATAATTATATTTTATATTAATCCCAAAAATAATAATATGCACAAAATAATTTATTAAAAAATAATTATTTATTTCATTTCCGGATCAAAACCAAACAAGGTAAACAATTTAAACTCATTCTTTTCATTTCTCTTTAATTCCCTTTCTAAACCCCTTTTCCTTGCCCCAATGTAATCCAAACGCCCCCTTAGGTCCTTCGAACTATTTAATCTCTACTGCAATGGTCTTCTTATCTGAAATAATGCTTGAAATTTTTTATACTGTATATGCTCCGCTTGATAATGATTATTAGAAAACTGATTAACGGCAGGGTAATGTGATTTCCACTCCTGCACCTAGTGGCACTATTCTTGAAGGGATTACAAGGAAAAGCATCATTCAGATTGCAAAGGATCTTGGATACCAAGTAACATTCTGTTTTAAGTTTCTAGCCATTTCACCGTAAACTTTAGCAGATTACTATAATAATTTGTAGATTCATACAAGTATCTAATGCATGATTCTGTAATGTTTGCTTATATATATGGAATTGGCATAGGTTGAAGAAAGGTGTGTCAGGGTGGAGGAACTAAATGATGCTGATGAAGTTTTCTGCACTGGAACTGCTGCTGGTGTTGCTCCAATAGGAAGTATTACCTACCAGGATAAAAGGTACATACATAACTCCACCAAAACCATGTGTCAGTGTGTATAACTTTCTTCATAAACTATAAAATCAAAAGTGATACTAGGTTACACTGTTAGGGAATACTGATTACTGACCATCTTTTATCCAGACTTTTATTGTTACATACAGACTTGAGGTTTCTTTAAAAGTTGTGAACTGTAAATTATTTTGAGGTCATGGATATTCCTCTCCACTTTGTAACAAGAGATTTATGGCTCGAATTCGTGTGAAATTCTCCAAAATTCTGCATTTGGCCACGATGAAATAAACGACATACTTCTGTGTACATCTTGCAGGGTAAATTACAATATGGATGGTCAGCTCGTTTCTCATGAATTGTATTCCACACTTGTCGGGCTTCAAAGAGGGTTTATCGAGGATAGTAGAGATAGAATGACAAAGAGATCATTTTCCATGGTCTGTATGTCAATAGTATACGTCATCAATAAAACGCAGTCAATGACAGACATTATTGTCATGTACTATACAACATGCCAACTGAATTGCAACTACATGTCTTTTCAGTAATCGTTTCAAACATATATATTATCTAAAAGACTTGATTGTTATCCACCAGAGAGTAATGTTAAAACTTCGCAGTTAACATGATACATTAAAAACCGTAGGATTCAGTCAAGAGCAATAATACCACTTCGAGGTTCAGAGCTATTTCAGGTGCATTACAAACTTGAAGAAAGAAAACAATAGAATTCTAGGTAATTAGATTTGTAACATTTGTTTGATCTACATCACTGGAGTACAGAAAGGAGATTTTCAACTATATCGTCGAGATTGTATAAGATCGGAAGTCGTTTACAATCAAAATCTATTATCCTTGAACCAGTCACAAGAACTTGAGGTCAGATGAGAACAGCACAAGGAAACTGCTTAGCTTTGACAGACAAAACTTGTACAATGTAGTTTAACATCAGATGACAACTCGAAATTTAAGAGAAGAATGAGAACTAATATTCGAAATTTCGCCCCTTCAAAGTGGAAAAATACGTCCCACTCTCTACGTTTTCCATGTTTTCTCTCCTGTCATGTGATGGTGGTTGATAGTCGAAATTCAGATTAGTTGATAGTATTACAAATTTATTATTGATACTGTTATTTGGAGTTATGCACGAAGCACAGAGCAGGAAGGACAAATCTGTTTTTAGGAGGCAGATTTCTAGATTTGAAAATTACAACTAGGCTTGTTTTCTTGACTCCTTTTTTATTTACTGTTTATTTATGTTCGTTCATTGTTACCGGCTTACCGCCACAACACTGTTGGAACTAATATGTGAAGTTACCGATTCAGGATCAATAGGAAAATTGAGAATTACTAATATGTGGTCTTTTCTACATCTCTACCAAATTTTATAATTAACATAAGATTGTGTTTGATAACTTGGATGTCATTTCAAATAATGAATTTTAATTCATAGTATTTGAATTGTCATTTCAAATTTTCATATTTATACTAACTAGGACTCTTTTGCCCGCGCTACGCGCGCTCTAAAAAGTATAATAAATTTTCTTAATTTTTCATTTTGGCATGTAAGATATATTTTTTATAATTTCATTTAATAATTATTCTTACAACGTATCACATAGAATTTGGATATGTATCCCATTTTTAATTAGAATTAAATTTATATTTCGAGGTTTCTCATATTTCTTAAACATTTAAAATGGGTAAAATTAGGATTTATATTTTATTTTTCACTATATTAAATTAACTTGAACCATACTCATGGGTACATTTGTTGAAATGGATGAAAACATGATTTATATTTAACTTTTCAGTATATTAAATTAACTTCAACTATACTTATGGTTAAATTATGTAAATGGATGAAAATTGACTTTATATTTTAATTTTCACTATATTAAATTAACTTCAACTATACTCATGGGTAAATTTGTTAAAATGGATGAAAATAAGATTTACTATTGGAAAAATGATTACAATGTTATATAGCTACTAATGTAATTCTCTTTTTAGTCATGTATTTGGATAAAATTCTCTTATTCTTATTATATATAAAATTTTATGTTCTTATCATGAATCAATAAATTGACATTTCGTAATAATATCTCTTATTCTTATTATTTTTAGGATACAGGATACACAATATAATATAATTGAAATTTATAAATAAAATATTATTATAATAAATTTTCAAGAATAATTTTTTTTTAATTAAAATAAAGATTTTAATAATAAATTATAAATATTAATTTCACCAAACACAAAATTTTTAACCAATATACTTTTTTTTTTTTGAAATCCTTTAACCAATATATTTGAAGAGTATTGGCAAACAGGGCACTACTCATCTAAAAGAGGCGGAGTATAAAACACACACCCCCAAACTGAATCTTGCATGCTGCGATATATAACCATTGGTACCAAATCAATCTTCAAGGGCTAGAACACCTCAAAACTATCGACACAAAGCAACACATATGGAGATATTTATAGTATTTTTAAGATTTCTTATTTGAATAATCGGGTTAATCGAGTATATATACAATTGTTTGTCCAATATGTGCAAAGAGTGGAATTGGGATTAGATTACATTTTTAATTTACCTGTGATTTAGTCATTTCTAGTTATCATGTTAATCATCTTTATCATTTTTTTTGCCAATCCATGCTTACGTTCTATTTTTGTACTTAATGAGATTATCTTGATAATTTACCAGTGATTTAGTCATTTCTAGTTAAAATTTATTAAGCACTTACTAAGTTTATTTCTTGTCTTCCAGGAAATTGCGATAAAGATGCTATTGATGACGACGTAATCATTATTGGTAAATGTTTATCCCAATATTTATCTAATGATGTGGATTTCTATTTTGTATTAGTCATGGACACTTCACAAAAACATATAACATTACAGTAAGACACCTGGACATTTATTTATAATGCAGATTCAGATAACCAAGAATCTTCAGATGACAGTGAATCTTCAGATGACAGTGATGATGTAGTTGACTGTCAAGTCTCAGATGATAGTGAAGATTCAGATGACAGTGAAGATTCAAGTGACAGTGAAGACTCAAGTGAAGGAGATGCTACTGGTGCTGGATTGGAAGATGGACAATTTGAAGTTATTATGACTCGTTCGAACGTCGATAATTCATCCCATGGAGTGGTATGTTTTTATCAATTGAGTTATAGTCTTCTCTAATTGAGTTATAACCTTCTCTAATTTAATAATTGAGTTATATTCTATTTTACTCATGAAGAATGCTTTTTATTTGTTAGTATATTCCAAGACATATCAATCCTACCAACCGTGTGTGGAGAGCAGGAGAGGAGATCATATTGCATACGGAGACAGGAGAATGGTCTGCTAGCTTAGTTCTTTCAAACGGAGCAGCGAGGATTTCAGCAGGTTGGAATAAGTTTGTAAGAGAGAATGACGTACAGATAAATCAAACTCTGTTATTCAGTTTGTTGGAAGACAACGAAGGAGGTTGCGTATTTGACATTGAAATTGTGGAGGGAAATTAAGTTGTTAGGATTATTATTTCTGGAGGGATGTTAGACTGATTTAATTTTGGTTAGCTTGGATTAAGTCCTGAACTGCTACATTGTCATTCTGTACTATTTTAAACATTAGTACTATTTAATCCTATGTTTGAAGATCTGGTACTTTATGACAATTTAAATTTTAAGCACTTTGGCCATCGGTTTAACAGATATTTCTTTTTATTATATCTATGCCTATTTACATTACAATTTACATACTTTGTATATTTTAAGCAATTGAGTAATTCTACTACAAAATGTACCTGCTTTATATACTTGGTATTAACACATTTAGATATTCCCTGTTTTGTATAGTCAATTAATTCATTATTGCAGTGGACATTACATTAGTAGGTAGATAACATTGCAGTGTACATAATTGTGCAATGAATATATAGGTATAAAGAGGGAGATTTTTAAGATTATTTTAGTGATGCTAACATGAACATAACAAATTATTTGAGAACATAGACAAATAATGACTGAAAAAACCATTTATTTGCACTCTTAACAGCAAGAGGAAACCATTGATTAAATATAAATAAGTTGAGTATAGTTTGAAATCAATCCCTCAACAAAAACTTGAAAAAACAATGCACTAAAACCTTAAATATAGTAAAGCAAAATAACAACTACATATAATAGGTTAAAATTTATTCAGGCATAACTCAAACGAAGATCATCCACCAAACTTCACAACCATGTCATCAAAATCATGCTTCCTGAAAAGTGATATAAAAATCACATAAGTACTAATTATTATACACTTCAATTAGAATAAATATTAATAATGTCATTACCACTTTAACTTTTTTGGTGACCGATTTGGCAGAACCTGGATTAGGCACAAACTGATCATCACCTTCAAGAGACTACAAAAATGAAAAGTATGTCATATTTAACAACTCTATGATAATGGAGTTACCAACTTATTTTATGAGTAAATAAAATTAAATTATGAGTAGACATAGTTGTAATAGTAGAAGTGTCCTATAGTTAATTCAAAAACATGAACTATTTGAACAGCATGACAAATAATTTGATAAACTTACATCAGTTAAGTTAAAACTGGAATATTCCGAAATGGAGGGTGAATCAGAACCAGCTGTAGTTGCCATTGTTGTTTCATATATATCATCAGCACAAAAAATTGTGTTATCTTCAGTAATATTATTTTTAGTCAAGCTCATTTTGACTGAAACTTTTTTTCCCACCATGTTAGCAACTAGTTTAGGAAGACCTTCCTCCGGAACCTATAAAATCATCATGATAATAAGACGATCACATTGTACAAAAGAACAAAATAATTATGGATCTCATAAATATTTACCTTCTTCAAATCATGAATAAGTTTCGCAGCAGTTGTGCCAATCAATTTTCTAACAGCACGATCCATTAGAACAATATTACATGCAAAAGTTTCATCTTCAGCAAGGACCATGATACGGAATCTGAAATTAGTCGATTAGTGAGTGTTCTGAGTTTTGAATGTAATGTCATGTTAAATTACATGACAAAAATACCCTAGTCTTGACTTAATATTTAGAACAGAATTATCAAGTTTGCTAAGTTGGCACCTTTTACTCGCAACTGGCATTGTGCGAGGACAATCATTACATTTAAATCGTGTGTCAATCCTTTCAACTTCAAACTGACATGTGCTGCAACTGTAGAACCACCAACTGGATTCATCATCTACCTTGAGAATAGTAAAAGTGCAGAATAGTTTTTTCTACATGACAGACAAATCGAAAGAAAAAACAAAATAATTATTAATAATGAAATCCAGAGTTAAAGGTGTAAATTATAAATGACAGAACTTCAGATGATCATATGTCAATTTCTCATTTAAGTCCTTCAATGATAGCTTCTCAAAGAAGGCTGAAATGGGATCTGATCCCAGAGATTGAAGAGCTTTGTCCAACTTTGATTTATAATTTTCACTTTTAAGCCTGCCAAAGGTTATAAATAAGTATGAATGAACAAAGTCCTAAAAAATCAGCAATATTAATTGTACTACAGTACCTCAGCCTCATATCTGTAACAGTTTCATCATCGAGATTAAGATAAACCTTTGATGAAGGCAATGTCCCTATCTGTACAGAGTCTGTACTAAAAACAGTCAATCCAATGCACATGAACCATAAATTAAAATTCCTATGTATGTCAACTGATATGTACTTACTAAGCCAGGTCTGCACTTTTGTGCTTGTTACGATAGCTATAATGGGTTCCTCGAGTTCTTTCCCATGCATCTCCTCAACCGACACAGCAAGATCTCCCCACACACTAACCTTGTGCGCATTACTATAATAAATTTATTGAAATTAAATTAACAAACTAATGTGATGAGAAGAATGAAGATTATTAATGATTAATAACGATGTTAGTTAGACAAACCTTGAATCACAGATTCTGAATTTCACAATGTCTCTGTCACCAAATTTTGTGGTAATCTTCCTCACATTTTCAAATTCTTCAAGAACTCCGATGACATCTATATTTGAGAATAAATACAAAATATTGTACTATTCAGTGCTTTAGTAAGATTCATCTAAGTTAATATTTCAAATAAAATAGATGAATTATGAACCTGTAGCAAATTCTGGATTCTCCTTTGGCTGATATTTACTGGCTTCAGCAAATAGATCTCCCAAGTCCAAAAACTCAAATTTATGGGCAGGAATCATTCCGTCATCTTCAACCTTCTCTACAGTAGTGAAAATGGTAAATCTGATACACAACTTCGATTGTACAACCTTCAATGGTCCAGCACTATCTTTCACTGCAAACTGATCGATGATATATACATCTCCTTCAACTATTGGAGTGGTCAATGCATTCCAAATGTTATGATAGGCGAAGGCATGAACATGAGAATTCTGCAAAAAATAAGGTGAAAACATGTTTTCAAAATAATGCAATTCCGAACACAATATATTTTCTTTTTATGAGAGAAGAAGGATTTATTTTAAAGTTTACATCATCATCCAAGAGAATAAGATTGAAGCCTTTCAATGATCCATGTTCTGCAGTTACGCTCGGCCACATCCTGGTTACTCTCACTTTTATTTTCCAATTGGTACTTGATTTGTCTAGGCTGTCAAGACGATCGTACACAACAGACTCCATTAAAGTAAGGCTGTAAGAGACAACACAAACATTAGCACATACATGTTTACACAAACCATTGTAAAACTATCGATAATTATAAGGCACTGACAATTTCATAATAGAATAAAGAACATATCATATCTTACCTTTGTAAGACAAAAATGAGAGTTTAGTGTATAGTCTTGAAGAGTACCTTAGGGTTTGTATGTGTCGTGGTTGTGTAGCCTGGTATTTATATAGCAACTTCAAGATATATGATAATCAATTTTTTATCTGATTAGTTAGGATCAATATTTTGAACAATACATCAACTTAAAGATATTGAGTTTGAATATTTTATTTGATGAGTATTAATAGAGCAAATTAAAGATATTGAAATTAAAGATAAGGATAGTTAACAGACTGATTCTAATTTATTATGTAAATCTTTAATTGATATAAATTTGTATTGATCAAATAATATCATTATCATAATTTGAGGTATATTGTGTCAGTTGTACGAAGATCCTAACTGATTTCTTAATCACTTACCTACGTGTGTATCTAACTACGTGTGTAAACATGAAACCTACGTGTGAATCAAACTGCCACAATATGGGGAAATTGATTACCTACCTCTTTCTTTAAAGAGATAACATTATTTAAATTAAAATATAGAGTTATTTTAAAATTTCACCGTTTGTGGTGTTTAACACGCTCAGGTAATTATTAAATTTTTTAAATTAATTTAAATTATATATATTTTATATGAACATAACATCAATATAAAAAATATTATTTATTAATTTATAATTTGTGTTTTTCTAATTAAAGTATACAATATATTTTTTTAAAATCACCGTTTGTGAAGCATACACATGCAAGAACTTACATATAATTTGTAAATAGAAAAATCATAAGCCTATAACTTGTTAACACACTATACATAAATACGTATGATTTTAAGAATATTTTTTAATAAAAAAATTACAATTATCAAATTTACAAATTGCATTTTTACTGTTATAATTGGTTATTTTGATCAGTCTCTAAAAATCGATGAATTAGAGTTAATTGATGGATGTACTATCAATAGAATTAATTGGTTAACTAACTTTAAAATTGATTGTATTTTAATATTTTAATTTAGTATATCTATTTTATTAGTTAATTCTAGATCAATATCTAAGTAACATATTATATATTTCATGACCATATATTTAATTATAATTGAAATTTTATTTTATATCTAATAATTTGTTCATATGGATTAAATGGATTTAAAAAATCAGATCAGCCAAGTAACCTGCAATCTTTTTATAAACGGATTTTAATATATTATTAAATATATGTTAGTTAGATATTGAATACTGATTTAAAAAATCAGGTATTAATTGATAACATTTGGGATTTTTAGAATCATGATTTTGATATATATAATGTAATTAGTCTGCAACTATCAGCCTAGAATGTAATTAAAGTTAAAAGTCTATAATTTAATACTCTTTAAATTAATAATATATTACAGCCTAAAATGACATTTTTTTAGAGTAAACTCAAATTTCAAAGTTACACAACATAAAAAGAAGGAGAATAAACTTTAATATCGTTGTTATTAAATTTGTTGAAATTGCTACACACATTAGAAAAATAAACGAAAGAAAATACTTATACAATTCATGACTGATGCTTTAAGTAGAGAACGCTATATCCCATTTATTTCTGAGGGACTTAAATGGAATCCCGTTTCAAAATATGATTTATTTGGTTATTTGCATTCTACTTGGTTTTGTTTAAGCTCGATACCAACTTTATATGATATAACGTGATCATCAGTTCCTCAAAAACATCAGTTTTCAAGGTTATACATCAGGATCATCTATACTTGGAAGGTTATAGAACACTTCCTCAAAAACAACATTGGATGTGACATTTGTAGTTGTACCAGTATCACTATCAATGAGAATGTGCAGGCCTTCTGGTCTTGTAACCCTCGATATGGCAACATAGATATGACCATGAGAAAAAGCTACTCTAGGAAGATAAAGACCAACCGTATCAAGTGACTGTCCCTGACTCTTATTAATTGTCATCGCATAGCAAATTTGGAGTGGAAACTGAATTCGTTTTAATTCAAATGGCCACTTCGTGTCGCTTGGAATCATCTCAATTCTTGGAATTAGATGTTTTGTACCAACATGAGAGCCACATATGATCTCACATTCAATACTATTCTTCCTACATCCTGTGACAATCATTCGAGTACCATTGCATAATCCCATAATCTGGTTCAAATTTCTCATAAGCATGACAACAACTCCAACTTTTATTTTTAACTCGTGTTTAGGAATGCAAGGAATATTTATAGAATTTAGGTACTCAACTGGAAATGTTGATCTGAAATCATCATCATCGTCACCAGCATCATCAATAGAATCCTGACTAAGATACGTGTGTAGCGTTCCTGGAATTTTTTCGAGGATCTGGTTATTAATGTCATCCACCACCAAATTTGTTGGTGTGAGTATAGCTCTTGATCTGAGATAAGAATGTGAGGACATGTTGGAGACAAAATCAGGATAAGTTACATTGAAAATAGCGTGGATAGGATCCTCATAAGTATGAACAACATATTCATCTGGTATTTTTATCAACATTTCTTCAGTATTGTCTGTAATAGGAGAAACATTCACAACTTTACCATCACCAATAGAAAGCTGCCATTTACTAAACTCGGCGATAATCCTATTCTGCATCTCTGTATTGCCTGCATGCAGGTGCATATTCTGCTTCAATAAAAAGACTTCACAAAAGTCCCAGAGCTTAGATCTATTCAGAGCAGCACACACCATGTTTGTGGCCGATTGTATGGGACGACATAACGATTATCTAGTCGAACTCCTTTCTTTTTAACAGAAATACCTGTGTTCCTTCTCTTGTAAATGGGAAAACCGCATTCATCGAAGAATGTGTGAGAATTATACCTGATAGACACCACAAACAATGTGCAGATGGGTTACAACCATACGATCTATTTAATTAACCTCGTAGAATTGAAAAGATCAATATTTTAAAACTTACCGCTTAGGAAAATGCTTAATACACTTTCCTTTGATCATACATGGAGAGTTAACACAATCAACACCACATGGTCCGTGAATCATATAATTATTAACCGCATTATATCCAATTGGATCAATATTTGGAT
The DNA here is from genome assembly GCA_028671895.1 of Oenanthe sinensis. Taxonomy (NCBI): domain Eukaryota; kingdom Viridiplantae; phylum Streptophyta; class Magnoliopsida; order Apiales; family Apiaceae; genus Oenanthe; species Oenanthe sinensis. Next base: position 2,294,110 of record CM053808.1, read on the forward strand.
CAGGAATTTCTGCAGATACCAAAGCATCGATTTGTTCCGTAGTCTTAGGCCTATCATCGGGATGTAACCAAATTAGCATATGAGCTTGAGGCAATCCACGTTTTTGAAACTCAATGACATGCATCACTGCATTAACATGACAGATAAACAATTAATGTAACATATTGCGCAAAAATGTATACAAAAACTACATAATATTAGTAGCATCTCAAACATCACAAAGAAAATGAATACCTCCTATACATTTGCCAAAACAGTTTTTCTTTTTTATCAGATCAAGTAGCTGATCAACTTTCAACTTAAATACTCTGGACACCACATCAGGAGCATCAACGACATCAACACCAGGTAGATATTTTAGCATTTGCTGTATTTCTGGCCACTTGGTATTAGTGGTCATGGTCAGGAACAATGAAGGATGTCCTAAAGATCTACATATGGCCAAAGAGTCTTTAAAATATTGGTTCATATAGCGCTTACATCCTATGAATGAGGCTGGTAAAATTATTGCTTTACCAATAGTTGATGGATTACTGTCTCCCTTTTGTACTGTATCCCTAATCCAGTCCAACCTATATTGCTCAATTGCGGTGAATGCATCCACAACGTATTGCTGCCATAAACGTCCACCAAGATGCGGAGTTAAACCTGCCAATATAGAACTAATCAAACATCACAATAAACTTAATGTATATTATCCTAGCCGCAAATGACCTATAAAATTGCAAGTTTTGAGAAAAGTCGTATACCTTCTGTTGGACGTATCATTAATTTATAATTATAGTACTCTTTCATGGTCATGTTTACTCGAGGTCCTCTTTCATCAACATCGCCAGTTTCTGTAGTATCTGAATTTCTGCAAGGTCGCTTTTCAGGTTTATTTAAAGGCATTTCAAGATGGAAGCCAATATCTCCGTGTGGAAATAGTATTGGATACTGGAGCTGCATAAAACGTGGATCTGTTTCATAAATCCTCTGTAATCCATCGACTCTTGACTCGATAACAGTATCTCTAAAACCTTTCGCATATTCATCTGTAACAATCAAACCTGCAACCTCATTTGATGGACCAATGTGGTTTGGTCGACCACTTGCTGAACTCGAAGATATAAGAACCAATCTAAATTCATCTACTGCATTTTCCCTTATCCTTTCCCGAGCCAATCGAAAACCATGAACCAACCTATTATGCTAATCCAACATTTGTAACAACGACTCTACAATTTCTGGATCTACAGAATCGCTGCCACCATTAACTGCATTGATTCTATTATTGATTTCATCTTCCGTATCATAGATGTATAGTTGACAAAATTTTGGAGTTTCACCATCAGGTGGTAGGAAGCTTCCTATCATGTGGTAATTCACGCCTCGAACCTTGAAACAGTAGGGAGCACGACCTTTGTTGATTTTGTGGTCAATCTTCCCTCCGGTAGAAGTCATTGAAAACATACAGTTGTACATTCTAATATTTTGTTTAAAATGTCTAAAATGAACCCCACCGGACATGAGAGTGGCTAGAGGTTCAGGAGGTTGTTTTTCCTTTTCAAGAATTACCTGTCCATTTCTACAACAAAGGGAAAAAGTTGGAGTTTTATTGGTTGAACATTTATTGTTCCTTTCTTGATTCCACATGACAACTCCACACTTTGTACATGTTTTATCTGGAGGTCCAAGGTCCAAGTATCCATGCCACATATCTTGTTCATTTTGAAACTGTTCATTCTCGAGTTCTTCAAGATCACCTACTTCAAAATAATAAAAGTTAATTAGTATATAAGTTCAAAAAGCAATATGGAATTCCTTTTACAAAATATTTAATGCACATTACTTCCGCATGTTGTATCACTATCGCTGCTAAAATTGTCCTCAACATTGTTAAACTCATTCAATAAGTTTTTGTTTCTTGAACTCTCGCCAACCTCAAAAGTACTATTGACCTTTGCTCTATCGAATGAGACAGGAAGTGGCGAAAGTTTTGCACAAATTTTTTTCGATTGATGCTGGTTATCTTGATTAGATTCATGAAATTTTTTCTTTATTGGTCGTTGTTTGTTCACTCCGTCTACACTTGATGCAGGCATGGAGAATGTAAGAGTACTTTTGCCAGTTCCATATGTCTTTTGAGTTGTGGTATCCTTCTGGGAAATTTCTGCATGAGAGTTGGGTAAAAGCAAGATTATATATAAGTTATATTTGAAGCTAAGCGTACTGATTAGAACAAAGATAACTAATGATGTCCTGTAAATAACCTTAAAAAATTGGGAAATAACCTGATAGAGGAATGGTTGGTACTCAATGTTGAAACGGAGTTTTATGGATAGATGTAGACTGACTACCAAAACGGACACCTGTAAAAATATGTTTTCTAAATAGAGCAATGTAGGAAATGCAAACTACTCAAAATTCAGAGTATGGACCTGATGTTTGTGATGTAGGATGATTAGCAGCCGATTTTAGGTCAGGTGTTGATGGAGAAGTTTCAAGTTATTTTTGGTCACTCGGTAACGTGCTACGAAATACTCTGTTCTCTACTTTGTCTACATTTTTTCCACGAACCCTAACTTTATTGACTACAGCTGCATAGGTAAACACAATGTCTCATTGTAGAAAGTTGCAGAATGAAATAAAACAAATGACAAATGTACCTGATGATGAAGATGAGAATTTATTTGACAAATTCTGGTCAATCGTCGACAGAGGATTTCTATGCAACTGTTCTGTATTCTTCACGTTTAAAATTCTGGTGCAAGATGGACCTTTGTTATCTGCATAATTTCAAATTTAAGATAATCAGATATGCAAGGATGTCAAAATTCACATAGATGACAAATTCAGCACAATACCATTATATACTATAGGATTAGTACCTTTACTGTCCGATGCAAGAGAAGAATGACATCCAAAGTCAATTTGTGGCAATCGTTTGAAAGATGGATTAACAGGTGGCAGATTTGGTGTGTTATTTTCTTTATCATTGTCATTAGTTAACAGTGTGACATTGACTTGCTTTGTCTGAGAAGAACTACAATTCACTACGTCGATCTTGATCAAATTGTCCACATTACGTCCACGCAAACGACGTTTTGCACCTGGATTTGAAGGAAAACACGACCTCTCATTTCAGAGACATGTTTTAATGTATGATCAGTATCTATACTTGACAATATGTTATCATCATTTTTTCCACAAACTCTACGTTTTGTACCTAGATTCAAAGGAAAACATGGACGTTAAACATGCCGTCCAGATTTTAGTCATCACTTTCAAAATCAGAAATACCTGGATTTTCATCATTATTAGGGCTCCTCATGATTGTTTCAACATTTTGACCACGCACACGACGTTTTGTACCTGTTACATTACAAAGACGAAAAGCATAATATAATTGAAATTATCAGTATAACTTAGCATAATACGAAGGATGAAATTAAGTACCTGAAGAAGAATTTGCTGAAGAATCCATAAGACGAATCTATAAAGCAGGGTAATGGAGTTTTTGCTTAAAGATTACACACATCGATCCGGATTTTAGATAACTGTTTAGGTTTGCATATTGGCTATGAAAAAAAGGATGAAAGTAACGATTGCTGATAGAAAAGAAAGAATGAAAAGATTGAGAAAATTAAGGAGGATTTTGTTGAGAAATAATCTCCATTCATGATCCTAATTTAAAATTCAAATTTATTATGTTATTAAATATGAAAAATATGGGAAGATATTTTAAAATGGGTCAAGTAGTGGATAGTCCATGAATCTCCTCAAGTAACATGCAAATATAGTACAAATTAGGATCATGGGTAAAAAATTTTACCCATTGGGTAAATTCCACATTACACTTTAAGAGTATATAGATATTTGAATTTCGAAATTCAAATACAAATTCTTATGATTACTCATACATGTCATTTGATCAAATTCGAAATTTCAAATCAAATTCATGTTCCTAAACAGGTCCTAAATGATTTAATATGACACTAATATCGCCCATTCCCCAAACTAACAAATACTCTCTTTGTTTTGTAATATTTGACGTTTAATTTTTTTGTACACATTACCTTTCACTACATAGTTAAATTTATTATTTTTAAATATTTATTTTTTAAAATAAAAATATTAAACTAAAACTTTTATTCATAAAAAAAAATTTAAAAATAATAATTTTAACTATATAATCAAAACTCATAAAAGAGTGTGTCAAAAAGTCAAATGTCAAATATTACCAAACAGAGAGAATAAATACTTATAATAAAAATTACTGTAATAGTTATCCGGAAAACTTTTATAAATATATTATTTGCAGTTAATATACATTAAAATAAAAAACAAAAGTAGAAAAGCTCGAAAGCAATAGCATAATAATTGTATAAATGTACATTCATTTTATAATAAAAATATGTGTAATTATTAAATATGATTTACGATATTAATAAAAAAATTATTAAAATGATACACGCACATATATATAATCAAAAGTTTAAAAGAGAATACTCTTAAAAAAGAGAATAGAGATATTCATTTAAAAAATTATTTTAAAAGTTGAAAAAATTAATTTTAAATTTGGAAAAGATATAAATATTGTTATATTTATACTACGATTCTAAAATGGGTTTTTTTGAAAAATATACATTTTTTTATTTTTTGCAAAAATATGTTTTTTATTTTATATTTTACAAAAATACGATTTTTAATTATTTTTTTGTGAAAATACGAATTTGCAATCAAGGCAACCAAATACAACTAAAATCAATATCAAATACAACCACAAAGATTTTTATTTTTTTTTTAAAAAACAATTGCATTTGGTTATAAATTGTATATAAAATCGTATTTTTACAAAAAAAATTAAAAGATAGTAAATTCGCAAAAAAGTAGTATTTTCGATAATTACTCTTCTAAAATTTCAAAAACTGTTTGTAAATAATAAAATATTTATAATTTTTTTTGAAACTCTCGTAGAATCTCACAAAATTTTAAAATCTTGTTTTTAAATATCTGAAAAATGGTATTTACAAATATATTATTATTAATCATTAGGTTTTTAAAAATATAAATATATTCATAGTTTTTTTAAAAAAATTAATTAATTTTCTTAAATAATTCTCTCATTCTATTTTTAGTAAAATTCTCTCGGGGTACTTACTTTTATATGTGTGTAATTTAATTCAATTGAAGAAGCACAAGTTTACAGGAAGTTGCAATTCCTGCACAATGCATTTTCCCCGCATTTTGAAAAGTGAATATTGCTACTGTATAATCAAATAATATTATTTAACTTTGTAGGAATGTAATAAAGAAATTAAATATTCCGATATTGTAACTTTTAGTGGAGATATATTGTAATAGGGTTAGACTCAAATGATAACTAGTTCTCAGTGAATCACTATGTTCCGTACTTTCATAAATATTTTTTTCTCTAAATATATAATTTAGTTTCGTAATTGTGTTTTTATTCACATAACACATGTGTTCTTGATGAAAAATGTGATATTTTTAAAAAAATTAGAAGTATAGTACTATAATATTCTGTAAATCATAAGCATGTGTTATGTAAATATTTTTTATTATTTTTTAAGAATTCAAAAAAATTTCTCATATAATTGTGTTTGTATTTACAAAATACTTGCATTTTAAACAAAAATGTGATGATTTTTACAAAATAAGAAGAGTTCTCCAATGAAATAGTTCTCTATAGAGCCAAACTCAATATTCCGTATATTTAATTATTTTATTCAATTATTTGTTTGACCAAAAATTTTAATTTTGTTAGTTATCTTTAATTTATTTTGAAGATAAATATGATTAAAATTTAGATTATATAATTATTTATTAATAGTTATCTAGTCCCGATCTTGCTAAAATCCAGGGCTCTGGTTAGTAATTTGGTTAATAGATAGAATTTTATATACATCTGTCATTGTATATATTTATGTAAAGAAAAAGATCAATAAAAGACGAGCGAAGAATAGAGGAAGACGTATGTGTATATATATTGAGCCTGACTACAGTAATTACAAAAAGAAATTTGAAGAGCTCGTGATTATTTTGATTCAAAGGTTAGTGCTTTGATTTGCCCGCAAATTTTAATTAATATATGTTGTATAATCTTTTATGTAGTTATTATGGTTCTTATCTGAGAAAATATCTGATACTCATTTTAAGGTGCATATAAAATAAAATTTCATAACTTATTTTTAAAATTTTCTTTTTTTGAATAAAAATTTAAACATCAAATTTTTATACAGGAAAAAAAATAATTTAAAATAATTTATGTTGTTAAATCACAGACGAGTTTATGGAGTTTGGAGGTCTGGTGAATTCTGCACTTACTCGTATCGGTGCTATGAGTATACGAGCACATTTATGGAATATGAGATTGTGTATAAATCATGGTCGTTATTGTGTGTTTTCTTCTCGTGGGAGTACCGGAGAAGGATTCTCTGTATTATATAAATGTTTTGTGCATTTCATGTGTTTTCTTCTCGTGGATTACTAGAGAAGAATTCTCTGTTTTGTATCTTGTTTTGTGCGAGTATATGATTGTATAAGAGACTCTTATGGATACCTACTTTATTGTGATTCAACCATATATTCTAATCTCGTTTTGTTTTGTTCCGTTTGTATTATATTGATTCAGTGTACTTATTATTGTGGTTCTCTTTTTGTGTTGATAAGACACAATCCATTAAGTTATATGAAAGGATTTTTCTTTTAAAATATATTCGTACTGGATATTTGGCTCACTCGTATTATATTTTTTAAGCGGGAAGAGTGATGAGTACTACTCAGACTTTAGATTCAGTTTAATTAGGTCGTTATGAAAACTTGTTCTAATTGAGTTTAGACTTATCAGTATTTTTTTTCTTTCGGAGAATTAGACATGTATATTTATCAGAATTATCAGTCATTTTCTTATTGCAATTTATTAATATTTGGATTATTTTTAATATTTCGCTATTAGATAATTGTCCGAAAACTCCGACTGTTGCATATATACCTGTACAATTGAAAAAGTAAGTATAGATGTAAGAGATAAAAATAGAGATTCATTGTGATATGAATTTATTGTTTTAAATATTTTTTAGTGACGAATTTACCAAAAATGACATAATATATTATCTATAAAATATACACAAAAGGAGAATAATGTATTATAGAAACGTTATTGAATTCAAGATTCGTGATTTATAAATTTGTAATCCGGTCATATGCACTTAAATCTACATAAAGAAATATAATAAAATTATATTTTTTATTTGAAAATTCCTACAAGAAGATTCCATACAGCAAGAACCAAAAATGTACGTTCTAAAGATGCTTATATACTACGAGTAACTCTTTTCTTTTTTGTGTAACGTTTTCTATGTATATAATATTTGCCAAAAGTCTCTAATTCCATAGTACTATAATGATCTTCGTGGGACATAACTTTCTTATAGCTTGCTAGTTGCATGTCTTATTTGACTCGTTCAGTTTGTTTTATAAGACTTCTGCCTCAGCTCTTGTTCAGTTTCTTTCTCTCCAAACAGAACAAAAAAACAATACGAGTATCATCATGATTCAAAGAATTTTTTCGTGTCCTCGTACAAATTTACGCCAAATCTTTAGCTATAACATTATTCGATTTGAAGGTCAGTGGGTTTTTTTTTCTCTGCAAAAAAATTATGAAAAATAAACGTTACTCCAAAAAACTGCTCTGGTTTCGACCAAACACGTGTTTTTGGACCAAAAGCTGTTGTTAATGTCATCTGATGTGTGTGTTGTGTGTGTCTGTGAATTAGGGGCTAGGTTTAGCTACCATACATCTGGGGTTGCAGTGCCTTCAAAAGAGTACGAGCCATTTACAGATCAAAGGTAACTTAATTAACATATTCGTAATAGCATATCTTTCGCCTCGTGTACTTGCTATTTTAAAACCTGTATGTGCTCATTTACTGCAGTGAAAATGTTAACTTTGATTGGGATAATCTTGGGTTTAACTTAATGCCCACGGATTATATGTATACAATGAAATGTTCGGAAGGAGAGAATTTTACACAAGGACATCTGAGTAGTTATGGAAACATTGAGTTCAGCCCTGCTGCTGGTGTCCTAAATTATGGTCAGGCAAGTGATCTTATGTCATAAAGTGAATGTATTAGTTTATATGAGCCTGAGTATCTGGTTGCATTATACATATAATTCATATTTTATAATATAAATATATTCACAGGGATTATATGAAGGAACCAAAGCTTTTAGAAGAGAAAATGGACAGCTCTGTTTATTTCGACCTGAGCAGAATGCAATTCGAATGCAAAGTGGTGCTGAAAGAATGTGCATGCCTGCGCCTTCCACACGACAATTTGTTGATGCAGTAAAAGAAATTGCCCTGGCAAATCGTCGTTGGGTATATATCTTCACTGCACATCATTATATAAATTTGAAAAGTTCGTTGTCATGTAATTCCAAATTTATCCTACATCTTATAAACAGGTTCCACCTGCGGGAAAAGGGTCACTTTACATTAGGCCCTTACTCATCGGGAGTGGCCCTATACTTGGTTTAGCTCCTGCACCTGAATACATATTTCTCATATATGCTTCCCCTGTTGGGAACTATTTTAAGGTCCAAGTTCTTTACCATTTCTCAACCCTAGTAAATTCAAAATATAAACTTAGAGAAGATTGTCTTGTTGAGTCTTAAATTCTTCTTACCATGAATCAAAAATTTTGAAATCGGGTTTATTATTTCCATCAACAGGAAGGTACGGCACCATTAAATTTGTACGTTGAGGATGAGTATCATCGCGCTTCATGCGGTGGAGTCGGAGGCGTCAAAGCGATAACAAATTACTCTCCGGTTAGTACTACACAATGATTTTAAATTTTTGTGTGCATTTAATTAGAATATTGAAAGAAAGAAGATCATTTCGTTCCAAAATTTACATTCTATCAAGGGTCGATTTGCTTGTGTTACGTAGGTTTTGAAAGCTCAGGCCAAAGCAAAGAGCAGAGGGTTCTCGGATGTTCTGTACCTAGATTCCAGACATAAAACCTATATTGAGGAGGCCAGTTCTTGTAACGTTTTCATTGTCAAGGTAAATTAATTAACCATGTTGTGATATTGTTATTATCTCTCATCTTATTTTATGCACCTTCGACTGGCAGTGCAAGTGTTACCTTTAGTCGTACTCGTATGGAGGTAGTATTTGTTTCTTAGAAAATGATAAGGACTAGGCCATGCACTAGCCCATAAGAGTGCTTAATTAGTTGATTAAACTTATGCTTACAAGTCGACTAACCATTTAATTAGTGCAAAACGCTTTTGAAAATGATAATTATATATTAACGTATGAAGAATGTATCATAACTGCAGGATAAGGTGATTTCTACTCCAGCACCAACTGGGACAATTCTAGAAGGGATTACAAGAAAAAGCATAATTGAGATTGCCAGGGATCTTGGCTATCAGGTAACACCATGTTTCGGAACTGTATAATATGAATAAAACATTTTCGGGTCCTGCTCTATTTGACAATATCTAGCGCAACTAGCTACGAGAAACCACTGATAATTTTATTGTCGAATATATAATTATGGAATTTGTGTAGGTTGATGAAAGGGGTGTTGGGGTGCATGAACTAGACGATGTCGACGAGGTTTTCTGCACCGGAACTGCTGTCGGTGTTGCTGCTGTAGGTAGCATTACCTACCGGGATAAAAGGTATAAGAATTCGTTGGTGTTGAATAGACAATAATTGAAGTGTTTGATAACTGATCGAGCATGCACGTTGCTACATACACACAATCAAATATCAAGATTCTTCCGAGAGTGACATGTTAAATAAATAAGCTCAGTTACATAACTGTGTCATGTATTGCAGGATTAAGTACAATGTGGATGGGCAGCGTGTTTCTCAAAAATTATTCTCCACACTCATGGGAATTCAAAGAGGTGTTGTCGAAGATAAATGTGGATGGATTGTCAAGATCGGTTAGATAAAATCAGCATCTGATGTGTTACCAAGTATACCAAACATAAATGGTTATATACTGTTTTGCTGAATGAGTATACAGTGTTTCCAAAAATTATCTTATCTGATTTAAGTTTGCTATAATGCAATTAGATTGAAAAAGAGGTTTGGTTCGGCTCTAATTCTTATACAATTCTTATTGTGAAATCAAACGAGTTAAAAGTATATTTTATGCGGGCTTGTTCAATAACTTCACATATTTAACTTAAGTTATTACTCCAGACTGGAAGGGCCGTGGCTCAATGGTTTGTCTGCCTAGTCAGTCAAGCATAGATTATTCATTCGATCCAATTTTAAATTGAATTCATTTTATAAAAAAAGATTCTCATGTATTTTTTTGCATATATAGGACAACGAGCTCCGACGGGTATATAGGAGGAGCCAGGAGGCTCATAATAATGTGTTAAATTTTCTCATGTATTTTTTTCCATATAAAAATATATTTATAAATATTATTTTTATCATAATTTATGTGATAATGAATTAGTGAGTTATATTTTAATTGATTTAATTAAGATGAATAAAGGAGTGTGCGTTTAATTTATTATTTCTATGACCAATAATAATAAAAATACATGGTATTTGAAAAAAATTAGAAATCAATTTAAAACCCCTAGAATGTGTTCACTTCACTTGAATGGAATGAGAGGAAGAATAGAATGAAATTTATACTTAGGAAAAATGTTTATAATTCATTCTTTCATTCATTTTATTCCAAATTATTTATACCAAAATTTTAACTCACATGTTTTGTAAGGAATGCTTCATTCCATTTTTTCCCTATTTTTTCTGCAATCATCGTCATAGAAAATTTAGACTCCCTCGTGTTCATTTAAAATTTCACTCATACATTTTTCTTTCTTCATACAATTTATTTATAATTTTTCATTTCATTCCATTCTCACCAAGTGAATACAACTCTTGTATTTTCAATTTTTCAATGTTTCTCGGCTTCAGAATGTTTGTGATCACTTTTCTATTATTATTGTATGGGTAGTAGACTAGGGTTGTTCCTTCGGCTTGGTTGGTTTAAAACTCGAGTTCAAGTTTAAATTCGAACACAAAAATGTGTTTGTTAAGAAAATGAGCTCGAGCTGAGCTTTTAGTATGATTTGCTCGACTTTGGCTTGTTAAAGCTCGAAAAAAATAGAATATATCCTGAATATTTTTATAATATTCCTAGCGATTTAAGTTTTAAAGTGCAATTCAAATATTTAATATGTGAATCATTTTGGGATAATATATTAAAATTTGATAGTAAGTTAGTCAAAATCGATAATTAGTCGGGTCAAATGAGTTTGAACCATTTTTTTAATGTTAAACTTAATTATTCGCGACCTGCTCGTTAAGGGCTCGGGCTCGGCTCGACTCATTTTTGTGCGATAAAAGCTCGAGTACGGCTTGATTTGTTAACAAACTCGAACTTGAACACTTTTTTTCTGTGATATGAAAACTCGGCTCAGTTCGGTTCATTTAGAAAGAAAAAAAAGTTGAGCTTACGTGAACTACTAGCAGTAGCAGTAGTAACACCAACATTGAATTTCCCTTTTATAAACACAAAACATTATAGTCAATATTAAACTTATTATAGACCAAGTTATATAAACAACACAGCTTTTGTTGACTGGCCGGAGTAACTAAATATTTATATGCTGTATGAACCACACCCGATGCAGGCTTCACTACTGTAGTACTGTATATTCTGGAAGCAAATTTTCTTCATCTCCTAGCTTTCATGCTCATGTTCTCACTCAATTTTTTACCTTTTCTTGGTAAATTCTGGGCAGTTTCCTCTACTAACACCTCCAATATAACTCTTCCAACCTCTTTTCTTCCAATTGCAAATTTTCATTTTTCGAAATCTCCACACCAGTAGTAACAGCCAGTCGAGCGTTTAGAGGCTCTGATCATTATGCATATATCAAATTTACGTTGCTATGCTCAAGACCGTAAGCCAGCTCCTCTAGTTTCTTTTTGGACAAGTAACATTCACTGTAAATTGTAATATTGAGTTCGTAAGTATATTAATTAACGAAATGTACAGTAAGTATGTGAAAGATCATCAACTAATGAACAAAATGATCAAGGAAGTAAAACAAGAGAGAGAGAAGATGAACTCATTTAATTTCTTCTTAGAAATGATTACATGAGTTCTCACTCTTATTTATACTTGTTACTCTACTATAAGTGCACTAATTGCCCGATTGTTTCCCCATTTTTTTTAAAAATAAGGGATTATTTTCGGGAAAAGTAAGTATGCATGTACTTTAACTTAGTAACTTATTTTTTATTTTGAAAATAATATTTAGTTTTAAAATTCTAAAATAAATATTTATATTAAAAAAAAATGAAAATATGTAAAAAAATATGAAATAAGTAACTTATTTTGAATTTAAATAACCTCAAACGGCCAATATAAGCAGCTTGTGCTTAATTGTTTTCCCATAAGTTGCATAACACTCAGCCTCCTCTTTAACATACAACATTCTTTCAAGAGACTTCTCTTTGAATAATTAACCGTGTGTCTTCAACTTTGTGTGACTTTCCTTTATCTATAGACTGTCTCCAACATCTTTATGTAAATCTACAGTCAGATTAGTCCCCTAATAGATTGAGGGCATATTAGTGAAAGTAGATCTCAATTTGGAAGAACAAGTCAAATGAAGCATTTTAATTATACAAAGCTTTTGTTAAGATATCAGCAACATTATTCTTAGAAGAGATGGGTAAGCCCGTAACCAAACCATAATGAATTTTTTCTCTAATGAAATGACAATCGAGTTTAATATGCCTTATTCGTGCATGATAAAATGCATTAGCAATCGAGTCCATGGCAACTAATTTATTGTCACAATATAATGGTATAGCTTGGAAAATGCAGAAATTCAGATCAGCTGGAAGATATTTAAGCCAAGTGGCTTCATATGATGCATTTGCAAGAGCTTTGTACTCAACCTCAACAGAGCATTTGGAAGTTAGAGATTATTTCTTGGATCTCCAAGAAACTGCAACAGATCCAAGTATGAAAGAATATCCTCCTACTGACGAATGGTTCATCATCTCAATCACTATCACTGTAAGCAGTGATAATAAGAAGATTAGACGCTAGAAAGAAAGGTCCATGATAAACTATACATTTGAGGTGCCTCGGTACTCTAACGGCAGCTTTAAGATTACTTGCTCTTGGAGCATGGAGGAATTGACTCGGTAACTAGACATAGAATCTGGAAGATGTGAGGTATAAAAGTTTGCCGATCCAGAGATAATGATCTGATAACAAATTGCCAGACATGGCATCATCATACAGCTTGAGAGTATAATCAATAGGAACAAACAGAGGCTTACATCAAGAAAATAAATAGACTTTAAGCAAATCAGTGATAAACTTGTGTTGACTAAGGAACAGGCCGAACAGCCCTTTATCATTTCTAAAGATTTCAGGACTAAGGTAATATTTTGCATTTCCAATATCTTTAATAATAAACTTAGAATGCAAGAGTGATTTAAGAGATTGAATGACATTCAAATCATAATTTCCTAATACAAGAATATTATCATCTACAAAAACAACAATAGCTGTAAAAGATGTAGTTGTGGTGTACCGTGTATGTAAATAAAGAGTGACCTAACTTCGACTGAACATAATCAGCATTTAAAAGACAAGCATGCAGCCTTGCAAACAAACCCTGGAAGCTCGTTTTAGTCCATAAATGGATTTAATAAATTTGCAAACCAGTTTGGGACGAGAAAAATAAGTCTGTAGCATAGATACACTTCTTCAGTTAAGTCCCAAGCAAGAAGGCATTATTGATATCTAATTGGGCAATGTGCCAATTGTTTGCAGCAACAAGAGCTAATAAATATTTGACAAAAATAGAATGATAACCAATCAATACACATTGTATGACCCTGGCAGACTATATATCAGTGTGATGAACTGAGGCATAACATAAACATCCAAAATCCCTAAATATTAAATAATCAGGTTTTGAAGAAAATGGTAAAAGTGATGACAATCTTGCACAAGAAGCTTACAACTTTGATATCTCTAGAATATGTGATTCAATCTGAAGTTCGTTACATCATACAACTCCACTATATATCATCACTCTAACTAACTCTTGTAACAGAATGTAAAGAATGTGAAATGTCTAGATAGTCCCTGGTTGTTACAAGCTAATTACAATTGCACCCCTTGACTGTTGTTGAACCTTGACCTTGCCTGCTCATTACTCCCCCTCAAACTTGGTGTGAGAAGTAGATGAAGCTGAAACACCAAGTTTGTTCAGAAGATAGCTGTGTTGTTTTGTTGTAAGTTGCTTGGTAAACATATCTGCAGTCTGAGCATAAGAGGGAACATAATGTGTTACTATATCACCTACTACAATTTTATCACGAATATAGTGGCAATCAATCTCCACATGCTTAGTTCGTTCATGCAGAACTGGGTTTGCAGCAATAGCCAAAGCTGCCTGATTATCACAGTTCAATATAGTAGGTGGCAAGTCATGTAATTCCATGTCCCTGAGCAATGTACTTAACCAAGTGATTTCACAACTTGCCAAAGCCATGGCTCGGTATTCAGCCTTTGCACTAGAATGAGTTACAACAGATTGTTTCTTGGTTTTCCAGGAGACAGGTGAGTGACCTAGCATTATGCAATATCCTGAGGTGGATCTTCTAAAAAAATTACAGCTAGCCCAGTCGGAGTCAGAATATGTTATAAGTTGATTAGCAGATGCACTAGCCAATAACACGCCTTGACCTGGATTGCCAGCCAAATACCTCAACAATTGTTTTGTAGCCTGCACATGTATGGAGGTAGGTGCCTGCATAAATTGTGTGAGAATGTACACAAGATACACAATGTCTGGTCTGGTTACAGTCAAGTAAATCAATTTGCCTAATAACCTTTGATAAGGTTGTTTATCTTCGAACAACACACCTTTGCCAAGACTCTACTTAACCTTCGTTGGAAGTGGCAGCTTCCTTGGTTTAATTCCCACCAGGTGATATTCCTTGAGCAGATCCATGATATACTTTTTCTGTGAGATAACAAATCCTTCTTATGATCTGTTGATCTCTAAACCAAGAAAGTAATTGATATTGCCAAGATCTTTCATGTAAAAAATTTTAGACAACATACTTTTCAGTTGATCAATGCCTTTATCTGAATCCCCAGCAATCAACAGGTCATCCACATACACTAGAATTAGTGTAATTTTATTATTCACTACCTTAGTGGAAAGACTGTAGTCAGTTCTGGATTGCACATAGCCATCTTCTTTCAAAGTGTTAGTGAGCTTGTTAAACCAGCATCTAGGGGCCTGTTTCAGGCCATACAAACTCTTCAACAATTTGCATACAAGTCTTCCTCCAATTGAAGTATGTAACCCAGACTGTTCTTGTGCAGAACTGCCTTTCTCAATTATGTTACCCATACTTGAGTAACCTTGAGGTAAGTTCATGTATACCTCTTCATCCAAATCTCCATGTAAAAATGCATTTATCACGTTCATTTGAATTGCTTTCCAATTCTGAATAGTTGCTACTGCTAGTAAGGTTCTTACTATTGCCATATTTGCAACAGGAGCAAAAGTCTCCCCATAATCAACACCTTGCTTTTGTCTGCAACCCAAAATAACCAACCTGCTCTTAAACCTGTCAATAGTCCCATCAAATTTATACTTGGTTTTATACAACCACTTGTACCCAATGGCCTGTTTCTCTGCTGGTAATTGGGTGATCATCCAGGTGCCATTCCTTTCTAAAGCATCCCGTTCACAATTCATAGCATCAATCCAATGAGATTGTGTCACTACTTGTTTGAATGTCATTGGATCATTACTAGCAGTCAAAGAAGTGAGAAAATAAGAAAATTGAGATGTAACTATGTTATCAATGACAAATGGAGCTCAATCCTCTGCTTGAATCAGATAAGATGCATAATCAGTCATCCAAGATGGTGTTTGCCATACTCTTGAAGATTTTCTAAGAGTATGATAAGGATCAAAACCATTTCCAGATATAGTTTCAGATGTATTTTCAGATGCCCCATCATTAGTTGATGTTACAGAGTTGGATGAGTCAGCCTCATTCCCCACATCACATGAAATCTAGTCTTTTTCAGCATAAAAATCAAATAATGACTGAGGCATTGACATTGGCAAAGGTTTAAGAAATGCAGAACCAGTACAGTTAACATGATAAGAAAACACATGCTCTTTGAACATAACATCCCTAGATATAATCACAGACTTGTCATCAATACTTAACATTCTGTAGCCCTTCTATGTTGGAGGATATCCTATGAACACACATGGTATGCCTCTATTAGCAAATTTGTCTTTGACTGCTGATATGAAAGCAGCAAAACCCAAGCAGCCAAAGGCCTTCATTTCCTGATAGTCTGGAGATTGGTGATATAAACTCTCATATGGTGACTTATTTCGAAGTACTAATGAGGGCAAACGATTGATGATGTATACTGAGGTCAACACACACTCACCCTAGTGATCTTTAGGCCAACCTGATTATAGTTTCAAGGCCCTGGCCGTCTCTAATATATACATGTGTCTCCTTTCAACCCTAGTATTCTGTTGAGGCTTGTAGACACAAGAAGTTTGATGTACCATCCCATTGTCCATGTAGAATTGTACACATGCAGTATCTTTGAACTCTAAAACATTATCAGTTCTCAATGTTTTAATGTTGAGTTTAAAATGAATAAGCACATATTTTGAAAAACTCTTGAGACTGGATAAATAGTCTGATTTACACTGCAGCAAGTAGACTGATATCATTCTAGTACAATCATCAACCAATGTTAAGAAAAACTTGTATTTGCCTCTAGTGCAGATTTTAAATGGTCCCCAAATATCAGCATGTAACAAATCAAATGCAAATTCAGTATGTGAAAGATTTAAGGAGAAAGAAATCTTAGTGAACCTAGCCATTGAGCATGTCAGGCACACTTTATCTGCATACTTGACCTTGTTCTGCAATTGAAGAATAAGCTTAACCTTGCATGCAGATGCATGCCCTAATCTGTTGTGCCAGGTTAGTGGATTCTGCATATCTGCAAACGAGAGTCTACTTCGAGTCACCATTGATGACGTTGAACAAAGTTTCAAAGCTTTCGAAGCAACTGAGTCACTGAGTCATTGAGTCACTCGTTAATCAACTGCAAATCGACACCATTAACGAGATTTCTGTAACGATTTTCACCTTATTCTATCTACGAGATATGAAAATTATGTAATAGATTATACAAGATCTCAATTCACAAATCTGATACCATAAAAAATGATAAAATTGATGACAATCCTGTACAAGAAGCTTACAACTTTGATATCTCTAGAATATGTTATTCAATCTTAAGTTCGTTAATTCATACATCTCCACTATATATCATCACTCTAACTAACTCCTATAACAGAATGTAAAGAATGTGAAATGTCTAGATAGTCTCTGGTTGTTACAAGCTAATTACAATTGTGCCCCTTGACTATTGTTGAACGTTGACCTTGCCTGCTCATTAGGTTTGAATTCGTTCAGAAGTTGTTCTAAAATTGAGTACCGGAGTGGGCAAAACATTAAGAATTTGTGTAGCAATTAAAAGACATTCTTCTTCTTGAATGAAACCTCAAACCTCTAGCAATTTTCAGTAGTTGTTTATATTTTGCTTTATATTAGGTTCGTAAATTCTTTATATTTTGTTTTTACATTATTTCTTTGTATATGGTTTCATAATGGGGCTGTTTGGCCGCACTTAAATTATGAAAATAAGTCCTTATTTTCGGGAAAAAGTAGGGATGTATGTACTTTTCAGAAATAAGCCCTTATTTCCGGAAATAATTAAGTTCATATTTGATTTTAAAATTCTAAAACAAATATTTATCTTTAAAAAAAATATGAAAATATGTAAAAAATAAAAATAAAATAAGCTACTTATTTTAAGTTTAAGGAACCCCAAACAGCCACAATGTTTCGGTTTCTTTCCATCAGATTTTAGTATTGTACTAACATATATCATATCTAATATATATAGGAACTTCATGGTCTCTCTGACCCCTAGTTTTAAGTTTTTGTCAATCACCAGTATAGTCGAAAAGCTTTTGATATGGTAGTGTACATAGTCTCCTGACTCTCCTCGACAACAGCTTATTTACATGTGTACAAACATACCATTTAGCTAATATATGCATGTTTTTAATTTTTTTATCATTTTATTTAGAGTACTCTTGTGTCTATTCCTGGCTCCGCCCCGGGCACTACAACACTGAAAATGAGCAGCTGGAATATGAAAAGACATAGTTAGGTCAGCAGTCCACGGTACGAGATGATATGAGGTTTAAGATTCTTTCAAATCTGTGAAAAATTTGAGGTGGATAATATTAGTGCTTAATTGTACAAGAGTGGGAAAGAGATGAGACCCTCCGTTCTTAATTAGTTGTTCCTTTGATTTTTTTATACGTATTTTAATGCGCATAAAAAACTTAATTTGATAAATTATTTTTCGAATTTTCTTTTTTTTAATTAAAATTTAAATATTAATTTTTTATTTAGAAAAAGAAAAATTGAAAAATAATTTATTAAATTATGTTTTTTAAACGCGTTAAAGTACGTGCAAAGAAACAAAGAGAAGGGAGTAGCTTGTATAGGTGTAAAATATCTTTCTCCGCACATCTCTCCCTCTTTCTAGTTGGCAAGCACATGCAATCCCAGTTGTACCCGTGAAAGCACATGACTTATACCCCTCCAAAGCATCATTCACAACTGTCAACTAGAGATAAATTGTTTTCACTACAAAACCAAACCAAACATAAGGCATTATCATAACACAGCAATTATATAGTCCACATTTTGTTGTCACTTCCCCATTTCACAACACGACTAGTTTCACACACCACTCATGTCTCTTTCCAGATTGGATCTAGTGTATTTTCACATTGTCTGCCTTAAAAACATTACACTGTCACCTCCTATTAAAGTAATTGGAATATTGCATTTCATAACAACATGCAAAAGTATTTGCAAGAAGCTTGTATAGTATTTAACAAAAATTTTATGACAGAAACAGAGACATAAAAGAAAAAGAAACTAGTGTGACAGCAAGATTGTAAAAAGACAGCAACAATCTGTACATATACCATTCCAATCAAGTTCGCTTACATGATTACATCCCACAGAAACAGAACACAAAATTAAAAAAAAAAAAAAAAGGGAAAAAGAAATGAAGCGAGAACGAGAAGTATCTATACGAACAACTGATCACATATTGTCGTAACCACTGGCTACGAGCATTAAAGTTCCACCTCCCTGAACTGAGTCTACGATATGTAGCAACGGTGAATACTGCAGGCATTGCATATTTAAATGGAGTAGCAACAGGAAACCATTTCTACATTTACTAAACTTGATAATGGCTAGCTTAAACAGCAAGTTCTTGTTGTGTTTGTTGCTGTGAAGATTGATTCTCTTCATCGAATAACAAATGTATCTTCGACGATGTTGTTATGTATGGTGTTGAATTCGATATACATAATGGAGGATTAAGTAACATTTCTCTCTGGAGGTAGGAACAATAGGTATGAAAAGTGGTGGGGGTAACATTTAACTGGAACCCTATGCCAAACAAGAAATCCACTTCAAGAAAATTCATCTCTAGTGTGCTGATTCCACCAACTTTTGCATAATATGCATTATTGTAGTACCTGCAATTCTTAACCATTAGTAATATATTGTGTGTATTCTCAAAGGTATATGCAAAGTGAAACTTTGCCAACTTGCATGTTCTTTAATATGATCAAATTATATACAAGCTAAGGGCCCTATTAAACATTAAGTAATAATGAATTAATGTAAGATGGAAATATATGATTACACATGGTTTTTCATGTTTAATTTTTAACACAGAGTAATTTATTTAATTAGAGGTGACATGTATATAACAAATTATAATGGCATATATATTTAGGTAAAGTCATTGATGAAATGAATGATTGATAACAATTCATACATCCACTTCATTGCCCTTTTGTTTGGTGGTTACACTATTGTTTGGTGGCTGGCTTGAAAAAGACACTTTAAAAAATGTTGTTTTTACCTTTATTCACAAGTCTATACATGTATATGATGATATTTTAAAATTATATGAATATTATTTACCTTACTTGCAAGTTAGAATTTTGATCATAATTGATAGTTAATTTTCTGAAAACTTGAATTTTATTAAATCCTTGAGCATTCCTTAATGAATTGTGGTGGTAAGAACCTCAAGAAATTGATTTTCAAGAAAGCAATCATGTAATTCTTTAATCCAAACTACTGCATTCCACAAATTAAAAAAAAATGAATATGTAATTCAAATAGAATTGAGGTTTAAGAAACTCACATATCATCCATGAACTTTGCAGCTACCATGACACTAGTGATAAGCAAGCGATGAACATTAAATGAATTCACAGGCAAGGCCGGTTGGCGCTGAGTGAGCCGATCAAGATAAACGTATGCAACGACATAACACGACGGACTACAATTTGCGTACTTGAAAATTCTCTCCAAATAGCTTTGAATTGTGATGGTTGGCCTTGTTAGGCCATGAAAAACTGAAACTTTTTGCGGGTGGATTAGGGCATCGTGATCATTTGATTCGGCTACTTTCTCGAGCATTGAAGAGAGGAATGTTATAAGCCTGGATAATACAGCAGGGCTTTCTAGCTCTGCCATATTTTCTGAAATTTTGAAGAGAGCACTTGCCAACACTTTTTAGTATGTTATGGTTGTTTTTGTTGAGAATGAGTGATTGCAAATTCTTTACTTTTCAGTATATAACCACCAGAAACGGTGGTTATCAATTGAGTAGCTACACAAATTGTCTAGAGTGCCCCTGCAGAATTTAATGGTAAGAATTATTTGTGTGACCAAGATGGTCCTTGTATCTTTATACTTCAATTTAATTCAAAAAAAATTAGTTTGTCATTGTATAGATTTTTATTTTTCCGAATTGTCCCACATCCGATAATAGTTACAAATTTGTTCCAACTTGATATTTAAATCTGGCAGGTAGCTAATAATAGAAAACTGCATTATAAGTCGAAAAGGGCTAAGTTTGTAAATTGAATTAGGTTTTCGAGGGAACAATTTGAAAAGAAAAATTGTACAGGGACGAAACTGTAAGAAAAACAAAAGTATTGGTTGGTGTATCAGCTGCATTTGAAATTGGCTGTGAAGACATAAGCCAATGGTGTTGGAGTACTTTGTGACTCAAAAGATAGGATCTTAGTTGGATTTGAATTGGATTTTAGTTCATTCGATTCAAAATTCAAAGATAGGAAAAGAGCCGCTATTTTTTATATTAAGATGACAAAAAATAACTATTTTTTAAATAATTATTATAAAAATGACAATTTTTGAAAGTATTGACCAAAAATAACGATTGAGATATGTATTTTGAAAAAGAGTGTACCATTTGTATATGATACGCATTTCATAACTGAGTGTTTGAATTTTTTCTTGTTTAAAACATATGGGATACACATTTGAGAATGAAATATCTCAAAGAAACAAAAGACATTCATTCCTCGAATGCGTATCATATACACGCATTTCACATTTGAGTGTCCAAATGACTATTTTTGACCAATTTTTAAAAAATTATCATTTATATATATATATATATATATATATATATATATATATATATATATATATATCCAAAAACTTGGTATTTTTGTCATATTTCTAGTTCTTTTTGTTGTCCAATCGTAAATGTTTAATTACCATCCTTAATGTAAATTAAAAAGTTTTGTACTTCATAATTCATTCCACTCAAATTATGATTCTACGTCATAACTCATATAAAAACTTGAGAACTACATGGGCCAACAAATGAGAATAAAAACAGAGGGTTAGCTCAAACTATTAGCTTTATAAAATGAGGTTAGAATGAATAGATATAAAATGCAATTAAGCTGAATGTAAAAGATTCAAACTTTTAAATTATTTTGTGATGAGTAGATACGGTGTTAACATGTCACAACAAGAGTATTGATGGGCATGCCATACTCATCATACATGTCAATTCACGGTGGGTAAATGCAATTTTTGGGACCTTGGTGGACCTTATACATGGATCCATCTTGCATGTATGTGTTTTGATTCTTGTACACACATATGCATACATGTACATATATATATTTGAAAATGTACGCTACTAAACATACATGATACGATCCCATAACAAATCTATTATTCGATCTAGTCTGGATGTGAATAGAATATTTTAGCTATAATCTTAATTTTACTAATCAAGCCTTTGGTTATGTATAAACATGATCTATTTTTTACCTATAATACTAAGGCCTTGTTTGGTTGCATGGAACCCACCTGAGAGTTCCAAGGAACTTAGATGAGTTACACTTTTTGATTTTATAAATTTAAGGTGAACAAAGAAATTTAGACATCCAAAATATTTAGGGTTACTATAAAACATGGTAAAACACAGTAATTCATTTACTTTGTCCACCCGTGTACACAATAAAGACGCAGTATAAATAAACTTTAACACATTTTATAATTAAATAATATTTTATAATTAAACCTTTATTTATTTTTATATTAGTTTATATAGTTTTATTTATTTATGTATAAAACAAATTACAATACTAACATATTTTCTAAACAATAGTTTCAAATATTTATATTTTAAATCTTTCATATATCATTTTTAAAATGGTTTTAATCAACTTTTAATTAATTCTGTGTCAATATGATTATTATCTTCACTACAAATCAAATTAAATGTTTGAAATTTCAAATATTTATGTTTTTAATTTACTGTTTTTATAAATATTTTATAAAACAATTTTTTAATAGTCTATAATTAAAATTTTAATTCTATTTACATTAGTTTCTAATAAATTTTTATTTATTTTTATAATAATTTATAAATGATATAAATATTTTAAATGACAATTTTGAATGTATTGATTTTAAAGTGTTATTTTAATATTTCTATATAAGATTATAATTAATTTCATACATATCTTTATAATAATAAAATTAACAAATTTATTATTTTTGAAAGTGAATTTTTTTTAAAGTATAAATAATTTAAATAAAAAATAACTATGTAACTTAAAATAACAGTGATAAACTAAACACGGTTTTTATTAAACCTAGGAATTTTAACATTGTAACCTATTTTTTAGGAAGTTGAAGTTACGATGTAACCCCAGAACTTCATAAACAAACAAGACCTAAATATATGACAAAATTAGAAGTATTCCGACTTTCTGAGTACCGATTGATTGGAGTAATGTATGTTCTATTTACATGATATTGTAAAATATATTGTAGAACATATTATAATATATATATCATTCTTTTAAAAGTATTTTATTAAATAAAATCGTTGAGAGGTCGTTTGATTTGTACACTGATATGGGTTTGCAATCAGAATCGGGTTGGGTGGTATAGGATTGAAATTTAATTTCTAATATCATGTATTTCGTTAAATCCTGAAATAAATTTATTTTTTAAAATAAAATAAAATATATTATATAACATATATATAACTCTTTTAAAAGTATTCTGCTAAATAAAAACTCATGAAGTGTATATAAGGATTAAAACAGAGACCGGCAAAAAAACATTTTGAAAACAATAATTTGCAACACAATGTAACCGATAACCGAAGAGGAGGGCCTTTATGCTTTGTAACCCTATCCAACAAAACAGTGATGTCTTTAAGGCCGGCTCTTAGATAAGGCGATCAAGGCAAACGCTTAGGGTACGACCATGATAATCAATATTTGGGTCTCTAATTTTTTTTTAATTCGACTAATGACCAAAGATCATATTATGTGGAAAGAAGCACGACTCTTATTGATAAAGGAATGAGATATACAGTCGGTGGCTCCGTGCACACTGGCACAAGTAACCTGTTTCAATACCGATCCGATCGTATCTTATACATTAAGATTTAAGTGTATATTATCCTTGTGATTTATAAAAAGCCAACTCGAGTAAGTGTAATTAGTTAGCCTGATAGCAATGGTTACCCATTAAATAAGACATCTAATTTTGAGTTAGTACAACCATGCATGCACTTTAGCAGGGACAAGATGAACAATGGATAATTAGAGAAAGAAATCTTTCTTTTTTACGGTAAAGTTGTGTGTAACTTTCGATAAAGAGCTAGCTGTGTGTAATGAAATAAATATAAATTCGATAAAGTTGGCGAGTCTACAAGCCACTAAGTAATTTGAAACTCAAACACGGCTCGATAAACTATTTGAATAACCTGAATTTGAACTCGGCTTGATTATTATCGATGGACTATAACTTGAATATAATATATATACTAGTATAGTTACAACTATATCGATCTATGTTCGCACATGCCTATGCACTTACAGATTGACAAGGATTCGACAAGTTGTCATGCCCTTTTTATGCATGTACCATTGTGCGCGTGTGTATATATATATTAACCGTTGATTTCTAATTGATCTGATGGTTCATATTAAATTAGACTATTAAATTAGAATATTAGTTTCCTTTTCAGTTGTTTGACATTTATTTACATATATTTGGAAACTATTACAATTTTGTTAATTAAAATTAAAATATATATATATATATATATATATATATATATATAT
Organism: Oenanthe sinensis; assembly: GCA_028671895.1. Lineage (NCBI taxonomy): Eukaryota > Viridiplantae > Streptophyta > Magnoliopsida > Apiales > Apiaceae > Oenanthe > Oenanthe sinensis. Next base: position 2,318,794 of record CM053808.1, read on the forward strand.
ATATAACATATGTTCTATTATATAGATAGTGTATACGCTGTATTATAGAGGGTAACTTTTAAGAAAAATTCTTTTAATGCCCTTATTGTGTTACATGATTTTTATTTAATTTAAATAAAAAAATCATATACGCTATATGATAGTGTACAAGTTACACACACCATTGATAATATGTTCGTTATAATGATAACAAATTTTTGTTCAAACTTTAGGGTCAAACATTGTTCCCTATTTTTCCTCCCCGCATAAAATAATATTAGTCACTTTTTCAGTTTTACTGTATTTATCTATTCTTTTTTTTTTACAAAAATAGGGATCTATTCAACCATTACTTTCTCATTCAATATTCCGTAATTTTTTTCAGAAAAAAAATATTCCATAATATTTTACTAGTATTGTATCTATTGATTCCAGTTTTTATTGGATGATCTAATTTGCTACTAATATTTCATCTAAAATTTTCAAAATTTAATTGAATTCAAATTTCTTGTAAAACTAACATAAATCAATGGAATTCTATAAACAAAATTTCAAATCTACTAGGATAGTATATTTTGTTGGAATAAATTGCATGAAAACGAGAAACGAAATTATTACACTAAATAATATGATGTAAAAACTCGATTAATAAATAATGTTTTTGATTTAAATTAAATAAAAAATAATATAATTTTAATTTTAATCAAAAAGTAAATTATCTAGTAGTAAAAGAATATTTTATCTCTTATTAATATGACTTTTACACGTATATTAATATTTTAAAAAATAGTACCTATACATAATATTTTGAAATTCTTGTATACAAATTTGAATTTTAAATTTTTACATCAAAAAACAAAATTTTTAAAAATATTAAATATAAATATATTTTTCATATATCATACAATGCATAAAAAGATTAGATAAAAATTATGGGACAAAATTACTCGAAAATCTCATAAAGAATAAATCTAAGGTCAACTAATTTAAATATTTAAAAAACAAAATACAATAATGTATAAGGTGTACAACAAAGAAAAAGTGGAAAAAGCAGGAAACAAACTGATATACTTGAATATATACAACGGATATCATATTCTAAAAATTACAAAACGAAAATGGAATAAAATGATTGATTATATTATTTACACACACACACATATATATTATTAAAACGTTGGGTCTATTTTTCACTATTTTATTGTTAATAATTTTAATTTTAAATATTTTCAATTTTTATAAATATTTAAAATTTCAAAATCCTAAATATTATAAAATCTAAATATTTTAATAAATATATTACTATTGAAATTATTTATTAAAATTTATTATTATTTTACAAAATAAAATATTACTTTCTCCTGAAATCTCTAAAATAATGGTCTCATAAAACATTAGAGCATATGTTTTAAAGGATAAAATGGAAAATAAAAAAATATATATGCACGCTACTTTTTTTTAATCTCAGTTCTAGTTGGTTGAATAACAAAAATATCCAACTGATGATCATTTTCATATATATATATATATATATATATATATATATATATATATAATGTTGTAGGGTTGAGGGAATCAGTGAAATGAAAGAAAAATATGCAGCAACAAGATGACAGGCTAGAATTAGTTCTTCACACATGTTGGAGTAAAACAAGAGCAAAGCGTTCAGGTATGTGTCGTGCAACAGAGTGTTTTCTTTACCCAAACACTTATAAAATAGATTAGAATTAGAATTAAAGTCTAGAGTACATGTTTACTCTTTTGGTAAACCATAGTATTAGTACCTAAATTATCCCAACTAAAAGTGTGTTACCTCAGCTAATCAAGTATTTAATTACTTTTCAAATATAGAGAGTTTTTCGTTAATTAAGTATATAGAAATGTTAGAGTTCTCCAATTTTTTCCATTTTGTCTCCCGAAAATTCTTTCAACTATATTAAAAATATAAATATATTGCAGTGTTCAAGAAAAAAAATCCAAATACATGTCTTATTTTTTTTTTAATAATCCATACTTGCAGCAATGAAATATTATTTTTCTCAAAATTCTCACAATATTCTACTCCGTATGTTGTTCACCAATGAATATAAATTATATTATATAATAAGCCCCTTTGTATATTGTATACATAATGCATATAAACTTTACTAATAAAAACATAGCAGGTGTCATTCGAAAATAATTTTGAAAATAATTCTTATACGTCTAACGCGCATTTCTAAGTATTATATATATATATATATATATATATATATATATATATATATATATATATATATATATATATATATCCAATTTGTAGTTTTTAGATTCTTTAAAAAAAGACAAAAAATTGAAGTTTATATCATCGAACTTTTTAATCTATAATCTACTTTAATACTCCTCGTCCTTAGATGTCTATTTTATTTTTTGTCCAATCAAACTGTTTTATCTTTGACCGTAATTTATTAATAATATATAATTAAAATATTAAAATATTATATTATTAAAAAGTATATATGTTCTACTTTGAAGTGTATTTTTTAATTTTCTAAAATTATAAACAAATAATTTTTAAATTCCGATAATTTGACTCTAAAAAAATCAACAGATGGAGCAGTTCATTGCTTTAATTAGAAAAGGATAATAATTAAAGTTATATAGATGGTCATTTACTATTCAGCTCCGAAAGAAATTTTCATAATTTCATGTTCTTATCAGTGGCGAACAATGAAATAAAAAAAATATTATGAACGAACGAATAAAAACTGAAAATAGGAATAAACAGCGAGAAAAAAGTAAGAAACTGTAAAATTTTCTTTAAAATGAATAACATAAAGAATGAATTATTCTGATCAAATTAATAAATTTAAACATTTATTCATTTTGTTAGTTAACAAATAGAATCAAAAATATAAATACAAATTTTTATTCATAAAATAACACAAATTTATTTCATTTTTCTTAAATTTATTCTCTTCTGTTTCATTTATTTCAATCGAGTACAAAATTAAAGATGCAAAATTGCTTTCGAGCAATAGTTGAATATAAGTCATGTCATGAAAAAATCTTTTTGTCTGTTAAGAATATATACATGCAAACACCTTCCTGACCCACATGCATTCCATGTGACTTGTCCCACTTGTAAGTTGTTACCCACCCGTATCAGCTAGGGCTGTCAAAAAAATCCGAAAAATCCGATATTCGTCCGAAATATCTGTATTCATATCCGGAAAAAAACGGATATTATCCGTATCCGGAAGAAACCGGATATTATCCGTATCCGAATCCGAAGATTCCAAATACGGATATGGATATAGGCACATCCGTATCCGAAAATATCCGTATCCGAAATTAATTATATATAATATATATAAATATATATTTTTTAATATATAATTATATATTTTTAAACTCATTTATAGTTATAAGCCCATTTATATATTTTTATATATACACTTATAGTTATAAACCCATTTAATTTGATTCAATTATATTTTTTAATTAGCTCAACTTTAATGTCTATTTTAATTTAATAAATTAATATATACACTACACACGGTTATACTTTAAAATATATATTCAATATATATATATATATATATATATATATATATATATATATATATATTTATATTTATATTTCTATAGTATTTTATGCATTTTAAATCGTATCACATATATCACATAAATAATATATATACAATTTAAAATTTATTCTATTAGTTTTGTAGTCTGTATATATATTCATTAAATAATATATTTATAAAAATTTTATATAATTGTAAAAATATTATAGACATATATAAAAATATCATTTGAATTTAATATTATTAAGATAACAAAATTAGATTGAAAAGATAAATAAAAATTAATTTTTTTAAAAATAAAATAGGCTTAAATCCCTTTAACTCTTAACTCAATTTTAAAAATTAAATTAAATTTTTAATTTTTTTTTGCAATTTTTTTTGAATTTTTAATATAAATTTAAAAAAATTATTAAAAATCGGACCCGGATCCGGATATTATCCGTATCCGGATAGTATCCGTCGGATCCGGATTCGGATATTAACCTTTAAAATTTTCCGGATTCGGATACGGATACGGATACGGATTTTCGGATTCGGATACGGATTTTCGGATTCGGATACGGATACGGATATTGACAGATCCGTATCCGAATTATCCGGTTTACAGCCCTCTATCAGCCGCTAACGTTTTTTAAATGTATGTATATAAGTAAGTATTTAAATGTATTTATATCATACTAATAATTTAACATTCTTTTTTTTTGAAAATAAATAATTTAATATTCTAATGTTGTAACAATATTTAGCATTTGTTACTATGTCTAGATTTGGGATCGTGAATGAGCTGATATTCTGTATTTGGTTCAAAAAATGTTTTGTTCGGGTTCGTTCGGTCCAATTTATAAATATATTAAATATAATTATAATTTTTAAGTTCGATTCATAAATGGGTTGTACTTGATATATTAAAATTTATCTTGAAAGTTCATAAACAAATTCAGTTATAATATTTATAAATATACGTGACATTAGAATTTAAATTTATCTTAATATTGAAATTTAAATTTATTAATTTTGTTATTTTTATGTTCATGAAATAAAAAAATAAATAAACTCTTTAAAAATATTTATAATTTTTTTTGTGAGAATGAGAACTTGTGTGGTATTCATGAACGGTAATAATTCATGAGATATGTTTGTAAATTGTTCGTAAACATATTTGTAAACACCAGTAAACCAAACTCAAATAAATATTTGGCTCGCAAAGAGTAATTCAAATTCAAATTAAAAAACTTTTAAACAAATTAAACATAAATGACCTAAAATTGGGCTCATTTACATCTCTATCAAGAATAGGTCTCCAAAGCAGGATACTTAGAATTATTTGATGTATTTCGTATCAAATATAAAAATATATTATAAGTTTGATTAATTTTATTTAATAAATTTAATGTTTAAACAATTGTTTTTTCAAAAATTTAGTATTGATATTTATAAGTACATTCAACTTGAATTTTTAAATGATTAAAACATACAATTAATTTAATTTACGTAAATTTTTTATCCTATTAATAACTTTATCACCCATAAAATTAAATATTTATTTTTATTATTTCTATATCTAAGATATTGATTTGAATAAAATTAACAGTCGGTTGCTTACGTATTGAACTTTTTTACGAAAGATATTATTGAACAGGTCAGAAGATTTAAAAATAAAATAAGATCTAATCACATCACTTTTGCACATTATTGTCTATAAAGATAGAGCGAATGAGATTGATGTGAGTGTTTAAAAAAAATTAAAGATTGATGTGAAACAAGAGCAACCACACTAATCACTTCCACTTACAAGATTAGTAGAATTTCTTCTGTTATTATTAGTTTATATTTTACAAATTTATTTATAGGTACTTATCAATTTAATATTAATATAAATATTTATGCACTGAAATTTTTTCCGTTTTCTTTACTTTTTTGATTGAATTTTTTAAAGTGTTATTATAACTAATAATATAACTATTAAATTTCATATATATTGTTAATACGAGTTAACCTTAAAGTTTTGGTGTAATTAAAACAAACTTTAGTCCTTATTGTTGTCGTAAAATATATTTTGAAAATGGATTTTTTTATTTAAAAAAAATTGTTTGTTTTCTTAGAAAAATTAGCAACGGTAGACAATGTGAAATAAAGAAATATACTGAAAAAAGGTGAATTTTTTATTTAATATTTACAAAATATAGTGTTTTACTCTCAACAAATGCGAGCTTTCTGAATTAATCCAATTTGTATGATATTGTCACCATACCGGAACTAACAAGCTAGCTAGAAAAAGATAGTGAACATATAATGCTCAATCAATAAGTAAAACTCTCTAATTAAACGAGATCATTGCTAATTAATGAATATTGGCATGCAGAGCACCAAAACAAAAATGAATATTTGCATGCTAATTAACCTTGGGATTGAATTAATCACATGCTAATTGCTAAGTAGCTCGGCCGACACACATGCTAGTGTGTGTACAAATCAAATGATTTTGCAAAGTTTTTGTTTTATCACCGACACCAAATTAATTGGTCCATGAGATCCACAAGACTGTAAACACTATACATACATACATACATACATACATACATAGCGCGCACATTTTTTTTTAATGTGTTTAGTAATACTCATGTTCATAAATTAAGGTGACATGTAACATGCATGAGAGTGAAAGACAGAAAATTCCCATATACATGTTTAGGACCATTTTATATAATGAAATTAATTTTTTTTTCATATATATACAATTAAAATTTTATTCAAATAAAATAAAGGACTTATCCTCCACCCTTTCATGTCGTGAGTTCCATTTTGACTCAATCGAGATTTCTTATAATAGAGTATTCATATGATTATAAACCGACTTATTTGAAGAAAAAAAATTCCAATAATTAATCACAACATTAATTGAATATAACTTTAGTCATATATATGATGAAATTTTATTCATTTATCAATTCTTAGGTATTTGAAATGCCCGAATAAATTACTGCGAACTAAACCGTATTATTTTGATCACAAACATATAATTTGGTACCCATCCAAGTATTCAGACTTTTAACACTACTTTAAAACGTACGAGTTGTTAATTGTTTGGTTAACAGTGGTGGATTAAATTACTCGATGTTTAAACATAATTGTTCAGTTCACCACTAAACATATAGAGTTATTCAATTCACCACTATTAAGTATTAACCAAACAATTTTCAACAGAATGTTTTGAATACTATATGAGACGATGCAATTATAGCACAACAGTGTAATTAGCTTAAGCAGTTTCATATAGGAACACTCGGGTCAACACATTGTGTGTGTAATTAACTAATTATAGCACAACAGTATAGTATACAGCATTCTGATAGTGAAACAACGAATGTACAATGTAATATTGATAGATAATTGCCATTTAAGTATACTACTTTCCTAGTTCAGGAGCTAACAATAATAACAGACAACACTTGACTTGCACAATCTTATGATATAGAATATAATCAAATTACAGGACGACTGAATCCTTATGAAGAACAAGACACAATCAACTGCTTTGTTGAAGGTTGGTTTAGCAATTATCGTCATCTTCGATCAGCATTAGTCAGCTGGGAAGTAGTCCCATAACAGTTGCAGCCTCACCAATATAGTGTTCCATTAGGAGATCATGCCAAAACTCTCTCAAGAACTTGGTGAAGATGGAAAATTTGTTGACACGTCATCAGCATCTACCTTTTATTGGCCAACTCATAAACAACCTGGCCAATTTTCACGGGTGACATGCTTGTTTGTGGAACTTCCATGAATATACACTTTTGGTTCTTTGACCTGCAACAGATATAATGATGGAAATTTTCTTGTAATGGTTTTTATTATATACACATACACTTACAAATAAGAATGATGTACATATTAAGTCCTAACACCTTCCAAGTTTGCAGATCCGGCAACTGCAAGTATCAATCCTGTACCATTTGGTTGGCTAGTGGCAGGATTGATAAAAAACTGCAGCAAGTCTGCTGTCTTGGTAACAAATTTATGACCTCTCTCTGCCTGTATACGACCATTAGGCCATACTGATTTCTCACCTTTTCCTTTTTATTTGGAAGATCGACATTGATCTTATGATAAACCTCTCTACTGTTGCTCTCAATGTCAAAAAAAGGGAACCACTCTCATTTATGACAATAATTCCAAATCATAACATCAGTTCATAAGAGTTTAAAGCAGCGTTTCAGTATGAAACATTGAAACTTGTTGTACAGATGTATTTATGGGCTTAAAAGGTCAAAGGTCACAGACGTATAAGAATGATATACACATGTTAGGTCCTCCTATCATTTTAAAATTTTAGGATATATATATATATATATATATATATATATATATATATATATATATATATATATATATATATATAACTTAGAAAATGAGAAGCTTACCAGCGAAACCTGTGGAAAACCAGCTTGAATTCGAAGACGTGAGAAACCATTTACAGTAAATAAACACTTGAATCCTTTGATATCGCGGTGTTCACTACATAGTAATAATTGTATATGGATGTCAGAGAAGATATTGAGCTCAAGAATTATTACATAGCAGCTCCTTGTTGGTTAAGTTTGATAAGATAAAATAACATAAATTATTGTGAGAAGGAACTCACTTCAGTAGATATGTAAAATTTCTGTGACAGTATTTATCCACAGGTATCTTCTCTTCTTTAGAATACCTAGAGCACAAATCCACCCAAATAAGGATTGCCAAACAGACGTGCAGGTAGGATGTTAGAGATACAGCACAATATGGGTATCATCTTACACTATGGCAAGAAAGCGTATTCCCATAAAGGAACTTTACTGTCTTACACGAGGAAATTGCTCATTCTATGAGCATTCAAAAATGTGATGTCATGCATTTTACTACTTGGCACAGTAACAATATTGGTTTGAAGATTCGAGCAGATGGAAAGCATTTCGCCATCTAATTGACAAATTATGACTGAAGATTTTTCTATATTAATTAATGCACATTAAAGAGCAAGCCGCGTCTGAACTCATTACCAGTTTAACCTACCATAAGGTGAACACTTTATGTGTAATGCCGTAACCTAATTAAATTTTAAATACTTTTCAAATTCACTGATATGATTGCCGTCCATGGTGAATAAATCTGTAGCATTGAGGCCTAGTAAATACCTCTTTGTTTCTCTTGGTAACAGGAGGTAGAGGGTTCAAGCCTCAGTGAAGGCATGTGTGTTTGAGTATTTGTTGGGTTCCGAGGCATAAAACGCAGCGGATAAACGTAAATATAACGAAAATTTTCGGAACCCAAACGCAGGATCATGTATAAGAATTGACGGATTATGGTGATAATCGAATCATACCTATTAAGATTTTGAATGCCACGAACTCAACGGAGATCCTTGCTATCACGATTTGTGTCTTCCTCTCGAAAGCACCTCTATGGTATCCACACGAGCACCTTCAAGAACGTCTCACGATCTTGAACACGGAACGGAAGTACTAGCCTCCTTTGATAGGTTTCGAATTCTCTCTGCCTCTTCCTATGCTGCCTCTTCTGCTAGGGTTTATACAAAAAACGTACAAGCCATTTAACCTATCATTATCTATTTATAATGATTGGTTAATGGGCCTTTTTAGCAAAAACCTAACCCATGTAGGCATAGGATTAAATAATAAAACATGCTTCTATTATTTAATTAATAATTAAGTCACACTTAATTATTATTGGCAGAAATATAATTCTTCAAATTCGAATTTATTTCAATTAATTAAGTCTCACTTAATTAATATAATAAATTCGAATTAATCATCAATTAATTTAAATCTATAATTTAAATTAACTATTCCTCTAGGTGCTCTATGTGTGTGACCCTATAGGCTATTATTTAATTAGCAATAATTTTATTCTCCAATAAAATTATAAACAATGAGCGGTATCTAGTAATACATCATTGCTACCTAATTAAACAATAATTAAATCGTGATTCGATAAAACCTTTCGTGATTAATGTTTCCGTGTAATATAATCCCTTTAACCATATATATTATAGATTAAACTCGAGGCATGTATTTAGTCATCCTCTTCAACATTTAATCTGGGTTTACTTGATCCATGAGTAGACTATGAAAAACAAATCATTATTTGAGCACGGCCATGCATTTTATAGTCTCACTCAATCAAGAGGCCAATAATATCTCTCCTAATTATAGGAGGGTTAAATCCTTTATCTATCATTCATATTTCTCATACGACTCATGATATACCCGATGTCCACTTTTATCATCACCCGGTCAAAGGTAACTTTTAATGTAGTCAAAGTATATCAATCCTCGTATAGAAATATAATGATCTCAAGTCAGAGGATCATTACACCATTATCACTGTGAGTCTTTCTTATGACTTAATTAAACATGAAGAATCTCACTGTGGGTCTGTCCAGTACCATGTACCCCTACATGTACCTATGTATTGACTTTAGTATCCCCATACTTATAACCAATGAGATGTGGTTATCTGTCAAACAACATACTAGTCTATTTATGTATTATTATTGTCCTATCATAATAATACTCGACTAGGGAACCTTTAAGAATATGATATATTATATAATCTCAAGTTCAAGTCATGTACTTAAACTATATAACGAGTATCATGATTCTAAGGACATTTATTATGCTAACAAATATATCGCAGTAATTAAAGTCATAATAAATACGTTTATTGAATAATCAAATGACATAAATTTTTATTAAAAGGAAAAATTGTATTGCCTTTAGGACACCTACACTAACAGTATTAACTGACCATACCCAAACTATATATATAACCCAAGAGTAGAAAGATAAAATCCAGGTTTTAGATCAAGGATTATTGCGACAATTTAAAGGAAACACTTAACTTAATAACAATCAAATTTTAGCTAAATTAATGCATTCATTCCTTGAATCAAAGGATGGGAGGAATCAACAGTTATTATCATACCTCCATGGGAAACCATTTTCACAAAATCGGGATACACCATTCATTGCAGAGAAGGTATCTATGTGAACCCACACTTCATCTGTACTATTGGTGACATAACCTGTGTAGAACTCAATTACTTCATATACAAAATTGAAATAATTTATAGATCAGAATAACATATCTAGTTCTAATATCAAGGAATTTGTACTAAGAACAGTGAAAGAGCAGAAACAAAAGCACCCAATAATTAAAGGGTTTGCATTTTTAACACTGCTAATCTGAGGGCTAGTTCCACAGACTGTTAAACCAAAGATTTAAAAAAAAGGTTCATATGCAGAACATTAAATTTCACACCGATTATTTCTACTTCGGCAAAAAATATCACAACAGCAACTTCTGTGGAATTTGTCGATGGGATCATAATTGTGATTAATTTCATATCCAAGACTGGTATATATCCAAGCCCACATGCTTTCTGGACCGCACAAAACAAAATCAACACCTTAATCTTTTGTGCTGGTGTTATCATATAAGGAAGAGATATTGATGCTACGACTCTATAAGTTCATTCAACCCAACATAGATCACCCTGATGATAGCTATGGCATGATAGTGTGCCTTCATGCTTGATCTCGAGACCTTCCTATTTTAGTATTGCACCAACTGATGTGAGAATTAACTGATGATATACACTCAGATTCTGTGACAGTTCAAGAGGAGGTTATGTATTCATGTCAAGTTTGCAAGGAATGGTATTCTGTGACAGACTGACAGGGTATACGGTGGGGGTGCTGGGATAGTTCAAGAGGAGGTTATGCATTCATGTCAAAGTTGCAAGTAATGGAATAATTATTTTAGCGGGATGGGGCGCGGATGGTTCGTTATTGCAGTCTAAGGGGAAACATCAACAAAAAGAATTAGGGGACCGATAAACAATAACAATAATAATTAATAAAAAATTAGTTTTATCATATAGCAAGTCTCATGGATCTCAACTATACTTCAACCTTGTAGCCACCTGTCCTGAGATTAAAGTTAATATGAGTCAAAAACAGAATACATAGTATCTATCCTTTTCCAAAGCCTAATTGTATGGCAGTATGGCACAAAATCCGTCCTTCACTAAAGCCAATGACATGTTACACAATCCGTACCCTTCAAAATTTCATCTCGGTATTACATATATTGTAATGAACAATGTAGTCACGTCGAAATATCTTTGTGCAAATAAGTAACATGGTATCAACATCTTGTTAGCGATCAAGATACCGAGGGTTTAGGGTCACTTGTGAATAATTTATAATTTTTTTAATTTGGGCTCACACGCTAGACTCGAACTCTTCATTGCAACCAGGCATTATGCTCAGAAAATGGCCATATTGCAAAACCTAAGGATCATATAACCACAATATCAAAATTTCAAAAGTATTAAGATGCCAGTACAAATGTAAATAGTGTCAGATCATTACTCAATGCATTCGTATAATTTCCACTTTATTAGTATATCTCCCAACAAAAGTGTAGCCAGGAAAAGAGAAATATCACATAAAATTAAATTTAAGAGATAAACTTTGAATACCTACTTAATTTATCTCCTGAATAGGGTTTTAAATTTGAAATACATTGATTCTCACATATGAACCAGTGAACTTGCATTGAAAAACAATCTTGACTCCACCATAGTCGAAAGTTAGCACTCAGCGCATAATTTGATGTGTTGGGTGCAACTGTTTGTGTGTGACCGTGTGCATGCGTGAATGAGCAAGAACGAGCAAAAAGTAGAGAAACATCATACCACGTTTATGTAATTCTTTTAAAGAATTACCACCAGGGTAATTTTCATATGATGCCATGAAAGTTGTGATAGTGCTTCCGAGACTACAAAATTAATATAAGAGAACTGAGAGATAATATACTTCAATAAATGCTGTCAGCAAAATAATACTCATCAAACCTGATAATGAGCAATCCAAGCATAGCAATAAAAAGCAGATTCCAGAGACTCTTCTTCCGATTGTTGTAACTACAGAACGGTGATATCAAAGCTAATATATAGCAAACTTGGAAGCCAAACTAAAGAAGAAACTATAAGACCCAAGGCATGTACATTAAATCATTTTAGGTATTAATCACAATCAAACAGAGAGCACATACATTCGACTAGCTGCAACTGCTGCTGATAAATTAAATATTGGAATAGAACTAATAATGAAGCGGAGCTCCTGCACCATTTGATTATCTTGACTTTAGGTATTTATGAAGAAATATTTAGCATAATTATGCTAGATAAGACACAATTGATGTAAACTACCTTGTGCGGAAGCTTTGAGTAAAGAAATATAAATGAAAGAACTGGAAGAACGTAAAATAAAAGCCTCCTTTCAAGTAAAATTCCTAACTGCGAAAATAAATTCAAACAGAAAAGGAAAGCCATATTGTTAGCAAGCATGCAAAGTTGGATGTATACAATACTCTTGCAAAATATATGAAATGAAGAAACAATAAACATCCACGAAAACAAAATGTATGTAACTTGCCAATATTCATCAAAGGGGATTAGCTAACTAGAGTAGAGAAAATTATGGTACAAATCAAAGGCTTTACTTGAGTTTGCACCAAGTAGTAACCCCCATAAAACAGCGTCAAGCTCGAAAATCGGGGGCCTTTACGAAATAGCCTCCTGCATACATTTCACCCTCCTTATCCCTGCTCAGAAGTGGAATATACTAGGTATGCTTGGTTTATTTTAAAACAGTCTCAAGAACTTATAAGGCTATATAATTTATTAAGTTAACCATATGCTGTCTAATTGTCTATGTAGGCCCCAGCGCTAACAACTTTTCATTGAGTAACTTGTAGCATTCGGCTATTTTAAAGGTGGGGTGGGGTGATTTCTTCTGCCTCTAAAAAAATTAGAAGCAAAAAGGAATTAAGAGAGGACAGGAAGTTCTCTATATTCCCCTGAAAGGGCAAAATGCAACATTGGCAGAAGCATCTTCACAACTGCTTCCAAGAACCAGCTTCTTTAATCCTACTTTCTATGTCACCACAATTTAAATTACTGTTGCCAAAAACCCTTTATTTCTACAGAAAAATTACATAATATTTATCTCTTAAAGGTTCCAACATTTTCGTTCCTTCAACTCTAGTTCACATTAGATAAAATCTAGTCAGATTAGCATGAATGAACCACTAAAAATCTGATCTCCTATGAAGAGTATGAGGTTGTCTCCAGGGGTAGAATAGGCATTTATAAGCCACCCCCAAAGATCTGAATTTAATAAGAACAATTGGTTTAGATTTAATACTCTTTTTCTGTTTACATCGGTATCTATTGTTTCACATTAGATAAGTTTGTATCATCCAAACCTGATCCAGTACCCATGCACAACCTCTTTTAAGTCATGTCACATATCCTTGTTACTTTATACTACATGGTTTCCCTTATGCTCTCAACATCTTGTGATGCTGAGATGCAGGACCCTTATTCCACATCCTCGACGAAGTATGAAGTTAGATAAGTAATCAGGTAAGAAAACCCAAAACTAAAGCAAAAATGACAAGTCATTTGACAAAAGAAAGAATACTAACAAAAATTAGAACTTTTTATTTGGAGCATGTGTATGAAAGTCACAATGCATATAATAAATTATTTGCATGAAAAAAAATTCTATTCTTTTGTAAGCTAACAAATCAGTTAAGCACATAGTACATAAGAACAATATAATTTAAAATGCAAAAAATGTCTCTACTGACTACAGAGGCGATATGAAGAGCTGACTTCAAATAATCATGATGAACAAAAGAACCAATGATCTTTTAGTAGGTGACTGTTGATTCAAGTACATGTGATCATGGGCTTATTCCTCAAGATGTCTGACATTATTCTTACCATCTCCAACCCTTGCAGAAAAACTGAAAAACGTGATCTTACTTTCACAAAAATATTATATTGGTGGATGGTACTCGGCCTAGAAAAGCTTGTTCTCCATTTGTTTTTTATTTTTTTGTCTACTTGTCAATTTAATATACTGGGCAAGTCGGAAGACTTTAAAGGAAGGTGTATTGCAAGATCTCCAAAACCTTTAAGGCTTTAAATACAAACATGAAAAGATAATCTTTTAGATGACAACAACCTCCACAAATAATTAAACTGGTCTAGCAGATAGATTTAAATCATCAAATTTGTTGCCTAAACTTGGGACAGTACCATGATGACCTCGTGGTGTACTACCAGTATTGTCAGCTTTTTGACTTACAACTACTCCGATGTTTAATATTCCAAACATATTCAAGCAGAAAACAAGACAGAAGAGCAAGCGCAACAAGATTATATAACTTTTTTCTAGTCACTTGCAATATTTGAACAGTTAGTAAACTCACCACAAAGAGAGGATATGCAGCATGCAAGGACCGTGGAAGCGCAGAACTGAAGTACCAGTGGAAGGAATGTGTCTACAATAGCATATTAAGGATGAAAAAGGTATGCACTAAGAGAAGATTAGTTATGACAACAGTTGTCAAATACGATAATGTGTGATATACTACAATGTACTTACATAACGGCCAAGCTTAGCATTTCTCGTCAACTTAAGCTTATACTCAAGGTACATAAAGATGATTCAAATTTAAACATTGACTTGTATGAGACTCGGCTGACAATTTTAAAATACAAACTTTTTAAGGTTTAAGATCAAGAGCTGACATAAAATATATACCCACAGAGGATACACCCCACTCAGAACTCCTGTTCAATACAGAATTGAACCAAAAAACTTCAAATTCAGGCCACAATGGCTTCCTCCATAAGAATGAGTCAACTAACACCGTAAGACCTGCATACATGTAGAAGTTAGGATCAAATGATATCCTCTTGACCTCTATGGTCATATTGACCACCATTAAACATAGATCATACTGTTCTAGTGTTCTTTCATATATTATGCCAAGATATAATATCGTGAAGGTACACATACATAACCTAGTACTAAGAAAGGGTTTGCAAACTTTGAAAAATCTCAAAATTCGTATATAAAACAGAAGCTCCAGGAAACAAGTTTGTCCTGCACCATTTGGTGCACACTTAATGTAATACCCCAATCCCACACCGAAGCATGTGTAGACTTTAGTTCAGTATATAAAAGGTAGAGTACTACTACCAAGTGCACCAACAAATCATGATCTTTTAGGCTCTGTGGTGGGCTTATGATGCACCCAAGTTGTTACATTTGGGTCAGTGTACTTTGTGCTTATTTGTGATAGGTATTCATCTGTCAGTTAGCAGATTTTTACTTTATGGGAATAAGATGAAGTCTATGTCATCTTGATATTAAGAACTATGCCCATACTTCGATTCTATTATTAGATCAGATACTTTGGTCTATGCCCGTACTTTGTTTCTATTTGCAGCAACTTATTTCGAACCTGTTAATTTATATTTGTATATCTTGTATATACTAGTCCAAGTTAAATGTGCCTAAAAATAACACATGAACTTCCCCATGGTGTGCTTCTGTGACCAGAACTGTATTCCCAAATAATTTATGGGTACCTGTTTAATCCATTTTGACATTGTGCATTTATATTATGTGTTGCTTGTGGATTGCATATCATATGACCTGTCATGGTATTTAACTGAAAATTCTACTTAATTACTTAATATGAATAATTAACAATTTATGCTACTGAAAATCAAACTCAAGTACATAGTAACTTAACTATAGTAACAGTATTGAACGGTAGAGTCTATGGACCTACGAAACCTAATTTGTTAAATCTATGAACACAGGTCTTCCAAGGGTTAGATATAACAGTCGTATCAATCACATTGATACAAACCATAAAATTCAAAAAAAAACCTGTAACCTAAACAACAAAATTCAACACTCACTCTCAAATAACAAAACCCTACAATTGCAATTAAATCAAAAAAACACATAAAATTACTCCATAAAAAACCCAATTACTCAAAAAATAAATTTATGTTATTCAAAAAATACATTTATGCTACATTTATGGCATTACCTCCTCGGTTCTTTTTAACTGCTTCATTTCTTTCAGCATCGGACTTTTACTAGGTGTCTTCACCATTTGTGGTCGAGAAGGGAGGTGACAGAGGAGGAGAGGAAAGAGAGTCGGAGAGTAAACAAATCGACCGAGAGGAAAGAGAGTTGGAGAGTGAACGAATAGAGAAAGAGAGTGTTTTTGAATTCGGAGCCTAAATATAGATATTTTAACTTCAATTAAATATATACACACTATATATAATTTTAATATATAGGCATAGACAGATTAGCGTGTCTCTTCTGGTTCTATCAAGCCTAGTCAAGTATAGTGTCCAGTACAAATATATACCCAATCTCAAAGGGGGATTTACGTATTCGCAGATTGATAATGACATTTTTCGAGTTCTACACATTTGTTTTACATGTTATTATAACCAAATGAAAACTTATAAATTCTAGTATTTTTGGTAATATTTTCAAAATTTTTGAAATTCTTTTACTATTATTTTTTAATTTTTTTTCTTTTAATTTATTATTAAAAAAAGATTAAACACAGTAAAATTCATTTTATTTGCAAAATATAACCCATGAATGTAAATTTATACATAGTATGATTTTATTTAGATTTTAATAATTTTGAAAAATATTTATACTTATTTTCTTTAATATAAAGTTTACTAATGTGATATTTATACCAACTTAAGTGATGTAAATGATACCCGTTGAGATTGATGACAAAAGTGATATTATGCTTTCACTTCAGTGACCAATTTGATATTTAACCCTACTATTATTTGGCATGACTTGGTCGACTCAAGAAAAAATGCATCAATTAGCTAGTAAAACATGTAGCAACTGACATTTGAAATATGTAATATTACAAACCTATGGAAAACAAGGCAGCTCCAATGCAGTACCTGAGTGCTTTCCAGAATGAAATTGACTTTGTCTGCAATTAATAAGAGGATCATCTTTCTTGCATGACAAAACTAAAAAAACAGGCAAGTCAATAGTTGCTATAGGAAACATGAGACTGAGATGTTCCAAAAAGAAGCACAACCCCTACGCAACTATCATCACTACAAAAGTACACAACAAACTGAAAGCGCATTATGTAGAAATAAAACCTCAATACTTTGTACAAATTTGATGCCAAGGAAGAATCCACGACAACAATATTTCATTAGTTGCAACGATTACGCATGTTGCAACAGCCATGTGAAAAAAAATATGGAGCTGCAAATAATGAAACTTAAACAGGAGGGAGGGGAGAGGACAACACAAGTTTAAGAAAAATTTAAAAATAGTGGATATGATGAATCTTTGCAGAGAATCGGTAGAAACACAAACTAAATCTCAGATTTATCAAATATTCAATATTTAATATAAAGCTCATTGTATAGGAGTAAAACCCTATATTTTCAATAAAATAAAGTTGAATCTAATAATTATGTAGACCTTAATAAATATATACTATGATATATACACACACACACACAAACATATATATATGGGGCCGGTTCTGTAGCCACAGCTAGATAAAGGGGTTTAAAAGACCAACCCATGTAGCACCATTAATTTTCAAAATCAAGGATTGAAATTTAAAAAAAAATACATATAGGCTATATAAAAAAGAGCGTTAAATCCGTTAATCCGTTAAAATCTTTTCACTTAATTTTTTTTTAAATCCGTTAGACTTCATTTCGTCTTCAAGATCGGTATAGGCTTTGTTTGGTTGTTTAGATCTACAAAATAAAAGAAGTTAAACCATTCTCAACCACGATACACTATATTATAATAGCGTAAGCTTTTACAAAAAAATGGCGATATGTTTTTCAGGTGATGTTTAAGGGTAATTTTGTGACTAAAAAAATTAAACATACGTTAGTATTATATAGTGTATATGCTATATTATATAACGTATATGTATTTTTTTTAATCTCAGCCCTTGATTTTGAAAATTAATGGTGCTAGAAGGGTTGATCTAAACCCTTTATCCAGTGTGGCTACAGAAATGGCCCCATATATATATATATATATATAACAAATACATTTATATCTACATAATAACACATAATTAACTACTTTTCCTGCTCTGCATCATTCTCCCCTCCTTTGAAGAAAACTCGGCCTCGATACTTGAAAAAGAATAATTCAGAACATGCCTCTGTATAAACGAATATGTGGAAAGGTCTTTTTTCTTATTTGACTGATGGGTATTAGAGAGCAACCTTGAGCAGTTGGATCAAATAAACCCATTGTAGCCAATGGTTGATATCATTCGTATACTTGACTTCATTGTCATGGATATCATGGAAGGAAGTTCCATTGACATCAAACATGTTTCCTGTTGCTTGGTGCATGGTCCAAACTATAAATCCCGAACATATGGGGTGGTTGTGAGTATGTGGTCAATTTTGCCAGTGCCCGAAGAACATTTATTATAGGAAAAGGCTTGGTTTATTGGATGGAAGGGTGGATAGATCTTGCGCTATTATTCCAATTTGATATAAAACATGGTTAAGGATAGGTTGAATAGTGGAATAAACCTTATCTCCGTAGAAAATTGGTAGAAAGTAGAAACATATATAAATCGATGTTTTATAAAATATTTATCAATATATATTTATAATCTGATTAATATATAATCATTGCATCTCCTTATATTGGAACAAAACCTTATGTCGCATAATAAGAAACTAATACTAAAAAAAACTAATTCTAATAATTATCTGGATATTATAATGGAGTAAAACCTTATGTTGCATAATAAGAAACTAATACTTAAAAATAAGAAAATAATTCTAATAATTATCAAAATTTGTAATGCTCCCTTCGTCACAAAGTAAATGAGTCATTTCTTTGTGTACACTTTAAGAAAAAAGGACTAAATAGCTCTTATCATATATCAATAAAATTCCTAATAGATAATTTTCACATACCTATGTTCCATATTATTATTATTAGATGATATAAATACACTTATATCCAAATACTAATATAAAATAATTATTAACTAATTTAATTATTACTTGCTCTATGTGAACCCTTGCACGAAGGTAATCTAATGTGCTTCAATCCAAAATATAAGACCATTTTGCAGCATTAATCTCTACAAATATATTTAAATACTAATATAAATTAATTAACAAATAATTTAATAATTTTTGCTTCATAACATTTATGTGACGAATTAGTGACGAATTACGCCCTCGAGAACCCACATTTGATACGCATACATGGATGTATAAACATCAATTTTGTGT
Organism: Oenanthe sinensis; assembly: GCA_028671895.1. Lineage (NCBI taxonomy): Eukaryota > Viridiplantae > Streptophyta > Magnoliopsida > Apiales > Apiaceae > Oenanthe > Oenanthe sinensis. Next base: position 2,338,579 of record CM053808.1, read on the forward strand.
TTGAAGAAGATTGGCGCTATTATTGGGCTAGGAAGAAATTACGCAGATTAACAATAATGGTTTTTCTTACTCTTTTACTTTTTTTATATCAAGTATGTGTGTATATATTTATTCTTTTAACAATATCAAATAGTTTTTAACTATCTAATCAAGTAACCATAAAAATCGATATAACCAAATATATTCAAAGAAATAAAAAAACAAGCCCTCAAAATGTACCAGCAGAAATTCCAAGCCAAGTGGGCAAAGCAGTAGTAGTATGTCGCATCGGAAGACGACTGTAGCAAAAATCTGTCCAACAAGAAAGATAGAGTTATTAGATAATTATGAGTAAGGCTTAAAATAATAATTGATCGGATAATATAATTTGGTAAAGTCGAGTAAGGCTTAAAATAATAACTGATCACAAATGCAAAAATAATCTTTCAATATGAGCACATTACTATTACTATAGGCATTCAGTCGAAGGATAAAATAGAATACACTTATAAACTATGCATGATAACAAAGTTGGAAGAATCATGTGCATGCATACAGTGGCGGAGCTAGAAACAGAGTTCAAGAGGCGACAAAATTAATTTATCTTAATATTTATTTTTTAGTTGCATTATAATATAGTTAATAAATAATACTCTAAGTTATTAGTAAATAAAATTATAAATATCTAATTACTTTATATTTTAATTTTAAATAGAAATTTTTATTTTTGATAGAGTTTTTAGAGTTCAAATAGAAATTTCCCGTTATAAAAAGTAGCAAAATTTTCATGTTTATATTTTATTTGATTAATTTATTATAATATATAAGACTAATTTAATAATAATAATCTTCATATATATGCCAAAAGTGTATATCAAGTAATTTAGCCAACCCCCCCTTTGATAATGAAAACATTTTTTAATTTAAAAATATTAGGATATAATAATATAAATATTTAACAAATATATTAGTTCAATTCTGAACACAAACAATATATTGGACTAGTATATTATATTAATATTCATTTTATATTATAAAAGAAGCACAAGTCTAGAAGTAACCAGTAAAGCATTGCATAACAACATATCTAAAAAACAAGTTGATGCAATTATAAAAGGACAACTTTCTTATATTAGTATTATAGGTTTTTTATGCATGAAAACACTAGAAAAAAATAGAGAACGGTGCTAATACATAAAAAATATGCATAATTATTTTTTATGAATAATACTGCAAGTAACAAGCCTATATATAGGCCAACAATGATAAGTGAAAAAAAAAAGGATATGTAGCCCATAATTGGTAATTTTCGCTATTAAAAACTGGAGGATAAAGAAATGTTGTTTGGTTAGAAGCCATGGCTATGCTTTTTGTGGATGAAAACACTAGAAAAAATAGAGAACAATGGTGTTAATACATAAAAATTCTGCATAATTATTTTTTTATATATGATAATGCAAGTAACAAATCTATCTAGAAACCTATCAATATATATAAGCTAACAATGATAAGTAAAAAAATAAGATATCTACTGCTAATATATTTGTCTGTCTTCAGTCATGTAGTTCTTATTCTTGCTTTTATGGTAAATTTATTAATAATAGAAAATATACAGGGATAAAATTCCTTTAGTATTTGCATATTCTTCATCATATCAATGCCAAACTAAGCAATACATCTAATTGACTAATTGTATCAGCTCCTAAATGACTACACTTCTGATATTTGGTTACAATATTTGATTACAGAATATGTTGGGAAAAGGATAATACAAAACAGCATGAGTCATAAAATAGGTATTACATAACTTAGAAGTATATGTTTCAGGCATGAGTAGCCTCTGTGTGACAATTATTGGTAACTTGGTTGATAATCAAATTCTCTGAGTAATATAGGTTATGATTAGGGCGCCATACCAGACAATTTAAGGCTGCATAAAAACTCCCTTTGAACCAATATCCATAAGCCATATTAACTGCAAACGGTCAACAACAAATCATCAGTACTGTGAACCACATGCATAAATATGAACTTAGATTGTGCTTCCGAGTTGGAAAATGGAGAGAAGAGGAGAGAAATGAAGAGAAAGTGTCAAAATTTTCTCCTGGGGTTGTGCTCCCGAGTTTTTTCAAGAGAAAAGACTGGAAGAGAAGTTTTAAAAAAAATTCCCGTAAGTTTCTTCCCGAAAATGAGATGACTCGGAGAGAAGCTCTTAGATATCTTTTCAAATAATTCCCTTCATGTCTCTTTTTTTAAAAAAAATTGCTCCTCTTTTACAAAAAACTCGAGCACGCAAGAGAAAATTTCTTCAACAATTTTATTTCTTTTCTTCCTTCTTTTCTCTTCTCTTCTTTTACTAAAATCTTTGGAGCATAGTGTTTAATGACATTCATATAGAGTAATGATGTCCGCTGTAATTACCTAAACCCAATGCCAAAATATTAGGAAGAGGACGTGTGCAGTAGAACAACATATGAAATTGGATGCAGACAAATATCACAAAGAAACCTTCAACTTGACGGCCAAACTTGCTTTTAATCTGTTCACAAAAGTGTAAATTTATATTATCAAAAGTAGAACCATATTTATTTATTATTTTGGTCTACAAGTTTTATATGTTTAAAGCAATTTAACAACACGAATTAATATATGCAACTACTAGTAACTTTATCTTAAACCACTAAGAATTGTTATAAGTTCTGCATTACAATACAATGAGATTTTTTACAGTAATTCAATACAAATTGTATTTATATCCAAAAACATTTGTGATGTAATGAAAATGTGACAAATAAATTAACGAACAAATGATAAACTTGGGTGATTCGACCGCAGAAAAATCACTATCCAAAGGTTTCCCAACCACGAAACGGAAAAAAGCTTTGGATCGTAACTCATGGAAAAGACTCAATACAATATTCAAAAAGGCAAAAGTTATATGGAGTACTCCACTAATTGGAGACCTACATCATATTCTGTTTATAATATATTGCATAAAAAAACTATTGCACAACATAATGCAGGACATATAAGTCCCCAATTAATACTCCATTTAAGAGTACTCCATTGAATATAACCCAATTTAACAATATATTCAATAATCAACTTTAAGATAATATGTGGTATTTACATGACTTGTAGGGAATAGAAACCCCTAATAACAATAATCTAATGGATCAAGGCCCATTGGGCTTACTATAAATAGCCTACATATTAAATAACTCCTAACCCCACATATAAGTTAATACTAATTACACTAATTTCTCTCCAATAAATATAACTAAACTATTTACCAATAAAATTAAAAGATCAATTTGTCATTGCAATATGCATTCCTTTTGTCATTGCAATATGCATTCCTTTAAAGTTATAAGAGTTTAGGTCATATCTATCTAACATCAATTATAGGTTAGTTTTTCACAGAAAAACTTTTGAGCAAGATAGGAATCTCAGAGTCAAGAGCAACTAGAAGTGACAACTAAAAGGTTAATGTAGTGCTAAGACAAAAGGCAACGTCATACTAGGCAACTAGCAAGTAGCAACTGCGAAAGTTTCTTCAACAGATTACGAGATTTAATATTGCTCCAGTCAGAATATTGGAATGACTTTGTTAGTTACTACAACAAAATAAAAATGGCAAAATACGTACCTGGACACGGAAAAACCGTAATGTGAACAATATGATGCAACCTAATGTCAATCGAACTACAAAAGAGGAAATCAAATAATCAATTTTTATTTAGAATAGACACTATAGAATAAAAATTCGACGGAATGTAAGATTATGACAATAGGTTGCATAAGTCCAGGCATACTTTCTTTGAGTACAACTACTTCTAAGCAAAATTAATGGTTTGCAGATAGTGAACCATGAGAAATCAGACGTGACAATATAACCTTTATAGGATATTGTCTCAGGTTCCACTACTAAACAGTAATCAAAACACCAAGCAGTTTCATCAATTTTGAAACTGGAGATTCTGCACACCCCACAAAGAGCAACAGTATTAACATTTTAGAAGGAACCGTCATCTCCCATATCAAGACATCAAAGGAACATATTAGGAGACTTACAAACAAGTCATAGTATAATATGGGGATCCTATAAGAGGAAAAAGACTACTATATCAAGCCAGAGCCCAAATTCTTCTCTAACAGAAAAGATTATTATTATTTATTACATTGATAACTGACACTAACCGGTCCCCAAACCATTGAAAAAGAGAACAAAATTAAAAAACAACATCATGAATGTTAATTCATTAATAGGAAGATTATATCATAAATTCATAGTTTACGAGACCCATTCTATCTCTTAGGAGTATAAGAAGTTCTCCGTCATATACAGCATGGAGTGCAAATGATTGGAAGTCTAGGTATTTATCCAAGCCATATTTTTTAACTTGATGCCATGTTAGCACAAAAATGGAATGCATCTGAAACTGCAGATTATACCATATTGAGTAATCCCAAATATGCATAGAGCTAACCTGCCACGAGACCATAAATCTTAGGTAACTGCAGCAAACTCATCACAAATACAAGTGGAGAAGCCAAACTCGATACCAGTAATGAACCTAAAAAGAAAATAATCACAGTGATTTAATACACAGGAATAGTTTGCTTGTTTACAGTTTACTTAAGAACATGCCCCCAAGAAGTTTCGGGCCGACAAGGACACTAGTAGTTCTGCCACACTAAATCTATGTACTGAATTACTTTAGTAAGCAAACAATCAGACCAGAAAAAACAGGACTTACAGAAGCATGGATAACATTATGGTGCTATACAATAACATATCCTACACAGATGCCTGTACCACAGGTAACAGAAAATACACAAAATGGAAAACTTCCATGGATTAAGATCATGACAAGGACAACGAAAGCTTATCTATTATTTAGACCTTAATCAACATGAATCGATATTCATCTGGAAATTTTAGAATGTGTTGGCTCGTTTGTTTGTTTGATATAAGTATATGACCTAGCAACTGGAAAAAATTCACTCTTCTGAGCCGTAACCATTCAATGTTTAAAAAATATTGATGTGTTTAGAGATGAATTGGTTATGTAGCTTGAGAGAGCAAACAACATGCAGCTTGTCAAATATGAAGACAAAGTAGAGAATGGGAAAAAGCAAATCCAAAGATTATAAGATCCCTACCACACAAAATTCTGCCCTAAAGCAAATGTCTGATACAATGCAAAACACCGTTTATTATTAAACAATAAAATATTTGAACCCTAAGGTTAGTCCTAAGAGATTTCCATAGTAGAAAAAGTCCCACTTCCAGAAAAAAAAACCTATAATTACAGGCAAGTCAATATGGACACACAACAAAGGATCTAAAATTTACATTTCCTCGGAACAAAAGTGTACTAGAAGTTCTTCATACTTGACTTCAAAGGGATTCAAATTACAATAAATTTTGTATATGAACTCAAGGATATTTAAGTTTAGTAAACTAATCAATAGTAGGGATTACCAACAAATGTGCGAGGAACAACTCCAGGGAAATCCAAATGATCATACTGATAATTAAAAACCAACAGAAAAAACCAATAAGTAGCTATTATAGCTGAAACCAAGTGCTAAAATAAATTTTCAATATATAAATACAACTTACATTCTCTATGTGATGTCGGTGATACAATATGTCGTGCATAGCCTGAAATTAAAAAACCAACCATTACATAATCCAAAATAATACACCCTCCATCCCACAATGAGTGAGCCACATCAGATTACAAGCATTTTGATACAGAGGTACCACTAAGTGGCCCCCTCTTGTAGGGAAAGAGGTACCACTAAGTTACTCTTGGAATATCAAAATCACACCGCACCAAAAACATAAACTTTAACAATCATTTTAGGAGGGAAAAGTTTGTATATACCCTAAAAATATACATTGCCAAATTAGAACCACCACACTATGATATTAAATTCATAATTTGAAACTTGAAAATATTGTACCTTCAGATATGGTCATTGACAGATATCAAATTATTGTTTTGATATAAAGGACAAAATAGCAAATGGTGTTGTTTTCAGCAGACGACTTTTATATTAGTTGTATATATAGTACACTTGTGTATTGAAGGAAATATATATTTTAGATGTAAATAGAATTGGACAAACAAAAATATAAAGTAAGGACTAATAAAATTTAAAAGAGAAATTAAGGGGTTAATTAGGTCGACAAGGGATAGTCGCCAAATGGTAGGTTGTGGCAACAATTTTTATTTCATTTTTTACACAAGTTCTCGAGATTGTCGGAGACAAAGAACCAGCAAGAAATTGATGTATGTAGCAGTTCATCACTCACCCGTGAGATCTTGCCACATTCTCACTATAAATTATCATCCGTTGAAACTGGAGTAATTAACTCTCTACTTATGCATTATACATATACACAAATATATATATATATATATATAGAAAAATGCACTTTGTGTACCTGCAGTTTGGAACTTCCAACACTTGCCATAATAAAGTTTCAAACTCTGCAAAGGCAATATTACACTATCTAAAGTTTTATAGTTTGTGTACTTCCGTCAAAAAAGACTAATGTCATGGAAAAAGTGAAGGGCAAACTTGTCAATTCAAACTTATTCCTTAATTAAACATTCATTGTCGTTTTCGGGAAGTTCCATTAATCAAGTATCGAAGACCTTCTCCACCATCAACGATTGAAGATGACAGAGTGGATTATTCGTTTACAGGAAGATAATAATGTTTATTAAAAGAGTCACCGGATTATACATGTAAGTATATCAAGTCTTGTACCTGTTTATTAGAGTTAGGGTTTTGAAGTTATATATGTTTGTGGTCCCCCAAATTGAAACTAAAAGAGGGGTTTTGTCGTATTATGTGCTTATTAGAGTTAGGGTTCTGAATAGTTAGGGTTTTGAAGTTATATATGCTTGTGGTCCCCTAAATTGAAACTATATTTTGGGAATTTAGGGTTTCTTTTAAGTATATGCTTTTTGTGATCCCATTTTCCTGTATTTTATACTTTTTGCAATCTCCCACATGGCTTTGTTTGTGTTTTTTATTGCAGCATTTGATTTGTTCTCCATTAAGTTATTTTATAGTGGGGTTTTAACTGAGAATCCCAATAACTATGTTTGGGGTCAATATAGATATATAGATTTCTGCAATGTGGATCTTATGAGTATATTAGAGATTTACTCCATGTTAAAAGAGTGTGGGCAAATTGGTTTTCATGAGTTGTACTATAAATTACCAAGAATAGATTGGGAAAAAGGGTTGTGAAAATTAGTTAATGATGCAGATGTGATGGAGATGTGTGAACCTGTGAACCTTGCCCAACCTAGATTAGTGTATGTTATGGTTGTTACAAGTACACCAATACAAAGTGCACCATCTCTTGATACCAATGTCACACAAGACTATTTCCCTTCACAAGATCCTAACTTTGAATATGTTGATAACACACATAGAGATGGCCAGGCTGATGAAATTGTGAATGATGAGGACTATGAGGGATATGAGGGATATGAGGGCTATGAAGGATATGATGACTCAGATGATGAGGATTATGCATGGGATGATGACAATGATTCCAGTGACTTTTCTTTTTTCCAGATGGTTCAAATGTAAACAGTAGTGATGAGGAAGTATGTATTCAAAAAGAAAAGAGGCAAATAAAGGGTAAGTCTAAAGAGTGTGGTAAGGAAACAGCTAAAGACAAGGGTAAAAATAAGCTCCTTACAGATATTGGAGGTAAAACTGAGCAAAATGTGGAGTACTTCACAGATTCAAGTCATTATGCAGCAAGTGATGAGGAGAGGATGGCATGTAATAGTACTGATGAAGATGAAATGTCATTTCCAGTTTTTAATCAAGCAGAAATGGAGAAGCCAAGGTTTGAGTTGGGAATGTTGTTTGCATCTGTTAAGCTTTTTAGAGATGCTGTAAAAAATCAGGAAATAGTAGATAGAAGGCCTATCAAGCAGTGTAGAAACTTTGGTTCCAGAGCTAGATTCATATGTGAGGGTGATGATTGTCAATGGAAAATATATTGTTCTAAGATGCAGAACTCAGATACATATCAAATTAAAACATATCAGCCAAAACTAGGGATGGCAAAACTATTCGACCCGACGGATAACCGATCCGAAACCCGATTTTTTGGATTTACCGAATCCGATTTTTTGGATATGGATATGGATTTAAATTTTAAACCCGAAAGATTTTGGATATGGATATGGATTTCATGTATACCGAGCCGAAATCCGACCCGAAATCCGAAACCCGATCCAAACCCGAGCCAAACCCGAAACCCGAAAAAAACCCGAATTATATTTATTATATTTTATATTTCATATATTGTATATCATATGTTGTATCTTGTATATTATACATTATAATATATAATAATGAATTTCAATATATACGAGATTTTTATAATTTGTTATGAACATTTTTTATAACCAATGATCAAAACATCTCTAAGGTTAATTAAAAAGTCCAACACATTCAAGCCCAACTTTTGGGGAAAAAAGGCCCAAGTTCATATATGGAATGAACACCCCTAATTTTAACCCAGTACATGATATATTCCAAGGTCCATAACACACTACTTCAATAAATAAAAACAGTTTGGGATTTAATGCGGTTTGCCCATTAAAAATATAAATTTTGGGCCAAAAAAGTCCACTGTGAACAATCTGTTCAAATCACTAAAACCAAAATCAATCGAGCAAGAAAATAAGAAGACGACGACCATGGCGACAACACCAAGAGCTGCGATTCGGTGTTGCGCGGTCATATCGATCTTCGTATTCCTTCTTTTGATCCAACCCTCATTGTCTATCTACTGTGATGAAGATGATTGCTACGATCTACTCGGGTACACAGTCCAGAAGAAGCGGCGAGAAGGCGTTCAAGCTCCGCAATTGGAGAATCTCTCTGCTACTACTGTTCAGCTTGAACAGAGGGTATGAATTATAGATACATACTTTTATATGTATATTTGTGTGTATAGATGTGATTGAATGCTTTTTTATGTGTGTATATTTGGTCCAAATATTTAATTTGCATATTAGTGCTTGCAAATTTCAATTGTTATTATTTCGGGTTTTGGATATTATCCAAATCCAATCCAAACTTTTTCGGGTTTCGGGTATATCCGAATCCGATCGGATATCCGTTGGATTGGATATGGATTTTAATTTTCGGGTATTTTTCGGGTATGGATCGGATTCGGGTATGGCTTAAATTTTCGGGTATGGATATGGATATTGCCATATCCGACCCGAATGCCATCCCTAGCCAAAACACACCTGCACTCGGACCTTTCATCAGAAGCAAATAAACTCAAGGTGGATTGCTAACCATTATGAGAATGACATAAGAATGAATCCCACATGGCCTCTTTCAGCATTCCATAAAAAAGTAGTGAATGATTGGAATTATCATGTTAGTATCCATGCAATTGGAAGGGGCTAAGAGGAAGGCTTTAAAAAAATTAATGGGAAGCATGTGGAGTAGTATAGTAGGTTGTAGGATTATGCTTCTGAGTTGCTAAAAGTTATGCCTGATAACACTATATTAGTAATGACTGAAGATGGAGAAGCTGATCAAAGGAAGAAATTCAAAAGGTTCCTATTAATTTTTTTGGACTATATTGTTTTGGACCTATCAAACAAGGTTTTAGGGATGGATGTAGGCCATTGGTGGGACTTGATGGTTGTCACTTGAAAGGGCCTTTTGGAGGCCAACTATTAACAGCTGTGGGGTCAGATGTTAATGATGAGATGTATCCCTTAGCATGGGCAGTAGTGCAGAAAATAGTGAAAGATGGAATTAGTTCTTAAAGCAAGTGGTTGAGGACCTACACATAGAAAATGATTGAAGCTAGAAATTCATTTCTGACAAATAAAAGGTATCTTTATTGAATTGATATCTTTATTCTACATGTATATTGAATTGATATTTTTATTGGTTATTAGGGGCTGATCAATGCATTAGAAACTGTTGTGCCCAATGCTGAACATAGATTATGTGTGATGCACCTCTACAAAAACATGTGGAAAGAATTTAAGGGGATTGGTGTGAGGATGTGTTTGTGGCTAGCTGCTAGAGCAACAACTGACCATATGTTCAATAAGCACATGGATGAGCTTAAGAAGGTATTTCTGCATTTTTTCATCATAACTGCATTTTCTCATTCTAACGGTATTTATTTCAGTTATCAAAAAAGTGTCATGATTGGTTAATGGAAAAGCCAAGAAGCCAATGGTCAAGGAGTACCTTCAGAATGATATGCAAAAGTGATTAGTTTGTTAACAACCAGTGTGAGGTCTTCAACAACAGTATCAAGAAGCATAGAGACTTGCCAATAATTACCATGTTGAAGGCCATCCACATTGATGTTATGACCAGGATTCAGAAAAGAAGGGATAAGATGCAAAACAACTATGCATTAAATCATATATGCCCTAATGCAATGAGGAGACTAAACAAGTAAGTGATGCCTAAATAGTTATGCATTTTTCAACTTCTATATGTGCATTATTCTACTCTTATATGACCTATGTTGTATATGTTTTAGGGTTGTTGATCAGAGTAAGGGATGTCTTGTCACATGGTCTAGTGGTTCAAAATACTTGGTCTCAGTGATAGGGGTGGCTATGAAATGGTGGTTGATTTAGAAGCACATAAATGTACATGTAAAAAATGGGAGCTTTCAGGAATTCCATGCTACCATGTCTATGCATGCATTGCATGGGAATAAAAATTTGAACCTTACATCCACTCAAGTTACTCCAAGGATGCATTCTTAGCATGCTACAAGTATACAATTGATCCAATTTCTAGAGAACAAGAATGAACTGAGACAACCTACCCAAAACCCCTGCCACCAGATGTAAGGTCCCTACTAGGAGACCAAAAAAAAAGAAACAAGACTTCAGATGTACCACAAGCAGGGGCAACCACTTTGAAGAGACAAAACTGTTTTGTCAAGTGCAGTTACTGTTGTGAAGCTAACCACAACACAAGGACTTGTCCTGCAAAGGTATGAAGTGTCTTAAAATTGTTTCTAGTGTATTCAGCAAAAATTTATATTGTCTCTTTTTTTACACAGGCTGCAGATAAAGAAAGAGGTTGTGAGAAGGTTGTTAAGGCTAGGGTGAAAAATTCACAAGCAAAAGATGCTTCTATTACTGTAAAGGATGCTTCTACTACTGCAACAGGTCAAAAGGGAACAAATACTGATAAGGGGCCTAAGGAACAAGGTGAAAGTGGAACAAAATTTGATAAGAGACCAGGGAAGAAAGTAGAAGCTAGAGGAAGGGTTGCCAAAAATACTGCAACATCTCTCAAACTATCAAAACAAATCAATTCTTCAACAAAGAACCCTAAATTAAAACAAGGCAGTCAAGGTGGTGTGTTCACTGAGAAAATGAAGCCGACTACTGGGAGAAGCATACCTCTTGGTGTAGAACCTGAAAACTTTTGTTCTCAGAATACTGTCACAAGTTTTAGGAAATTGGAGCAAGCAAGAAAGGAGAGGAGAACAAAATTCACTCAAAATGCAGCCTGGAAATTGTAATTGAGCACCACTGAAACATTATATCTTAACTTTTGATGGATGCAACTGGATCATGTAATCTGGTTGCCTTTTGATGCCATATGTGGAGATGTTTAATGGACCAATATGTGCTTAGCTTTGGTGTTATGATGAAGTTGCTAAATTTTAACTTATATATGATGTGTTAATACATAATATACTTCATTATAAATGACGTACTAACCAAAATTCACAAATCACAGGAACAACAAAACAACTTCAACCTTAAACAAAGAACCCTTTCCATTAATCAAAATGAACACTTGAACATACACAAGTTCATAGACCACAAGAAATACAACATAAAATTAAAACCAAACTCATACATAGCAAACTAAAACTCCCATCTCTAATCTTCATCCCCTGAATCATTTTTAGATGAAATGTCATGCACATCTTCACCATTTTTGGATGAATTGTCATCTCGGTCTTCCACATTTTTAGATGAACTCTCATGTGGATCTTCACCATCTTCATCACTTGAACTTTCCCATAAGCCATACTTGGTTTTCAATTCAAAAATCTCAAGTTCATGAGTAATTTGCAGGGTGCTGATTTTCTTCATCAAATCGACAATCACAGATGTTGCACGAACGCCAAGACGAGATCTATCCACCTAGCGAATCCACAACCACCTTTCCACCTAATTGGACACTCTACCATCCTTCTTTCGGCATCCTTCTCGTACCAACATGTCTTCTCCACCATAACTTTATTGCAGTAACATAGATCTGGGTTAGGGTTTTCCATTTTTTGCAATTAAAAAATAATAGAAATCTAGGGTTTATAAGAGAAGATGAAGGATGTTATAATAGAGAAGAGGTAACTAGGTCTGCTACAAGAGAAAAGCCACTTTATAGTGAACAAAGAGACGTTAGATAATAGAATTCCACAAATACCCTCACGGCGTTAGTTTTTTTTTTACGAAAGTACACAAACTATAAAACTTTAGATAGTGTAGTATTGTCTTTGCAGAGTTTAGAACTTTATTATGGCAAGTGTTGGAAGCCCCAAACTGCAGGTACACAAAGTGCACTTTTCTCATATATATACATATATATATATATGGATCTTTTATATATAGATTGAGTGTATTATCTAGTCATTTGCCAGTTGCCACCTACTAAAATGTCATAGACTAGTGGAAGATATATAGTGTACATGTCAAAGTCAAAAAATTTCCGTCAAGTCAACAGTTAAGAAATTAACAACGGCCGTGTCATTACTGGCAGAGTGGTACATTAGAGACCCTGTTAACTACTATAGTGAATGAATTAATATACAGCGCTCACTTCAATGATCACTTTGATATTTAACTCATTTACATCGCATCATCTAATTAACAGCCTATGATCCAACCCCCAATATTTGTGTAACATGTGGCCATCTTCTAGGAGTATCTATTTATCCAAGTCAAAACGAGAAGCTACTTAAACGCACGTATTCTACTTCTTTTCTTCTTACTCTAATTCCAATTTCCTTTCAATTAGCTTTGTGATCAGTTACGTAAAACTAAAGCTTGTAGCAGTCTGAAAGTAGTTAATCATATTAGCATTATATGCCATTACCGCAAATAAACCAATAAATTCACAAACACGAAAACTCGAGAGGAGCGAAAATCAAAGGGTACCTGAACATTAAAGCTTTCTTCAACTTTTGTATAGGGTATCATAAACACATAAAATGCAGCAATTGATCCCAAAATCATATCATAACCTAAATTAATAACAACTAAAACTCATCAATTTTGCAAATAGTGTAATCACAGCGTAATTGTATATATAAAATATATACACACAGAAAATAATACCGTAAGTTTCCATGAATCTGCGGGCCATTTGTAGATGGACAGTGAAATTCTTCTTATCAGTTGTTACTACTTGCTACTGATTTCAGTTCTGTTTGGGTTCCTTATTTTAATAAAAATTATATTTTTATATTTTAATAAAAAGGCAAGTATTTATTGTAATATTAGATTTTATTTTCAAAAATAATAGAGTTTAATGGCCCTAAATTACATAACGTTATAAAAATAAAAAATATATAATACAGCATCATGTCTATTTTTTAAATACAGGAATGTACGTTATTATTACAAAAAATTTATTCAGTTTTTGTATTAAAATAACTTATATTTTTAAGTAATTTATCTAAAATCATTTTTCTCAAAATAATATATATTTATGTACTTATTTTCAGAAATAAATAATTTATTTTAGGAAATAAGTAGTAGAGTATTTTGTATAATGAATTAATGATCATAGACTAGTTTCGTTTCCGACCTATAAATTAAAACATATATATATATATAATTAAAAAACATAATAATTTTTTATTATTAATATCAATATTACCATACATTTTTGCATATATAATTGACAATTATTTTCATGATAACGAAGTTTAATAATTATATTTGAACATTTAATAATTGTAAATAAAAACAAATTAAATAAGTTTTTATTGATAAAGAATCCAAATATTATTTTATACAAGAATCATACTTTATCTCATGAATCAAGAAAACCCAAAAATATTAATTATTTTTAACCCTAAATATACAAATTTGTTATTAATAATAGATTACATGGTCAAATGTTTATGTATGAACAAAATGAAATCTAGAAACCAAGCGGGGATAGCTCAGTTGGGAGAGCGTCAGACTGAAGATCTGAAGGTCACGTGTTCGATCCACGTTCACCGCATTACATTTTTCTAATTTGTTTTTCCTTGATTTTTTACTACCTGGGAAAGACTCAAGAGCCTAATGATAATGGGCCAATAATGCATGAACATGTAGCCCAAATAAAGAGTGACCCAATTACCCAATATTCGTTTGGAATATTAGGGTTTATCATGTTCTTTACAAGCCATATATATATCTAAATATTTGCTTCTACTACTCACTGTTTATCTCATATCATTCATAAGCAGCAGCAGCTAATTTTATTTATCAAGAATAGAGATGGAGCAGACCTTTATCATGATTAAGCCTGATGGTGTTCAGAGAGGCTTGGTTAGTCTTCTTTTTTACTATTATTACTTATAAATTGTATGTATTTGTGTCTATTTTTATATGGGTATTGGATCTTGATTTTTCAAGTTGTTGGGTTTGTGGGATTTTGTTTTTTTTAGTTTAGATTAAAATCTGTGTATGTAGATGTCTATGTGTGTGTAATTTTTTTCTTTAGGTTGTTGGATTTGTTCATTCTTAGTTTTTATTTTTTTGGTTTTTCAAGAGTAAGGTTGTAATAATCTTGCTAAAAAGTTGTAATCTTGATGTTGTTTATGGTGGGATTTGATATAAAATGGTAGTCTATGTGGGTATTTTTTTCTTGGCGATATTGTTGATTTATTGATGAGATCTGCTATTTTAGTTGTTATTTTAAGAAATTGAAAACAAAAAAAGTTTAGATCTTTACTTGAGTGTTGAAATTTTTGCTTAAAATTTTAATTGAAGTTGATTAAATGATTAATCAGTAATTTTTGAGCTTGTAGATGTATCAGTTATGTTGTGTGATAGTGTATCTTAAGGTATTATTATGTCGCAGGTTGGTGAAATCATTAGCAGGTTTGAGAAGAAGGGTTTCACTTTGAAAGGTACCTCTTTTAGATGTTGATTATCTTTTGTATGGTCATTATTATTGTTTGGTGATTAGTATTATTGACCAAAGTGATTTTTGTTAATTTTATTGAAGTTCAAGGACCCGCGAGATGATTTTCACTCTTGTAGTTTTATTAGCTTTGATATGGTGGTTTCAACTAATTGATATGATTTGATTGTTCTCTGAAAACATAATTATTTTATGTAATTGTAAAGTAAAGGACAATATAAAACATGATTATGACTAACCTAACAAATGTTACAATTTCAACTAGTTCCACGAACAACTTTGCTCCAGTGATAGCTTGTACTTCTCTATGATCACCAAAAATGTAGCACTTCTCTTAATATCAAAAGATATTGAATTTAAGAGGTTGTCAAATCATGTCTATAAGAAAATACTTGTATTCATAAATTCATTACACCTTGATATCTTGGTCAGGCTGCAACTGCTGAGTGCTGATTAGCATTAATATTTTTGAAAGTATATTTGTTTCATTTCAGTAACTCATTTGCATAAATTATGCTTCTTGTTAGGTTTGAAGCTCATTACTGTGGATCAGGCTTTTGCCGAGAAGCACTATGCTGATCTCTCTGCAAAATCCTTTTTCCGTGGGTTGGTCGAATACATTGTATCTGGCCCTGTGTGCGCAATGGTTTGGGAGGGTAAAAATGTAGTTACAACTGGCCGAAAGATTATTGGTGCAACAAACCCAGCTGAGTCTGCTCCTGGCACCATCCGTGGTGATTTTGCTATTGACATTGGCAGGTACAACCTGTTTTAAGTGTTTCTATATTCATAGTTTTTGTATCTTATATATATATAGGTAGTGTTGTTTATGTATGCATATCACAACAAATTCCTGTTCGGAAATTGTGCTAAAAGTCATTATGGATGTGCAGGAATGTCATCCATGGTAGTGATGCAGTTGAGAGCGCAAGAAAAGAAATCGCTCTCTGGTTCCCGGAGGGCATTGCAGAATGGCAGAGCAGCCTTCACTCCTGGATCTATGAATGAACTTCTTCACTCTAATCTTAAAAATATGAGTTGTGGTTTTGTGATGTACTATTCTACCTTTTGGGGGTATGCATAATTTTGACTTTGATGACTTTTCTAGCATCCTAAATGTTTTATGTATGCTGATGAAATTTATAGCTACTATGGTTGCTTTGCTCATTGATGATGCTAGACATATATGAAATCTGTTTCATATTATATTTTGTTTTGAAGTTTTTCTTTTACGATATGATATATATATATATATATATATATATATATATATATATATATATATATATATATATATACATGGGGAATGCTCAAAAGAAAATCATGTTTTGGAGAAAATTTAAGGTACTTTTATCAACCATTGATTTGTAAATAATCTAACGGTTGATATTGACTGAATCAATTATTTATATACGATAATAAATGTAGATCATCTTTTAATATACTTAACATATATAATTTTTTTAAATCAGGCATGTACACATCTCATATCATCTCTCTCCTGTCTTTATTAAGACTCTATTAATTATTTTTATTTAAATTTTATAAATTATTCGATCATATTCAGTTTTATAATAATTATTTTAATAATTATAAAAAGTAAAATTTTATTACAACATATTAAAAATATTGAGATTTCACTGTCTCACGCGCTAAATATACTTTAAATATAATTTTATTATTAATATAAGAATTCTATTATTTAGTAGAATACTTAGGGAAATAATTAGTAGAATATTTTGTGGAATTTTAATATTTTAGTAGAAAATGTAGTAGAAACTTAATATTTTAGTAGAAAATATAGTAGAATCTTATTATAAGTAGAGTTGAATATTTAGTGAAACTTAATATCTTAGTAGAAAACGTAGTAGAATCTTAAAAATATTACAATAATATATATATATGAGGCCTAGCTAGAAGCCTAGAAGGCATCTGATCATCAAGATTATGACTTTAGAAAGGCGTTTTTATATAAAAATGCGGCCTCTGCTTGTATTTGCAAATTTAGAGTTGAACATACAAATGAATTGAACAAAAAACTTTATGCCTGTGTGGGGGAAGTTGAAATTCTAGATTTGATCAATGACATGTTTGGTAATCCTAAAAATTTGGATTTAGATTTGTACAAATATGATAATTTGAAATGACAATTCAAATCCTGTCATTTGAAATCTTATTTATAATTATTAATTTTTATTGATTGTATTTGATTAAAAAATTCACGCAGAGTTGATATATAATTAAAAATATATAAGAAAATTCAACATAATTCATAAATTTTTATAATTCATCAGTGTTGATAAGTTTTTGAACATTTCTACATTTTAATTGATTAATAATAATTCATATTGAATATTTCTGGATTTTAAATCACTAATTAAAATTATGATTGAATATCCCCGAATTTTAAAGTACAATTTTTAAAATATAAAAAAATACTATAAAATTCGGATGGAATACACCCCGTATATTTTACGGTTTTTCTCCCAAAATATTATATAACTGTTTCTGAAATAGGGCAGTAATCTATTAAAATATTCAAAAACGTGCCCCCTTGGTTTTGACAAATGCTATTCATTTTTCACTATGCAAGGGGTTTAATTTAGTTGCTATTTTCTTGGTTGGAGAGAAATATAGTGAAATGTTGATGCAGGATAGGTTCTGAATCCGATTAAATGTTGATGCAGGATAGGTTCTGAATCCGATTAAATGTTGATGCAGGATAGGTTCTGAATCCGATTACTCAATAGTAATGTTTTGCTTGGATAAAAAAGAAAGAAATTTGACAGTTCTACTACATTATGTTCGAATATTTGTTTCTTTATAATAACTAGCTTATATCTGATGCTATGCAATCGAATTGTTTTAATATCTTCTTTATATAATTTAAATATACTAGATTTTAATTCGTGCGATACACGGATATTTTATTTTACTAATTAAATTATTTATTTTAAAATTACTAATATTTTTATAATTTTAAATTTTTTTAATATATTATAATTATATTGGTTTTTTAACTTATTTAAATTATATAACTTTACATCAACTGAATTAAATAGAAATAAGAAAATTATAAAATATTAAAAATAAAGAAGCATATCGCACAAAATATAAATTTATATTATTAATACATAAATATGTACAATTTTGTGATTCGAAATATTATGAATATGATTTTTTAATATATCAAACAAATGTATAATATATTTAAGATTATACTGTTATGTTTATTTTACACAAAATTTAATAGATATTATGATATATGATAATATATATATATATATATATATATATATATATATATATATATATATGTATGTATATATGTATCTCTTAATAATATGATAATATAATTATTAATTTGGATAAGTTTTTTTATCTAATTAGATTTTCAGTAGTATAATATAAATTACAATTTATAAATAATTGTATAACATATATAATTTAAATTTTACAGTAATAAATAATAGATGTTACTATATTAATAATGAGATTTAAACTTTATGTTAATATTAAAAAATAAAACAATACCTAGCAATTACCGTTTAATAATTTTTATATCCCACAACTGATATATGACAGGTTTTTTATTGAATCAAACATTTGTTCTCATATATATTATATTCCGTGCGATGTATGAATCAAATTATTTTAATATCTTCTTTATATAATTTAAATATACTAGATTTTAACCCGTTCGGTGAATGGATATTTTGTTTTATTAATTAAATTATTTATTTTAAAATTACTAATATTTTTATAATTTAAAAAATTTTAATATATTATAATTATATTATTTTTTTAACTTATTTAAATTATATATTTTTACATCAACTGAATTAAATATAAATAAGAAAATTATAGGATATTAAAAATAAATATGCATATCGTACAAAATATAAATTTATATTATTAATACATAAATATGTATAATTTTGTGATTCGAAATATTATGAACATGATTTTTTAATATATCAAATAAATGTTTAATATTTTAAGATTATACATGTTAAATTTAAATATATTTTTGATAAGATCCATGTTATGTTTATTTTATACAAGTCATTTTGACATATTACAATTGCAAGTTGTACATCTCGTCGACATGTTACACGTTACAAGGCTGCGATATGTCATATATTATGACTACAGGTTTCATTGATATGGTACATGTCACACTCACGAATCTCGAATATATATTGTGAGCTACGTATATTCATCTACGTATTTCAACTACAAGTTGAAACAATTACAATTTACGAGCTACACTTATGAATCAAGTATTATGATCGTGACACACGTGTCTCATGACAGTGGCCTTCCAACATCTTTTACATTACGACATCAAGACTTAATAATCCCTATTACGTACTGCAATTACAAACCTCGACTACATATCACGTGTTACATCGACAAGTTATGAATTACATGTGACGAGTTACAATTCACACCCGACAAATTACACCTAACGAAATACATATTACAAGTTGTCAACTACACGCGACAAATAACATATTTGGCATATTACGATGACGAACTAAGGAATCACATGAACTTGTCAACAAGCCATTTATACCAGAATTTTATTGGTTATATGTCTCCACCCAATAAAATTAGGTGTAACTTGTCATATTCGACATGAAGAAGAATTTTATTGGTTATATGTCAGACGTCAACATTCAGATGCCGACATCAAGACAGGACGGAGGCAGTGGCGTCCGACGACAACTCAACAGCAGCCAGGCTTAGTCATCAATTGTCCTGAAAAATAGAAGGGGATAACAATCTTATCCCCAAAAGATAGGATCATGGAGGATATGGCTCCTACAATTCAGGCACGTGTTGAAGAGGCTAAGAGTGATTATATATCATCAAATTACAATATAAGATATACACAAGTTATTACTCCTTCATAACTCAGCCCTGACACACATACACAAGACTTGACGACTACAAAGTGTACTGATGGGCACCGACGACAACAGGACTAAGTCTACCCGTCAACCAACAACTCCTAAAATATAGGAAATAAGATATCAATTATCCCTATAATAGTGGATCGTGGTGAGCAAGTATCTCCACCAAAATAGGATCGTGGAAAGAGTTCTAGCAGCTATAAATATATCCCAAAGTGAAGATGAAAAGGAACTCTTGGCCTCTAACTCATCTACAACACAACCACTGCTACACAATACGATACACATTTTCATAAAACTAGAAGGCTAAACCTATTTTCTGATTCTAGGGCTAAACCTACTTTCTGATTTTAGGGATAAACCTACATCATCTCTTGGCCACCATTTTATACAACGCTGCTACTAAACCATACATCCATTGCATTACCCTACATCTCATTTAAAAGAGTTGCCACTTCTATCACCACATTATACATACATATATATATATACACAGTTGACGAGTAACATACGTATAGCCGACGAATAACATATATATTGCTAACGAGTAGATACACAGAGCCGACGAATACAAACTGCAGTGGATGAGAAGACTTTATGTACTTGTTTTCTTATTCAAATCACTTGTACTTCATCTCAATTACAATTATAGTGGATAACTTTGACTGGGTCACTCCCACCTGCGGTTTTTAACCTTGTTCAAGGGGTTTTCTGTGTCACCAAAATTGTTTGCGTTCTTGTTCTTTACTTTACTTTTTTACGCTTGTCTTACTACTTTTTTACTTGTCCTTCAAACACGAAATCGATTAGACTTACATATTAACTCTACAAAATTTGGCTAAAACAATCATATTAAAAATGAGTTGGTTTATATAATTGAACTCTAACTATGATAAATCTAACTCTAAGAGTGGATTTGATATTGAGTCGTATAATTTTCAAACAGAATTTCTCCTTATAAGTTGCAGTCTTGCTGCTACAAATTACAAACACACAAGGACATTACACTATTTATCTAAGATTTGTTTAAATGACAAGCATTCACTAATTTATGCGTGCATTCCGTAGAAACATCCGTCAAACACAAAACAGTTTGTAAATCATTACAAGAATCCTTAAGGTTCTGAACCTACAGTTCTAGTTGCACAATGCCTGGTAAGAAAACTTACACTCTTGAAGATAATAACAGGGTCAAACAAGAAGTAATAGCTCTGGCACTTGGATGAAGTTAAATTTTTATCTATCCTTCCAGAAAGTAAAATCTGTGAATTAGAGCATGATTCTTTGACTGCCAACTTTTCATGCCAAATGGGATGAAGACTAAACAGTGTATCAGATGTTAACAGGTGGTATGTGGTTTGAGAGCCATCTTTTCGTACTGGATTGTCACACACTACAACATCATCTAACGAGAAGGTTATATGACGGCAAATCCTCAAGCTTTGTAATGTCTTCATGCAGAAGCTCCTCTTCCAGACGACGACGGGTAGATTTCATCACTGCCTGTATTAAGTTAGACATACTGTTAGCGAACACAATTCAGAAGGCGAAGACATATAACAACGTTTAATTATAATACATCTACTTCATTTTAGAAGAAACAATACTAGTTGCCCAGGCAGAATTTAAAAATCAAAGTTGGATTATTACAGTTGGCTAGCACTCGCAGAGTAAATGATATATAAATGACTAAAGTCCCTGTTTGATGCTCTAAAAAATTTCGTATTTGAGGTTCCTTACAGTTATATTTTCTCCCTCCTGCTCTTAGACCCACAACAGATGAGGTTTTAATTGCTCGATAAATTATTATTATATCTAATCATTGCCAGTGTCCTTGAGCGCAAAAGTTTGGATTGTGTATACCGGAACAGAAACTTGTGAAGAGTTGGGCCCTATTATCTGACTACATTGATAATGTCAATAAGCATTGTATACGGAAATATGCAGACATGAATTTATGAGCACACGAATAAGTTGCTTTTACATGTCACAATACTGATACTGTATTTCTGATTAAGGAACCATACATTAAAGTCCATGTATGAAGCCCGCATTTCAAGCCACTGCTGATCCATCAGCTTGAAGGTTATGCAGTAAAGAAGGTCAAATGCATAATCCTTTTCTGCCGGAATGAAAATTATCAGTTAGAAATATCATGTATACAACAATATCTTCGAACATAGAACTAAAGATGAGCTGAAGTACAAATCTAGTATTACTATAAGATAAAATAAAAAAATAGAAATCCCGTCATATTTAAACCATATTTGCATGGTCATAGGGATTTGTAGATTACAAATTTGATATTCAATTTTATATAGGTACAATATAAGTACCTGCAAGAAACTTCAAAAAGGTAGCTCCCACTAATGTCCGCGGCTTAACTGCAAAATTTTTAGCACGGAATTAGATAGACGCGTCAAAGTAATATAAATTGACCAGCGTGTATATAAATTTAGAGGCCAAAAAGTTCCAGAGAACCCTAATGCTTTAGAAAACCCATTGCTCTAGTTTGGTACACATACACAGCCAATTCTCCTAAACCTGTGGTGTCAGGAGAAAATCCTAATGTATGCCATGCATATTCACATATATCTATATAAATATAGGAGACACAGTTTGATGATTCGTAGCTACATTGTAGTAGCAGGAGTTAAATGCAAAGGTCAACAGTGAGGTAGGAACACAATAAAAACTATTGAAACAAAGCTCATTAACTGCAGAAAAAATATTAGATACATTATTCAATTTAAGATAACATTAACTTATACAAACCTTCTGATATAAAGTAGAAAACCAACAATGGGAAAATAGAAGCTTTTATTACTCGACTAGTCGACTGCATCAAACAGACTAATAAAAAACTAAAAAAGAAACCCTCAGAATTTAAGATGACAATCCTTCAACTATTTAGAAAAAAAATGGAGAAGAAAACCACAGACCAGCTTCAAGATCAAGCATCTGAATAAGCATAAATGTGATGTTAACACCAGCTACAGCAAATGGGTATTCCCACATAGCCCTATCGCCTTCTTGCTTTCGGAGAAGAACCTGGAATGATTTCTGAAAACAATATATTGCAAAAAATGATGACATACCGAGAAGACACATGGTTCATTACCATGATAGACCCAATAAGAAGACAGCAAACATTCATCATTTGGGTACAGGTAGATAAAAGTAACAACTTATATATAGCCCAATATACATAATTAAAACACAGAGCTAAAAAAATATTGATTCAATGTGCACAAAAAACACAAGTGAAGAGCCTTCCAGGCTTCCACTACAATAAAACCCTTTATATACAGTGCGGCTGACTTCAGATTCTATTAATTTGGAGAGTCATGAATATAAATTATTGCCAAATTTGCACACCACAAGGATATTGAGAGTTATGAAGAGAATACCATACACATACACCTTACCTCACCAAAAGTTGACTTGCAGGTGAAATTGCATGGAAATTCATGATGCATACAGGAAAGAAATTCAGATTAAGCCTTTCCGTTTCGCTAATTTTTTATCAGAATAAGAAGAAAAAAATCAAATTTCAATTCCATTTGTGATGAGAAGTATCTCTTGCTGAGTTCACAATTACATGAATCACATCCTGACTTGGTTTAAAAAATAAATGTAAAATATGTTTTCGGTGGAAAATTACATACAATAATTTGATTACAAAACTATAAATTACGGTTTCTTTCATTTTTCCCTTAAGAGCAAGAAACTAGAGTCAATGAAGTACCTAACCAGTCAGAATGATGTAGAAACAGTGATTAGATCAATAATGAAGAAGATTGTTTATAAAAAAGGCAAAAGACCTATACTGACTCAAATTATCTCTAGCTGATTAGATATATATACAAATATATGAACCCACACAATCATACATGAGATTGCCATTCAATTTTTGGAGTATACATGAACACATGTGATCATAAATGAAATTGCTGCTAAATTTTTGGAGTCTATATGAACACATGCAAGCATACATGAAATTGCCACAAATTTTTGGAATACAACAGGGAGAAGGATCAGCAGAGTCCAGGAAAAAGAAGACTACAGGTAAAACATTGTCCAGGTAAAGAGCTTTCAGACATAAAAGAAATAGATCTATATTCTTATGTACTATACCATGTCCAGGTTAGATTTTAGAAGAATTTTTCAGCGAGTATCTGCTTATTACCCACTCGGCCCTCTACATTTTATGATTAAGAAATTAGGATTTTTGTGAGCAATTGGAAAGGAAGATTTCAGTTTATGACGTCACTTATAGTTAAATTGAAACTTTGACTTAATTCGTTGTCGGGAGAATCAACTAGATACTGATGGAGTATCCTTTAGTTTGTTGACTAATTTTATTGCAAGGATGTGTAAGTATATCTTGCTTTCACTTTATAAATCATGGTGTTTGTGCACATAGTAAGTTCCAGATACTTTTTTCTTTTGTCCTGTTATCAAGTGGCTGCCTTGTCTCGCATCATATGCAAGAACAACAATATAGAGGAAGAGAGATAACATTCATAGAACTGGTCTTACCGGAAAATGCCTAGCAAAATACAACAAATTCTCTAATGATATATAGCCACCGCCTCTGCCAAAAAAACAAAATCAACAATTTTAAAAGAAAACCTAGGATATACAGTGAAGTTGAAAAAAACTCCAAAACGAATCAATGCTGAGAAAAGAAAAAGAGGTTTCTGCACCTAAAGTCTGTGGATGGATCTTTTCCTTGCCACCCCATTTCCTTCCACTGCTCAGATACCAAATCATGAAGCTCTTCTTCTGGGAAGGCAGCATCCCATAATGCCCTTAAAGCTTCCTACAAAAATGAAGTAAATAAATTAAACATGAGAAATCTGAAATAGGTGTCAGCTGGCATAATTAAACAAGCATGAGCCAGACAATGAGACAAATGAAAGATCTAAAACTTGCACTTTTCTTCTTTCCCCTAAACATGTATTTCTCTCCTTAAAAACTTGCAAGTGTACAAGCTATATAAATCAAGACAATTAGCACCTGATGTTCAGGGAGAGACGTATCATATGGCACATCAATACGACTCTGTAGTCTTTGTAAGCAGTCCTCCTGACAGCAATGCAGATTAAACAAGGCATTAGTGAGAAAAATGCACGTGAAATGAATCTCCAGAAAGAGAAGAAGGAAAGCCTGGTAAAAATTAACTTAGTTTGTGTACAGTTTTTAGTATCAAAAAATTCTACATGTCAGGCAGTCCAAGTATAATATTTTCTTTCTTAGAACATTTCTCAATCATATGTTTATTCTGTGCTCATCCATATGAACCATAAATGGACTTCCATCTATATTTACATATGTTGTAGCTGACCTGTCCCCAACTACCCATATGAACACGATAACAAACTAAGATTCAACCATGATGCAGATGTTTTCTACATATCATAACTTGCACCATATATCGACTCCCGCTGGCTTGCAGCGCCAAAGTCTCATTTGTATTTATGAAGTACCGTTTCTTCAAATATTTAATTTACCAAATATAATAGCACCATATTCCAGAAGCTACAATGACCAAGCTTTATACTTCACAATCCATAGCCTCTCTGCTGAATAATTTAACATATGAATTCTCTGACAAAATAGATAAGAGAGAGTAACTTTTCAAGATATTTTGAGTGAGCATCTTATGTGTGGAGCGAAAGTAAAAACAAGGGAGGTGAAAGCCAACTCCTTCTAGACAAAATAACAAGTGATTAGCTTAGAGAAACAACAATGAATCAAAAGTTAATTATGTTGGTCGAAATCTACACTGAAGACGATTACCCAGTAGAGCCAGCATCAATATTGATGCTGGAAAACATTAACAGCAATTTACGTACTGTATTTATTATATTCTAATGAGCATCTCTCATTTCAATCCAACCCGACCTTCAAAATTTGACAAAAGAGCATATATGATATACCTCAGCTGGGGTTAAATCAAACGATAAGCGAGAATCGCTGTCTCTTCTCTGAGCACAAACACATGACAGACCTTTTCCAAGCCATGCTGCTGATCCTGCTACAACCTCCGCTGGACAAACAACATAACAAACTTGCCTTAAAATCAGATTAAAGTATATACTGCTGTATGCAATTATCACTTAGTAATGAGTGAGAACTACAATTAATTTGCAAGATACAAAAATGTTATCAATTAAAATACCAAAACAAGAAAAAAAGAGGTCTGGTCCATCAGATTTAGTAAATATTGAAACATACAATAAAAAAAGTAAATACCTATACTCATAATACGATGTGTCTATATATGCGCATATGTCAACCAGCACTCAAAACTAGACTACCTACACGCTACATTATTCATCAACACTTCTTTTGGCATGTTCGACCAGAAAAAAAATTTGGAAACGATGTGGGACAAAAAGTATAAGTGTATAACTTTATCTAACTGATATATATACACACAAACAAACACATGCAGCATGATTGCGATAACCAACATAAAATAATGCACAGCGCACATATCAGAGTGTAAATTTGTTCAAGAGAACATAGAGTTCATGACAGAAGTCACTAGGAAGTTAAGAGATAGGTCTGATAAATTAAGATTCTTGCTTTCCTATATAGATTTAGCATATTGTAAATCGAAAACAATTGTACTAATATAGTATACACTATCAGCATTAATTCTTAACTTTTTTTCTTTTTTTTGAAATTTTGTAAGAATCCACAACAAGAATATAGAGAAACTTCAATTTTAAAATTGAAAGATGAATGTGATCTTAGGAACTTGATTTATCTGAGTTATCTGAAGAAAAAGTAATCAACACTTAGTGGTGTATATAGTCCTATGCCGATCACATGACAAGATGTGCAACAGCTCCCTTAAGTTATAATTTTATTGTAATAAATCGAGAATAACATAAAGTCAAAAGGCCCAAAACCAGATCCACAGAGATTTACAGACTGATTTTACTGGTTGTTCCACTCCAAATGTTTAAAACCCCAACTCCCTAAGTACCAAATATGTAACATCAATTAAACATTCTAAACAATAAAATAAAGTTTACACAAACTGCTAAATTATATTTCCTAATCCTTTCTCGGCAATACTCTCAATACCAGCTAATTAGAGCTAAAGCACATTTAGTTAGTGTTAAAAATCAGTTTTAAGGTCTCAAACTAGATACTCCCACGTCCAAACCTATATTGAAGCAATCACAAAGTCTAAGTAATGCCTCAACTGCCTAGGCCATCATAAGAGCTTCACTATGAAGTCGACAGAAGCAAATTCACTGCTGATAAATTTGAAACATCTAGTATGGGGAATGCCTAAAAAAGTACATAAAAACGTATACATTTACAAATCAAAATGAATCAAACGCCTAGTAATCGAAATTCATTTCAGCACAAAGATACAAATTCATAACTTATACATATACAATTTCAGTAACTTATAATGATGAAGTGTAGAAAAAATTAAGACTATCGAACAAGCAGCTAACTCACCACAAATATCAAAATAAGTAGGCATGAATACTATGTAAATGATCTAATCGATCAACAGGACAGATCCAAACTTGTACAAAATTACTCCTGAAGATAAAGACATATAAGCACGCATACAATATACACACAGCTCAAAAATAATTCAAATCACAAAAACACATATATTATACAATTCTCATAAACATCACCAGTATAATCTCTCTCTCTCATCTCTCTCCATCTCTCTCACCTCTCTCACTCTCTCTCCATCTCTCTCACTCTCTCTCCATCTCTCTCTGTCTCTCCATATACAAAAACAGATAAATTACATAGCGACGAGTACAAATACATATAAATACATATAAATTAAGGATGATGATATACCAGAAGATGAATGACAAGTATTTCCGCGATCAAAACCTTGAGAAATCCTCCGAACAGCGACGAACGATCCGCCACTACCTCGATCATCCATATCAAACACACACACACACACCTCTAATTCATATGCACACACACACACTCAAATTGATAAAAACAACAAAACTGTACGGAAACAGAATGAAAATGAACAACAATCTAATAGAATCAAATCGAAAATGCGGCGTGAAAATGATGAATGAGGAAGCTAGGGTTTCAAGATCTGTTATAGTAGTGCCATTGAAATGCTACGCAATCATTTCTGTGTGTATATGTGTACATATATGTGTGTGTGGAGCAGCAGAGAGAATGAGATTTTTGTAAAAAGAGGTTTATGACTATATTTTGTAGGGGCGTCCGAGCATGCGAAACAACTGATGGCATGAGGCGTTAAAAATGGCCCTAAATTGTAAATGGTCTTTGAATTTAAGTTTGATATTTTCAAAATCTAAACTTAATTAAGAAATTAATTAATTTTAAAATATTAAAATTAATTAAATTAGGATTCTAATTAGGATTTAGGGTCTACGGTTTAGGGTCTTTATCCTAAATCGTTAAACTTTCCATTACAAACTTATAAAATTAAATATTTAACTTTTAATTTAAGTTTAATATTTCTAAAACCAAATTAGAGAATTGATTAATCCTAAAATATTAAAAATGGTTAAATTATGTGTGTTTGGTTTTGGGATTATGTTATTATTATTATTTTATTAAAAGTAAAAAAAATAAATGATAAACGCTACACGATATAGTGTATAAGGCTAAAAATACACTAAATACTATACACAAAGTGACTAAAATAACCTTAAATGTTACACGATGTGACGTGTATGGTTAAAAAACACTAAACGCTCCTACATGATATAGCGTCTAGGCCAAGAATAAGAATAATTGACGCTACTCTATGTAGCGTTTCCGGATGATAGGTCATCTTCACAGATAGTGTCATTTTGAGCATTTGAATTAAAAATAGTGGCATCATTTCAGTATATAATAGATGTATGTATATTAAATTATCAACTCTGTTATACGGACGGACCAGCCGTTTGCCCATCACATTTAACTTATTATTAAATCGTTTGTTTAAAATTATTTTATAATCGTTTCCTAACAAAAAAATTGTGTAAATAATACAAATTTAAGTTTGACGAAACATATCTAATAAAAAAAATTATACAGTATAATAATTAATTTATATATATAATTTTAGTATTATACATAATATATTAATATAAATAATATATGTGTAATAGAAAATATAAGTACTATTTAATTCATTTCTGTAATTATAAAATTAAGGATGCGTTTAGAATTACTAATAGTAATATAACTTTTTTCTGAAAAACATGTAAAAATGTGTATGATAAATTTTGAAAACAATTTCCTGAAAAAGTTTTTTAGTTTATAAACGATTGTTTAAAGAAAGCATATCCTCTATAGTTAAAAAAAAAAAAAAAACTGACTTTTGTAGGAAATAATTATATGTTTCACTATCAAATTATCTTTAAAATATTATACTAAATAGTTATCTAATTTTTCTAAATATACATTTTTACCCGTATTTTTTTCCCATTACACTAATTTTAAACAACAATTTCAAATGGAATTATTTCATTTTTTGTATGATCGAAATCCAAACCAAATCAAGAAGAAAAATGAAAACTTCAATTTGATCGATTTCTTAACTTTCGACAAAAAAAAAAAAAAAAACTGCTGAACCATACTATCCATCTTGCCATCTTGGTATCTCTAATCTTATGTTTACCTTTTACTAAGAAAAGAAACTATCTGCTAAACACAATAAACCATCACATCTGCATCCAAAGGAAAAAGAATGGCTGAGGTACCCACAAAACTTAGAGAAATTGAGATGACATTCATTACTTAAGAGTGACTTCTCTTTAGTTGTGTTGAATGAAAGAAACTAGTAGTCACATGAGGTGTTTTGGCATGAATGGACCATAATAGAATGATGGGGACTCAGGGGAGGTGTTCATTTATTTAAATTTTTAATTGCACATTCAAATATTGGTCCTATCAATCTTTGTACTTTTTGAGTGTGGCTTAGTTTTATGATTATCAAAACCTCCAAATTCAAGACCCCACACCTATGGATCTCCGACAAGAGTGGAGCTCAAGGATTGATTTTCTACATTATTAATTTATGGTTTTTAATATTTTTAAACAATAAATTACAAAATTAATAACACACACATATATATGGTCTTTTTATTGGAAATTTAAAATATATATGTATGTACAATTTGTAAAATATTGTGAAATATATTATTTTACAAAAACAAATTTATAATATATATGTATATATGATCTCAAATATATTCAACAAGAAAACAGTCTATATATATATATTTATTTATTTATTTAAATTCAAGAAAGGTAATTGATATTCTTAACACTTGATAGTTATAATTTAAAGTTCATGGCAATGCACCTTTAGGTGGAAGCTTTCATGAAATCGTGTGGAACCATGTAGTCCCAACCCTAAATGTTTAAGGACCACCATTTGGAGCTTTCCTATTATTTTTCTATTAATCTCATAACACAACTTTATACTTAAAAAAGTTTTTTTCACATTGCTCCTCTTAATATAATGGACTTTATCGGACTTTTAGTTATTTGGAGTTGTGTGTATACATATGGAGAATAGCTTCATTCTAGGAAAATTTTTAATCCAAACAAATATATATTATAAAAAAATATTTAAATGGCACCAAAGTTATAAAAAAGAAAGAAATCATAAATCAATTATTTTAATTATATTATTGTAAAAATCGATCACCATGGAAATCGAATCAAATTTAACTCAAATACTCGAATATTTAAAATGAATACTCAAACTTCTGATAAATATACAAATTTCAGCAACACAATGGAATATTATTACATATAAATGTCCAACTTTTACAGTCTTGTTTAATAATATTGTTTGTGTGAGAATCTCTATTTGACTTGGAACTCAACGAAGAATATATTTTGGATGAACAAACATGTAACGTGCGTTGCCTACCTTATCACTAAATTAGGTAGAAAATATTTGGAGAACTTAAATTAATAAGCTCGAATCTAGTTGCAATGTTGTTGAACTACATAAAGTATACTATATTACATATTGAGTTTAGTACAGCGAATATACAGAAATATTACCCTGCGGATGTGCAGTTACAAAACATCGCTTATTATATTCTTGTAAATTACATTTTTTTTAAAGCAAATTGATTATTTCAGATACTTACATAACCACTTCACAGAGTGGGGCATTGGAAAATATCCACTGCTGACACAACTACTAAACCAGAGAATATTACATTTGATGGAGTCAAAAGATATGTGTTTGCATGTACACACACTAAGACATAGGTAAATTACATTTTTTGTATGTATTTTTTCCATCATATAATTTAAATTTTTTAAAATTTATTCGACAAAATCTTTTGTTATTTTAGAACTGTTCAACAGGGAGTTTTCATAAACTAATTTGATTTAGATTAGACAATTAAATTAATAACTAGTCATTTATAATTTTATAAATTTACAAATTGCTTATTAAATTATATTAAATAAAATTTTTAATGATATTTTTTTAAAAATTTATATTAAATTGCATAACATATTTAATTTATTGGTTAACATTAATTAATTTCATTTTCAAAAAGTCAAACAAAATTATAAATTATAAGATTGAGAGAATATATTTAATGTAACGTGGTACTAAATACTAATGTATGGGAAGTTGGGAACTAGCAACTGTGTAGATAGTTGATTGAAGTGCAGATCACAAATCATTATTTATACTCAAACTGTTGGTAGAGATTAAGCCGCACAAAACACGAGTTATAAATTATGAAGAACCTTGTAACCATGAATTAATCAAGCTAGATCCAACGGATTAGATTAATAAAATCAAGATTAATCGCTTTATTTGGCTGGACACAATCCTCTTCGTAATTACAGAGGAAGTGGATGCTAGGAGGGTAAATGAGTCATATTATTAGTAAGTTATTCAATTTTAATTTATAAAATATTCAAATTTGGTTTGACAATGATCGAGTCCAGCTCAAGTCTGAGTTATTCAAATATTTTATGGAGTTGAACTCGAATTTTAAATTATTTAACTCATAAAGTTCGCGAATCTAATCGATTTTATATTTATTTTATCTTATTTTATTTTTAAATCACTTTATATTTATTTTATTATTTACATTATATATAAAATATATGTTTAATCGAGTCGAATTCGAATTGAGATTTTTAAGAAGAAAAAATTCACGGTAGTGAAATTCTAATTTTTTTCTTTTTTATATGTTTTGTTGGATCTGGTGCGGTTCACACTGGTTTATCCAAAATAATTTTTATTTAATTTAGTTTTAAACTTTATTTTGTTTCATCGTCAACTGTTACGATTTGGCAACTTAAAGGTTTGAGTTTAACTGATGTGTGCTCTTGCTAATACATCACAAAAAACAGATATGAATCTTTAATTTTACAAAACCATTAGAAGAACGGACACAAGGGATTTTATAATAAAATTCATAATTTATCCTTATAATTGTTAACTAGTTTTAGGATTGTTTAAACTAGCCCTAAAAGGTATGCTCTAGGTGAAAGACCATATATGTTTTTGTTTTTTATTATTAACATGTTATTTTTATAAATATTTTATAAATTTATTAATAATTAACTAAGATGTGTATGAAATGCTATAAATTTGTAATCAGTGAATAAAACTCATTTTAAATTTGTCTAATTTTGATTCAAAATTTTTACAAGTGTACAAAATTCAAAGAAGAATCTGTATGATAAAAATTCGATTTATCCTAACATTTCATCAAATAGGTAATGTCTGATTATTTGTTACTAAACATATTTTTACTGCACGTGATGTTAAATTCAACGAAGAAGAGTTCCCAGGCTTTGTTTCGTCAAATTCTCCATCAAAAGAGGATTCCATTAATCCTTGTTGCAACGATTACAAAATTCCAGCACCTCAGCCTTCTAGGCCTTGTGTTACGAAACACAAAGATTTTGTAACATCAGATGACGTTCATGTACCAAGTTTTCGTGGTCTAAGATTCTGAATTTTCAGCTCCTGCTCCAGATGTGTCTTTGCCGGGATCTAATGTTTCTGTTCCACAAGTTGCACTATCAATTACTCCAACTAATACGCATCAAATACAAAGCAAGACTCGTAGCCAAGGGCTTGCAACTACAACTTGAGAGGTAAGATGAATTCAGA
Organism: Oenanthe sinensis; assembly: GCA_028671895.1. Lineage (NCBI taxonomy): Eukaryota > Viridiplantae > Streptophyta > Magnoliopsida > Apiales > Apiaceae > Oenanthe > Oenanthe sinensis. The sequence continues at coordinate 2,371,840 of CM053808.1, forward strand.
ATCTGCTGTCCGAGCTAGGAGTTACTAATTCCCCTGTCTTTCATTGGGGTGACAAATGAAACATATATATCTCTATTGATATTCACTTTGTGCGTCATATCGTCTCTAAAGGCCTGCTTACTGTCTCCCACAAAGATCAATTACCTGACTTACTCACAAAACCTCTGCATAAAACTCTTGCGCTCCCAAATTTATATCATTCTCTTTTAGTAATTACTTAATAATTTATAAACATGGATTCTTTTTCATAAATTCTATATATTAATGATAAATAATATTGAATCGGATTAAATAATAAATTTCTAAATTAGTAATGTTATGGTGTCAGATTAAAATCATATATTTTCATCCTATTAATATTTGATTGGAACTCTATTAAAATTATAAGCTATTACTTAAATAAAATTCTGCTAAATTATAATATAATATTAATATTATAATCCAGAAAATATTCAATTATAACTACTATAAATTATTTAAACCAATTAATACAACTAAAATATAGCAATTATGAGAAGAAGAATAATAAAATCATTAAAATATAAATAAATAAATTATAAATATGAAAAAGTCACACATTAATCAATTTGAAAGAAGGTTCCATCAGAATAATTATTTAATCTCGCCCTGTGCAAGTCTTTGTAAAATTTATGAAATTCACAATTTTTTCCCGCTAAAAATATGAAATTGACAATTGAAGATACCGGCGTAGATATACTTATCTTCTAAAGTTTCTTACGTTTACACTGTATTCCCAAATTTTTTGTTGAAGAAAATAATGGAAGATGAGAGAAAATTTTGAAAAAAAAAGTATGGTTCCCTTCCTTTAAAAATATGTGAGAGTTTCTCTAGCGATTATCAAGGAATTTATTTAAAAAATTTCTATTAATTTTTTTCGTTCTCTTTTCTTCACTCCTCTTCTAATTCTAACCTGGAGCGTAAATAGCTAATCAAATGACTACTAACATGTTGACATACTAGTGGACTCGTAACTTATTAATCTTGGGTGATTTGAGGGACCAAAGTGCTGAAGAAAAAAGTGACTTTCCTTTATACAATATAATGTGACCGTTTGGAGTTCTTTAAATTTATTAAAATAAGTAATTTATTTTATTTTTATTTTGTTACATATTTTTATATTTTATTTAAAGATAAATATTTATTTTAGAATTTTAAAATCAAATATTATCTTCAAAATAAAAAATAAATTACTTATTTTCAGAAAAAGTACATATATATCTACTTTTTTTCCGGAAACAATGGCTTATTTCCGGAAAAAATGGGTTGCCAAACTGGACCAATATTAAACTAAATTATAAAAAGTGATGGGGCATTTTATGCTAAACACTTTATACAATAATACCTCAAACCTTTATTCTTCACTTTACAAGGGTGGTTTAATGGATCGCAAAGAGAGGTTGATGCATGAGTTGGTTTGGTTGGTTTTCTTTTTTATTTATAAAAATTAAATTCTAATGTGTTTCAAATTATTTTTAACGTTTTGAAATATAATATAAATTATTGAATTTTGGTTTTTTATATATTCAGGCAAAATTGATTGAAATACGATATCTCAAAATAGAAACAAATTCTACATTTTGTCACACGTTATATTATAATTATATAATGTAATAAATATGATATATATGAATTTTAGATTAAATTTAAATTGAGTTCGAGTTTGAATCAGTTCCAGTTTAAAAATATTTAAAAAAATTATGGTTCACAAAAAGTTCTAAATCCTAAAAGGTTTGTATGATTTGTTAAATCATCAGTATTTTAAAAATTACAAACTTTTAAAAAATAATTTACTTGAAACTTATGTTCTCTAACAATATTTTTTTTCAAGGTCATTATAAATATTATAAATAGGGGAAAAGATATCTAAAATTAATTTTAGATAACTTTTCTGAAGTTACTAGGTATAAAAAGTGGATGACATTTTTGTAGTAATAGAATATACCCCCTTATATTTATAAAAATAATATTGATATTATATTATGATAGATGTTAACTTTATATAATTAACTAAAGTTAATTTTAGGATCATTAATCTCTTATAAATAATAGGTTATAATAATTTATATAATGTTTTGGATCAACTCCAGCAGTATAGAAAATAAAAACAATTATTTTATTAATAAAAATGAAATAAAAATTTAAAATGTCCAAGAAATATTTATTATTTTTATTTAGAAAAATTTAAAAATAATTTATAAAATTTTACAATCAATACACTTTAAAATATGTATTTACAAATAAAAATATACAAATAATTAGAGACCGAGGTCACGGAGCGAATACTAGTAAAAATGTCGGGTTGTCGGTCTTTAATAGCATTCGAAGATTCCCATTAGTAATTGGGCTTGGATTTTAATAAATTTAGAATTTTGGGCGAACTGGAAAGTAATCGGGCTTTAATTTTAATAAATAATAGGTTGTTTGTTCGATTAAAATACAGGTAAAGTTTTCAAATTAGTTGGTAAAAAACAAAAGAGGCTTTTTCTAATAAATTATTAAATTTTAATATGTTGTGTTGAGTAAAATTCAGTTGAGACCATCATTTTAGTGGAGACCGAGTCGTCCATTTCAGTCTAATACAATACAATGGCTGTTAATTATAAAAAAATATTTTTTAATTCTCAGTCAAAATTGATTACAAAAAGTCAAATAAGACAGTTAATTTGGGATATAGGAAGTATTATTAAAAATATATCTAACTTATTTTATTATGTAATTTTTGAAAATTTAAAATTATATAAAATAATATATATTTTTTAATTAAAATTTAATCAATATAACAGATATAATTATGAACCACCCTCCAAACAATACCCACGAGGCCACGACAATAAATGGCCATATACTTGACATAAAACAACATAGATTTACTCAAACGTTACATTCCAAACTCCCCCAACGGCTAGTTCACTAGTACTACTACACTTGCTCTTTAACTCCTACTATCCTTTCCCACACAACAAAACCAAAAAAAATTCAGCAAAAAATAAAAATGTCGAAACAAAAGCACGAAGAAGAAGAGTTTCTCCGAGGAGACCGCGGTGGAGCAGTGATGGTGGTGGAATATCTACAATCCATAATGTCTAAGCAACTTCTTGGTAAATTTCCAGACAATTCTGCATTTGATTTTGACTATACACAAAGCTCAATTTGGTCACCTCTGATTCAACGTCGCGACGATCATGATTTGGATATTGAGTTATTAAGTAAATCACTGTCTTCGTCGTTTTCTCCAACTGTACTGAAAAGGAAGTTGAATTATAATGAGGACGATTGTGATGAAATGTTGGAGGATGAGAGTAGTGGCAAGTGTATTACTACTACTGTCAGTATCAAGAAACTAACTGCTAGTTTTAAGAAAAAGATTGGCATAAATGTGTTCGATAGTTTTAAGATTTATCGCGATACGAAGATGAAGAAGAGGATTAGTAAAAAAGGGTTTGGTTTCTCTCCAAATCCTAGAAAGGTATGCTCATCAAATTGGTACATTGTTTTTGTATTAAGAAAAAGGGTTGTATCAACTAACACACCCACACAAGTGCACATAGTACATGTACTTATGCAGTTATGTGTGTACAAATTTTTATATGACAATGATAATGAACTGCAGGGATGGGCCAAGATGCTGAAAGCAGCCTCAGGACATTTCAAGAGGACAAGCAAGAAGAAAGATAATTGCAATGCAACTCAGTTGAAGTTTTCACACAAGTACTTGGGATATTTAAATGACTGAAAGCTAGTGTTTTCTTCCTCTTGGACTGAGCCAGGCTGCCATTGTTTTAGTTTCTTAACTTGTCAATTACAGCTCTGTTAGTAATGCAATTTTAATTATTCATTTACATTCATTGTATTATTCGATTATATGTGCAATATTTATTTTATTATATCATGAATAAAAAGAATCATCATCTCTCACAAGAGTTTAGATATCTCGCACACCCATGTTTAATATCATAAGTGATTTTTCTTTTAGAGAAACAATCAATTACAAATGTTTAAATAACTCGCACAGTGGCACACCCATTTGGCCATTTTAACATCTCGACTTCATCGATTTATTATAAACATCATGATGATATATTGTAATCAAGAGTAAGGACCAGGTTAGAGTGTATTGAACAGGTATGGCCAAATTTGAAATATAATCTCACAAATAAATTTATGCTACTAAACTAGACCAGCTAGCATCTCACTAGGCAATAATTTGCATCATAATCTAGTTGGTTACCGCATTGTTAAATCCCTACCCGAAGGCATATCACCATGATATAGACTATCTCTGAACAAAAAACACAGAACAAACTCTGCATCGAAGAAAAGAGAATCCGACTAGTCAATTTCATGTGCAAATTAGCTTTCAACAAGTATCACATACTGTAAGTAGTTGCTGACAAATGTGTGCTGTAGATCTATAATATTAGAAATAGCATTCTTAACATCCGTAGAATACCACTCCTTACCCAAGACCAACTCCTCTTTCATCAATAGACTTTTATCACCAAGAGTACAAAACTGGCAGTACTGACAGTAATAAATTTGAACTCACACCTAAATAATAAGCATCACCTTTGTAAAACATCAAGCACAAAGTACAGATCATAGAGTAATAGAAGTTATACTCGCACCTAAAGAATAATCCTGTAGATTACATGGAACCTTCGGTACCAAAATAAAATACAATATCATTAATCCAAGTTAGCTGAAGAAAAGGAAATAATAAAACGATAGACACTCCTCATAGAATCTGTTACATTTTATAATTGAGAACTTCCACCAACAAACTTTGAGGTCCTAGAAGGTCAACAGTTTGATCCAGTCTAAATAGGCTTGATTTTGAAATGGAGTGAAATGAGAGAGAACACAAAGCACTTCAAGTCCTGCACCAATATAAAAGCAGCCACATAAATTAGGACAGTGAACAGTCAGAAAATATCAAATTTGTAAAGAAACAATCATGTACCTTGATATATAAATTAACAGTATGAAGTGAACAACTGTTACTATGAGAACACATCCAGCTTATTAGGATAAATCAGTGATGTCAGTTCAGGAAAGTGATTTTGTGTACAAAAACAAATGCTTTTCTCCTAACATCCACGGATGCATAATTATATATTTTCAATGAGGTTAGTGTAGAGACCAGAGAAAACAGACTTGGTACGATTACACCAACTAGTGGATCCATATTCTTCAGTAGAAAATGCTGTAACACCAATTCTATATTTCGTAATAAAAGCAGGATAATCAGATTTCTCCCCGTTAAAATAAGTCAGTTACTACAGGTGGTGATGTATATTTTTCTATGTAGATCAGATTCACAGCGGAAAAGTAACTTTAGATTGCTTCTATAAAGAATTTAATCACCAAGAAACAAAACTAAATGATCGATTTGCTTAGATTGCTTAAAGAAATTAATCACCCATAAAGTAAACGAAATCTGGATAAGAAAGTTTAAAGGAATTAACCACCAACTCTCTAGGGTTTTGCAAGTATAAAACTCACGATTTTATTCATCAAATTTTTCTTTAAAAGATTACAATATATGGGTATATATAGGCAAGGAATATAACCTTAACCTAAAACAATTAGGATTCTCAATTAGATTCAAAAATCAGCTAGGAATTTGCTAATACTTGAACCCAAATCGGAAACCAATCAAAAGCCCAATCCAAATAGGAATTACATCAAAACCATATTCAACTAGAAAAATAAATCCTAAGTGCTTAAAACAAGAAAAACCCTTTCAAGTGAAAGGTAAAAACTTGCAAGCCAAAATTTATTTAATATAATTATCTAATAATAACCCCAACATAATAAATCAACCAATGTTGGCAATTAAGCTGATTATTGGGTTCACAATAGATTCCCATGAGATCAAATAGATCAACCATAATGCTCCTGCATCAGGTGGAAAGTTTACTAAATCTTTAACAATAAGATCTCCCTATAATATCTCCAGGTATGGTGTGTGCAACTCCAGCATAGCCTGCAGGCCCTGCACTCTAGAGACAGGCTTGGCAACAGATAGCAGATAGGCTGGCAACATAAAATAGACCCTGCAATTCTACCATTGGTTCATGTACTGGAACTTGAGTCCTAAAAGTTAGAGCTACAACTTTTTCCTGAATTGCTCTCTTTTCATATAGGAAAAGTACGAATTGTATTTACCAAACCCAGATTGTTTGACTCTGTTAACACTGTTCCTTCTTTTATCATATTATCTCCCCTATCATTACATTAAGAAGGATCACCCTTCTATACATATTCACGCCTAAAATCCTCAGATTCAAGAGCCCCATTTTCTCACTGTCGGTGAAGTCAAGAAAAGACACTAGTGACCAGTAATTTGCACACCAACTCTTTATGGAGTCGACCTTGACACAAAAAGAGGTATTGTTGGCCCCCAATTAAATCCATTGATGTTTTCAATTACATCAATTTTTTCACTCACTTCGACCTCACAACTCTACAAGGAAAGTGGAAAAACCCATTGGGTTCAAATCCAAATATACAGATATCCTCATGGCAAAACATAAGCAAGAAACAGCCACTTATTTCTGAATTCTAGTTGCCGTTTACCAAATAGAAACTGATTATTTTTCTAACGAGAATAAAGATAACAGGATAATAGCATGGTTATTCTATATATTATACTGTAATATTTACATGATCACATCCCATTTAAATTATATCACGACTTGATCAATCAAAACGAGCAAACCCTCATTGACAAAAAGGTATCACAAGACCAAACAGTGACAATTAAGATTGAACAAGATGAAAGTAATTACAGAAGGTGAGAAATTTCTCATAAGATAAGATAATAAAAGGTAATAGTAATACGAAACCGCACAATGGCAGTTGAGATGTGAAACAAACCTGAACAAGATAATAAAAAATACGAAGCCCTTCAGGGTCCTTGCTGGTCTGAACATCCATGAGTGATCCAATTTTTGATGTAGTGAAAGAAATATGCTCATTTCCCATGACAATTTCAAGCTCTTGCCTCCCAACGCGGTCAGGTTCTGGCCAGCTGCTATCATCTTCCTTCATGATCTAATCAAAATCATGTTTATAATAGAATTAGATGCTACACCAGAATCACAAGTCATAATTGCTGAAAATATAGAACAGAGAGAACAATGAACATACAATTGAAAATTTGATTTTTGCACAGCTAAAAAAAACCTTTTGAAGGCTGCTACGCCACTGATTAAAATTAACAGTATTTCAAATGTTTCAAAGTCATACACGCTGTTAAAGCATGATATAGTATGTGCGTTACATTTTTAACTCAATAATTCTGTAACTTGGTAGCCTAGCATGATATTAGAGTTCAGCAGTTCAGCGGTTCAAGTTCTTATATTTTTTCCCAATTCTATCACAATACTCGACTGAAAATTAGATAAAGAGGAGGAAATGTGATCAAAAGTTTGAAGAAATTAGATGTGAACAACGATGAAAGAAATTAATAAGCAGATGTTATCATCAGGTTTGTGGAGTATCCGAATAGGAGGGAGGATATGGGAAGTCATCTGCAGATTGGTGCGACTGAGCTCTTGTTTGGATTTGTAAGAATGGAATTGATAAAGAAAATAGATTCCACTCCACAATATAGTATAAATCTCAGCCCATTCTTGCAGCCAAACGGATCATCACTTCACTCTATAGTAGTATCATATTATACATTACTGAGCTGGTAGTGGTTATATAATAGCTTAAGCACGTACACTATGTCTGTCAAGTAGAAGAACTAATCCCACAGAGAATATGAATGAAGGTCCTTTTTACTATGTGACCAAAATAAATGTGTGAGAAGCATATGTTTTGAATTTTTATTAGGGAGATAACTCTCAAATATAGTTGAGGTAGATGAATGTTTCAGATTTACTTAAGAGATATCTCTATGCGTATCACACTGTATTGAGTTGATTTTTAAAATTGATCAGATATGTATTTCTCATAGATTTATTTGATGTGGTATTCAAAATCCTCACTCCTCACTCCCAAATTACGGCATTTTAGCCACTACTTGTATTTAGGGCATTTTATCTGCTGCATTCATATACTCCTTAAATGAACTAGAAGTTGATCCTAAATAAACATTCATAGCTTAATCCCTTAAACTACTCCCATAAACAAGTTTTAAATCACATATAACTTAATTTTTAAGACACCATTCAATCTCACCCTCTCACAAGATATTACAACCCCACAAAAAGAAACCAAAAAATCGATCGAAATTTTAATTCCTCAAATCAATTCCATGAACAAGTTTTTAATTCACATTTTACTTAATTTTTAAGAATCATTCAATCTCCCCACACAAAAACAAACCAAAAAATCGATCGAAAATCAATCAACACGAAAACTCAAACAACATCACAACCCCATCACACAAACATAACATTATTATAAAAAGAACCCAAAAATAATCCAAAAAAAAATACAACCCTAAAAAGAACACACACACACACACATGTTAATATGAAAATGATATACCTCACTCTGGGAGATGATACGACGACACTCTTGAAGAACAGAAGGGGTAAGGAAGACTTCTTTACGAATCATAGTATCATTCTTGTAATTAGAATTGTTAGCATATCTGAGCTTCCCATCTGGTCTGAACTCGAACTCCAAGAACTCATGTCCGAACTTGCCTTTATGACCCACGTAGTATCGCAGGTAAAACTCTTCTTCTTCACCGCTAACAACAGCCGCCGCCATTGATCAATAATAATAATAATAATAATATGTATGTATCACCTGCCTTTGTGTATCGATTTTTCACACAGGTTTATATTCTTCTCACCCGATTGGGTTTTAATATATTATTACTAGTAACTAGTAACTAGTAACCCACCTAATGCACGGGCCTGTATTTTTTGTTATATTATTTATTTTTATTTTATTATTATTATTTATCTTTTAAAGTCTTATTTTTTAATTTATTTATATATTTTTATCTTTTAAAAATTTTACAGTAGGATGGAGGAGGCCTATTAAAGACAATTTTTATTAAAAAAGTGTCGAGATGAGTTTTTTACTTGGTCATGTCTAATGTTTCTGAATATTCTGTTTTTTGTAAGGAATGTTGCTAAGCATTTTTTTTTTCAAATTTTAAAAAAAAGTAACTACAAATTTTATTATCAAACATCTCCCAAAACATTATTTTTTAAATATTATATCTCAACATATACATAGATTTTTCTAACAAATTTTTTTTCAAAAAACATTTTTTCTCAACAGTTTTAAATAGTAATTTCAAACAGATTCGTACAATGACAATATTTTTAGTCCTAGCACTAAATATGAATCTTCTACTAAAGTGTCTAAGTCGTTGGATGGCTCAAAGGAATGAGGAATTGAGTAAATCATGGTTTATCAGCGAATAACCTCATGTACAGGGAAGGGAAAGAAAGTGATTCATGTTAGCGAATAACTTCATCAACAGGGAAGGGAAAGAAAGTGATTTATGTTGTTGATTCACATGATTTTGTGCAGGAAACAACTCCTAGCAGTGACAAAGTTAAAAACAAGATAATTGCAATTCAAGCCCCAACAGCTCAAGCTTGGGACAACAAAGAACCCCACACCTTAACCTTGACTGGTGATGAGATGATGAAGGGTCAGAAGCCAAGACCCACCGGTGGATCGAACATGGTTAGTAGAGCTAATGTTTATTGGGTATTTTAGCAAACAAAATGAACAGAGATAAAATCAGACCGATTTCCGAAAAACCTTTCTGAATATTTCTCAATGTCGGTGGAACGTGAGAAGAACCATAAAAAAGTTTTTGTGATTATTTCAGAAGAATTAAAACAAAAAATATAGTAGAACTAGTACAACTATTGTACGATCAATTCGGATCAGGGCACTCACAGTGCCACGATTTTTTCGACGTACAACAATGTGTTTGAACTATTTCAACAAGTATGTACCTGAAGTTTTGTATAGCATTATCCACAACTCTTTTATGGGTTCCGTAACAAGAAATAATATATAGAGCCTTTCACGTAAATTACTTTGAATGGGTAAGTTTTTTTTATCATACTGGCATCGAGCTATTTTTCCGTCATTAGATTGTCAAGCAATAAAAAACAGATTTTTGGTTATTAGAACTCGACCAAACGCACGAGGCTGCAATAATGCTGCCTAGTTTGTTTGTTGTTTCATTAAGCATGTTTTCTGTGTAGAGAGTAGAGACCAAGCTTCTCTTGTATTTCTCTTGTATTGTGAACTTAATGCTAGCCTCTGAGGGTTTAGCTTCCTCCAATTAGAGACGTGAGACGGGGTGAAGTTTAGTCTGTACCTCATTATTTTTATAAAAAATACGGAAGTAGTAAAAAAAATATGCATAACATTTATATACCCATACCTTATGAAACGGAACTGGTAACAATTAAATATATTTCTTAAGCATATTGGACCTAACTTTAAAAAATAGGATATTTTTAAATTTTTATTCATTTGCTAATGCAAAAAAGCAAGGTATGGTGGCTATGGAGGAATTCAGGGACCGAAAAGTGTTGTGCACTTGTACTGGTTCTCGATCTCTATATTTCAATTCTTAAATTTTGAATCCGTCTCGATTATCAAATGAGGATTATTTTACTACCTCCTCTTCACTCTAAATGGGAAACGAAAATCCTCACCGAAAGATGATAATTTCTTTCTTTTTTTATATTTTTTTTATATATTTCATCATACATAAAATAATATATCATTTTAATATATATATATATATATATATATATATATATATTATTTTTATTAAATATAAAGATCAAAGCACGGAATCGAAGATACTAATTCCCATACCACTTCAATCCCAGAAATTTTTATAAAATCTCCCACTTCTCATCTAAAAAATATCCCCAAATATCATATCTAATGGGGTATATTCAATCCGGATTCTGCAGTATTTTTTATATTTTAAAAATCTGAGGGTATTCAATCAATATTTTAAATAATACTTTAAAATCTGGGATATTTAATCTGGATTTTAAACCGTACTTTAAAATCTAAGATATTCAATCAGGATTTTAATTAATGATTTAAAATCCAAAGGTATTCAATATGGATTATTATTAATCAATTAAAATCTGCGGGTATTCAAAAACTTATTAATAATGATGAATTCTAAAAATTCATGGATTACGTTGAATTTTCCTATATATTTTTGATATTTTAAAATCTTACCCTAGTATGAGAGATTTTACTGAATTCATGGTTAACTCTACTTAGACTCTATAAATTATGTATATAATCTATTAACTCTGTGTGGAATCTTGAATAAAATACAATCAATAAAAATTAATGGATTATAAATAATAATTTTAAATTTGGATTGAACACACACCCTAAATAGAGGGGAATCGAATATGAATCGAGTAAAATACCCATCCTTAATCGTGACTTCTTTTCTAAGCAAATGTCACAAATGTCAAAAATAACGAGTAGAATACCCATCCTTAATGGTGACTCCTTTTCTAAGCAAATGTCACATTTTTAGGCCTGTTAATTACTCTCCTTCTATCTAAAAGTTAATGAAAACAATTGTTTTTGGGCGATCATGTCTAACCTATGTTTGCACCAGTCCAAAACAAACCTTTTTTGTCATCCCTCTGAAAGTTGAAACTTCCCCCTTCCATTGTATCTAACCTCAATTCGAGGCCACTAGCATACATACCACTTGACTGTTTCAATAACATTTGCAATATGAAAAACAGGAACAATATAACAACATACACTACCTTTTTTGGTGGTTACAAACAATGTTCTTGCTAGCTAGCTAGGCATTTCTATGAGCTAGACTTGATTTTAGATACATTTGCATGTGTACATATACATGTATCATGGTATTTATTATATAGATTATATTATGATAGAAATCGTAAAGGAGATCTTGAATCTTACAATGATTGGAGCTATCCTAGTTACTGAAAAAAAATCACATATTTATTTTAAACGAGTTTGACCCAAAGCATCAAACTGATAAGAATTTGATACTGTTGTTTCTAATTGCGCAAATGTGTCAACTCGCAGCTTTTCCCCCCCTTTCTCGTACACAATTTCCACATATGACATGTGATGCGATTTTGAGCCAATATCCTAACTCATGGTATTTTAATCAGACCTTCATACAATGTATAAATGGATTACCCCTTCGCAATTCATTTCACTCGTAAAGAAAATTAAGCTTCAGAACATTGCTTTGAAAATTTCGTAAACTTCATTCTTAAATCAGGAAACTAAGAGTTAAAACTTGTAAAAAACATCCTTTGTATATCATCTCACTACTAGCTAGTACAGAGAAAACACAACAAAACTTAGATACACCAAAATGACCAGGAGAAATTACGGCAATACCTGTGTCTGGTTTTCCTTCTTTGACTGTGTGTGCGTAACCTCGTCGTAGCCACGTACATGTCTATAACCAGGCGAGATCAGTCTGTCTCATAATGCGTGCAATACACTTGCTCAATTTAACTGGTCACTGGTGTTCATATTCATGGCCTAGGCCATCTGGGTCCTACACACAAACTATATATAATCAACCTTATATCATCATGCAGGGAAAATTCTCTCACCATATTTATGTACAAATATAACAGATATATGTAGCTTTTTTAAATAAAAAAATTTCACATAAAAAACAATAATATTGGAGCTTATATATAGGGAATGTGGTACATGTAAAATAAATCAGCTAAGATGAGTAACACAGAAGAAAAAATGCAACAAGGAGAAACCTCTGATACTTCATTTACTAGTACCATGACACTTACCAAAATGGGGCTATCAAATGTTCCTCAACGATACATCTTGCCTCCATCACAGCGTCCAAATCCTAGCCTTGGTCTCCACTCCACCACCACCTTGCCTATCATCGATCTGTCCAATCTAAACAACCCGTCTCTTAGAGCTCGGACAATTGAAGACATACGCACAGCCTGCAGAGAACTAGGCTTCTTCCAGGTATAGTCTTTTTTATACTGGCACATCCATAGTGTCATTTACTCATCTTTATGCAATATTTACAAGATCTCTTTACAAAATGTCTTAAATATTTTTTCCCCATATTTCTTATTTATTTTTTCTCATTCAGCCAAAGTTGAACAAACAACCTCCTAGTTAAAAGATTTTTTCGACAACCAATGACGACACAATATAACACAGGGATCTTAATAGACATTGATCTTAATATTTTTCCATATCAAGAGAATTTCTTTACAATTCAACGTGAAATAACATGCATGCACGGTTACAATCTCACTGTATCCTTGGCTTACGTAACCATTCATTTGTTACAGGTGATTAACCATGGAATATCAACCTTAACCATGAATGATGCCATGGATGCTGCAAAAGAGTTCTTTAACCTTCCTAGTGATGAGAAAATGCACCTCGCCTCAGCTAATGTTCATAATCCCGTGAGGTACGGAACCAGCCTCAATCATGTGAAAGACAAAGTCCATTTTTGGAGAGATTTCATCAAGCATTATTCTCATCCTATAGAAAAGTGGATCGAGCAATGGCCATCAAATCCCCCCAGCTACAAGTAAGTTACACCAGCATTAGGTTACACATGAAAAAATACAATGGATCCTCTTCACTCGTTAAAGTAAGGGTTCTACTGCACCTTTAATATAATCCATGCAAGACAAAACGTTCTACACCTATACGTTAAAGAAGGCACAATTACATTTTTATCGTCAGAACGTAGCTGGTAATTATTTTGAAGAATAACATTAACGTAAATTGATACCTTTCTCGCAGAAAGAAGATGGGAGATTACACAAAAGCAGCATACTTGTTGCAAAAGCAGCTCATGCAAGTAGTTTTTCAAAGCTTAGGGTTGAACCCAACATACTTGCAAGAAGATATTGAAGGAGGCTCGCAAGTCATGGCCGTCAACTACTACCCAGCTTGTCCTCAACCAGATCTTGCACTGGGCATGCCTCCACATTCAGATTTTGGGTCCCTCACAATCATAAATCAAAGACAGCAAGGGTTGGAAATCATGGATCGTGATAAGAAGTGGCAACTTGTTCCTATGATTGAAGGAGCTCTGATAGTGCAGTTGGGAGATCAAATGGAAGTAATTAGCAATGGTCAATACAAAAGTGTTATACATCAAGCAACTGTGAATTTTGAGAAAAAGCGCATATCTATTGCTAGTCTTCACAGTTTAGCTTTAGACAAAGGAGTAGTACCTGCACCTGAACTAGTAGATGAGCAGCATCCACTTTCCTATAAAGAAGGCAGCTTCAGTGACTTTCTCGCCTACATCTCAGGTAACGATATCATGGAAGGAAGATACATCGACACTTTGAAGAAGTAAACATGAAAGATGCATGCAGTAACGTATCAAAAATCTACTGATGGTATGTTTTTTTAGGGCAGGCTTTTCCCTTCTCTCTGTTCTGTATACCTACAACTGTAGGAAAGTTCAATTTGTCATGTTGCTTATGCTAAATACAAATAAGAAATAAGCTTCCAAAATTTTATTGATCTTTTTAAGAATATGATAGTTGATCTTATTATATCTTGAAGTTAATCAACATATAATAGTTAATTTTTTCGCACCTATGGTGTTGCTTGAATCAGAACATGAGAAGTTTCTTGTATTGGCAAAAAGAATTAATAATCATACCAGAATTTAATTCTATACCTTATATCTAGGTAATAATTATCATTCTTGAATAACGAAACAGAGGATTAAATGTAAGTTCATTTGTTCATTCTTACCAACTGGAGTTCATTACAGCAAAATCCATAATTTAAATGGAAAAGTATCGCATTATCACCCAAAACTAAAATTCTTGTAGATACACTTCACGCATGCATTCACTGGTCATCTAACATTGTAGGACCTTTGTTCTGTCTACTAATTTTTTACTGAACTACTGGACCATCACAGATCCCATTTAGCACTTACCAGAGAGAATAACAAAATCATCGAAACTAAGCTCACATGTAAAATGAACCTGCCTTTAAATTTTTAAAAAAATATATTAATTTGTACTTTAAGCCCATTTGCAAGTAGACCTAAATTATAAAAAAATAAAAAAAGTAGTAATATTAATCACTTCCACAGTTTACTTAAACTTGGGATATTAATCTGGACGGTTGGATTGATCACTTCCACTCTAAGATCTCTCTAAAATATAAACAAATTGAATGTTATTCGACTCCTTTTTTTAGTAAGCTTATAAACTTATAGAGTAGTGACAAGGGAAAAGTGTTTACCATTAGACTATTTCATCACGCTCAGTCACTACTTAATACTGTTAATATATGGAAAAAAAATACATTAATCACTTTGCTTCTAGCAACATATACAACTTGGCTACTTAAATTTAGCTGAACAGTAGATATCATCTTCATATGAGTTAAATTAAATCATCTGCATAGACAAATCTTCGGAAATTTAATAGAGTGATTTACACAGCTACTAAAGATAATATGATTGCTTGCAACACATAACATAAATTTTGCTAAAAATTCACATACACATAATTGCTACTATTTTGCAACAAGAAAAAGATGATTATAATTAATTTTTTGTCAAATCAAACAGGATGATCATGACCATAAACAGGCCACAAGGATCATACAATTAAGAAACAAAAGAACAATAAATACAAATAAAATTCAAAGAATTAGCAGGAACAATAAACTTACAGAAATATATACAAATTTGAAACTAGATTTTGTAAGTACGCTCTGTGTCCTGTACATGCTTCTCACGCGCATCATCTTTAATCTTTCACCATCTTCAATTTCTTCGAAGCACCATTATTTTAGAGAGACTTTTGTGTATGCATAACACAATTATGTGTGTATATATAAATATATTTACACATATTTGTGTTGGTTCAGGAGAAATTTGACATGCAGAGAGAAACTTGACTTTTGGGAACCTGGGGAGAACAATTTTGCAAGATTTACGTGGGACCCACATTTTAAACAAATAAATTAACTAAACCTGTTTTCCCAAAAATATCTTTACTATTTGCGGTTGAAAGATATAGTTATTAAAAAAAGACAATTGATTCTGACAAGTTATTTTTAGCGATTATTTATCTATATATTTTTTAACGGATAAAAAAAGATTTAAGATATAATTTTTAAATTCACATCAAAAATTTGATAAAGAAAGTAACGTAATTCGAGAATTTACATCAAAAATCTAATATTAACCCTTTTCGTGAAAAAAAGAGCATAATAGATAGTTGGACTTGTTAGGGACCGACACCTGGAAAAAACAATTAGTTATTTACATGTTGCATATATTATAAATAGTTAAGTATAATTGATTACTTGCACCAAACCAAATTATTGGTGATCATTAATCATTATTATTGATTTTTATCTAAATTACGGGATTGCAATTTTTATATTAAGTTAATTTTAACTAAAATAAGACACTACATATTTAATTTAATTATCATGAGATTCTTATAATTTTCTCTAATCAAACGTTATGTGCTTGGACATTTTAAGTAATTTTCAAATGCAAATAGAATCAACATACATTAATATATAACACAATGATAATTTTTATAAATTAATCACACAAATTTAAATTCACGCATGATACCGATATACAAACTGTGTTATATAAAGAGTGATCACAATTGAATAGACCAAATGCTAACGACTTATTCTCTATTGTTATCCCAGGTCCGACTTTGGCTTATCTCGGGGGTATCTCGAGAATTTTGAGAATTTTGAGAATTTCTTAAAACAGATACTTGTTTAGTCGTTTGTAAGACTATAAACCAAATTATTCAAAAAAGAAAAAAGAGTATAGCCCCATATAACAACAGCCAACCGGTATTATGGTGACAAGTATAGACTTGCATGTATTTTGTAAGCATTTTATAATATTGTAAAAACCATAAACTAATAATTTTTAAAAAAATAGGAAGCAAGGTAATTTTTAAAACTATCAAATTTCAATAAGCTAAAAATAAAAATATCTAAAACCGATCTATTAATTGACATTTCATAGTAGTAATAATAAATAATAATGATAATAATAATCTTGTGAATATAGAATAAACTTGAGGAAATTTCAAGGCCAGCTTTACACGTGGTATTGCTAGGCCTCTGATGGGTCCATGTCATCTAAATCACTAACAAGTGAGATACTTAAAGAATAGAATGTGGCTGGGACAAAGATATAATTATCGAAAAACTTAACATTTTAGTGATATGATCCCTGTACTAATGTGTTTACCTCTAATCTTGTTCAAAATTCTTTTCTTGAACATGTATTGTTGATAATCACTTTCCACCAAATCTCCTTCAAAGTACGTGATGATGGATTTGAAGGGATGGCCTATCATACGCTGCATATCACCTCATTTTATCCTAAACTAGGAGCACCGTCGAGCCTAATCTTGCAGAATTTGCTAGTAGTTCAGGATACAACAATATATAAGATAATATATGATAATGCAGCTAGACTAAGAAAAAGATTCAGAAATATTGATCAACTGCAGAGTAAAAAGATGTTAGAAAAAATGATAACTTTGTGTGTTTGTGTGTATGCATGCATTGCATGACGAGCAAAGGAAGCATGCAAAACAAGGAAAAATATATATGTGAAACTAACTTCAGCTTTTTGGAAGAATGAGGAGAGAATTGAGTGAAATGCAGAGTGTGTGTGCTCGCACGCATGTTTATATACCCTTAACCTCAATTCAGCGACAGCTCTTTATATTGTCTTCCACTTGCCAAAAAATGTGTACGAGGTGAATCCATCTCCCGGGCAACTAGCTAAAACAAAACAATTAGAGCTGGCGTTTTAAAGAAACCTCAACATGACACATAATCCCCTGTTGCCAACCCTATCTAACTGTATGGAACTATCTATACATTAATAAAAAAACTATGAGCTTTGCCTTTGAAGGTAAATATAATTTAAAGATTTCAATGTTTTAACACCCGAAGAAAAAGACCAAAAAAAAAGATATTCTACAAAAGACCATATATATATACTTTGTACTTTTTAGTACTATCAGTTATAGATACTCTACAAAACAATATAGAAACAGATAATATAAATTATTTTATAAGAGAAACCAGAATATGGCGCACCTGGATTATCAAAACCTGAAACAGCTTCCAGCTTGTTGTTTAACCATGATGGCAGATCAGATATATATCCTTTGAGCAAATTCTGGAACAAGTTGATAAATTTATGATTTTTAGACGGAGGGGAGCTGTTACTCAATTTAGTTGCACAAGGACAAGATGCAACTTTAGTTGGCATTGTTGCAGAGGTGCACTGATATTTAGGTCTTTGGTTGCCACTTGCATAAATTTTTAATTTTTTTTTTATAGTAACAGTTACATCTGCACTGCCGATATGCAGGCATCTGAGACTCTGAGAGCATCCCCACCCATATTAGCCCATCAATCAGTCAATTAATTTGATGAAGTTTATTACTACTAAGTAAAAAAAAAAATACTATTTTTTATGGAGTAGTTATAAATTTAAATAGTTGATCCATCCAACGAATTAACTTGTTTTTTCCTCTTTTTGCATTGGTGCACATATGCTCTTACAGCAACCACATTAGATGTGGCACAGTGGCACATTTAATGGCCTCATCTGCATGCTGATGAGCTCACATCTAGAGCTTTCTTATTCAAAGTCTACTTTGAAAACACATGAATCTAGTAAGGTGATATCATATTTATCTCTTACATACATTACCAGCGGTTCAGTGGTTTTGTGCAGTAGTTTTCGAATACAAAATATTTTCTATACCAAACTTATGAGAACATAAATAGGCGTGGATAATTTATAAACAGTAAGAAGTCAATATTTACAATCTGATCGAAAATCTTACATTAATTTTTTAAACTTATAAAGTTATTTATAAGAATTAGTTTCTAAAATTAATGGCATAGAATTTTTTTAAATATATATAGTGGAGTATTCAAATGAAATGAAGTGCTCAAAAAGCCACTTATGTAGTGTCAAAGGTACGGACACAAGTGAAACAAAAACAGAAAGTGCCACAAAGTTAGTATCCAAGTTCCACAAAAAAAAAAAAACTTACAAATCTTGGACAAGTTGAGAGATTCTTGTTTTTAGACATATAGGAACTATTGCAAAGATTTGCTGCAAGAAGACAATACGATACTTTACTCGAGGTTTGTCATATGAGGTGCACTACAACTTGCATTTTCGATAGATTTAATAAAATTTCAAGTGAAACCATATCTCTCCAGCTGAATCATAGTCATATTACAATTTTTTATAGACAAACTATTATTGATGGTCATATCTGCATGTTGCTGAACTAATTGTTTTAGTTTCTCAAACAAATATAAGGTCTACTTAATGGGCGTACGTATATAGTACTTCGGTATTAAACCGAGAAACCCGCCTCTATACCAGCGGCTGCACTGGTTTTGTTCAGTGGTTTACGAGTACATAAAATTGTTTTATACATATATATTATTTTGAACTTATCAGTTGTTTTATGTAGTTTTTTTCCTCTATATCTTTTAAATTACCTCTCTTTTAATCACTATTAATCTCAAGCCATGACAAGTGTAATACAATTCCGCAAAATAACTGACCAGGTGGAAATATGGCATAGTTTGATCTCGCACTTGAAAATAAGAGTAGAAGTAAACAAGTTACTTACAATTAGTCTTTGTTAAAAATTAAACAAGGAGACAAATTTGTAGGCAAGATTTTTTTATATTTTAACTTATCAATATTCGTCAACATGGAAACCATTAAGTGTATATCCTAAAACATGTTCAGATCACATGTGATGTGCTGATGTGTATATATTTATTATTCTTGCATCAGAATTCAAAACCATATAGTATTCAGGAATAACATCAAAAGAATTGTTATTTTCAGCATTTTTGATGCATACATTGTACAGAAGACCGGGCAAGTAGGCAAGTTGCTATACAGCTATCATGAATTTATTACCAAGTACAATCCAAATAATGAAAGATAGGCAAAACTCAAAAACCAGATTAGGATGGCCACAAGTTAGCCTATTGTTTTCATCTTCCTGCTTCATGATATAAATGTTTGTTTCTTACATTTAGTTGAATGCAGACAAGATGGATTTTTTATTATATTGGAGTCTTTGACTATAGAGGCTTATAATAAAATGAAAAAAGATTTGAATATTACGAGTTCATTTCATATAACAATTGCTATTGTATATAAACAATAGAAACCATATGTGTTCGACATTTATTGTAACTTATGAATTATGAAAGCTGGGATATAAATTTTATTGTTTAATTATAAAAATATTACCTTTCATGTGAAATTCAATAATATTTGACATGTATGGTGGTTTGTATCAACTTGTATTAAATAATCAAAGATCCAGAGTATATTATCGTGTAATAATCGATTATTAGAGTTATGAGTTTTACGTATTCGACTGACTTATATTTGGGCTAAATCTGAATTCAATGAAAAAAGGAAGAAGAAATAACTAGAATCTGAGTATAGTAATGTTCGATAGTGTTAAGACTAGTTGTCAAAAAATTAGATTCTTGATTAATATTGGAAACTTCAATGTACAGTGAAAGTTCCCCTATCAATATATCGCTTGTGCACCCACAAGAATAAAAGGAACTATACTACGGATATGTATACCATGGAAGTTGCATTCCAGAACAATTGGGCTGAGCACAAATATAATATGGATCAAATATCCTGGGGTAAAAACTAAGAGTAAAGGTCCATCTTCATGTACTACATACGAGTTTTGAGTTAGGGTTGTCACAAATTCAGGCTATGTTGCACTCTGGTTTACAAACATAATTCTGCGGGCTTCTCTATGTGATTTGCAGAAAAGGGTCATCATGTCTGGTTGTCTATTGAAAAAAGAAAATTAACTAGATACAATAGTGATCAAGCTTTCAGATGGATTCAGAATTTAAATAATTATCGTGATACACTGCAGATTACCATGATCTCTATAAAATTTCCTCAAACGTTTACTTTTATGAAAAATTATGAGAAAGTTAGCGGTATACATGTCAACACAACAACACAAACTAAAAGAAGAATTTGGTAAAATAAACATAATGAGGAATAAAGTAATTATAACATACCATATATATTTCATGTTGCAGATTGCCTGAACTTCAGATCTTCAAGACTGAGTCGTTCTGATTTGAATCGTGAATTTGCTGCATTTGTGACTATCTACCATAAGACCCTGATAAGTATGAAATAAGACAATATAATACTCAAAGTATTACCATCAGCATATTTTTCATCCTTTCTAAAATCATAATATAAAAAACAAACGAGTGAAGCCCTAAAATACTATCATTGAACTTATGGTCAGACTAATATTGCAAATAAAGCGCACAATGTAAACATTAAACCCTGTGAAACTTCCACTCAATGATGAAATCTTGTACATAACCTCTATTTTCTTTACATATAACTCAACAACTAACAATGGAATCTGAATATTTTTTCCACCAAAAATAACACTCCCTCTGTTTCACACAAAATTCTTCACCTCAATTTGTTCACGAATAAAAATGAGTGATTAATTTTTAATGGACACCCTAACAGAATATGTATGAAAATTTTGGCTCAGATTGTGCTATTTGATGCTAAAATTCGATAAAATCGAGGATGCTTTGTATGGACAAACATTAATATTGTGAGAAATAGTACAAAACAACTTTCTCTGTTTAGGGTAAACAATCAAATTTTCAAGTTCATTAACAGATGTTACAGTTCTCATCTAAATTCTGAGGACACGAGAAAGACATTATAATAGCAAGCATTAAAAAAATCGGAACCAACAAATACCTTATCTTCAAGCACAGTCTTTGTAAAATTGTAACAGAACCAGCTAGTATTGAAGCCATCATTAACCGGTGAATGACACGAATTGCACCAATTAAAAGCCAGAAGCTTCTCTTTGACCAACAAATCCAGCATCAAAGATATAAAACTTTCTATCATGCTATAAGCCAAAAGAATATTACGCAATGGCTCAATGCAGAACTCATTTGAAATCCCAGAAATTTAATTTGAATGATCAATATACGTCACTAAAAACTATCCATAGTCCAGCAGCCTTAAACCTTGTCTATATCTCTCTCTCCACATGATAACAAGAGTTTAAGTATTATCGAAGGCATTGTGTGTGCAGAGTATCTAATCAACCGATACCAAGGAAACTAACATAACTGTTTTTAAAAAAATTAGTAAAACTAAAAACAGGCAATGATAGCTTAGCACTAAATTTTTTTAACCTCCATCAGGCTAACTAAATAAATAAAAACAGGCAATGATAGCTTAGCACTGAAATTTTAACATTTTAATCATATGAAAAAACACTGCTAATGCCTAATGCTGATATAATCTCGAAAGTATAAAATTGAATCTAAATTTAATCAATCATATATCCATATATCATATATGAACAAGAATCAAACATGACACCTAAATATATATGTAAGCAACAAATTTAGTGAACATAAAGTAGTACAGTAGATTATAACTCAACAAAACATGAAAACTTGCACACATGCGTATACAGATAGAGCATAAACCCTAAGTTTATGTTTGTTTTGTCCAACAACTTACTCTGAACTTATAGCAAGAATGTGAATTGTGAAAATCGAAAAATGTGTTCAATTAATTTTTTAATTAATATAGAAACACGAAATTAACGTTTTTAATTTGTTAAATAATAGATTCAATTTTAATAATGAGAAAAAGGACTCAGGAAATTTCCAAAGGTAATTATATTTTTATTTAAAATAAAAAAATTAAAAAAATATTAATTCTAACTGTATACTCAAAACTCCTAAATTTATGTGTTAAAAGTTAAACGATCTGAGGGAGAATAAATTTTTAATGTCAAATTTGTAATTATATATAATATTCTGAAATTACAATAGCACACTCGTGTTTTAATACGAAATTTGATTATAAGAAAATTATGTGAGGTCGACCTCGAGATCCTCAATTTCTTTAATAATTTAGTAACAAGAAATTTTTTAAATAAAATAGTTGATTAATAGAGAATTATAAAATCAGTAGTCACTCACTCACTTATAATGAACAAAATGAAGTATATATGAGAAAAAAAATGATTTTAGAATTTTATTATATTAACTAATATATATATATATATATTTATATATATATATATATATTTACTTGAGTCAGGATCTTAATAAATTATATTATACATAATTTATATTTATATTTATCGAATCAAATTATTTTCAAATAAGTTTATATTCAGAATCAAATCGAATTATTTTTAACGAATCATATTTCTTTTAAATTTAATATAAATAGAAACAAAAATTCTAAAGTTAAATATAATAATTAAAATTAAAATCGCTAGTTAGTAGTTCGGATTAATTTTATGAGTACTTATTTTAAAATTTTATTTTGACTAAAATATATATAACTATTCTAGTTAAAATATATTTTAAAGATCTGTTTATTTTAAATATATAATTAATTAAATTTATTTATTTACTTATTTAATAAAAAATAGGTTAGAAGATAAAACCCATAAAATTATTTGGAATTATAGACAAAAAGGACCAATGAACCAAAAGATTATAATAAATTTAAGTGATATTATTGTATATTTTAATATTTTCTATTCAATATTAAAGTTACATTGAGTAATTAATGATCCGATTCTCATTTTTTTAAATTTTGATTAATAAATAACTGTAAAAGATTACCAATCATACAAAAAATTATAAAACACCAAAAATAATTGTTAAATAAATAAAAAAATTAAATAATATGTAAAAAAAATATAGAACTGAATAGTGTTCTGTAATTTTGTGTTCTATATTTTTTCTATGTTATATAATTTTTTTTATTTGATTTGTGATTATTTTTTATGTTATATAATTTTTTTTATATTCAACACATTTTTTAATATATTCTGTAATTATATTTATTGGTGATAAAATAAAGGAGGTTCGTCCAACCAAAGAACCGTATAAATATTTTTCCGGCGGAGATCGGACTGTTTCCGGCGTACCTCGATTTCACCGGAAATTTCCAGCCATGAATTCCGAGTAGTAAGATCCGGTCAACTTATATATTCATTTCCCTTTTATATCTACGTCAATTTCATATTTTTTTTAATTTGATCATAATATAATTAGGTTTAATTTGATTGTGTTATTTATTATAATTTAATCACTTGTTTTTTTGAATAATCATTTTGTTTTGTTAACTGCAATTTAAATCTGATCATGTGTGCGAACCCTGTATGTGTGTGTTATTGCTGTAGATCAGGCTGTTATCGTCTTGTGAATTGTGTATACATTGCGTTTAATTACAAGATGTTGAAATTTTCGATAGAATGGAGGTGATTGTAATGTAAATTTGTTAGTTAAACTCGTGAGTTAGTTATGGTTGCGGAAGTTTTTAGTTATGTTGTGTGAATTTTGTCGATACTGAAATTAAATGTTAGGTCGTCACACCTGGCTCTGCCGTAGTCTCATTTTCTTGTAGCACATTCGTCTCTGTGGTTAATATAGTAACGACTAACGAGAATCGAAATGAAAAACGAGAAGGCAATTTTGTTGCAGTTTCTATATTAACGAAGTTAAGCTTTTAGCGTTTAGGTTGTATTAAAGTATAGTTTCTAAATGTTTAGCGCTATTAATTAATTTAATTACCTAAAGTATCTGTTATTAGCTATTTGGTTTACCTTCGATAAGAATGTTGACCATTCTTTAACAAGAGCTTGGGTTGTATATAACCTTTAAAGAAATTATTGACTTTTTGTCGTTCTGGGCAGAAAATGAATGCAAACAAGTAGAGGGTTTTCATTACTGTACTGAAGCCCAACTTGCACTCGAGTCATTAAAGGATTAAACTGAAAAAGCTTGCATCCGAGTCACCAAACCTAAACATTTCCAATTAGAGTATATATTTTAAATATAATTTTCATTGCTGTTATATGTGTTCGACCTCTAATGGAAGTCCGTTAAGTCGTAACGTGTCAGTTTCCACATCTGATTATTACCCAAGTGGGTATATAACCTGAACTAATATGGAAAACCCGGTCAAGTCGCATCATCTCTCCTACAAAACTCATTCTCTAGTGGTGGTGCTAAATTCCTCGAAGAATCATAATTTATATTCTAAGCAAAACTGCATAACATTATATTCAACATCTATATGCAATATATAAGTATATATTTTTCATCTCCGGTATACTCTAATGGTAGGTTATGCAAGCCTCGACCATTTTTTATTCTCCGTTCTGTAACCCAGGCACCAAAATCATTCATTCTAATTTTATAATCATTTATTAACGGGTCTACAAATTGGGAAACTCTAACATTCATAACCATTAACCATTTACACCAAAAATTATAAATTGATAATGCAAATGTTGAACCATAACAATATTAACAAATTTCAGAATAATACTCATTCATAGAGTTTCCAATCAATTCTCTATGCAATCATTGCTACCTTTAGCGAAAGCCCTCGAAACTTTGTTGGAAAAAATGAAAGGTTCACGATAGCGCTAAGTTTGAAGGAAGAACGGAAGAGTTGGTGGCAGTGTGATTGGTGGACAAGACATATAGAAGCGTGTGAATCCAAGAGATTGAGAGAGTCTGCGTTCATATTTATTCTTTATCTGTATTGTAAAAAAGATAAAGAAGATGTAGAGAAAAAAATGGAAGCAGAGAGAGTAAGTAGGATTATAGGATTGGCTTGCGTAGATAAAATTATAGAATCAGGTGGGCGGGGTGGGTGGGTAAAATGAGTTGGGAATAAATTTTGACACATGTACGACACCTCATAGTTGTGTCAAGTAAATTAAAGCTTTTAACGGTGAAAACCTAATTGAAATTTTTAAATGGTTTAATGAGTTGACTGCAAGTTTTTTAAGTTTAATGACTCACCTGCAAGTTGGTTCTCAGTTTAACGATGACTGCAGATGCACACCCTCATATTATTAAAGAAAATTTCTCATTTCCTTTTATGTATAACTAATTTCAAACAAATGTTACTTTCTGACTGAGTATCAAATTGTTATGGAATGTTATTTAGTTGGAAACTTCACATGGATTACTCATCCATTTGAGTTGTTGAGTCCTCTTATATGCATTCCTTGACTGTAAAGCTAATTACAATTTATGAGACATTGAAGGCAATATCTTAATATTTCTTGTATATGTGAAATTCCACTGGATGACATATTTAATTGCAAGCTGGTTTGGGTGAAACATAATTGCTGTAAATAATATTACGAAGGGGAAATTTATTCTTTTTTCTATATATTCCTTGCTTGTTTTAGCTATCTGTCAGTAGGATATTGCCAGCTATTGGTGATATAGTGCTCTTCTCATCTTTTTGTTTTATCTTTTTGCAGTGACTATCTCTTCAAACTTTTGCTTATTGGTGATTCTGGTGTCGGAAAATCATGTCTTCTCCTTAGATTTGCTGTAAGTAATCTAGAAATATTGTGGATTAAACAATCAGGAGGTGAAATAAATGGAAGTTGGCCGTAACTATGTGTTAAACAAATAAAATAGATTTAGGTAGACTGTAAAATCCGAGGAATGGATCCCCCGCTAAGTGCTGTCAGTTATTTTGAAACTGTCAAGGAAATGGTATTGCTAATCCTTTTGAACAAGTTGGCATGCAGGAAGGTTCCTGTTCTATACCTCGGAAGAATTCTAATTATGTTATATAGAGAAGAGAACCAAGCAAACTCTTTGAGCAACAATAGGTCTCGTATTAGAATTGAACATGCTAATTCAATCTTTTATAGATAATTTTTCCATCTTCTTGATAAGAATTTGTACTATCACACGTAAAATTAATGTGGTTCTTAAAATAGGATGAAGAGCATAATCATGAGTTTATTGTCCTTTTATGACACTGTTATGTTGTCAGGAATTACAAGTTCCTGAACTAGTTATGTTGCTGTTTTTGGTGTTTTCTGGCTTATAGAGATCAGAGTGAGAATAGAAAGAATTCAAAGAGATACAGAGAGAATTGAGAAGAGAGATAGCTTAGAGAGAGAGAGAGAGAGAGAGTGTGGTGGAACAAGTTCTATTTCCATAATATTCAACATAAACTGAAATGTACATAGAGTCTTGCTATATATACTATTCCAGTAATTGTGATTACTTAACTACCCTTACTAATAACACCATATGTTCCTTACTATTACTATTACTATTACTAGTAAGCTATTGTAGGAGAAAATTGAGAAGAGAGATAGCTTAGAGAGAGAGAGAGAGAGAGAGAGAGAGTGGTGGAACAAGTTCTATTTTCATAATATTCAACATAAACTGAAATGTACATAGAGTCTTGCTATTTATACTATTCCAGTAATTGTAATTACTTAACTACCCTTACTAATAACACCATATGTTCCTTACTATTACTATTACCACTAAGCTGTTGTAGAGTTCCTGACATATGTACATATGTATTTTGTTGTTCAACATATATTTAAATCCATTATAGATTCCATTATATAAATAGTGTAATTAGGGAAAATATAATTGTGATCTTTCCTATATAACTACTCCAGCCCCTGCAATGTGATAGGACTATTGACTAACCAAAATATTTATTTATTGCTACTTTGAGCATGGTACTGAAACTGGCTTTAACCATCAACAATCGTGTAAGCATTTACTTCGTAGAAGTAAAGGATTCTAAAATGGTCGTGACTGATGTAATCCTATTGTGATGTGAAAACAGTTGGTTGACTTGGTTTATGCTTTGTTTATCTGTAGGTTGTTTAATATGATGAAAAGTAATACAATACGTTACCTGTACAGAACATAAAAGAGAAGTGTAAGAAGTATATTTAGCCAGTCCTCTGCTTGAAGTAAGTTAATTTTGTAAGCCCTTAGAATTATGAGAGGTGAGCAATCTCATTTTAATTTATTTACTTGTACTTTAAACACAACATTGCGCAAAAGGGTAATACAAGTCTGTAAAAGAGGGCCATTAGTACAAGTCCCGCATAAATATGTTATATCATAATGGAAAGAATTAGACTCTCTGATCTTTGTGACTCACTCATATATTTTTATGTTATTGGCGGATTATAATACATTGGTCAAGGTACAGAGACTTGAACGAGTTTCATGTGACTGAAAATTCCCCTAGATTGGGAGTGAATTTATATAGGATATGTGAGGCCAGTTATTATGAACATGGATATTAGCTGGGTTACTTTGAGTGTAGGATATAGAGATATTTCAATATGAAAAATTTCATGCCATCTACAGCAAAGAAAAGTTATTAGAGAGATAAATAAGCATAATAAATTTTAGGAGAGGGGCTTACATGTATATAGATGTATACCCTGAAAGTGTTGACAATGTATATTGAACGTTTAGCACGTTAATTGCAATCGTGTGTTTCATTTCAATGAATAGATATTTCTAGGCTCTATCTGATATGACTAGATATTTTCTGTCTTCAGTTCTGTCGTTTTACTGAATTTT
Organism: Oenanthe sinensis; assembly: GCA_028671895.1. Taxonomy (NCBI): domain Eukaryota; kingdom Viridiplantae; phylum Streptophyta; class Magnoliopsida; order Apiales; family Apiaceae; genus Oenanthe; species Oenanthe sinensis. The sequence goes on from CM053808.1 coordinate 2,400,382, forward strand.
GTTTATGATAGTTCTATAGTTAAAGCCATTCTTCATGTTGATTATATACTTGGGTATGTTTGTCCCATTAAGGGCATCGTGTCTTTTATAAATTTGTGTCATCACATTACCAAAATGGTATATAAATAATGATGTAAAATTTTCTTTGAAAAGAGAAAAGTAGATTTTGCCTCTCCATCTAGAATGTGCTCTTTTGCTGTTACATGTATCAACTCCTCTGTATTCCCTCTATTTTAAAGTTTGAAAATAGTAGCCTGATACCTGTGGTGTTCTCGTTCAACTTATTACAGGACGATTCATATTTGGAGAGTTACATCAGCACAATTGGAGTTGATTTTGTATGTATTATGTCCTTTCACTGAATACTTCCCGAGTTTGCATTAATGATTTTGAAGTAATCCGTACTTGATCTTTTGTAGAAAATACGCACTGTTGAGCAAGATGGGAAGACGATTAAGCTTCAAATTGTAAGCTTCTAGTTTCTGTTACTTGTATATATACAGATTACAAGATAGGATATCCATCTCACGTTTATTAGCACTGCTTGAGCACTGTGAAGACTTATTCTATTTGCTGAGTTCAAATGGTCAGATAAGCACTTTACTTCTTAGCTTTATCTTTTTATATCTGCACAGTGGGATACGGCAGGGCAAGAACGTTTTAGGACAATCACTAGCAGCTACTACCGTGGGGCGCATGGTATCATAGTGAGTCAAGTGCATTGTCATTAAAAATGCTCTTTATTGGTTTTCTTACCATTTGGTATTCTGCACTTAAAAAGACTAATGTTACCTTTCATTGGATTCTCTTATAGGTGGTTTACGATGTGACAGATGAAGACAGCTTCAATAATGTCAAGCAGTGGCTGAGTGAAATTGATCGTTATGCAAGTGAAAATGTCAACAAGCTACTTGTTGGAAACAAATGTGATCTCACTGCTAATAAAGTCGTGTCATATGAAAAGGCCAAGGTCAATTAGCTCCTTTATTTTTGGTGTTGATAGTATATAATATTCCAAAAAAAAAAGAGGTGATAATAGACACTTTTTGTGCCCATTATGTCTGTCACAGGCATTTGCTGATGAAATTGGCATCCCGTTCATGGAAGCCAGTGCAAAAGATGCTACAAATGTGGAGCAGGCTTTCATGGCTATGACCGCATCAATTAAAGATAGGCAAGTATTTTTTGCACAATTATTCAATTTGACTAATAGAATGGTTATGAAGAGGTAAATTAAGAGCTCATTCGAGCTTTTCATTTCATTAGTTAACTCAAGCTTAAGTAGTTATTATCTTTTTGATTTCTCACTTGATATGACTAGTTGGGTTTGCATCTTTAGTAAACTATGAAAAGCTGAGCTCAAGATCTTTGGTAGTCGGCCGGTTGGTCCTCTGGGCTGGGTTAAAATAATTAAATGTTGGACCAGATTAAATAATCAACTATTGGACCGGGTATAAATAATTAAGAAAAAATGTATTATTAGGTTAAAAGATAGACGGGTTTCTAAAAATAGGATCATTGATAATATGCGAAAAATAATTGGTTAACATGTATAGTTTAATTATAATAAGTTACAGCAATTGTAGCCATACATATCATATTAACTTTCTGATTCATAAGTATCATGTAGTAATTATTTAGTAAATTGTTTTCCATTATTTCCATATCACCAACCTTACTTCTCTAATCCAAGTACTGATTCATGACTTAAAGTTCTCCTAAAATGCAGGATGGCGAGCCAACCAGCAATGAACAATGCTAAGCCACCAACAGTTAACATCCGCGGACAGCCTGTCACACAGAGCAGTGGCTGCTGCTCCTCATAAGTGAAAACTAATTTTAGTTACCGTACAAGATGATCGTTGGTGGCATGTAAGAGTATATGTCCTTGCAGTTAAATTTACGGAGATATTATGTTTCCTTTAGTGGTTCATCAAGTTTAGTTCTTTTACATTTAATTATGCAAAAAGCTGTACAAATAAATAATGGGTGGTTAATAGTGGTATTGTTTGTTCTGTTGCCAATGGTTTATAAGCAATTAATTAGTTGTATGTAACTGACTTTACATGAATGATTTATGTAAATTAGTGTTAGAAAACTCCGGATCTCCCATTATTGTCAAGACTTTTGATTTGTTCAAAATATTAAATGATGGGACAGTTTGGTGGTAATCGGTTCATGTCTTATGGCAAATCATTCTCATTACATTTTGTATACTGTAACTTGATGGCCTTGGCCCTTGGTGAAGCCTAAGCAGTCTGTAGGACCAATTGTATTTTACCTAACTAATTGGCATAGTGACAGCACTTCACTTGAACCCACAATGATATGACAAGTTATAGTTATATTGCCATTTCGTTCCTTTACAAGCAAATCATACTAGACCATCTTTGTACTATTGTTGATTTGAAATGTCTATATAATTGTAATTGCAAGTTATTAATTAGCTGCAAATGCACTTCTTAAGTATTTTCGAAGAAGTCATCTTGTGCGATAGAATATACATTACTTGTCTATCAAAACAGATGAAATATATAAACAGTAGTCTTCATCTGGTGGTGATAATTTTGTTTGGCTTTTGAACATGAAGAGAAACACTAGTAGACATTATGCTGCAAATGCCTGCAATCACTGTAACCATCATTACGTCAAAGAAGGCAAGATTTATCTGGTTTGTGCAAGTAAAGAAAAGGGTCCTCAACTAATTCCCAAAATAACATATTTGCACGAAAGATGATTCAGAATATCGCAATTTTGAGTGTATCACTCTGAATATGAATATCTTATGTACCTATTTTCAAGATTCTAAACCTATTTAGGAGGATAGCAGTTTCTTGTGGGGGTATTTGCCAAAACTTTGAATTTTGCTGCTTATGAATATGCACACCTTGTGTACCTATTTTGAATTTTCAAACTTAAGGGCAAGTCTTGCTATTAACAAGACATTAATTATTTCACCCTTCACCATCATGTTATAAATGCAAGTATCCCTTTTGCAAGGAACTGAACACTTCCTCTACATCATAGCACATCGTACAGTGTCTAATACCTTCCCAAGTAGAAAACAAGCCCAAAAGATTGGGAAGAGACTATGTAAATGCACATTTCAAATCATAAAATGGTTACACACATCAGTATATTAAAAGTACAAGGGTACATATTTAGTTTTCATTCAAGACATACATGATAATCCATTATTCTTATAAAAAGAAAAAAAAATCTTGCATAAGATCAGAGGACGACTTAGACAACAAGAGAACAATACAGCAGCAGGCATCCAGGAAGAGCAGATCTCACTTAGCCCCCAAGGTAGGGAACTCACAAGGATCTCCAATGGCTGGGGCTTCCGCATAACTGCTCGCTCCACTGCTGCCACCAAAACCTCCTCTAGAACCCCGTCCACGACCCCTACCTCGACCACCAGGATTGTAATACTTCTCACCTTCAGCTGGCTTCAAAAACTCATTAATGCTGAGTGACTGCGATCATAAACATAAATTGATAACCATGTTAATGCAAAAAATTAGCAATGTATTGGAATAATGACTTGGAGATTCCTTGCATTACAAATCCTAATAGTGTGAAATGCTTTCCATCATCTATATGCACAAGAAAGATAAGCACCGAGTTCCAATTCACCAGCAAGTAGTAAATGAGTCGGGAGTTTTGTGAGTTGGTAGTATAAAACACACAGGTTCAATTAACATAATACAACCTGCAACAATTAATCTCATCATCCAAGCAAAATAGTTTGACGGAATAAATGATAAATGACCAGTGCAACCAAATTCTAAAGCCAAAAAAATTGATATAAAAAAGGGGTATCAACTGCGAGATCCACCAAACTTATCCCGGACATCTTAAAAACCACAAAAGTTACCACACAGATCTGTATGAGGCATTCTTTATTATCAAAGATTGGGCATGGATAACACATCAGTTAGCAGCGAAAATCAAAATAGTTTGACAGAGAATAAATGATAAATGACCACTGAACAGTGTAATCAAATGCTGAAGCAAAAAAATTAATATAAAAAGGAGTATCAATTACACAGATCTGCCAAACTTATCCCGGACAACACAAAAACTACAGAAGTTATCATGCAGATTTGTACGAGGTACCTTTTATTATTAAAGAATGGTCTCCTACAAGATGTTAGAGTGTATATATTAATGGTGAATAGGGAAAAGTGGCAGTACCTTCTTTGCTCTTTCATCCTTCTCAGCAATTTCTTTACGCTTATCCTTGTCAGATCCCTACCACAGATTTATCAAGGTTGAGCATAGCACTATTTGTTATATGATGCAGTTAGAGTAACGAGTTGACAGAGAAATCAGAGTTACAAAAAAAGTTCCGGAACCACTCACCAGTTTCACAAAGATTTCATCACTGCTCTTCTTGCTTGAAAGCGGTTGCATAGCTGCCAGATCTTTGTCAATTTCAACCTTCCTTTCCTCAGTCTTGAGTGCCTCCAACGCTTTCCTTTTCTCTTCCAAAACCTTCTGGTACTCCTCTAGCGTCATCTCCTGAAATTCTTAAAAACATTAACACAACCATGGACACTTCAAAACCATGTCTGCACACCAGATGTAATCTAACTTCAAACTGCAATACATGCTTAAATTTATATAAACGACAACCAACAGCTTCCATATTTCTTCATTTTCATTTGTTTAATGAAAAACATTATGACTGCAGCCAAGTATTTATAAATTTGTAACAAGTTGGTCTGATCTCATAAGGCTTGTTTACTCATTAGCTTTTTCCCTAACCTAATTTCTTTTGGTCCGCAAGCCAAGGCCTAATTTTAGCTTAAGTGTACTGCTTTGACAAAGCAAGAACCATTATAATGTCAAAAATGGTGTTGTATCTGGACAAAGTGAAGATGCCACCTGAACATTAAATTACCAACAAATAAAATAGAACTTGGATAGAATAATGGAAGGTGAAGAAAATGGGCAAGTTGGATTGTCCCTGACACTTGAATCATTTATATAAATGTACATGTTTAAATGCATTCTTTCTAACCCTCAGTATAAGGCAAAAAATCCCAAATCAAATAAATCAACTGTTTCCTCAGACTATGTACGTTGCAAAACTTAAAAACCAAGTTTTTTTGTGTGGGTGGGGCCAGCGCAGAAGTGTTTTCGACCTGAGCATACTAAAAAATGGATAGACCTTAACCTCAGGCTCCTTCTCTTCAGGTTCATTTGTTGGCTTCTCCTTGTTTCCATCTGAAGCATCATCCTCCACCAAAGGTTTCTCAGTATCCAACTTTTTCTCAGCTTCACTTGTAACTTCCTCCGTCACCCTGAACCCGGGCAAAAAGTAACACAATATATACAAGAAAATTAGAAGGCAAGTAAATATCTTGTAAAGACTGTTTATGTGCAGGAACAAAAATCTCACTGAGAAAATTCTTCAGTCTGTGATCCCCAGTTGCCTCGACCAGCTCCCTCACGTTTGTATTCATTTCTGCACATCAAGGGAGGTAATTTAGGACATATATATTGGAATGAACATGAAAAACTCATCAATGCTGAACATAAGCTGGATCAACAATGAACTATAAAAGTGTTGATATAACACAAGTGCAAGAAAAGTCCAATAGAAAGAAATGATGGAGGCAACAATTTACCCTCGTCCAGTTCCACTCCGACGCTCAAACACCCTACGAGGGCGATCCCCCTCCCCTTCTTCGCCATTACTATAACCACCACGGCGCTCACCACGGAAACCACTCGGTGGTCCACCATAACCAGCACGTCTTTCAAAAGTCCTCCCAGAATCAGTTTCTCTAATTGCAGCTTGACCACCACCAGATCCACCGTTACCAAAAGAATTCTCATTTCTGCTAGAGTCTCTGTCATACCCGCCTCCATCACGGCGATCATATCCGCCTCCATCACGGCGATCGTATCCACCACCATCACGGCGGCCATACCCTCGGCCACCCCCACGGCCACCCCCATGTGCACCTTCACTCTTAGCCTCCTTCACTGCACAAATTATCCATTCAAATTAGTAAGTGAAAGAGAAAACAAATCAAATAAAGCTTGAAATGATACCTATAAACTTGCATCAACCAAGTATTGTTAGCATCCGAGTTAAATTTAGAAGTTATTCTGGGATATTTATACACAGAAAACAATTTATTAATTATGTTCAAGTTGACTTCACCCTTTAACTGAACTGATATATTTATTTCTGTTGATTCTTCCTGCAGTCCCTGTTCCTCCAACAGGCGTTAGTATTTGTTTGGTGTTGCCACGATAACATCACATTGTGATCACTTTTCTATTACAGGAAACTCTAAATATTAATGAAAACCACTTTATATAATTTGCTACATAAGTAACTCAAATCATGAACCAAATGAGTTGTAAAAATGTGAGATGCAATCAGTAGATGAACAGAACACAATCCATTCATCTGTGGATACACATCCCTACGGTTGTCTGGCCGCTGCCTTACATCCCTCGAGACAATTCCATCAAACTAAGTTAGTTCAACTGGAATTTCTGAAGAATAGAAAGGCTTTTAATTTTAGCACAACTGTGATGAATAGAGAACAGAAAAATCTCTACTCATAATTAACACAATAGTGCATAATACATGTGTACATACACACACATATCATATAAGTAAATGTTAATTGCTAAGACTGTCTGCAACTATAAAAGATTTCATCATCATTTTGACTCGTATAAGGAGCATAGAAATGGTCTCAGTGCAGCTTCATGTGACGAAAATAATGTTCCTGGTCCAAAACCACCAAAACTTACCACTAACTAATTTATGCTTCTTATCAAAAGACACCCTTTTTACTATTGGTCCTTTTACCAACTACAGAACAAACATAAAAACACACAAAGGGCTAAAAAAAGACATATTCCAATTTCCACATCATATAAACAACCCCATCATAAATTAACCCCAAACCAAGACAACATATCTAGATAGCTTCACACTAAAGCAAAGACCTTTCCTTTATATCCTTGCACATTAATAAAAAAAAACATTTTGCACCATTTATAAAGCAACCCAATATAAAATCACACTCAAATAAACAAATATTCACAGATATCTTCAAATAAAAGCAAAAACATTCCAATTACTACACACACACACACACATATAAAACGAGTAAAGAAGCTGACCAGCCTGAGCAGGAGGGAGAGGCTTAGAGGGGAGCTTAGCCGCTGGCTTAGTCGCCGGAATCTTCGCCGGCGGCGGCTTCTCAGCGGCGACTTTCTTCTGCTTCTGCTGCTGCAAAGCAATCAAGTGAGAAACGTCGTCGTTGTCATCATCGCCGAGCAAATCGAAAGGATTAGCAGTCGCCATTTCTCAATCCCCCAATTGTAAAAAGCCTAGCTTTATTGTGTTAACTAAACCCTAGGGGGCTAGTTCATAATCAACATATTATTTATTTATATGTGTATGTGAATAATAATAATAGATCTACTGTAGTGTAAGCACAGAACAGTAGTAGAGATAGAGAGAGAAGAAACCCTAGCCGCAATACAATATGAACCAGAGAGAGAGAGAGTAGAGTGATATCCGCAACTTTATACTTATCCTGTATGTATATGCATAATTCAGAGATTAAAAAAAAGGTCCGGGCTCGATTTGTGATTGAAAATCCGACCCGGTTTAATTTGGAAAATCTTTTTAAAAGATTAGTGTACGCCCATGTTTTGCACCCGATCCAAAAATTGAAATTAATAAAATATTGGAATATAAATATTATAATTAAAAATTAATATTTAAAATTAATATAGTATAGCAAAATCAAAATAAGATACATGATACACAGTTATTATATGAAATATGTTTTACCTGCACTTAAAATTTAACGTGTAACACAATTAGTTGACGATTGTAAATACGAAAATGATAATTGTAAATTTGAGAAGAGCATTTTTTTTCCAGTTTTTGGTAGCAATTATGAAGCCAAATGTAAGTATTTTTCCGGTGAGAATTTAGTCTCATAATTGTCTTTTTTCGTACTGTCTATAATACGTGTTGAATGCAACTAATTGTCACCAATTTTAATAAATTTATGTTTACCAATTGAACATAAAAAGAAATGTCCAAACAATTACTAACTTTGTAATATGCTAACATTTATCTAAAGTAAAAAAAAAAGGAAATAGCACAATCTTGTATAATAATACCAGAGCACCCTCTAATGTTCATAGTCACTCAACGGAGTTCTCTTACAAGCTACATAAATGAATAATTTTTTATTACATATATAAATATAAAATAAAAATTATATTGAGTACTAATTAACTGAAACAATGTAGAATGTTTTATCAAGATTTAAGACTAAATGTGTAAAACACTCAATTGACGATTGTGGATATGGAGATGATGGTTGTGAGCCTGAAAAGAACATTATTTTTAGGTTATGATAAATTGAGTATGAGACTAACTTTAAGTATATAATTTATTATTATAGTTGAATTTTCCCATACTCTATATAACACGTGCGAAATGCATCTGATTGTTGGTGAATTTAAGAAATTTACGCCTATCAATGGAACATAAAAAATTGTTGTAAAAATTATAAACTTTATAACATATTAACATTTATGTATAAAAAATTCTGAAGAGCAAAAACAAGTGCTTTATCCATGCATTCATTGGTGTTCATGATTATTTTATTTAAAGGAGATCTTTTATGGATTGCATAAATGAATAGTTCATTATTGGGAACTTAATATAAATACACGTGGTAAATAAATAAATAAGAAAGACATATCATTTATATTTTTGAATGTTAAATTAACAGATGTTAACAATTTTTTCAAATTTGGATTTTGGAATCGTTATTATATACAATGATTGAATTACATAACAGATATAATAGTCGATACCTGAAAGAACAATATGGTTCGTGTTTTGATTTTCTTCCGTAATATAATTTTATGTATTTTCTCGTGTAAGTACATATAAATAATGTGAATGGGTGATAATGAAACTTTATTCCATTATTATTATGAAGAAAAATAATTGAAGAAAATCATGTATGAGAACAAAATAAATAAAATTAAGTGTAAATTAACAAAAGGGTGCTAATATATGCATGTTTTCCCAATTACACAAGTAGAAGGGGGTTGAATACTTGTGTGCTCTTTTTGCCTGATTAAAATCAACTCAATATAGATTAAAGCTTTTAATTAAAAACAAAGAACAAACACAAAGATATGAATGGATACTATTTGTATTATTGATGTATGAATACAAACTCTCATAAGGTGTACACAAACTCTAACAGCTTATCTATATTTCTCATAACAACTCTCTCTATCTCTATACTCTCAAAAACTTAGACAAAATAAATTAGGTTATATAGAATATTTATATAGAGAGTTACCTATCAACTAATAACAGAAAATCAAATTATACTAAAAAATAGAATTCCTAATTATTAGCTAACAATTTTCTTCTATAATTCTCCTTCATTCCCATAACATATCTGCAATATATTTTCCTTTATCTTCGAAGACTTTCCATTACTATAATCACCATCCAAATTCAGCTTTGTAGACTTTGAAAATCTTCAAATTCTGATTATCTTCAGTCTCTAAAAGACTATAGACTCTGATAGTCTATAGACTCTGATCTACTTCCAGACTCTAATTTGCATCCAGACTCTGGTTTTATTTCTTCAGAAATCTTTTAAGTACAAATGACATTGATACCTATACAGGGACTAACTAGATTATGTTCTATCATTTTATACATCATCAAACGAATATATTCCTAACAATCTCCCATATTTATGTTTGATAAAATTTAAGCATAAATCAAGGTTTGATGATGTCAAAACTAAAGAATGAAACAATTAATCTAGAACAATATCAAATTTACAAGGAAAATGAATTACTTCTCAATTGATCTTCTTAAATGCTGTATTGTTCCTAAAAAATGATTCCACCGTATTTTCTTCCATAATGGCTAGAGCTTCACCAACAAATCTCTTCAATTTCTTCATCTCTTCATTCTCACATTTGATTTGATAGCAAGCTGCTCTCAGATCATTAGCATTGCAATCTTGTTCTTTTAAATCCTTAAGTATCAAAACATTAATATTCTATTCCATAGGTTGAAACCCAAAATAGTGACCCACACCTTCTTGAAATTTTATTTCCTTTACTTCTAGAGGCATGTCTTGATCATTCCCTCCAGTGTCAACATATTTCAAAGAAAATTTGTACATCTACTTATTTGCCTGTCTATGCAAAGTTAATTTCCTATCAATTTCTATGAACCATTTCTTGGTCACTTCCTCCTTGCTCATGTTCACCCCAGATGCTATTGATAGAAAAAAATATGATATATTGAAACTACTCAGCCTATTTAAAGAATATGAAATTTGATTGGCTTATCCACTTTACAGCTTCTCCACTCAGAAAATATACCAGCATCTCATTTTTTTTACCTATTCAGTTTCACCCTATCATTCTGGTAATCTTCTTTCAAAAATATTGTAGATAATTTGAGCAGACACCACTTTATTCAAGTGTTTTTAGTGATCTTTTCAAACTGTCTATCTGTAAGAGATTGTGGATCGGCTACTAGAGTTGTAGTTTCGTCAACATCAGATGCTGAGAGACCTCCAAGCCCTTTTGTTCTCCTAGCCCTTAATTGTGTATTGGTTTGACTGCATTTCCAATAGCTTGACTTTTTCACCTCTTCTTCCTTCTTTTCATCAGAGTTTATACTCTGTTTACCTTAATAGAGTCTGGTTTAGACCCTGATTTCCCATGTCCAGTCTCTGACTGATGTGTCTCTGATTGTTTTTTAACAAACATTCCATATTTCTTTTGTTGCACACCACCAGGACCCCTAGGACCATGTGACCTATCACCGGCTTCATCATCATCACCATCTTTCCTCCTTTTAGCTCCCCTTATTTTATCATCCTTGCATGCATCATCCTTATTACTCCTGGAAGAATCACCAACTTTCTTCTCTCCTTTTTTGATATCATCACTACTTGTGACAGTAAAAAGAATTTGTTCAAGGACTAAGGAGATATTAGCCTGGGCAGAAATAACAGAATCCATTTTGGTGGTGAGAGTATTGACAAAGTTTTGAAGTGTGGTTTGTTTTGCCTTGAAATCAGCCAAGGAATCTTTGACAGCAACATCCTTAGATTGTTGAAGAGACTACAAAGTTTCAATTTTTTTTTGGAGCAGAGCTGTTGTGGTATCCACATTGGTCAATTTAGCCTTTATATGAGATATGTTTGTGGCCACATCAGCTAGTTGTTCAACAACATTTTCCTTTGCAGATCTGAGGTCAGCAGCCACATCTTTTCCTTCTTGAATTAGAGAATCATAGGCTCCTCATCAAGATAATGACCATGCTCTTGCAAGAAGGACTTATTTTGAAAGGCCTTACGTCTCTCAGAGTGGTGAATATCCAGAATGCTTTCAAAAGTGTCTTTGTCATTAATGCCTTTAACATGTGTTTTTTCCCAAGATTAATGAAAACTTGAAAAAAGTAAGTGAAAGATGGATTCACCTCCCCTTCATCTCCAGAGGCTAAATCATCAATAGTATCAACATGAGGTGTAGACTTTGATGGAAGTGTATACTCTGACATTGCATAAGGTATTATAGACCCTAACTCCTTAACAGAGTGATAAGAACCTGTAGACTCTGGAAGACTTGCTTGAATTGACATGATTAAGATAGGTTATTCTGACTTCAAAGATGCAGTATCAGGTTGAATTTGTGAATCATCCACCAAAGTCTCCCTGACTCTATCTGCTCTTTTGACTAGTGAATCCACTAAATGGAGTTGTGGTATTTGTGTAAATGATTTTTGAGCGGCTAGAGCCTCATCTTTCTTGCCAATCTGCAAGAGTAATAAAAATAAATTTTCATCCATCCCCTACTGAAATGAGTAAAAAATAACCCTAAGAAAATAATAAATATATCATTTATTATTTCATTTATTAGACCTAGCATGGTTCAAAGGCTTGGGCCCTTGAAACGAACAAGGAAAATGAATTCTAGGATCAACTGGATTTGTAAGTCCAGCCCACAAGCTCTGTTGAAGCCATAGGTTCATTAAGCCTGTGTTATTAATTAATTTCATAATCAATTAATAAAGGCTCAGGAAAGGCCCAAGAAGTCCGTTGAGGACCCTCATCCTAGAAGGATCTAGAAACCTAGCGTGAGAAGAGTCCAATGAGGACCCTCTTTCCTGGAAGGTTATAACAACCTTATGTCACTAAAAAACTTGACCACCAAGTCTCCTAACCCTAATCTAACTCTAAGGCCCTCGTGTGCCTATATAAAAGGGCTAACCCTTCAACATTAGAACTACATTTTTTAGCTTGATTCTCATCACTTGAGATACGTAGGCAGCTTACGAGACCCGAGATAGTCACGAAACGTAAATGCAGCCATTAAAGCTCGATAAGCTTGGCGCGATTAATAAACCCTAGCATTAATTACACATTAAAGATGACCTAGTTTTTAATCCGTAATATTTGGCGCCGTTTGTGGGAAAAGAATAGCAACCATGGCAAGAACACGAAGTACCGCGAGCACTCTCGAAGGAGAGATCCCTGACACCACTGTTGACACCAACGTTCCCCTATTACGGCACGGGAACAAGGAGCTATTATTCCAACCGCCTCCGTTAAAGGCCCTGAAGCAAGTACCCGGCGTACCAGACCCCTTAGCATCGTCGTTCATCCTTCCAACCCCGATGTATCTATTCATACTTCAGTTCCTCCACTCCAGGTAATTCCACCCCTTAGTATAACTTTTATCGCTCCTCCTACCTTGCATGTCTTATCTGTTATAACACCCGTCCCTCGCTACGGGCTCTCAAGAAACTACGAGCCCTCTTATGAGCAAGGGTTGCTTCCCCACTATACCTCACGGCAAAGGAATCATGATTGAAAGGCATATGACTAGGCCTATTTGTAATAATTAGATGACAACTCAACTTAGATATGAAAGTGAAGTAAATAATAAATGTTGAATAAGGAATCAAGACGAAGAATGTCAACTAGACACGAAGAATCAGAATATCAGAAGAAGTCTGACAAGACTACTACTCAACACTGAAAGAAGTTCATTAATATATTCAAGCGTCGGTGTAAAATAAATGAGTAGTATCTCAAAGAGTTCAGAAAATACAGAAGATTTTAAGTGCCTACTACAGAAAGATTCCAGAAGAAAATTATAGAGGAAGAACAAAAGAAGACAAGATATAAAGACCACTACAGTAGAAATGAGAGTCAACATTGTAGTTAGTCATCTGTGAACCAGACCAGTGCACAGGGTGTCAACAATGTTAGTGAAGATTCATCATCAAAAAGTTCAAGTGGTTAGAAAGGTTATTGTTGAAGAACAGAAGAGTTTTATCTACATCAACAATAGTCCTACAGTCAAGACTTTAATTTAATTCTCTATTAATTAATTAAATTAATTAGGTAATTTAATTAGTAAATTAATTCCCTTGGAATTAATTTATTTCTTAAATTAATTAAAGGTTTAATTAAATTAGAATTATTTTAGAATGAAAAAGACAGAAGCTGGAAGCTCAAAGCGATACATGTTTGTTTGGAATGTAGTGTACAAGAGTTAGAATCCAAGATTAAATATTTGAATGGGTATATACAGTGGTAAAAAGAAGTATTGTCTAGTTTAAAGAGTCATATTATTTCAGTAACAATGGTACTTCTAATTGCAACTGTAGATACAGCTAAACATGCCTGACAGTACTGACTTGAAGAAAAGACGAAAAATGAATTGACACGGAAGAAATGTAGAGTCATATATTCTTAAAGATGTAAACCTGGTTGGAATTGATTTATCATTTTCAAGTCAAAAGGAGTTCGGTTCCAGACGTTCAGAAGACCGCAGCTTAGAGTGTAATGATTTATTTATTTAATAAATATTTTATTTATTTAGTAAATTATATTTATAAATATCTAAATAATATTAGATATTTATTTTTATAATTTCTGAATTAAATTAATTATTTATTAATCAAAGAATATAAGTTGTGCGGGTCTAAAAGCATTTCTACGGAGCTTATCACTAAAAGACGAAATATGCCCCTTTCTTTTTACAAATTGAAGTGGCAGGTGATGTTTATTAAAGTGTCCAATCAAAGATCACCACGTGTCCAAAGGAATGAAAAAGCATGATGAAAAAAGTCTTACCTTGTGTTATTTAAAAGTCTTACCGAGAGCTAATTTCAAAATGTCTTACTGAGCAAACAATTCCAAAAGTCTTACCGAATTTGGAATAAGACTTTAATAAAAGTCTTACCAAATTCTAGAAAGACTTTCTCCAAAGTTTTACCGAATTGTGAGATAAAAAAAGTCTTGCTGGGCTATAGAAAAAAGTCTTACTGAGTTTTAAAAGTCTTGCCCAATTTATTTAAAAAGTCTTGAAGGCTAAATTATAAAGTCTTTATGATTTTTTAATAAGTTTTATTCAAATGTCTTTCTAGCTTCCACCTCTATAAATATGAGGCAATTGGCTTCATTTTTCAGTAGTAGAAAAAACTTTCAAATTTAGCAATTTGTCTGCAAAGTTATATTCACAGACTTTCTGTGCTAGATTGATTTTAATTCCTTAAATAGAATAATTCATGTCAAATTTGTTCTAGGAATTAAGGTTTATTCTACCGAATATTGTAAAACCCATTCAAGTTTAATATACATATTTAACTTGATCTTGTTTACTTACTTGCTAATTTTCCATATCTTAAATGTTTAATCCTGAAAATAGAAAGCTAGTAAGTCAGCCTCCCAAACACTTAAAGGACTCGAACCCTCAGCTAAAGCAATAATTTAATTCCGCAAATTCTGAAAAGAATTTTAAATTATTTTCAGTATCGCATTCAACCCTCCTTCTACGATACTTTCGGGACCCAACAGGGATTTCTCCGGAACTTACTTTACTGATGATGATGAGTCGTCTAACGAAGATGTTAACCCCCGAAGGAGGCGACCCGACAAGGAGCCTGTTGGAGGGAGGAGTACCCAGCCCTGAGGGCCTCAAGACACTGACTCCGTGAACCTTCAGGAAAGGATACATGCTCATGAAGCCGAAGCCCAAAGACTGAGGAGAGACCTAGAAAGGGTTTTAGCAAGGCGACAATGCCCCAGAGTTAAGGGGGCTGGAGGGTCGACAAGGTATGCACCTGTGATAGATCTGGATGAGCCCATAATCAGGAGACAAGTAAGGTCAAGTCGTACCAGGGCTGATCCCCAAGACTTGTTACCACTTGAAGATCACGACGATCCAGTGCCTCCCTTTACGGAGGAGATTATGAACGAGAAAATCTCAAGAAAGTGGAAGATGCCCACCATCAAGGCTTATGATGGAACAAAAGACCCCTCAAACCATGTTCTCACATTCTCAAATGCGTTGTTGTTACAAATTGTTAATGATGCTGTCAAGTGTAGGGCGTTCCCTCAAACCCTGAGCGGTATGATACAAAGATGGTTTAGGCGTCTATCCCCCAACTTCGTTGGGTCATTCAAAGATATGAGCAGGGCCTTCATTGGTCAGTTTATCAGCAACAAAACTCATGAGAAAAGCTCAGCTTCGCTCATAAATATGCATCAGGGGAAGAATGAATCCTTGAGGGACTATATGAACATATTCAGTTAGGAAGCCTTGAAGGTCTCCGATCTGGACCAGAAAGTAGCTATGATAGCCTTACAGCAAGGAACGTCAGACGAGAATTTCAGAAGATCGTTAGCCAAGAGGGCCCCCGAGAGTACGAATGAGCTCCAAGAGAGAGCTGAAAAATATATTAAGGCCTAAGAGAGTATGAGGAAAGCCCAGGGGTTTCAAGCCTCGAACACCTACTCTAAGAAGTGAGCCAGTGATACCGAGTATACGGTCTATGCCAAGTATGCGAAGAGTGATGATACTAATGACTCCAAAAAGAAAGGAGGATCAAGGTTCACTGAGTATGTAAGGCTAAACACCGCCCGTAGCCAAATACTGATGGATATTGAGAAGGGCAAGGACCTTCGATGGCCGAAGCCACTAATGACTTATCTTAAAAAGAGAAATAAGAACGCTTATTGCCGGTTCCATAGAGATGCGGGACACTACACTGATGATTGCCGTCAGTTAAAAGGCGAGATCGATTTTCTGATTAGAAGAGGAAAGTTGGAAAAACACACGAAGGATGGTGCTAGACATGATAGAGGTTACAATGACAAACGAATGGACTCAAACCCCAAAGAAAGAAATAATCAGCCCCGAGGGTCTGTGATCAATGTAATTTCAGGGGGACCAACCGCTGCCGGTAATTCCCAAAATTCCAGAAAGGCTTATGCCCGAGAGGTAATGGGCATTGTAGGAGAGCTTCCTAAGAGAGCAAGGACTGAGTTCTCTTTGTCCTTTGATGATTCTGACTTGGAAGGGGTAAGGTTCCCCCACGATGACCCCTTGGTGATCACCCCCGTCATAAGAAGCTCTCATGTGAAAAGAGTCTTGGTAGATATTGGGTTGTCTGTAGACATCCTGTTTTATGATGCCTTTATGAAAATGGGATACAACGATTCGCAACTGACCCCCTCCAACATGCCTATCTATGGTTTCAATGGAGTGGAATCTCGGATTGAAGGGATTATGCAATTACCCCTCTCTTTGCAACTTTTATGGCACTAGGAGGCATGTCCTCCACATCGAAGACATGGATGTCAGAGATCAAGAAGAAAGAAGGGGGAAGCCCGCAGAAGACTTGGAGCCCATTCTCCTGGATCCTCAAGATCATGAGAAGGTGACATATGTTGGGACTTCACTCCCCAAGGAACTGAAACAACAACTGGTTCAGTTCTTGCAAGACAACCGAGATGTCTTTTCTTGGACAATAGCTGACATGCCAGGGATAGACCCCAAACTCATAACGCATCAGTTGAATATGGATCCTAAAAGGACATCAGTTCAAGCAGAAGAAAAGAATTTTTGCTCCTGAAAGACAAGAGGTCGTTAAGCAAGAAGTGGAGAAGCTGTTAGAAGCCGGTTTTATTGAAGAAATCCAGTTTCGTGAGTGGCTAGCAAACCCTGTGATGGTCAAGAAGACCAATAGAAAGTGGAGAATGTGTGTGGACTTCCAAGACTTGAATGATTCCATATAAAGGACTATTTTCCCTTACCGAGGATAGACACGTTGATTGATGCCACAGCTGGGCACGAGTTGCTTAGCTTCATGGATGATCTCAGTGGTTAAAACCATATCAAAATGCACCCCGATGACATCCCTAATGTATCATTCATCACTGCCTTTGGTATTTTTTATTATTTAGTTATGGCTTTTGGACTTAAGAATGCAGAAGCCACATATCAAAGGCTTGTAAATAAAATTTTCAAGCACCTTATTGGTAAGACCGTGGAGGTCTACGTTGATGATATGTTGGTCAAAAGCCTAGACAAGGCCGACCACCCCGAACACTTGAGAGAGGTATTTGAAGTTCTAAGAACTCATAAGATGATGTTGAACCCAACCAAATGTGCCTTTGGAGTAGGGTCTAGAAAATTTCAAGGCTTGAAGGTCTCCAAAAGAGGCATTGAGGCCAATCCTGATAAGATTCAAGCAATCTTGGACATGGAGCCCCCAAAGACTGTAAAAGATGTCCAAAAACTCACAGGAAGGGTGGCAGCCTTGGAGCGCTTCATATCCAAGTCTGGAGAAAAGTGTCTATTATTCTTCAAGGCCCTAAAAAAGGTCAAGAACTTTGAATGGAATGATGAGAGCCAAACAGTATTTGAAGATTTGAAGAAGTATATGGCTGAGCCACCACTGCTTGCCAAGCCGACCCTCGAAGAAGTGTTATACATGTACCTTGTTGTCTCTAGCTCAGCCTTGAGTGTTGTGCTTGTAAAAGAGGAAGCCAAGATTCAGAAACCCATTAATTATGTCAATAAAATTATGCATGGTGCAGATCTGAACTATTCAAAGGTTGAAAACTTTGCCTTAGAATTGATAATGGCTTCAAGGAAGCTATGTCCGTACTTCCAGGTGCATGTTATTGAAGTCTTGACAGATCAGCCCCCTGAGAAACATACTACAAAGCCCCAAGGCCAGTGGAAGGCTAATCAAATGGGCTATTGAGCTTGGAGAGTTCGAAATCAGATACAAGCCAAGAATGGCCATCAAGACCCAGGCTCTAGCTGACTTCGTGGTTGAATGTACCATTCCCAACCAAGAAGTCGGGGGGAAAGAAGAGAATAAAGAAAATGGAGATAAAGAAGAAAAGATGAAGAACTCAAAGAATACTGGGTGCTCTTTTTTGACGGAGCTTCAAAAATAAAAACTAGTGGAGCTGGCCTAGTTTTGTAAAGCCTGGATGGGTTCATTGTCGAATATGCAATCAAGTTGGATTTTCCAGCTACAAAGAACGAGGCAGAATGCGAAGCTTTGATAGCTGGGTTTGGCTTGGCCAGAGCCCTGAGGGTGAAAAACATGAAAGTATGTGGTGACTCAAGTCTAGTAATCTCTCAAGTGAATGAGAAATTTGAGGCCCGTGAAGAGACTGATAAAATATTTGAGAACTGTGCCACGCAATTTCAAGAATGTCACTTTAAGTATATCTCGAGAGAGGAGAACATGAAGGCTGATGCCTAGTCTAAATTTGTGTCATAAGAGATTGAGAGTTACTTTGGCAGCATTTATTTTCAAGTCTTGAAGACCCCGAGCATTGATGGTAAACTAATAGCCCCGATTGGGCTGGGAGCATGTTGGATGGATCCCATCAAACTCTACTTGGAAACGGGGAAAACACCAACTAACCTCATGGAGGAGCGCAAGCTATCAGTGAGAGCCTTGAAGTATGCCCTCATAGAAGGAATACTTTATAAGAAATCGTATGTGATACCCTACTTGAAGTATTTGAGACCCCATGAGGCTGAAGCTACCCTAAGGGAAGTTCATGAAGGTATATGTGGTCAACACCTTGGAAGCAGATCTCTTCCTCATAAAGTTATGAGGCTGGGATTTTATTGGCCTGAGATGCTTAAGGATGCTAAAGCTTATGTTAAGAGGTGTGATCGCTGCCAAAGGTTTGCACCCATCGTTAAGCAACCCCCTGAGATGCTGACATCCATCAACTCCTCACTCCCCTTTGCTATGTGGGGAATAGATATCTTAGATCTGTTTCCTATGGCCAGTGTACAAAGGAAGTTTCTCATTGTTGCCATCGACTACTTCACTAGGTGGATAGAAGTCAAGCCCTTGGCCAAGATTGATACTAAGAATGTGATCCAATTCTTTTAGAAAAACGTTATATGCGGGTATGGGTTACCCAGAATCCCAGTGACAGACAATGTAATAGAGTTTAACAATAAGGACTTCGTAGAGTACTGTGGAAACTGTAACATTGAACTACGCTTCACTTCGGTAGCTTATCCACTGTCAAATGGGCAAACTAAGGTTGCCAACAGAATTATCCTAGATGGACTCAAAAAGAGGATTGAGCGCACTCAAGGGGTTTGGGTTGACGAACTACTCCCAATCCTATGGGCATACAGAGCCACTTATAAGGCTTCAACAGGGGCAACACCTTTTCAATTAGCCTACGGGACTGAGGTAGTGGTGCCCGTCAAAATTACTTAGACGTCGCTAAGAGTGCATGAGTTTCAAATTGACACCAATGAGGATGGCATGATGTTGGCTCTAGACTTGATAAATGAGCTACGCGATGAAGCTAACGCTAGAATTGTAGAGAACCAAAAAAAATCTTTATTCTACTACAACCTCAGAGTCAAGGAAAGGTTCTTCCACGAAGGAGACTTAGTCCTGCGAAAGATCGAGGCATCTGGAGCTGGTCCCAAAGGCAAGCTAGCTCCAAATTGGGAAGGACCATACCAAGTGAAGAAAGTCACAAGAAAAGGTGCATACAAGCTCCAAACCCTTGAAGGGGTTGAAATCCCAAGAAGCTAGAATGCTGCCAACTTAAGAATTTATTATGTTCAAGTTTATGACTTTGATTTTCAAAAATGTTCGGTTTATTAGCCTTGAAGGCAAAACTTGTTTTTGATACTAAGTTTCATTTGAAAACTTGGTAGTTTCAAGGAATGTTTTCCATTCTCCTCATCTGACATTAGTTATTTTCATTAAGTTTTCTACAATCCTCGCGAGTGTTTGTTGTTTATGTTCAAGTTAAACATGAAAAACAAATAAAACAAAGGCAGAAGTAAAGGATGAAAATGTAGAAAAATACATGTACATAAATAAAATCACGAGGGCCAAACATCATTTTACAAGCCACCAAGGGCCAACATAAATACAAAGATGAAAATCCTAAACTACTCAGCGTCCTCAGTGTCTTCGGCCTCTTCACTCCCCGAAGACTCTCCTGAATCACTAGATTCATTTTCCTCTGAAGATCCAGAATCAGAAGAACTCTCTTCAGCCGATTTTTAAGGGGTTGCCTCAGGAACAGTCTTCTTTGGCACAACGTGGCGAGGAGAAGGAGTAAGAGTAGGATCATGATCCCTCTTTGGTTGATGTCAGGGTTGTCCTGCCCGTCAGTTTCTTCCTCTTCTTGTGCCTCGATCAACCGCTTCAAGGCCTCGGCTGACTGAGGGCTTTTTAAATCCACCCTCAGGTCAAACAAACCCGGATGCTTATCTAACACAACCTTAATGGCCTCATTCCACCTGATGGTGTAGTTTGCCGGGTAAATAAGGTCGTCGTGAGCTTGTATCAAATCCTAATACTCCTCCGAGGTCATATACTTATCAATAATGGCATTATTGTCGGACCAGAGTTCAACTACCTCGGCTTAAGCCTGTTTCAAAAGCTCCTCCTTCTCGGCCAGCACCTCCTCCAAATGTTTAATTTTGGTATTCTCCATAATGAGATCTGTTAGGAATCTACATGTGATTTGATGATAACATTAATCTTAGAATCATAGAAATTTTATTTGATGTAACTGATCAATTGATGTGAAAGTTATAAATATCAATTGATCAGGAAACCATTTATCAGTTGAAATGTTTATATGAATCAACTGATAATTTGGATTGTAGCATAGGTGTACTTAGTCTATTTCAATCGATAAGGTGTAAATCAATTGATATTTTGTTCATCAATTGATGTTAGAGTCGATTGATATAGATCATCAATTGATGTGTAAATTAAACTGTTAAATTGTAATTATGAGAAGACAGGAAATTGCACAAGTGAAGGATGATCAATTGATATTGAAGCATCGATGGATGAAGGATCAATCGAAGAAGCCAAGCCAAGGATTGAAGACCATCAACTGATGTGAAGACCCATCGACTGATATATCGATTGATAACATCTATCAATCGATAAGACATCTTTTATCAATCGATGGATATAAAGATCAATCGAAGAAGTACATCAGTTGATGGATTAAAGAATGGATCAATTGATATGCTTAACAGCAAATTATCAATTGAGTGTGACAACACAGAAAGAATATCTGTTGAAGATCCAGAAAACAAAAGCACACCTATGGAAGACAGTCTAGAGTGACTGTGAAGACTCAATCAGAAGCTGTCTTTCAAACCTTTTTGTAAAATAGAAAAAAAGGTAAAAGGAAGGCAGGTAGAAACAATGCTAGAATAGGAATTGTAAAAGAACACTTGTGGTATATAAACAAGTGTAGTAGCATTATTAGAAAACATACAAGTTAGACATATTTCTTAATCAATTGTTCAAGCTTGAGAGCACATGTGTAAGAACAGTTGATTTGTTTTCTAATCTTGTAAACGCAGCTAGGTTTCTTCTAACCTAGGAGCATTGAGCAAAAATATATATTGATGGAAAAACCAATCCATCAATAATTTTAAATCTCTTTGTTCAGTTTTATTTTTTAGCACTAATTTGTTCGAACTTATTCTCTTATTCTTTCAAACATCAAGAACAAATATTAGAACAATGAAAAAGTTTTAATATTTGTATTCACCCCCCCCCCCTTCTACAAATATTGACATTGTTCTAAGGAATAACAATTGGTATCAGAGCAGGCTTTCAACATACAGAAAGTTTAAAGATCAAGAACAGTCAATATGGGTAAAAAAGATTCAGGTGTGAAAATTCCAGTTTTAGAGAGAGATGAATATTTTCCATGGAAGGTCAAAATGCATCTGCATCTTCTTTCTCTCGACCCTTCTTATGTTAACTGCATAGAAAAAGGTCCTCATGTTCCCATGAAGCTAGTCACAGGTGTAAACCCTGATGAAACTCCTGCACTTGACAGACATGTTCCAAAACTTATTTCTGAGTTCACAGAAGAGGATGAAAAAGAAGTACTCAAAGACAAGAAGGCCATGAACATTCTGTTTAATGGTCTAGATAAAGATATGTTTGACAATGTTATAAACTGTACTTCATCAAAAGAAGTGTGGGATACACTTCAAACTCTGTGTGAAGGAACTGAACAAGTAAGGAAAAACAAGATGCAACTCTTGATTCGAAAATATGAATCATTTCATTTCAAGAGTGGAGAATCTATCAATGACACATATAGCAGATTTCAGAAGTTGTTAAATGGACTGAAGCTATATGGTAGGGTTTATGCAACTGAGGATACAAATCTAAAATTTCTTAGATCTCTTCCAAAAGAATGGAAACCAATGACTGTTTCCATTAGACAATCTCAGGACTTCAAGGATTTTACTCTGGAGAAACTTTATGGTATTCTCAAGACATATGAGTTGGAAATCCAACAAGATGAAGAGATTGAGAAGAATCAAAGAAAAGAGAAAACTGTGGCTTTGGTAGTCAAGGGAAATGAAGAGAAGAAGGAAAATGGCTATGAAGAAGAGTCAGTCATGATGGCTGGTGATGCTATTGAAGAATCATTCAAGAGAAAATGAAAGAGCAAGTGTGAAGAAGATGAAACATGCTCTCAGGATGATTTGGATGAGATTGATGAGCACCTTGCATTTCTGACAAGGAAATTTTCAAAGCTAAAATTCAAGAAGAATCCATATGCTCAAAGGCCTGGATCCCAGTTTAGAAACAACAATCAAAATAAAAATCTGGTTGATAGATCTAAATTCAAATGCTTTAACTGTGGATTGGCTGGTCATTTCTCAAGTGAGTGCAGGAAGCCAAAATAAAGAATGTGACACATTGATTTGCCTCAAGGCTGAAAATAAAACACAGAAAAGGTTAGTAACATGACAACATAAAGAATGTGAGGGAAATATAAGTAAAAGTTAGTACCTTTGTTAGAGGCCCTGGAAAGACCAACGTCCTTTAGCTTGCTCTCATCCAGGATAGCTCAAGACACTTCTAAGGACTCTACCTGAGTAAACGCAGCATATGCGGCTTGCTCCGCCTCAGAGAGCACGATAGAGTCGGCACTCCCATCGGCTACCTTCCCAAAAGAGGGCCTAAAGAGACTCTCCCAGTCACCCCTTTCCCATTTTACTTGCAGAAAATTTTCCTTTCAATTGGGGTTATTGTCAAGAACGGAGGAGTTGTCGAAAATATGATATTGGTTGGGCTTATGGCCTATGTGAACCCAACCCAAAGAAAGGCTAGAAGAATTCTTAAATTGAAAAATTTTACGGAACAAAGGAACGAACATTTTTATTTTCTTTTCTAAACAAAGAACCATAAAACAATGAATGAGCCTCCATCCATTGGGTGCAATTTGGCAAGGATTGATTTCACTACGCCATAAGTGGGCAACTGTAATGCTTTTTGTAGTGTTACAAAAAACAGGCGTTACGGTTGATAGCATTTTGTAACACTACTCAAATACAGTTACATTAGTTACTACGTAGTGTTACAGTTGACGTATTTATCAATTAAACAAATAATTAATTATTATTAATGCCACTTGGCACTCCTGCGTGGCTTGAGGTGGAGGTGGTTCCCACATTAATTAATTAATTAATAATTAATAACTAAATAATTAATTAATTAAATGGACCCCACAAGTGGGCCCCATCATCGGGCCCACATTAAAACTTAATTCATAATTAATTAATAAATAATAATTAATTAATTAATAATTAATTGATAATTAATAAATAATTGATAATTGATAATTAATAATTAATAATTAATTAATAATTAATGATTAATTAATAATTAATAATTAATGATAATTAGTAATTAATAATTAATAATTAATTAATAATTAAATTAATTGATAATTAATAATTAATTAATAATTAATAATTAATTGGTAATTAATAATCAATAATTAATTAATAATTAATAATTAATAATACTTAATAATTAATAATTAATAATTAATAATTCATTAATAATTAATAATTAATTAATAATTAATAATTAATGATAATTATTAATTAATAATTAATTAATCATTAGTAATTAATAATTAATAATTAATAATTAATAATTAATAATTATCATTAATTGATAATTAATAGTTAATAATTAATATTTAATATTTAATAATTAATTGATAATTAATAATTAATCATTAATCATTAATCATTAATCATTAATGATAATTAATAAATAATAATTAATAATTAATAATTAATAATTAATTAATAACTAATAATTACTAATTAAATTAATTAATAATTAATTAATAATTAATAAATTAATACATTAATTAATAATTAAATTAATTAATAATTAATTAATTTGGTTGGAGATATTTGTAGATCACTATTATATTGACTAGTACTCGTAACTAGTGTTTTGTCATAGATTATTGTTTCTATTTTTAAAAAATATTTATCGACGATCCAACCGTACGGATGTCAAGATATGTATAATAAAATGATATTCTCAAATTTTCAAAAAATAAAAAAATAATTTGGTTGGAGATATTTGTAGATCACTATTATATTGACTAGTACTCGAGCTAGTGCTTTGTCATAGATTATTGTTTCTATTTTTTAAAAAATATTTATCGACGATCCAACCGTACGGATGTCAAGATATGTATAATAAAATGATATTCTCAAATTTTCAAAAAATAAAAAAATAATTTGGTTGGAGATATTTGTAGATCACTATTATATTGACTAGTACTCGAGCTAGTGCTTTGTCATAGATTATTGTTTCTATTTTTTAAAAAATATTTATCGACGATCCAACCGTACGGATGTCAAGATATGTATAATAAAATGATATTCTCAAATTTTCAAAAAATAAAAAAATAATTTGGTTGTACATCGACCCAGAGAATAGGGATGAAATCATGAACATGAAACCTAAGCCCCGCCAACAGGGCATCTACGTAGACAAATAGTTGGTCGGGTTTCTAGTGACATGTTCTGTCACCAGGCCCAACCAAAGAAATGGTAAAAAGAGGGGGAAAATTAAACAACCTATTGTAATCATCTACCCGGTCAGTATCAGAAAACCTACTACTATGATCAAAAGAGTTAAGGTGAGATAGACTAGGGTACTCATCCCCCCTTTGGTTTATCATATCTATTAAGGACATGTATAGAGAAAAAATGGGAATACGGCGAAGGGGTTTACCTCTCTTTGCAGACCCCACGGTCATGGCAGCCAACCTTGATGCCTTCTTGTCAGCCATCACTTTCTTCAATTTAGTTAATACCCTTGAAGAAACTAAAGGCTGGATTTGTTTAAAAGATGGAGAGCTTGAGTGTTTGCAAGAAATTTGAGAAGTAAGAAGTTAGAAGTGTGGGAAATGAAGACCCTCACACAACTCAAATATAACCCCCCAGCCAGTCACATGCTCGTTTAAATTTACCTTTTAACAGGTGTTTCTAAGTCACATGAACGTTGAAAGGAAAATCAACCGGTACGACAGGTGAATGGGCTCATCTAACAAGGCCCATGATTGAAGGCCCAAGGGTTACAAAATAAAATAAATAAATAAAATATATGTTCTAGAATTCAGAAGAAAGATCTAGAACATGGGCCTATGAAGTACAAGACCCATCAGACGTAAAGGCCCAACGCACAAATCAAAAATCCTTGAAGGCCCAGACTATTAGGTCGTCCAAAAGGACAAAGGCCCATAAATCTACAAAGAGGCTCAACTAAGACCCATATTGTCAAGCGCCCAAAACCCATAGGGTTTAACACATTTCCATTCCTGAAGGAATAAAGAAATTTTGACTTAAATAAGTATTTGAGAGATAATTCGACCTCATTTCAAGTCGAAAATAACAAAGCCATGAGGCCCCAAAACATTTTAACCTGGGAGGTGAAATGAGTTTTAGTTCGACCTCATTTCAAGTCAAAAATTACAAATTCATGAGGCCCCAAAACATTTCAACCTGGGAGGTGAAATGAGTGTTAGTTCGGCCACATTTCAAGTCAAAAATTACAAAGTCATGAGGCCCCAAAACATTTCAACCTGAGAGGTGAAATGAGTGTTAATTCGTCCTCATTCCAAGTCGAAAACTACAAGTCCATGAGGCCCAAGAAGACATCGACCAGGATGGTAAAATGAGGTTTAATTCCATATCGAATTAGATCGACAGGCATTCAATCCAACAAAAACATCAACCTCGATTGCAATGCAAGGAAGTTTCTATATACTTCAAATGAAGTAGATAATCGACTTCAATTTAATATCGACCTGGATGCAGAAATGAGGTCTAATTCGACCTTGTTCCAGGTCGACAGAGAAATAAGCCAAGAAGGCATGCTCGACTTCAAATCTCATCGACCTGGATAGGGAATTAAGGTCTAATTCGACTTCATTCCAAGTCGATAGGGAAATAAACCAAGAAGGCCTGTTCGACCTCAAATCTCATCGACCTGGATGGGGAATTGAGGTCTAATTCGACCTCATTCTAGGTCGATGGAATCAAGGAATTGAACTATTCGACCTCAATCCCAAGAATTGACCTGAGAGAGGTTTCGAGGCCCTATTCGACCTCGACCCAGGTCGATGATGGGCTCAATCCCATAATCTACTTGGGGTGGAAATGAGCCCCAATTCGACCTCATTCCAGGTCGATTTGGTCAGACCCATAAAAATTTCCATTTGTAAAATTACTAAAAATAAAGTTCTTAGGGGCCAATTTATATAATATTAGTTCTTTTAAAGGGATTAATAATGAAAAGGCCTGAGCCCAAAAATTGAAGTAAAATTGACTGAAACAATTTAAAAGTCTCATAAGGCACTGAAAACCCTTTGTGAAACTTTTACGAAAATTCACGAAGTTTTCCCAAAAGTTAGGGGACAAATGATATGGGTAAAAATAACCCTAAAAAATAAAAAATATAGCACTTATTATTTCATTTATTAGACCTAGAATGGTCTAAAGGCTGGGGACCGTGAAACGAATATGGAAAATGAATCCTAGGATCAACTGGATTTGTAAGTCCAGCCCAAAAGCTCTGTTGAAGTGAAAGGGGAGATAGGAGTGAAGGGAAGTAACTCACTGCACTTTCATGTGTACTAGAAATGCTAAATGTAATCTCTATGTAATGGTTGATGATAACTCAACAATAGAATAGGACATGTAATAATATGCAGGTTCACAGAAATCTTGGATCACAGAGTTCAGTTAAGACAAAGTATCAAAGGATCATCTACAGACTTGAAGCACACTGGAAGAAGTTCATTAACATGTTCATGCCTCAGTGAAGAATAAAAGATGTTGACATCTATTCAAGGATGTGGAAGCTACAGAAGATTGTCTTAGTCTATGACGATTTTAGTGCATTACAATCGAAGCAACAAGTAAGGTTTGCAAAGAAGAATGTGGAATCATGTTCAGAATCAAGAGCCCCTATCAAGACTAGTCACTTATGAACCAGACCGTTGCATAAAGTGTCAGGACATTGGAGGCAAGCTCTCGTCGGTTAATATGGTTTTAATCATTCTAAAGTTGTTGGTTTTCTTGAGTCATGTGGAGGATCAACAAAGGTGGTAAATCAGTGTTGGAGAAATGTCAGCCTAATGGATAAGAGACAGACGGCACAACCTGATTGGATCTTACTAAAGCTTCACAGATTAGAAGGCCAAATACTTGGACGTGGTGGAGTCACGTATACGGGGCCAAGTATTTGGATAAGGAAGTCTACACAAATTGAAGAGTGGAATGGAAATATTTAATTTAATTAAATAAAGTATTTATTTAATTATTTATATATTTTATAAATAAAGATATTCTTTATTTATATTATATATATTTATTTAAATATTACTTTTACATTAAATATTTCCAAATGCATGCTTGCACATGACTTTGAAGATATGATTTGAGAAGACAAGAGTAAAAGGTGGAAAAAGCAAAAAGCTACACCTTTTTCTATAATAAAAGAAGAAACTCAAGTCTTAATTTTAGTGTGGTCAGGGAGAGTATTCGGAGAAAAGAAGAAAAGGGGAGAGAGAGAAAAATTTTTCTCTCCCCCATGGCCGAACTAGACTTTAATATTTTGGGGCCATGATTTTCTTTATCTTCACCACTCCTCTATCTTTCTATTGTAAACACTTGCTAAATCTTGTATAGAAGATAGGGCTGATTTTTGTCTCCTAGATCTACAAAATGTAATAGTTTTAGAGGAGACAAAAATCACTTCTTTGTTGTGTTCTTGAGCTTATGTTCTTGAACTTGTTTGTAGCATCTACCCCACTTCAATGAATATAAAGTTATATTCTTGGATCTTGTTGTGTTGTGTGTTTTGGATGATTTACCGTTCATTATCTTGGTTATTTTAATGGTGTTCTTGAGGTTGAAGAAGATGATGAACAGTACCTGGGTTTGAACCAAAGTAATTTTTATGTTGTCCCAAAAATAAATAAAAGTCAGATTTTTATTTGGGAATCGTATTCACCCCCCCTCTACGATCTCCAGGACCTAACAATTGGTATCAGAGCTACTCGATTGACATACAAATCGATTGGATCTATTTTTATTTTTGAGATTAAAGAGGGTACAATTGGTTCACTGGGCATCCAGAATTTTTTTTGAAGCCCGGAATTTTTCTAAGTACAAAATGTTCTAGATAGCCAAGTAGAACATTTCTATGTAGAAATTCGACTTGATGTTCGAGATAGTGTCTAACTCGAACATTATCTCGAATATTCTACTTAATGTTCTAGATTGAACCTAAGTAGAAATTCTGGAGTTAGAAATATTTTCTAAGTCAGAAGTTCTACTTAATGTTCTAGATAGAGCCTAAGTAGAACATTTCTATGTAGAAATTCTACTTAATGTTCTAGATAGAACCTAAGTAGAAATTCTGGAGTTAAAAATATTTTCTAAGTCAGAAGTTCTACTTAATGTTCTACATAGAGCCTAAGTAGAACATTTCTATGTAGAAATTCTACTTAATGTTCTAGATAGAACCTAAGTAGAAATTCTGGAGTTAGAAATATTTTCTAAGTCAGAAGTTCTACTTAATGTTCTAGATAGAGCCTAAGTAGAACATTTCTATGTAGAAATTCTACTTAATGTTCTAGATAGAACCTAAGTAGAAATTCTGGAGTTAGAAATATTTTCTAAGTCAGAAGTTCTACTTAATGTTCTACATAGAGCCTAAGTAGAACATTTCTATGTAGAAATTCTACTTAATGTTCTAGATAGAACCTAAGTAGAAATTCTGGAGTTAGAAATATTTTCTAAGTCAGAAGTTCTACTTAATGTTCTACATAGAGCCTAAGTAGAACATTTCTATGTAGAAATTCTACTTAATGTTCTAGATAGAACCTAAGTAGAAATTCTGGAGTTAGAAATATTTTCTAAGTCAGAAGTTCTACTTAATGTTCTACATAGAGCCTAAGTAGAACATTTCTATGTAGAAATTCTACTTAATGTTCTAGATAGAACCTAAGTAGAAATTCTGGAGTTAGAAATATTTTCTAAGTCAGAAGTTCTACTTAATGTTCTACATAGAGCCTAAGTAGAACATTTCTATGTAGAAATTCTACTTAATGTTCTAGATAGAACCTAAGTAGAAATTCTGGAGTTAGAAATATTTTCTAAGTCAGAAGTTCTACTTAATGTTCTAGATAGAGCCTAAGTAGAACATTTCTATGTAGAATTTCTACTTGATGTTCTAGATAGAGTCTATGTAGAACATTTCTATGTAGAATTTTTTTTCTTAGAAGGCTGTTTCAACATGACACATGGCTACATAGTTTAACTTTTATTTAAAACAAAAATTATTTTTCTCTCAAATTGTTTTTAGTTTAATAATTAATTTAATAATTAAATTTGAATTTAATTATATAAAATATTTTGAAAATAATTTTTAAATTTAAATAATTTATTTTTCAAGTTTATTTTACATCTTGGAAAATATTTTATTTTCTTTTAAATTTTAGAGTCAAATATTTTATATTTTTAATATTCTTAGTTAAGAATTTTATTAATTTAAAAACTAAAATTAATCTTAAAATCCAATTTAATTTCTTTTGAGTTTAATATTCTTAAAAGTATTTTGAGAATTATTTTTGAGGTTTAATAATTTATTTTTTATAGAAGTTTTAATTATAAATCTCATAAAACTTTTTGGAAAATCATTTTGGTTGAAATAATTTATTTTCAAGAATATCTAAGATGACTTGAAAATTTATTATTTTTATATCAAACTTATATTTTCAATCTGTTTTATTTTAATTATAATTGAAACTGTTTTGGATTATAAATTCTATAAAATTCTTTGGAAATTAATTTTGATTTGAAATAATTTCTTTTTCGGGATTATTTAATATACCTTGAAAATTTTGTTATCTCTATATCAAAACTTTCTTTTCGAATTTTATTTTATTTATAATTTGAAATTGAGAAATTTATTATTATTTATCAAAAATGCATTTTCAATTTATTTTGATTATTTAAATTCCTAAAAAAAAAATTAAAATTAAATACTTCTGTTTGAACAAAATGTTTTATTAAACGAAACAACAGGAGTTGATTCTTCGTTCGTTGAGGACAAACGAACTGACTGAAGAACATTCTAATGGAGTTGAGACCTGATCTTACCATTGGAGATGTATTTCTACATCGGTCTACTCAGTGGATCATTTGGTTATTGAAAGGGGATTAGTTCATTTAGGGAAGAGTCTTCGATCAGTGGTTTTCGAATCAATATATGAAGAATTTGGGATTTTGAAAAGGAATTCAGTTTAACGGTCAAAGAACCAAAACAACAATTGAAGATTTGGTTAAAGGACATCAGTGGCAGAAATACACAAGGTTTGATTATCACTGACATATGATAATCAAGGGGTTATTGCTACACATACAAAGAAGAGTGATCTTTTCAAGCAGAACATGAGACATTCTATGTCGGGGTCTTTAAGCAGAACAATCAGGTATCAGTTTGGGTTGAAGCAGGAACATCATTGGTTATTGAGGTCAAATGCAAGGATACTTCCATGAGTGTCAGTAGAATGGAAATTGATTTGGATCAACTGATTATCACTCGAGATGGAATGCTAAGCATCGCTCAGGTATACTTTCTAACTAGTTTATACTTGTTTGATTTAATTATAGAGTATTAAGTGCTGAACTGCATTATATTATAAGTTTGATGTAATGCATGTCTCACCTTGATTTCTATATAAATTAGATAACTTATGCTAGTTTGTTAGTGTTGCTTGTTTATCAGTATTTGACTTCATGATTAGATCTTATGTGATTTAATGCTTGCTTTACGATAATTGATCATGTTAGCATATAGAGTCTCAGGTATTTGTAGGGGTACATTTACCGGAAAGAGTATTTGCTGCATGCTAAGTGCCTTGATGTTTACATTGTCAATAATCTGTTTATACTCACATGGTTGTATTAAATGCTATATTTGATCATGTGCTTGTTAAGATAAGTTTGTTTCTAATTTGGGAATTGCCTAGGGGTCAGTATAATAAACCATGAATTATTTTTTTTTTAAATTTAAACTGACTCAGGTAATTAGAGATAATATAATGTTAAAGTGAACAACAAAGGTGAATTAGAAGAATTAGGAATCTGAGTGATTGATTCTTCTATGACTACATATATGTACGACATGATTCTTATAGACTGCTAGTCCACCTTAAGTTAGGTTGGGATCACTGAGCTCATAGCCAAGACTACTTGTTAAGGCTGATATAGATGCGGAGTGATCAGTCAAATAAGAATGAGCATGTTGAACTTGAATGCTTTGTTGTTAACTATGTTTAGAAATATCTCTAACCCTTGGACTCAATCAAAATTGAGGACCACGTGTCTTAATCATTTGTGAATGCAGAGTATCTTTCAACATGTACAAGTTATATATCTCTGACATTTTCATGTTCGAGGCATGTAACTACTTTTGCTTTGGTATTCAAATGGTTAAGCAAGGTTACCTATTTTTCTTGAATGATCTGAAGCACAATATTAAGGAAGACCTAGGGGATTCTTTGTGAAGGGTTTCCTAATATCAGTTCGACGATGAACAATATTGATCGGGGTCAAGAGAAATAGAAGCTCACTCTACTGGAAGTGAGGTTATTGCTGACACGAAATTTAATGCTTATGATGAAGTCAACTATTCGTTGAAGTTTATCAGAATGGAGTTAGCTGCAACAACAAGTGATGCTCTCACACTTGGTTTATCAACTAATACTTGGTTTATCAAGATAACGGATTCGACGGTAAAGATGAAGTTGGTGAGAAAGGACTACTTCTAATGAAATTCTTTTAAGAAGGACATTAGTGAAGTATGTCAGTTGAAGGGAAGTCAAGTCAAAGACTACCCTGTTTAGTTTTGGTGTTTGTTCGTGCATTCGATAGATGAAGCATCTCAGTGATTAATCACATTCAAAGGATTAGGCAGATTGCTGTAGGAACACTTTGAGGGCAGATAATGGAATTTGTTGACGAATGAAGTTCTATGTTATGTCTGCACTGAAAGGAGTATTCTAGAGTAAAGTTCAGTTTTCGGACTTCATGACCAAATGGAGGAGTTAATAGGGAAATCCAGACCTTGAGTGAAATTACAAGGATAATGGATAGACTTAAGGTTTCCTATTCACTACGGCTGAATCAGTTGACACAGCAAGTCTAATCAGCAAATGTAAAGAGAAGACATCAAGTAAGATTAATCATGCCTGAAGTCACATGGTGTGATGGAAGGCTATCTTATTTTGAGTTAAGAGCTTACACAGAGTCTGTGATTGATTTAAGATGATCTAGATGCAGTGAACATCATCATCAAGCTCCCTAGCATTCGTTTGATTTTAGCTCTGAATTTCTAAAGGCTGACATCCTGTTTAGGGCTCAAGATCAGATGACACCAGATGAAGAAAAGCTGCAAGCAGCATCACAGGGGGAGCATCAGTAAGTTGGATCAACTAGTCGTGTTTGATGTTCAAAGGCTAGCAGTGCTCATTGAGTAAGAGTTGAGATTCTTAGGAACACTGAGTGATCCAGATTGAGTGATTGCATATTAGAAAGGAAATTGTCAATTTAAAGATAATGCAAGGTGATCTCAATCATATTTGAAGAAGTCTACTCTACCCACTGAAAATCTAAGGAAACATTAAGGACACATCTGTCATGACAAAGGGTTTTGTGTAACAACATTTCCTAGAGTCAGTTCTTGATGAATCTGGGTAGTAGAGTAGTGATTGGTAGTGCCGTGCATGTATAAGAGTATTTCATTAGTTTTTCTGAGTGAATTCAATGAAGATTGAAGATGCACTAACTAATCAAGATTGAGTAGGGTTCGAATCAAGGAACTAACTCAATTGAACCAGAGGCAGATACACTTAGCATAAGGAATCAATCCACATGAAGACTTGGTATTGATACAGAAGCTGAAGGGTAGTTCGGAGTTTTTGAAGGTTCTACTCTGCTAGTGTCAAGACTACTGGTTTCTAGAGTGCTGAGTTTAGTGAAGCTGCTGCCATGACCAATATCTACAAGAAAATATTTGGGTGCTGAAGGTAATGCAGTTTCCGTCTGGATGAGCGTGGTATTGTTTCGAGGAACAATGTTAACTGGTAGCTGAAAAGTTATTCCTGTCCAAATGGAGTAAACGTTCGATCTCGAAAGGAGTAAACGTTCGATCTCTCGGGCAAAGAGGAGTAATTGTTCATTCAAGGATCATACACTAGTAAAAGCTCTATTGACTAAGGTATGTCACTCTAGTCTAATGTTGATTTATTTAAATGTAAAGTTTATAGAGAGTGTTCATGCTATTTAGATGTCTACGATCTCTAGGAACTGATTAATGTTTGGCGTGTGACCACCCGGGACTCAATATTATCATTATGAGATTACCTATGATCACTCGGGACCTAGGGACCTAACATTGTAGCATCTCTTTGTATAGTCAATTTATATCCAGGATCTCGTACTTTGTGCTGTCATATGTTATTCATGCTATATGTATCAAATGTTTCAGCATAAGTATTTGTATATATTAATTAATTGTAATTTTATTTACTTTTAATTGTTTAATGCTAATATTAATGGAACCACTTAATATGTAGTTTAAGTGATGTAATTCATGTCTTTTGCAAAATCCATTAATATTAGTTGTCATTCTTTTTATATTAGTGATGTCACTTAGAATTTCTGCACTAAGTGATAAAAAGATTATTTCAAAAACACTGATATTGAAAGTAATTTACTACATCGCGAGGGGTTGTCAAAGATCATAAATTTTAGTATTAATATTTAAAGGTATTTGATCTCTGATGCAACTAGTACCTCGAGCTTACATACATTCTGATTGTCATGAGTATTTTCAATATGCTTATGTGATAATTGTTGAGATGTAGTGTAAGAAGTTAAATGCTGTCATTCGGTCAATGTATGTTCAGTGTTTAGCGGATGCTTATGTTTTATGCTTTAGAATTACCATGATCTATATTACAAAATGTGTTTGTTTCAAGCGACAAATGGTAATTGTCTAGCATAATGTAAGTATCTTATGTGCTTGATTATTTTGTAGTAAGATGCATTTTATTACAAAATGATTGAATGATGTTAGTACTTTTGAATGTATTGTCACTCATATCTTTGATAATTCATTAGTATTAACATATGTTTTTCATTCTTTAGAATTTGAATGCATAAAGAAATTTCTTGTCTATTTCTTGTGAAAAATGTTTTATCTAAACATGCATTCATTTGCCAGAGAATGAAAAGCCACTAAAAGTTTTCTTTGAAAGAGAACATTTCTTGAGGATTATCTTTCAATTTCAAAATCATATATCCTCTCTCTCTCTAAATGTTTTGTAATGAAAACTGTTTTCTCTCCACGATTTGTTTAAATAAAGTTACTTGATAACTTGTAACTTAGGTTGCATGGTATCAGGCTATTTTATTTGAGTAAATTATTTTGATCTTGAGGTATCAACCATTGGTAAAACGTTTTTCAAAACTCTTGTTAATGTCTGTTTCACATTGACCTGTAGTATTAAAACAATGGTTGTTTGCTTTGGGATTAGTGCCTTGGACTGTATGACTAAAGCATTCATTCAATTTTTAAATGATTTATGTTTTAAGTTAGAGATAATATCCGATAAGAATGAATTGCAAAATAATTTCTGAAAACATACAGTGAGCAAGATGAAATAGATTTGAGTTATTAATCAAAATGTTTTTGTTAAAAGAGTTGAATTTCAATTGGATATTTGTCTAAGAGAAATTCAAAAAGAACACTTTTGTTAATCTGTTAAATTTTTTTTCAAAATTATGAGTTTATGAAATTTGGCTTAATATTCTTTTACCTATTCTTTATTTATTCCCACATTTTAGCTCTGGTGCATTGTTTCTTGAGGACACATTGCTCCGATGCTATATTTCTGAGAAGGAATAGAGAATAAGTTTAATCATACTATACCAAATTTTATATAGCTCTGATCAACTCTATCTATTTAGCCGTAATGGCTTGGCCTAAGTGGCTATAGGGGAAGGTCTAGAAGTTGAATAATCCATCAATTTCTAACCAAGGCCTTAGTACCAAACACTATCATTCTAATTCAAACTTTCAACCCTTGGTGATATAAGGAACTTATGTTAGTTAGAGGTTGATAAGGGAGAAACTGCACTTGATGCAGCAAATAAGGATGTGTCGGAAGTGCACCCACAGCTCTACCTCTCGAGAAGGAAAGAAGTATACAAATTGAGGTATCTGTAGCTCATCTGTATTCTCTCAAAAGGATGCAGAGCTGAAAAGGCAATTCAACCGTTTCTGAATGAACTCTCTTAACATGGTGATTTCATTGAAAATTCGCTCGTCAGCCAGAGCACCTTGTAATGAGTCAAGCACACCAAAAGCATTCACGCTGATGGTAATCCTAAAGTTTTTGCTTCTAAGGGATGTTATAGGACCTAACAGTTCTCTAGGCTCTCTTGGGACTAACAATTGTGAGGACACATTGCAAGAAGTACACATTGTGAGATATAGGTAAAACCCCTAAACTTCTTTGTTTACCATTCATGGTGAATGAAGTTGTTGAGCCACCTTCACAGGTATTTGAGGGAAACTTGGATTTCTTGCCATATATTAGAATCCTTGTCAACCTTCCTAGGAGGAACAGTCCTAGTTCCCTAACGGGATTTCACATCCGCAGAGCAATCTGTTGATGTTGATAGGCAATCACTAACAGTTTTCCATGACTGAAAATAGTGAGTTAATTCATCTTTACAGGTGATTGAGAGAGATGTTTGTACACGTCTACTCTCCCAGGAATTCAAATTCTGGAATACATGGATTGCTCAAAACTTAAAGGCATATCACCGTCAACGATCCAGTGCATGGATTTGCATATGGGGAGTCGGTTGATGCTTAGA
This sequence comes from Oenanthe sinensis, assembly GCA_028671895.1. Classification (NCBI taxonomy): domain Eukaryota; kingdom Viridiplantae; phylum Streptophyta; class Magnoliopsida; order Apiales; family Apiaceae; genus Oenanthe; species Oenanthe sinensis. Next base: position 2,437,081 of record CM053808.1, read on the forward strand.
TAGCTGCTAGTACGCATACCACATTCAATGATCCAGTGCATGGATTTGCATATAGGGAGATTGTTGATGCTGAAAGTAGCTGAGCAACAACTCGTAGACTATGATTCAGTTGGTTTACCAATTTGATGAGTCTTTTGAGGATCAGGGTGTTGGGATTTCAGTCACTCCTGGAATGGAGGAGATTCCAATTTCAGAAGGGTTATTCCCCGACAACGAGCCACGTGTGCATGGATTTGCTCATGGTGAGTTGGGTGATGACCTAACTGAAACTCTGTCTGAGATTCCATCTCAGAACCTAGATCTTTAGTGATCGACAACATGCTATAGTCAACGATCCATAATATCTTGGTGAGACTAGCATGGATTTACTTGCAGGTACAAATTGCTATAAATGGAATGAGTGCAAGTAAGGGAGAGAAACACTTGAGTGAAGTGAGGGAGTGATACACTTGAGTGAGAGAAATAGGGAGAGAAATGAGTGGAACACTTACGCTTGAAAGTGTAAACACCAACAGAACGTAGTAGAAGTGAGGAAACCATAGACCAAACACTAACCTTGCTACTATACGTGAATCCTGTTACTGAATTTTCCAGCTCTGAAATGTTGAAGAGATTCTTTTCTGGAAGACAAGCTGAAAAAGAGTCTAGCTGAAGCTTAGTGGGAATGTCCAAACTATTACCTTTGAGTCTATTAATTTATGTTGTTCTCAATCTCAAAGGGGGAGACATTAATTTTTAGGCCTAAGGAGGATTTTATATTCAATTGGAGGAGAGTTTCTTTTTCGATTGGATGTAGATGATACTTTTATTGTTTTAAAGGATATTCTCAACTAAGGGGGAGAATTTGGTGATACAAGAAACGAGATCTCTTGGTGATACAAGAAATGAGATCTGTCAATCCTATCTTGTGGAGGTTACTTAGAGGATATCTAAAGACACAAGGGTGGATTGGAGCTTGCATGAACTAAGGGGGAGAATTAGATAAAATTGAAACCTTAGTGATGCAATGGAGAAATTACTAAGGGGGAGTTTCTTAGAAATTGGTTGGAGCCTAATCCTTAAAGGTATTGTAGATTTAACTAATTTTTCGTCTGAAGTGGAGAAGTTACTTTCTGTCAATTGGGAAGAAGTTACTTGTCGTACTAAGGGGAAGAAGTTATGGAGAATCTTAACATCTTGGTTTGCAATGCTATATCTTATTCTGAAAAGATATCTAAGGGATTTTGCTCTATTTGTTTGAAGATCTGTCCTTGGAACATTCTTAGGAGAGGTTCGGCAGAAGAATTCTTTCCAGCACGATCAATGAATGAGAATGAAGATTTCTTTGAAGAGTATCAACTCAAGGGGGAGTTTTTGCTAAGTAGAAGTTTTCTGGGTAAAGAAGAATGTGAAGGAGATTTTCAAGGGGCATCTGAGAAGTGTCCAAGTGTGTTCTATTTCTTGTTTCAGTGATAGATGAAATCAGTGGAGTAATGCAGGGAAGAAAGAAAAATATGTTTCCTGGAAATAGAACATCCTAAAGAAAAAGAGGAAGTGACTTTCATTCCAAGAGAGAACAACCTTAAGGGGAGAATGAGTTGACCTCTTATGGGGAACATAGAGAGCTGTATGTTCTAGTTCGAATTGCAAGATGAACGAGAATGATTGTTCAGAAGTCTTTACTAATGATTTGTTTCTTTATTGAAAGAACCCCATCTTTAAAGAACATTGAAGTGGAGGAAGCTAAAGGAAAATGAAATTCAGAAATTCATCATTCATTTTCAGCAACTCAGGAAATCTGGATTTAACTGATTATATCTTTCCAGAACCTTTTGTATATTATTTTCATGTCCAGTACTTTAATTGTTTCTTGTATGTTAGTTGAGTTATCCTCTAGTAGTTAATTTTATTTAATTGCTTTTGGGGGAGATTGTAAAGGGAAATAGTATTTGATTGCTATTCCATATCAACCAAATAGGGGGAGATTGAAAGGGGAGATAGGAGTGAAGGGAAGTAACTCACTGCACTTTCATGTGTACTAGAAATGCTAAATGTAATCTCTATGTAATGGTTGATGATAACTCAACAATAGAATAGTGTTGGGTTCCGAGGCATAAAACGCAGCGGATAAACGTAAATATAACAAAAATTTTCGGAACCCAAACGCAGGATCATGTATAAGAATTGACGGATTATGGTGATAATCGAATCATACCTATTAAGATTTTGAATGCCACGAACTCAACGGAGATCCTTGCTATCACGATTTGTGTCTTCCTCTCGAAAGCACCTCTATGGTATCCACACGAGCACCTTCAAGAACGTCTCACGATCTTGAACACGGAACGGAAGTACTAGCCTCCTTTGATAGGTTTCGAATTCTCTCTGCCTCTTCCTATGCTGCCTCTTCTGCTAGGGTTTATGCAAAAACGTGCAAGCCATTTAACCTATCATTATCTATTTATAATGATTGGTTAATGGGCCTTTTTAGCAAAAACCTAACCCATGTAGGCATAGGATTAAATAATAAAACATGCTTCTATTATTTAATTAATAATTAAGTCACACTTAATTATTATTGGCAGAAATACTATTCTTCAAATTCGAATTTATTTCAATTAATTAAGTCTCACTTAATTAATATAATAAATTCGAATTAATCATCAATTAATTTAAATCTATAATTTAAATTAACTATTCCTCTAGGTGCTCTATGTGTGTGACCCTATAGGCTATTATTTAATTAGCAATAATTTTATTCTCCAATAAAATTATAAACAATGAGCGGTATCTAGTAATACATCATTGCTACCTAATTAAACAATAATTAAATCGTGATTCGATAAAACCTTTCGTGATTAATGTTTCCGTGTAATATAATCCCTTTAACCATATATATTATAGATTAAAGTCGAGGCATGTATTTAGTCATCCTCTTCAACATTTAATCCGGGTTTACTTGATCCATGAGTAGACTATGAAAAACAAATCATTATTTGAGCACGGCCATGCATTTTATAGTCTCACTCAATCAAGAGGCCAATAATATCTCTCCTAATTATAGGAGGGTTAAATCCTTTATCTATCATTCATATTTCTCATACGACTCATGATATACCCGATGTCCACTTTTATCATCACCCGGTCAAAGGTAACTTTTAATGTAGTCAAAGTATATCAATCCTCGTATAGAAATATAATGATCTCAAGTCAGAGGATCATTACACCATTATCACTGTGAGTCTTTCTTATGACTTAATTAAACATGAAGAATCTCACTGTGGGTCTGTCCAGTACCATGTACCCCTACATGTACCTATGTATTGACTTTAGTATCCCCATACTTATAACCAATGAGATGTGGTTATCTGTCAAACAACATACTAGTCTATTTATGTATTATTATTGTCCTATCATAATAATACTCGACTAGGGAACCTTTAAGAATATGATATATTATATAATCTCAAGTTCAAGTCATGTACTTAAACTATATAACGAGTATCATGATTCTAAGGACATTTATTATGCTAACAAATATATCGCAGTAATTAAAGTCATAATAAATACGTTTATTGAATAATCAAATGACATAAATGTTTATTAAAAGGAAAAATTGTATTGCCTCTAGGGCACCTACACTAACAATCTCCCACTTGCACTAGAGCCAATCACCCATGTATCTAATACCCATGGAACTAGTGTGACCGTCGTGCTTCTGCTGCGACAAGCCTTTGGTCAGTGGGTCTGCAATGTTATCATTTGTGTGCACTTTACATATGTGTATGTCACCCCTCTCATTAATCTCTCGAATGAGGTGATATCTCCTGAGTATATGTTTGGTTCGGGAGTGAGCTCTAGGTTCTTTAGCTTGTGCAATGGCTCCATTATTATCGCAGTATAGATCAATGGGATCTGCGATTGATGGAACCACTCCCAATTCAGTAATGAATTTTCGAATCCAAACTGCTTCCTTAGCCGCTTCACAAGCTGCAATGTACTCAGCCTCCATTGTAGAATCAGCTACTGTTTCTTGTTTTGAACTCTTCCAACTTACAGCACCTCCGTTTAGACAAAACACAAAACCAGACTGTGATACAGTATCATCCCTGTCTGTTTGGAAACTTGCATCGGTGTAACCTTTTACTACTAGTTTCTCCTCTCCTCCATACACCAAGAATGAATCTTTAGTCCTTTTCAAGTACTTTAGAATATTCTTGACAGCCGTCCAGTGACCTTCACCTGGATTAGATTGGTATCTGCTCGTCATGCTTAAAGCATACGAAACATCTGGGCGAGTACATACCATCGCATACATGATGGATCCAATTGCTGAGGCATATGGAACCTTACTCATGCGGTCCTTGTCATCCAATGATTTCGGACACTGATCTTTAGAGATCGTTATCCCTTGAGATACGGGGACATATCCCCTTTTTGCATTTTGCATACCAAAACGGTGCAAAACCTTATCGATGTATGTACTCTGACTTAGACCGATCATCCTTCTAGATCTATCCCTATAGATCCTCATTCCTAGAATGTAGGATGCATCTCCTAAGTCTTTCATAGAGAAATTACTCCCTAACCAAATCTTAACAGCCTTGAGAGAAGGTATGTCATTCCCCATTAGTAGTATGTCATCAACATATAGTACTATGAATGCCACATGGCTCCCACTAACCTTCTTGTAAACACAAGGTTCATCCTCGTTTTGAACAAATCCATACTCTTTGATAGTTTCATCAAAACGGATGTTCCATCTCCTAGAGGCTTGCTTTAATCCATAAATGGATCGACGTAATTTACATATCTTGCTAACATTCCCTGGACTGACAAAACCTTCAGGTTGTGTCATGTACACATCCACATCTTCTTCAAGGCTTCCATTAAGGAAGGCTGTTTTGACATCCATTTGCCAGATTTCATAATCATGGAATGCTGCAATAGCAAGCAAAATCCTTATGGATTTGACCATAGCCACTGGTGAGAAGGTTTCATCATAGTCAATCCCATGAATTTGCTTGAAACCTTTTGCAACTAGCCTTGCTTTATAGGTCTGAACATTTCCATCCATGTCAGTTTTCTTCTTGAAAACCCATTTGCACCCTATGGGTTTTACCCCTTCAGGTGGATCAACCAAAGTCCATACTTGGTTTTCATATATGGATTCCATCTCGGATTTCATGGCTTCTAGCCATCTCTTAGATTCTGGACTGCTCATAGCATCTTGGTATGTGAGAGGCTCATCTTCATCTATGAGCATCAAATCACCACATTGAGTCAAAAGAAATCCATATCTCTCTGGCTCATGGCGAATTCTACCAGTTCTACGAACAACCTGTGTTTGTTGAGCGTTATTATTATCCTGCTCTTGTTCCACTTCAGGTTCAATGCTATTTTGTGGTTCTCGATCTTCATCGAGGTCTATAGTTCTCCCACTGTTTCTTTTGGAAACAAAATCCCTTTCCATGAAGACAGCATCTCGAGCAATAAACACTTTTTGCTCAGAAGGACTATAGAAATAATACGCCTTTGTTTCTTTAGGGTATCCCACAAAATTGCACTCTTCAGATTTAGGTCCAAGCTTGTCAGATACTTGACGCTTCACAAACGCCTTGCATCCCCAAACTTTCATAAAGCTCATGCCTGACCGTTTCTTCTCCCATATCTCATATGGAGTCTTTTGAACCTTCTTAGTAGGAACACGGTTAAGTGTGAAAGCCGCTGTTTCTAGAGCATAACCCTAGAAACTAATTGGAAGATCTGCATGACTCATCATCGATCGCACCATGTCCAACAAGGTGCGATTTCTCATCTCTGAAACTCCATTCCATTGAGGTGTACCTGGCGGAGTGAGTTGTGATACAATACCACACTCCTTTAAATAATCTTTAAATTCAGTGCTCAAGTATTCTCCTCCACGATCAGATCGTAAGATTTTAATACTTGCACCTCCGCCAATTTGCTTCTCTACTTCAGCCTTGTATTCTTTGAACTTTTCAAAAGAATCGGATTTATTCTTCATAAGATATACATATCCATATCTACTGAAATCATCAGTAAATGTTATGAAGTAGTAGTAGCCTCCTCTAGCCATCACACGCATTGGGCCACATACATCACTATGTATTAGCTCCAAACGTTCAGTGGCCCTTTGACCCTTACCAGTGAAAGGGGCTTTAGTCATTTTACCAAGCAAACAAGATTCGCATTCTTGGTATGATTCAAAATCAAACTTATCCAAATATCCATCCTTATGTAATTTGGATATGCGTTTCTCATTTATATGGCCTAGACGACAATGCCAGAGGTATGTTTGATTTGAGTCATTAACTTTAAGTCGTTTGTTTTCTATATTACAGACAGGATTATCTAAGTCAAGAACATATAAACCATTAAACAAACGCGCAACACCATAGGTTAAATCATTCAAAGCAAAAGAGCAACTGTTGTCCTTTATTGTAAACGAAAAACCTTTCTTGTCCAAACAAGAAACATAAATAATGTTTCTGCGAATCGCAGGCACGTAATAACAATTCTCCAGTTCTAAAACTAGCCCAGAGGGCAAAGATAAATAATAGGTTCCTACAGCTAAAGCAGCAACTCTTGCTCCGTTGCCAACTCGTAGGTCCATTTCTCCTTTAGCCAATGTCCTACTTCTCTGCATTTCCTACACATTTATACAAATGTGAGAAGCACATCCGGTATCCAATACCCAAGATGTAGAAATAGACAGATTGACTTCTATAACATATATACCTGAATTAGAAGCTTGCTCAGCCCTCTTCTTCTTCAGATCCTCCAAGTAAACTGAACAGTTTCTCTTCCAGTGACCAGTTTTCTTACAGTAGTGACATTCACCCTTAGCGACCCCACCTTTAGGCTTTAAAACCTGTTTAGGACCTGACTTTGGCTTGGGTGTAGAATCAGAACCTGTCTTCTTCTTACCCTTCCACTTGCCTTTCCCTTTGGCCTTACCTTTATTGCCCACCATCAGTATGGGAGCAGGTTCAGCCGTCTTCATGTTGGTCTCATATGTTCTCAACATAGCCAACAATTCAGTAGGTGTTTTGTCAAACTCATTCATATTGTAGTTCATAACAAACTGAGTGAATTTGTTGTTCAAAGAATTCAAGATTAGGTCAATACCAGTTTCCGGACCAATCGGGAAACCCAAAGTATCAAGATACTCAATGTAACCAATCATCTTCAGAACATGTGGGCCAACTGGTTCATTTGCCCCTTGTTTGCAGTTAAAGAGTGACTTGCTCGTGTTGAACCTTTCTTGACGAGTTTGGCTTGCAAACATGCTTTGCAAGTGCTCATTGATAGTATATGCATCCATATGCACATGCTGTCTTTGAAGCTCATCACTCATAGTTGCTAACATAAGACACGCAACATCAGTTGCATCATTCTCATCCTTTGTGTGGGCCGCTCGTTCCTCAACAGTAGCGCCCTCAGGAAGGGGACCTGCCGGAGGAATATCAATGACATGAAGCTTGCGCTCCTGCCTGAGGACAATCCTCAAATTCCTCTGCCAGTCTAGGAAGTTGTTTCCTCCTGTCAGCTTATCCTTCTCAAGGACAGATCGTACGGATAGTGTGTTTGTGTTGTTTGTCATTACTTGGTATCTACAATGATAAAAGCACAAAATTAAACATTAGATTGTCTGAGTTATTTATTATGTTCAAATGATTATGATACATTCATAATATATCTCCCACTATTTTTATCAAATCAATAGCCCTTACTATTAATTTGGAAAGTATATCCCATAATCCTTTCTAGTGAGCCAAGATCCATATTTCGTCATGTCTCAAGTCAACCACTGGAAGTCCTTAAGAATGATTATTTAGGTAGACAACATTTGTCAATTATATCATATATAATTCTTGGATAGTTTGGTGAGCAACGATTGATCTTATCTATCTAATAGATTTTTAACCAAACTCTATGCTTCTAAGTTCATAATGGTTGAATATAACCGTTTACTTTCACCTTATTATGACGACTCAGTTAAGTTTGACCCAATGATACAACGGCCGAATATAACCGTTTATATTCGTCGCATCTCACCACGATAGACAGGAGTCCCCTGCCACTGACAGTCTTTCCCCTAATCGATCTAGGATTCGATGAGTGTTCATTCATTGGAAAGCATCTGATTAAAACTTAATATTTTGTTAAGGGGTTTAGAAAATTTTACGACGATCATGATCACATCATGAAGAGATCCTCAATTTTTCCTTGAACTAAATATTTCAAATTGACATCTTAAATTGTTCATTTCCCAGGTAGATGGAGGATACCAGTGGTCACACTTAAAACCCATCAGCCTTACGAATACGCATATCCGTTTTTGTCAGAAAATCCCAATTATAGATATCAAAATCCATATTCAATTCCGTGTTTTAAAAATCCATATTTCATAAACACAAGAATCTCATGATCGTTTGTTGATTTTAAAATCTTGAATCGTTACAGATTTTATCTTGAGTCGTTACAGATTTTATCTTGTTTAAACAAGCATGGCATGGGTGTCGTATCTAATACATACATACATACATACATGATTAATCTAATTAAAGCATGCATCATTCATACATCAATATGTAAAGTGCAGTATGTAAACGTGCTTGGTTATGGCCCCTTTCCTATGTGATCCTTTCGAGCTAATGAAAGGATCAAAGTCAATCTATGGTGGTAAAATATAAATACAATTACATGTCTTCATTCTTCTTGTATCCACTAGTGCCTGCTCCTCTTCTTGGATCATCTTTCAGTCTTCAAGTACATTACATGGAATAATTGAATACAACCTAAGCTAATGTACTTACATAAGAAAACTCGAGTTACATTCGAGGTTAAACAATTAAAAGAATGAAGAAAACGACATGCAAGTCGTATTTATAAAACCAAAACCAAAAACCATTAATCTAGGGGTCTAAGGGCCATAACCAGCACCATGCTCAAGTACACAAAATAAAATATTGCGGGGGTCTGGGGGCGGCAGCCCCTGGGCGGGGGTCCGGGGGCGGCAGCCCCTGGGCGGGGTCTGGGGCGGCAGCCCCAGGCGGGGTCTGGGGGCGGCAGCCCCCGGCTGGGGTCGAGCTGCCAGGTCAGCTCGAAATCAGAAATTTTTTTTATTTTCGAAGACCAGTCCTATTCAGAAATCATCAATTTCTGAACTACAGATCATATCTGTTGGCCCTTTTTCCCACTGCATCTTATACAGTTTCAGAAGCATGTATCATATACATACTTATCATATCCCAGTTAACAGATCATGTCCAACATAATCTGTCCACCAGTTTATATCACTATACAAACTGACCCTCATGCATAATATACAAATCGCAATATGGCATATAAATCAGTCATGACAAATCATTAACATGCTAGTATCATCACCACATATTACAATTCGAATATACATGAAGAACATAGCATGGCAGAAGCATGGCAGTAACAAAGCAGTAGCATGGCAGTGGCATGGCAGTCACCAAAACAGGCATATTTGCATCAAATACAGTTAACACGTAACCAAATCAGTCCCTTATACACCTAGCTCTGATACCATTGTTGGGTTCCGAGGCATAAAACGCAGCGGATAAACGTAAATATAACGAAAATTTTCGGAACCCAAACGCAGGATCATGTATAAGAATTGACGGATTATGGTGATAATCGAATCATACCTATTAAGATTTTGAATGCCACGAACTCAACGGAGATCCTTGCTATCACGATTTGTGTCTTCCTCTCGAAAGCACCTCTATGGTATCCACACGAGCACCTTCAAGAACGTCTCACGATCTTGAACACGGAACGGAAGTACTAGCCTCCTTTGATAGGTTTCGAATTCTCTCTGCCTCTTCCTATGCTGCCTCTTCTGCTAGGGTTTATGCAAAAACGTGCAAGCCATTTAACCTATCATTATCTATTTATAATGATTGGTTAATGGGCCTTTTTAGCAAAAACCTAACCCATGTAGGCATAGGATTAAATAATAAAACATGCTTCTATTATTTAATTAATAATTAAGTCACACTTAATTATTATTGGCAGAAATACTATTCTTCAAATTCGAATTTATTTCAATTAATTAAGTCTCACTTAATTAATATAATAAATTCGAATTAATCATCAATTAATTTAAATCTATAATTTAAATTAACTATTCCTCTAGGTGCTCTATGTGTGTGACCCTATAGGCTATTATTTAATTAGCAATAATTTTATTCTCCAATAAAATTATAAACAATGAGCGGTATCTAGTAATACATCATTGCTACCTAATTAAACAATAATTAAATCGTGATTCGATAAAACCTTTCGTGATTAATGTTTCCGTGTAATATAATCCCTTTAACCATATATATTATAGATTAAAGTCGAGGCATGTATTTAGTCATCCTCTTCAACATTTAATCCGGGTTTACTTGATCCATGAGTAGACTATGAAAAACAAATCATTATTTGAGCACGGCCATGCATTTTATAGTCTCACTCAATCAAGAGGCCAATAATATCTCTCCTAATTATAGGAGGGTTAAATCCTTTATCTATCATTCATATTTCTCATACGACTCATGATATACCCGATGTCCACTTTTATCATCACCCGGTCAAAGGTAACTTTTAATGTAGTCAAAGTATATCAATCCTCGTATAGAAATATAATGATCTCAAGTCAGAGGATCATTACACCATTATCACTGTGAGTCTTTCTTATGACTTAATTAAACATGAAGAATCTCACTGTGGGTCTGTCCAGTACCATGTACCCCTACATGTACCTATGTATTGACTTTAGTATCCCCATACTTATAACCAATGAGATGTGGTTATCTGTCAAACAACATACTAGTCTATTTATGTATTATTATTGTCCTATCATAATAATACTCGACTAGGGAACCTTTAAGAATATGATATATTATATAATCTCAAGTTCAAGTCATGTACTTAAACTATATAACGAGTATCATGATTCTAAGGACATTTATTATGCTAACAAATATATCGCAGTAATTAAAGTCATAATAAATACGTTTATTGAATAATCAAATGACATAAATGTTTATTAAAAGGAAAAATTGTATTGCCTCTAGGGCACCTACACTAACAAATAGGATATGTAATAATATGCAGGTTCACAGAAATCTTGGATCACAGAGTTCAGTTAAGACAAAGTATCAAAGGATCATCTACAGACTTGAAGCACACTGGAAGAAGTTCATTAACATGTTCATGCCTCAGTGAAGAATAAAAGATGTTGACATCTATTCAAGGATGTGGAAGCTACAGAAGATTGTCTTAGTCTATGACGATTTTAGTGCATTACAATCGAAGCAACAAGTAAGGTTTGCAAAGAAGAATGTGGAATCATGTTCAGAATCAAGAGCCCCTATCAAGACTAGTCACTTATGAACCAGACCGTTGCATAAAGTGTCAGGACATTGGAGGCAAGCTCTCGTCGGTTAATATGGTTTTAATCATTCTAAAGTTGTTGGTTTTCTTGAGTCATGTGGAGGATCAACAAAGGTGGTAAATCAGTGTTGGAGAAATGTCAGCCTAATGGATAAGAGACAGACGGCACAACCTGATTGGATCTTACTAAAGCTTCACAGATTAGAAGGCCAAATACTTGGACGTGGTGGAGTCACGTATACGGGGCCAAGTATTTGGATAAGGAAGTCTACACAAATTGAAGAGTGGAATGGAAATATTTAATTTAATTAAATAAAGTATTTATTTAATTATTTATATATTTTATAAATAAAGATATTCTTTATTTATATTATATATATTTATTTAAATATTACTTTTACATTAAATATTTCCAAATGCATGCTTGCACATGACTTTGAAGATATGATTTGAGAAGACAAGAGTAAAAGGTGGAAAAAGCAAAAAGCTACACCTTTTTCTATAATAAAAGAAGAAACTCAAGTCTTAATTTTAGTGTGGTCAGGGAGAGTATTCGGAGAAAAGAAGAAAAGGGGAGAGAGAGAAAAATTTTTCTCTCCCCCATGGCCGAACTAGACTTTAATATTTTGGGGCCATGATTTTCTTTATCTTCACCACTCCTCTATCTTTCTATTGTAAACACTTGCTAAATCTTGTATAGAAGATAGGGCTGATTTTTGTCTCCTAGATCTACAAAATGTAATAGTTTTAGAGGAGACAAAAATCACTTCTTTGTTGTGTTCTTGAGCTTATGTTCTTGAACTTGTTTGTAGCATCTACCCCACTTCAATGAATATAAAGTTATATTCTTGGATCTTGTTGTGTTGTGTGTTTTGGATGATTTACCGTTCATTATCTTGGTTATTTTAATGGTGTTCTTGAGGTTGAAGAAGATGATGAACAGTACCTGGGTTTGAACCAAAGTAATTTTTATGTTGTCCCAAAAATAAATAAAAGTCAGATTTTTATTTGGGAATCGTATTCACCCCCCCTCTACGATCTCCAGGACCTAACAATTGGTATCAGAGCTACTCGATTGACATACAAATCGATTGGATCTATTTTTATTTTTGAGATTAAAGAGGGTACAATTGGTTCACTGGGCATCCAGAATTTTTTTTGAAGCCCGGAATTTTTCTAAGTACAAAATGTTCTAGATAGCCAAGTAGAACATTTCTATGTAGAAATTCGACTTGATGTTCGAGATAGTGTCTAACTCGAACATTATCTCGAATATTCTACTTAATGTTCTAGATTGAACCTAAGTAGAAATTCTGGAGTTAGAAATATTTTCTAAGTCAGAAGTTCTACTTAATGTTCTAGATAGAGCCTAAGTAGAACATTTCTATGTAGAAATTCTACTTAATGTTCTAGATAGAACCTAAGTAGAAATTCTGGAGTTAAAAATATTTTCTAAGTCAGAAGTTCTACTTAATGTTCTACATAGAGCCTAAGTAGAACATTTCTATGTAGAAATTCTACTTAATGTTCTAGATAGAACCTAAGTAGAAATTCTGGAGTTAGAAATATTTTCTAAGTCAGAAGTTCTACTTAATGTTCTAGATAGAGCCTAAGTAGAACATTTCTATGTAGAAATTCTACTTAATGTTCTAGATAGAACCTAAGTAGAAATTCTGGAGTTAGAAATATTTTCTAAGTCAGAAGTTCTACTTAATGTTCTACATAGAGCCTAAGTAGAACATTTCTATGTAGAAATTCTACTTAATGTTCTAGATAGAACCTAAGTAGAAATTCTGGAGTTAGAAATATTTTCTAAGTCAGAAGTTCTACTTAATGTTCTACATAGAGCCTAAGTAGAACATTTCTATGTAGAAATTCTACTTAATGTTCTAGATAGAACCTAAGTAGAAATTCTGGAGTTAGAAATATTTTCTAAGTCAGAAGTTCTACTTAATGTTCTACATAGAGCCTAAGTAGAACATTTCTATGTAGAAATTCTACTTAATGTTCTAGATAGAACCTAAGTAGAAATTCTGGAGTTAGAAATATTTTCTAAGTCAGAAGTTCTACTTAATGTTCTACATAGAGCCTAAGTAGAACATTTCTATGTAGAAATTCTACTTAATGTTCTAGATAGAACCTAAGTAGAAATTCTGGAGTTAGAAATATTTTCTAAGTCAGAAGTTCTACTTAATGTTCTACATAGAGCCTAAGTAGAACATTTCTATGTAGAAATTCTACTTAATGTTCTAGATAGAACCTAAGTAGAAATTCTGGAGTTAGAAATATTTTCTAAGTCAGAAGTTCTACTTAATGTTCTAGATAGAGCCTAAGTAGAACATTTCTATGTAGAATTTCTACTTGATGTTCTAGATAGAGTCTATGTAGAACATTTCTATGTAGAATTTTTTTTCTTAGAAGGCTGTTTCAACATGACACATGGCTACATAGTTTAACTTTTATTTAAAACAAAAATTATTTTTCTCTCAAATTGTTTTTAGTTTAATAATTAATTTAATAATTAAATTTGAATTTAATTATATAAAATATTTTGAAAATAATTTTTAAATTTAAATAATTTATTTTTCAAGTTTATTTTACATCTTGGAAAATATTTTATTTTCTTTTAAATTTTAGAGTCAAATATTTTATATTTTTAATATTCTTAGTTAAGAATTTTATTAATTTAAAAACTAAAATTAATCTTAAAATCCAATTTAATTTCTTTTGAGTTTAATATTCTTAAAAGTATTTTGAGAATTATTTTTGAGGTTTAATAATTTATTTTTTATAGAAGTTTTAATTATAAATCTCATAAAACTTTTTGGAAAATCATTTTGGTTGAAATAATTTATTTTCAAGAATATCTAAGATGACTTGAAAATTTATTATTTTTATATCAAACTTATATTTTCAATCTGTTTTATTTTAATTATAATTGAAACTGTTTTGGATTATAAATTCTATAAAATTCTTTGGAAATTAATTTTGATTTGAAATAATTTCTTTTTCGGGATTATTTAATATACCTTGAAAATTTTGTTATCTCTATATCAAAACTTTCTTTTCGAATTTTATTTTATTTATAATTTGAAATTGAGAAATTTATTATTATTTATCAAAAATGCATTTTCAATTTATTTTGATTATTTAAATTCCTAAAAAAAAAATTAAAATTAAATACTTCTGTTTGAACAAAATGTTTTATTAAACGAAACAACAGGAGTTGATTCTTCGTTCGTTGAGGACAAACGAACTGACTGAAGAACATTCTAATGGAGTTGAGACCTGATCTTACCATTGGAGATGTATTTCTACATCGGTCTACTCAGTGGATCATTTGGTTATTGAAAGGGGATTAGTTCATTTAGGGAAGAGTCTTCGATCAGTGGTTTTCGAATCAATATATGAAGAATTTGGGATTTTGAAAAGGAATTCAGTTTAACGGTCAAAGAACCAAAACAACAATTGAAGATTTGGTTAAAGGACATCAGTGGCAGAAATACACAAGGTTTGATTATCACTGACATATGATAATCAAGGGGTTATTGCTACACATACAAAGAAGAGTGATCTTTTCAAGCAGAACATGAGACATTCTATGTCGGGGTCTTTAAGCAGAACAATCAGGTATCAGTTTGGGTTGAAGCAGGAACATCATTGGTTATTGAGGTCAAATGCAAGGATACTTCCATGAGTGTCAGTAGAATGGAAATTGATTTGGATCAACTGATTATCACTCGAGATGGAATGCTAAGCATCGCTCAGGTATACTTTCTAACTAGTTTATACTTGTTTGATTTAATTATAGAGTATTAAGTGCTGAACTGCATTATATTATAAGTTTGATGTAATGCATGTCTCACCTTGATTTCTATATAAATTAGATAACTTATGCTAGTTTGTTAGTGTTGCTTGTTTATCAGTATTTGACTTCATGATTAGATCTTATGTGATTTAATGCTTGCTTTACGATAATTGATCATGTTAGCATATAGAGTCTCAGGTATTTGTAGGGGTACATTTACCGGAAAGAGTATTTGCTGCATGCTAAGTGCCTTGATGTTTACATTGTCAATAATCTGTTTATACTCACATGGTTGTATTAAATGCTATATTTGATCATGTGCTTGTTAAGATAAGTTTGTTTCTAATTTGGGAATTGCCTAGGGGTCAGTATAATAAACCATGAATTATTTTTTTTTTAAATTTAAACTGACTCAGGTAATTAGAGATAATATAATGTTAAAGTGAACAACAAAGGTGAATTAGAAGAATTAGGAATCTGAGTGATTGATTCTTCTATGACTACATATATGTACGACATGATTCTTATAGACTGCTAGTCCACCTTAAGTTAGGTTGGGATCACTGAGCTCATAGCCAAGACTACTTGTTAAGGCTGATATAGATGCGGAGTGATCAGTCAAATAAGAATGAGCATGTTGAACTTGAATGCTTTGTTGTTAACTATGTTTAGAAATATCTCTAACCCTTGGACTCAATCAAAATTGAGGACCACGTGTCTTAATCATTTGTGAATGCAGAGTATCTTTCAACATGTACAAGTTATATATCTCTGACATTTTCATGTTCGAGGCATGTAACTACTTTTGCTTTGGTATTCAAATGGTTAAGCAAGGTTACCTATTTTTCTTGAATGATCTGAAGCACAATATTAAGGAAGACCTAGGGGATTCTTTGTGAAGGGTTTCCTAATATCAGTTCGACGATGAACAATATTGATCGGGGTCAAGAGAAATAGAAGCTCACTCTACTGGAAGTGAGGTTATTGCTGACACGAAATTTAATGCTTATGATGAAGTCAACTATTCGTTGAAGTTTATCAGAATGGAGTTAGCTGCAACAACAAGTGATGCTCTCACACTTGGTTTATCAACTAATACTTGGTTTATCAAGATAACGGATTCGACGGTAAAGATGAAGTTGGTGAGAAAGGACTACTTCTAATGAAATTCTTTTAAGAAGGACATTAGTGAAGTATGTCAGTTGAAGGGAAGTCAAGTCAAAGACTACCCTGTTTAGTTTTGGTGTTTGTTCGTGCATTCGATAGATGAAGCATCTCAGTGATTAATCACATTCAAAGGATTAGGCAGATTGCTGTAGGAACACTTTGAGGGCAGATAATGGAATTTGTTGACGAATGAAGTTCTATGTTATGTCTGCACTGAAAGGAGTATTCTAGAGTAAAGTTCAGTTTTCGGACTTCATGACCAAATGGAGGAGTTAATAGGGAAATCCAGACCTTGAGTGAAATTACAAGGATAATGGATAGACTTAAGGTTTCCTATTCACTACGGCTGAATCAGTTGACACAGCAAGTCTAATCAGCAAATGTAAAGAGAAGACATCAAGTAAGATTAATCATGCCTGAAGTCACATGGTGTGATGGAAGGCTATCTTATTTTGAGTTAAGAGCTTACACAGAGTCTGTGATTGATTTAAGATGATCTAGATGCAGTGAACATCATCATCAAGCTCCCTAGCATTCGTTTGATTTTAGCTCTGAATTTCTAAAGGCTGACATCCTGTTTAGGGCTCAAGATCAGATGACACCAGATGAAGAAAAGCTGCAAGCAGCATCACAGGGGGAGCATCAGTAAGTTGGATCAACTAGTCGTGTTTGATGTTCAAAGGCTAGCAGTGCTCATTGAGTAAGAGTTGAGATTCTTAGGAACACTGAGTGATCCAGATTGAGTGATTGCATATTAGAAAGGAAATTGTCAATTTAAAGATAATGCAAGGTGATCTCAATCATATTTGAAGAAGTCTACTCTACCCACTGAAAATCTAAGGAAACATTAAGGACACATCTGTCATGACAAAGGGTTTTGTGTAACAACATTTCCTAGAGTCAGTTCTTGATGAATCTGGGTAGTAGAGTAGTGATTGGTAGTGCCGTGCATGTATAAGAGTATTTCATTAGTTTTTCTGAGTGAATTCAATGAAGATTGAAGATGCACTAACTAATCAAGATTGAGTAGGGTTCGAATCAAGGAACTAACTCAATTGAACCAGAGGCAGATACACTTAGCATAAGGAATCAATCCACATGAAGACTTGGTATTGATACAGAAGCTGAAGGGTAGTTCGGAGTTTTTGAAGGTTCTACTCTGCTAGTGTCAAGACTACTGGTTTCTAGAGTGCTGAGTTTAGTGAAGCTGCTGCCATGACCAATATCTACAAGAAAATATTTGGGTGCTGAAGGTAATGCAGTTTCCGTCTGGATGAGCGTGGTATTGTTTCGAGGAACAATGTTAACTGGTAGCTGAAAAGTTATTCCTGTCCAAATGGAGTAAACGTTCGATCTCGAAAGGAGTAAACGTTCGATCTCTCGGGCAAAGAGGAGTAATTGTTCATTCAAGGATCATACACTAGTAAAAGCTCTATTGACTAAGGTATGTCACTCTAGTCTAATGTTGATTTATTTAAATGTAAAGTTTATAGAGAGTGTTCATGCTATTTAGATGTCTACGATCTCTAGGAACTGATTAATGTTTGGCGTGTGACCACCCGGGACTCAATATTATCATTATGAGATTACCTATGATCACTCGGGACCTAGGGACCTAACATTGTAGCATCTCTTTGTATAGTCAATTTATATCCAGGATCTCGTACTTTGTGCTGTCATATGTTATTCATGCTATATGTATCAAATGTTTCAGCATAAGTATTTGTATATATTAATTAATTGTAATTTTATTTACTTTTAATTGTTTAATGCTAATATTAATGGAACCACTTAATATGTAGTTTAAGTGATGTAATTCATGTCTTTTGCAAAATCCATTAATATTAGTTGTCATTCTTTTTATATTAGTGATGTCACTTAGAATTTCTGCACTAAGTGATAAAAAGATTATTTCAAAAACACTGATATTGAAAGTAATTTACTACATCGCGAGGGGTTGTCAAAGATCATAAATTTTAGTATTAATATTTAAAGGTATTTGATCTCTGATGCAACTAGTACCTCGAGCTTACATACATTCTGATTGTCATGAGTATTTTCAATATGCTTATGTGATAATTGTTGAGATGTAGTGTAAGAAGTTAAATGCTGTCATTCGGTCAATGTATGTTCAGTGTTTAGCGGATGCTTATGTTTTATGCTTTAGAATTACCATGATCTATATTACAAAATGTGTTTGTTTCAAGCGACAAATGGTAATTGTCTAGCATAATGTAAGTATCTTATGTGCTTGATTATTTTGTAGTAAGATGCATTTTATTACAAAATGATTGAATGATGTTAGTACTTTTGAATGTATTGTCACTCATATCTTTGATAATTCATTAGTATTAACATATGTTTTTCATTCTTTAGAATTTGAATGCATAAAGAAATTTCTTGTCTATTTCTTGTGAAAAATGTTTTATCTAAACATGCATTCATTTGCCAGAGAATGAAAAGCCACTAAAAGTTTTCTTTGAAAGAGAACATTTCTTGAGGATTATCTTTCAATTTCAAAATCATATATCCTCTCTCTCTCTAAATGTTTTGTAATGAAAACTGTTTTCTCTCCACGATTTGTTTAAATAAAGTTACTTGATAACTTGTAACTTAGGTTGCATGGTATCAGGCTATTTTATTTGAGTAAATTATTTTGATCTTGAGGTATCAACCATTGGTAAAACGTTTTTCAAAACTCTTGTTAATGTCTGTTTCACATTGACCTGTAGTATTAAAACAATGGTTGTTTGCTTTGGGATTAGTGCCTTGGACTGTATGACTAAAGCATTCATTCAATTTTTAAATGATTTATGTTTTAAGTTAGAGATAATATCCGATAAGAATGAATTGCAAAATAATTTCTGAAAACATACAGTGAGCAAGATGAAATAGATTTGAGTTATTAATCAAAATGTTTTTGTTAAAAGAGTTGAATTTCAATTGGATATTTGTCTAAGAGAAATTCAAAAAGAACACTTTTGTTAATCTGTTAAATTTTTTTTCAAAATTATGAGTTTATGAAATTTGGCTTAATATTCTTTTACCTATTCTTTATTTATTCCCACATTTTAGCTCTGGTGCATTGTTTCTTGAGGACACATTGCTCCGATGCTATATTTCTGAGAAGGAATAGAGAATAAGTTTAATCATACTATACCAAATTTTATATAGCTCTGATCAACTCTATCTATTTAGCCGTAATGGCTTGGCCTAAGTGGCTATAGGGGAAGGTCTAGAAGTTGAATAATCCATCAATTTCTAACCAAGGCCTTAGTACCAAACACTATCATTCTAATTCAAACTTTCAACCCTTGGTGATATAAGGAACTTATGTTAGTTAGAGGTTGATAAGGGAGAAACTGCACTTGATGCAGCAAATAAGGATGTGTCGGAAGTGCACCCACAGCTCTACCTCTCGAGAAGGAAAGAAGTATACAAATTGAGGTATCTGTAGCTCATCTGTATTCTCTCAAAAGGATGCAGAGCTGAAAAGGCAATTCAACCGTTTCTGAATGAACTCTCTTAACATGGTGATTTCATTGAAAATTCGCTCGTCAGTCAGAGCACCTTGTAATGAGTCAAGCACACCAAAAGCATTCACGCTGATGGTAATCCTAAAGTTTTTGCTTCTAAGGGATGTTATAGGACCTAACAGTTCTCTAGGCTCTCTTGGGACTAACAATTGTGAGGACACATTGCAAGAAGTACACATTGTGAGATATAGGTAAAACCCCTAAACTTCTTTGTTTACCATTCATGGTGAATGAAGTTGTTGAGCCACCTTCACAGGTATTTGAGGGAAACTTGGATTTCTTGCCATATATTAGAATCCTTGTCAACCTTCCTAGGAGGAACAGTCCTAGTTCCCTAACGGGATTTCACATCCGCAGAGCAATCTGTTGATGTTGATAGGCAATCACTAACAGTTTTCCATGACTGAAAATAGTGAGTTAATTCATCTTTACAGGTGATTGAGAGAGATGTTTGTACACGTCTACTCTCCCAGGAATTCAAATTCTGGAATACATGGATTGCTCAAAACTTAAAGGCATATCACCGTCAACGATCCAGTGCATGGATTTGCATATGGGGAGTCGGTTGATGCTTAGATAGCTGCTAGTACGCATACCACATTCAATGATCCAGTGCATGGATTTGCATATAGGGAGATTGTTGATGCTGAAAGTAGCTGAGCAACAACTCGTAGACTATGATTCAGTTGGTTTACCAATTTGATGAGTCTTTTGAGGATCAGGGTGTTGGGATTTCAGTCACTCCTGGAATGGAGGAGATTCCAATTTCAGAAGGGTTATTCCCCGACAACGAGCCACGTGTGCATGGATTTGCTCATGGTGAGTTGGGTGATGACCTAACTGAAACTCTGTCTGAGATTCCATCTCAGAACCTAGATCTTTAGTGATCGACAACATGCTATAGTCAACGATCCATAATATCTTGGTGAGACTAGCATGGATTTACTTGCAGGTACAAATTGCTATAAATGGAATGAGTGCAAGTAAGGGAGAGAAACACTTGAGTGAAGTGAGGGAGTGATACACTTGAGTGAGAGAAATAGGGAGAGAAATGAGTGGAACACTTACGCTTGAAAGTGTAAACACCAACAGAACGTAGTAGAAGTGAGGAAACCATAGACCAAACACTAACCTTGCTACTATACGTGAATCCTGTTACTGAATTTTCCAGCTCTGAAATGTTGAAGAGATTCTTTTCTGGAAGACAAGCTGAAAAAGAGTCTAGCTGAAGCTTAGTGGGAATGTCCAAACTATTACCTTTGAGTCTATTAATTTATGTTGTTCTCAATCTCAAAGGGGGAGACATTAATTTTTAGGCCTAAGGAGGATTTTATATTCAATTGGAGGAGAGTTTCTTTTTCGATTGGATGTAGATGATACTTTTATTGTTTTAAAGGATATTCTCAACTAAGGGGGAGAATTTGGTGATACAAGAAACGAGATCTCTTGGTGATACAAGAAATGAGATCTGTCAATCCTATCTTGTGGAGGTTACTTAGAGGATATCTAAAGACACAAGGGTGGATTGGAGCTTGCATGAACTAAGGGGGAGAATTAGATAAAATTGAAACCTTAGTGATGCAATGGAGAAATTACTAAGGGGGAGTTTCTTAGAAATTGGTTGGAGCCTAATCCTTAAAGGTATTGTAGATTTAACTAATTTTTCGTCTGAAGTGGAGAAGTTACTTTCTGTCAATTGGGAAGAAGTTACTTGTCGTACTAAGGGGAAGAAGTTATGGAGAATCTTAACATCTTGGTTTGCAATGCTATATCTTATTCTGAAAAGATATCTAAGGGATTTTGCTCTATTTGTTTGAAGATCTGTCCTTGGAACATTCTTAGGAGAGGTTCGGCAGAAGAATTCTTTCCAGCACGATCAATGAATGAGAATGAAGATTTCTTTGAAGAGTATCAACTCAAGGGGGAGTTTTTGCTAAGTAGAAGTTTTCTGGGTAAAGAAGAATGTGAAGGAGATTTTCAAGGGGCATCTGAGAAGTGTCCAAGTGTGTTCTATTTCTTGTTTCAGTGATAGATGAAATCAGTGGAGTAATGCAGGGAAGAAAGAAAAATATGTTTCCTGGAAATAGAACATCCTAAAGAAAAAGAGGAAGTGACTTTCATTCCAAGAGAGAACAACCTTAAGGGGAGAATGAGTTGACCTCTTATGGGGAACATAGAGAGCTGTATGTTCTAGTTCGAATTGCAAGATGAACGAGAATGATTGTTCAGAAGTCTTTACTAATGATTTGTTTCTTTATTGAAAGAACCCCATCTTTAAAGAACATTGAAGTGGAGGAAGCTAAAGGAAAATGAAATTCAGAAATTCATCATTCATTTTCAGCAACTCAGGAAATCTGGATTTAACTGATTATATCTTTCCAGAACCTTTTGTATATTATTTTCATGTCCAGTACTTTAATTGTTTCTTGTATGTTAGTTGAGTTATCCTCTAGTAGTTAATTTTATTTAATTGCTTTTGGGGGAGATTGTAAAGGGAAATAGTATTTGATTGCTATTCCATATCAACCAAATAGGGGGAGATTGAAAGGGGAGATAGGAGTGAAGGGAAGTAACTCACTGCACTTTCATGTGTACTAGAAATGCTAAATGTAATCTCTATGTAATGGTTGATGATAACTCAACAATAGAATAGTGTTGGGTTCCGAGGCATAAAACGCAGCGGATAAACGTAAATATAACAAAAATTTTCGGAACCCAAACGCAGGATCATGTATAAGAATTGACGGATTATGGTGATAATCGAATCATACCTATTAAGATTTTGAATGCCACGAACTCAACGGAGATCCTTGCTATCACGATTTGTGTCTTCCTCTCGAAAGCACCTCTATGGTATCCACACGAGCACCTTCAAGAACGTCTCACGATCTTGAACACGGAACGGAAGTACTAGCCTCCTTTGATAGGTTTCGAATTCTCTCTGCCTCTTCCTATGCTGCCTCTTCTGCTAGGGTTTATGCAAAAACGTGCAAGCCATTTAACCTATCATTATCTATTTATAATGATTGGTTAATGGGCCTTTTTAGCAAAAACCTAACCCATGTAGGCATAGGATTAAATAATAAAACATGCTTCTATTATTTAATTAATAATTAAGTCACACTTAATTATTATTGGCAGAAATACTATTCTTCAAATTCGAATTTATTTCAATTAATTAAGTCTCACTTAATTAATATAATAAATTCGAATTAATCATCAATTAATTTAAATCTATAATTTAAATTAACTATTCCTCTAGGTGCTCTATGTGTGTGACCCTATAGGCTATTATTTAATTAGCAATAATTTTATTCTCCAATAAAATTATAAACAATGAGCGGTATCTAGTAATACATCATTGCTACCTAATTAAACAATAATTAAATCGTGATTCGATAAAACCTTTCGTGATTAATGTTTCCGTGTAATATAATCCCTTTAACCATATATATTATAGATTAAACTCGAGGCATGTATTTAGTCATCCTCTTCAACATTTAATCCGGGTTTACTTGATCCATGAGTAGACTATGAAAAACAAATCATTATTTGAGCACGGCCATGCATTTTATAGTCTCACTCAATCAAGAGGCCAATAATATCTCTCCTAATTATAGGAGGGTTAAATCCTTTATCTATCATTCATATTTCTCATACGACTCATGATATACCCGATGTCCACTTTTATCATCACCCGGTCAAAGGTAACTTTTAATGTAGTCAAAGTATATCAATCCTCGTATAGAAATATAATGATCTCAAGTCAGAGGATCATTACACCATTATCACTGTGAGTCTTTCTTATGACTTAATTAAACATGAAGAATCTCACTGTGGGTCTGTCCAGTACCATGTACCCCTACATGTACCTATGTATTGACTTTAGTATCCCCATACTTATAACCAATGAGATGTGGTTATCTGTCAAACAACATACTAGTCTATTTATGTATTATTATTGTCCTATCATAATAATACTCGACTAGGGAACCTTTAAGAATATGATATATTATATAATCTCAAGTTCAAGTCATGTACTTAAACTATATAACGAGTATCATGATTCTAAGGACATTTATTATGCTAACAAATATATCGCAGTAATTAAAGTCATAATAAATACGTTTATTGAATAATCAAATGACATAAATGTTTATTAAAAGGAAAAATTGTATTGCCTCTAGGGCACCTACACTAACAATCTCCCACTTGCACTAGAGCCAATCACCCATGTATCTAATACCCATGGAACTAGTGTGACCGTCGTGCTTCTGCTGCGACAAGCCTTTGGTCAGTGGGTCTGCAATGTTATCATTTGTGTGCACTTTACATATGTGTATGTCACCCCTCTCATTAATCTCTCGAATGAGGTGATATCTCCTGAGTATATGTTTGGTTCGGGAGTGAGCTCTAGGTTCTTTAGCTTGTGCAATGGCTCCATTATTATCGCAGTATAGATCAATGGGATCTGCGATTGATGGAACCACTCCCAATTCAGTAATGAATTTTCGAATCCAAACTGCTTCCTTAGCCGCTTCACAAGCTGCAATGTACTCAGCCTCCATTGTAGAATCAGCTACTGTTTCTTGTTTTGAACTCTTCCAACTTACAGCACCTCCGTTTAGACAAAACACAAAACCAGACTGTGATACAGTATCATCCCTGTCTGTTTGGAAACTTGCATCGGTGTAACCTTTTACTACTAGTTTCTCCTCTCCTCCATACACCAAGAATGAATCTTTAGTCCTTTTCAAGTACTTTAGAATATTCTTGACAGCCGTCCAGTGACCTTCACCTGGATTAGATTGGTATCTGCTCGTCATGCTTAAAGCATACGAAACATCTGGGCGAGTACATACCATCGCATACATGATGGATCCAATTGCTGAGGCATATGGAACCTTACTCATGCGGTCCTTGTCATCCAATGATTTCGGACACTGATCTTTAGAGATCGTTATCCCTTGAGATACGGGGACATATCCCCTTTTTGCATTTTGCATACCAAAACGGTGCAAAACCTTATCGATGTATGTACTCTGACTTAGACCGATCATCCTTCTAGATCTATCCCTATAGATCCTCATTCCTAGAATGTAGGATGCATCTCCTAAGTCTTTCATAGAGAAATTACTCCCTAACCAAATCTTAACAGCCTTGAGAGAAGGTATGTCATTCCCCATTAGTAGTATGTCATCAACATATAGTACTATGAATGCCACATGGCTCCCACTAACCTTCTTGTAAACACAAGGTTCATCCTCGTTTTGAACAAATCCATACTCTTTGATAGTTTCATCAAAACGGATGTTCCATCTCCTAGAGGCTTGCTTTAATCCATAAATGGATCGACGTAATTTACATATCTTGCTAACATTCCCTGGACTGACAAAACCTTCAGGTTGTGTCATGTACACATCCACATCTTCTTCAAGGCTTCCATTAAGGAAGGCTGTTTTGACATCCATTTGCCAGATTTCATAATCATGGAATGCTGCAATAGCAAGCAAAATCCTTATGGATTTGACCATAGCCACTGGTGAGAAGGTTTCATCATAGTCAATCCCATGAATTTGCTTGAAACCTTTTGCAACTAGCCTTGCTTTATAGGTCTGAACATTTCCATCCATGTCAGTTTTCTTCTTGAAAACCCATTTGCACCCTATGGGTTTTACCCCTTCAGGTGGATCAACCAAAGTCCATACTTGGTTTTCATATATGGATTCCATCTCGGATTTCATGGCTTCTAGCCATCTCTTAGATTCTGGACTGCTCATAGCATCTTGGTATGTGAGAGGCTCATCTTCATCTATGAGCATCAAATCACCACATTGAGTCAAAAGAAATCCATATCTCTCTGGCTCATGGCGAATTCTACCAGTTCTACGAACAACCTGTGTTTGTTGAGCGTTATTATTATCCTGCTCTTGTTCCACTTCAGGTTCAATGCTATTTTGTGGTTCTCGATCTTCATCGAGGTCTATAGTTCTCCCACTGTTTCTTTTGGAAACAAAATCCCTTTCCATGAAGACAGCATCTCGAGCAATAAACACTTTTTGCTCAGAAGGACTATAGAAATAATACGCCTTTGTTTCTTTAGGGTATCCCACAAAATTGCACTCTTCAGATTTAGGTCCAAGCTTGTCAGATACTTGACGCTTCACAAACGCCTTGCATCCCCAAACTTTCATAAAGCTCATGCCTGACCGTTTCTTCTCCCATATCTCATATGGAGTCTTTTGAACCTTCTTAGTAGGAACACGGTTAAGTGTGAAAGCCGCTGTTTCTAGAGCATAACCCTAGAAACTAATTGGAAGATCTGCATGACTCATCATCGATCGCACCATGTCCAACAAGGTGCGATTTCTCATCTCTGAAACTCCATTCCATTGAGGTGTACCTGGCGGAGTGAGTTGTGATACAATACCACACTCCTTTAAATAATCTTTAAATTCAGTGCTCAAGTATTCTCCTCCACGATCAGATCGTAAGATTTTAATACTTGCACCTCCGCCAATTTGCTTCTCTACTTCAGCCTTGTATTCTTTGAACTTTTCAAAAGAATCGGATTTATTCTTCATAAGATATACATATCCATATCTACTGAAATCATCAGTAAATGTTATGAAGTAGTAGTAGCCTCCTCTAGCCATCACACGCATTGGGCCACATACATCACTATGTATTAGCTCCAAACGTTCAGTGGCCCTTTGACCCTTACCAGTGAAAGGGGCTTTAGTCATTTTACCAAGCAAACAAGATTCGCATTCTTGGTATGATTCAAAATCAAACTTATCCAAATATCCATCCTTATGTAATTTGGATATGCGTTTCTCATTTATATGGCCTAGACGACAATGCCAGAGGTATGTTTGATTTGAGTCATTAACTTTAAGTCGTTTGTTTTCTATATTACAGACAGGATTATCTAAGTCAAGAACATATAAACCATTAAACAAACGCGCAACACCATAGGTTAAATCATTCAAAGCAAAAGAGCAACTGTTGTCCTTTATTGTAAACGAAAAACCTTTCTTGTCCAAACAAGAAACAGAAATAATGTTTCTGCGAATCGCAGGCACGTAATAACAATTCTCCAGTTCTAAAACTAGCCCAGAGGGCAAAGATAAATAATAGGTTCCTACAGCTAAAGCAGCAACTCTTGCTCCGTTGCCAACTCGTAGGTCCATTTCTCCTTTAGCCAATGTCCTACTTCTCTGCATTTCCTACACATTTATACAAATGTGAGAAGCACATCCGGTATCCAATACCCAAGATGTAGAAATAGACAGATTGACTTCTATAACATATATACCTGAATTAGAAGCTTGCTCAGCCCTCTTCTTCTTCAGATCCTCCAAGTAAACTGAACAGTTTCTCTTCCAGTGACCAGTTTTCTTACAGTAGTGACATTCACCCTTAGCGACCCCACCTTTAGGCTTTAAAACCTGTTTAGGACCTGACTTTGGCTTGGGTGTAGAATCAGAACCTGTCTTCTTCTTACCCTTCCACTTGCCTTTCCCTTTGGCCTTACCTTTATTGCCCACCATCAGTATGGGAGCAGGTTCAGCCGTCTTCATGTTGGTCTCATATGTTCTCAACATAGCCAACAATTCAGTAGGTGTTTTGTCAAACTCATTCATATTGTAGTTCATAACAAACTGAGTGAATTTGTTGTTCAAAGAATTCAAGATTAGGTCAATACCAGTTTCCGGACCAATCGGGAAACCCAAAGTATCAAGATACTCAATGTAACCAATCATCTTCAGAACATGTGGGCCAACTGGTTCATTTGCCCCTTGTTTGCAGTTAAAGAGTGACTTGCTCGTGTTGAACCTTTCTTGACGAGTTTGGCTTGCAAACATGCTTTGCAAGTGCTCATTGATAGTATATGCATCCATATGCACATGCTGTCTTTGAAGCTCATCACTCATAGTTGCTAACATAAGACACGCAACATCAGTTGCATCATTCTCATCCTTTGTGTGGGCCGCTCGTTCCTCAACAGTAGCGCCCTCAGGAAGGGGACCTGCCGGAGGAATATCAATGACATGAAGCTTGCGCTCCTGCCTGAGGACAATCCTCAAATTCCTCTGCCAGTCTAGGAAGTTGTTTCCTCCTGTCAGCTTATCCTTCTCAAGGACAGATCGTACGGATAGTGTGTTTGTGTTGTTTGTCATTACTTGGTATCTACAATGATAAAAGCACAAAATTAAACATTAGATTGTCTGAGTTATTTATTATGTTCAAATGATTATGATACATTCATAATATATCTCCCACTATTTTTATCAAATCAATAGCCCTTACTATTAATTTGGAAAGTATATCCCATAATCCTTTCTAGTGAGCCAAGATCCATATTTCGTCATGTCTCAAGTCAACCACTGGAAGTCCTTAAGAATGATTATTTAGGTAGACAACATTTGTCAATTATATCATATATAATTCTTGGATAGTTTGGTGAGCAACGATTGATCTTATCTATCTAATAGATTTTTAACCAAACTCTATGCTTCTAAGTTCATAATGGTTGAATATAACCGTTTACTTTCACCTTATTATGACGACTCAGTTAAGTTTGACCCAATGATACAACGGCCGAATATAACCGTTTATATTCGTCGCATCTCACCACGATAGACAGGAGTCCCCTGCCACTGACAGTCTTTCCCCTAATCGATCTAGGATTCGATGAGTGTTCATTCATTGGAAAGCATCTGATTAAAACTTAATATTTTGTTAAGGGGTTTAGAAAATTTTACGACGATCATGATCACATCATGAAGAGATCCTCAATTTTTCCTTGAACTAAATATTTCAAATTGACATCTTAAATTGTTCATTTCCCAGGTAGATGGAGGATACCAGTGGTCACACTTAAAACCCATCAGCCTTACGAATACGCATATCCGTTTTTGTCAGAAAATCCCAATTATAGATATCAAAATCCATATTCAATTCCGTGTTTTAAAAATCCATATTTCATAAACACAAGAATCTCATGATCGTTTGTTGATTTTAAAATCTTGAATCGTTACAGATTTTATCTTGAGTCGTTACAGATTTTATCTTGTTTAAACAAGCATGGCATGGGTGTCGTATCTAATACATACATACATACATACATGATTAATCTAATTAAAGCATGCATCATTCATACATCAATATGTAAAGTGCAGTATGTAAACGTGCTTGGTTATGGCCCCTTTCCTATGTGATCCTTTCGAGCTAATGAAAGGATCAAAGTCAATCTATGGTGGTAAAATATAAATACAATTACATGTCTTCATTCTTCTTGTATCCACTAGTGCCTGCTCCTCTTCTTGGATCATCTTTCAGTCTTCAAGTACATTACATGGAATAATTGAATACAACCTAAGCTAATGTACTTACATAAGAAAACTCGAGTTACATTCGAGGTTAAACAATTAAAAGAATGAAGAAAACGACATGCAAGTCGTATTTATAAAACCAAAACCAAAAACCATTAATCTAGGGGTCTAAGGGCCATAACCAGCACCATGCTCAAGTACACAAAATAAAATATTGCGGGGGTCTGGGGGCGGCAGCCCCTGGGCGGGGGTCCGGGGGCGGCAGCCCCTGGGCGGGGTCTGGGGCGGCAGCCCCAGGCGGGGTCTGGGGGCGGCAGCCCCCGGCTGGGGTCGAGCTGCCAGGTCAGCTCGAAATCAGAAATTTTTTTTATTTTCGAAGACCAGTCCTATTCAGAAATCATCAATTTCTGAACTACAGATCATATCTGTTGGCCCTTTTTCCCACTGCATCTTATACAGTTTCAGAAGCATGTATCATATACATACTTATCATATCCCAGTTAACAGATCATGTCCAACATAATCTGTCCACCAGTTTATATCACTATACAAACTGACCCTCATGCATAATATACAAATCGCAATATGGCATATAAATCAGTCATGACAAATCATTAACATGCTAGTATCATCACCACATATTACAATTCGAATATACATGAAGAACATAGCATGGCAGAAGCATGGCAGTAACAAAGCAGTAGCATGGCAGTGGCATGGCAGTCACCAAAACAGGCATATTTGCATCAAATACAGTTAACACGTAACCAAATCAGTCCCTTATACACCTAGCTCTGATACCATTGTTGGGTTCCGAGGCATAAAACGCAGCGGATAAACGTAAATATAACGAAAATTTTCGGAACCCAAACGCAGGATCATGTATAAGAATTGACGGATTATGGTGATAATCGAATCATACCTATTAAGATTTTGAATGCCACGAACTCAACGGAGATCCTTGCTATCACGATTTGTGTCTTCCTCTCGAAAGCACCTCTATGGTATCCACACGAGCACCTTCAAGAACGTCTCACGATCTTGAACACGGAACGGAAGTACTAGCCTCCTTTGATAGGTTTCGAATTCTCTCTGCCTCTTCCTATGCTGCCTCTTCTGCTAGGGTTTATGCAAAAACGTGCAAGCCATTTAACCTATCATTATCTATTTATAATGATTGGTTAATGGGCCTTTTTAGCAAAAACCTAACCCATGTAGGCATAGGATTAAATAATAAAACATGCTTCTATTATTTAATTAATAATTAAGTCACACTTAATTATTATTGGCAGAAATACTATTCTTCAAATTCGAATTTATTTCAATTAATTAAGTCTCACTTAATTAATATAATAAATTCGAATTAATCATCAATTAATTTAAATCTATAATTTAAATTAACTATTCCTCTAGGTGCTCTATGTGTGTGACCCTATAGGCTATTATTTAATTAGCAATAATTTTATTCTCCAATAAAATTATAAACAATGAGCGGTATCTAGTAATACATCATTGCTACCTAATTAAACAATAATTAAATCGTGATTCGATAAAACCTTTCGTGATTAATGTTTCCGTGTAATATAATCCCTTTAACCATATATATTATAGATTAAAGTCGAGGCATGTATTTAGTCATCCTCTTCAACATTTAATCCGGGTTTACTTGATCCATGAGTAGACTATGAAAAACAAATCATTATTTGAGCACGGCCATGCATTTTATAGTCTCACTCAATCAAGAGGCCAATAATATCTCTCCTAATTATAGGAGGGTTAAATCCTTTATCTATCATTCATATTTCTCATACGACTCATGATATACCCGATGTCCACTTTTATCATCACCCGGTCAAAGGTAACTTTTAATGTAGTCAAAGTATATCAATCCTCGTATAGAAATATAATGATCTCAAGTCAGAGGATCATTACACCATTATCACTGTGAGTCTTTCTTATGACTTAATTAAACATGAAGAATCTCACTGTGGGTCTGTCCAGTACCATGTACCCCTACATGTACCTATGTATTGACTTTAGTATCCCCATACTTATAACCAATGAGATGTGGTTATCTGTCAAACAACATACTAGTCTATTTATGTATTATTATTGTCCTATCATAATAATACTCGACTAGGGAACCTTTAAGAATATGATATATTATATAATCTCAAGTTCAAGTCATGTACTTAAACTATATAACGAGTATCATGATTCTAAGGACATTTATTATGCTAACAAATATATCGCAGTAATTAAAGTCATAATAAATACGTTTATTGAATAATCAAATGA
Source organism: Oenanthe sinensis (assembly GCA_028671895.1). Taxonomy (NCBI): domain Eukaryota; kingdom Viridiplantae; phylum Streptophyta; class Magnoliopsida; order Apiales; family Apiaceae; genus Oenanthe; species Oenanthe sinensis. The sequence continues at coordinate 2,468,646 of CM053808.1, forward strand.
CATAAATGTTTATTAAAAGGAAAAATTGTATTGCCTCTAGGGCACCTACACTAACAAATAGGATATGTAATAATATGCAGGTTCACAGAAATCTTGGATCACAGAGTTCAGTTAAGACAAAGTATCAAAGGATCATCTACAGACTTGAAGCACACTGGAAGAAGTTCATTAACATGTTCATGCCTCAGTGAAGAATAAAAGATGTTGACATCTATTCAAGGATGTGGAAGCTACAGAAGATTGTCTTAGTCTATGACGATTTTAGTGCATTACAATCGAAGCAACAAGTAAGGTTTGCAAAGAAGAATGTGGAATCATGTTCAGAATCAAGAGCCCCTATCAAGACTAGTCACTTATGAACCAGACCGTTGCATAAAGTGTCAGGACATTGGAGGCAAGCTCTCGTCGGTTAATATGGTTTTAATCATTCTAAAGTTGTTGGTTTTCTTGAGTCATGTGGAGGATCAACAAAGGTGGTAAATCAGTGTTGGAGAAATGTCAGCCTAATGGATAAGAGACAGACGGCACAACCTGATTGGATCTTACTAAAGCTTCACAGATTAGAAGGCCAAATACTTGGACGTGGTGGAGTCACGTATACGGGGCCAAGTATTTGGATAAGGAAGTCTACACAAATTGAAGAGTGGAATGGAAATATTTAATTTAATTAAATAAAGTATTTATTTAATTATTTATATATTTTATAAATAAAGATATTCTTTATTTATATTATATATATTTATTTAAATATTACTTTTACATTAAATATTTCCAAATGCATGCTTGCACATGACTTTGAAGATATGATTTGAGAAGACAAGAGTAAAAGGTGGAAAAAGCAAAAAGCTACACCTTTTTCTATAATAAAAGAAGAAACTCAAGTCTTAATTTTAGTGTGGTCAGGGAGAGTATTCGGAGAAAAGAAGAAAAGGGGAGAGAGAGAAAAATTTTTCTCTCCCCCATGGCCGAACTAGACTTTAATATTTTGGGGCCATGATTTTCTTTATCTTCACCACTCCTCTATCTTTCTATTGTAAACACTTGCTAAATCTTGTATAGAAGATAGGGCTGATTTTTGTCTCCTAGATCTACAAAATGTAATAGTTTTAGAGGAGACAAAAATCACTTCTTTGTTGTGTTCTTGAGCTTATGTTCTTGAACTTGTTTGTAGCATCTACCCCACTTCAATGAATATAAAGTTATATTCTTGGATCTTGTTGTGTTGTGTGTTTTGGATGATTTACCGTTCATTATCTTGGTTATTTTAATGGTGTTCTTGAGGTTGAAGAAGATGATGAACAGTACCTGGGTTTGAACCAAAGTAATTTTTATGTTGTCCCAAAAATAAATAAAAGTCAGATTTTTATTTGGGAATCGTATTCACCCCCCCTCTACGATCTCCAGGACCTAACATGAAGCCATAGGCCAACTAATCCTTTGTTATTAATTAATTTCATAATTAATTAATAAAGGCTCAGGAAAGGCCCAAGAAGTCCGTTGATGACCTTCATCCTAGAAGGATCTAGAAACCCTAGCGTGGAAAGAGTCCAATGGGGACCCTCGTTCCTAGAAGGTTACAACAACTTTACGTCACTAGGAGACTTGGACACCAAGTCTCCTAACCATAATCTAACTCCAAGGCCCTCATGCGCCTATATAAAGGGCCTAACCCCTCAACATTAGTGCTACGTTTTTTGGTTTGATTCTCATCACTTGAGATACGTAGGTAGCTTACGAGGATCCGAGATAGTCATGAAACGTAAGTGAAGCCATTAAAGCTCGATAAGCTCAGCGTGATTAATAAATCCTAACATTAATTACACATTAAAGATGACCTAGTTTTTAATCCATAACACCTACTTCAATTCATCAGACCAACTCTTTGGAAAATCATGGTCCAAATAAGTGAAACTAGGTTTATGATACCCTAATCTCTCTTGCTCAAAGTGGGGCTGGGCACCCATTTTATCATGCTCACTCTGTCTTTCTATAGCCTTATCTACCTCTCATTTTTCCTGGACCAGTGTCAGCCCCTCGTTATTGATATTTTTCACTTAGATGGATGGGTGCACTCCAAAGTCCTATAGAAGAGGGAGTAAAAGAAAGAATTGGTGGTTCAATACCTGAACCACCTTGATGGAGGGGAATATTTTCAAATATTTGAAGGCTAGGGGTTTCCACCAAGGGGTGAGCAGCAACAGACTCTAAACCCTTAAAAGCATCTTCTCTTTTTTCAGGATCTGTTGACTCTAGTATTCCAGTCTCAGGGTCTACTATAGACTCTGACTGCTTCAGTATGACTTCATTAGAAGCCAGAGTCTTAGTGTCACCATCTTTGACTGTTGGTGTATGAGACTCCCCCTCAAGGTGGATAGACTCTGACAAAAATGATTGTTGATTTTCTTCTTGAGCATCCATCAGAGTCTGTCCTCCCATATCATTGGGGTTCTTATTAGCATTTTGTTGAGTTGTCAAAGAGGGCCTATCAGCATGCTCCCCTACCCCACCATCACCCAACCTCTGACTAGGTGGTTTTTGTGTAGGTGAGACAGGTTGAACACTTATGCCACTAGCCATCACTGTTGCAATAGTGCCCTCTTCCAACTTCTTTTCATCACCTACTACCTTATGTAGTTCTACCGGTGTTATTGCATCGAAGTTATCATTTAGAAAAGTCCTTGCATGAATTGCATTGAGGGCCTGGGCAAAAGTCAAAAGTGATCCTATAGTTCCCTTGCAATTTTCTGATAATAAGAGCCTTTGAGTTGATCCAATCTACTCTGGTAGGATGGATATATGTATTTATTGGCCACGTTCCCTACATTGTGGACAAGATGATCAACCACCTTCCTTGGAAGAGGCTGAATATTAGAAATCCATTCAATGGTTATCATGTAGGTAAATCCATTTTCCCAAATTGCTTCATAGTCAAAAGCTAGTTGCTCAAACTCAGCTTCTAACTCAGCAACAGACTCTGAATCTCTCCTTTTATAGACTTTTTTCTTTTTGATCTTTTTAGATTTTAAATTTTCAGAGTCTGGCACACCAAGTGCTTTGAGAACTTCAGTTATCCTGCCTTCTATGATCCTAGCTGCTTGATTTTGTAGTAAAGAGTTGAAGAGGTAGCTTAATAAATTTGTGACTGCATCATGTGCAGACATATATGGGTTCATCTCCATTCTCTTCCTTAGGGTATCATATGTTAAGAGAAGATCCAAGACTTCTTATTGTGTCTTGAAGGATTCTGTATCTTCAATAGATTCCACCAAAGGATATAGAAACATAAGCACCTCATCTGATGGAGTAATAATTGAGTCAATGAGACTAGAGGTTGCTTCCTTCCCAAAATGTGTCATGATCAGAGTCTGAAGGCAGTCTAGACTCTGACTCAACATTAGAATCTAGTTCAGGAGATTTTTTGCTTTCAGAGTTTGTCCCTGCAGGAGCCTTGGGAGCATCTGTTTTCTGCAAAATAAGGTTATTAGCAATTACAGAGTGTGTAGAAAAAGCCTTCCTTAATCTTTTATACTTCTTAGCAAAGGATTTTTCAGGAGACCCAATTTGAGAATTCTGGGGGTGCATTCATAGGTTTTTCAGAATGTAGCCTTTGAAGAGTCTACAGTCTTGGCTTCAAGGTTAGACTCAGGTGCATCAGGACCTTCCTTTAATAAGGAGAGCCCTTCAACAACCTGCTTCTCTAAAGGGTTGAGCTCCTCATCACTTTGCTCATCTACAAGCCTGGTTTTGATCAATCTTCTCCTCTTTATAACTGGTCCCTGTTGAGAGACACCAGAGGTTGGTTTCATGGATTTTAGTTTTTGAGATTGTTTGGTGGAAGGGGATTTGACTACTTGGGTAGGTGCATGGGGACTCTTCATAACTTTTTCCTGCACCATTTCACCACCAAAAAATGAAGAATTATAGATATAAGGTTTGTAGGTTGAGAGTTTTACCTACATTACCTATGGATACACCATGACAAACACTTTTTTTCTTGTCATCAATTCTCTTGATGTCAGAGAAAATCCTCATTTGTTGCTTGCATGCCTGAACACAACATTCATCTGCAAGCTTGGCAGACATGTTAAGAATAAAGTGGTTCATGAGAAGCATAAAAATTCTATGATAATAGTCTTTCTTTCTTTCCTCTTGCACATTATTCAATTTTATTCCAATTTGAGTGAGCAACATATCACCAATGTTGACCACCTTATCAAATAAGAGACTATGGCCTATCTGGTATGTAATGAAAGTAATAGCATCAAAACCACATTTACCAGTAAAATATTAAGCAATTTGGTCAAAAAAGAAGGACCATTCTTTCCTCAAATAATGCCTAGTTAACTTACTCATGTTATCTAAACTAGTAGAATAACCTAGTAGCTTAAGCATGCTTTTAATTTCATCATCAGAAATAGTTTTATCAAAAGGTTGATTAATAAGTAGCTTAAATACAGAGTTAATCACATCAACAGTGACATCAAAAGTAGTAGAGCCAAAGGTGAACATTATTTTACCTGGTTGATCCTGATTAGGATCAACAACCTTTGTAGAGCTCCATGTTTGAGAGACTGCATCCATGTGAATGACATGAGATGCCTTCAATACATAGCTGAGCTCATTTTGCTAAAAAAAAATCCATCACTGGGTAGTAGTCAGCGTCTACACCTTTCTTCTCTCCTAGGGCTGCAACGTGGTTCTTTGTCATGAACTCAAAATCATCAAAAGTGAATGCAATATAGCCTTGGGTCCCCTCATGACAGTGGATTGAGCAACCATTGAAGTTGTTGAGTAGAGAAGATAAAAATTCTTGATGAAATAAGTTAGGGTTCTTAAGAAAGCTCTGAGAGTATTTTTGCCTTAGAAAATAGATTGCAATAAACAAGTGAGTTAATTATATTTAAAATTGGTATTTTGTTAAACTTGCATACAATACATACGACTCTACAGCCTGTAACCAGTAAAAAGTAATTGTTACCGCCTATTTCAAGTCATTTGAATGGTTAAAAAATAATCAAAATCTGCAGGCACGAATTCTAACCATTTCAGAGTCTAATAATCATGGCCTTCAGAGTCTACAGACTCTCAGAGTCTATAGACCCGTCAAAGTCTAGAAATTAGACTCTATCAAGATAAAGTACTTCAAGAATTTTATAGTAAAAATTATAATTTAGAAAATCAGGGACTATAATTAAAGTGCATACATTACTATTTTTTATGACTGTGCAATTACATATTTAACATGCCTAACTCACCTACCAGTATTAGAAATGTAGACTTATCAAGTGGTTTTGTTAAAATGTTTATAATCTGTTTGTCAGTTGGAACATAATGAAGTTTAACAGTACCATTTTCAACATGTTCTCTAATAAAATGATACCTGACATCAATGTGCTTTATTCTGGAATGTTGGATTGGGTTCTCTACAATTTTATAGCACTAGTATTATCACAATACATAGGAATATTTGAGAATGTTAGTCCATAATCAAGTAACTAATTTCTCATCCACAGAATTTGAGCACAACAACTTTCAACTGCTATGTATTCAGCCTCAGCTGTTGAGGTTGATACAGTTTGTTATTTCTTACTAAACCAAGAAATTAACTTGTTGCCAAGAAATTGGCATTGACCTGTTTTACTTTTCCTGTCCACATTGCATCCTACATAATCAGAGTCTAAATATCCAATTAGTGAAAAATCAGACTCTCTAGGATACTAAAGTCCAAGAGATTGTGCACCCTTGAGATATCTGAAAATTCTTTTCATAGCTATCAAATGTGATTCTCTAGGGTCAGCTTGAAATCTAGCACACATGTAAGTTACAAACATTATATCTGGTTAACTAGCAGTTAAATATAACAATGAACCAATCATACCTCTATAACTATTGTTGTCAACTTTCTTACCCTTTGGGTCAGAGTCTAGCTTAGTGGCACTTGACATGGGAGTTTTGGTAGTTGCACAATCATGCATATCAAACTTCTTCAATAGTTCTTTAACATACTTTGATTGACTAATGAAATTTCTATCATCAGTCTGTTTGACATGAAGTCCTAAAAAGAAGTTCAATTCTCCCATCATGCTCATTTCATATTTAGACTGCATTAGTTTGCTAAACTTTTTACAGAGTTTCTCATTAGTAGAACCAAAAATAATATCATCAATATAAATTTGGACAAATAAAATATCACCTTTACATTTTCTAATAAAAAGAGTTTTATCAATGGTAACCCTAATGAAACCATTCTCAAGGAATTTTTTTGATAGAGTTTCATACCATGCTCTAGGTGCTTGCTTCAATCCATAAAATGCCTTATCTAACTTGTAAACATGATCAGGAAACTTTGGATCAACAAATCCTAGTGGTTGCTCCACATAGACTTCTTCTTCTAATTTTCAATTCAAGAAGACATTTTTGCATCCATCTGATAGACTTTAAATTTTGAATGGGATGAAAAAGTAAGAAACATTCTGATAGCCTCCAATTTTTTTACTGGTGCAAAGATTTCATCATAGTCATTTCCCTCCTCTTGAGAGTATCCTTTTACAACTAGCCTTGCTTTGTTTCTTATCACAGTGTCATTCTCATCAAGTTTATTCCTAAACACCCATTTTGCACCAATAATTGATCTATTTCCAAGTCTTGGTACAAGTTTCCACACTTTATTTCTCTCAAATTCATTTAAGTCCTCTTGTATTGCAATGATCCAATCAGGGTCTTGTAATGCTTCCTCAATTTTTTTGGTTCATTCTTTGAGAGAATACAGCTATATAAACATTCATTTTAGTAGCTTTCCTTGTTTGCACACCACTCTCAGGGTAATCTATTATCAAATCAAGAGTGTGATCCCTTGCCCATTTTATAGTTAGTGGAAGGTTGGTTCCTAAACTTGAAGCTCCCCCTAAATCATTGACATTTCCTATTTGTGATTGGAATTCAAATGAATAGGCCCCCCTGAGTTGTTTGACCCTGCAAAGGATTCAGAGTTATTTAATTCAAACTTTGATGGACTAGACTCTGAAGAACTAGACTCTGTCTTTCTAGACTCTGACTGACTAGTCCCTAAATTGTTAGACTCTGATTTAATTGAAGTAGAATTTTCTGGCTCCCCCTCAGAGTGTGCAAGTTCTTACATTGTCTTAGGAGTGATTTGAGACTCTTCATTCTCATCATCTTCATCTATCTCAGAAATTTTTAAATTTTCAAATTCCAGTGTTATAGACTCTAGTTTATCCTGCAGACTTGTAATCTTTTTGTCATCAAATGCAACATGAATAGATTCCATAACAATTCTGGTTATGAGATTGAAGACTCTGAATGCCTTTATATTTGGTGCATATCCAAGGAATATAACTTCATCAGCCTTTGTTTCAAATTTACTTAGATTTTCAGGATGTACTTTCAATACAAAGAACTTGCACCCAAATATGTGAAAATATTTCACATTTGGCTTCTTGTCATTCACCATTTCTTAGTGAGTATTTCCATTCATGTTTATCAATGAACAGTTCTGATTGAAACATGCTGTATTGATTGCCTCAGCCCAGAAATATACTAGCAGTTTAGATTCTGCCAACATTGTCCTAACTGCCTCTATGAGTGTTCTATTCTTTCTCTCCACAACTCTATTTTATTGGGGTGTTCCTTGTGCAGAAAATTGTAAAAAAATTCCATTTGATGTACAGTATTCCTACATGATTACATTCTTGAATTTAATACTATTGTCACTCCTTTGTATTCTTATAGTCTTCTTTGATTTAGTTTCTAGAAAAGTGACATAGTCTATTATGTTTTGTGAAGCTTCATCCTTTGAGTGCAAAAAAACCCATACGAATCTTGTAAAATCATCTACAATGACAAGAGCATATTTCTTTTTGTTAATTGACATCACATTTACTAGACCAAATAAATTAAAATGTAAAAGATAAAAGGGTTCAGAAATGGTGTTTATTGTTTTACTCTTGATGGATGTTTTCCTTTGTTTTCCAAGTTGACATGCTTCACAAAGTCCATCTTGAAAAAAATCAACATGTGGTAATCCTCTCACAAGACTCTGTTTCACCAACTTATTGAGTGTTTTGAAGTTGATGTGTGATAGTTTCTTGTGCCATTTCTAGCTTTCTTCAGTTGAGGCCTTGCTATATAGACATGTGATATCATTATGAGTGCAATCTCCAAGATGGCTTCATATATGTTACCCTATCTATACCCTTTGAAAACTAAAATGCCTGTTTCTTTGTGAGTCACAAGACATTTTTTGTTGTCAAAGCCAGTATAGTAACCTTTATTTCCAAATTGACTAATACTAATCAAGTTGTGTTTCAAGCCATCAACTAGAGCTACTTCTTCAATGATGATATTTCCAAGCACAATCTTGCCATATCCCAGTATTTTCCTTTGTTGTCATCTCCAACGGATACTTTTGGGTCAGCCATCTCCACAAAGTTTGTAAGCAAGGATTTTTTCCCAATCATGTGTCCCAAGCATCCACTATCAAGGATTATGGATATTTTCTTTACCCTAGTTCCCTGCATATAGATAGCAACTAGTTAGATGTTTTAAGGACCCAAACAGTTTTGGATCCCTTCTTACTAACTTTAGGTGAAACAGGTTTAGAAATTTTTACTTTGGAGTTGCATGTTTCCTTTGTTGCCTTTGACTCTGGTGGAGTCTTGACAGTGTTATACCAACTTTTATCAATAGAAGATTTTAGCTCATAAAAGTTGTAATACAAATCATGATAGTCCTTACACATATAAATAGAGTGAAATATGTTACCACAGTTATAACAAGGTTTCTATGGAATGTAGTGACTAGTTAGAGTCTGAGGGGATTTAGACTCTGATTTCTTCTCCATCTTTGTTTTACAATCTAGAGCAAGATGGTTGTGGTTTTCACATATATAGCATTTTTTTCTAGGAGCATTAAGATCAATTTGATAGTTATTGGCCTTATTAATGCCTTCCTTACCATTCATATTCCTCCTAGCCTTGCCAGACTCTGGTAAGTTATCTAACCTTTCTTTCAATTTTGACTTGGATAGAAAACCTATGTTCATATTCCTCAAAGATTTTTGTATTCCTATTTTGTCAGTCTATTTATTTGAATTATTTGAATTCACTTTAGATGTAACAAACTTGATAGGGATAAAGGTTTTTCTATCATTAGTCTGACTAGATTGGCTCGCTTCCTTTTGTCATTATTCTCAATAATAGGTCTTTTTCCTTGACTCTTGTGATAGCCTAGACCAGCAGTTTGACACACATTCTGGTCATTGAGAATTTTGTGGAATTTTCTACCAGAGTCTGTCTATATCTTGAACTTAAGCCTTTCTTCCTCTAGTTATTTCTTAACATAACCTTAGGCTTTCAAGACTTCAGCATGGTTATGTTTATACCTCTCAGAATCCTTTTTATATTATTCTATAAGAACTAATTCAGACTCTAGGTGGTTATTCCTACTTGTTAAGATTATGTTTTCTTCTGTTAACCTATCATTGTCATTTGTGAGTGATCTAAAATTAGTCAATAACTTTTTAACTTCATTTTAAACAATTTTTATACCATCAGAGTCTAAATTAAGTAAAGATTCAGCAGAAAAGATTGATACCTGTGATTTAGAAGATGAGGGTTCTTTGGGAGATTCTGACTTTTCTGAGGAGACAGCCATCAATGTTAGATTTTCATAATCTATTTCATCCTCTGAGCTTGAATTTACCCAATCCTTTCCTATTGAGATAAATGCATTTCCTTTGCCTTGATTTTTAACTTTTCTACACTCATTAGCAAAATGCCCAAATATTCCACAATTGAAGCACTTGACTTTTGCCTTGTCAAGCTTGATTATGGTGCTCTTACTTTTCTCAACTTTTTCATCATCCTTTTTGAATGTTGGCCTATTGCTAAAGTTTTCAGTTTTTTTTGTTGAATTTCATCCTTTTAAAATTCTTAGCAAACATAGCCATCATTTGACTCAAATCAATCTCATCATCTGAATCAGAGTCTGTTAGTAAACTTTGACTCAACAATAGTTTTACCCTTTTTCTTTGATTCTAGATTCTTTGAGTTCTTCCTCTTGTTCTTTCTCGGACTCCATTAAGAGTGCCACATATTTTACTTTTTTCGGATTTCTTGTTCTTTCTCTGTTTCATCTCTAAATCATATGTCTTGAGTCTGTCATACAATTCTTTTAGAGTTATTTCATCCAAATCTCTAACTTCCCTTATAGCAGTTATATTGTTGTCCCACTCTTCAGGAAGGGCTCTTAGAAACTTGGTATTTTTGTCTTCAGAATCATACACTTTACCAAGAATGACCATCTCATTCAGGAGTTTGGTAAACCTGTCATATATCTCAGTGATGTTCTCTCCAGATTTTGCTTTAAAAAATTCATACTCCTGAATTAGTAGAGACCTTGCATTCTTCTTGACATCCTTGGTTCCTTCACAGTGCACTTCAAGTTTTTTCCACATCTCTTTAGTAGTTTTACATGATATAACACAGTTTATGAGAACATGGTCCTAACTATTAAATAGGATGTTATTGACTTTTGCCTCCTTAAGGACATTCTCATTGTCCTCCTTTGACCACTCAGACTTTGGTTTGTCAACAAAGTGTTCTTCAATGATTTTTCTTTCAACAATGGTTTGAGGAATAAGTTTTGAGGGCACATAAGGTCCATCATGAATCCTATCAAGATAGTCAGGGTCTGTAGCCTCCAAATGGTGCATCATCTTAACCTTCCAGTGGGTGTACTCATTCCTTTTGAGCATAGGAATCTTAGAATTACCATATTTGTTTCCAGACATCTTTGATCAATTTTAAACGGTGAGCTCTAATACTAATTATTTTCCTAGTTACACAAGTAGAAGGGGGTTGAATACTTGTGTGCTTTTGCCTGATTAAAATCAACTAAATATAGATTAAATCTTTTAATTAAGAATAAAGAACAAAATCAAAGATATGAATGGATACTATTTGTATTATTGATTTATGAACACAAACTCTCATAGGGTGTACACAAACCCTAGCAACTTCTTTGTGTTTCTCATAGCAATTCTCTCTATCTCTTTGCTCTCAAAAACTTCGACAAAATAAATTAGGTTACATAGAGTGTTTATATAGAGAGCTACCTATCAACTAATAATAGAAAATCAAATTATAATAGGAATATAATTTCTAATTATTAACTAACAATTTTCTTCTGTAATTCTCCTTCATTCCTATAGCATATCTGCAATATATTTGCCTTTATCTTCGAAAACTTTCCATTACTGTGATTATCATCCAAATTCAGATTCAGCTTTGTAGACTCTGAAAATCTTCAGACTATGATTATCTTCAGTCTCTGACATACTATAGACTCTGATAGTCTATAGACTTTGATCTACTTCCAGACTCTGATTTGCATTCAGACTCTGATTTTATTTCTTCAAAAAATCTTTAAAGTACAAATGACATTGATACCTATACAGGGACTAACTAGACTATGTTCTAGCATTTTGTACATCATCAAATGAATATATTCCTAACAATACACACCCAAGATTTATTTATGCACAACCTAAATCAGTTTTGGACTAAATTACCCTTATTTTATTATTTCAATAACACAAACAATTGTACAAGCCATTTCAAAGAGGCATTTTTCATAGAATTCATGAAAACATTTTTTATGCACTTATAATATTACAGACATAACTGTGAGTTTAAAATACTTTCAAGTTGTCCTTGAAAAATCCTAGACTAAAGTCATAAAATCAATAAAAAAAGTAAAATAATTATATATATATATATATAATAGCTATTTAAATGCTAGAGAATTGAATTTATAAGTACTTGAAATATAGAATAAATCAATATTTCCCATAATATTTTCTTATCCAAGTCACTAAATTTTTTAACAAAAGTCTAGATTAAAAACTCAAAAATAAGTACAACCATTTCAAGGAATAGTAAGTACAATATCAATGGACAAAAGTAACTCCAACATTCAAAGTCAGCTGTATCACATGCACCTGTATTACATAAACAAATTATAATAAATTAAGAAATGGAATATACACAAATTACTGAGATATAAACTAGATGTCAACTCATAAAATTTATAAAAAAAATTATTCGTCATCATCTTCTTGTCCAGGCACCATATTATAACCTGGTAAACATGAGGTGAATTTGCATTAGTTTAAAACTATATAACATTTTAAAAGAGCAAAAGTTTCAAAAAAAGTAAAAATTAAATTTAAACCTAACACTGTAATCTTTAAAAGAAAAAAATATGAAGAATACAAAATATGTTTTCCATTAGAGTCGCCAGAACCAGGAGACCCGGAATTAGAATCAAAATAATGGTGTAAATAATTCTAAAATATTATGAATATTATCTGATTTGATCAAATCAATCAATTTATTTAAATATAACAATTCTCCATCAATACTACAAGATTGTGAAATTTCTTCTTCTCTCATATTTTGGTGAATAATTTCTCCATTGGCTCCCTCCATTGATGCTGCTAGGGCTTAGATGGGACACTTGAAATGATAAGGAAGGGATGCTGATGGGTATGGTGTTAATGGGAGAAATACTAAATAATAATTAATAATAATAATAAAACTAAGTGAATAGAGCAGGGGTAATTTAGTCCAAAACTGATTTAGGGTGTGCATAAATAAATATAGGGTATGCATATATCAACACCCTAATAAAGAGTATAAAGTTTCCATAAATTATTTGAGTCATGATTAAATATAGAATTGTAATCTTTCCTTATTTATTATCGGGTCATGGGTAAAATATCAGGTTTGTATAATTGAAGCAACTAATTTTAAATAGGTTTGGAATATCTAAACCTCTAATTAATTGTTGAAAAATTTATTAAAAATGGAAAGACCTATACCCATGTGTTGACTTGGAATTTGGAACGTGTTATTCAACTATTATAAATATAAAGATTTAATATGGAAAATTTTGGTATTATTTGGATTGGGTTTGGAACAAGTTTAATAATTTAAGTAAAACTATCTTATAACTCGTGTAAAACACAGATGATATTAATAAATTATATATTAATTATGTTATATAATTTAAATATTTAATTTAATTTAATATGATAATTTATTTTATTATTAATTTCTTTTTACATTTTTCTATACAATGTTATTTATATATTAATATTCATAAAATTTAATAATAATTTATAATTTTAAATAATTAAAAGAGTTACATGGTGATGAAATTGAGTTGAATGTGAGTACATTTATATTAAATAAAAATTATATGATAAGTATGATTTTTAAAAAAGAAAATATAAAATGTAATCTTGATATAATATAATATTATCCGTCAGTAGTTGTATAAAACAAGGACTATCGGTGATAGAGTTATATGTATGATATATTTTTTCTAAAATAAGATTTAATAAAATTAAATGGTTAGGATCTTTTCAATTATTCACCTAAAATTGGACGGTTAGGATCTTTTTTATGGTTCATCTAGGTAAGATAATAAGATAAAAAAATTCTCTTGTTTGGTTATAATAATATAGTATAAATTTGACTTGATAAAATTATGTGCTAAGTTTTGTTTGAATAAAAATTTCATTAAAATTTGAATAAAGTTCATAAAAAATATTATTATTGATATACATTTTTAACATCTCACATCAATATGATAAAGTGTATTTAAATTTTTTAAAAAGATAAGTCAACAACTAATGTATACTAAATTATTAGCTATTTTGTACTAATCTGTAGTAGGTTGTTAGATCTGATTTGCATTTAATTGTGAGTTTGGATTGTTATAAATGGTATCAGAGTCACATTCAACTATAAGTCAACAACTAATGTATATTGATCTCAGGTTCCGTATGTTTGTCCGTAAGTCCGACGAGGATGTCGACCCAATAAGGTGAGTGTATTTGTAACATTCCAAATCGATTAATTTGATAAAATGTATTTAAATCCTTTATAAGGACAAGTCAACAAACTGCAGCAGCCGAATTTTCAAGCCAATAAAAATAAATACTAACAAAAGAAAGGGTGAAGGCCCTATATAACTAAATATGAAAAATGGGTACCCAAAATACCTTAAAACAAAAATAGGGTTCAAAATACTGACGGGATACGTAACAACATAGGCTATGTTAGCCGGACACGTAAGTAGGTGAACCGTATTAGCCTGATACATTGTAGTTTACGTATTAGACAGATACGTGGTTCTGTTACAGAATTACAGAGATATGTAAATATGAGGAGCTATAAACATCTTGAACGGGATGAGTGAGATTTCTTCACCAAAATATTACACTCTTAGTCAAACTACAACTACTATTACTTGTTCAAAGGCTCTTGTCACCGGCATTTTCCAGATTAAGACGACCTTCACTTATTCATCTGCTTACATAAAATTGTCCCTTTTCAATTGGTTGAGTTACTATATTAGTTTGTCACAAACCTTGTCTGGTTTCCTTTAATATAAATTTGAATTCTACTAATACCCCTATTAATTATGCATTGGTAATCTTCAATTTAGTTTATTCAATGCAAAAACTACTCCCCTACTCAATTTATTATGTGCTGTTTATCATAAATCACATATACATTAATGGAGTAACAAGGATATTATAATCAATATAAAGATAAAATTTACTTTTTCTTAATCTCTATGCAAAAGTCAAACAAGTCAAATAAAATGAAACGGAGGGATTATAATATAATATAAATTTATAACCGAAATATATTAGGTGTCCAAACACTAATTTGATATGTATAAGAGATGTACATTTTTTAAAAACTAAATAGAAATTACTCTTGATATATTCTTGGAATTATATGCTATAACAATACACAAAAATGTAATAGAAGATCAATAAACAACGATTTTGTATACATATTTTGATATAACAATTTGACAATCATGTTATTCTTATCTTTATAATCAACATATGGGTGCAAAACTTGACTCAAATCCATCATATTTTAATATAACTCATGTCATAACTATAATTTTAGACAACTCATGACAAAATAAAACACATAACATGCAACATGGAGACGATCCAACACAAATAGATACATGTGCATGCATCACTTATTTTATGCCTGAACTTACCGCATCGGAAATAAGCCCCAGTGTTCCAATAACAATCTTTATCTTCATTTTGAAGTCCACATTTCATATGCTTGGGTCTATGACATTTATACTTTTATTCATGTAACCATTACCACCATTCAAATTGTGTCTCTCAAATTTTCTATATCGAGTCGTCAATCCCCTAATGGTTTGCTCTTCATATTTGAATGCTCTTTCTGTTAGTAATTGTGCTCTAGAGACAATATTTTTTATATTTTAAGGAAAATATTTATTATTAAGGATTATGTTTTATTGATTATTATTTATTGATTATATTTTATTTACTGCGTAATAAATTGAAAGCATAATAAATGTCCTTGGAATTTTGATGCGTATTATATATCTTTAAGTATGTGACTTAAAAATGAGATTATATGAATAGTATCTTATTCCTAAAATTTCCTAGTCGAGTATTATTATTTAAGGACAATAATAATGCACAAAGACTAGTATGTTTCTTGACAGATGACCACATCTCATTGGTCATAGGTATGGTGATACTAAAGTCAAGAACATAAGTGCATGTCTCAATGCATGGCACTGGAATGACACGCCGTAAGATTCTACACGTTAAATAAGTGTCATAAGTAATTCTCACAGTGATAATGGTGTAATGATCCTTAGACATGAAATCATTATATTTCTATACGAGAATTAATATACTTTGATTACATTAAAAGTTACCTTTGACCGGGTGATGATAAAAATGGACATTGGGTATATTATGAATCGTATGAGAAATATGAATGATCTAGATATGATTTAATTCTCCTAATTTTAGGAGTGATATTATTGGCCTCTTGTTTGAGTGAGAATATGAAATGCACGGCTGTGCTCAAATGTTGATTTGATTTAATAGTCTACTCATCGATCAAGAAAATAAATATTAAATTATGAAGAGGATGACACGAGACATACCTTGAGTTTAATCTATAATATCAAGATTAAATGGATTATATTACATGGAACATTATTCACGAAAGGCTTAATCGAATCACCGATTTATTATTATTACTTGGGTAGCAATGATGTATTACTAGATGACGCTCATTGTTTACAATTTTAATTAGATATTAAAATTATTGTCAACGTAATAATAACCTACAAGGTCACACACAAAGAACGCTTGAAGGAGAAGTAATTTAAATTGTGAATTTAAATTAAATAAGTAATTTATTTTATTTATGATATTAATTAAGTATGACTTAATTAATTATATAAATAGAATAAATGAATTATTTAAACTAATTCCAAAATTAGTAATTAATTAATTAAGTGAGACTTGATTAAATAATTTAGAATTTTGGATTAGTAATAATTATAATTAGAAAACTTATTCCTCTCTATATAATCTCTTTATGGGTTAATTTAATTGGTGAGACATATTTTTACTAAAACCCTAGCCGTTTTGAGAAAAGAGAAAGATAGAGAGAGAAACAGTTTTTGGGTGCTAGTACACATCAATCCTTCATTAAAAGTGTTCGTATGGATACCGTAGAGCGTAGATCGCGAGAGCGGGATATGTGGGGACTAAACAAGCTTTGGACCTCCATTAATCTTCTATTAATGATCTGTTAAAGCTTCTAAAGGTATTTATTCTTTATCTCCGAATTAAATCTTTTGTTTTCGCATGGATCCTGCGGAGGGTTTCACTATTTTGATTTATTTTTCGCGTTTATTCCGCTGCGTTTGTGCCTCAAAACCCTTCAATGGCATCAGAGCTACTTGCGAAAGGTTTTAATTCGGTTATGTGCTTAATAGTTTTCGATATGTAAGCATGTATGCGATCTATCATGATTTTCTATTGATACAATATGTATATGTTTTATATATTATGAATATATGATATTCATATGATGTATAATTATGTGATGATTGTGTGTGTTGATGTATGTATATGATACATGTTTGTTCTTATTATGGGAATAGTATTCGATACGAATTCTGAAACGACTGTCGTAGATTTTCTGAAATCTGTGTCCGTTGTCCGATTTTCACAAACGATATGTGTTTTCTGACTGGAATCGGGTCACTGAGCAATACTGAAATAGTCAGCTCTGCGTCTGTAAGCCATTAGATGACGTTACAGGCCCCAAAACGGTGATTTATTATTTTTTGAAAATTATTTAATTTTTTAAAATTTTGAGTATATGTATGTATATATTATGAATATATGATATTCATGTGATGTATAATCATGTGATGATTGTATGTATCACTGTTTATGTATATATGATATATTCTTGTTCTTGTTATGAGGATGGTATATGATTCGATTTCTGAAACACCGTCAGATTTGGTGAAATCTGATTGCCGTATCTGATTTTCACAAACGATATGTGTTTTCTGACTGAAATCGGACCAATGAACAAAACTGATAGCATAGCTATCATCGATGGGTCTGTAAGGAGTTTGACATCATTAAGGGCCTCGAAACAGCGATTTATTGTCTTTAGAAATCTGTTTTTAATTTTCTGAAATTTCGAAATTTGTTATATATGATTATATGATATGTTTATATAATATGAGATATATTATATGTGTTATGTGATAGCATGGTGGATGGTTATGGCCTAAAGACCCATAATATAGTGGTTTTTATTTATGGTTTTGGTTTTTAAATACGACTTGCATGTCGTTTATTCATTGTAATTTAATTATCTCGAATGTAACTCGAGTTCTTCTTGTAATTTCATTAGAATAGTTTTATTTTTATTATTCAATGTAATTATCAATGAAGACTTGCAAGCAAGGAGGCGATCCAAAAGGGGATGATGGAGCAATGAAGAAAGAAGACATGTAATAGATAGTATTTTTAAAACCACCATAGACTGACCTTGATAATTCCATTAGCTTGGAAAGATCACATAGGATGGGGCCATAACCAAACACGTTTAATTTACGCACATTACATATATGTATATGATTGCATGTATTGGTATGTATGTGTAGATATAATCGAGATGCATGATTAATATTGATTAATCATGTATGTATTAGACACGACACCCATGCCATGTTTGCTTAAGAAAGATAAAATCTGTAACGATTCAAGATTTTAAAATTGAACAAACGATCATGAGATTATTGTGTTTATGAAACACAGTATTAAATATGAATTTTCTTTTTCTGATATGGGGAGATTTTGTCAAAAGTGGATTATTAGTTTAATTCGTAAGGATGTTGGGTTTTAAGTGAGACCGCTTGTGACTTCTCCGACGACCTGAAAATCAATCCATTGATGAATATTGAAATGCATTATTTGATCAAGGAAAAATTGAGAATCTCTTTATGATGGGATCATGATCGTTAAAATACACAATAAAAATCCCTAAATACATATTAAGTTAATCAGATGTCTTCCAATGTTTAATACTCGTCAAGATCTAGATTGAGAAGGAGTGGGTTTGCCAAAGCAATGTGCTTTTATCAATCATGGGAAGACGTGATAAGTAAGTGTACTTAGTTTGTTGAAACATTGGGTCTAACTTAACTAAATCATCACAATAGGATTGTGGGTTTAGAGGCATAGAGTTTGGTGAGATTTATTGGATAAATGTGTACAAATGGTTGTTCCACCAAACTTTCCAAGAGTTATATTTGATATAATCGACAAATGTTGTCTACCTAAATAGTCATGTTTTGAGTGTATTAGCCAACGCTATCTTAAAACATGGATGGAATATGGATCTTGGCTCACTAGAAAGATTTAAAGAAATGTTTTCCGAATTAATAGTTAGGGCTATTAGTTTGATAAAAATAGTGGGAGGTATATGGTGATATACCATAATCGCTTAAACATAATTAATATTAAATTTATAATATAGTTTATTTTATACACTTTAATATTGTAAATATCAAATGATAAACACAAACAACTTCTCTATGCGATCAGTTCTTGAGAAGGACAAGTTGACGAGAATATATTTCCTTGACTGACATAGGAGCTTGATGATCGTCCTTGGACACCACAATGTTAGTCAAATCTCTTTCCCTCCTCTTAAAGTTGAGAATATAACATGTGCAAATCATAGTGCTTATTGGAAGCAAATTGATGTTGCGACTGATGTTTCATGTCTCATGCTCGCAAATATATGTGCTGAGCTTAAGAAGCAACATGAGCATATAGATGCTTATGAGACGATTGAGCACAAGATATATTTGAAAATAAAAGGGCACTATACACTTACAAGTAGGGAGAGTGAGACCCGGTTACACCACATGTTCTAAAGATTATAGGGTATAATGAGTACCTTTGATATTTTGGGTTTCCAGATTGGTCTGGAGACTTAGTTAGATTTGATCTTACAATCTTTGAACAAATATTATTCTTAGTTTGTTATGAACAATAAAATGAATAAGATTGGTAAAACACCCATTGAGTTGCTAAGCATATTGCGAACTGTTGAAAGCAATATGATAAATGCATGAACTACTATATTGATGATAAACATAGGGAATGCAAAAGGGAAAGGAAAATGGAAAGGCAAGGAGAAGATTTGATCTAGTTTCTTTGTCAAACCAAAGTCCAATCCCTAAAGCAGACTCTAAAGTCTGAATGAGGTGTTGATAAAGAAGACGATTGTCGCTATTGTGGAAAATTGGGAGACTGAAAATTAAACTGTCATGCTTATTTAGAAGATGTGAAAAGGATGATCAATAAGGGTCATGCTTCAGGTATCGGGTTGGAATTGGAGTAAAAGTAGTTGCTCTGGTTAGAGGAACTCGTTACTTAACTTTTAGCCTATAAGGAAAATTTAGAACTTGATAATTGTTATAACGTGCTTGCAATTGGCAGAGACATTATTTTAGTTTCTTGTTTGGACAAGAAAGGCTTTTTCATTTTAATTAAATAACAATAGTTGTTTATTCTATTTTGATGATGAGGCTTATAATGTTGCACAACTAATTAACAATTTATATGTTCTAAAGTGACTCAAATCAAATATTACCTTTGGCACTGTTGTTGAGGCCATATTAATGAGAAACGTATTTCCATAATACATAAGGATGCATTCATGGATAAGTTTGATTATGAATTATACAAAATGATGCGAATCTTGGTTTATTTGGCAAAATGACTAAAGCTCCTTTTACCGGACATGGTGAAGGGGTCATTGAACGGGTATGACTTATACATAGTGATGTATGTGGTCATATGTATACGATGACAAAAGGTAGATTTTATTAACTTCATAAAATTTACTAATTATTTTAGTAGATACGGATATATGTATCTTTTGAAGAACTAATCCGAATCATTTGAAAAGTTCAAAGACTATAAAGATGAAGTAGAAAATATCAAAGAAAAGTTTTTTTTATAGGAGGGATCACACCTTGTTGGACATGGTGTGATCAATGTTGAGTCAAGGAATCTTCCAATTAGTTTCTGGGGTCGCACCCTGGAAACGGCTCTACATACACTTAACCGTGTTCTTACTAAAATGGTTCAAAAGACTCCTTATGAGATATGGACTAAGAAACGTCACAACATGTCATTTATGAAAATTTAGGGATGTAAAGCGTTTGTGAAACGTCTAATCTCTGACAAGCTAGGACCAAAATCAGATAAATATAATTTTGTGGGATACCCAACTGAAACAAGGGGTTATTCTTTCTATAATCCTTCCAAGAACAAAGTGTTTATTGCTTGAACTGCTATGTTCCTTGAGAGATATGCTCTCTAAGAAAGACAGAGGGAGGATAATAGATCTCGATGAAGTTCGAGACCCACATGATAACATTGAACCAATGGAAGAACCTAAGAAGAATGTACAAGAAAACAATACTGCTCAAGAAACACAGGTTGTTCGTAGGTCTGGTAGGATTCACCATGAGCCTGAGAGATATTATAGATTTCTCTTGACTCAAGATGGTGATGTGATGCTTGTGGATGAAGATGAGCCTCTCACCTCCCAAGACGCTATGAACACTCCAGATTCTAAGAGATGGAACATTTATTTTCATGAAACAGTCAAAAAGAGTTTGACTTTATTCATAATGAAGATGAAACTTGTGTTTACAAGAAGTTTAGTGGGAGCCATGTGGCATTCCTAGTATTATATGTTGATGATATATTACTAATAGGGAATGACATTCCTTCTCTATAGACTGTGGAGACTTGGTTGAGAAATAATTTATCAATGAAAGACTTAGGCGATGCGACCTATATATTAGGGATCATGATCTATAGAGATAGATCAAGGAGATTGATCGGCCTAAGTTAGAGTACATACATTGACAAAGTTTTACATCGATTTCGAATACAAAGAGGCTAAATGGATATGTCCCAATGTCTCATGGGATAATGATCTCAAAATAAAATTTGTCCTAAATCATTGGATGATAAAGACCGCATGAGTAAAGTTTCATATGCGTTAGCAATTGGTTTTATAATGTATGCAATGATATGTACTCGTCCTGATATCTCGTATGATTTAAGCATGACGAGTAGATACCGGTCTAATCCAGGTGAATGTCACTGGACGGCAGTCAAGAATATTCGTAAGTACTTGAAAAGGACTAAAGATTCATTCTTGTTATATGGAGGAGATGTGAAGCTAGTTGTAAGAGGTTTCAGTGATGCTAGTTTCTAGACAGACAACGATGATTTAATGTTTCTGTCTGGCTTTGTGTTTTATCTATTTTTATTGAGATGTTGTATGTTGGAATGGTTCACAGCAGAGACAGTTGTTGATTCTACAATAGAGCCTGAGTATATTGATGCTTGCGAAGCAGCCAAAGAGGCTGTTTGGGCATGTACTTAGGAGATATCACCTAATTAATGAGATTAATGATCAAGGAGATATACATATATGTAAAGTGCATACTAATAATAATATTGCAGACTCACTGACTAAAGGCTTTGTCGCAGCAGAAGCACGAAAGTCACACTAGTTCCATGAGTATTGGATACTTGGGTAATTGGCTCTAGTGCAAGTGGGAGATTGTTAGTAATTGTGCTCTAGAGACAATACTTTTTATATTTTAAGGAAAATATTTATTATTAAGGATTATGTTTTATTGATTATTATGTTTTATTTACTGCGTAATAAATTGAAAGCATAATAAATGTCCTTGGAATTTTGATGCGTATTATATATCTTTAAGTATGTGACTTAAAAATGAGATTATATGAATAGTATCTTATTCCTAAAATTCCCTAGTCGAGTATTATTATTTAAGGACAATAATAATGCACAAAGACTAGTATGTTTCTTGACAGATGACCACATCTCATTGGTCATAGGTATGGTGATACTAAAGTCAAGAACATAAGTGCATGTCTCAATGCATGGCACTGGAATGACCCGCCGTGAGATTTTACATGTTAAATAAGTGTCATAAGTAATTCTCACAGTGATAATGGTGTAATGATCCTTAGACCTGAAATCATTATATTTCTATACGAGAATTAATATACTTTGATTACATTAAAAGTTATCTTTGACCGGGTGATGATAAAAATGGACATTGGGTATATTATGAATCGTATGAGAAATATGAATGATCTAGATGAGATTTAATCCTCCTAATTTTAGGAGTGATATTATTGGCCTCTTGTTTGAGTGAGAATATGAAATGCACGGCCGTGCTCAAATGTTGATTTGATTTAATAGTCTACTCATCGATTAAGAAAATAAAGATTAAATTATGAAGAGGATGACACGAGACATGCCTTGAGTTTAATCTATAATATCAAGATTAAAGGGATTATATTACATGAAACATTATTCATGAAAGGCATAATCGAATCACCGATTTATTATTATTATTATTACTTGGGTAGTAATGATGTATTACTAGATGCCGCTCATTGTTTACAATTTTAATTAGATATTAAAATTGTTGCCAACGTAATAATAACCTACAGGGTCACACACAAAGAACGCTTGAAGGAGAAATAATTTAAATTGTGAATTTAAATTAAGTAATTTATTTTATTTATGATATTAATTAAGTATGACTTAATTAATTATATAAATAGAATAAATGAATTATTTAAACTAATTCTAAAATTAATAATTAATTAATTAAGTGAGACTTCATTAAATAATTTAGAATTTTGGATTAATATTAATTATAATTGGATTATAATTAGAAAACTTATTCCTCTATCTATATAATCTCTTTATGGGCTGATTTAATTGGTGAGACATATTTTTACTAAAACCCTAGCCGTTTTGAGAAAAGAGGAAGATAGAGATAGAGAAGTAGTTTTTGGGTGCTAGTACACATCAATCCTTCATGAAAAGTGTTCGTGTGGATACCGTAGAGCGTAGATCGCGAGAGCGGGATACGTGGTGATTAAACAAGCTTTGAACCTCTATTAATCTTCCATTAATGAACTGTTAAAGCTTCTAAAGGTATTTATTCTTTATCTCATAATTAAATCTTTTATTTTCGCATGGATCCTGCGGAGGGTTTCGTTATTTTGATTTATTTTTCGCGTTTATTCCGCTGCGTTTGTGCCTCGAAACCCTTCACTTTCATATTCTCAACTTCAAGTACACTACTCTCAATCACTAGGATTTTTTTCAACACAACTTCGTATATTGGAAGCTCAAACGCCACTACATTATGTCGTATATTTTCTCTTAAATCCTTTTCCAACCTTCTCGCCTTAGTTGCCTCGTCTGTAACTAAAGTTGGTACATACTCGACAAGTCTTGCGAACTCTGCTTCATGGTCAACAACTGACTTATTCCCTTATTCAAGTCTAATGAATTCTTTTTCCTTTTGAATCTAGACAGTTCTCGAAAAGTATTTATCCAGCAATGCATCCATGAAATTTTCCTATGTGTATGGTTCACGATCGGCTTCAACGATTACCTCATAAATCTGGTTATTCTATTAGGGAGCAAAACCCGAGATAACCAAACAACGCAAAGCACATACAACAAAAATTATATGATGCCGAAAACCACGTCCCAGCTTGTATTACTAATCAAAATAATTATCAATAATATAAACAATCAATCACAAATACTTAAGTCTAACAATACTTAAACCTTACCTATCAAACACAATATGACTATGTATATATAGCCATCAAAAATTTAGGTACCAAGTCTTACCATACTTGTCATACAAATCTAATCATACTTGGTATCTAACTACCTATTCAAGTCTAATCATACTTGGTATCTAATTACTTACCTTTGTGACCAAGACATACCATCTATAATAATTGCCCAATTATAATTATTATCATCCATAATAATTATCCAAATATAATTATTATACTAACCATGTTTGTCTTGGATCACCAAAATCCGTACTACCATATTGGGTTTAACCCAACAATTCTCCCTTAAACCCAATATGGTTTCACAACCGATTTAACGGTCACCATCAATACATCGATGTTCATTCACCAATGCCTCCCCTCGAACAAGAACTTCTCCTTCAAAAATAAAAAGATTTCTCATGTCCTTCCACCTTTTGAGTATTTTTAAATTCCTTTTAGTGACCTCTAACATACCGTTCTTCATCTTAACAGTATATCCCAAATCAACTAATTTACCCAATGAAATTAGATTTCGATTTAACTCCGATACGTACCTTACTTGAGTTAACCTCCAAACACGACTATTGTAAAGTTTCATTGTTACCTCACCAATACCAACAACCTTTATCCTTTTACCGTTTGGTAAAGTTACCATCTTTCCCTCACACTTCTTGTAGGACGAAAACCACTCTCTCCTAGCACATATGTGATGAGAACATCCCGAGTCAAGTATCCATTCTTCTTTTGATCCATTGTGTTCTTAAATCAAAAGAACATCATCATCATCATCAACTAAAAGCGAAACATTATCCCCTCCTCGAGTTTTCTTCAACTCCTTCAAATCTTCTCTTTCTTTTGGACACATGTATTGTACATGACCCAATTCTCCGCAATAAAAATACTTAATATTAGGGTTACGTTTCTTACCATACATTTTATTCTTGTCACACACATCTACCACAAATGCACTTCCCATCAGATATGTCATTCGATCCTTGCTTCATCAATCTTTCGGCCTCTAGAAGAATGACAATGGTCTCATCCAAATCTAACTTCGTTTTCCCAACCAATAAAGAAGTCATCACAGTATTGTACATCTTTGGTAGAGACACAAGTAGAAGAACAGCTTTGTCCTTATCCTTTAATTTTTCATCCAAATTATTCAGCTACTTAATCAATCCATTAAAATGATTCAGATGATCTGTTAAATCTCCATCTTCTTCCATCTTGAGCCCGAACAAATCTTTATTGAGGAATAACTTGCTGGCTAAAGACTTTGAGTGATATGTCTTCGTCAACTTCTCCCATAAATTTTTAGGGTTATTCTCCTCAAGAACATCATACTTGATTTCCAGTGCAAGGGCCAACCGGATTGTCGATGCCGCACGTAACTTCATGTATTGCCACTTTGCAGTTTCCACATCAGTAGGCTTCTTATCTTCAAGAGTCGCATATAACCCTCATTGAATTAATAAATCTTTCATTGTGCTCTGCCATAACATAAAATTGTTCCTTCCATTAAACCATTCAATTTCAAATTTTCCTCCACCAATATCAATCATGAACCAGGCTCTTGATACCACTTGTTAGGGAGTAAAATCCGATATAATCAAACAACGTAAAACACACACAACAAAAATTATATGACACGAAAAACCACGTCCCAACTTGTATTATTAATCAAAACAATTATCAGTAATACAAACAATCAATCATGAATACTTAAGCCTAACAATACCTAAGCCTTACCTATCAAACATAATATGACTATGTATATATAGTCATCACAAACTTAGACACCAAGTCTTACCATATTTGTCATACAAGTCTATTCATACTTGGTATCTAATTACCTACTCAAGTCTAATCATACTTGGCATCTAAATTATTTACCTTTATGACCAAGACATACCATCTATAATAGTTGTCCAATTATAATTATTATCATCCATAATAATTATCTAAATATAATTATTATACTAACCATGTTTATCTTGGATCACCAAAACCCGTACTACAATATTGAGTTTAACCCAATACATTCTTCCTCTTCAGCATTAGCCACGAGTCATTTGTATTTCCTTGGAGGTGATAGACCCCCAAAGTTTCATTTTACTCCTCATCACTTCCTAATAAATTAAAAGCTTTTTCCATCTCTTGAATCCATTTTTCCAAAACCGCAATATCAGTTACTCCATCGAATACTGACAGGTTTAACATTTTGAACTCTGAAACTAGACTTGGTTTCTGATTCCAAACCAAATTAGCTAAAGTGTCGGCCAACTGATTCATGTCATCCTTGTTCATTCTATTGTATATGTGTTCCATTTTCCTTCACGTCATAACAAATAGTATATTCAAAACGTATGCAGAGTAATTAAATAATATCTGATCAATTAAGTAGGATACAATATTCATTAATATAAAGCAAATCATAAAATTCTTTTATTACATCTCAAACTCAACAAAGTCACTTAGTACATATAAAACATATTTGTTCAATAAAAATATATAAAAATCTAATCCTTTTTAGCTAAAAGCTCTTGAGAACTTTAAGCTCCTCCTCTAAGTCATGAATCTTCTCGCTTAACTCACATATCTCTTGATCTTTACGCTCAATCTTTTAAATAGATGAATCCACTTCACCATCAAAAATTAACCGATGACGCTTGCGTATGGCTAACTGTTGCCGCCTATTTGGCACACCTACACGTAGAACAGATCCCTTATCACATTCACCTATTTATAAATCTTGAAAGGGAAAGGCCACATGATCATCAATATTAGTATTTTTATCTTCAATTAACTGATAAGTCAAAATCTTATCTTATCATCATCATCGTCTTCTTCCCATCCTTCTCCGGATCATCTTTTCATCAAAACTTTCTTCATTAGTATCTTCATCTTCGTTTGGGTCTTCCTTTGTGCTAGGATAATCATTCATAAACCTTTTTTCAAAATTCTTAAAGTCCTCATCTCCAAAGCCTAACACATTATAATGGACCACCATCTGCAAAAGTTTGAGACAAAGATCATAAATATTTATGCACGATCCCATAACTCATAGGTCTAACTTGATGGTTATTATAGAATCGAAACATAGGCTCTAATGCCATATGTGATAATCTAGGTCAAATTCCGATCTCTTTTCAAAATCGGGTAAAGTCCCGAATCTATATTACTAATAAATCAGAGTACATCCTAACATGATTTCTTTGTGCACTTTTTAGTAGTAATCTACGTTATATATAATATATTGAACTTAAGTTTTCACATGTTTATATATTATATAAACATGTGAATAAGAGTAATATATTTGTTAGTGTGATAATATTAATATATTATATGTATTTACTTATATTTAGTACAAATTAAAAAAAAGGAAACTGTTCACCAGCCACGATTGGATATCAAAAGATATCCAACCAACCCATCTAATATCGTTAAAAGAACACATCAATAGCTGAGATTTAAAAAAAGCCATACGCTCTATTATAGAGCGTATATACGCTCTATAATAGAGCATATGGCTTTTTTTAATTACAATTCTACCCTTTAAAGCATACACTCTATTATAGAGCTCTAACGAATACACACCCTCGTCTACCCAGAAACACACTTGTTCTTTTATCATACCATTTTTTAGAGATTTGTGTGAGCTTGGAAGAAGATTCGATTTCTTTGAGATTTCAAATTTTGAGCTTGGGAGAAGATTCGATTTCTTCAAGATTTCAAAGTTGAAGTTTGAGTTCGGTTAAAACTTTATTAAGGTTAGTTCTCTTTATTTCATTTCATGGCTTCTTTAATTTTTTTCAAAATTAAAGTCTCCTAATAAGTTTAAAATTGAGATTGAAGATGATAATAATGATGATGATAAAAAAACCTAGTCCTAAAATAGTAGAGATTATTGATGATGGTGATGATAAAGGAAATGATAATGATAATGATAATGATGATTATGATGTTAATGATGATTATGAGGATAATTATAATGATGATGATGATTTTTATGATGTTGATGATAATGATGATATACCACACATACAAAATTGTAAAAAATCTAAAAATTCACCCACAAATACACAAAATATGGAAGATAATGATGTTGTTCCTTTAGATGATTTGAATAACGTTTGCTCTTGTGTTGGTCAATTGTTCGATAGTTTAGATGAAGTAGAGATGTTTTATAGAGATTATGGTAGACATATTAGTTTTGAGGTAATAAGTAGAACTACGCATAAATGCATAAAAAGTAAAAAGATTTGTTTGTGTTTGTATATATGTAGAAAATGTGGTAGATTAGGCTTAAAAAGACTTTGGATGAATTTGTTGTCCAAAAAAGAAAGAGAAATAGAGATACTCTTGATAGAACGAGTTGTAAAGCACAGATGTATGTTGTTCATAGAGAGAAATTAAAGAAATGGGAAGTGACATTGGTTAATTTGAAACACAATCATAAAATAGTAGAACCTAGTGAAATGCATTTCATACAAAGGCCAAGAAACATAACCCCCATTATTCGACAATTGATTGTTACTTTAAATAAGTTGGGTATTGGACCTTCAAAAACTTTTAATGTTTTGAGTGAGTTAACAGGAGGTTTAGAGAATATTGGATTTACTAGTCAAGACATTCGGAATGTTTTGTGTGATATTAGATATTATGTGTTTGATTCAAGTGATGCCCGAGAAGGTTTGACATTACTTCGAGAATTGAAATGTAATAGTTTAAGGAAAATTTTCTACCGAGTAGATGTTGATGAAGAAAATTGGGTGCGTGCTATGTTATGGGTTGATCCGAGATCATTAAATGCATATAAATTTTTTGGAGATGTGGTAGTGTTTGACTCCACGTACCGTACAAATAGATATTGTATGCCATTTGTACCTATTACGGGGGTCAACCACCACTACCAATCCATATTATTTGGATTTGCATTAATAAGGGATGAGAAAGAAGGTTCGTATGTATGGGTTTTAAAGAATTGGTTGGAAATCATGGGAAACAAGCCTCCAATCTCAATCATCATGGATCAAGATATTGCAATTGGAAATGCAATTGCCGAAGTTTTGCCGAACACGAATCACTTATATTGTACTTGGCATATAAGTACTAAATTTGGAAAAAAATTGTCAAATTTGTATAGAAATGAACCACACTTTAAAGAATATTTCAACTTATGTATCTATAAGTCATTAACGGTTGAACAATTTGAAGATATGTGGGATGATTTGGTTGAAAAATATAACTTGGTTGATCATTGTTGGTTGCAAGATATGTATTCCGTTTGACATAAATGGGTTCATATGTATATTAAACTTCATTTCACTACCGGGATGACCACTACCTCGAGAAGTGAATCGATGAATTCTTTTTTCGATGAGTATGTGAATGCTAGCACTGATTTGAAAGAATTTATAGAGAATCCACAAAAAGTATTGGAGAACAAATATCTTCGTGAGAGGGAAGCAGATTATGAAACAAAGTATAAGGATAGGTCAAAAATAACATCCTCGTCGTTGGAGAATCATGCGGCATCTATATATACAATGAGATGTTTAGATGTTTTCAACACGAACTTAAACAAAGAGGAGCCTATGTTGTTATTGAGAAACATGTCGAGAGCACTATGCTCTTTAAGGTGTATGGAGCATATAAAAACACAGTGGCAGCCGAATATAGAAAAATTTATACTTTGGTCGTGGCCGAGAATAGCACCATAACTTGTGTTTATCATAAATTTGAAAATTCAGGAATGATTTGTCGTCACATTATTCGATATTTGAATATGATGCAATAGACGAAAATTCCTTCAAATTTATTCAACTTAAGATGGACAATTGGAGGAAATAAAGTTGCGGAGTTCATATCATATCAAAGCCTTTCAAGGTTTAGCCACTCACGGGAGTTGTTTGATTGAAAGATTTAATTATGTCATGACTTTAATAGAAAAAGAGTCAAATTATGTGGAAAATTTTCTGAATGAAGATCATCTTAAGGATCAACCACATGAGAATGATCTAGGGGGTGGTGAAAATTTTGACAATTTGAAGAATCCTATGATGTCTCAAACTAAAGGTCGGCCCATAGAAAGAGCAAAAAGTGGTATAGAAATGTCTAAATCCAAAAAAATCAAGAAAATGTAGTTATTGTGGTGCAAATGATGTCAAACATGATGCAAGAAACTGTCCTAACTAAATTAGCAATGGGGAGCTAATTTTTATCATTTGAATTGATTTTGGTATTTGGTTGTAATTTGTTTAGAATTTCAAATTTTATGGTATTTTGGAGTTATTTTATTATTTGAAATTGTTTATGGTATTTTGAAGTTGTATTATGATTTGTATTGATCTTGATTTTTTATTGTAATTTTTTTGAAATTTGAAATTTTATGTTATTGATCTTGTTTATGGTATTTTTTGTATTGATCTTGATTTTATGATATTTTGAAACAAAAATTTAAAAAAAATAAAATAAACATATACGCTCTATTATAGAGCGTATGTCCGCTCTATTATAAAACGTAATTTCAAGTTAGTTTTTTTACCAGGCATATATGTACGCTCTATAATAGAGCATATGTCCGTTCTATTATAGAGCGTAACTACAGTCAGGTTTCAGCTTTTTGACAGTTTTTTCCCAAGCTCTATACATCCGCTCTATAATAGAGTGTACATCTGCTCTATAATAGAGCGTAACTGCAGAAGTTGTTTTTGACATGTCTATTTTGTTTTTTTTAACATTTCACCCTGTTTTACCAAACCAAACCAATCCAAACAAACTGCAAATCCATGTCCAAACATAAAAATGAAACTACATCAAACTCCAAATCCAAGAACCAAACCAATAGAACATAAAATTAAAATCAAACTAATCAAAATCCAATCCAACTACTCCAAATCCAAGAACCAAACCAATATAATATAAAATTAAAATTAAACTTATCAAAATCCAATCCAACTACTTCAAACCCAAGAACAAAAACAATATAACATAAAATTAAACCAAACTACTCCAATCCAATCCAAATTAAAATTTAAATTATAACCAATCCAAAATTAAATTACAAGCCCGCTAATCTAGCTTGATATGATCCATCACTCATATACCGAGCTATTCCCTTATTAAATTCCCATCCAATACGATTCTGGAAGAGCGAGATTATATCATCATTTCATTAAACACCACACCAAGTTTGAGTATTACATGTCAAAATATAATCCACATATGTGACATCTTGGTAATTCTCAGGTTCCAACCGGTGAAACATCAAAAGAATCAATTTTTCCTATCAAACAAACATAAAAACACATTAGACAATAACATAATTTGACGACTAGAAATTGTAAAAAAAAGATGAAATATACCACTACGAAGAACTCTTTCTTGTATAACTCTCTTAGTTTCATGTAAGTAACATCATCTCGTAGAGGATCAAATAATGAAACTCTAAAATTTTCGATTGACCACACAAATAGGATCCAATGACCTCTCGTTGCAACCGACATGGGAATATAATTAAAATTGGTAATCTCTGTGTCCCCCCTATCTTTTGTGCCATATACTTTAAAGTCCATATCAATAGCATCCCATTCTTTATTTTTTCTCTTCAACAGATTCTTTATATTCTTGCAATAATGAACGACCATCACTTGGAAGAACCGCAGAAACATAAAATATTATTTTTCAGCCTCACATCCTTCATGACTAAAGAGACTAGTTTCTCCCGCTTCTAGCAATTGACAATATACATCCATTATTCTATCCTCCACTCCTCTACTTGGTTGTAAAGAAACAACCGTTTTGGAGTCACAACTTTTTGGAAAATTTGTAGCTTTTTTACAATCCCACCAATGTGCTTTCAACTAATCCAATTTATGTGCCTTGATAGGCTTTATAAGAGATCCCTCATCATAGTTGGCCCTCGAAATGGTGTTGATATCCTAAAATGAAAACAAAGAAAAATTGGAATAAATAGAGACAAACATATAAAAATAAAGACAAATCCAAAACAATCATTATTGTTACCTCCCTCCGTTCACTAGGACCCTCATCAAAGTAAACACTAGGATCTTCATCAAATTGAGTTGCTTTGTATACAGGAGCACTAGGATTCACCTCATACTCCGCATAGTCCTCAAAATATGGCTTCTCCGGACTAGCTTCTTGAGTAGCTTTTTGGGCCCTTCTTGCCTTTCTTTTAGGTAAAACACTCTTAAACTCGGGCCTTTCATATGACGAACCAAAAGTATCAAGCATAAAAATATCATACTTTTTGACGAAGGTAGGCAAAAGCGACTCGTGAAAAAATGATGGCATATCATGCAAATAAAGCTCACTCATGCTTTGAGCGGTACACATGATCTATAAGATAATAAACAAGAATAATGTATAAATAAATGGATATCCGAAATTATTTAAGGAACCTATTAGTAATAGTTTATATATTAGGAAGAAAATATACCAAATCCAATGCCTTAGGATTGTCAAATTTGTCTTTCACTTCTTGGTATAGTTTAGGATCCTTTGTTGGTTTTGAAGGCGGTAGAATCTTCAATTTTGTACTCCCTCCGTCCCATAAATCTTGTCTTTATTTGACTTTTCAAAGTCAAATTAATCAATTTTGACTAACAAATAAAATATATTAAATAATAATATATATTTTTTTAAAAAAATATCATAACAAACTTTGATTATCCTATTTTATGAATCAATTTGCAGATTTAAAAAATAATAAATTATTATTTTTTAATTGTTAGTCAAAGTTGGATTAATTTGACTTTGAAAAGTCAAACCGAGACAAGATTTATGGGACGGAGGGAGTAATATTCAAATAGCAATCCATATACTCCTCTAATGATACGGGATACACCGGGGGTAAAAAATTCCAATACCATTATACACAAACTCATTCCACGTTGTTACATATCTAACCATATTCTTAGGATCCATATTTTGGAATGGAACATCAACATTAAGCCTCATTTTTTTCATTTCACTCATTGGTGGCGGAGGTAGTATGCTCAAGGGCATATTCATTTGTCTTGCCGCCCTCTCCGGAAATTGATATTCACAATATTAAAAAAAGATGATCGGTACTTTAGCGATACCGGCTAGTCGAGTCCTTTCAAAATATGGGCCAAACATGTGATAAAAGGGGTTATATGGCTCCAAGCAACCCAACTCGGATCAAAATTATCAAATTGTCCACGGTAGGCGTCAATGTTGTGATGAACATTATAGTACTTGGACTTCCTCTTGCCAATCGGATGAATTGCCTATGCTAAAGCCCTAGGCCACATATGTTGCACATTACTTGCAATCATAGGTTGTCCCGAACGCAACATCTCACGAGCCCAAAGAATCAAAAGAGTACAACATCCGGTAATCGATACACAATCCTTGTAACTAGCTTCATACAAATTCCTATATAAATAAGCTAGAACCCCCGCCCCCAAGCATATCCATATATCTTGCTAGTATTGAGTAACAACGGGATTAATTTAGGGTGAGCAACATTATTAGACTTTGTAGGGAATAAAATAATGCCGCATAAATATAAGACATATCCTCGTGCATATATCTCTAACATCTCGGGATCATTCTTAGCCGAGCACTTGCAATATCGCTCCCTCAAAAAACTCAGTCTAACGTTACCCTTACAAAAAGCATCTTTTCTTTCTTCAATGGAAATCTCCAAATCCGGCCAAGTGTGTAACCAAGTATTCTTGACACCAATTGCTTCAAGATTTTTTATCGGTTCTCCTACAACCGGAAGACCCATCAACATGTAGACATCTTCAAGAGTTATTGTCATCTCACCAAAAGTGAAATGAAATGTGTTAGTTTCTGGCCTCCACCGCTCCATAACGCTAAAATCAAAGCCACGTCATTTTGAATAACGGCCTTAGGATTAGTAAACATTCTGAAACCCCATTATTGTAGAAGATGAATTTGAAATGACTCTAATTTCCATTCCAAAAGCAAAGAAGTACTTTGACGAATTTTGAGAAGATTTCGGTGAATCTCATTTCATATATGGGTGCTAATGTGATTTTTTTGATCATGAAGAACCGAAGGATCGACAGGGCCACACGAATCATCCGACATATCTGAAATTAAAGAAATAATTGCGTAAGTCTAACAATGTCGATAAACTAACGTCCATATCAAACAAAATCTCCAACAATTCGAAATTAAAACCCAAAACTCCAATAATAATAATTCGAAATCTCAAAAAAAAATCCAAGAATATGCATAACCAAAAAACTCTGAACTAAAATGACATATATAACCAAAAACAATTGAACCAAAACCACATATATAACCAAAAAAAATTGAACTTTATACACATAACCAACAAAATTCAAACTTTATACACATAACCAAAACAATTCGAATTAAAACCACATATATAGCCAAAAAAATTGAAATTTAATCCAAACTACCCAAAAAATTCAAACTTAAACACACACATACATATACAAATCAAAATATACACACATACATACATATACAAATCGAAATATACACACATACATTATCGAATATAACACTAGCAAATCAAACATACACACAATACACAAACAATCGAATATACACACAATATACATACAAAAAGTGCAAAAATCATATGTAATAAAGATTAGAATGCATACTTGATGGGAAAATAGCAACACAAAGCAGGAAATCGCAGCAAACGCAACAAATCACATCGGGTTGTGGATGGTTAGGATTAAAACTGATGGTTATATATTTATTTTAGTTGATTTTGTTAAAAACGGAACCGGTTTGAAAGAAAAAATCGGGTTTTTAAAAAAAAAACCACGTATGCTCTATAAACGCTCTATAATACAGCTTACGGGTTTTTTTTATAAATAATTTATATGTGACAAATTAAGGGCATAAAGGAAAAAAAAATATAAAAATTTACGCTCTATAATAGAGCGTCTTACGCTCTATAATAGAGCGTACGTCTTTTCTATTTTTTAATCACACCAGTTTATTTATTTTTTTAATGGTGAGAGATGAGTTGATTTGATTATGTTATTTATCCAGCTGTGGCGGTAGAAGGGGCTCCAATTAAAAATAGCTAACCGCCACACAGGCATATGTATGTATTTTATGTTTTTTACTTTTTACTTTTTAAGAGTATTAAGTTCTGAACTTTTTTTGACAGTTGGGGACCAAGAAGAGGTTTTATGAATAATCCTTGAGATCGAAGAAAGTCCCAAAATATTCCAAAAAAATACCTGTCAAATTTTGATTGATTTTATCCATAATAAAAATAATAAACCTCCATATATAATCACACAAACACCCTAATTAAAATAAAATAACCCATCTCACATTTTTAAAAAAATGCTATGTATCGCAAAAGTTATCCCCGATTTCTTTCCAAAATGACGTGACATTACATATGAGGCGCATATGTATACATATGAGGTCTTGGAAAGTTACCACATGACAACTCTTGGGACAATTTTTTAGATAATTTTTGGAATACCTAGCATTTTTCAATTTTTTGATACCTCCAACTTTACTCTTCTTTTATTCTTACACTTGAGAAATAATTTTTTTTATAAATATTCAAATAAATTGTTTAAAAAATATAATACAAATTATTATGTTTAAATGATCCTTTTTAATTATTATTATACACAGCTTTACAAAACAGATGCCGGTAACATATAATATCAAGGAAAACTATTACACGCATGACGCATTAATGATCCAACGTCTCGATAATAACAGCACAATTGATATAAACGAAGCAAGTTACAAAATTTCAATGTATCAACTCGCTATGAACGTTTAGCTGAGAACTACAAGTCACCCGCTTGCCATCAATTATCAAGCTTATTACAGTTCTGGTTACTAGCTGTTGTCAAAAATCGGGTTGCTCCCTTTTCTAGCAACTTGTGTATACATCCTTTATGAGTTACAAGAATGAGATTTCTATCAAATTTGGACTATATGCTAGAAAAATGTCAAAATCCTGGCAAAACCGATAAGTCTACTATCCCTTTGGGAAGATCAGCTATTTTCTGTAATAGTGCAAGCCTGTTTTTTCTGAGTTTTTCATCATCCTACATTGAAACACATATTAAATAAACAGTGAACAAAGACAAAAATGCTCCGTAACTTGTAACTGATATACAATGTTGTATGGTTCTAAACTAGCCTGTAGGCAATTCCGGTATATAAATTGCAATCATTAAGCGGGTTCTTTTTATTTCTGTTTTTTTTAGCCTCAAACTGCGAGCAAACTAGGAGGAACATAAGACAAGAATGTGGAATACAACATGTAGTTGCATTCACAACTATTCATCTATCAAATGTATATGCAGTCAAGAACTGAATTTATCAATTGATGACAGCATTGCATGATACCAATTTTAAACTCATAAAGCATCAAACAGCTAAAAAACTAGGAAAAGGAAGGTAACAGAATAATGCAGCATAAAACATGTAGATGCATTCACGAGGATTCATCTATCCCATGTATAACCAGGTCAAGAACTGTATGCATTTACTGAAGGCAACGTCATATGATAATTGATATAGGATTAAAACCATAGAAAGCATCATTCATGCAAAATCAAATTAACTTTTGGAAGAAATGAAAAGAGCATAAGAAAATAAAACGTACCACCATCACAAAAACATGCTCAAAGAAATCCTCTAGCGGTTGTAATAATTGTGAAGAGTTTTCAAAAAATTCATCCACCTCAATACCTGAAGGAAGAAATTGTTCCAAGATGAATATACTCAAAGTTAATGTTAAATGATTAATATTTTAATATATTAATATGATTATGGTCAAAAGATAAGAAAACATACAAGCACTCCTACAGTCCTACTTTATATAAAATGTAATTGGCACATATATATATATGTGTATATATATATATATGTATATATATATATATGTATGTATGTATATAAATATGTATGTATGTAGGTAGGTAGCATTTAGGCGTGAACTTTTTAGCGTGAAAACTTTCACTAAATTCTGCAGAACCATAATAACTGGAAAAAAATAGTGCAAAACCATAATTTTATTTGCAAAATCATAATAAAAAGTTTATTTAAATATATACTAGCTTATGACCCGGTGCAAAGCACGGACCATATTAATAAATTATATATTAATTGTTTTCTATTATTATATATTAATTTTAATATTTAATTTAATGTGGCAATTTATTTTATTATTAATTTATTTTTTATATTTTTCTATGCAATGTTGTTTATATATTATTATTATATATTAATTATTTTTTTGATTGTAATATTCACAAGATTTAATCAATAAGTTACAATTTTAAATAAATTAAAATTTTTGAATGATGAAATTGAGTTGAATGTGAGTACAACTATATTACATAAAAATTATCGTATAAATAGAATTATTAAAATAGAAAATATTGACTACAATTTAGATATAATATTACCCGTGAATAGTTATATAAAATGAGCACTAAACATGTGATAAAGTTATATTATATATCTGTTTTAAATATTATAATAACATATTATTTTTATTTTTTATTTAATTTTAATTAATTAAAAGAGTTTGTATAAGGGTGTATTCTAATGAAAAGAGTTTGTATATGAATGTATTTTATTATAGTCTAAATAGGATTATAAAAATAAAAAATATAGGCTATAATTTAGATATAATACAATATTACCCGTGAGCAGTGGTTGATACCTGTTTTAAATATTATAATAATATATTATACATTGTATTTTAATTAATTAAAATAGTTTGTATAAGGATGTATTTTAATGAAAGGAGTTTGTATAAGAGTGTATTTTATCTTTTATATAATTTTAATTAATTAAAATAGTTTGTATAATGGTGTATTTTAATTGAAGTTTAATTAAGAAGAGTGTTTGGATTTGTGTAGGAATGACCAGACGACCGACTAAACATTTGCCACTTCGGCTTTAATAATATAGCATATATATAGAGAGAGTATCAGGTCCTTCCTATATCTAACAAGAAAATTGATCTTGACCATAATCGTCTAGATATTATGGAATTTAACATGGCATTAGACTTTTGAGTTGTGTGCTTCGTCTGAGATGCAAAATTCGTATTGCATGTTTCCTGATCAGATGCACCTTTTATGTATGCACATTTGGGAATGAATTACTTCTAGTGGTGTATATTGTTTTAAGATGACGGTAGCTTGGAAGTACATTATGGTATAAGTTTTTACAAGATGTCGTAAATTAAGAGCCTGCAACTCCATCCACCAAATAGAGGTGGCATAATCAGTCTGGACATGCAATTTTATGCTTTGATCTGTGACTGTTTAATTTTAACAGGCCTATTAATGAGCATCTACTTCTTAATTAAGTTGTTCTTAAGTCTAAACAAATCATGGATCCAAATATATCTTTCTGCTTTCATGATACAGAGAATTTCCAAAAAAAAAACCCACCTTCCTAAAAAACTTCAGGCTACTTTTTGAATTGGTTAAAACAAAATGTCCAGTTTTAACTGATGGTAAACTAGTAATACAGAATTATAATATGACTCAAGTTTGATAATAGATACAGTTTTTCCAAGCAATCTTTTCTAACTAAATACTCTTGTCCTTGGGATTAATATGGATCAGAATGGAACACTTAACATGTGCAACTTTGATAAATAGAAAACCTTTCATGGAACTGAGAGATGATATCACTCACGGATTATTAGCGTATACGGTAACATGCAAATTGCTTATTACTTAATCTAAGATTGACAATATACCCACTTGCTTCCTCTCCTAAATTATGAGTCAACAACTGGGACGTAGGCAAAATCATGGGAAGACGCAATAATATAACATCGAATAGAATGAACAAATTTCTCCAAAGTAAAAGGTTACCAGGATGAATTTTGCTTCTCAACAACAGGAAAGTGGTCCATAGGACTTTCTCTTCATTTGTCTCAAAAGCTGCTTCATTCACCTAATAAAATGATTATAAAAGAACAAACTAGTCAATTATTATATTTCATCTGAAAACATGCAAAATAGAAACTACAGAAAATCCAAATGATATTAGAGATAAGGCAATCAAACATATTTCATCATTTTTTATATTAAGATACGATTGGAAAAAAAAAATGCTACAAGAAACTCTAAGTCTCTAATGACCAGAAAATCTAAAATTGATTGCCGTTCTGTTCATGAGAGGATAGAACTTGGATCAATAAGTCACTGCCAAGAAAGGAAAAGTTTTGTTGATGTGTTTAAAAATCATAAAGACCGTCTGGAATATTAATTACAATGGTAATATTTTGGACATGATTGATATACAGGCTCCAGGTTGTTAAGAAGTGCATTGGAGGTTGGATAAGACCTAAGTACAGGCAAGTGAAATGAGTACATTTGTAAGTGAAATGTGTGATAATCATCAATGATCCAAACTTTAAGTGATGACAAAGAACGGAGCAATCAACTAGACTATTATATAAATGCTACTCTATAATATATATAATTCAAGTATTCAATAATAAAATACAGACCGATGCACATGATTAGAACTTTAAGACACCCTCAAGAGATGATACTACAAAGGGGTTTGTATTATACTAGAAAGGGATAGCTTTCTTCAATTTGTCAGAATGATAACAAGTTCGATCCTTACAAGCAACTTATAGAATTTAACATAGTTGATAATTTAGTATATAGTTCTAAACTACTAATTTAGACTCTATAATCAAATGTCTCCTGACTGCGAAAATAGTAGAGAAAATCAGACAACTAGTTTAGAATTTAGATACCTCTGCATCAACCAGAATATCTCCCTTTCCACGAACAATTCTCGTTGGTCTGGAATATGCTTCAACTACCTTTGGCAAAATCTCACCCCTTGACAAACTGTCCATCTGGAAACCAATACACATCAGCATAATAAGTTTTTCAATTTTCTCATTCCATCATCATTAGGAAGAAATTAGTCATTACAATAAAAAGTTAATACAAATCTACATTCAAAGGCAGAAGACATCTACACTATTTTAATACAAAAAGAAGCCTATTTACATAAATAAGATAGGGTTGGAAAGGTAATATATATTTGCCTACTGATCACCTCTGTTTGTAGAGAGCTGTTTTCATGACATAAACCTATATGTCCAAATACTGGACGAGGCATTGAACAAGCGTGCACTTTTTGGTGCTTTAATGATTCAACCAGTCTGCTCAGACTTTTACGTTATAATACAAATAATGGATTCATATACTAGATTAAAATATATACTTGTACTACATATCTTCACCAAAATATACAAGATTCGTTGCTAATTTTTTTTGTCTGTATATATATGGTGTGTTCATACTGCACAATGAAGTCGGGAAGCTACTGTAATTAAGTTTCATCGCCATTTCCTCCATGGCTCCACATATCCTATCATTTACATTTTTTTTACATTTTTCTAATAATCATTTATTCTTTATAGGGGATGGGGGAGTGAGGATTCAAACCCATGAATTAGCCATAGGAAGGGATTACCAATAGACTATTATCTTTTAATCATTCATTATTACTTCTACACAAATACAAAATTGTTTTTCTCTATTCCATCTCAAACTAAGCAAAGTCAATTCTCCTATCATTGGATCTCAACTTTCAAAGTTTAAAACGTGTATCTCCATCATAGTCTGTGGAATAAGGTAAGATCTCAGACCAAATTCCAACACTCTCTCTCTCTCTCTCACACACACACACAAATACACACACACACACAACAACAACAACAACCACCACCACAACACACAACAAACAATGATGTTCATATTTATTCTTAAACATACTTCATTCCGAAACCAATTTGAATATTGTGAAAGTACTGGAACTACATCAACAAGCAGAGATAAGTTCAAACATTATTCGCTGCATTTTTTATTTTACCAATTATAGAGAGAATGGTTATACGGAAGTATGTAGACGTTAAAAGAAAAAGGAGAAACAAAAACCCTTAAGAAAGTTAACACAAGTTCCAGGTATGATTAATTTATAAGTCTACTAAGATCTCGAGATTAACAGGCACTACAAATTCTTGATAGGAAAAAAAGAGAAGAACAGAGTTGAAAGTAATAGGAGTTGCTTACTTTATATACTGACTTTGCAGCAAGGCATGGCCAGTTTGCACGTTCTTTAAGAATAGAGCGAACCACTTCTGGACTTATTCCCTTATCAACCTATCATCAACGTAACATATATCACATGTGAAATCATCCAAGGAATAAATATACTCCTTTTACAAGTAGTAACTTGATTGCTACTCAATTATAGTGTTTAAGATATAAATTCTAGTGATTTTTAACTTCAATTTCCAATGCAAACACCAAGTGCGTAAAGTGCGAGTCATGTATTTTTACTGCAATATGGTACTGGTCATGCAAGCACTCACAAGAGAGAAGACACCTTAAGTAAAATATTACAGTTTACCAGAAACGATAGAGTATGATTGCCCACAATTTCAAAGGTGAGAAGAGACTGAGATGGTGTATAATGACCAAGTTAATAATATTATATGCTGCATAAGCTTGCCTCGATTTGACTATTGACATATGTTAGCTTTTTATGACAGAAAAATAATTGGACGTACAGTAGAGGCAATAAAAGATCAACTCCTTGATACGAGATCTAATTATGTTGCATACAGTTTCCATTTCCAAAGGAAGATAGATTGAAGTGATTGTTTAATTATAGTTCAAATGAGCAATCAGTGAGTTTAAAAAGAGCGCTAATAGAGTTCAGGTTGAACAAGGAGTGTTTTTGATCCAGATGCAAAATTTCGAAAGAAGTCACCCTCAGTGAGTTGGTGACAAAAAAAAAGAATCCACCTTGGTGTAAACTTTGGCTTCAACACAGAAAAATCAGATGTATAGGTGATGAAAGAATAAATTCCAAAACAGTGTATAAGGATACCAAGTATGCTTCTGTGCTTCTACTTTCACAAAGTTTGAAGACAGCTCTGATGATTTTAGCACCAAGCATATTTGACATCAGATTCTCGGATCATCAAGCACCTAGCACCCTTAGTGAGTCTAGTTTTTGCTTCCCCATAAGAATTTAGGACAATGGCATGAATGCAGACTAACTCAGCTTCTGGAATGAGAACAGTTGAATGAGAGTTTCACAAGATAACCTCCACAAAATGCTTCAGATTTTGAAACAAATCTTCTATTAGATACAAGGCCTTGATCCCCCCCCCCTCACTTCTCCCATTAATGTTATGTTACCTTTTCAGTTTGTCTAGACTATTTTTTATTGCAATAAACTACCAGTCGCGGGATCACCGTTATAGCCTTGGCATTAAACAATGAGCCCTCTTTTTTTTGTTTAATGGCAATACACAATCATTTTTGTCGCATATTTTAAAAATTGCCCAAAGTATTTATCCCTCGACCATATATACAGACGAAAGCTTGCATTTCACATAAAGGTGGCTTTGAGAAAATAGACGGCGAAAAATTTACTAAATACAGTCATACAA
Organism: Oenanthe sinensis; assembly: GCA_028671895.1. NCBI lineage: Eukaryota > Viridiplantae > Streptophyta > Magnoliopsida > Apiales > Apiaceae > Oenanthe > Oenanthe sinensis. The sequence goes on from CM053808.1 coordinate 2,511,299, forward strand.
AAAATTTTAATGGTGAAAATTACACACCAGAAATTGTTCAAGTCTTCGAGTCACAAATTGTTGTACCTAAAAAAAAGACAAGCAGAGAACAAAAAATTATAAAAGGATAATATAAATGATGTACCAAGGCACGCACAAGTTATCGTTATAATATCTAACAGATGAGAAGACCTTGACCCAACCCTCAAATCGCATATCGTACTTGGAGAACCAGAAAATGATGACAAAAAATAAAATAATATCAGTTGGTACCAAAATATTGCAATTTTCCCAAATTCATTACTTTCTTTTAATAGGTTTACTAGTAACAACGATAATCAAAAGATAAACCCGAAATTTCCCAACTTCAGTTGAACGACTATGAGATTTGTTGAATGTTCTTACAGCATCAATTATTTTGTCGTCTATTTTTAGGGGCTGGACAGAAGCCGCAAGTCGCAAAGCTTGTCTTAGATCCAAATTTTTGTTGTTCTCAACCAACACTTGGACCTACAATGAACAACCGTATCATTATTATAACATCTTCTTGAAAAATATAATAACAAAGTTTGAGTGTGTACATACTAAACCGTATGAAATTCTTCGTATGCCGAATGGGTCATTGGTGGAGCTTGGTTGACAACCAGCTCCAAAGAGACCAACAAGGCTATCTAACCTGCAAAGTACATAATATAGAATATGACACTGTATGAACAGCATTTGCAGAACAAGGAGAGGAGAATACTGCTACAAATTCTGAAGAATAGGAAATATTTTTGGAAAATCTGATTCGACAGAATGGTCTGGGATGGATAATTACACTGCTACACATACACGGCTAAACAAGTTCAGTTATTTTGTGATAAAATATAGTTTTAAACACAACATGATTGCCATGGCCATGGCTTTTTTACATCAGAGTTCTTTGGTGCTACATGATATAAATAATATGTATTAACCTCGTGATCACAAAATATAGTGTTTACCAATTTTATGGTAACACATTACTGACTTGCAGTTTGGTACATAAAATCTGTGCCTAATGGAGCACCTACCATCAGTGCATTCCACACAACCAGAAAATTTTCATATTCATGTAGACCCCTTAATGAAGAAAGAAAGAACGAAGAATCATAGTTTCTACCTGTCAGCAATGGCCAACACAGTCCCTGCATCAGTTTGAGGAAGTATGTCTCCAGAAAATCGTGGAAGCGTGATTTCAAACAATGCCTCTGAAATCTGACATATAAAATCGTCAAAACAGAGATAACAGCTGTAGTTCTAGTGAAGCAGAAAGTCACTGAAGCAATCAGAACAAAGGCTACATATGAAAGATGTAAAACGAAGCAGGTCTGTGATGATGCCATCTTATTTTCAACTAAAATCAAGCTGGGAAAAAACCAAATAAATAAACTTAAACAAGGCTAATGTCTCAAATGCAATATCTGCCAAACCTAAAAGTGCCTTTGTATTTTATAGGTGACTAAAAAGAGGTAATGCATTGGGTCATCACTATAGTGTTGCTAAGATCACATCATAAAAATCAATCGTCCAGATATAAAATCAAAGTTCAAGACTGCAAGTAGCACTTAGTGATGGTTTATAATTCCCATAAACCATAAATTAATGCTTAATATATATGCCAAAATTGGCCCAAAATAGTCATGAAGCAGGAGAATGGATTCCAAAAAGGACACAATACACGCATAAATACAACTGCTTCTCTAAATTTTATACAACCTCGTCTGAGTAGCCATCTCGAAGAGCATAGTGGCGTGCCATTATTCCTGAGAGTGCAGTGAATTCTGTAACTACAGCAGTGGCAAGATCTGACATAGCTAATGATGCAGCATCCTTTACAATATTTAGCATATCCTCGTCAATGCCAAGAGCAAGCCCTAGGTCAGTGACAGTACCCTGGATCCGTATCATCTTGTCCAACATTGTTCCGAGCTTCTCCTGTTTTATTTCATATGATTGTGAAGAGAGGACCATAGGCATGTTTACAGTTGAAAATCATGTACATTTCAGGACCCAAAACTTAAAAATTCCAAATATTTGCTAAAACATCTCCATAGCCATATACATTACAAAATTATCGTTGGAGAATTAGTACCGGTAGCCAACTAACATTAAATACTTTAAAAAACAAATCAAAAGCAACCTTGAGCTTCAAACCTGTAATAACACGATACATATTTTTTTACAAATATGATTCTGGGAAATTAACTTACATGAAAAAGAATTCCTTTCAGTTGATCTCTGAAGTCTGAAAATTTTTTACTCGTATCCAGCTCGTAGAAAAACTTTGCATCTTCATATCGAGCTCTGCATCAAATTACAAGCTTTTACCTTTGGAAGGTGATTGATACAGCAACGGAAATACAAATCTAAATGAAATCATAGTACACGTGTACCTGAGTACAGATTCATTTCCTTTTTGCACTACCTTCTTATTGATTGCTCCATTTGCAACCTAAAAAACACTATATGTCATTTTCTTAACCATGATGGATGATTCAGTTCGAATACTGGTTGTCAAGTCTAGAATGATGTCTCACAGAAATGAAGTACGGTAACAGTTTTCCATGAGCATCAGTCAAAGCAAAGTATTTCTGGTGCTTCTGCATAACCTGCACGATTATTCGGTGTTGTGATCCATGTTGGCAAAAATATGTTAAGTGATACTAATTTTTAAACTGAACATGTACAGGTCAAGAATCAAGATATTGTAAGGGCAACAAATTCTGTTACACCAAAGATATGGTCTCATCTCTGGTTTGTCATTGAGAGCCTCGGGATAAAAAAGAGTTATCCCTCTATAGTCTAGCCTAGGTCCATCTCCACTATGATAAGAATATCACTGTCATAGAATTGAACATTCTGATATAACGGTAATGCAAAAAGTTACATTCCTTCTTCCGATACAACGATCAGTGGTTCACATATGGTGTTATGGAACAATACTTTTTTTTAAAATTAAATGAAGGGGAGCGTAATTTACTGTACATCTTGTTGGTAAATGGTGCGAGGCATACTGTGGAAACATAAACTAGCCAAAATTTATATGTATTTAAGGGATCTGTATAGGCAGAAACGAAAAATTGGTTAAAACAAAATATATGACAGCAGAAAGTTTTCCCCCTCTTCAGTCTAACAATTGTTTTGTGTTTTTGTCTAATATATCGTAGCATATTCTGCTGATTCCACATGTCACACCCCAATTCTGATGTGTAGTCAAGTGTACCGTACAAAGGGAGCCATTAAACATATTATACTGTGTGGAAGTACATAGCTTCCAGTTAAAAAAAAAACAATAAAACAGTTACTTGCTGAAGGAATATCTCTTACTATGATTAAAAGCTCTTTCGGAAGCACTAGGAACGACTCTTTGAACTCCCCAAGTACTGGAACAGGTGCCTCAACAAGATTTACAACCTACATGTTATGAGCATAAAGTTAAACTTCTGCTAACTGCAAGAGTAAAGAATAAAATATGATATTGGAATTAGTAACCTCATCAAGTAAGTTGTTCTGCATCACAATTTGTCCATCAACTTCGTTTGCCAAAGCATTGGAAAGCTCTAAAATTGTTTTCTTGCGATGCTGCAAAAATATAAAGCAAACACATAAATCCTTGCTACGGTCAGGGGAGAGTGGAGACCAAGGGAAAGGATTTTTAACAAATTTAGTTCAACCTCAATATCAACAGAAACTCCTGCCTGCTGCATATCATTGACATAAGACTCTGCATTATCTACCTGTAACAAATTAGGTGATCAATTAGTCACTGCAATTTTTTTTCTTGGGATATATTAAGCAACTCGTAATCTTTAAAAACACCAAATGAAGACTTGAGACAATCAAGACAATATTTTAATCTTCCAATACTCTCCCAGACTTAATTAGTCAAATACAACATTAAGCTTATTTTAAGACTTAATTTGATAAGCAATTTCCTTTACAGAAGTACTTGTTAAGCTTTGATCTTCCCAACTAATTTAATGAGTAAAATTGTAAACATTAAGTAGGATTATGAGAACTTATAAATATATTATTTTGGTTTCCGGACATCCAAAAGAATAGTAAGAACTCAGAAGTTAAAAATTGGTGTAATGTAATGACAACAGCCACATACAACACTAAATACATAAAGGAAAATTTTAAATTTTTGTGAGACAGGGTGGAAGTTTATGTACATACTCTTATAGTAGCTGATGGAGTATTTCGTAGACCATGTGATAGGTTTCCACTGTAAAATACATAGATGAAACTGAATTAAGATATTAATATCCAGTATATTTATTTAAACAAAACCATACAGATGGGAATGAGAGATTTTAATTAGTCACCATTTACCAATTACTATAATTGAGTGGAAAATAGAACATATGGATAATTGGTTCTAAATATCGAACAGAAGAATAACTATAGTTATACTTGCCACATCATCTAATAGGGAAAAAAAGAAGGGAAATGCTTTTGTACATGAGCATTAACTTAACTATAACAATAGTTATTTTAGCAATAGCATTGGAGTCTAAATTCATATTAGCAGTGAAACCTACATTTTGGTATCAAAATATAGGAAAACCTTTGGCTAGTTTAGCAATGGCATTGGCTTTGTACTTGATTATAACTTATAACATTTGAAAGGAAAAGACTTCTTTGTATCCAAACACTGGCTCATAACATTGCACACATTACAAAACCTACTAGCAATCAAGCTAAGTCCTTTCTTTGGAGTTGACTAGCTTTACTTTATGGCATGGAGAAGCTCTCTGTGGCAAGCTCCAAGGCCTTGTGAATGGCAAAGATGGTAATAAACTCTTGCAAGTGCGTGTGTCTTCCTATTTTATGGGGACATCTGGATGGAAGAAGCACTATTTATTCGAGCGATTTCTAGCTAAACTAAATGCTTCATATCCTACTGACTTTCTATGTGTAAAAATGACTGTCTATTTTCAACGGTAAGTACCAAAATCACAAAATGTAATACTAAAAGTTCTACTAACCACATTTGAAGGTGAATTCATGGCAACAAATACCTGGTAAAATTATTGTCCAACAGAATTGTAACACAAAACAGTAAATATAAATTTACAATATATTATAATGATTATCTTTAGTTTATAACTTTCAAGAGCTAACCAGATTAAAAAAACAAATAATATCTATTGCACATCATATAATGAATGCTTCTTGGTTCAATCTCGACAAAACAAGTGAAAAAGGTCAACATGGTAAAGTTTAGTATGTGCCTAGTAGATATTGATACTCACCTTAAGAGACCAGCAAAGGTAAAGGGGATAACGACATCTCCATGAAGGGCCAAAATCCAACGAATAGGTCGGCTAAATAAGACCTATGCAAAAGCAAGTTAAGAAAATTACATCTCGCTAAATAAAAATTAAGAAATGCATTAATGAAGATTAACTTTATTTAATGCATCTCCAGCAGCATTAAGTTTGAAAAAAAATGCCATCCAATATTGTAAATGGCCAACTATTAGGGTAAATTTCAAAAACCTCCATGTTTCTTAGTTGCATCTCAAACAGCATTGAGTATAAAAGATTGTCATCCAATATTGTACATTTCCTACTACAGTATATTTCCAAAACCTCCATTTTTCTTAATTGTCAGAATTAAAAACAGTATTTACTTCAATGAAGGTCATAGAACCTGTTTTTTAACGATGGAAACCAGCATGATATTAAAAAGTAAGTTGAATGAAACAGATAGCCTCTAGCACAAGTGTAGAGATATTTATTTCCGCAGCCCCCCCCCCCCAAAAAAAAAAATCCCTCTTTTGTTCTAAGAAAAAAAAAGAGCCTTGGCTCTTTAAGAGTAGAGGTAAGGTCTGCGTACATCATAGCTTCACTCATCTATGTGCGGGATACACCAAGTGTGTTTGCTTTAGCTAAGGAAACAAGTAATGTGTTCAACCAAAGGTATAACCGTACATTGATATAGTCTAGTATGATTTGAAATACACAGTTTATCCTAGAAATTTCAAATGCGGATTACACCACTTAGCCAGGTGAGAGTATATATGTAGTGTTTACATCCTATGCTTATACAAAATTCTATTCACTCACCACGAAACCATTAGTAGTTTGAGCAGAAGACTATCATCTACCATAATTCAGATGAGCCACCGCTGCTTAAAATATTAATGAATCACAATGTAATTACGTAAAAATTACTTTGTGTTCCTGTACTTACAGATGGCAGTTCACCAGTTTCAATATGACATGGCTAAATTAATTAGAAGGAAAATATAGTAACTAGTAATAAGACAAACCTCAGAGTTCCAGCGCATTGATTTTGGAAATGATATTTTTCCTATTGCACCAGGCAAGTTTTCAGACAAAACCTAGCGAATATTACCGAAGATCAGATAGCAAACATTAAAGTTCGAAATACTAACAGATAGTAAGAAATTGCAAGACTCAACTGTTAGCACAAGTATTGTTTTATGAAGCCATGACAAAATATATACGAATAAAAAAAAAAGCCCATGCCCATGTCACGTAATTGTAAAAAGACATGACACAGAAAAACTTAGCATACACTTGGAGGGTGCTTAATAAAACTGAATGAAAAATACTGAATGCTTTAATGGTTCTAAATAGTCTAGTAGCTCTGGATAATAACAATGCATGTTGTTGAATAAGTGTTCTGTATAAAACATCTTAATTGCTTAAATTTTAATACTCTAACATTAAAATCAAACCTAAACTATTTTTAATTTATTTTAATATAAGAAATTGAGATATTCAAACTTGAATAAGCTCAGCATACTCTCCCATTCATGTCTTGATCTGATTAATTTAACAAAAAAAAATTAAAATTTAATTTAAGCATACTCTTTTTACTTTTTAGTTAGAATTGAAAAATGAATTGTATAAAATATTTGTTTTCCATTACAGAAAAATGTGAAATATAATCAAGCTTCTTAACTAAAGAGGAAATTAGGAATCTAATGAACATGTCATCTTATAAAATAAAGTTTCTTTATACTGTACCATACAAAAGATTAAAGTACAAGGAGGATAGTATTATCCGGATTGTTTTTTATTTAAAAAAACACTCCGAAAGCCTCTTTGCTTATCCAGCATATCTTTTACCTCTGAAATCTTCAAAGGCTTACACAGGTTATACCATTTTACCAAACAGGACCCACTTAGGAGACTTTAAACCATCTGCATCTTTAAGAGTCTATGAAATACCCTCATATACTCCCTCTGCACCTGTTTTAGAGGTTTGAGAAGGAGAGGCACCTACTCACATCACTTGCAACAATTGTAAGAAACACAATAGTATTATGGATTCGGAAGGGATGATTTGTTGCCGTTGACTGTTTATTCTGTCAGGATGATTTATTTGAGTTAATTGTTTATTCTATCAGTTACAAATCAAGTAAGGGTTTTGAAAGGAGGATTTACTGGAGTTATTGGTCATCAATTTCATTTTAAATGCTACAGAACTGAAAGAAAGGATTTGTTCGACTTGACTGATTTTATGCTTCAGTTTTTGGGGAGGAACGGGCTTATGTTGGGGGGTATATACAGGAATATTTTTGCAGGGTTGGGAGAAAGATAAATCAGATTATAATGTGTGGGGAAAGGATTGGGATGAACTGCTAAACAACTTTCCCTCTCTATTCCTCTCCCTTGAATTCTCTTCATTTCCCTGGCTCTCACTCAAAATTCCGCTAAAGCTCTCCGGTTCCTTCCTAATGCAACTCTAATTCTTTAAAATTCTACTTTCTCCAGATCTTTTTTTGTGGTAAAATAAGAATACAATGGATATGTAGTGCTTGCTTTTTTTATTGATAGCTTCTGCATCTTCTGCTTACATTATATATGCTTCTTTGCAGGTCTTTTAGTGTGTGCTTCAAGAAAATTTATGCTTCTCATTTTTGTAGGTACTGGAACGTTCTCTCTTTTGAGCACTATCATTTACCTAAACTCTAAGAAGCCATGCGATCATTATTTGTACTTTTTTTTCATCTAATTAGATTATTCTTCATCTGAAATGTACTTGGTAGTTTCTGGATATATGGAAGGTCATCACAATTTATTGTTAGACATATGGCTAATATCTCCACTAAAGAAACTAAATTTGAGCAGAGAACCTTTTACAGTCATATGACCTTCACAGAGGCAAAGAAAATTGGCCTCCCCGAATCAGGCATTTCACTGGAGTACAGTACTTGACTTATGCAAAGGCTCTAAAATAAAACCCAGGATTCAGTAAACTGATGTTGCAAATAGACTAGATGATAAGGAACTATAGCATGCATTTAAGCTTAAAAAGAGCCAGTAGGTTCTGCAATGACTGCACCTTGGAGTATGGAGACATGATTATGAGAATTGGAAATGACTGCCCTCCAGATATAGAAAAGAAAAAGAAAAATGAGAATGATTATTTAAGGGGGAATTTAAATGATTTTGTCAACCCATTCAGTCATCAATCGGACTAATCTGTGAAGTTTTTACAAATTTCGAATGCATCTCTCTATCGTAACAACGATAACGAAAATTTTAACCATTGAAACATTATAGGAATCGGAAAACGAGTTGTTTGGAACTAATAACTCTTCAATGGTAACTAATAGTCATCAACATGAACTAATGAAGAAACCTCAGAGATATACCTCCACAGCAAATCGTGCAGGCTCTGTAACACGTACGTAGACATACTCTGTTTTCCCTGCAACAACAAAAGCCGGAAGAATATAAGCATAACTAAAACATGGTTACACACTTACACTTTCGAGTAAATGTTAAAAAGGCCTGCATCAACATGTTGAAAGGAACATACAAGATCCCACTTAATATGTAAAACAGTTATAAAGAGATGATAAACAATAGTAATATAGACAAGGAAATAATAAATTTGAAAATTAGTAATGAACGTATGCATACCTTCAACCTTTCTATATAAGGAATCTAGAGATACAGAGTATCTACGGCAAAAACCATCAGCCGCCTGACAAAAAATAAGATCAAGTTTTAAGGAAAATTTTCAGTTAAATATTGAATGTCACTCAATAAGTTATTTGCATTTAAACAGTATCAAAATATCCATGTCAATTATCTCAGCATACCCGAATATTTTTTTAACTATTTTAAACCCTGAAGTACTTGTGAATGTGTCAATCATATCGATCCAACCAAAATGGCCAGAAATTAGAAAACATTTATCAAGAATGATTTTGTTTTGAAGGTGGCAGTCACCATATTGCATATGTAGTTGTCAAAGAGGAAGATGTGAGAGTTTCTAAAACAGGAAATCCAAGTACTTTAGCATTGTGTAGAATCAGAAAAATCAGCTCGGTTTTAGTGCACTCAAATCGTGAAAGGGAAGGCAATTAGAAAATGAATGCAAGGATAGCACGCTCAAGCATCCCTATATTGCATGCTTGATTGCTTGCATTACCATACATAAGGAGAGAGTATAATTTGGCACCCATTATACATAGGTACCAGGATGAAGCAGCTACCCTAATCCCTTAACATGTACTAAAGGCCTAAAGCTCAGGAAACCTACCCAAACCCTTGTCGGCAATTCAAGTCATGGATATACGCTTGACTACATCATCCAGCTCCGCAGGAGTGTCAATAATATATTAATTCATAACAACCAACTTAAAAAATTTATGATTGCATTGTACTATTGCAGCAGGATGAAAAGACCTTGGTGGGTCTGCCTTCGAGGTCAAATGCTTTTGCAACAGGAGGTCCACGAATTTCAGCCTCAATTTCAATTTGTTTAGGGAATAGACTTTCAACATGAACCTATAAATGATGCCATGCCACATTAGCACAATAGAGAGGCAAACAATGGAAAATCAGGGAGTCGATGGAAAAATAAAGTGCTAATATAGATCAAAATAAACAATACAGGTAACTCATCATTACAGGAGTTGCTGTGTTTGCAAGCAGTAAATGCAACGCAGTAATATATTTCATTGTAATATGTCCCTTCAGTTATCTACTAAAAATATGTGACTACTGTTTTCTTCTAACATTATCAATCGTTATCTCCCATATTAATAAAATGTATTATTACCTATATATTTGTCCAAATAAGTTGAAAAGTGGAAATCTTATCCTGGTCCTTCAAGAAGAATAAAGAGAAACAATCCTCTACATCCAATTTTGTTATCGTGACATCAATTTTTTTGGAAAAATGAAATACATTATGGCTCAATATAAGGTGGGTTTACTTTGAAAGTTGCCTTCTGCAAGGAGACACTAAAGTTCTACTTCTATGGACCTTTCAAGGGATGATTGACACAAATTGAGAACACAGAATGGCAAAGCCAAAGCATATGATTATGAACTTTCAAAAGTGACCTTTCTCATATAATCATCTGCTATGTTACTCGGACTCGGCTAGAAGTGTCCAACATGGATACGTGTCCAAGTATCGGACTCGGCAACATTTTGAAAAATATACATGCTTTTGGCCTAAAATAAGTGTCCAAGTCCGAGTGTCCGTGTCCGAGTGTCGAGTGTCCGACACGGGTACTCGAAGGTAAAATGAAGAGTCCGAGTAACATAGATCATCTGTTCTTACTCCTTAGAATCAAACTGAAAAGACAAAGAGACTTCCATTCTATTAAGGTAGCCATAAAAGCTATGCTCACACGCCTCAACTCGATTTAGAAAGAAAGCTATTGAGTTACCAAATAATAATTATAACTGTCCCAGAAGAATTACGTTTACAAAAAAAATCTTGTGAAATGTACAATTAAGAGATTAATACATGGTGCATGATCAGACAAACAAATTCTTATATTATGTACATAATGATCATGGCGTATGTTCTGATGATTAAATTATAAGCCCAATATCTGAATTCTGAACTGGCATGCTAATGGAGTAAAATACTTAAAAGAAGACAATTAAAAACTAAACACTACATAAGAGTAGTAATAATAAGTAAAGACTACATACCACCAGCCTACGTGGGGTGCCAAACACGAGCACTTTACCATGGCTCAACCTCTGTTTCTCTAGTAACTGAACAATTAAATTCTGTAGCTGCAACCAACAGCAATTTGTATTCAGAGACAATCAGAATTTTCATCAGATAAGTAAGCACAAGATTAATACTCCAGTAACAGTAAATCAGATTATCTGAGTTAGCTAAGAAATAGTAGCTATAAAAATGGAACACAGTCGTCCATCAACACTTGAACAGAAGGCTCTGATGTGAAGAAAGTCATATAGTAAACTCGCAAGTAACCAATCAGGAAATACAAACTTATTCCAAAGTAATTTGCAAAATAATATACATACTTCCTGGCTTGCATGAGCTACATCACTTGGCGGCAATTCTTCTGTGCCAATTTCAAGGACAAGCGATCTTGGTTCCTTTGGCACCTGCATGACATAAAACAATGAATATGTGTATTTGAGTATATTAAAATTAGGATATTGCAATATCACCAACTATACCATGCAAAAAGAATAATACTGTGTCAAGTATATCACACCCGATGATCTTAAATTATCTTAACATCAAGCTCGATACGAATCAGCATAAACCAGAAAATGCTAGTGAAGCAAATTCTAATATGTTAGTCCTATATATTCTAATATGAACAATTAGCAGCTATACTCGAGCCTAGACAATTCATTCAGCATTGAAATTAACCAAAATATGCAAATGAACCCAGTTCTTAACCAACTGGTAGTGAAAACGAGAGTAAAGAAGAAAAAGGCTCGGTCATCAAGGAAGAATATTAATAGATTCTCAGGGTAGGAAATACGGCAGATGTAATACCCTCTGCTAAAAACCTTAAACCCTGTATTGCATAATGAGCTAGGTGTACACAAACTCCGCTACAGCTTTCAAGTACAGCTACAGTGTGTAGGAACGTATTATTCAGATATATGTACACTAACATAGCCGAGGTATCTGACAATTGGATACGGGTGGAAGGACACGAAAATTAGGTAATATAAGACAATTCGTGTGACTAAAATGTCTTTTAGAAATCGACCTTTTTTCATTAAGATCCTTCTGCTCAATTATTTATCTTTCCCTTATTATATACTTAGTCAGTCATACCCAATGGACTGTACTAAAATGCCTGAGAGAATATCATGGTACAAGAACTTTAAAGGTACAATTGTAAACTGCTAACTCAAGTATGGGAAGCAGAGATTTGGCTTGAGCTTTACCATTTTAACTGCTGCTTCCAGAACCTCTTTTTGAACAATTAGATGATCAGGTTCGACAGCAGTACCGAGTGGATACCCAAGAGATTTTCTCGTTTCAGACCATAATAACGCACATTGACGGGCTAAACTGCAAGGAGAAGTTAGCCATGCAAATTACATAAGATTGAGAAATCTAACTAATGAAACCAGATTAGAAACAAACAATAACACGAAGAGATCAATAAGAACATGCAAAAGAGATTTTAAAAAAATGGATACAAGAATAGGGACCGTGTGTTGGGTATTTCACTCAGAGTGCAGAAGAATCGAGTGACGTTTATATGCTTGCAGAATTTATAATGATATTACATAAATAAAGATAAAGATGTAAACCTGCGCATTCGACCGAAATAACGGGCTCGTTCTGTTACACCAACAAAACCTCTGGAGTCCAAGGTATTAAAAGCATGAGAGGTCTTTAAAAGCTGGTCATACCTAACACATTGTAAAAAAAAGGTTATTGCAACCAGAGGCAATAAGAATCGTGTTCGTCAAAGTTGGTGAACTGGAACGTGATCTCGAGCGATCCGGGTCGAAGAAGAATCGTGTTCCGGAACGAGGGAACTGGATCGGGGTTCCATAGGCTGACCCACGAACCATGCAACTATGCTCTGGTTAACAGGCAACATAAAGTACATTATAAATGATAAAAGAAACCATACGCAGGTATTGCGAGGCCTAAATCAAGTAAAGAGCGTGACTCTGCCTCAAAAAAGTCGAAATGCTTTTTAACATGATCCACACTTGCGTGCTCGAGATAGTATGCACTCATTTCCTTCCTAATAAATCACACAAAGTCAAGTTAAACAATTACTTTACAAAAATACCTAAAAAAAATTAGTTCAAAGCTGATATTATAAATTGTTAATTACAAATGCACCCGCAAACAAAGATGGAAAAGGACGACAAGAATCACAAATTAGAATCACCTGAAAGGATAATTTTGCAACTATTTAATAGAAATATATACATATATATATGTACATGAGATTTAAGAAGCTAAGAGGTCCGAAAATTGGTAAAACACAGTATACATGTTGCATGCCATAACATTTATTGAAAAATGTAACAAATGGTGGATGCTATATGAACAATATGTTACTGATGCGTACAGTAAAAGTAGATACACTGGCATTCATCATCATTCACTCGTGCTAGCTCAAGCTGTTCCATGATCCCTGGATACTCGAGCCTTTTTATAAGCCTATGTCTTCTCTTTTACCCCTTCATACTAACACGATTATCCCAATCCAATTATAAATGGAATAATTTTACTCAGATAACGACTTCTCTTACAGCTTGTATACTCATTAGTGACAACCTAGGAAGCACAGACTCGGATACGGCGACACAGGACACGGGTACAGGGATATGGGGACTCGCCAATTCTCAAAGAGTCCTGGATACGCGACTCGGAAAATTAAAAAATATATATATATATAGGATTCGTATGCATCAAACACTTAATAGTTTCATTTCACTTAAACTACAATAATAAAAGTTTCATTCATAATAAGTGGTAATTGATTGACAAACTAATAGAAAAATTATTTTAAGTTTCATCCATAGTAGAATTTCCATCTTGTGTGAAGAGAATAGTAGCCGGATGTATGTATATATACACACACAGAGGAACACAGATGGTAATATATATATATATATGTATGTATGTATATATTGGAGAAGCTAGATAATAGATAATATATATGTATATGGATGTATATATATATATTGAGGAGGAGAACGAGGGTATATAGTTTATCTATTTAAATTAGGTTAAATATGTGGGCTGGGCTTTATTTTTGTATGGGCTCGAGTCGGGGGCGAGTTCGACAAGCGTTTTTGCATCGACTCGCCAGGTGGTGGCGAGTCGGCCACGTACTCAGCCGAGTCGGTGCCGAGTCGCCGAGTCGGTGCCGAGTCGCCGAGTCGGTGCCGAGTCGTCCGAGTCCGACTCGCGTACGGCAGGGTTTTAGAAGAGTCTGTGCTTCCCAGGTGACAACTCACAAGCCATATGGTCCTACCACTTGTAATTATTTAGCACTTGTTCAGAAAAAGATGCCAAACACCAGCATCTGCACTCTGCTTACTAAAGTTGCATTAATGATCTAGCAGCATCTCTGCAAATCATCCAACTTGCAGATATATTTTAGTAAAATCAAGTTCTTTCCTTTTTCCTTCCATTGAAGGTAGCTTTCCATGCAAGGTTAGTACTCCCTCTACTTCGTTATAGTTGTTTCTTTAGAGAAATGTTGTTTCAAAATATTTGCTTTCTTCTTGTTCCTAGACTGAAACTAATGCTGAATTCCAACTATATTCCTAGTAAACATTTGATTTGGTTATTTGAATATGAATAAAACATAGACTTTAATAGGGGTAGTATTGAGAGCATACAACTATTTACATCAATACATGTGAAATTGGATAAGATACTTGTCTGTGTGCCCAACCCAACCCTAGCAAAGCAAATATAATGGAACAAAGGGAGTATTTATAAAAATTAATATCACTGCATAGCAGGAAAGGTAGCACTTTTTGCGGTGATGAATCATATGTATATCAAGTAGTTTATTACTCATTTTCTGAGAAAAGCTCTCCATATGTGATTCCATGTGCATACTGAATTTTCTTAAAATGATCAACTCCCTGCAAAACATTTATAAAAATTCAGTAATACGCATATAGAGCCCGTTTCGAATAGCTTATCTTGGCCAAACGAGCCCAAATATAACCAAAAGCAGAGATGTTTCCTAATGTGCAATATACAGTGACCTGAAGTAACATAAGTATGCGTTCGAGACCATAAGTTATCTCAACAGATACTGGCATCAACGGGAGACTTCCTGCCTAGGATCATGAAGTTGGATCAGATTAGATGACATACAAATATTATGTGCTGCTCAATGACAGTGTTGAATGCAACTCATACTATATGACAACCAGCTCAAGATCTCATAAAATTCATAAAACATAACTAAAGATACAAATTTGTTTAAATTTTACAAGTAGAAGTAGAACCTGCTGGAAGTACGTAAATTGGGTGATTTCCATACCATCCATCCATATCTCCCATCCCAATCCCCAGGCGCCAAGCACCTACTAGCAATTTAAGTTGAGAGAATGCATTCACAAACAAAGAAATATTGTAGTACAAAAATACAAGAGAACTACATGAATCAACTGAACTGCACTATAAGCCATCTGTTTCTGAACAAGCATACACAACGGATGCCTTCCAATTAAACCAATACAAAAACAACTTACCGGGCTTTCCCAGTTGTCCTCCACAAATCGAATATCGTGTTCATTGACGTCAATACCTGTCAAGCATCAAACTGCAATATTATTGCTATTTGACAAATTTTAGAAGGTCAAAAAAGCAGCAAACCATAACGTCGTTTCCCAAATTAATGTTTCATTAAATTATGTTAACCCGGCTTGCACTAATTTGGATCAATTTGTGAAAACAACTAGACAAAGTGTTTCTGAACCATTAGACAAAATATGTGATTAGCTGGCAGTAAACATAAACCTAAATTTCTTCCAAGTACAGGTTAAAGTGCGAGCAAGTTACAAATTTAATGTTCTTTCTGAAAAACAGAAGAGACGAAGATCCTCAGCCCTGATCTCATCTCAACTATATTGAGATGAAGTTACAAATCTTACGTTCTTTTCATGAAGCATTCATTCCATCATTTACTTCAAAAACTTCATACTAACTTCCGTGAGCAACTTAATTTTTAAATTCCATATAAGAAGTCATATAATGCCAGCTACCCAGAAATGAGAAACCTATCCCTCTTTGCAATGGTATAGAGTCCTCAACAGTATATATTGCATGTATATGGATGAAAAGACTGCTAGCTAGGAACAGGGCAGACTTTTACTTGAGACTTTCACTGTTGTCAAATTTGAACCAAGAACACTAATTATATTTGCCATTTCTTCAAGCCATTTGTTAGTTTAACAAACATTCGTGAGCTCTTCTTGATTTTTCTCATGAGTTGTGTCCTATTCCACCTTCATGTTGGTTTTTTCGTATTTAAAAGGTCAAGATTTTTTCCATTATATAATGTTTTTGTCTTATTATAGACACTAAATTGCTTTAATTCTAACAACTTCTAATTATATACTATCGATCATAACAGGACACTGTTGATGTAATAATCACTATGTTCATACAGGATAGTTAGATTTAGTCCATTAGCTTTACAGTATTCAACCCTATAACTTTTTATATATTTTCACACATCTAGAAAGCTTTAAAATGTATAGCCACAAGAAGTGTTCCCAAATCCAAGTAACAACTACCTAGCATAATGATAATAAAAATTCAAAACTAGAACATCAAACCAACCTAAAGCTGATAGGCTCCGAATAAACAAATCTTGTGAATTTCCAGGATCAGGCTTCAAAATAACCTGGATTGAAAAAGGATCAGATCAGAAAGTTCAATGAAAGATAGTATAAAAACACGGACGATATTAAGATGCCTGACCAAGGCCCACCAATTGACCATGATAGAACATTTACTTAAAACCGACATTCACCTGGAATTGAGTATGTCTTTGAAGCCTATTTGGGTTCTCCCCATAACGACTATCATCTGGCCGTATACTGGGCTCTACATACCTTAAACAAGAAGCTACACTTCAGCATTTACAAAATATTATAACGAAGAAAAAATAATGAAATAAAGGGTTGTTCATAGACTTTGATATCAGCTTTTAAATAGAGATTAGCTATACTTGATAGTATATCAACAGAAGCATCAGCAGAATTCTAAATTCTGTATAAGGTCTTAACAACAAAGGTAAGAATATAGTTGTAGAGTCCTCCAAGTAACAACAGAAAATAGGTCAACATGAAGTATATAAACGGGCATTGCTCCTATAACTCCCAAGGCACCTACGGTATGTAAACAATGCACCATCAATATACTTTCAATCCACATTTACTATCCAAATGACCAAAAAAATCTTTGTTAGTACCCATCAAGATTTTCAAGTGACTTCCGTAGGTAGTTTACAATAACCAGGTGTACATGCAATAAATTTTATTAATTCATTTAGTAACATATATTAATAAACATAAGACGCCAGAAGGGGGCACCAAATTCAGGCACACAGAGTGCAACATTCACAGAACAGTAATCTTCAAATAAAATAGTAAAGACTGCATCTTTATTCATGGGTTTCTTACTGGTCCAACTGACAGAACATGGCAAGCCTATTATCAGTAATCTATAAATATTCGTATATTTGAAAGCATACTTACGCAACATTCCATGGTTCTGGACCAAGAACCCTTAAAAATGTCAGAGGATTCATAGTTCCGGCTCCAACCTGACCACAGAGTTTAAGTTAGTCAAACTCAAAAGATATATAGTTACAAATCAGCTAAACCCACCCCAGCCTATCCTAGTGGCCCCTTCTTAATAGCATCAAGTCATCTACTGTCTAAGTTCAATAACAAATATGCAAGTTGCATGATATCTATTACTTTGTCGCTCAGTTAAACACGCACAGAATGACAAGGAAAAAATAAAGAAATGAAGTGAGGTAAGTATAGACAACAAAACGCCCAAGAACCAGAGAAAAGGTAATGCTGCAAAATTATAAGAGAATACAATGACAAGACACAAGAAACAATTAGAAGTATTAGTTACCTCCGTGTTGCTGCACTGCATTATAGCACATCCCACAGATGCCCAATACTCCTGCAGTATTTGAGATGAGGCATTAAGTGGATGCAGATAGAACTAGTATAGCAACCAATACTAAACTAGAATTACAAAGTCTTCTCAAATCTTCAATGGCTATAGCAAAAGATAAAAATATCAGAAAGTAGATACAGTTTCTATATAAACAATTTTCAAACAAAGATTGAGCTAACGCGGACCTGAAAATAAAAGCTATGTTAAAGACAGGTCTCTAAGAAGGCAAATAACCTTGATTTTAAATTTCAATTACTATATTATACAAAAAGTAATCAAGTACAGACTAATAGTTTAGATTCTGAATCACAAGGCCATGCTACCAATTTGATGCATCATTGATGCTCTACTTTCATTTCAGAGGTCACCTTGTGGTTTATGGTAAAGTATGCAGTAGTCGCATTGGCCTTTAACTTGCTCAAAGCAATAACGATACATTTATCTGAAAGATATAACACTAGCATAGCATGTTGAGCAACGGGACATGATTGCACGGATTCCGTTTATTGTCAAACCATAAATTTATTCACTTATATATACATGTACCAAGTTTGTGTATACTTTGAGATGCAGTTGTCGGCTTGTCGCAATGCTAACCGTTTGATACACCTTAAATTCAAACCAATGCAATCTTTTGATATGGGTATGTTAATGCCCGACTGGAACTCAATGAATGTAAATTTGATGTAAACAACAATAGCCCCTAGGTTCCAAAATTTTGAAAAAATTATAATAATAAGAAGAAGAAAAGAAAAGGAGTTTTTTGGCACATTATATAATTTCTGAAAACCTACAAAAAAATAATGGTAGAGTAATTGCATAATATTACTTGGCATAAATCTCGATACTTGAATTTAAAGAAATTCAGTTCAAATTTTGAGTCTTTACAGGCTAAATCGATTTTTACATACTTATTTGCAGCAACATATAAATCAAATATTATGTCTCCATCATAAACAAACATATACATATCCTAATAACCTATACATTTCCATCTAACTAATTTTCTATATATTATTGATCGACACAAGTGACTCCTGCATTACATTCTCTACCGATATAACAAAACTTAGCTTCAAGCACACCACATTTTCCAAAATATATAAAAGCAAAAACACAAAAATGCAATCTTTTTATTAAATCAATCACACTGATCAAAAACTAAGAAACCCACTTCACCAAATAAAAAATCCTAATCAAATACCCAAAAAATAGCCTTAAAATATGCATATTAAAATGCACACATATTAACAATAAACAGTATACATACATATATGTATGTATATATACATGGGAGGTGAAATTGAACCTGGAGGCGCTGAATAGCTTGCTGAAAAGTGGGGATAGAAGCATTTAGATGGGTTTGTGTAGTGGGGTCAGTGGAAGAAGAAGAAAGGTAAGTGTCTGCACAGGGGGCTATGGCAGGTGTAGTGAAACGGCGTCGTATTGGTGGGCGTTGAAGCAAAACGGGGTTGGGTTTGAAAGTGAAGAGCAAAGAGAGGTGGGGTTTATGGGGTTTAAGAATACAAGTTACAAAAGATAGAGATAGAATCGCCATGCTTTGGTTTGGTTGGTTTATCTATCAATGGAACTCTCTCTGCCAGAGAGCAGTACTCGCTAGTGATAGCAATACACACATACAGACATACAGTAGTTTATTGTATTGGTCTATTTAATTTATTTTATTAATTGTTTTTTTTAAATGGTTAAAAATGAATGTGACAGATAATATAATAAGGTTATTTTTATTTTATATATCAAAATATAAGCTGAAAATATTTAATTTTTGGGTTTTTTTTAAAAAATGTCAAACTTTTTATTTTTCTATAAAAATATGTTTTTTATTTTAAATTTTACAAAAAGATGATATTAAAATATCTTTTGTAAAAATATAATATTACAACTAATACAACCTGATACAATTAAAATTAATCTCAAATATAATCAGAGTAATTTCAATTTTTTTTAAAAAAGTTTTATTTGTGTGAATCATAAAAAAATTAATATTCTTAGCATTATATATAATAAAATCATAAAAAAATTAAAATATAATAAAATCGTAAAAAAATTAATATAGCAAGAGCAAAACTTCCTGTATAGCACTGTTTTGCATTTTTGTGTGAATTTGCCAAAACAACAGACAAGAATATCTATATCTGGGGAGTGAGAGATTCCAAAGAAGACGGGATAAGTATTAATATTCTTATTTTCAGCATATACAAACTCTATTACATTCTTCTATTATCTTATCTCATTGAGCCAATTGGCCTATACGTACATTCTTTCCAGATACTTGAAAATTTACACACAAAGTGAATAAAGAATCATACATTTAATATATGGGAACAAAATTGTAAATTTACATGACAATTCAACAACGTTAATATACAAACGGTTTATTGAGTCATACGATCGCGTAGTACAGATAAGTCTTGCAACTGAGCTTTAAATAGTGCATGCTGCAACTGCATTTTCTCCAGAAGTGTTTCAACCATTCGCAACTCCTCCCTAAGGTGGTTTATCTGCTTATCAAGCAATAACATTGTTCCTGGCCCTTCAGTCGGTCTGACGTTCATGCTGCTAAAGTAGTTCGCTTGAGGAACCACATGAATCTGTTGTGGTCTAGCTAACAAGACAATTATACTTATCTGCAATAATAGATAAAAGATAAGAATAGGAAATATATTATTGCAAACAGGAGATGGGATGTGATCAAAAATACATGTAACAGGGATGTAGAATTTATCTGAGACGAGCACAATTAAAGAGCTCTGAAACCTTATACAACATAACAGTGTTCCAGTATTAACATGTGATACAACTTTTGTTGCACAAGTAACCCCAGAAAAACAACACATGGATCCTGCCTCTTTGTTTATTCAGGTTATTGATTTCAGAACAGATTTTTTCAGATGAGACAAAATTTATATGAACAACACTAAAACAGGAATTAGCAGTCACAGCTGTGTTGCTCTAAACCAAAGTCCCCCACATTTTGGTGTACTTCCTATCTTGAAATCTGAATTTCACGTTTGGTAATGATTGATTATAAAAGAACAGCGGAAGTATTCTAGAGCAGTATAAAAAGAATATTCTTACTTTGAATTTTAAATTAGTCAATAACAGTGAACACAAGATGCTTAACAAAATGATATGTTATCTATTATCAGCACGTAAACTGCGACACATTACAGAATAGTTTCAGGACAAAACATAGAGATGACTGGATGCTGAAAAGAAATAACATACCTGCATCAGGAGGAAGATTGCTGCGACAATGATAACTACGACTGATGGGAACTGGCTGTGAGACTTAAAATATGAACCCAGTTTCAGCACCAAACCTCGGAGGAAAGATGCAGCTGAATTCTCTTGTACCTGAATGCAGTCTTGATTAATTCTACATGAATTCAACATCCTCGAGTCACTCTGTACATGAGACACTCCCGAATTCCCCACAACATCTTCTTGGCTTTTTACATGAACTTGACCATCGGCAATCAAATTAGCAGCATTACGTCCTGATGAGTTGGTGTAAAAACGAAATACCAAATGAGATAATCACACTAGGCACTTCTATAATTTACAATAATGCTAACTATGAAAAAGCTAGAAATCTAAAATTATGTAAACCTTCTTTTTCCAGGTATATTTGTTTTAATAAATCATGTGCCTGAAAAAATTACCATAAAAGCAATTATCAAGACTGGCAAATGGAAATTTAAAAAATAGGAATGAGATAGAAATCAGATGAAAGAATACATGAGCTATCCAAGTAGCATAAGCATCTCGACACTCATCTATAGTAGATTGTACTATTTTCCCTGCACACCATAACCATTTAAAAAATAAAACTAAGATATATCAAGATGGAAAAGGAGAAATTTCAAATATTTTATTTCAGAACTCGGAGCTTCACAATACATATCTGTACAGCTTGCCAAATGAGATTATTACCAATATAATTAGATTTCATGTATTTCAATATCAAATTGAGAACGTATGGAAATGCAAAACCTACCCTTCCACATGGTGTTTTTAGAAAAAGCCACATTTATATATATCCTTACTCTGGAGCCATCGCCATTTTTCTCCACATCCCAAAACTCCTGCAGAAGATGTGATTATATATGAATAATATAATATATTATCATAAACAGGTATAGCTATAGAAGTCTCACAAATACAACTCCAAATAATATTAATCATAAAATCCAAATTTAGTCTTCCACCAGATAATTAGATTAAAAAATGTCATGTGCAATAATCAAAATCCATGTATCCTTCATGGTCCCTGACTCGCTGTATTGAGCAGAATCAGATCCAAGGCCACAATCATCTTCGACGTCTTCATCATCATCTTCAATTAGGTTTTAGGTTTCAGTACTTGTAGTATATGTATTTTGGTTTGCTGGGCTTTGCTAGGACGCTTTCATTAAAAGGTATTGAGCCAGATTTGGTTGGGTCATGGGGCCATGGCTTACAAAAACGCCATAAAGATGCCGAAGTACTTGATGGCGACGCCCTTCAGCAATTGCAGTGGCGAGATGGATGCCATAACAAATTCTGGGCATCCAAATTCTGTCGCCTTATCGCCATGTCGACGCCATGGTCTACGCCGTATAAACAAATACTTACTGATTGCTAGCTCATGTATCAAAGAGAGACTCCTAAAACAGATAATTTCTTGATTCTAACTATGAATCATTAAAAGTAATGCTTCAGTGGAAATTATTGCTACTGCACTAAGTTTTTGTTACATGGTCCGCAACAAGGTACCCACTTTCGATGGAGATAATGACACTATGCCAATCAGATATGCTACGACCGTTATGAACTTAAGTTTAAACTTAACTCTTACCAAGTCCACCCATATATCTTCCACACTAGTGGAACATATCAAACAATAGCTATTTTATAGGGCATAGAACAACTACACCACATCTGCTACTTATTGATATGTTTAAGTTACGCAAAATTAAAAAATTAGCAAAAAAATAGACATCCCTTGTATAGTTCTCTAAAATCAGTACATACCTCCACACAGAAGTAATCTCCATAAGGTATGTCAGTGATCTCTTGTGTTGTCTCGACAATTAAATGACTGGCATAGATAATAAGAATAAACAAAATAAGGACAAGAAAGTACTACGACAGCCTAAAAATGATAAACATACTAAAATAAAAAACATTACCCATTTAGTAATAAGAAAGTCAATTTGAATGTTCTAATTTCAAGCTTAAATATGTTCAGAAAATTAACAAAGTTGTATGTGGAAATTATTTACAATAAAACTTGAACCCTTCATTTATACACAATCTTGTATATGGAGTTCCTCATATAGAATTAGTGACATGGTTCAAATAATTTATAAACGATAATATATAAGTATTCAAGTAGAATTTTTTGAAATTTGAAAACATAGAGCAGATAAGGTCAAACCAGAGGTAGCTGTGATAAGACTATTAAGTAATGAGTTCCAAAGAACATAGATGGAGATAAAATGAAGAAAAAAAAATCTAACAGAAATTTCATAGCCAGAAGGGATGATGTAAGTATGTCTGATCGGAATCAACCGAGTCTGCTACTAAGAATTTATACTACTATTGTACAAAGACAAAACGATTATAAAGCCCGGCAAGTACTTGAAATTAAATACTAATGTCAATTTGTTGCTAGCTAGTGTAACAATTTAACAAGAAAGGTAGACAGCTTTCCCCAAATTAACGAGAATTGCATTAAGAATTCCTCTAAAGACATCAGTATGGCAGGTGTATGTGTGTATGCAAATTGTACTAAAAGCTATTATTTTCTACCTGTTTTTGTAAACTCTAAGTTTCTGGATCTTCCGGGGGCTACCATATCTTGCACCTAGCAAACTGAAAAACATAAAAACCAGATACAGCCAAAAAGACACTTTGGATAAAACGAACCAGTTAAGAGGCAATGGTATCTAACCACACATACCTAAATATATTTTGATAGGATGTTTAAATGAGACATCACGAGCATGCCCATATTTTTCATGAGGACGCCATGGACTACACTTCAATTCTAAAAAAAATTGAAGAAGTTAAAAATATAATTCCATAGTGTAATAACCAATTTAAGGCTACTCCTACAGAAACCCAATACTCTTACTTATTTTCGATTAGCTAAAGACAGACTATAAACAGCTGTATACTTTCCGTACACATAACATTAATAGTACCTTTATCCCCACACTTTTTGTGATACGATTCAAGAAAATCCAGAGCATTGTCCGACAAAAAGAGATTGAAGAATTCATCCACCTCTAGCTGCAGCAAGAATTACATGTGTATCAAAATATTTTCCACTCCATTTTGTTAGAAATAGAATCATTTTTGCATCATAAACTTGATAAGCCCAAACCTATTACCAAAAACTTTCCTTCTGCAACCAATGTATAACACTGTGGGACTGCATTTCACATATTGCCAGTTTGGGAAAAAAAAGAATTAGTCCAGGAAATTTCAACAAAAATAACGCAAAAGTAAAAATAATATGATACTTTAATAATAATTCATTACACCAATGCATAGTAAATTTTGTTTATTAAGTGAAGAAAAACAATAAAAAAAATAACAAACCACTCCCCATTCCCAAACACAAAGACATGTCTCAATGAACCATATCAAAATTCCTTTGCAGTTGCAACAGAACTAGAAGGGTGAAGAATACTATATGATCGTGCCAAGTCCTCCTGCACTTTGAGGTTTTAGAAGAACTGGGGGGTCGTTTGGTTCATGGAGTGGTATCAGGTTGGAATCAGGAATCGGGTTAAGGTGGTATAGGGATGAAGTATCATTCCAGATATCATGTGTTTGGTTGAATGGTGGAATGAATTTATTAATTTAATATATTTTTTATTAAATAAAAAAATATATGCAGTTAATATGAAAAATAAATCACTATTATTTATTAAATATTAAACAATATCATTATAAATTTTTTATTTTAAAAATTAACATTTAATTTATAAATAAAGATAAAAGTAATAAATTTTTGATTTGATTCCTCATACCCACCTCCCCCCTAAGGTTACAAAAATCCATACCTTATGGATTTAAGGTATGGGTTTTAAAATTAAAAAATTTCAACCAAACACCAGGTATTGGTTTGGAATGGACAAAACACATATTTGATACCTAGAATTAACGAACCAAACGACCCCTGATAACTTAGAACGATATCAGAGTTTAGGTTGACAGAAATCTCGAGTTTGATTCCCTGCTACCCTAATATTTTCATAATTTATTATGGACACAAAGGAAACACCTTCGGGCTTTTAGAGAACATGTAGCTTAAAAAGAAGAACACTATATAAAGCAACCAATAACTGAATATGATCATCTTGTGTTGAAATTAATTTCTATTATGATAGTCTAGTGTGAAATCTTTACAATTGAAACTTTACTTTTCGCAGTGTACGTGTTATTCTACTCAGCATATCAATTTCCCAAGAATCTAACTTTTATGAGTTGTGGCACTCTATTTTCCATTCTCAATCCAACCGTAAGCCTTGACATAATGCTCATTTTGAAAACCCAAGCTCAAACACAATTTGATACAATTGTTTAAAAGCAGCCACAAATCCGGGCCTGCAAGGCTCAATCTGATAATCCAAATGCAACAACTATACCACCTTAGCAACGACAAGCCAACCATAATTTCATGGTTGTGATTGTTGTTGTAGAATAAAACCTTCTCATCAAAAAACAAAGTAAATTACATATTACTCTATAGCAATTATACAAATTTGTTTTCCCAAATGACACTCATATAATCAAAATATTCTATAATCAAAATATGTGCCCAGTGTTCAACTAATATTAATATACACTCATATCAATCTTAAATTGACAAGAAAAGGTAGTTGACTTTGGAATGCCAAACTAGTATTATATCTGAATGGGAGGAGCATATAAATTGTATGGTTATTAGATGATCTTGTCTCAAAACAAAAACTACATTCAGAGATTTAAAGTTTATAATTCAGAAAGAAATCTGACTAACCCTTAGGTGCATCAGAATCCTCAGGTTCCAACACCATAGACTTTGCAGGTGAAGATCTAATCTCTACAATATCTTCTGCATCCTTTTCTAAATTAATTTGCAGCCGAGAAGATGTTGATACAGTTTCAGCTTCAGTATCAGTTGGAGTATCATAATCCTCCCCCACATCATTATTCCTAGTTCACATATGAACAGTAAAACCGGACTTATTCATAATATCTAAGCTGAGCAAATTTTAGTGTACTTGCTTTATTTAATCATTTTTTTTTGCTTTCTGGGCATACCTCTCGGTGGACTCCAACTCATCCACTGCCTCGTTGGAGCTCCTTGACTGTTCACCAACAAAACTTTCATTCTCTGGGGTACTTAACACAGAACTCACATCCTGCTCAGACGAAGAAAAATGCAAGTCAGAAATCAATTAATCATGCATACTTGAGCTTATAGATGCCACACCAGTCACTCAGAAAAATATATGTATAGTGAGCAAGTATATCTTTACATTTTATTTTCCAGTGATACCCAAGATCAAATGAACTAAAAGCCTATGGCAAGCGTAAAACTCAAGAATCTTTCCTTAGTTTATAATAAACACCTAAATCCACGTAAAGAACAAATACAAGGATTTTTGGATGGATTACCGTGACAAGGAAAAGAAATAAATAAAGAGAAACTACCCTTATATCTCTATGAACATTAGACTGAAAGTCTGAAAGCCCCTCTGAAAGGAGTTCATATGAGGCAAAGGACGGCATTCTATCAAAAGTAATAGAACAAAAAAAATAACAAACACAAAACCTTTAGCATTCGACTAAAAGGCAGCACCCTTGATCGTTGTACTTATACCCTAGAGATGATCATAATGAAACTTTTAAAGAGAAAAAATGAAACAAATCAAATGAAAAATTGTCAAGGAATACAAGTCCCAAAGTAAAAAAAGCAAATGTGTCAACTTAGAATATTGAGAACAAATTTATCAGCTAAAATTTTAGAACAGCATTTCATAAGGTATACTAAATTATTAGAGTAACCAAAGAGACTATAGAGCAATATCAGATCTATCAAACGCACTTCTACAAAAAAAAAATCTAATTAGTTCACTCCTTTTATTCCAGCTCGGGTTCGGGTTCGGGTCAGGTTGATAGCCTCAGGTCAGAATTACAACCCAACCCGAACCCGACCCAAAATTTTAATGGGTCAGAATACCCAACTTGAACCCAAACCGAAATACCCATAGTTAACCCAAACCCGACCCGAAATAATTATAATTTATTAATAAATAATTAATATATTAATTATAAAATATATTAATATTTATATAATAAATATATAATTTCGGGTCATTTCGAGTAACCCGAAACTGACCCTAACCCGAATTCGTATTTTCCGGGTTGAATTCGTGTCGTGTTTTCGGGTCGGGTCTGATATTGACACCCCTACTCCTGATCATGAAATAAATATTTGTGGGGGCCCACATGATCCTTTTCATCAACATTAACACCCATAAATGATGTAAGATTACTCATGCATTTCTAATATACTATATGATATTAGATATCTTAATAACAGAAAGAATGGACCACCTGCTGATCTGTGACTGATTTAGCTCCATTACCATG
This sequence comes from Oenanthe sinensis, assembly GCA_028671895.1. Classification (NCBI taxonomy): domain Eukaryota; kingdom Viridiplantae; phylum Streptophyta; class Magnoliopsida; order Apiales; family Apiaceae; genus Oenanthe; species Oenanthe sinensis. Next base: position 2,538,893 of record CM053808.1, read on the forward strand.
TTCTAACCAGCCATCTTCAATGAGTTTAAGAGCTTCATCACGAGACAGAAAAGATGAAAAGAAGGACTGCAAGCATATACGTAATTTATAAATATTGTAATAGATGCTTGTACCAGAATAATATATTATACACTAAAAAGTTGAAGAAAAGTGCACTTTGGACATAAGCAAAAAAAAAAGATAAAGGTCAATACCTTCTTTCCTGAAGCTGTAATTTCTATGGCAGTTGGGAAAAGTCTTGCTGTCTTAGCTCTTCGTACAGATGAAATATCTTGAAAAGGGATTATTTTCTAAATATAGAGTTAAAAAGCACATGTTATATTGTAATTTGTAAGATGGAAAATAGAATAAACAATGAAGGTGAAACTAGCGACCAAGGTCTCATTTTATACACGGGAATAGATTTTTAATACTAGTAATCTTGTTGCAGTCATTAATTTATAGTAAATAAATTACATATATTAAATAAAAAAAATTCTCCCCGTAACCAACTTTTCTCTTACATGCATCTGTAGGTTTTCAGACTTTCAGACAGAGTGGCCTAGGGCGGGGACAGATGTATATTCCAATCCCCAATAGATAAGTAAATGTTAATTTTGTGGCAAAACAGGAAGAGAAGCATACACGACCATAAAGCATAACTGTGATATAATTAAAAAAGAAAACATGTCCCTTATCCCTCCTACCGATTAACAAGGCCTACAAGTAACTTAATTATAAAAAAAATATCCATTACAAGTAACTTCTATAATTTTAAAGACACATGACCAGCCTATATCTCCAGAAGACTCCAGAAGACTTTAACATATCAAGAAAATAGGCAACAAATGTATTATGATAATGTACCCTCAAGTCTTTTACACTGGTGTAGTTTGAAAGTGGTGTAAAGGTGCACATACTTGTAGGTGAAGATTCTAATAGCATCATATACTTGTTACATGAAACCTTCTTTATTTTGCAATTCATATCAACAATACTTCATTAGTTTTTGCCATCTGGACATTTTGTAATAAATTCAGATAACTTAAGCAAACCAAATTTCATGGATGTCCTTACTTTTAACCAAATTGAAACAAAATCATTAATGGATTGTGCATTTGTGCATCCCTTAATACATGAGAATCTTTAGTAATGTAATTACACTTAACAGAACACATCAATCAATATTTAAATTAATAGAATATTACAATGTCTAAATTACTTTATAAATATTCCTTATTAGGACGCCTTACCTTTAATAATGATCAAATTTTCAAATCAAATAAAAGATAGTGGAACGAGATTAATTTTATTTCAGCTTTCAATAGATACTGATTACTTTTTTATTGGAGACTGAGTTGTGACAGAATTCATGCAAAGCTAACTTGTATGTATGAATTCAGAAGATATGGGCACTCTAGTCCGGAAATATAACATCAAACATACAAATATATAGATGAGCTCCATATCAGACCTTTGTCTCAAACCCAAATAGATTGGAATAAAAGCATATATAATGGACAAACAAGTACATGTGTCCCTGCAATTAGAATAAAATAAGAATCAGAAATACAGTGTTGCTCAGTTTCATTTAGCTTCTAGTGGTTGCAACAAATCAAAGGTAATATAATATACATCATGTTACAACAGATACTGAGATAGTTGAAATTACAGAAGAGTGATAAGAAAATGTATACCGCCTGGAGAATGAAGCTCTCTTGCAAGGCGCAATTGAAATCCTGGATTAGGACCTATAGAAAAGAGAGGTGTTAAGAATAATTAGTTCAGCAAAGAATGGCATACAAATTGAACACCCCTTGCAAAATGAAACTTCCACATAGAACACGGTTTTTTTTTTGCAAAGGGATATAAAAATTTAATATAGTTTGAGATTGAAAACATATAATAGACAATTAAATCACACAGATCGGAATGCCCCCCGCCCCCCGTGGGTCAGGAAAAAAAGGCTAAATGAGACAACTGTCTAGGGTCTTGTTGTCATTGCACAGCCTTATATTGTCCAAATTTTGACTGTAATTACAAATTGAAATTAAACTAGCATAAGTGCATAACCATAGACTATGCATATACATGTACTATGTACTTGTAAAATATGAAAATAGTAATTATATTTACTTTTAAAGTTTTGATATTCTAGTTCTGTAGATGAGTTCAATTTCTTTTGAATTGTTGTAGAAAAGATGAACTACTGAGACTGATCCTTGAGTGCCACCCAAGTAGATATAGAACGGGGGTTATACATTCAAAGGGTTGGTTTGAAATGGCATTTTCACCTCCGACATATTTTATAAGGAAACTGTGTAATTGTCAGGATTAGCCTGTATAAATACTATAGGTAGCAACAATCAGTAGTAGTAAGGGTACTCTTGTCTTTTCTGAGTTAGTTATGTGTCCAGATTAATATAAATAGTCATGTATGTTTACATTTCTATTAGGCAATGAATATATGAAAATGGCTTTTGCCACCACTCTCTCTCTCTAGTTTCTACCTTACACTTCTCTCTCTAACTCTATCTTCTCCTTCAAGTCTCTCTCTCCTATGTCTTTCTCTCTCTAGATTTCTTCTTTTCTAAGCTATCTCTCTCTCAATTCTCTCTGTATCTCTCTGATCTCTCTCTATTCTCACTCTAATCTCTCTATATCTGCCTCTATTTCTATGTTTATCTCTAATTTGCTGATTTATAAATCAAAAAACACCAAAAATAGTAACAAAATCAGTTCAGGAACTGGAGGTTCCTGACAAATTGGTATCAGAGCCATTAAAATTGATCAACCACTGCTTCAACCTTGTTGTGCTGGTGGAGACGAGTTGAACGAAGCTTACAGAGAAGTAATCGCAGGTGTATTCTTCGAGCTATGTCAAAAAAACACTCAGGTGCTCTGTTTTGTACTTGTTCTTCATAGATATGTAGAAGTTGAGTGTGGATCTGTTGATTTTTGAAGTATTTCAGCTGTTCTGTTTTTGTTTATAGCAATTCTAGTTGTTTCAGTGCATTTTATATCGAAAAAACACAAAAATAGTAGTTATAGAACTGTTTTGGTGCTTGACTCAGTAATTTGGGGTTGCACTCCGTTGATTGTGCTTGAATTAGTTGATAAAACTTTGCTGCTAAGAGAACTGTTGAATTGATTGTGGTGTATCGAAGGTGTTTGATAATTTGTCTGTGAGGTGATTGATTGAATTCAGTTTTGGTTGTGAGGTATAATTGGTGTAAGTGCTGGATTATTTGTTTGAACCAGTTATTGTGAAATTGCTATAATGACTCTAGAAAGGAAGGGAAGTGGAGATAGGACCTTCAATGATCAGAGGCAAAAGGTGCAACAAGAAATTCTGTTATACAAGGAGTGTACTAATAGGAAACTGCAGGAAATTGAGGAACTGATTGTAGATGTTATGGAAAAGATGAGCCTGCTGAGGCAAATGCAACCTAAGAAACGAAGGGGAGGATGTACTAATACTCGTGGTTGGAAGGCCAATGTCAGGCATGAAAGAACTGTGCAACAACCAGGTGTTACACCAGATGCATTTTATCATCTTGAGTTGAGATTCCCGATGTTTGAACAAGTCGGAGTATCTGAAGGGCTACAGGATTGTGAGCACTAGATGGCTGTTTTTGGCGTACGAAATAAGGCCCATGAGTGGAAAGAGGAGCTTACTGACGTACAAATGAAGGAGGTGATTAGGGACCCTGCAACTTTGGAACTTTACATAGGGGAACCTATTTACGATGAAGAACCAAGGGGCCAGAAGTGTTGGACAGAGCAGGAATTCATTTTAACAGCACTAAGAGGAGAAAACCCAAGCTCACCTAATCCCTTACAATCAGAAATTTGCAGAAATGAAAGTTTAGAGGAGCTAGGAGAATTTTCTAACATACAACAGCTAAAACAAAGGAAGAGCAATGCCAATACAAAATATGGGATTATACCAAGTCAGCTGGAAGATGAAATAGATACAGGCTTGTGTCCTTACAGGCTTGAGTTTGAGGATCTCCGGTATGTGTGTCAGCAAGCTTGCCTACTGACAAAAGAGGAACCTGGTGATGGTGACATGAACATTGATGTACCTAGCAAGAAAGCAAAAGGTGTGGAATTATCAACATTTGATCCTTACATCCTTCTTGATTATGTATCACCTGGTACCATGGGAAGTTCAACTACAAATTGCAAGACTGTTCCTTGAAATTCACCTACCTGGTCTACCTTCGAATCAGGCTCGTCTAAAACAGGACCTATAAGGATGGATACTTCTCCTAACATGGATACATTTTCCTTATTGAACATGTTTACAGAAGATATCAATAAGCCCTCTGTTGGAAACGACTCAGGTGAGAAGTTTGATGTGAACGGTCAATCATCACTCTTGAATAAAACTGGCATTCACACCTAGACCTGAAATTAAGGTCTAAAGTTATTCGTAGACATGGAAAAAAGACAAATGTTTTTGTTAATCACAAGGATGAAGAGGAGCAGTTTGCTGTTGAGGAAATAAATTCAATGTTTCTTGTAAATATGAGAGAAAATGCTGAGGTTTTTCCTTATGAGATAACTACTGAAGATCTCCTAACAGCTGCGATTTCTTACTGTTTTGGTAAGATTTTCAGCAATTTGGGTGAGAATTATGTTCTGATATTTGATCCTGGAGGTTATGGTCCAAACAGCCAGCAAATAGGTTATGTTGATATGTTCACAAAACTGATCAGGAATAAGAAAGTGAAGTTGGATGAAGTTTCAATAACAGCTTGTGGTCAACTAGGACAACTGCAGGAAACAGTTAATTTGAAGTTTAAAGCAATAGAGTTGTTGTTGAAGGATACTCAATTGAGGAAGTTCTACATGATTCAAAGTTTCAGCTAGGGTTCGTGGACAAGATATTCAAGGAGTTTGTAATGAGACTGATAGAGTAGTCAGTTACATAAATCAACAAAATGTTGATTCTCTAAAAGTTGGAAGAAATGTGATACCCTACAAGTGCATGGTGCTGAGAAAGGGTAACCTTGAAAAGAACAACGCACTGAGACCTGAATATCACAAAGCCTCAAAGGAGAGGGTGGTTTTAATAACCATCTTTGATCCTGGAGGATTCACATTTTGTTTCTATGTTGTGCAACTCGTTGGTGGTTCTTCCGAACTTCTACATGTTCACTATTGGTTACCAGATGTTCTCAATGGAAAAGAGACGTATTTGGAAAGAAAAGAAAGCATAGCAATAGAGGTAGTATCAGAGGATAACTTGATCCAAGTGAAAGGAAGTTGTGAAGTGCAAGATTCATCATGAGGACATGGTTAATTTTCAAGGAGGGAGAATTGTCAGGATTAGCCTGTATAATTACTATAAGTAGCAATAATCAGTAGTAGTAAGGGTACTATTGTCTTTTCTGAGTTAGTTATGTGTCCAGATTAGTATAAATAGTCATGTATGTTTACATTTCTATTAGGCAATTAATATATGAAAATGGTTTTTACCACCACTCTCTCTCTTTCTACCTTACTCTTCTCTCTAAACTCTATCTTCTCCTGCAAGTCTCTCTCTCCCATGTCTTTCTCTCTCTGGATTTCTTCTTTTCTAAGCTATCTCTCTCTCAATTCTCTCTGATCTCTCTCTATTCTCACTGCCTCTATTTCTCTGTTTCTCTCTAATTTGCTGCTTTATAAATCAGAAAACACCAAAAATAGTAACAAAAACAGTTCAGGAAGTTCCTGAGAGTAATCTACCTTTTGGAGTCTCGATGTTGATTCAGTCTCTTCAAAGGTAGGAGTGTTTGAAAAAAGCAAATTTTGTAACTTTGTGTAGGGTGTAAGATTATTTCAATATATATTCAGAATCCAACATTACAATTTCTTTCCCCCTTTTCAGACTAAGCGGGAGTCACATACTACTTTGAGCATATTCTATGTAAGTTTTTTGAATTCTTTGTAATTTAAGGTGAAATTAAACGGAAGTAATCATTTACTTATTTATATTATGGAAAGATGATAGAATTTTGGACTTTGGCAGCGAAAACTATAGGAAATTGTTTCACAGGTTCATTTTTTCTGGGCAATTTATATTTTGCACTGGGTTGGGAATCTGCAACCTCAATTCAAAGTTTCATAGAAGATTTTGGGAATTAAAAGAACATTTATTTAATTACAATGCCAGTATAAATAATAGAATGACACAGAAATGCACACATATATTGATACACTTGTGACCTCAACAGGTTTTAGTCCTTTGCAATCACAAATTGCCCACAACCACCCGTGGGTGATGTTGTACATAATATAAACCTAGTATCTTAAGATCCGATACTAGAACAATTTTATTTAATTCAGCAATCTGAAAGTGAATTGTGAGTTACCGACTTACCGTACAATGTAGGTTTTTGTTTCTGTAGAAACTTGAAAGAAGTTTTAACTTACAATACAACAGAGTGGATATTATTAGTTATAACAATGATACCATTTACACATTTACAAAAAGCCAATTTATGTTCTTTAGTCCATAGTTGACATGTAGGGAATACCTATATAATTTTATATATCATTAAGCGTATCTCTTGGCATATCAAATGTAACATTACAAACATTATATTGTTTTTTACATATAACAATATAATTAAACTTCTATAAATATTACGTAATTAATGATTTTTAAACATATATTCTAATATATCATGTGTAACAAAACAGCACTGTTCATTGTTTATGTACATATTACACTACAATTGAGTTGATATTACAACAAAAACCCTTTATCTTATAGTTATTTACAACATTAAATATGCAGCTACATGTCCACAAAGGCAGGATTTATCTATCATGAGACAACCAACATATAAAATTCTTCATTTCCAATATTAGACGTATTCATTCCTTCTAGACAAGAAATCATAGTCTTTTGGGGGGGGGGGGGGGGGCTTGTGGATTACCCAAGTTGTATTTGGGCCAGTTTACTCTACGCTTATTCGTGATACGGACTTGGGACTTGACCCGATTTCGAAAAGGCTCGGGATTTGACTCGGCTTGTCACACCCACCCACACACACACACACCCGACTAATACTGAAGCATGAACCTACTTCATTTCAGAATTCTTTTCATGTCTTGCAATACTTAGAGTAGAAAATGGATGATCTCATCTTACATAAATATGGCAAGTAAAAACCAAATATGCACAGAATAGACATACAAAAATGTGGTGCACGGGCATGTGAGGAAACTGAGGCAGAAAGTGTATAACTATGCAGAAATAGTATTCACAGCACTTGCAAGTTATAAACGTAAATAGAACCAATACAAGTAGAGGAAATAAATAAACTTATAGATTATGAAAACACATACATCAACAGTCTGATGGCTTAAAAATAACAATGCAAGTAGCCCAAAACCTAGATGTGTAACATAAAAGAACATAGAAAGGTAGCTAATTGTTTCAAGGATACTTACTTCATCAGGTGGAAGTCGAAACAACTGCCTATACTCTTCGCTCTTCATAGACGGTGGTGACTGCATCAAGAATTTCATTGAGTTATGTAAATTTCCAGTGCAAATCTTTAATTCAAAATAACACAAACTATCCTTCGCAAATTGTTGAGGTACATTCACATAAAAAAAATTGTAGCAATACTACTCTAAATACTCTAATTTAAATTACTTCCTGATCAATTAGCAAAGTCATAACATTTTAATTTGAAGAGAGTTGTTTCAATTTTGAGTCTTTGACTAAAGCAAGTATAAACTAATAATAAAAACATCTACGATAATGCAAACTAAGAATTGAAACAAGTAGTTAAATTTAAGAATCTACAAAATTCCGCAAACCTACTATGTGGAAAGGTAATCGATAATTCAAGTTCAGTATCGTAAAATTCACAAGTTGCATTTCACTTTTTCGGAGACAATCGAAACTCAACCTCGCGAATAAAAAACACAAACTAAAACTACAGTTATACATACATATCAGTATATCACTATAAAATCAACTATAACAGAGAATTCGAATATATAAACTAAAATTGACGATATATGTATTATACATAGAGATTAATAACCTGAAATTCGCTTTTTGATGGAAAAGGAGAAGCCAGATCTGACGGAGAGTGATCCGGCGACGACGGTATCGATCGAGACGCCATTGATTGCGGCGATTCAGTGATCTCTGGACTGGCGGAGGCCACCGCCATTAATGTGTGTGTGTGTGTGTTGTTGGGTTAACAGAGTCCAATATAGTGGACCTTAGAGTCCAATATAGTGGACCTTTTTAGTGAGAGAGTAGAGAGAGAGGGTTGTTGAGGGTGTTTATACGGATCCGTTTCGTTTTCGTTTCTGGGACAGCATTGTAGTTTGAGTTTCGAAAATGGGACTGTTTTGAGTTCACCGATTTAAAAGTAGCACAGCTAATTGCTTCTGACGGCGGTCACGAAGGTCGTAGGAAGGGTGGAACGTGAATCTGTTTTTAACATTATAACCGTCAAGTTAACGGTGGACATTCTCTCATTTTCTCAAACAGCGGAAAAAAGAGGTGATTGACAAATAAGATAGCGGTCACCAATGTAGTTTTTTTTATATATTTTCATTTTAAGTTTAGAAAAATATCTTATCTAAATATCTGCAGAATTTGTAATGGATAATTAAATTTAAAAACAAAAGATAATATTTACTAATATAGAGAATAATATATTATAATATTAATATATGTAATTATGATAATAATATTAAATTTTTTATTAAAAGAGGATTATATTATAGAATATATTATTTTAATATTAATATTATAATATTATAATTATGATAATAATATTAAATTTCTTAATAAAACGACCAGTATTTTTATTAAAAGATGATTATATTATAAAATATATTATTTTAATATTAATATTATAATAATGATAATAATATTAAATTTCTTAACAAAAGAGGATTATATTATAAAATATAATATTAAAATGTTATAATAATATTAATATCGGCTTTGAGTTGATAATTATTAATAAGTCAGTAACTTTAATAATAATCTAGGTATAATCCAAGTATAATTGTTGTCTTTATTATTTTGTTGAAAGGATATCATTAACCTAGGTATAATTATACACTTTGCCGGATCATAACATGTTTGATGAAATTTCCCTTAAAAAATATAGGAGTTGAAATAATTAAATAAAAATAAATTAAATTAATATATATTTGTATATAGTATTTATTAATAAAGATAAATTATATTTCTTAATAAAATGACAATCCTTTTTATTAAAAGAGGATTACATTATAATGTTAATATAAAATTTTATAATATTAAAATATTGTAATTATAATAATAATATTAACTCTCTTAAAATTAAAGAGTATTATATTATAAAATATATTATTTTAATATAATATTATGGCAATGATTTTGACAATAATATAAAATGGCAATGATTTTGACAATAATATAAAATGACAATGATTTTGATTAAAAAAAATATTATAAAATAAATTATTATAATATTATATAATATTATGTTAATTTTATATAATATTATATCTTAATAATTATAATTAGTAGATAAATGTTATTAATCCCTTAATGTTATTGACTTTCATATAGGTTGAGGGGATTTCACAAACCTATCATGTCATTGACCCTAGTGATCCGCATGTGGACAAGACCTATTGAGTTTTTCAACTTTGCAGAACATTACTTTTACTTTGCATCTATATGACAAGGCCTATCGACTTTTACAACATTGCAAAACTTTAGTCGTTAAAAATGTATTCACTTTTCAGTTGACATGACTAATCACCCATTTTAATATCATCTTTTATCTTTTTAACGACTATATAACACAAATCCTAATTTTTGTTATATAACACACCATAACCTCTTATAAACACAAAATTTCTACTTTTTTCAATTTAAGCAAATGGAAATCCCCGACCCAGATTTATGTTGGTGCAACAAACTCATGGTGAAGAATACTTGTTGGTATGATGTTAACGCGGGAAGAAGGTTTGTTGAGTGTCCTAATATGTGGAAGGGGTGTGGCTACAAGAGGTGGATTGAGCCCCCACTTGGTGATCGTGCCGCCACTGTAATACAAGAGTTGATGAAAAGAATCAATAACCTCTAGATAGGACATGAGTGTGAGATTAGGGAGTTGAAAACCAAGTATGGAGATTGGTCCAGTTCAAGTGGGTCTGAGAATGGACTAAGCGGTTGTAAAGAAGATGCAACTAATATTGGTCGGTCAGCTGATTATGAGGATACTTCATCCGCTACTGAGACTGAGGAAACTTCCTCCGGGGATGAAGACTAGAGATAGGACTAAGACTAATATTTATGTTCTATGTTTTTTATGTTGTATTATGTGGTATTATGTTTTTTAATGTTATATTATGTTCATCGAGTCGATTATGTTGTTTAATAAATGTTACTTGTGTACTTCATTTTCCCATTTTTAGAACAAGATACTAAAGTATGCACTTCAAATTAGTAGTAACAACGAGAAAATTTTAAATTCGAATTTTTGTCAACCACTTTTTAACCCCCTAAACATGACTCGAAAAACACCAAAATTATGAAAAACTTGATTTTCTTCTATTTTTAGGGATTAATAATTGTAACTTATGGATTTAATTTTATCCATTTAACAACATAGTACTAAAGTAGGCACTTCAAATTAGTAGTAACAACGAGAACTTTTATAATTCGAAATGTTGACAACCACTTTTAAACACCCTAAATATGGCTTGAAAAATACCAAAAATATGAAAAAGTTGATTTTTTCCCATTTTTTAGGGATTAATCATTGTAACTTTTACCTAAATAATATGAAAACTGACTTAATGATTAAATGCTTGAAAAGTTACATAAGCATTGGAAATTCATGAAAGGTACAGAGAATACATGAAAGCTACAGAAGACAATCAACATAAACATTACATAAATAAAATTACAATGAAAAAGTCAGGATATTTTTTGCATCTTCAAACTCTGAAAGTTACATAATTTATAGGGTAACATTGGCTCACGTATCCTTTTATTCCCTTCATTACCTTGACTCAGATCTTCAGGATTCATTGGTTTCTTCCCCCTATCCATTTGATTTTGCTATAATTTTAAAAGTAAATTTACATGAATTCATATAAGAATATTTATAGAGAAATAAGAAACATAATTTCGGTTTGCATGTGATTAAACATGAATTACTTTGCACTGTTAGTCCTTGTTGTAGATAATTGACAAGACATGTTAATTTTTTCAACTTGGCAGAACATTACTTTTACTTTGCAGCTATATGACAAGGCCTATTGACTTTTACAACATTGCATAACATTACTTTAACTTTGCACAGTTAACATTGTAAAACATTATTTTATGTTTGCTGATAGAGCTCGTATTTGGTTGTTTGTTGAAAGGACAATATTTTTACTTAGGAGGACATTATTTGCCATCAACTTGTATTATCTATTCTTTTGCAAGTACCTTTTATAACCCCTATAAATTCATTACAACTTTCTTCTCAATCAATACACATAAAATGAATTCATCTAGAGCTGGTAAATGGTTGATTGTAGAAATGGATGACGATTATCAGAGTCTTAGAGAAAGTGATCCAGTGGAATACTTTGCAGGCGTTCGTCAGGAATGGGCACATCACCGTTTGGAATCAGACCGTTTAGTTCGGGATCTAGTTGTTGTTGGTGTTAGGGTGCCTACTCATGAATCAATAGGCATGTATCCAGACCACTTGATTGGTCTTAGTTGGGTTGCATTTAAACAAAGGTTGGTCTTAGCTGTATCACAAATAAGAGAGGAAAAAAACCTAATGTTGTTGCGTAGAAGTCGTTACTATATGTTGCAGTTAGCTCGAGATTCAGTTCGTGCAAGTGGGAGAGAGCTCGCAGTAGAGCAGGAACATTGTCTCATACAAAATCCAAATTATACATCTGATGATTATGTGTCTAAGACAGAAACAGAGATAGAATACGATTCAGAAGATGACGAATAAGTTCTATTTTGTTGTATAACTTATTTTATAACATCTTAATTTGTGTTATATTTTCTTGTTTAATGTTGTTGAATGTTTTTCAATGGATGTTTGTTTAAATAAAATGACGTGTTTGAATTATTAGGTTTTTAACTTGACTACTTTATTCAACTTCGCTGAACTTTTATTTAAGTTTTGAGAACTTTAATTTTACTTTCAGTTTCAACAAATTAAATATAACTTTGCAGAACTTTAAATATACTTTAACTTTTAACTGTATTGAATTTAACTAGGGAGAACTTTATTTCACTTTCAACAGCTTTAAAATAACTTTAACTTTTAAAAACTTTAAAATAACTTTAACTTTTAACACCTTTAATTTGACTTTACTATTACTTTAACTGTAGCAGCTTTAATTTAACTTTTAATTTTCAGAAGTTTGCAGAATCATTTACTTTTACTTTGGCTATAAATAAATCACCAACCACAATTAAATTTTATCAAAGAGTTATATCATGGAAGGTGGTGTTAGTGTTAGTGTCCTAGAGACAATACTTTATGATAAACAATTAAAGATTATGTTTACTTGATTATTTAATTAATATTTATTATGTCTTTATTTACTGCATTATAAATTGAAAACATAATAAATGTCCTTGGAATATTAATGCAGATTATATATCTTTAAGTATGTGACTTAAAAATGAGATTATATGAACAGTATTATATTCCTAAAAGTCCATAGTCGAGTATTATTATTTAAGGACAATAATAATGCAATAAGACTAGCATGTTTGTTGACTGATGACCACATCTCATTGGTCATAGGTATGGTGATACTAAAGTCAAGAACATAAGTGCATGTCTCAATACATGGAACTGGACAGACCCGCTGTGAGAATCTACATGTTAATAAGTGTCATAAGACATTCTCACTGTGATAATGATGTAATGATCCTCTGACTTGAAATCATTATATTTATATATGAGAATTAATATACTTTGATTACACTAAAAGTTATCTTTAACCGTGTAATGATAAAGGTGGACATTGGGTATACTATGAATCGTATGAGAAATATGAATGATAGATATAGAATTTAACCCTCCTATTTTAGGAGTGATATTATTGGCCTCTTGATTGAGTGAGACTATAAAATGCATGGTCATGCTCAAATATAGATTTGATTAATAGTCTACTCATTGATCAAGGAAACCCGGATTAAACGTTGAAGAGGATGACACAATACATGCCTCGAGTTTGATCTATAATATAAGGTTAAAGGGATTATATTACATTGTACATTATTCACGAAAGGTTTAATTGAATCACCAATTATTATTATTACTTGGGTAGCAATGATGTATTACTAGATGCCGCTCATTGTTTATAATTTTATTATTAGAAAATAAAATTATTGCCAACGTAATAATAACCTAAAGGGTCACACATAAAGAACGTTTAAACGGAGTGTTATTTAAATTATGAATTTAAATACTGTTATTATTATTAATTCGAATTTATTTATTTAATTAATTAAGTGAGACTTGATTAATTATATACATATTAGAATTCGAATTCGAATTTAATAATAATATAAATCCGAAATCTGAATGGGTTTTAAGAAGTCCAATCAGAATAGGGTTTTGGACCAAGTCTCTCTCTCCCTTATATATACATAAAGATGTATAGTTTAGGGTTAACATTTTTATAATTTCGTTTTTGATAAAACCCTAGCAGCTCTACGTTATTTGAGAGGCTAGAGAAAGAGAGAGAGACAAAGAGGCAGAAACAGGCTAGTACCTAACTCCGGTGATCGTTAGACGATATGACGTTCGTGTGGATACCGATAGAGAGCAGATTTCTGTGAAGGGCTGCTGTGATTCATCGCTTCTGGACCTCTATAATCATCATAAGGAAAGCTTTAATAAGGTACACATCCGATTCTCCATAATCATCCGCTTATTATGCACGGATCCTGCGTTTGGGATTAGTTTTTTGTATTTATTTTTCGCGTTTTTCCGCTGCGTGTGTGCCCGAATCCCAAGAGGTGGAGCTTTAGAACGTTGCTTTTGTAATAAACTGCTTATTGAAGAGTATGTAAAGTATGGCCCAGATTCTGGTAGAAGATATTTCGGGTGCCCTGACGGATGGAATGGATGTGGTTATAAACACTGGATCGAGGATCGACTTGAAGAGCATGCGATAATTTTCATAAATGATCTTCAAGATCGTATGAAGTGCATGCAGTTTGACTACGAAATTCGATTGGAAAAACTCAATGAAAGGGGAGATAGGAGTGAAGGGAAGTAACTCACTGCACTTTCATGTGTACTAGGAATGCTAAATGTAATCTCTATATAATGGTTGATGATAACTCAACAATAGAACATGACATGTAATAATATGCAGGTGCACAGAAATCTTGGATCACAGAGTTCAGTTAAGACAAAGTATCAAAGGATCATCTACAGACTTGAAGCTCACTGGAAGAAGTTCATTAACATGTTCATGCCTCAGTGGAGAATAAAAGATATTGACATCTATTCAAGGATGTGGAAGCTACAAAAGATTGTCTTAGTCTATGAAGATTTTAGTGCATTACAATCGAAGCTACAAGTAAGGTTTGCAAAGAAGAATGTGGAATCATGTTCGGAATCAAGAGCCCCTATCAAGACTAGTCACTTATGAACCAGACCGTTGCATAAAGTGTCAGGACATTGGAGGCAAGCTCTCGTCGGTTAATATGGTTTTAATCATTCTAAAGTTGTTGGTTTTCCTGAGTCGAGTGGAGGATCAACAAAGGTGGTAAATCAGTGTTGGAGAAATGTCAGCCTAATGGATAAGGGACAGACGACACAACCTGATTGGATCTTACTAAAGCTTCACAGATTAGAAGGCCAAATACTCGGACGTGGTGGAGTCACGTATACGGGGCCAAGTATTTTGATAAGGAAGTCTACACAAATTGAAGAGTGGAATGGAAATATTTAATTTAATTAAATAAAGTATTTATTTAATTATTTATATATTTTATAAATAAAGACATTCTTTATTTATAATATATTTATTTATTTAAATATTACTTTTACATTAAATATTTCCAAAGGCATGCTTTGCACTTGACTTTAAAGATAAGATTTGAGTGGACAAGAGTAAAAGGTGGAAAAGCAAAAAGCAACACCTTTTTCAATATAAAAAGAAGAAACTCAAGTCTCCATCTTAGTGGTGGTTGTGTGCATCCGGATGAGAAGGAGAAAAGGGGAGAGAGAGAAAAATTATTCTCTCCCCCATGGCCGAACTAGATCTTGAATATATTTGTAGCCATGATTTTCTTTATTATACCACTCCTCTATCTTTCTATTGAAAACACTTGCTAAATCTTGTATAGAAGATATGGCTGATTTTTGTCTCCTAGATCTACAAAATGTAATAGTTTTAGAGGAGATAAAAATCACTTCTTTGTTGTGTTCTTGAGCTTATGTTCTTGAACTTGTTTGTAGCATCTACCCCACTTCAATGAATATAAAGTTATATTCTTGGATCTTGTTGTGTTGTGTGTTTTGAATGATTTACCGTTCATTATCTTGGTTATTTTAATGGTATTCTTGAGGTTGAGGAAGATGATGAACAGTACCCGGGTTTGAACCAAAATAATTTTTATGTTGTCCCAAAAATAATTAATAGTCATATTTTTAATCCGGGAATCGTATTCACCCCCCCTCTACGATCTCCGGGACCCAACACTCAAGATCAAGCTTATAAAAGCAAATAGAAAAATCGATGCACTGATGATAACTCAAACTTCAAACCCCAATGAAGCAAATGGGCCTAGTACCTAGGCTTTGTTTTATGAGAGTTTTTATTTCTCTGTATTGTTAAATTGATGTTTGTTTTAATGAAATGACGTGTTTGAATTATTTGCTTTTTGTCATGGAAGTTAAAGAATAAACTCAACATAAACATTACATAATCATAATTAAAATCATAATAATTAGAGTTACATAAAAATAAGAAAACAACTTCTTAAAAAGCACTCAGGTCAACGGCTTTTGTTAAATCTTCATCAGAACTTTCCTCTGCATCTTCATTAAATTTATAAGGTTCAGCAAGTTCTTCCATCTTCTCACATTCATCTTTCATCTGTTGGTCAAAATCCATTTCTTTTGATTGCGCAATTTTAATTTTATTGAGTGCTTGTTGCTCCTCATTTTTCATCAACGAGTATGAGATCTTCCCTGCCTTGTAACGTATATGTATCTCCTTCATTTTCTTGCAATATACGTCTAGGGCTTGTGAGTATACAGAATTTCACTTCAATTTCTTCTTCATGGGTAATTTGCCACCACATTTTTTGAAATTAAGTTGATATACTGGGGAAGGGTCAAGATCCGCGACACTTTTTCCCTTATCCATTTGTTGCAACCTAACATGTAAACACATTAATTGTTAATATAATTTTGTAGATATTTGATATGACCAAACAACTTTAACTATAGCTGTGCAGAGTTTCCTTTTTTCCAGCCTTGTAGCTATATGTCAAGATCCGCAACACTTTTTCCCTTTTCCATTTTATTAAGAAATATAATTTATCTATATTAATAAATACTATATACAAATATATATTAATTTAATTTATTTTTATTTAATTAGTTCAACTCCTATATTTTCTAAGGGAAATTTGATCAAACATATTATGATCCGGCAAAGTGTATAATTATACCTAGGTTAATGATATCATTTCAACAGAATAATAAAGACAACAATTATACCTGGATTATAGCTATATTAATATTAAAGTTACTGACTTATTAATAATTATCAACTCAAATCCGGTATCAATATTATTATAACATTTTAATATTATATTTTATAATATAATCCTCTTTTGTTAAGAAATTTAATATTATTATCATTATTATAATATTAATATTAAAATAATATATTTTATAATATAATCCTCTTTTAATAAAAATACTGGTCATTTTATTAAAAAATTTAATATTATTATCATAATTATAATATTATAATATTAATATTAAAATAATATATTCTATAATATAATCCTCTTTTAATAAAAAATTTAATATTATTATCATAATTACATATATTACATATATTAATATTATAATATATTATTCTCTATATTAGCAAATATTATCTTTTGTTTTCAAATTTAATTATCCATTACAAATTCTGTAAATATTCAGATAAGATATTTTTCTAAACTTAAAATAAAAATATAAAAAAAACTACATTGGTGACCGCCATCTTATTTGGCAATCACCTCTTTTTTTCCCTTTGGTGACCGCCACACCAAATGGAGGTCACCATTTGAGAAAATGAGAGCATGCCGCCCCTTAACTTGGCGGTTATAATGTTAAAAATAGATAGGTGACCACCACATTAAATGGCGGTCTTTAATTCATTTTCCACCCTTCCTACAACCTTCATGACCGCCATCAAAGGCAATTAGCTGTGCTACTTTTGAAATACTGAACTCAGCTGTCCCATTTTCGAAACTCAACTCCACTACTGTCCCAGAAATGAAATGGATCCGTGTTTATACGGTGTGGGCCCGCTTGATAACGGACGAAAGAGTAGATGGGGTGGGGTCCAATTATACATTAGTTGGAGACTTGCATTTATACAACTAACTGGTCTGATCCAATATGGTTTGGGTTGGGCTTTGTTATTGTTAATGTTGTTCGGTTGAATTAAGATGGTGAAATTAATTTGATTTATGAAATGGTTAATTAAGTTCATAGAATAAGAGTGTGAAACGAATATTATCGCACAGTATATGTGAAGATAAAATATATAAGTTTTATTTGAAATTTATTCAATATTATATATAGACTTTTAATTACATTAAAAATTCAAAACTAATGACATTCCCTTGTTTTTTAAGTTATTTGATATTACTTCTTCCCTTTATCATTGACATTCACTTCCCCCCTTAATCAATCATTTACTACGATCACTAAATTTAACATATTATTATCATTATCGTTAAAATTGTGGTAACATAGGTTCAAATTGAACGAATTATAAAATGAGTTCCGATATTTTATTTCTCTCTCCTTAATTTTTTCGAATCATATTATCATTACATCTTTTTTATTTATAGCGACACTTCCATCTTTCATTGAAATTTTCATCTCAATAAAGAACTCCATCATTTCTACCACTTCAGGTATACAAAAACCACTAGAATCGTTGATTTTTGTCATAGATTTGTGTATAAAAATCGGTTACTTCTACAAAAGTAAGTGATTTTTACTAACAAATTCAGTGACTTATATAATTAAAATTGGTGATGGTTCTATCGAAATCATCAAATTCAACTATACAAATCAATTTTTTTTAAATATGTAGATAAAAATGTTTATTTATTGTGGTATTGGAGTTTGATGAGGTTAAAATTGTGATATAATGATTATGGTGAATGGTGACAAAAGTAGTAGTAGTATGATGGTACGATATTAATGAAGTTTGTGGTCATTGGACTGAAATCGGAAATGGTGGTGATATATGAAGTGATGATGATGATAATTATGATAATATTTTTGTTAGGTTTCGAGGAACAAACTCAATGGAAAAATGTGAAACATGCAAAGAAAATCGAAACTTATCGCATGATCCATGTGAAAAATGATATTTAATTTTGAGATATAAGTATTTAGAAATAATTATAAAAACCGATTTTCAACTGAAACCGAACTGAATTGCATAAAATTAAAAAATAAAAGTTGAGCTCAAAAAATTGTACCAACTTAAAATCACAACACCGCTCAAACCACACCAATTACACGATTTAGGTTTGGTTCATAATTTTTTCAAAACCACAAAATTGAAGCTGCACCAAATATTAATTATATAATTAATAAATATTATTTTTAATTTTATATTACTATCAATCTTATGTATGTATCTGAATTTTTTGAGCAACAGAAAATAAAAATTAACGAGGTCAAATACTACGCAATACTATAAATTTGAATGAATGTTTAACGAGTATATATAAAATGTTCATCTTTTTTAGTAGAGGAAAATTTATGCATTGTTAATGTATTCTTAGTTATAAAGATATTTTTTTTGAACATCTATATTATAACCTTGTTTATTATTTTTTGGTACTTGATTTGTTGTAACCATGTACATTGTTTTCTAGTACTAGATTTTTAATGCATATCTAATGAGTATTATATATGATAGAAGAATAGAAAAAGAGATTTAGTTACGGATGTGAACTCTCCCAATTATAAACATAGTTTTACTATAAATGTATATTAAAAACATAAATAATGATATTTTCTTTGATGACATGTATTGAAGTGGTGGAGATTAACCTTACAATATTTGTACAACTCAACAATTCTCAAAGAAGTTAAAGATTCCAGGTCTTCATTTGCCGCCTTTGCAGTAGCTAAACCGAACCATTTAGAATCGAAACAGTACTTATTATAAACTGAACCACATCTATTGTGTTTGGCCCGATTGTGATTTTCAATTATAAAATCGTACATATGTGGTTCCGATTGCAGTTTTAGGTGCAAATCGTAATCGCAATTCTAATCCCTAACTGTATTACCTTAATGTGAAACTCTAAACTATTAACATGGAAAAATGAATGCAAATTCTTGATAACCACGTATCTCGCTTGCACTTTCCATCGGTATCCAAACAAACGTCAGAGACAATATACTTAGAGTTGGTGTTAACTTTGATGTATGACTCCAAGTAATAATAATAAATTTATGCTTGAATAAAACCTTTTGTGAACAATGTTTAATGTAATTTATGTGTTTGTTTGATTATATATGAAAAATTATTTTTTATATAAGGTTATACTTACTTTCTATCAAAAATACCTGGCAAGTGTAATAAATATGTCTGTTCATAAAATTAAATTTTATAATTTCTAAATACATGTTTCTGCTATATTATTATTCTTTTTTATTTAAATATTTACTTCTTATATAATATACTTTAAATGATTATTGTACTCTTACTAATAATTATTTTTAAAATTATTAAATATATTTTTTTCACTATTAGCTAATTACATATAATTTAATATTTATTTCAAATTATATTTTCTTATATAATTGAAAAGATAAATTAGTTATAAAGGGTTTTTATTTGCATATAAAATCATAACAAGTATAATTAAAAAAATATTAAATAATTTACAAAATAAATATACTTATAATCTAGTGAGAAAATATGTTAATATATTAAAAACTATGGCCCGATATATATTTTTTAATATGTTGATCCTTTTACTGACCTTAGAGCATCTTCAACCGCTTAAATCCCTTAGCAAAAAATTACAGTGGGCAGGTAATAGTAGCAAATATAGTCAATAACTTTAAATTGACTGTATCCAACCCACCATTCATGTTAGGTAAATTTATAGCCAACAACATTTATTTGGCTAAAGTTGTTGAAAATCTACAGATCTGTAGGAACTTCCACATCAGTTCCCGCTATTTATTTCCCTCTCTCGCTCTTATCATCCCGCCACTTTGCTTGTAGATATGAATTTTCAATCTCTTTATTTTGCTATTTTTGTTTCAAATTACCGATTTTTTTGCGATTATTGTACAAAATGAGGTTATTGATTTATTGGAAACTTTCAAAATGAAATTAAAAAGTATTTTTATTTGTATCAAATTGACTAATGAAGGCAGTACAAGGTGTTCGAATAATTGTCTGAAAGAAGTGTTCATCATATTACAGGTATAATTAAACATGACACACAATTTTGTTTCTTTACTCAATGATGATGCATACAATAAAGTTGATGAAATTTGTTACTCTCCACTGTTCCCGTTCATCCAAGAGAATAATCAAGTGCCAAGTAAGTCAAAAAGGGGACGATCAAAAAACTTTTTGATTGATGAGGATATGTTACTGTTAGGAATCTACATGTAATTTTATGATAACATTAATCTTAGAATCATAGAAATTTTATTTGATGTAACTGATCAATTGATATGAAAGTTATAAATATCAATTGATCAGGAAACCATTTATCAGTTGAAGTGTTTATCTGAATCAACTGATAATTTGGATAGTAGCATAGGTGTACTAAGTCTGTTTCAATCGATAAGGTGTAAATCAATTGATATTTTATTCATCAATTGATGTTAGAGTCGATTGATATAGATCATCAATTGATGTGTAAATTAAACTGTCAAATTGTAATTATGTGAAGACAGGAAATTGCACAAGTGAAAGATGATCAATTGATATTGAAGCATCGATGGATGAGAGATCAATCGAAGAAACCAAGTCAAGAGTTGAAGACCATCAACTGATGTGAAGACCCATCGATTGATATATCGATTGATATCATTTATCAATCGATAAGGCAACTTACTTATCAATCGATGGATATCAAGATCAATCGAAGAATATTATCAGTTGATGAATTAAGGAAGAGTCAATTGATATGCTTAACAGCAAATTATCAATTGACTATGACAAAAAGGCAATCTGTCAGAAATCCAAAAAGGCAAAAGAACACCTATGGAAGACAGTCTATGATGACTGTGAAGACTCAATCAGAAGCTGTCTTTCAAACCTTTATTCTAAAATAGAAAAAGGTAAAAGGAAGGTAGGTAAAAACAATCCTAGAATAGGAATTGTAAAAGCACACTTGTGGTATATAAACAAGTGTAGCAGCATTATTAGAAAATAGACAAGTTAGACAATATTTCTTAATCAACTGTTCCAGTTTGATAGCATATTTGTAAGAACGGTTGATTTGTTTTCTAATCTTGTAAAAGTGCAGCTAGGTTTCTTTTAACCTAGGATCATTGAGTAAAAATATACACTGATGGAAAAATCAATCCATCAGTAATTTTAAATATGTTTTGTTCAGTTTATTTTTTTCAGTCGAAATCTATTTGAACATATTCTCTCTAATTCTCAAACATTAAGAACAAATATTAGAACAAGCAAAAAGTTTCAATATTTGTATTCAACCCCCCATTCTACTAATATTGACATTGTTCTAGGGAATAACAATTGGTATCAGAGCAGGCTTTCAACATACAGAAAGTTTAAAGATCAAGAACAGTCAATATGGGCTAGAAAGATTCAGGTGTGAAGATTCCAGTTTTAGAGAAAGATGAATATTTTCCATGGAAGGTTAAAATGCATCTGCATCTTCTATCTCTTGACCCTTCCTATGTTCACTGCATAGAGAAAGGTCCTCATATTCCCATGAAGCTAGTTATAGGTGTAAACCCTGATGGAACTCCTACAGTTGATAGACATGTTCCAAAACTCATCTCTGAGTTCACAGAAGAGGATGAAAAAGAAGTACTTCAAGACAAAAAGACCATGAACATTCTGTTTAATGGTCTAGATAAAGATATGTTTGACAATGTGATAAATTGTACTTCATCAAAAGAAGTCTGGGACACTCTTCAAACTCTGTGTGAAAGAACTGAACAAGTAAGGAAAAATAAGATGCAACTCTTGATTCAAAAATATGAATCATTTCATTTCAAGAGTGGAGAATCTATCAATGACACTTATAGCAGATTTCAGAAGTTGTTAAATGGACTGAAGCTATATGGTAGGGTTTATGCAACTGAGGATACAAATTTAAAATTTCGTAGATCTCTTCCAAAAGAATGGAAACCAATGACTGTTTCCATTAGACAATCTCAGGACTTCAAGGATTATACTCTAGAGAAACTTTATGGTATTCTCAAGACATATGAACTGGAGATTCAACAAGATGAGGAGATTGAGAAGAATCAAAGAAAGGAGAAAATTGTGACTTTGATGGTCAAAGGGAATGAAAATAAGAAAGAAAAGAAAGAAACTCGTTGTGTAGAAGAGTCTGTCATGATGGCTGGTGATGCTATTAAAGAATCATTCAAGAGAAAAGGAAAGAGCAAATGTGAAGAAAATGAAACACGCTCTCAGGATGATTTGGATGAGATTGATGAGCACCTTGCATTTTTGTCAAGGAAGTTTTCAAAGCTAAAATTCAAGAAGAATCCAAATGCTCAAAGGCCTGGATCCCAGTTTAGAAGCAATAATCAAAATAAAAATTTGGTTGATAGATCTAAATTTAGTTGTTTTAACTGTGGATTGGCTGGTCATTTCTCAAATGAGTGCAGGAAGCCAAAACAAGAAAAGGCAAAGTCATATGAGGGTATTGATTATAAAAGGAAATAATTTGACCTTTTGAAACAGAAAGAAAAGGCTTTTGTTACTGAGGAGAAGGACTGGGCTGCTGAGGATAGTGATTCTGAAGAATATATTAATCTAGCTCTAATGGCCAACCATGAAGATGAAGAAGCTAGTTTAGCATCTAATCAGGTACTAGCTACCAACTTTTCTGAACTTACTGCTGATGAATGCAATAGTACTATTAATGAAATGACCAATGAATTGTACAATTTGCATGTCATTCTAAAATCTTTAAACAAAGAAAACCTCAAGTTAAAGAACACCATTGACGTCTTAACTGAGAGGAATATTTTTCTTGAAAATGAACTTGTTTGTTTAGATAGATTTAAGCAGGAAAGTAAAGATGCTAGAGATGAACTAGTAAACAGTTTGAGAAGAGAAGAATTGTTGAAAGAACAATTAGCTGAAGAAATAGAAACCATTAACATATGGAATAGGTCTGCTAAAACTGCCAAACAAATCATTGATGTTCAGGGTTTAGATACTCTAGGAGAATCCCCCAGTTCAACTGGCAAGCCATTGGATGATGCTTCAAGGGATAAAGATCAATCGACTACTAATCCTTCATTGATCGATAAGGATTATCAATCGATTGATGCTGAATCAATCGATAAGCATCCATCGACAAGTAAATCATCGATGGCTAATAAAAAGAACAAATTTAGCACTCCTATCAAGTTTGTTAAGGAAACCAAAAATCAAGTTGAGGCTGAGGCTGAGAAAATCAATATAGGTAGCTTATCCAAGAAATAATTAAAAGAAAAATTAGAAAAGATAGCACCTGTGGAAATTACTCAACCTAAGTCTGAGAAAAAGAAAAAGAATAGGAATGGTAAAGTAGGCATAAATAAGCACAACAACTACACTCCTGATATGTATGCACCTAGAAAGGTATGTGCTAAGTGTGGTAGTGTAAATAATTTGTCTATGCAATGCAAGAATGAAAAGAAGAATATGTCTTCAAATGATTTAAATGCACATGCCATGACTTCAAATGCCATGTTTACCAATCCTATGCTCATGAATGCCATGTCTTCTAATTTGGTTGCAACTAATGTTCATATGCCTTATGCTCAAGTTCCATACATGTATAATCCCTTCTTTGCATATGCAAATATGAACATGCCTAGTATGCCATGGAACATGCCTAATATAGATAATGAAGTGCATGAAAATTTTGCCATGAGTTCCAATGTGTCTAAGCCTCAAAAGTCAACTCCCAAAGTTAAAGTGGAATTAAACTCACCAAAACAAAAGGAGCCAAAGTTAACAACCAAGGCTAAGGCTGCAACTAATAAAAGAGGACCCAAGGCAGCTTGGGTACCAAAAGCAACTTGATTGTTTTTATTGTGTGCAGGGAAACAGGAAGAAGAGTCTCTGGTATCTAAATAGTGGTTTTTCTAGGCACATGACTGGAGATTGGTCCATGCTCACAAAGTTTGTGGAAAAGGATGGCCCAGGAGTTACTTTTGGAGACAACAGCAAATGTTATACTCTGGGATTTGGCTCAATTGCAAGTGAAAATGTTGTCATTGAACCTGTAGCACTAGTTGATGGACTAAAGCACAATCTGCTAAGTATTAGTCAACTGTGTGATAATGGAAATAGTGTATGGTTTTCAACTGGATCATGCATTATAGCCAACAAAGACACTGGTGATGTTCTCTTGACTGGAGAAAGAAAAGGAAATGTCTATGTGGCTGATTTTCACTCTGTAAAGGCAAATTCTATGACATGTCTACTTAGCAAAGCCAATACAGATGAAAGTTAGATTTGGCACAAGAAGCTAGCCCATTTGAATTTCAAGGCCATGAATCTATTGGTCAGAAAGAATATGGTTAGAGGCATTCCACAGATGGAATTCACCAAGGATGGACTATGTGATGCATGTCAAAAGGGAAAACAAAGAAAAGCATCATTCAAGTCTAAGTCTGAATCATCAATTGATAAGCCTCTAGAATTATTGCACATGGACTTATTTGGTCCAGTCAACATCATGTCAATTGCCAAAAAGAAATATGCACTAGTCATTGTGGATGATTTCACAAGATACTCATGGGTATACTTCTTGCATTCTAAGGATGAGGCAAGTAAATTAATTATCAATCATGTGAAGAATGTTGAAAATAGAATTGAATGGAAGGTCAAGAAATTTAGAAGTGATAATGGTACTGAATTCAAGAATACAACAATGAAAGAATTCTGTGAAGAAAAAGGTATCACTCATCATTTCTCTGCACCAAGAACTCCACAGCAAAATGGAGTAGTTGAAAGGAAAAATTGGACCTTGATTGAAGCTGCTAGAACTATGTTAGAAGAAGCAAAACTTCCTACATACTTCTGGGCAGAAGTAATTAATACTGCTTGCTACATTCAGAATATCTCCATGGTCAATCAAATTCAAGGTAAAACTCCATATCAGTTGATGAAGGAGGACAAGAAGTCAACAGTAAATTTTCTTCATGTCTTTCGATGCAAATGCTTTGTACTGAGAAATCAAGGTGAAAATCTAGGAAAATTTGAAGCCATGGCTGATGAAGCTATATTTGTTGGATATGGAATAACAACCAAAGCATACATAGTCTATAATCTTAGATTACACATTGTTATGGAATCTATGCATGTAGTCTTTGATGACAAGAAAATTCAAGGGTTGGTTGATGAAGGATTCCATGATCTGTTGCATTTTGAAAATGAATCATCAAGCAATATTGAAGATAGTGATGATGATGTGGAAGTCTCAAGAATTCAAGTTCCCAGAATCCTCCCATCAATTGATGTCAATGCATGAACAGATAACTTATCAGTTGACAATCATCAATCGACTGATAATACATCAATTGATAATCATTCGATGGATAACAACTCTACTCAATAATCTTCAAGTAGAGTGTCCATCTCAGGGGGAGGGTTCTCAAATAGTCAATCACATCACAATGATCATAACACTTCCAATGATCATGAAGAATCATCTTCAAGAACAAATTTACCATCTTAAAGGAAATGGACAAAAAGCCATCCCTTTGAATTAATTATTGGAGATGCAAATGATGGTGTCAAAACTAGAAGAGCAACTCAAAATGAATGCTTGTATAGTGGCTTCATGTCTCAAGAAGAACCAAAAAGGATTGAAGAAGCCTTGGATGATCCTGATTGGACAATAGCTATGCAAGAAGAGTTGAATCAGTTTGAAAGAAACAAGGTATGGAAGCTGGTGCCCAAGCCAAAGAACAAGTCTATCATTGGAACAAAATGGGTGTTCAGAAACAAAATGGATGAATCTGGTACAGTCACAAGGAACAAAGCAAGACTAGTGGCAAAAGGCTATTCACAAGAAGAAGGCATAGATTTTGATGAAACTTTTGCACTAGTTACAGGATTGGAAGCAATCAGAATCTTTCTAGCATATGCTGCTCATAATAACTTCAAGGTATATCAGATGGATGTGAAAAGTGCTTATCTCAATGAAGAACTAGAAGAAGAAGTATATGTAGAACAACCTCTTGGTTTTATTGATCATGTTCATCCTGGATTTGTATATTATCTTCTCAAGGCACTTTATGGATTGAAACAAGCACCTAGAGCCTAGTATGACACTTTGTCTAAATTCTTGATTGAGAATCACTTCACAAGAGGTATTGTTGATAAAACTCTCTTTCATAGAAACATAAATGGCTCTATGATTCTTGTTCAAATCTATATAGATGACATTATTTTTGGCTCAACTAATGAAAAACTTTGTCAAAAGTTTGCTAAGTTGATGCAGAGTAAATATGAAATGATCTTAATGGGAGAACTTACCTATTTTCTAGGTTTGCAAGTCAAACAAGTCAAAAATGGCATTTTCATAAATCAAACCAAATATATTTCTGATTTATTAAAGAGATTTGATTTAAGTGAATGTTCTTTTGCAAAAACTCTCATGGTCACTGCAACTAAACTTGAATTAAACACTAAGGAAGCTAAAGTGGACATTTCAAGTTATAGAGGCATGGTTGGCTCATTACTTTATTTAACTGCAAGTAGGCTAGACATAATGTTTGCTACATGTCTTTGTGCTAGGTTTCAAGCTGATCCTAGAGAATCTCATTTGATTGCAATAAAAAGAATAATCAGATATCTCAAAGGAACTCCAAATCTTGGAATTTGGTATCCTAGAGATTCTGGATTTGAGCTAATTGGTTATTCGGATGCAGACTATGCAGGTTGCAGAATTAACAGAAAAAGTACAACAGGCTCCTGTCAATTTCTAGGAAATAAGCTTGTTTCATGGTTTAGCAAGAAGCAGAATTCAGTGTCTACATCTACTGCAGAGGCTAAATACATTGCAGCTGGAAGTTGCTGTGCACACATATTATGGATGAGGAATCAACTACTTGACTATGGGTTCAACTTGAACAAGATTCCTATTTTCTGTGATAATACAAGTGCCATTGCAATAACAGAAAATCCTGTGCAACATTCCAGAACCAAGCACATTGACATAAGGTATCACTTCATTAGGGAACATGTAATGAATGGTACTGTTGAATTACATTTTGTCCCTAGTGAAAAAAACTTGCAGACATTTTTACCAAACCATTAGATGAATCTACCTTTAATAGATTGGTCTGTGATTTAGGTATGTTTAATTTTAATTAACATTTAAAATGTCTGATAAGTTAGTTAGTTGTTTTAGTTCTAGTAGTTAGCCGTTGATAATGCTAATCTGTTGATTTTTCATTAATCAATTGATAAGCATTTTACATATCAATGGATATTACTGAAGCAATCGACAGATAAATATATCAATTGATGATATATTTACTTATCGATTGATGTTTGTAGCTATCGACAGATAAATATATCAATTGATGATATATTTAATTATCGATGGATAAGAGTACCTGTCGATGAACAAGATTTATCAATCGATGATCTGGAATTTAGAGGGATCCATGTCATCAATCGACCTATACAAAAATCTAGCCGTTGATTACTTGTTTTATCAATTGATTAATACGTACATTCATGTATGTATAACAATCGATTGCCAAAATTAGTAACTTTTACTCTTATTTTTTTTAACGGTCGACTAAGTTCTATTTTGAGTAAGAAATTGATTGAGAAATCAATAAATATAAATAGTGAGATTAAAACATTGT
This sequence comes from Oenanthe sinensis, assembly GCA_028671895.1. Lineage (NCBI taxonomy): Eukaryota > Viridiplantae > Streptophyta > Magnoliopsida > Apiales > Apiaceae > Oenanthe > Oenanthe sinensis. The sequence continues at coordinate 2,567,209 of CM053808.1, forward strand.
TCATTCTTACTTACATTTTTACTAACAATTTCTCTACCTCTTTCTCTCTCTCTCTCAATCTACGAACTTAATCACAACCCTCCTTCTCTCAGTACTCAAATTTCTTAATATCTTCAAAGCTTTTGTACTACTAATCTTCTACTCAAGGAAATGGCATCTTCATCCAAGAAAATCTCTCAAGCCGGATTCATCTATGAATTAAATAATTTTGTGGCTTGCACTGTGGTTGAAGAAGCTCCAAGGGAATTTCATCCTTTGATGTAATTCCTGGGAAGTGGCAAGATACAGAAGGCATTGAAGGAAGCACCAACAATAATCTGCAATTTGGTGGAAGAGTTTTGGACCTCTACAGAAGTTGCTGATGACTTCTCGAGCATCAAATTCTACTTCAAAGGACAAGAGTACATTCTTACTACTTTAATTTTAAATGAATATTTAGATTTACCTATTAATAATACTGATAATGTGTCTCGTGAATCAGATATTAGAAACATGCTTAGGGCTGTTTATTATGCAAATTCTGACATCAATTTAGGGCAAGTAGTTAGAAAATACCTTAAAAGAGAATGGTCTTATTTCTTTGATGCAATAATAAAATGCTTTAGTGGTAAAATTAGTAATTTTGATGCCATAACTTCAAGCATGCAACAGATAGCATATAGTGTTTTGTTTGATGAATATCATGATTTTTCTTCTATATTGTTATCTGAAATTGCTGCTAAGTTAGGAAAGAAGCATGATAGGTCTAATCATATATACTATGCTAGATTTATCATGATTATAATTAAGCACTTGGTCAAAGAAAATGAGATTTGCAGGGAAACTGAAACCCTTGAGTGTTGGACTCAAAACAAAAGGGTCTTTAAGGACTTGGTCAGGATCAATCTTCATGGCAATGTGGAATTGATCTATCCACCTTTTGTTCAGGTATTTATTTATTCCCTTACTTCTTCTGAAACTCAAGTTTCTTTGCCTTCTGTGGCAATGGAGGGTGCTAGCAGAAACCCCAACCCTCCTACCCAAGCCACACTACCTATTTCCTCAATCAAATCTAAGAAACCAACCTCAACAGGTTCCCAAAAATCTGTTGTTGTAAAACCAAAGAAAAGAAAAACTCCAGGTGGTGATAGATTAGATGGAGAAGGTTCTGGTGAGGGAACTGGAGAAAATCAAAGAACCCAAAAGGATAAGGAGAGAGAGGGTGTGCAACCCAAACCTACCCACTCCATAGTCTCCCAAAAGACTGTGGATGTTAACAAGGATAATACCACATCTCTGTTGGCATCTTCCCAAAAAGATGTCAATAATGAAAAGAGCCCACAGCCAGGGGCACAGAACAAAGATGGGGACACTCAAGCCAAAACCCCCAAATCCTATGAAAGGAGAAAGAAGAAGGTAACCTTTGCACAAGGGGATTCACACACTGCAAAATCACAGGAAACTGTGGTGGAACCTTCTCAAATTCAGTTTGATGCATCTCTAATAAATGTGGAGTTACAGTCTCATTCTCTATCCATTTCCATTCCTTTCTTTCTTCCACATCAAATCCCTTCAGAAAATGTTTTGATAAACAATCAAGCATTTTCAGATTCTCCTTCTTTGTTACTCAAGGAGAAGCCAACACCCCATTCTGAATTTTCTTCCCAGGAAGTTCAGGATTCCATTTCTCAAATCATCTCAAATGTAACTTCTCAAATAATTACATCAAATGTTTCTACTCCATCAATTGATGTCTCAACATCAATTGATATTCAGCCATCGACTGATAAGCCATCGATCGATACTCAAGATCAATCGATGGGTATGCATCAATCGATGGATATCCTAAACACCTCATCAACTGATATTTTCTTAACATTAATTGATACCCAATCAATTGATGTTGCACAAACACTTATAGGATTGAGTGAGTTGAGTGAGAGGCAGGATTGCAGCCTGGCAAAAGGAGAGGGAGTGAGTGAGGTCATTCCTATTTCTTCCAGGAATGAGAGTGAAACACTTGTGGGCCCCACCTTAGAAGGTGCACAGATAATGAGTGAGGGAGATGTGAAGTTCCAGGATGAGATCCTGATGAAAAATAGAGAGATGAGTGAGAGTGACAGAAAAATTCTTGAATATGCTCAGGAGTTAGAAATTGAATTGATGTCTGAAGAGGAGGGAGTAAAGGAGTTAGGGGGAGTCCCTAATGCAAATGAAGCAGGATGAAGTGGTGTAGAGAAAGAAGCTGAATTATTGGAGGAAGTAGTTGTTGAAGATATAGAAGTTTATGCAGGTGACTTGGATCCAAGCAACTTTGTCCATCCTGATCCAAGGTACCAGGGACTAGCCACATCAAGCAACAGGGATGCTGAACAACTCTTAGGCATTGATCATACTGAACAGAGAACTAGAACCTTGAAGGAAAGTTTGGTCAATGTCACAGATGTCTGTCATATGACTCCTGATGATCTAGAAAGTGATTTAGATGAGGAGCCATGGATGAGTACCATTGAAGGTTCTCTTGAAGATGCAGAAACAGAGATCATATCACAATATAGAAGGGCAATGATGGAAGTAAACATTGAAGACTTAACTCACAGGAGAATTACCACCTGCATGAAGGATCAGTTAAAATTGCAGAAAATGACAGTCACTGGCATAAGAAGGGAATTGGACAACATCAAAGATTCAATCTCAACAAACAAGGATGTATTGGAAAGAAGATTGGATGAGAAACTGCCAATGAACACTCTGGTGCAGATTAAGGATAAAATTTTTAAGGAGTCAAAGAATTTTCCAGCCTTGGAAAGAAGAGTAGAATCCATAGAAACTAAGATGGAAGCTATAATTCGAGGACAGACTCTACATGCTGAAATTCTTCAGAAGTTTATTGGCAGGATGCCACCACCTCCTCATTGTGATGATAACTAAAAGGGGGAGAATACAAAGAAGAAGAATGATAAAGATGGTGATGGTGGTGTTGGAGGAGCTAGGAGTGATAATCCTAGAGTTAATTTGGGTGGTCACAGCAGGACCTCAAAAAGTGGTGCAAGTGACAGTGGAAGCTATAAGGGTCAATCTTCAAAATATTCTAAAGATGACATGGAACACAAAAAGAGAGATGCTAAGAAATTTGAAGATGATTTGGAAGCTAGAAGAAATTCTAGAGAAAAGAAAACTCAACTAATGATTGAGAGGGAAAGTCAAAGACTTAAAACCCTAAAAAGGAACACTGAGTTGGTTGCAAAGGCTGCAGAGTCAGGAAATTTAGATGAATTTATTGCTCAAATCATAGCAGTAAATGAAAGTGCAAAGGGTGCCACTCAGGAAAGCAACTCAAATACATAAGCTTTTCTTCAATTGGATGTTGAAGCACTTAAAGAAAAGAAGAAAGGGAAAGCAATAGTGATTGAAGAAGAGAAGAAGAAGAAAACTGAACCAGTAGGCCAAAAGCTACTTCAAGAAGCCATCACTACAGGAATCTCAGATGCCTCAAGGAGAGAAAATGAGAATGAAGAGATTGCTAGACAGATGGAAATGCAATGGCATTTGGAAGAGCTACAGGCAGAGCAACCATTGAGAAAAAGGAGAAAAATAGTAATGGCCCAGAAAAGGGTAGATTCATCTCTGAAAATAGTGGTTCAGGAGAATCCTCAAGTCACTCAAGGAGAAACCAATGAGGAAGTGACATTTGAAGGATACCAATTAAAAGGAACTCCAGTTGTAAATGAGAAAGGATTAATTGGAGTTAGAACCCATCCTGCAACTTCAAATCAAGAGGAATCCATGAGGTTGGAGTATGAAAATGGTTCTAAACTCACTTACTCAATGAAGGTGATTATGAAGCAGAGCTACAATGTGTTGAAGACAATTCTACCTCTTCTAAACAAAAGGTACAAACTCAATGTGACTATTTCTCAGGAAATCCAACAACAAATCTCAAAACTGAGGAGAGCAAAAGCTGAAGCTGAACCTGATTCTCCTTTGAAGCTATGGAAGTCTCAAGTCAAGAAAGTGGTGTTGGAACCAAAGTATGCCATGATTTTTACAGATGTGGAAGGCAATACAAAATTCTTTGATATTTGCAAGTATCTGGACAAAATCACAGATGAGGAAATCCATTATCTTATGAGGAAACTTGGGGAATCTGACGAAGATGAAGCACTATTGAGGAGCACCTTTATAAGGTAATTTAAAGAAAATGCTGAAAAGAAGAAGAAGAAGAAGTAATTGAAGATTAAAGATCATGAAGAATTGAAGACACTGAAACAGTCTGCAAAGAATAATCATCAACTGGTATTTTCTAAAAGTGCTATGAAAATTTCTTGATTCTATTTGAATGATTAAATTTAAGGGTTTTGTTATCATCAAGTAGATTTATGCCTGTTCATATCACAGACACAAATAGGGGGAGATTGTTAGGAATCTACATGTAATTTTATGATAACATTAATCTTAGAATCATAGAAATTTTATTTGATGTAACTGATCAATTGATATGAAAGTTATAAATATCAATTGATCATGAAACCATTTATCAATTGAAGTGTTTATCTGAATCAAATGATAATTTGGATAGTAGCATAGGTGTACTAAGTCTGTTTCAATCGATAAGGTGTAAATCAATTGATATTTTATTCAACAATTGATGTTAGAGTCGATTGATATAGATCATCAATTGATGTGTAAATTAAACTGTCAAATTGTAATTATGTGAAGACAGGAAATTGCACAAGTGAAAGATGATCAATTGATATTGAAGCATCGATGGATGAGAGATCAATCGAAGAAACCAAGTCAAGAGTTGAAGACCATCAACTGATGTGAAGACCCATCGATTGATATATCGATTGATATCATTTATCAATCGATAAGGCAACTTACTTATCAATCGATGGATATCAAGATCAATCGAAGAACATTATCAGTTGATGAATTAAGGAAGAGTCAATTGATATGCTTAACAGCAAATTATCAATTGACTATTGACTATGACAAAAAGGCAATCTGTTAGAAATCCAAAAAGGCAAAAGAACACCTATGGAAGACAGTCTATGATGACTGTGAAGACTCAATCAGAAGCTGTCTTTCAAACCTTTATTCTAAAATAGAAAAAGGTAAAAGGAAGGTAGGTAGAAACAATCCTAGAATAGGAATTGTAAAAGCACACTTGTGGTATGTAAACAAGTGTAGCAGCATTATTAGAAAACAGACAAGTTAGACAATATTTCTTAATCAATTGTTCTAGTTTGATAGCATATTTGTAAGAACAGATGATTTGTTTTCTAATCTTGTAAAAGTGCATCTAGGTTTCTTTTAACCTAGGATCATTGAGCAAAAATATACACTGATGGAAAAATCAATCCATCAGTAATTTTAAATCTATTTTGTTCAGTTTATTTTTTTCAGTCGAAATCTGTTTGAACATATTCTCTCTAATTCTCAAACATTAAGAACAAATATTAGAACAAGCAAAAAGTTTCAATATTTGTATTCAACCCCCCCCCCCCTTCTACAAATATTGACATTGTTATAGGGAATAACAGTTACTCTTGTCTAGTTGGCTAAACATTAGTATGAACTTGGTTCAATGTAATAATCAGACATAAACTACTTATTGGAATAGGATTTGGAGTTATTTTCATGAAAATAAAACATTTGAAAGTGATCAGATGCCTACTTCATTGTGTAACTGATGGTTTGTAATTAACACTTCTGTGAGTAAATTTATTGGTTTCTATAATCAAATTAGTGGAAGAAATAAAAGCGGTGTTACTAAGCAAGATAATATACTAATTCTCACTTTAACTATTGCTTATTTAATGCTACAAAGTGTTTAAATTCATATAAATCACTAAATGCCAGAAGACTAAGTCTGGTTTTTTTGTTGAAAGTCTACAATCAATGAATGCTCTTATACTGTAACTTGCATAATAATTTATTTCTTTGGTCAACTGCCTAGTGATGGTTTTGTATTATTTATACAAGATCTTATTGGCGTAGTTATAGCTATAACTATAGCTTCTTCAAGAAATGAATCAGTCAACAAGAGTTTGCAGTTGCAGAATAAAATGATACAAATTCAAAAGGAAGAGTTAGAAAGGCAGAAAGAACTGATGCAGATACAAAAGGAAGAGTTACAACTTCGTTTTGTAAGGGAATAACGAGAAAGACAAAAAGAGGAGCGAGAAAAGTAAGTTTATGAAGTCTCTATCACGGCAATGGACATCAGTAAGATGACACCAGATGAAGCCAAATATTATGATTCCCTCGAAGCTAATATCCTCATAAATTTATGTACTTGAATAATTTTCGACTATTATGTACATGATTTAACATTCAACTATTATGTATTCAAATTTAAATTTCTTATACTATAAATCAAATCAACTTTTTTATATTGAGAGAAGTACATGAAATACATGAAAAATTACAGAACCAAATATAAAAAATGAATTACATAATAATAAACATTTAATTTATGTCACCGCCATGGATCTGCCAAAAATGCCTTGTAAGATCATTTTACAACTGAATATGAGATTGTTTGTCTTGAATTTATTAATGCACTTGTATGAATTATCTTAAATTCTTTGAATGATTACGACTATGAATAATTAGGGATAACAAAATACTCCGACCAGATAAATACCCGATTCATTCTGGCCCGTTGGATTTTACCGAACTCGAAATTTTGGATTTAGATTTCAGGTGTACCGAACCAATACCCGACCCGAAATACGATCCAAAACTGAAATTTGATAAAAACCCGATATTTATATATATAATATTATAAATATAATTTATTATAACATATTATATAGATATAAGATAAATAATTTGTATATGTTCATTTTATTATTTGATTTTTAATCATTAGTCAATACTTATTCAGTGAACTAGTTCTCCATTTTATCAACGTATAATAGATTTTAATAGTATTATATTATACAAACTTTTCATTTTTATTAATATCTGAACTATTAACTAGTTGTTATTTGTGAATTATATATTAATGATAAATTAATATCACAATTTGTATGATATATTATATTTAACTATTTTTTGAAATTTAATCATATATAATTTTATAAATGTGATTATTTTTTGTGTCAATTATATTGAACTTGATTACATCTTTATATAAAATTTTGGATACCCGAAAAAACCCGATCTGATCCGAAATCCGTTGGATTTGGATTTGAATAACCCAAAAATATTTGGATTTGGGTTTCAATTAAAACCGACCGAACCTGACCCGTTGCCATCCCTAGGAATAACAGTTGGTATTTCAACATCTGTATCAAAATGTTTTTTTCCATGTATAATTCCCTTTCATCTTCAATGATCATCTTGTGCAAAATTATACAAGCTGTCATAATATATTTCATTGTGTTTACATCCCAAAATCGTGATGAGCCACGAACCATTGCAAATCGAGACTCTAACACCCCAAATGCTCTTTCAACATCTTTTCTAACAGATTTTTGTGCAGCTGCAAAATACTTTCTTTTCTAATAGATCTTGGAATATTTTCGAGAAATATTGGCCAAGAAGGATATATACCATCAGCAAGATAATATCATGTGTTATATACGTTCTAGTTGATAGTATACTTCACTTCGGGTCCACTACTTTCCGCCAAATCTTCAAATAGATAAGATCAATCTAATACATTGATGACATTTAACGATACTGGTATCCCAGAAAAAGAATGGCAAATTCACAAGTATTTTTAAACTATTGCTTATAATATTATAGTTGGTTCATGAACATGACTTGTATACATACATTGCCAAGCGGTTGATAATTTTTCCACTTTCAGTACATACAGTCGATACTTCCCAATATTTTAAATATTTTCATCTGCCAATAATTGAGACACATCTTCATCATTTGGCCATCTCAAATATTTTACTCCAAATATTTCGACAATTGCTTTAACAAATCTTCTTAGACTCTCTATTGTTGTACACTCCTCAATACATAAATCATCGACAATGTTAGGAATATATTCATTTGATGATGTACAAAATACTAGAACAGGGTCTAGATTAGTTTATCTGTAATAAGTCTTTCTAGTCTCTGAAATGTATAATCAGAGTCTAGATAGTCAACATTCATGTTACTTGTACTTAGAAGAATTTCTGTAGAAAGTGAAACCAGAGTCTGCATAAAGATCAGAGTCTGGAAGGTGATCAGAGTCTATTGACTATCAGAGTCTATGATCTATCAGAGTCTACATGTGATCAGAGTCTGAAGATCATCAGAGTCTGAAGATTTCAGAGTCTATACAGTTAAGGATAAATTTGGAAGAAGATCACAGGAATAAAAAGTCTTCGAAGATCAAGATAAATATATTGCAGATATGCTATGGGAAAGAAAGAGAATTCTAGAAGGAAACTGTCAACTAATAATTAGGGATTTTATTCCTATTGTAATTTTACTTTCTGTTATTAGTTGATAGGCAGCTCTCTATATAAACTCTATGTAACCTAATTGTAAAGGTGTGGAAGTCGAAGCATAATTGTCTGAGTGAAATTTTATGAGAGCATAGAGATAGAGAGAGTTGCTGTGATAAATACAGATAAGCTGCTAGGGTTTGTGTACACCATAGGAGAGTTTTGTATTCACAAATCAATAATACAAAACAGTACTTATTCATATTTTTGTGTTTGAGTTTGTTCTTAATTTTATTTTAAATCAGGCAGAAAAGACATACAAGTATTCAACCCCCCTTCTACTTGTACGACTGGGAAAACAATTGGTATCAGATCCTAACGTTTAAAATCGATCAAAGATGTCTAGAAACAAAGATGGCAATTCTAAGATTCCTATGCGTAAGAGAAACGAGTTCACCCACTGGAAGGTTAAGATGTTGCACCATCTGGAAGCAACAGACCCTGACTATCTTGACAAGATTAATGAAGGACCCTTTGTGCCCTTAAAAATTGTGCCTCAAATCAATGAGGAAGGCAAAATAACTGAAGAACACCTCGTTGAGAAACCAAAGGCTGAATGGACAAAAGAGGACAAGGAAAATGTCCTTAAGGAGGCAAAAGTAAAGAACATTCTCTTTAACAGTTTGGATTCTGTTCTAACTAACTGTGTCATATCATGCAAGACTGCTAAGGAGATGTGGACAAAACTTGAGGTGCACTGTCAAGGGACTAAAGATGTCAAGAAGAATGCTAGGTCTTTGCTAATTCAGGAGTATGAGTACTTTGAAGCAAAATCTGGAGAATCTATCACTGAGATGTATGATAGGTTTACAAAACTCTTGAATGAAATGGCTATGCTGGGTAAGGTTTATGATTCTGAAGATACAAACACCAAGTTTCTGAGAGCACTTCCTGAATAGTGGGACAATAAGACTACAACCATAAGGGAAGCTAGAGATTTGGATGAACTAACTCTAGAAGAATTGTATGGCAGACTCAAGACATATGATTTGGAGATGCAACAGAGAAAGAATAAGAAGTCTGTAAAGACAAAATCTGTGGCACTCTTGATGGAGTCTGAGAAAGAACAACAGGAACAACCCACAGAAGCAAGAATCAAGGATTCAAGAAAGAAGGGTAAAGCTGCTGTGGAGTCAGAGTCTACTGACACAGACTCTGATTCTGATGAAGAGTTTGATCTAAGTCAAATGATGGCTATGTTTGCTAAAAATTTCAAAAGAATGAAATTCAATAAAAGAACTAGCAAATTTAGCAAAAGGCCATCATTCAGGAAGGAAGATGAGAAGGTTGAGAAGAGCAAGAGTACAATAATCAAACTTGACAAAGCAAAGGTCAAATGTTTCAACTGTGGAATATTGGGGCACTTTGCCAGTGAATGCAGAAAGTCAAAAAGTCAAGGAAAATGAAAAGCACTTCTATCAACAGGAAAGGATTGGGCAGAATCAAGCTCAGAGGATGAAATTGATTATGAAAATCTAGCATTGATGGCATCCTCCTCATGAAAATCATAGTCTCCCAAAGAACCCTCATCTCTTAAAACTCAGGTATCAATCTTTACTCCTGAATCCTTAATTAATTTAGACTCTGATGGCATAGAGATTGTGAAAAGTGAGGTTAATAAAATAATGACAACATGTAGGTCTCTCACTAGTGAAAGTGAAAGGTTGAGAAAAGAAAATTTAACATTAACTAAAAGGAATGATCATTTAGAGTCTGAGTTATTATTAATGGAACAATACAAAAAGGATTCTGAGAAATATAGTCATAACTACACTGAAATTTTGAAAGCCTATGACTATGTTAGGAAACAACTAGAAGAAGAAAGGCTTAAGTTTAAAGTTTGGACAGACTCTGGAAGAAAAGTTCAAGAAAATCTCAATAATCAAAACGTGTGTCAAACTGCTGGTCTAGGCTATGACAAGAGTCAAGACAAAAGACCTATTGTTGAGAATGATAACAATAAAAAAGCTAGCAAATTTAATAAGACTAAAGACAAAAGTACATTTGTTCCTGTTAAGTTTGTGATCCCTAAAGAAAAAACTGAAACCACAAACTCATCTGTCAATAGTCCCCCTGTTGTTGACAAAAAGACAGATGAAACATGAGCAAATAACTTTAAGAAAAATATAAACATAGGGTACTTGTCTAAGTCTAAGTTGAAAGAAAGGCTAGAGAACTTATCAGAGTCCACCAAAACTAGGAGAAATAGGAATGGTAAGGAAGGCATCAATAAGGCTAATAATTATCAAAAAAATTCTAATGCTCCTAGAAAGAAGTGTTATAGATGTGGCAACCACAACCATTTAGCTATAGATTGTAAAACAAAAATTGAGATGAAATCAGAGTCTAGTCCTTCTCAGACTCTGAAAAGTCACTACATACCACAGAAACCTTGTTATCACTGTGGTAGCATATTTCATTCTATTTATATGTGTAGGGACTATCATGATTTGTATTACAATTTTTATGAGCTAAAATCTTCTATTGATAAAAGTTGGTATGACACTGTTAAGACTCCATCAGAGTCTAGAGCAACAAAAGAGACAGATAAGCCAAAGGTGAAAATTGTTAAGCATGTTTCTCCTAAAATTAGTAGAAAAGGATCCAAAACTGTTTGGGTCCTCAAAACATCTAACTAGTTGCTTTATATATGCAGGGAACCAGGGTAAAGAAAGTAACCCTAATCATGGACAGTGGATGCTCAGGACATATGACTGGAACGAAATCCCTGCTTACAGACTTTGAGGAAATGGCTGGCCCAGAAGTATCCTTTGGAGATGGCAACAAAGGACAAACACTGGGATATGGCAAGATTGTACTTGGGAATGTCATCATTGAACAAGTAGCTCTAGTTGATGGCTTAAGGCACAATTTAATAAGCATAAGTCAACTTGGAGATAAAGGTTACCATACTGGCTTTGACAACAAAGAGTGCCTAGTGACTCACAAAGAAACAGGCATGTTGATTTTCAAAGGACACAGACATGGTAACATTTATGAAGCCAGCTTGGAGGATTGTATACACAGTGAAGTCACATGTCTATACAACAAGGCCTCAACTGAAGAAAGCTGGAAATGGCACAAGAAACTGTCACACATCAACTTCAAAACACTCAACAAGTTGGTTAAACAGAATCTTGTAAGAGGATTACCACAGGTTGATTTTGTGCAAGATGGACTTTGTGAAGCATGTCAACTTGGAAAACAAAAGAAATCATCCTTCAAGAGCAAGACAATAAACACCATTTCTGAACCCTTTTATTTATTGCATCTTGATTTATTTGGTCCAGTAAATGTTATGTCAATTAACAAAAAGAAATATACTCTTGTTATTGTAGATGATTTTACAATATTCACATGGGTTTTCTTTCTACATTCAAAGAATGAAGCCCTACAACACATAATAGACCATATCACTTTTCTGGAAAGAAAATCAAAGAAAACAGTTAGAGTTCTAAGGAGTGACAATGGCACTGAATTCAAGAATTCAATCATGCAGGACTACTGTGCATCAAAGGGAATTACTCAACAATTTTCTGCGCCAGGAACTCCTCAACAAAATGGAGTTGTGGAGAGAAAGAATAGAACACTCATAGAAGCTGCCAGAACAATGTTGGCAGAGTCTAAGCTACCAGTATATTTTTGGGCTGAGGCAGTCAATACAGCATGTTTCACTCAAAACTGCACTTTAATAAACATGCATGGAAAGACTCCCTATGAAATGATAAAGGACAGGAAGCCAAGTGTGAAACACTTTCACATATTTGGATACAAGTGGTATGTACTGAAAGTACATCCTGAAAATCTAAGCAAATTTGAAATCAAGGTAGATGAATCAATTTTTCTTGGATATGCATCGAACACAAAAGCATTCAGAGTGTTTAATCTCAGAACCAAAATTGTTATAGAATCTATTCATGTTGCATTTGATGATAAAAAGTGTACAGGATTGCAGGATGAGTCAGAGACTACTACACTAGAATTTAAAAATCTAAAAAGTTCTGAGATAAATGAAGAAGAAGAGGATGCAGACCCTCAAATAAATCCTGAACCAACACAGGAACCTGCACACTCTGAGGGGGAGCCAGAAAATTCAACTCTAAATAATTCAGAGTCTAACAGGTCAGGGTCTACCCAGACAGAGTCTATCCAGACAGAGTCTAGACATACAGAGTCTAACTCATCAGGGTTTGGATCAAGCAACTCTGAACCCTTGTCAGAGTCAAGCAATTTAGGGAGAGCCTCTTCATTTGAATTTCACTCAAATACAGAAGATGCAAATGACTTAGGGAGAGCTTCAAGTTCAAGAACCAATCTTCCACCTGCTAGAAAATGGACAAGGAATCACACTCCTGACTTGATAATTGGTGATCCTGAGAGTGGTGTATAAGCAAGAACAACCACTCAAAATGAATGTCTTTATAGCTGTTTCCTCTCAAAGAATGAACCCAAGAAAATTGAGGAAGCCTTGCAAGATCCTGATTGGATTATTGCAATGCAAGAAGAATTGAATGAATTTGAGAGAAATAAAGTGTGGAAACTTGTACCAAGACCTAGAAATAGATCAGTTGTTGGTGCAAAATGGGTGTACAGAAATAAACTTGATGAGAATGGAACTGTAGTAAGAAATAAAGCAAGGTTAGTTGCAAAAGGATACTCACAGGAGGAAGGAATTGACTATGATGAAACTTTTGCACCAGTAGCAAGATTGGAAGCTATCAGAATGTTTCTGGCCTTTGCAGCTCATTCCAAATTCAAGGTGTATCAGATGGATGTGAAAAGTGCATTCTTAAATGGAGAATTGGAAGAAGAAGTCTATGTGGAGCAACCACCAGGATTTGTTGATCCAAAGTTTCTTGATCATGTTTACAGGTTAGACAAAGCACTATATGGATTGAAACAAGTACCTAGAGCATGGTATGAAACTCTTTCAAAATTTCTTCTTGAAAATGGATTCACAAGAGGTACCATTGACAAAACTCTCTTTATTAGAAAATATAAAGGTGATATTTTGCTTGTTCAAATTTATGTTGATGATATTATATTTAGATCTACTAATGATAATCTCTGTGAAAAGTTTAGTCAACTAATGCAGTCAAATTATGAAATGAGCATGATGAGAGAATTAAACTTCTTTTTGGGGCTTCAAGTCAAACAGAATGATGATGGAATTTTCATCAATCAAACAAAGTATGTAAAAGAATTGTTGAAAAAGTTTGATATGCAAGATTCTGCAACTGCTAAAACTCCCATGTCAACAGCTACTAAGCTAGACTCTGACCCAAAGGGTAAGAAAGTTGACAACACTAGCTACAGAGGTATGATTGGCTCATTGTTATATTTAACTGCTAGTAGACCAGATATAATGTTTGCAACTTGTCTGTGTGCCAGATTTCAAGCTGACCCTAGAGAATCACACTTAATAGCTGTGAAAAGAATTTTTAGATATCTCAAGGGGGCACAAACTCTTGGACTTTGGTATCCTAGAGAGTCAGATTTTTCACTAATTGGCTATTCAGATTCTGACTATGCAGGATGCAAAGTAGACAGGAAAAACACAACAGGACAATGCCAGTTTCTTAGCAACAGATTAATTTCTTGGTTTAGCAAGAAATAACAAACTGTATCAACCTCAACAGCTGAGGCTGAATACATTGCAGCTGGAAGTTGCTGTGCTCAAATTCTGTGGATGAGAAATCAATTAATTGATTATGGACTAACATTCTCAAATATTCCTATGTATTGTGATAATACTAGTGCTATTAAAATTACAGAGAATCCAGTCCAACACTCCAGAACAAAGCATATTGATGTCAGGTATCACTTTATTAGAGAACATGTTGAAAATGGTACTGTGACACTTCATTATGTTCCAACTGACAGACAGATTGCAGACATTTTGACAAAACCACTTGATGAGTCTACCTTTCTCAGACTGGTAGGTGAATTAGGTATGTTAAATATGTAAGTGATCAAAAATTACAAGAAGCAAGGTATGTACTTTAATTATAGTCCCTGTCTTAACATACTGTGATTAATTATTATTGCAAAATTTTGTTTGGTATTTTACCTTGACAGAGTCTAGTTTTTAGACTCTGACGAGTCTATAGACTCTGAGAGTCAGTAGACTCTGAGAAAAATATCGCCTAGACTCTGAAACGGTTAAAATTCGCGCCTGCAGACTCTGATTGCATTTAAAATGTTCAAATGACTTGAAATAGGCGGTAACAGTTATCTTTTGACTGGAGACAGGCTGTAGACTCGTGTGTATTGTATGCAACTTGAATAAAATAGAATTTTTCATACAATTTATTCACTTGTTTATTGCAATTGATTTCTACGGCAAAAATATTCACAGAGCTTTTTACGAACCCTAACTAATTTCTTCAAGCTTTTCCATCACTTTCCACTCAACAACTCCAATGGCTGCCGTTTCTACTGTCATGAGGGGACCCAAGGCGATTGCTTTCACATTTGGGGATTTCGAGTTCATGACCACAAATCATGTTGCTGCCCTTGGAGAAAAGAAAGGGGTAGACGCTGACTACTACCTTGTGATGGATTTCTTGGAGCAATCTGAGCTACACTACATTCTCAAGGCATCACCAGTGATTCATATGGATGTTGTCTCAAAAGCATGGAGTTCTGCACAGGTCGTTGATCCTTCTCAGGATCAACCAGGTAAAATAATGTTCACCTTTGGCTCGACTACATTTGATGTCACTGCAGATGTGCTTAATTCTGTGTTTAAATTGCCTGTTAAGTCTTCTTTTGATAATACTGTATCTGATGATGACATTGAAAGCATGTTTAAGGAAATAGGTTATTCTGCTAGCTTAGATAACATGAGTAAAATAACTAGGCCTTACTTAAGAAAAGAATGGTCCTTTTTCTTTGATCAAATTGCTAAGTGCTTCACTGGTAAATGTAGTGGCTTTGATGCTATTACTGCTATTACTTATCAAATTGGTCACAGTCTCCTATTTGATAAAGTGATCAACATTGGTGATATGCTGCTCACTCAAATGGGAGTAAAATTAAATAATGTTCATGAGGGGAGGAAGAAAGTCTACTATCATAGATTTCTTATGATTCTCCTTAATCACTTCATTCCTGACATGTCAACCAAGTTGGCAGATGATTGTTGTGTGCAGGCCTACAAACAACAAAGGAGGATATTCTCTGACATCAAGAGAATTGATGACAAAAAGAAGAGTCTACCTGCCATGCACTATCCACAGGTAATGCAGGTAAAACTCTCAACCTACAAACCTTCTATCTACAATGATTCTTTTTTTGGTGGTGACATGGTGCAGGAACAAGTACTGGAGAGTCCCCCTGCACCTACCCAAGTCACCAAATCCCCTTCAATTACACAATCTTCAAAACCAAAATCCAAAAAGAAACCAACCTCTGGTGTCTCTCAACAGACACCAGTTGTAAAAAGGAGAAAATTGGTTCAAACTAAGCTTATAGATGAGCACAGTGATGAGGAGCTCAACCCTCTAGAGAAACAAGTTGTTGAAGGTCTTTCTTTGCTAAAAGAAGGTCATGATACACTTGATTCTAACCTTCAATCCAAGTCTGTAGTCTCTGAAAAGGCTATAGACTCTGAAAAACCTAGGAATGCACCTCAGGATTCTCAAATTGACTCTCCTGAAATTTTTTTTGATCAGAAGTACAGAAGGTTAAGGAAGGCTTATTCTGCACACACACACAAGCCTCTTATTATTACTAACCCTGTTTTGCAGGAAACAGATGCTCCCAAGGCTCCTGCAGAGCCAGACTCTGAAAGCAAGAAAACTCCTGAAATAGAGTCTAATGTTGAGTCAGAGTCTAGACTGCCTTTAGACTCTGATCATGAAACATTTTGGGAAGGAATGCCATTGGATGCAGCCTCAAGTCTGATTGATGAGATCATTACTCCAAGTGATGAGGTACTGTTATTCTTATATCCTTTGGTGGAATCAGTTGAAGATCCAGGGCAATATCAGACTAAATCTCAGGTCTTGGATTTTCTTACAACCTATGAAGCTCTAAGAAAGAGAATGGAACAGGAGCTACAAATGTCTGCACAAGATGTGGTCAAAAATCTATACAGCTACCTATTCAACTCTTCATTCCAAGTACAAGCAGCTGGGCTCATAGAAGGCAGAACAAATGAAGTTCTCAAAGCACTAGGTGTGCCAGACTCTGAACAGCAAATTACAAAGAGGCCTAAAAAGCTTAGCATCTACAAAAGGAGAAAATCAGAGTCTGTTGCTGAGTTAGAAACTGAGATTGAGCAACCAGTTTTTGACTATGAAGCAATTTGGGATCATGGGATTACCTACAGGACAACTATTGATTGGATTTCCACTATTCAGCCATTTTCCAGGAAGATGGTTGATTTTCTTGTCCAAAATGTAGGAAAGGTAGCCAATAAATACATATATCCAACCTATGAAAGTAGATTGGATCAAATCAAGGGCTCACATTTTCACAAGATTGCAAGGGAACTGCAGGATTCCTTTCACTTGACTCTTGCCCAGGCCATCAATGCACTCTATGCCAGGATGTTTCTCAATGGACACTTGGATGCATTAACTATGGTAGAACCACAGGAGGTAGCAGGTGCTGCAAGGCAGTTGGAGGTTGGGACTAGTGCACCAGTGGTGACTAGTGATAACGATGCTCAGTCTGCCTCACCCACACAAGAACCACCTAGTCAGAGGTTGGGTGATAGTGGGGCAGGGGAGTATGCTGTTGGGCCCTCCTTGACAACTCACCAAAGAGCTGATGAGAACCCCAGTGATATGGGAGGACAGACTCTGATGGATGCTCATGAAGAAATTTCCCAATCTATTCTATCAGAGTCTATCCACTTTGAGAGGGAGTCTCATGCACAAACAGTCAAAGATGGCAACACTCAGACTCTGGCTTCTAATGAAGTCATACTGAAGCAGTCAAAGTCTAGAGTAGACCCTGAGACTGGAATACTGGAGCCAACAGACTCTGAAAAGAAAGAAGATGCTTGTAAGGGTTCAGAATCTGTTGCTGCTCACCCCTTGGTGGAAACCCCTAGCTTTCAGACATTTGAAGGGGTTCCCCTCCATCAAGGTGGTTCAGGTATTGAAGCACCATTCTTATCTCTCAACCCCTCTTCTGTAGGTTTATTGAGTGCACCCTCCACATTGAGTGAAAAAATATCTGAGAGGCTGGCACTGGACCAGGCAAAAGGAGAGGTAGAAAAGGCTGTAGAGAGCCTGAGTGAGATTGAGAAAGTGGGTGCCCAACCCCACTGTGAGCATGAGAGATTAAGGTATCCTGAACCTAACTTTACTTATTGGGATCAAGATTTTCCAAAGAGTTGGTCCAATGAGTTGGAGCAGGGGATGGATGACAATTCACTATGTCTGATTGTGCAGATTGGCAACCAGGAGGAGGCTCTTGCTGCTCAGAAATCATTTATACAGAGACCCCAACTTCACCTGGTGGATTCTCTAGCAAATAGAGCAGATAGAGTCATGGAGGCTTTGGTGGATAACCCTGTCATTTTCACTGAGGCTGCAACATTGAAGTCAGAAGAACCTCTTTTAATCATGCCTATAAGGGCTAGACTTCCAGAGTCTACAGTCTCTGATAACTCTCAGGAGGAGTCAGGGTCTATAGTCCCGGTTGCAGTTTCAGAGTCTACACCACCAGAGTCTACACCTCCAATCATAAAGCTAGAGCCTGTTGCTGAGGAGTGCACTTCTGAAGATGATGATCACGTTACTCCTTCTTTTATCTATTTTGATCAGGTGTTTCCTTAGTCTTGGGAGTCTGCACAGCAAAGAGGCATAAATGATAAAGATTCTTTTGAGTGTATTTTGGATATTCATCATTCTGAGAGACTTAACGCTTTTCAGAAAAAAATCCTTTCAACAAGAACATGGTTACTATCCTGGTGAAGAAGATCAAGTCTTAGATGGAGCTGTTAAAGCTGAGTTACCTGATGTTGCTGCTCAATTATCCAGTGTGGTCCAGGACATTTCTCATATTAAAATCAAGCTCACTGGTGTTGATAATACAACTTCTCTGCTCAATACAAGATTTGATAGAATTCACTCCCTTCAATTATCCAAAGAGGTTGCCTTCAAAGATGCTCTAGCTGCTATCACTATAACTCAAGTCTCTCTCCAAACTACAGTCTCTGATTTGACCACTACGGTTGATTCAGTTATTGCAGCCCAGGCAAATATCTCCACTGTTCTTGAGCAGATTCTTTTAGCTGTCACGGTTATGATGATGTCAAAAAGGGGGAGATGGAGAACCAAGGTGAGTCCTCCATGAGACATAAGGATGAGGGAAGCAAGGATAAATCAAGGGGAGTTAAAAGGAGGAGAGATGGTGATGATGGTGATAGTTCTCATGGTCCTAGGGGTCTTGATGATGTGCAACAAAAGCAATCTGGAGTAGCAAGAACTCAAACACATCAGTCAGGGACTAGACATGGGAAATCAGAGTCTAAGTCAGACTCTGATAAGCAAAGAAAGAAGTCAGACTCTGATGCAACTCAAGAACCTTCATACTGGAAGTGCAGTCAATCAAATCTGCAACTTAGAGCTAAAAAGAAGATAGGTCTTGAAGGATTTGAAGAATCTGACATTGACAGAACATCTACTCTAACCAGAGATCCTCAATCCTTGACAGATATGCAGTTTGAGAAGATCACTCAGAAGCACTTAAATAAAGTGGTGTCTGCTCAAATTGTTTATAATGTTTTTGAAACAAAGATACAAGGAGGTCATGGAGGTCATGGAGGTACAGAAAAGGTGAAAAATGATATGTTGGTTTACTTCTTAGAAGGTGGAAGTGTAAGATGGATTAGTCAATCAAATTTTATCTTTTTTAAACAGGCTGAGGAACTACAGTATATCAGATTTCTTCTTCAAATTGCGTATGAAGTTAACAAGAGCAAAGAAGCTGTCACACACAAATGGTTCAAGGAGATTGATAGGAAGTTGACTTTGCACAGACAGGCAAATCGACAAATGGGCAAATTTTCTTTAAAATATGTTGATACTGAGGGAAATGATCAAGTCATGCCATTGGAAGAAAAATAGATTAAATTTCAAGAATGTGTAGGTCATTATTTTGGGTTTCAGCCTATGAGTGGGAAAGTTAGTGTTCTGATGTTGAAGGACTTAAAAGATCAAGAAAGTAGTGCAAATGATCTGAGAGCAGCTTACTGTCAAATCAAATGTTCAAATGAAGAAATGAAGAAATTAAAGAAGTTTGTTGGTGAAGCTCTTGCAATTGTGGAAGAAAATATGCTGAACTCATTTTTGAAGAATAATCCAGCCTTTGAGAAGATTAAATAAGAAATAATTCTTTTTTCTTTATAATTCTTTTATACTGTTCTAGATTAATAGTTTTATTCTTTAGTTTTGACATCATCAAACCTGGATTTATGCTTACATTTTATAAAGCATAAATAGGGGGAGATTGTTAGGAATATATTCATTTGATGATGTACAAAATACTAGAACAGGGTCTAGATTAGTTTATCTGCAATAAGTCTTTCTAGTCTCTGAAATGTATAATCAGAGTCTAGATAGTCAACATTCATGTTACTTGTACTTAGAAGAATTTCTGTAGAAAGTGAAACCAGAGTCTGCATAAAGATCAGAGTCTGGAAGGTGATCAGAGTCTATAGACTATCAGAGTCTATGATCTATCAGAGTCTACATGTGATCAGAGTCTGAAGATCATCAGAGTCTGAAGATTTCAGAGTCTATACAGTTAAGGATAAATTTGGAAGAAGATCACAGGAATAAAAAGTCTTCGAAGATCAAGATAAATATATTGCAGATATGCTATGGGAAAGAAAGAGAATTCTAGAAGGAAACTGTCAACTAATAATTAGGGATTTTATTCCTATTGTAATTTTACTTTCTGTTATTAGTTGATAGGCAGCTCTCTATATAAACTATATGTAACCTAATTGTAAAGCTGTGGAAGTCGAAACATAATTGTCTGAGTGAAATTTTATGAGAGCATAGAGATAGAGAGAGTTGCTGTGATAAACACAGATAAGCTGCTAGGGTTTGTGTACACCCTAGGAGAGTTTTGTATTCACAAATCAATAATACAAAACAGTACTTATTCATATTTTTGTGTTTGAGTTTGTTCTTAATTTTATTTTAAATCAGGCAGAAAAGACATACAAGTATTCAACCCCCCCTTCTACTTGTACGACTGGGAAAACAGACAACATCAGCTACCGTTCCATATGCAAACATCATAAATGCTGCTATTACTTTTTGAAGTGATGATAATTCATGAACTCCCACAACATCAGTTCGTTGCGTAAAATAATTATCGTGAGTTGCAACTGCTTCTTCAATTCGTAAAAATAATGATCTACATATTTAAAATCTTCGACGAAACTGTATTTCTTTGTATGTAGGTGATCACAAAAATAATAATGATACAGTCTACTATTACCTTCTTCTATATTGCGATTAATTATACAGTGATTCATATAGAACCACCATGATGTGAGACTGAATTCTTTCTATAACGCCGTTGATGATAGTAAGCAGTAACCATTTTCATTCTTATTTCATGTTCTTCTTCCACCTGCATAATATTGAAAATCATTTGTGTAGTGTTATCCATTGAGATTGATCACTAGTTTAAAAGTGAAACTGATTCTGAATTTATCTCGAGTTTGTGTTTTATTCACTTTTGAATTTTATCATCTATATATAGAAAGTTAAAATATAGTCATTGAAATATAAATGTTTGAATTTTTCAAAATAATAACAAAATATACTTTTCAAAATATATCTAACTATTATAACCAACTCCAGTGGAGTAGAATACCTTACAAATTTAATAAATTTTAGTCAATTATTATTTTATATTATTTTAACCAACATTTTAAGCAACCCATCAGAGATGATAGGTAGCACGCGAGATTGCGTATTCATGTTTTGATTATGTATAGCAAAATGTTGTTAGTTTAAAAGAAATAAGTTCATATTTAATCCTTTTCCTATGAAGTCTACACCAAAATATTGTTATTTATATATTATATTTTAAAATATATATAAATTAAAAATATTACTCCCTCTGTCCCAGTTTATCTGGCTGATTTGACTTCTGCACACATTAAAAAAGTTGATTTTACTTTGTTAAGTACTATTTTACCCCTATTTATATAGTCTACTTTGTATTTAAATTATTATAGTTTCAATGAATGAATAAATGTCTTGAAATTTATGTTTGACTCATAGTAAAATGTACTGGAGTAAATGTTTATATAAATATATGTATATATAGTACATGCACCTACATGCATATCCCGTCTATATAAACATAACATATTCATATTACAGTTTACATTTTTAATAGTGTGCTAATGTTATTTTAAATATAATTATATAAATATATCTTTGTAATATTATTTAAGTAAAATTATTAACTAGAGTTTAGTATTTAAGGTTTAGGGTAATACAAACAAATGAATTAATTAGAAAAGATGTTATTTTTTTATACTAAACCATAAATTTGTTTTGTTATATATTTATATTTAAAATTTGATATATTAAATTTTAACTCATGATTTATGAAAATATTGAAAATTTAAAAATTAATCAAGATGAGATGTTAGTGTGTTACTATGAGCTATGAATTGTTTTTGTTTGATATTTATAATGTTTGCTTTTAATAATGTATTAATATTATTTTAAATATAATTATAAAAATTTATCTTTATAATGTTATTTAAGTAAAATTATTAGTTAGAGTTTAGGGTTTAAGGTAATACAAACAAATTTATCTTTTTAATCTATGTATCTTAATTTATTTATATTATTAATAAATCCTACTATTTTTTATATTTTTATTTTACAATTCTAATATGACAATAAGAAAAAATTATTTATAGATTTAAAAAAAAAAGGTAATGTGAGCAATTTTTTGATACATAGGCTTAGTATAGAAAAGATACGGAAGAGGCTATATTTTTTTTACGTGAGTATTGTTGTAAGCAAATAAATATAGTATTGAAAACATAAACCATACTCCCTCCGTCACTTTATAAGTGTCCATGTGAAGTACTAAGATATGAAGTGATTGATTTACCATTATCAGTAAATATACATCACATCTGTATCACTGAAAATTAGATTATTAATGTGTCATTAAATAAGTGTATAATAAGAATAATCTGATATAAATATAAATACGGACACAATTTTGGGACTGACAAAAATGGAAACATGAATAGATAAATTGGGACGGAAAGAGTATCAAATAACTATCTATTTTTTCTTATAACACTTTTTTTATCTGCATTTTATTCACGTGTATATCAATTTTAAATGGTGTCCAAAAAATGGACATTAGAAATTGTATTATTAGCCTAATTTTAGAACGTATTCAAACGTCTTAATATTGCAATAATTTACAAAAATTTCTAAATTTTGTAATCGCTAAAAATATAAAATTATGTGTAATCAGATATTATTTTAACCGACAAAGGACCGAAAGGATCACCTTAGAATGTCTCCAACTACTGCTGTTATTTAATCCCTTCTTTGCACCTTTTCCAAAAGCAAAGTGGAACGGGACTTGCTGGCACAAAAGAACTATTACAAAATAGAATGAAAATGCAAATGTTTAAAACATTATTCTAAAAATCGTCATTAATCACAATCTTGATTAATTCATGTTTGGTAGATTATCGAACTGATTAAATTTTCGATTATTCAATTAATTATTTTGATTAATATCCGATTAATCCATGTTCCGTGTATTCACCGATTAAGTCCGATTTTCACTTTTTACGATACTGGTTTAAGTACATAATTAGAGTACAAAATATATATTGAAGTAATCAATTCGAATTACTCCCTCTCTTCTATTCATTTTATTCTAATATCAATTTATTAATTTAATTTTAACCTCAAATAAATTATTATCTTATAATATTTTCACAAATTTAAAAATTGAATCTTAAAATATAATGATAATAATTTAAAAAAAAATTATCATATAATATAGATAAATTTTATTATAAAATTTATCAATTTAATTAAAAATGACAAAATAAGCAGAATAAAACAGTACTATTTATACATATACATACATTGCTTCAATTCGACATCATAATTTGATATTTTTAATGTTACATCTGATTTATTTATAGTATAATGAACAGGAAAAGTATTGTAAAATTGTAATCATACCAAGCATTATTAATTTGATCATCATTGTTATTGTATATTTGTACTCCATTGTATATAAGTTTTTGCATAGTTCATGAGATTTTGTGCTTTAGAATCTTCTTTGTTCCATCAAACTTTCTCGTGATAAAAAAGGAGTTTTGTGCATCGAAATGTAACATAAAGTTCTCTTAAGCTACCTAATTATCCACTTGCCTTATCTTCTGAAAATAATTATATATTTTTTTGAATGGTTCTGAAAATAATTATTGAATATATATGTGGTAAGCTAAATTATGTTATTAAAATAAATCAAAGCCAATAAATATTATTTGCATACTTTCAAATTTTATTTTGTAAAATCGATTCCCCCCCTCAAATTCTGAGTTATTAAGTTCCTAGTAAATAAACGTCTTGGAAAAATGGATTTATTAAGGGTAGAAGAGCACTAAGATTTTTCAACACTAAAATAGTTTCAAAAAATAATTCATTATTTTCTTGTAAATTAAATTCTTGTACATTATGTAAAAAAAATTGCGAAAGTGACACATGGATGATAAGCATGCACGGCACCCGACCGCAGTATCCAGACTCTGAGCTTGGTGTATGTATATTAATCATTGGGGGTGTTTGGGGTTCCTTAAACTTAAAATAAGTAGCTTATTTTATTTTTATTTTTTACATATTTTCATATTTTTTTTAAAGATAAATATTTGTTTTAGAATTTTAAAATCAAATATGAACTTACTTTTTTCTGAAAATAAGGGCTTATTTCTGAAAAGTACATACATCCCTACTTTTTCTGGAAATAAGCCCTTATTTCCAGAATTTAAGTTTGGCCAAACGGCCCCATTATTATACATTACAAAAAAACATATACATTCACACGTCATTTTCTCGTTTCTTTATAACTTTTACTTTCTTAAATTTGTGGTAATTTTATATAAAATCTTTTTCTAACATTATAAAATTTTAAAATATTTCATTTTTGGCCCAAAACGGCTTTAAAGTGAGAGCAGTGTACAACTCGTTCGGAAAAAGAGGGCCCACGTTCTCTCCCCTCTCCTCATCTTAACCCTCCCCCTCTCCTCGTTCGTTTCTTTAAATTCTAATTTCAAACATTCTTTCTTTTCAGTGATTTGATTTAAATCATAATTTTTTATATAAATAATATATCCTATTTTCAATTTGAAATTTTTTAACCTTTCTAAATCTTCAGATATGTTCTCGTATCTTTCGGATTTCACCCATATCATCTGTTTTAATGAAAGTGGTTTATTGCATATAGTATATAGTGTAAATAGAGAAAGGGGCATATGTGTCATTACAAGAAGTGTGAAGGTCAAAGTTGTATTTTCATAGACAAATTCTAAATTCTGTTATTTTCTGTTACAAGAGAGTGAATCTGGGTGTATCAGTTGAAAAAAAAAGAACAAGGAAACAACAGAGTGACAAGTGATTGCTAATGATCATCAAGATTTCTACTATATGTTCATTGTGTCATCTTTTTCTTTATGGTATCAGAGCCAGCAAATGAGTTTGATCGACTTGAATGATCATGTTTGTTTCGTTATTCGTTGTTGTTTGATTGTCTTCGTTTTTTCTAAGCTCAAGCATTTTTTTTCGCACAACAATGGCGGCTAGCTCTACAACTCAATTTAATTTCTCAGATCTACAAAATCCATTGTTCATTCATCCATCTGATAGTCCGTTATCAGTTAGTGTAGCAAAATTTACTAGTTCTGGTGATTATCGCACTTGGAAACGATCGTTTGAGATACAATTGGCATCTAAACAAAAACTAGGGTTTGTTAACGAAACGGTTGTACGTAATAGTGCTGATGAAACTGAAGGACTACAGTGGGATACATGCAACAATCTGGTAATTTCTTGGATTCATAATTGTGTTTATGATTATATTCGTAAATCAATCTTGTTTGTCAATTCTGCTCATGATATCTGGTTGCAATTAGAGACTCGATTTGCTGTAACTAATGGATCTAGAAAATATAAACTCATTCATGATCTATTTCTCATGAAGCAAAATAAACTCTCAATTGTTGATTACTATACGTCTATGAGTAGTGTTTAAGAAGAATTGGACGCCATGAATGGCTTACCTGCAATCACTACTAGTACTCCTGATACTGTTAAATTGTTTAAAGTTGTTCATATGCAAAAAGAGGAATCAAAGTTGTTTCACTTTCTTAATGGATTGGATGATGCGTATAGTTCTATTAGGTCTCAACTGTTAATGAGTACTCCATTACCGTCTGTTGAAGTAGCTTGTGCAACTATTCAACAAGAGGAAAATCAACGAGAGTTGTAAAAAAATGTGTGATAATGATGATGTCTCTGCAATGTTTAGTCAAGGAAACACAGTTCAGTCTGAGAAGGTTGTAATCTGTAATGTGTGTCATAAACGAGGACATACAGCTGATAAGTGTTGGCATAAGATTGGATTTCCTGAGTGGTATAATAAAAATTCCAAAAAAACAGGGGTCAAATTCTTGTCAAAATCAGGTTCTCAGAAATGGTGGACTGGTAACAAACCAACAAACTCTAGAATGAGTAATAATGTTTTTCAGAGTCATGATATCAAAGGCGTGGATTCTTCTGTAGTGCGTCTTACTGCACAACAATTATAACAATTATTAAAATTGTTACCAGACAATAAAAGATTGCCAGATACAGATGATGAATTAGAGGCATTTTCTGGAATGGTAAGTTGTTTTTCAGCAACTGATAAAACCTCAAGATATACAGACTGTTTTATCATCATGTCTTAACTCATTTTGACAAGAAAATACAGACTGTTCGATCAGATAATGCAGCTGAGTTTCATGATGGTAAGTGCAGAGAATTTTATGCTAAGCATGATATAGTGCATCAGACTTCTTGCGTTCATATGCCACATCAGAATGCAAGAGTGGAAAGAAAACACAGAAATGTGTTGGAAATGGCAAGAGCTTTGAGGTTTCAGTCTAGATTGGATTTAAAGTTTTGGGGTGATTGTGTAGTGACCTCAGTATACATCATTAACAAGCTACTAACTCAGGCCCTCGACTACAAAATTCCTTATGAAATCTTGTTTCAAGAACCTGTTGACTATCAAGCATTTAAAGTGTTTGGATGTTTATCATTTGTTGCTAATGATGCTTCACAATATGATAAGTTTGCTGGTAAAGCTTTACCTTGTGTATTTCTGAGCTATCTTCCTACACAAAAAGGATATCGGTTGTTAAATTTGCTGAATATGACAACCTTGGTGTCTAGAGATGTGAAGTTTCAAGAGCATATCTTTCCTTTCAATGAAACTTCTACTGCCTATTATATGTCTCATGTTCCTATATCTCTTCCTCATATATCGCCTATAGCCTATACAGATGATGATTTTTTTACTCAAGATGATGGTATATTGGGTTCTACTTCCAATTCTGATGTACATGTGAGTTATGTTCCCACTATTGCTGAATTAAGAAGATCAACTAGGCGTAGTAAGACACCTGGATGGCTGAGTTCATATACATCTTCATTTGCACAAGCCACATGTCTGAATCCTACAACATCATTGGTTGTACATCCTCAGTTTTTTCTGTTTTCAAGCATCTTTACAGGCTACTCAGGATCCTGTGTGTTTCAAGGATGCCATGCAACATGAGCACTGGGTTCAAGCAATGAATTTGGTGTTAGAAGCTCTAGAAAAGAATCAGACATGGGATGTAGTTACACTTCCTACAGGGCAAAAATCTATAGGTTGTAAATGGTTGTATAAAACAAAATACAATCCTAATGATACCATTGAAAGGCATAAATCCGGATTAGTAGCTCTTGGGTATAAACAGACCTATGAGGTGGATTATGACCATACATTTGCTCCAGTAGCAAAGATATCTACAGTTAGAGCCTTGTTAGCGCTTGATGCAATATTTGACTGGATTGCTATTCAAATGGACGTTACAAATGTGTTTCTACATGGGGATTTGGAAGAAACAGTTTACATAAATCTCCCACAGGGTTACTCTAGATTGGGCAGCAGAATTGTATCAGGTATGACATTGATTTCTAATGCTCAGAGTTCTGATTTGGTCTGTAGACTTAGGAAAAGTCTTTATGGGCTTAAGCAAGCACCAAGGCAGTGGAATAAAAAATTGTCTGTTACTCTTATCGACATGGGCTACTCTCAATCCAAGAGTGATTACAGCTTATTCTCTAAGACTTTTAATGATGTTATTATCTTGGTTCTGGTTTATGTTAATGATTTGTTAATATCTGGCAATAATTCTTCAGCTATTACTGAACTCAAACAAACGCTGGCTCAATATTTTTATATTAAGGATCTGGGTGATGTTAGGTACTTTTTGCGCTTAGAGATTGATAGGTCTGATGATGGCTTCTTTGTATGTCAAAAGAAGTATGTCACAAACTTACTAAAAGAGCATGGTTTAACCACAACTACTCCATTGAAAATGTCTTTAGATGCTCATCTTAAACTAAGTCCTGGACAAGGTCAAATTCTGCCTAATCCTCATCCTTATCAGCAGTTACTTGGCAAACTCATTTATCTCACTGTCACAAGGCCAGACATCACTTATGATATGCACACTTTGGCACAATTCATGCATCAACCAACTAATGTACATATGCAGGCAGCTAAAAGATTACTTAGATATCTAGCAGGTACTAGTACTCAAGGTATATTGTTTGCTTCTTCTTCTGCTGCAGAACTCACTGCTTATTGTGACAGTGATTGGGCTAGTTGCCCTCATACTCGAAGGTCAACTACAGGCTTCTGTCTACTTCTTGGTAATTCTCACATCTCCTGGAAAAGTAAAAAATAAGCTGTGGTGCCCAGGTCTACAACTGAAACTGAGTATCGGTCAATGGCGCATATAGCTTGTGAAATTACTTGGATGACATCTTTACTCAAATACATGGGAATTCATGATCTGCCACCAACTGTGCTCAAATATGACAATGTAGCTGCTCTTTCTATTGCAACTAATCCTATGCAATATGAGTGAACTAACCATGTTGAGTTAGATTGCCACTTCATCAGAGAAAAGGTGCAGGCTGGGGACATTGTTACTCAATATGTGCCTTTTCATTCTCAAGTAGCTGATCTGTTGACCAAGCCAATCTCTGCCAAATATCATCAATTCTTACTCACCAAACTTGGAGCAACCAGACCTCCTCATGCTCAGCTTGAGGGGGATTAATGAAAGTGGTTTACTGTATATAGTATATAGTGTAAATAGAGAAAGGGGAATGTGTGTCATTACGAGAAATATGAAGGTCAAAGTTATAATTGGATGAAAAGAATGGTAAAAAGAAGGTGGATAGATGGAGACATGAATTTGGATTAATGGTTTCATTGTAATTAGATGTTTTTTTTTCTTGTTTTTAGTTATTTTTAGTAGGGCACTCTTTTTCCTTTTTTGAGTTTTTCCCCATAGGGTTTTGCTCTTGTGGAGTTTTTAATGAGACATTTCTATGGTGATGTTTTATTTTCAGACATTAAATTATTATTGTCTAAATGTCCGGAGACAACATGCATGTCTTTCGGTTAGATGATAAATTTGGTGAATGAAATAAACTCCTTTTTTATTTAGGTCATTCTACTTCGATACAATTCATTAATGAAAAGTTATATTTGTCAAAAAAAAGTACAACTCGTTCGAAATAAAACTTTTGAGTGAATGGAGTATAAGAGGAAATATAAAAAAGTAACGTTATATAGATATAAAATAAGTATAAAAATTTATTTTTAAATGAATTGACAGTAGTATTATGATAATTTAAGAAATTTAATAAGAGTTTATTATTTTTAATAAAAATATAATCAATTAGAATATGTTATTTGATATTTAGTAATTATTTTTGTACATAATTATATATTTAATATTTTCCAATATACCGTCTCCGATCGTTTATATATAAGCGTTTGATTTTTGCACGGAAGTTTTGATCATATAATTAAAACCAATTTTTTAATAAATAAAAATATAAATTAAAAAAGTATGATTCTAGTAAGTCGTCATCTCATAACTGAGACAACTTAATAGATTTTATGTAATACGGAGTATTTTATTTTGATGGTTAATTTTCTTCTCTGGTTATATATATATATTAGCTTATAACCCGTGTAAAACACCGACTATATATTAATAAATTATATATTAATTATTTTATATGATTTAAATATTTAATATAATATAATAATTTATTTTATTATTAATTTTTTATATGTTATTTATATATTATTATGATATATTAATTTTTTTTTAATATTCATGATATATGATTAATAGATTGTAATTTTAAATAAATTAAAAAGCAATGATGACTCAAATGTTAGTACAACTATATTAGATAAAAATTATATTATAATATTTTTCTTAAAACAGAAATTATATGTTATAATTTAAATATAAAATAATATTACATGTGAGTAGTTGTATAAAAGGATGATTACACTGTTCATAGGATTGTATGTATAATATAAATATATATAGTATAGATACATTATTTTATATAATTTGAATATTTAATTTAACGTGATATTTTATTATTAAGAAGGAGGATTGTAACATTATTCTTAATATAGAAAATATATGTTATAATTTAAATATAATATGATATTACGCGTGAACAATTGTATAAAAAAAGAATACACCAGTGATAAAGTTGTATGTATGATATATAGTATAAAATAATTATTTTATATGATTTAAATATTTAATTTAATATGATAATTTATTTTATTTTATTATTAAGAAAGAGAACTACACTGATGATAAAATTGTATGTATAATATATTTATTTTAAATAGAGTTGTATGTATAATATATCTATTCGATAGAGTATATTCAAATTAAAATTTAATTTAAAAAGTGTGTTTGAAGTTGAGTAAAAAAAAATATGACTAGATTATAACGATCGATCAATCATCTATCACTACGACTTTAATAATATAGTATTGATTGATAGAGTATATTCAAATTAAAATTTAATTAAAAAAGTGTATTTAGAATTGAGTAAGAGACATACATGACCCGACTATACCGGACGAACAATCGACCGACCAAATATTTGCCACTACGAGAAAAATAGTTCTAAAGATGATTTTAGGTAACTACCTAAGGACATAAGTTATTTTAATACACAAATTGAGTGATAATTTTATAATAATAATGTACACCTTTCTGTATTTATAAAAATAACTCTGATGTTATATTTTATTATAAATTTAGGTAATTACCTGATATTTTTCTCACGGACATCAAGCTCATATATATTAGTTTCATCTTTTAAGAAATTGGTGATCGGTCATTTTTTTTAAGGAAATCGGCAACTGATCACTAAATAATGTATGATAATTCAATTATGGCTTGTTTGGGAACATATGTAGCATTTTTTGTTCAAAATTTCGAATTTTATTTGAAAATCTGGATTTGATCAAATAACATGTTTAAATAATAATAAAAAAATTGATTTAGATTTAGATTTAGATTTTATTTAAATTCCAAAACATTCAAATATTAATACAAATTTAAAAATTTGAAATGATAACTGAAATTCTATCATTTAAAATAAAATTTATGTTCCTAATTACAATCTTAAGGTATTTGAAAATTTAAGCCCAATTGGTACATTATATAAAATAATTTTAACGTGTCCAAAATCATAGATTTTTAATTTTTGAAACAAAAATCATAGATTTGATAAGTGAATCATGTGCCAGATAATAATCTTTGTTATAAGGATTTAACATATTTAGTATGCAACATTTTATGTGACACTAAATTTATAATAATATATATTATAATATTGAATTAATAATTTTTTATTACCACAAAATCATTACTTTCATTAGTACTTTTTATATATTAAAATAAAATAAAATTGTTTGATAAATTAAGTAATTAAGAAGCTTTTACACAACACACAAGGTCGGAAAAAACAAACCAGTCAGTTCTTCCGATTCCAAATTCTCCCCTCCCCCACTGGAACAACCTGCAGTTCGTAAAAGAACCAAAAGGGGCCCACTTAACACTGCAGTGGACCCCACTAAACAGTTCTCACTTTCCCCACTGATCATCACACTCTAATGTACATACATATACATACACTTGTCTCCATGACTTAAAGTGTAACATAACCACAAAAAAGTAGAGACAAAATGTGAAGAAGAAAAGTACAAGAAAAAATTGTACACGGTGAAAACAGGTGCACTTGTATCTATCTATCATTATACTTGTGATTATATTACCCCACCTTTTTATTTTGCAAGAATTGAACTTTGAGAACCAAGAAAATATAAGGAGGTCCATTTTTTAGGTTGGTATAGAGATAGATTTGAGAAATTGCGTGAGCAGAGTGATTGTTAGCCCCATTTAAGCATTTCTTGAAGCTATTTGTTGAGAAAGGAAGAGGACCCAGATCTACATTTTTGTGTAAGGGCTTGTGTTTGGTTTTTAATTTTGTTTTGTTTTGTGGGTTTTAGTGGTTTAAGCTGTGTTTTCTTGAATGTGTTGGTTTAGTGTTGTGTAATTTGAATTACCCATGTTTTGTTTTTGTTTGATTTGTTGTGTTTTGTTGATAATGTAGTGAAAGTGTGAAAAAATGGTGTTTGGGTTGTATTTGTTTAATCTTTGTGTGTATGACAGGATGGTGTTGTTAGAATACAATATAAGATCCTGGTAAGTCGGTCTCCCCTGAGGTTTTTAGGAGAACTGGTAACTTAACATGGTATCAGAGCTCCAGTCGACAGAGTCTAAGATTCGACTCCCTGCCACCCCCAATATTCTCATGATTAATTATGGACACGAAAGGCTTGTTATTGCCCCAAAGATGGGCGCCCGTGATCCACTCTCGACCCATAAATGGGCTTTCGAGTGAGGGAGAATGTTAGAATACAATATAAGATCCTAGTAAGTCAGTCTCCTAACACCTTGAGGGTTGTTTTAGTTGATTGGTGTTCAATGACTAGGGGGTGTTTAGTAATGTAAAGATTTTGATGTCAGCAAATGTTTTTAGTGAGTTTCACAGTACTCTTATCTCTTGCTTGATGATATTTGGTTACGGATTCCCTGCAATTTAAGGTCTTAAAATGCATCCAATTATCATAGAAAATGTGAAGTTGTTTATTAGCGCGTTGATGGGAAGAGATTATGATGTTGTGAGTAATATTTTGGGAAGATTCCCCTAGACTTTGAATGGGTAAATAGTTATTCCTAGTATTGTGTGATATTGATAAGAAAGTTTTTGAAGGGGTAAAGGATTTTAGTTGTGTTTGTTCTGTATATATTTTATTTATAATCCCCATTATTTGATCTTGGTTTATAAGGAAATATGGAGTTGTAATTAATGTTGCATTTGTGCAGACTTGTTTCATTGAAAGTGATCCCTGTGATGATATACGGCACTCAGAAATGCAAAGAAATCCTGAATCAAAACCACTTTCTGGATTTCTGCCCATTACAGCTAGAACATCAAGCACACAATTGAGTGTGGTAAAAGAAGATATGAATGAATATGGTGAACGAGATTCTCAGGACTCAGAATCTTTGAAACCTGCAGCAGAAATGTGGAATGGAACAAGGTACGTTGATCAATATGATGAACTTATGCCTGATATTACATTTAAGGGCAGTGATGATTTGTTAGATGATAGTGGGATCAGTTCCTTCTCCGGAGCTAGCCACCCCCCGGAACCAGTTGATACAGATTTAATGAGGCCAGTCTATGTGCCTGTTGGCCAAAACAAATCTGAGGGTACATGCTTGATGAAAAGTTTGTCCATGAAAGGTCCATTTATAGAGGACTTACCCGTCCGAGTTTCTAGTATAAAACCAAATTTGTCGGTTCTTTCACCCAGAGAGAGCTTGGTTGATGAGCCCAATGACTTGAGAGCGGCGGCCTCTCCATTTTCAGCTACTCGTCGTCCATCGCAGAATGCAGAAAGTCCTCTCCTTCCTCCAGATTCTGAGGAGAAGGAATGTGTGTGGGATGCTTCCTTGCCTCCAAGTGGCAATGTAAGTCCGCTCAGTAGCATCGATACTACTAGTATCATAACTGCTATGAGCATCGTCAATAGTTGTACCAGCACATATCGGAGTGATACAATTCTGAGTGATGGAATGCTTAGTGTCGACAGGAATTGTGAGGGTGCTAAAGGGGGTGTTCGAGGGGACTCTCTTGAGAGTGGCAAAACTAGCATGAGCCGAGCAAGTGATAGCAGTGGCCTTAGTGATGAAAGTAATTGGAGTAACTTTACTGGGAGTGCTAGTAAACCTCACAAAGGAAATGATCCTAGGTGGAAGGCTATTCTTGCCATACGATCACGGGATGGAATTCTGGGTATGAGTCATTTTAGATTATTGAAACGTCTTGGCTGTGGTGACATAGGCAGTGTGTATCTCTCAGAGCTTAGTGGGACACGGTCTTACTTTGCGATGAAAGTGATGGACAAGGCTTCACTTGCAAGCAGGAATAAGTTGACCAGGGCTCAGACGGAGAAAGATATATTGCAGTTGCTGGACCATCCATTCTTGCCGACATTGTACACTCATTTTGAGACTGATAGGTTCTCATGTTTGGTCATGGAATATTGTCCGGGAGGTGATCTGCACACCTTGAGGCAGCGGCAACCTGGAAAACACTTCTCAGAGTACGCAGCACGGTATGTTGTTTTTACAATTTTATAATCAGAAGTATGATGTAAGATTTTACTGGTTAGTTCTAAATTGTGTACTATATTGCCTTTTTGATTAGTCAATCTGAGGACGGTGTTTCATAGATCGAGCTTTTTTGGCCAATAAAACTTGTGATGTACCATACCGACTATATATCTTAAGGCCTATCATGAATAGCATACATCATAGAAAGAAAGTGGCATATGTATAAGATATTAACATAGGGGATGAAGATTAGATAAATGGGCCAATATCTGCCGCAATAGAAGAACAATTGCATTTTCCAGGTCTTGGGGTTAGAATGACAGAATCTAATGAAACTATACCCAGAATAGCGGATCTGTAAAGCTGCACAGGTTTTTTATGCATTGTCGGCATGCTTAAAACTATTAATTCAGTATTTCTTTATATGAAACATATGTTTATTCTTATTCAACTGTTGGGGTATGTTTTTGTTTATTTTGCCTGGTGGCATGCTGAAATTGTTTTATTAGGCTATTGTGCTGCATAACACTATTGAAGTTTCTTCTCCCCTACTTGACTCGTAAAACTAAACAACAACAACAAAAATGAGAAAGATCGACCTGTGAAAAATAGATATAGATGCAGTGCTGCTTCTCATTTACTCTTTCCCTTGCATAACAATTAGTCTACTACTCTACTACCAAAAATTGTTATCAATTACTCTGATCCATGGATAAAGGTTTCGATCCTCTCCGTCTTCATAGCTAGTACTAGATGCAGTTTTTATTTTTTTATTTATTTTACAATTTAGGTGATGTCCAAAATTTTAAAACATAGTACAAAATGTGGATATCGTTATAATGCATACCCAAGATGAGCAACTAGTATGCTATTATAGGCCACAATTTGTGATCTGCTAATATGAGTAATTTATGTTCCAATGCATATATCTAAGACCTTTTCCGCAATTATCTAATTTCAAGCTAATTTAGTACCATATACCATAAGAGTGCATCAATGGGATTATAGTTGCATACTCTGTATTAAATTTGTCACAGTTAAGATATAAGGCCCCCCACACCTCAACAGAAGGCTGGAATGAAGCTGCTTCTTCGAGTTGCCGATAATTAATGATTCTTGTTCAGGCATTCTCATTTCTCACGCTAGGAATGTCCTTTGACTGACCTGGGCGATTGGGTGGGAGCCAAAAGAATTAGATTATCTCCGTTTCTCTGTTAGCATCTTGACACTAACTTTTTTTTTGTTTTAGTGCTAAAAGATTTTGTCCCGCACTAGATACATCTTCGATAACTTTGTGAAAGAGTTGATGTTGGATTAATATTTAGATGTCTTGATTTTAGTTGCCCCAACTTTAGTACACTACTCGTTGCAATATTGCAATTTTGATCATCATACTCACGAAGAGTGTTGCTCGGGAACAAACTTTCCTCACTACTGTGGGACTGCTTGCTTGGCATTTGGGAATATGCTGAGGTTGTATAACTACTGATACTTTCCCTTGAAGTACCATTGGCCAAAATTATTGCACTCAGACAACTGTATGCTTGTCTCTAGGTGCTAACACTTACATTAGTGTAGAAAGTGCAAACTATAGAAGCAACGCATGTTGGACTTCACTGAGTACATGTTCTGATGCACACTAAATGAAGATATCATTTTTGTGATACAATTCCTAAATCATCATCAAAAGAAAATGAAATATAGCAATAAAAGAAAAGAGAAGAAAAGGAAAGGAAATAATATGCTTTGTAAACACGACTTCTGATTTACACAGTGAGTTTAATTGTTTTCTCTTTCTATATTGGCGCAGCTGAAGCGCATTGCTCTGCTGAAGCGATGCGCCTTCAATGAAGCATGCTTGTTGGGCTTCGTGCATTTCTTTTCAGATGTTGAATTTATCTTTGACTGGGTCATAGAAAATCCTATTTCTCAGTTGACACTCATGTACACGATATCTTCTCCTCCATCTATACGAACAGCTACTAAAACACATCTCTTATTCCACACCCACACTTATACCATATAGACACACACACATGCACTGATATACTATATATACTGGTTATACACACTGTTTATGCTTATTATTTTCTTCTAATTGTTTATTTATCACTAATCAGTATATATTAAGCTATATATATTTATATATCACTGATTATACTAAGCTATTAGCTCTATATACTGATCATATGTACTGATTATCAGTGTGAATGTGTGATTATATATCCGAATTAATGTGTGCTGTATAAGGACGAAGAATAGTGAATTAGCTATGCATTTCTTTGTTACTTGACTTTTAAGTTATTATTGACTTTGAATTTATGTGCTGAATTTAGTTGTTTTATCATTTATAACAATTTAGTTTTGCTTATAACTGTCTTATTATCTATAAATTTATAATTTTTTGCATTATATACCATGTATATATGTATATTTACTTGTCTTTAATGAATCCGCGCCTTGCGCGCACGTTATGCTCTAGGAGGCCTATGTGCTTCGTCTCGCGTTGCGCGTTTAATAACACTTTCTGATCATAGGATAAGTTGTATCGAGATTTTGATTTATCTGGTATTTGATAGAACAGAAAAAGTTCTCTGTAAGTATATAGTAATTTTCTCAGTCATAATTCTGACTTATAAGAGTCCCAATATCCTGCCATTATCCAAAGCAGGTTTTATGCAGCTGAGGTTCTTTTAGCGCTCGAGTATCTCCATATGCTCGGAGTTGTATACAGAGATCTGAAACCAGAAAATGTGTTGGTACGTGATGATGGCCACATCATGCTCTCAGACTTTGATCTTTCCCTAAGATGCACAGTGTCACCCACTCTCATAAGGACCTCTGCATTTGATCATGACCCTTCAAGACGAGGTTCTGGAGGTGCATTCTGTGTTCAGCCTAAATGTATGGAGCCCTCAACAGCATGCATCCAACCAGCGTGCTTCCTTCCAAGAATCTTTCTAAAGAAAAACAAGAAAAGTAGTCAAAAAGCTAGAGCTGAAACCGGATTAAAAACCAGCAGACTCCCTGAGCTCTTGGCAGAGCCGACTGCAGCTAGGTCCATGTCTTTTGTTGGAACTCATGAATACTTGGCTCCGGAGATTATTAAAGGCGAGGGTCATGGTAGCGCAGTTGATTGGTGGACATTTGGGGTTTTCATACATGAACTATTGTATGGC
Organism: Oenanthe sinensis; assembly: GCA_028671895.1. NCBI lineage: Eukaryota > Viridiplantae > Streptophyta > Magnoliopsida > Apiales > Apiaceae > Oenanthe > Oenanthe sinensis. The sequence continues at coordinate 2,604,708 of CM053808.1, forward strand.
AAAACCCCTTTTAAAGGCGCAGGAAATCGTGCAACATTATTCAATGTGGTTGGTCAGCAACTAAGATTCCCGGACTCACCGCCAACCAGTTACGCCAGCCGGGATTTAATCCGAGGATTGCTTGTAAAAGAACCACAAAACCGGCTTGGAGTAAAAAGAGGAGCAACTGAAATCAAACAGCATCCTTTTTTCGAAGGTGTGAATTGGGCTCTGATTCGTTGCAGCACACCACCAGAGGTGCCAAGGATACCAATGGAGACTGAACTTCCTGCAACGTTTGGGGCTATTGATCCGATTGCGGTTGGCAGTAGCAGCAAAAGGATGGCTGGGGCAGACATTAAATCTGGTGGTAAATATCTCGACTTTGAGTTCTTTTAGACAGAATCAATTATAGAATTCTTGGCCTATTTTGTACCGGTTTCGTTAGTTAATCAGAACCTTGAGCGTATCTGTTATGGCTTCTGTTAAATGAATGTTATTGAATCATGACATGAAAAGAAATGCTGTGGATGACTTGTTTCTGTTCATCTTATGGAATGATTCAAAATCTGATGCTCAGACGGTTTTTCTGGTAAAATTGCTGCTCACTTTGAAAATTTTGAATACTTGGGCACTTCTGCACTTGGCCTTGGTAGCTCCACTCGAGCCTAGAGGCTTCCGTTCATTACCGCACCTCATTTAACGTTGAGAAGATTTTGAATTCTATTTGGTAATTATTATGGGGTCTAGTTAATGGGAGGATTATGCATCACATTTTGATGTTTTCTCCTTTTGGATTTACTTTATATTTCTTTGGAAAATACAAGTCTCAAAACGATGTAAAAAATGGATCCCAATGCTAAATATTATAGGTTATAATTCTGCTAAAAATAATGAACCTCCAACATGCACATGAATTTCACTAATTAAAAACATTCGATACTTGTTTGAAATCAAATTTGTGAAGAACGGTTGTATTGAGTTTAATACAAGGTGCTTGCCTGATTACTATTTCGACATATGGTTGTGTCGAAAGTCTTGTTCATCTTTGTTGATGGTGCAAGTGACGAGGAGAATCAATGTATAGGAGAGAAATATCTGATCAACGAAGAAATAGGGAAAATAATAAATTTTACAAATATATATATATATATATATATATATATATATATATATATATATATATATATATATTATGCTAGAATAAATTACTCGAACTTTTAGATCACATAAACTGCAAAATACATAGTAAAATATGACGAGTAACAACAATTAAGGTAAATGATTCTAAACATTAGCATATAATCTGTCTTTCAGTCATAATAAACAATCAACAAGATTTGAAGATTTGTGTTGAAAAGATTTTATGCATGTTCTCTTTAATATTGATGGGATGTATATAGTTGATTTGTGCTGGTTTAAGACACTACCATTATTTTATAGTGATGATTAGTTAATTGAACTAACATCATATCCCATGCTTATTATGAATCCAGCCGATATATAGCTGGTCTGAACTCTTTTAGTGATGTAAACTCACGTTTCAGTGATTAGTAAACTGAAAGGCTTGAAGTGAGTTAATAATTTATCACTAAAGTTATTGTTGAGTTTTTTTATTCTATTTCGCTCGCTCTCAAAATTATTAAAATGAATAAATATTGTTAAATAAAATTATAAGTTTACTTAAAGAAAAAGTCTGGATCACTAAACATATTCTAAAACATGTGCCGTGCTATTATTATTACGAGGCTAAAATATATTAAATTGGAGTCACCGAAAATTATTAATTCACATGTTTCGCATTCAAGAAAATCTTCACGTTATTTGCACCCCACCCCACCCCACCCCACCCCACCCCATATCCCCGATAGTATATTCTGCATTCAAGAAAATCTTCATATTATTTACACTATATCCCCAATAACTTATTAACTGTACAAAATAGGAGTTCTGTTAATAATTATCATTTTTATATATTTTTTTTGTGTGTGTATTTTATAGTTATTTAGATTATAATTCTTTACTTATATTAGTATTTTTTAGAACTTACAATATATATTAAAATTCTGATATTAATAATTCAAATCCTATCTTAATGTTTAAAGGTTCTTACAGCTAATTGTATAAATATTACTATATTTTAAGTATAATACTCTAGTGAAAGCTCTTTTAATATTTTAGTGACAGTGAAAACTTAAAACTTTCTTTACTTCCCATTAAGCGATATTTTGAGAAAGTGGCATACATGCGTATGCAAACAATCAGCATTACGCACTAGGAGCCTTACTAGCACGTAGTAACAACACCTTAAAAAATTAAAGAAAAAATACATTTATTTACGATATGATAGATTGAACCCCTCATCATCAGGATGATACAAGAATTTCAAGCAATTTACTGTACAGTAACATCCCATCTCTCAACAATAACAACGAAGATTTGATTAAATTTTGCCAAAATTTCCTTTTTTATCTACATATCTAAAAGATATAATATCTGAAATTCGAAAACAAAAACTTGCTCCAGTGTAAGCCTGCCCCTCTTTCTATCTATATCTTACCTCATAACCCGAAAAGTAATATATGTATTAGCTGAGAATTAAATGCATCTTTATCTATTTAATGGCATACGATCGATTGCAGACTACCTCGAGTGTTTCCATGATTAGGGAAGAAAAGCTGGTCATGGCCTGAAAAACTCCTGGTAAGCCAGTCTGAATATTGTTCAATGTCATAGCCCTCGTCACCTCTACAGCCTTCGAATGCCTCACCATCTCATCTTCGACTCGCCTTTGGCTAGCTGCCAATTCAGATTTCTTTTCCGAAAGAGGGTCGCGTGCATCTAATGCATGGCCATTATCAGGACCAGTATCAGGAAGCCCAATACCAACCATAGAATATGAGTGGTAATACTTCTTTTCTATGCTTCTAAGAGAAGAAGCTTTTCTCTCAAGCTCTTTCGATGCAGATTCAGTGCGTTTTTTTATCTTCATCTCTTCTGCCTGCTTCATAGATATCGAGTGTACGACATTGATGAAGCTTTTGATAGCTTCTGATGCAACTGTGTCGGGTACACGATCAAGCGCAAGCTTCCACTCATCGCAGAAGGTTAATGCATCAAGAGATCCCTCACTTCCATTACTTGGTTCACTACTGAGGGGAATGAGACTCAGCTTAAACCAGCCATGGAGAGAACAGATAAAGTCCCTTTGGAACTTTATTAGGCGGCAGAAGCAGGAGTGCCAGGCAGATACAGCTGACTCAAGATCACTTGTTGCCTGCCGGTGTAGGTCAGAAGTTGATACATTCTTGGTTGCTAGATTTACAAGCCCTCGCACTTGCTGCACAATGTGGTTCTGTACTTCATGGAACTGGTTCATTGATTTCCACATGTACATAAACCTGCAATAAAAATATAACCAATATAAATATGCTGCAACTAGATCACTATCCGTAGATGCATCTCACTGAAAGAGATATATACATGTCCACGACTACAACCAATAATATTAAATTGCATGCTGCTGTGATGCTAAGAGTAAAAATAACTATATGGTAAGAAATTTTGCATGATACTTTGTAACTTCGAGAAATTAAGAGATTTTCCCGGAACAATGCAGCAGCCAAAAAAGAAAAAAGCTCTGGTGGTTCACATTTAACTATAAGCAACACAAGTCAGATTTCTCATAAAATTTAGACCATGACGCAAGGGGAGACATACTATATCAATTTGAATACAAAGTAGGTCAACAAAATATGGCTTAGGCATCGTCTTTCAACAATTTTACACTATAATTATCCAGGCCAAAAAGCAGCTTTCAATTAGAGTCATGCGTGGCAGCAAACTGCAATTGAAAAGTAATGTGATTTAAGCAGAGTTTAAACACCCCAACACTTGATTTATCACCCTCCAATTATGCCTGCTTATATCTGTCTGAGCAGGTATCTTATTGAAACATTTCCTCTAATGCAAAATGATTGCAAAAAAAATGTGTTACACACTTGTCCTATCTCACCCTGCAAGATAGCAATAAATCTACTAACCAGTCACTGACTAGAATGGTAGGTCATAGTCATTTAACAATGCACCTAAATTTTCCAGCAATTAATCATTTGTAGCTTATGAAATTTTTGACAGAAAGCCCAAAGAAGTAGAAAAAGAACCATGAGATTGGGCCACAGCGTATTTAAAGTTGCTGCCAGCAAATTTGCAGTCTTTGGGAAATTAGGTATCCATTGATAAGGCATGAAACTAATTGGCACATGCAAAACGAAAATCATAAGATTCAGGACAAATGAGCAGCTGATCAGCAAACTAAACTTGCACAATTTAGATGTGAAGATAGAATATTTGTAGATACACTACAAGCACAGGGCTAAACCAGTGTACTAATTATTCATCCCGTTAAAATGCATATTACGAAACTGGAAGAACACAGAAACTCATATTTGAGTTTCTAGTTATGAATTCTATCACGACATTGAATACTAGTTCTAGAGAAGTCCAGCCCTACTTGTTTATAAGCACATTACTGAATACCTTGTCGATTTGGAGTTGAATAGTAATATAATGAGAAACTCTTGATGTAGGAATAGTACAACAAGAAAAATCATTGGTATTCAATGGCCAGAAATTTGCTGCTTTATCTTTTTTGTATAAATTAACAGAAATTCATAAATCAGACACCGAGACCAAATATTTCAGTCTTCATATCGATTATATCATGCATAGAGGGTAAAACAGGCTTAAAGAAGGGAACTGGCATTCCACAAGAACAGTTCTTAACTTCAAAACTGTTTCAACTTATTAGGAAACCATAATAATAAAAATAAATAAATAAAATAATAACATTAAAACATGCAATGCCTTTTTGGTGGGCCCACTTGTTTGAACAGCTAAAAAGTTTGTTATATAACAGCACTCATCAAAGAAATCCATGGTGATGAATTTTAGAAAAAAAGTAACTCACCCATGACATAGTTCGACAAGCTGCGGGACAAGTTCAGTGTCTCGCAAACCATTAATAGCTGAGGAGGTGCTAGATACTGCTTGAGATGTGACCAAAATTAGGGACTGCAACCTCTTTATTGATGCCTTTGTCTTGTCCAACTTTACCTCATCATCTCCCCTGTACTCTTGGCTTTGTAGAGTGGACAACTTTTTCTCATGTTCAATTTTCACTCCTTCCCTAGCCTGCACTCAGTATGAATTTACAGCAAATTATTAATCATATGTAAAAAGAACATAAATCACAACAAACTCTTCAGGATTATGTTGCAGATTTCCAGAAAGGGACTGTATCCATTTCTTCAATATACATACTTCTCTAAACCAGGAATACAAATACTTGAAGCAACTAAATACAAAAATTCCTTGTTAAGAGTAAGAGAAAACACTAATGCAGGGTTAAGATGTATTCAAATATGCAAGAAATGGATGGCACTTTGTCTATGGTAATTAACAAGACACCATAGCCTCCAATACGAAATTGTTTTGCATTGTTGTTATCGCTAAGCACTTTAAAAAACTTCTATATAAGTCACCAAAGTTGGACAAAAAAAATCACACTAACTAAAAACCCTTCTCAAATCTTGTGGAAGTTCTTGCATAAGACTTCAATTTTATGTACAGATCTAATGACCAATAAATCTTCTTCAAGTTCTATAATTTGATAATTTATATTGGAGTATTGGACCAAGCTTATGAAGTTCACAGAAATCTAAATAGCCTAATAAATGCCAGGAGCTCAGCAAAAGTTTTTTTAGTGAGAATTCCAGACAAATTATGACAAGTTGGTTGGGTAGGCAAAGCCCACTAGTTCCTATCTGACAAAGAAACATCACTCCAGGCTGTCCTTGTTCGAAACAAAAGTAATAACTCGCATTAAGGTAATTGACAGATTGCATGACTAATAGTTACATATTACTAATAGTAAGGTAAGACCACTAATTACTAACAGATTGCATTAAGACCATTTATCAATAGTCACATATCAAAGCAAAAAAAAGTTCAGCACAATAGAACCCCACCCATCACTAGTCTAATCAATCCGTTAATGTTCATTGCTCCATCTTAAGGTGCAGCTCTGTCAATTCAGATACAACCAACCCCACAAAAGGACAACTTCTTTACACCATTATTGACAAATATTTAGGTGAATTACACCATTTGATAATTACACTTTAGAAAAAGATGCTTTGTGGAACAATAGTGAATGTGAAACAACTCAGGCCAACCAAACACCCACCACCCATTTTAATGATAATTCAGCATAAGATTCCATCCATGTTCCTAGATCATCTTTAGGGGTTAATTTGTCAATATTTATAACTCCATAAAGTAAACTTTAATACACCAATATTACAAATAGTCATCCTCTTTATCAAAAAACTGAAAAAGAATTTGTAGAATTTGAAAAAATAATTAAATTAATATGGAGTAATTGTAAGCATAATAAAAATTAGAGATATCTTATGACTAGTTGATAGAATATCAGTACCTTTATTTCCTGATAGAGTTTCTTTTCCCAAGCTAGGAGCCGCTCTAAAGTGGAGCATAAACTCTTAGAGCCATTCGGTTCATCTATTGAACCAGGTTCAAACTTGTACTTAACTGCCAATGGTGGTTTCGAAGTCCAGCTCGAACTCAAATTGCTAAACATTCCGCTCGAATGATAGACAGTTTCTAATAAACAAATAAATAACATAATCAAACTTCATTCTCACAACATAATAAAACAACATAACATAAAAAAAACACTAAATTGGAATCCAAATCCATAAAATAAGCTTACTCTTCATTGATTTAAAACTCCGGTCAAGTTGAGCGCGACCAGTTTCAAGCATCTCCGAAACCTGATCACCAGCAGAAGCAGCTTTATCGAAATACTCCTTAATTGCTGCAACAATCTCCGCCAAATCTCGATGCCTAACGACAATATTCAAATCACTAATCTCACTCTCATTTCTCCCGGCGTTATAATTAACATTATTACTACTATTATGATTCCAGCTAGCCGAAGATCCAGCATCATAATCAAACTTATCGGACTTACTAGGTGGCACAGCTGCCTTAAAAGGCATCGATTTAGCCTCACTATGAACGGAAGATCCAAAATTGGATCGAGTTCCAGCTTCAGATCTGGACTCTCTCTCAGCCATTTCATCGTCCGAAGAGCTTGTGGTTGTACTGTAATGATCTCCCCATTCACTACACTGCACTTCTTCTTGCTCCTCAGCTTCGGTGTCTGATGCCTCCTCGCAGTCGCTCTCTAAATGATGATTATGCTGGTTTCTACTCTCATCATCTTTATAGCTCGATTTCTTCTCGTAATTCAAGTACATTGACCCCGTCTCCGGATCACGTTTCGAATAAACCGAAGACTTATCATCCACACGTCCATAACTGCTTGATTTCTTCTCGTAATTCGAGTACAATGACGCCGTTTCAAAATCAT